>OX376705.1:7639181-8981339 GCA_947389935.1 Agrilus cyanescens
ATTAGGACGAGATTCCAACCAGCAACGTAAAATGTTTGTCATTAATATTCTTTACAAGATCTCGCCGGCGTAGAAGGAAGTGCAACTCATTAGGCATTTGTTGAATTAAAAAATAAATTGACTTGTGAGTCCGAGATTTCTTACCTGCTTTGACGCAGATAACGCAGATTATCTTCTAACAAACAAAATGTACAAATAATAATCTCACATGTCGTTAATTAATAAATACACCATTAATTAGAAGCTGTTTTATATTGATATGATCTATACCCTAAGGTGTTCCTAGTTCTTATTTCCTAGAATAGGGTGTCGAACGATTGCACGTAGCGGTCAGTTTACTCCTTGTTATAGGAGTGGAAATGAGCTTTTTTATTTTCAAAAATGTCGTGTACTTGTCTTCAATGTGTATGTGTAAAACGCGATAATGACATCATTAGTAATTGTGTTGTTGATTTATTTTAATATTGGGAGCATGTTGTATTTGTTATTTTTAGATTAGATAACGAACCGCAGGTTATGCGGTAGTAGGAGTGATTTCGTGTAAATGCACACGTTCACGCCTACACCATATAACCTAGTCGCAAGATTAATTATAAACACAACAACACAAGTACTAAGGATGTCATTATCGCGTTGGTACACATACACATTGAAGACAAATACAGGACAGCTTTTAAAATTCATACAACTTATTTTTTTGTTCAAGAAAATCGAAAGGGGATCTATTGTCCATAATTAGCCACTTTTTCTAGTAAAAGTGCGTGTTAGTAATAATTTTGTACCTATCCCTAAAGTGATCCAAAGTCTGCATCACTTTAGGTTACTTTCAAAATATTTTTCTTTCTGTTGGTCGATGTAACATCGTCGTAATGTGTTTAATTTCCTTATAATGACTGTTATTTCAAAACGGCCTTTCTTTATTTTGAAGACTACCTACATCGTTTACACAGGTGCGTACCAGACTGCACTTCAAACAATCACCGGTAGTAAAATAAAAGTGAGGAACACTTAACACCCAATACAAGAAAAATGTCGGCGGTAGATACACTTTTATTTTAAAATTATTCATTCATTCATTTTATAAACCATAACATTGTATCATTTGTATCGGTGCAGTGGAAAAGATATTAGAAAAAGGAAGACAAAAAGGACAGCTCAGGAAATCACCATTGTTGGAGACAAATGGGAAGCAGAAACAGGAGTAAAGAGGGGCAGAAGGAGGCAAAAAATAGCTTATATGCAGGTATAAGGTTGTTATATGTTCTATCTTCCATGGAAAGATTGCAAAAACACTAAATATTAATAATTTTTAGTACCTTCCATGTAAATTTGTGTGGGAAAAATTGACAATCCTAATAACAATCCTATACTCTATCTGATATTGTAATCATTCAAGAATCCTTTTTGCTTATCTACAATTGTCATTGTTATTGTTATTATAAGCGGTCATTGTATTATGTGCACTCCAGCATAAGTAATTTGCAATTTTATGCAATTTACCCTCATGTAAACGACAAGTGGGAGTTTACCAAATTTGGCATTACTGCCTACTTAGATAGCGCTATGATCTCAATGGCGCGACAGTCACGACCGCCATGGCCTACGCAATATTTTCCATATAAAATGATCTTGTCTCGGGCTACTACGATTGTATTTTTATCCGGCCATTGTCCTTTTATCAATTCAGGACTTTATTATCTAAATTTGTTATTGGGGCAGAAATTGGAAACGAATTTGTCTCACTTTGTTTGTCATAAACTAACATGTGTACCTATAGACATCTATAAACTGTACGCAACTGTCATCTGTCAAATATCTCCATGTCGCATTTTGGGTATTTACCTATTTTACTCAGAAGCCAAAATTGTCGTGTGTTTTCTATGGTGATCGTTACTTAGATCTTTTTGCAATTAAAACGCGATCTCTGTGAATTTACGAAACCTACAACGCGTTTCTGGTAAAAAGTTCAGTGATTGTCCGAATTAAATTAGTATATACAAATAACGGTTTATGAGATGTACTTATATTATAGTTTTTTTCTTTTCACGTAAGAATATAAAATATTCTTATGAATCTTTGTTATTGTTAAGTCTTCGTAAATCTGTATGCTGTTTCGGTTACATTTGTGGGTGAAAACTGGAAATAGTCTCTTAAGTATTCAGAATGCAGAAGCGGAGACCATTGCGACTCCTACACATTTTACTTTTTCAGAATTTATTATATAGTTGAAGCATATGGCATCAGCGTCGATCTTTTTAGATAAATTTGCATGAATTTGTGTCTTATGGTAAGGACAATGATATTTTGTGAGTCAGAAGCATACGTACTTAGAGAATCTCCCAAAATTAACTAATTGTAAGAATGTCTTTATTGGAGTATTTACATCGCTTATTAGTGGTCAAATTTCAAAAACTAAAGCATAACTAAAGAAGCGTCTAATTAAAGTAAATAAAAATTTTTGGGCTTCAAGGGGTGAATTTAGAACTTTTTCCATCACTCATCCGAATACGAATTATTGATAAAATTATTTCGCGATTTGGAACTTATTAGTTCTCATCATCGCGCCATCGGCAGCTTCGAGAGAATAATGACCATGCAGGTTCACTTAGGCAGTTAAATTTAATTTGAACGCCATCTAAGGGATAAGCTACAATTTAGGTTCATCACCAACAAGTATCTATGTGTACCTATCACCGGATAGAACCAACGAAGGTAGTCAACAGCGCTGAAAAAGATACTCAACATAATAAGTTATTAATTGCAGCTAATCCCCACAGACAGCGCTCCCATGCCGTTTGTGGTATCATACTGAACTTGAATGCCTCAGAGATTTGTATTCTTGGTCGTTATTCTGTCGGAACTACCTATGGCTCGCTGAAGAGATACAGCAATGAATGTCTTTAAACTGAAGTATCTTACTGGTATTGAGTCTAAATGTAGTTGATCTCAACAGATGAGGGTCACATGTGTATTTTTTTGTGAAGACAGTAGCTATAACTATGTAACATAGTAAAATAATAATATTTATTTTAATAATTAATGAACATTTAGCAAGCAAAACATTTTTTAAAAATTTGTGGCCAGTTAAGGCGCCATCTACCTGCCAACTAGTTCTTTTATATTGTATTTATATAAGGAGCTGATTGTTTCCTTATGAGAGACCAGCGCAGCGATGCGTTAGCTGGTTAAATAAGGCAAAGAAATAAACGTCTGAGAGCCATCAACGGTTGATTGGCATTTAAGACAAGAACGGTGTAATGGCAACATTGACCCAGATGAACCGCGTTAAGTTTCTTTGCTTACCTATTTGTTCCCAGACAATTAACCGCGAAAATTGCTGATGCTCTTCGTTGCTTCGTTCCGTGATTAAGCAGTTAAAACCGCAAATTACGTTTTAATGCATCGATTATGATTGTCGTCGCATGAATACAGGCGCCTTTGTGTGTATAGTAATGACCATCGTTGCAATTCCGTCTCAGATTTTTATTTTTCGACGTGGTAACGAACAGGTATAAATGGTAAGGGTGACGATGAATGACAATTATTTTAAATACACTTTGAAATTCATTAATTTACATTATTAATGTACTTAGAAGTCATGTTGTTGTTGATAAAAGTTAGCAGTGAGGGTAACGCTAAATTATTGTAGTCTGAAGAATCTTCTTTTTTTAAAATCACACATGTTACATTGAAAATTAGTTTACTTGTCATGTCATAAATTAACCATAAAAGAATGAACTGCTGAACAAAATAAACGGATTACATAAAAGTTTATGTTGTTAATTAGATTAAAAAGAAAACTAAATCTCATGTACTCGTGATCTCAAAAATAAAGTATCCCAATTTTTTTGTCAGAAGTGTAGTTTCGAGTTACTGGGAAACCGCTTGAAGCTGACGAAAAAGCCATAAATAAAAACAATAAATAAACGGCAATATTAATGATAGGCACCCCCTCTTCGGCCAATAGAATTCATCTCAAGAATTTTCAGGTAAATATTTAAATTAAAAATTACCATCAGGCACCATTGCACCCAACCTACAAATTCCTAAGATGCATTTTATTGACCGACATGAAGTGCCTGTCATCAATATTACCACCTTATTAATCGTTTTTATTTATGGTTTTTTCATCAACACCAAACGGTTTCCCAATACGTACTCTAAATAAGACATTTCAACTATAAAGTTGATATGATATGAACATACTTGTCTTATCTGTGTTTTTTAAATTGTATTAAATTATTTGTTGATGTCTGTGCTTTCGCAATTTATAGGGAAACGAACCATTTTACAAGTATGCTTGGAGTAAAAAGAAAATTTTGAAAATGTTTGAAAATACACTCCAAAAACATGTTTCTTAAACTACTGAAATTGAAGTTATATAAGAATCTATTTATTAGAACCTAACCTTAATCTGTGTTTCTAAAGGAGCTTCCCTTAACATATTTTATACGTGAATGTATATTAATCCTATTAATATCTATGAATTTATATGTACCTATACGTTCAATAACACTAAATAAAAAAATATTTTTTGCCTTGAAAGCATCACCGGTTATTACGACTATCGGTTTTTACGACCAAAAATGGGTGGTCCCTTCCATGTCGTTATAACCGGTTTTGACTGTATTAATTTTCTATCTGACCGATAGATACCTGTTTCGAATTACACCAAAACGGTCTGTTAACCAATGGAAGAAGCACCTAAATAACCTATCATTAAACAATTGTCTAAAATGATGCAGACAACTTAAATCTGCTCAAACCTGTTGTAACTTTACGATTTCCGCGGTCGTCTGACGACATAATGACTATGGGCCGAAGGCCTTTGAATTTTATTTCACGAACACAATACAAACCAACTTCCTTTCAGTTTTACGCATGAAATGATCCTATTCTTCTTGACCTAACGACCATTGTTTATTAAGTCCATTATCAAATCCCATCATGAAAAGGAAGGACAACTTTTACTTGCCCATGTATTATTAGACAGGAAATACTAGAGGAAATGCCGCAATTTATGATATAAAAATTGCCATCTGCCTGTAATCTAAGATAATTGTTGTGTAAGATTAATAACTGCTCAAGATTTATGTGTTATGTAAAGGAACGCTTATGCAAGGTCTATTTAAAACCGTTCAGTATAGGATCGATCGGTAGTAAATAAAACCTTTTGCTACTTTCCTATTAATTAATCGGCGACCATAAAGGAATTGGTGGGAATGGAATTCCGTAATATGTAAATTAAGATCAAAAAACGACCTAAAAGAAACCAACTATGCGTGAGTCATTTTGCAGAGCAGAAATAGAAGATTAACGTAAAAATATTTCCTTAAAACCCATACAATTCGTTTAGAACAACCCCGAGGTGTTTCATGAATATGCCAAATAAGCATGTAAAGCTCAAAATTTTCTAAATCAATAGTATTAGAAAGTTGGTAATTTATGAAAGGTAGGTACCTACATATTATACCTGCTATGTAAAATATTACCTGTTCAAGGAATTTCTATAAACAATTACTTGGTGTATACTTAAGATAAACACGTCTTCTATTTATGGTATAAGGATCCTATTAAAAACCTACTGTTTAAGTTGTATTTCAAAAATACCAGTGGCACGATATGAGAAAAGGGTTTATTAGAAAGCCGTAACAAATCAGAAATTTCAATTAGACGAAATACAGCTTTTGCAGAAGTAACATATCGATAAGATAAGAAATATTTAGACATTTACTACCTGCAATAGATAGGAGTCTTATTATAGTAAAAAGCAATGAGTCAGTCTTGATGGCTACATTGTATTATTAGCGACCATTGAGGTTCACACGAATAACTTCCCAGCTTAATAAAGAGTAATTTTCATGAAAATCAAAAATTTCAAAACATATATATGTTTATAGGTCACTACAGTATTTATCAAATATTTGGAAATTTGTCTTTGACATCTAAAAAATATTGATGATAATACGTCCAAATGTTACAAGAGGGTTGTAAAAATCTCATGCAGGTACCAGCTGCCCAGCCTAACAGGAACGCAATTCTGAATTCTGCAAAATTTTTTGTTTTGAGAGAGAGCGGTCAGTTACCAGATGTTAAACCATAAATACTGAAAAAAGTTTAAAGTATATTACCCTATAAACTTTCAAAAAAAAGAATATTTCTTAAGGCTCCCCAATAACGTTAAAGAGCATTGCTTTTTTGTATGCATCCCAAGTTTTGTAGTTTGATTCAAAAGTGCAAATATTGAAGAATTAAGGTAACCTGTTGTAAAATTTGTTGAATTTCTGTATTATTGTTACATAAATACATATAATACTATATTATTATTACTATTATAGTTGTGTTTATAAAACATAAACATAGATGAGAGCACTATTTGTGAAACTGCATTTTAAAAATAAAAAAAAAAAACAGAAAATAAAGAACATAGGAAGTTTCACTAAAATTTATTCGAGAACCTCGACAAATTTGCTTCGACCCAAATGGTAATTTAAAGAGGAATACAGAAATTTGTCGAGGTTATCGAATAAATTTTAGTGAAAGTTCCTGTTTTTTATTTTCTATATTTCGTTATTATAAAAGTAAATTTTAATAATTTTATAATAGCTCGCCCTAATTAGGCACATATTTGCATATGAGCTTTATTTATTTTAGATAAAGATGTCTAAACGAAAATTAAACTGTTACAAAAATATGGACATGATTAAACAATAATGTAGAAATTCTTTTGTTGTTCATGTATTAATTAAAATGCTTCAAAAAGTAATTATTAAAACACTTATATACGTTTCGAAAATTTTTGCTACTATACAATTTTGTTCCGCGCAGTCAACATAAAAATTAGAGGGAACATTGGTTTCAGGGCTTTAAATGTTCATGAAAATGCCCTCATTCACGATTAATTGTTGATAACTTTTTTACAAGTAATCGAATAAAGTTGTCATATTTTTTTTCATAATCTACACAAAAAACAAACAAATTAAAAAAAAAAATTTATACACAAAAGTTTATATCTAAAGAAGTGCGTTTATGACCACATTTAAAGTCATAAACTTTGAAAGCGGTTATTCTTAGTGTGTTACGAATACAAATGTAGGGAAAGAGGGGGGGGTATGTAAATGTAAACAAATGTAAACACACCCATCCTGAACCGTAACCTATTTTTTGAAGCTCAAAACCAGTATGAAGATGTCATAAAATACAAAAAAATACTTTCGTAATACTTCCGTGTGTATTGCAATAGGTTACGGTTCAGGATGGGTGTGTTTACATTTACATATCCCTCACCCTTTAGCAAAATTTGTGTTCGTAAAAGAAAAGAAATCTTCAAGTGAGATATTTCCCATTTTTTTTTTCATAAATCCGCCGTAAAAACGAAGATAAAAAAAAATTCATTGAAATCCGATGATTTTTCGATTTTCTAGAGCCAAAAAAACGAGGGGACCGCTATAGTATGAAATTACCTATAATTCTCCCAAGGTATTAGTTAATTGTCCTCGCTTAATGAAGTATGTCGTAATAAGCAATGTCGTAAAAAGCGGTTATGTTTTATAAACCTATGATTTTCGTCGATATAACCGGTAAGTCGTTTTAAGCGATGTCGTTGTAAACGGACCTATTACAATAACTTCCGTGTAGACTGGGAAGTTAATAAACTATTCAATAATAATGGAAATGCAAAAAATTTGTTTAACGTTGTTTGATGAAATGAAAGAACAGTTTAACAACACCAACCCTTTGGTTCCGATTTCATTTCGTATGGTACTTGCCTATAAATAATAACGCGTACGATTTTTAATAACAGACCGGCGCTCGTGCTGAAAATGCAATCGAGTTCATGCCAGCCAAAGATAACCTTTGCATGTATAATTCCTACCATTTTTTAACGGAAATACACGACAACAGCTGCTCAACAATTCATCGCTCAACTGATATTAATAATGAACAAACGAGACAAATATTGTATCTATTAATTAATGAATATTAAAACGGTCATTATGATGATAATAATAATGAAATGATATTAGCAAAACAATAATTAACTTGTTCGTAATATCTACTAATATAAACATCGTCATTCAACAACGTTTTCCTTAGGTTATCATTAGTTTAAAAGGGTGTCATCTCAAAATATTACGTTTTCATAACAGAAATGGTTTAAAAACTGACCCAGAAATTAATTTTTAGAATTTGTATTTGAAAAAGTGATCACAAACGGACAAACGAATGTAAATTTGAATTCAGCGGTATGTTAAGATGAATATGTGAAAAGAGCGGTCACTCAAAGTTTTGTGAAATAGGTAAGCGTACAAGGGATAATTATGTATACCTGGATTTGGTCAGCTAAAAGTTGAGAAATGTTGGAGGTGTGAAAAAAGCGTACACACAAGCTCATGTCCTAGACGAACTATAACAGAAAAGAAGAGGAGATTGTTCTATTTTATTTTAAATTTAAATTTGATACAATATTGCTGAATATAAAATTTTTAACAGTAATTTAGACTATTTTAAATTATTATTATTATAATTATTTAAATTAAAAATGTAATAAAACCGTATATTTTTTTATTCTTAAATTTAATTTATGTAATAATTATGAATATTATTACAACGGAAATGATTTTGCGAAAAATAAGAGAATAGTCTGGTATTATCAACGATAGATACGAATTAAAATAATCTTTGATTGTATTTTTAAAAATAGTCTTAATTACCACCGAAAGTTCAATATTCAGCAGTAAATCGCCCTTAAATTTATAAAACACAATCAAAAATATTAATTAACACAAATCCTTCGAATATAGTGTGTACATAAATACCAACCCCTATTAAGACGTAATTAACCCTCCCAGCGTGAGACTACGCTTATTTCGCTGTACGCTTTTTTCACCGTACTGAGGTGTTTTTTACTTGATTCCCGTGTATTTAAGCAAATGTACCCTACAATCAAAGTGTTCTGGATATCATTAGGAGAAAGTTTAAAAGTATGTAATTTTATTTACTTATGTAAAGATTTATCTCTAGATGTCCCTTGGTTCTCGACAAAGTCCTTAAATATCTAATTAAATAAGTTTTGCCATAAGTGGTTAATTGTTATGGTAATCTACTTTTGAGCAGAATCATGCTATACTTTTGACCGCAGAGTGGAATTATTCCATAGTTTTTGCAGCGAGATTAAATAGTGCCATAGTTTTTGACTGGGGGGCGGAATGGTGCATTAATCAACTATACCAGATTTAACCCCTAAATTTAAAACCAGTACCATATCCTTAGTGAGTTAATCAAAGAAGTATGTATACAAAAGAGGCAAATATTTGAAGTAGTTTCTAGAAGCGTAAGCATTTTCTTGAAAAGAATCTAAAGAAACTCTTCGATAAAGCAAAAATTATTGGTTTAATTTGTGATTGAAAGGGGTATGGAGAGTTCATGAATTTTGCGTAGATACCAAAAAAATGTATGTAGTTGCAAGAAGAAAATAACAATCCCGGAGGCAAGTAACTTTCTATCGAAAGATAATTAAAACAAGAAAAATATCAGATCGGTCGTGTCTAATTAGTAATTAACAAAACAAGAAGACTTTTGTTCATAACGCCTCATTACTATTCTTGTAGCGAACTTTAATGGGCTAATATGCGTGTTTATCGGCAATACATAACAAGCAAACCATTGTATGTAACATTGTCGGACAATGTGATAAGAACGGCTGTAATTCCTAGTTTTAGTTGTTTGTTTTATGCGATGCCAAAGTCGTTAAGCGCATCTTTCGCTGGCCTCTGACCCTGCAATCTGTTCCGCTGGACAGACCAATCCATTTATAATGGGCCTTGATTAGGTCACGACTGCGACTTTAAAACATACCAACGCCACTCCAACGTAAACAGAGCACTTTGGAAAAGTTGATTCAGGTTGCACTTGACCCTGACCTGCACTAATCGTAAAAAAATGTAAATCTATTTGTTTTCTATGTATCTAATACATTATGCTTGTGTGAGTGAGACATATAGGTACATTCAATATCATTTTTAATTTACTTTTCCGAGCAATAAATAACTTGTAATTGATCTAAAGTTGACAATGCATAAGAAATAGATTAAATTAAACCAAAAATGAGTCAAAAGTGTTTTTAGATTATGATTGAGTAGATGTTGAACAACTTTTTTGGTATCCAAAATCAAAACTAACAGGACGATCATTGGGAAAATTAAATTGAAAGTAATAAGACTTATCATATAAGGACAAAAATTAATTAGAACAACATATAGGAACACTGTCGCTTTTAAAATTTTATTTACCTAATGTGCAAAAAAAATATTAAGATTCTATTATCAAAAGGAAAATAATTCTTTACTTTTATTTTTATGATAAAATGTGAGCAGGATATGTACTCCTAAAATCCTGTGTATAAGTTGGGGTTATAAAATACAACTAGCAGGTACAAAGGGTACAATTTCTTGGAAACAAATTCGAATCCTTATTGGGTTTTGTGTTTCCTTTTAAAGGTTTCATTACAAAACCACCTGAGTACCTTTTCTAGTTTAAGAATACCTATCAACTGCTTTATAAAAGTACATATGTATTTTAGTACCTAAAATTAATATTTTTAGATTGAACACCTAAGAAATGGTTGAAACTAAACAATATAGCTCTGGCCTCTTCCAAACCATTTTTTATTACATATGTATATCAAACCGTATGACGTGTTAACAGCACAAACAGTGTTATTATTATGTTATTCACATATTAAATTGTCTATTTAAGTACAACCAAACCGACCATAACAACAATAATTTATTTATTACAAGCAGATAACAAGGGCTGACTATTTTTAGATTTAAAATTTATACTTTAACTGAAAAAATCACCTCCTTTTTGTTGATTAATTAGATCACCATTTCAATTAAAAATACAATCTCAATTTATAAAAAAATTGTTTTTTAAACTTTGACATTGTCCACATCTTAGAACGCACACTCGGTGGTGATTACCCTTTAGTAATGTTAAAATGGGACAAGGTTATCATTTTAATTATTTTTATTATTAATACACAAATAAGTTAATAAGTCCCAAAGTTTTTTTTTAACTATAATGAACTTTATTTTTTTATTACAATAGGAAATTCAAAGTTTCGAGAATGTCATCTTCATACTTTTTTCATAGTGTATACCCCAATTTGTCTAAATTTTGTTTTTCAGTTATGATTTTGTATGTGTGTCAAATGAAATGTGGAGTACCCTCGAGAATTTTCTGTGTATCTACCCTTTGGGGTAGAAATGGACTTCGCATTCGGCACGAGAAAAGTTGTAAATATCCATTTGGGCTTACCTTTTCTGTCATTTGCATGATGCCTGGTACGTATGTTGATTACAAGTCCAAAAAGGCACAAAAATAACAAAAGATCAAACCCCCTATTCCACATGATTCAAAAATGTTCCCTTAAAGTTGATTTACGCGCTCAAAACGAAACATGTTCATTCATATAAATTATCCAGTCAATCAAAACACTAAACAAGGGGTAAGAAAACACTGATTAACTACTCGAAGTAAAATTCGAAAAAACTACACTAATTCCCGTTCGAAATCGAATTAAAAAAAGTCCGGAAAAGTATTTCCAACATTCGTAGTCGATCGTATCGAACACGTGCCAGGGTGTTTCTGGCGAAGAGCAACGCGGACTTCACGCCGACACGTTTTCAACTAAGTAACCAAAGACCAAACCAAACCAACGTTGGTTGGTAAGAGTCAAAGAAGATCAACTTCTTGGGAGATCGCGATGCTGGATGCAGTCGGCACAGAAATAACTTGAACGCCCGCCCTTTTCGACTGGCATGCTTCTATCTATCACTTCTGAAACGAGCTTTTACTCGGACCCGATTATGCACAACACACTGTAAGAGTGTATGGAAGGCTGCATACTGACTTGTAAGTATACTTTAGTTCGACTTTTCCGACATCGAAGCGCAACTGTCGCTTCCGGAAAACCTCTTCCTAATGTACAGTCAGCATCGAAAATAATGTGTCGGAAGAATAAAAACGTTTATTACAAAAAATAATTAGCAATTGAGAAAATTAATGTATTGTATAGTTTGTAGTATGTAATTATTTTAAAAATGTTTAATATAATGATAAAATAAAGGGAAATAAAATAAGGTAATGTATATAGAGATAAATAACAAAAAATTGAAACGAATGGATTAATGATATTTATAAAAAAATAAACAAAACTTATCAATTCGGTTGTGTAAAAAAAAAAACGAAATAAAAGTTGAAACCTAAAAAAATCATCTCTATTTTATATGACCTATTCGATGAAAAGCTATTTCTCTTTTTTTTGCGCCAATGCTGACATGCAATACAACACCCCATATCTACATTTTTTACCGGATATACAAAATATAGGTACGAGGAATCAAATTGTGTAATAGTTTAAGTCTCTAGTCTTAGAAGTGTAGGTCAATATATCTATCAATATATAATTTTCTACAAAATTACGTGCCCAGACTAGTCGTTTCGTTTTTGGTTTAGTATTATTATTCCACATTTGTAAACCCCATTTCACCACCCTAAAGGTTTAACTCTTTAAGAACAATTTCAATTATAAATAAGTTGTAAACCGATCTAAACCATTCATTTATTAGAGATCATAACAAAATAATTACAGACGTTTCGATCACCAAACTTTGTGATCCTTTTCAATGTGAAACATGTTAAAAACTAAAAAATAATTATTTAACACTAATTAATTTTTAATTGCCAGATAAACTAATGAATTAGATATAACATTGAAAGTACCTACCTAGGGGATGAAAAACATTAAAATCGTGTAGTTAATACATATAAACTTCCATTCAACGCAAACCTCATGGTTTTTTAAAGGTTATTTTGTAAAGGGGTCTTGATACCACCACATGTTTTTCATCCCCTAGATTTTATCATATTTCACATTGAAAAGGATCACAAAGTTTGGTGATCGAAACGTCTGTAATTATTTTGTTATGATCTCTAATAAATGAATGGTTTTGGTCGGTTTACAACTTATTTATCATCATGACCATTGAAATATTAAACTCCTTTTCAATTTCAATTATGTTATTGTATGAGGAACCTGAATGAAAAACTTGATGATTCTATCGAGAATGGTCGTAGAATATGCGTTTATACAAACTATAGATTTCTATTTTATCCTTTTAGGGGTGCTATTGTATCAAATAATTATATAGTAGATTCTGTAATTGTATGAGGAACCTTTGTACAAAATTTTAACTTTCGTGATAAAGTGGTTTGGTCTATGCGTCTATCATCAGCAAAATAGACATTGAACTCCTTTTTCACCCTTTTGGGAGATAAAGCTTAGGTATATAGAACGTTTTCTCTAGTCCTAATCTAGATTTTATGTCTTGAGACCAGGAGTTAGTCGTATTCTTTCATTGAACATACCCATATGTTGGGTGTATAAGTTATATTTTACGAAAATACATCGATAGTTATATAAAAATTTAGTCCACTAATTCCTCATAGTAAAGAATTTCAAATTATTATTTTTGTGTGTATGACCTGCAGATTGATTGAAGTAATTTGCAATTATCTAACAACAAATATCAAACATAATACACCAAACAACAATTTGCAAAACAATTTTCAAAAAGCTTAGTCACCTACATATATATCATGCTATAGAAGCAATTGCAGTATGACTAAAAGCTAATGTGTAATGTGCATCCGAACTTTAAAAAACAGAAAAACATAAACTAAACTTACCGATAATCTCCTAAAATCTGCGAAGACCGTGAAGACTCTCGCTAGTATCGATTAATTAGCACATTAACAACGTTAGTAATTAAGTTATATCATCGCACTAGTTACCAAATAACATCGATGTAGGTATAATGTTAATAATAAAAACCAACCATCACGAACCGTTTCCACCGATCACAACGAAAGACCGAATACAACTGACCGTGACCTGCTAATAAGGACGACAGATTGTTTACTTATCAATTTTCCACATGGCTGCTTACGATAATATCATACTAATGGGAGAGCCTTTTTTGTTAAAACCAATCTAAAAAAATGTTGTTTATCAGTCAAGGATATTAAAAAAACGCCTGTCATTCGTTTCACATTTAGAAGAAGATAAGATGATATTAAAATTGTTTGAAGGACACAGAAAATAGGATTTTAAAACCGAGGTAAAACTTTTGTACATTTGATGGGAGTGGTCAAGATTTAGTCTTATGTACAAAAAGAAAAATAATAAGTACAACAAAATTAATTATTACTTGAAGTTAGTTCTTTCTGTCGTAATTTGTTGAAACGTTTTCATGTTGAAATAACAAACAACATTAAATTTTAAAATTTAAGTTTAAATACAATAAAAGAATCCTGACACTTCTAGCAATTTCTTTTCGTTTTTTATTACATTCTTAATTATCTGATGGTAAAGAAATAAGTCAATTAATTATTTTTATGATTTTATTAAGGAAACATTTCTTTCCATTAAGATCACACACCGACATATCGTTTATTATAAATAGCTAGAGTATTTTTCTAACAATTGGTCAACAGTTTCATTGATACTTAAGAAAAAATGAGTATTTAAACATACTTACGTACAGTATGTCGGCATGACGTACAGTAGCTTTTACAAGATCTAGATCTCTATCGTTTATTAAAATTAACTTCGTAAAATTAAATTGCACAGAAAGCTATAGGGTATCTGAAAGAGAAGATACATACAATACGTATACACATATTAGGGGTAGATACAGATATTTATTATGCATTCTCAGAGACGAAGCTAGTATTAAAAGCAATAAAAGTTATGATACATGTTTTAAAATTTTCTCCTCTAGTCGTATTTAAATAAATTATTTTCTCATACTTTGCGATGATCTGGAGATCTTTCTCATATATGTATTTTATGTGTAGTTGTAGAAATTGTAGAAAAGAGTCTTTAAATAGAACACTAAAAATTAAAATTCTGATAGCAAACTTTATTGTTCGTAAGTATTTCTTTAATAAAATTTTATTTGTGTACCAATATTAATTTTTGTAATGTGTTCTAGAAAATTAAAAGGTTTATTGCGACTTTAATTTTATTTAAAACTGAAAAAACCAGTTAAAAAGTAAATTAAAACTTCTTACTGGAAATTCACATTGCATGCAGTAAAGTTTATTCCATTTTCTCAAGGGTTAAAACACTTTAAAAAAGAATCATTCAAGTTTAATGTAGGATTCAAGATTAAATGGAAAGAGTATGAGTTTTATTCTATAGAAAAAAATTAGCAATCACTTTTAAAATGATAGTAACAAAAAGATAAAGCTTTAATAAAAAAGCTTCATTTGTTTATGTTTGTTTCATTTTCTTTTTTCTGATAAAATTAAATGATATGTTAACCCCCTGATAAGACTACGTAGGTACATAATGATTTATAAACGAACAGATATGTATTAACAAATTAACGTTTAGTAGAGAAAAGTGGGGTAATTGAGAACGAATAAAGTGAAGACTTCACCTGAAGAAGGTAATGCTTACCGAAACAATTGTAGTGATTGTATCAATATATTCTTTGAAACTTTAGTGTTTTTATTTTACTTTTTCAATAATAATAAAGAGTTATTGAGCATATCCTCTATTACTGAAAAGCTTCTTTGAAGAACTATTAAATTAATCAGAAACATAAAGTAGCACTCCTAAAACAAACAAAAAATAGCACTGGTAACTTAAAAACAGAAAAAAACCGTATTGACAACAGGAAAGTAGTTTAAAATTTATCCCATTAAGCGTTATTGAGTTATTAGGGAAAATTAAAATGTTGCAAATTTTAGATTTTCCAATACACTTAGAAATTAAGGAAGTCAGGATTGGAAATAAGATTTGTTACGATCGTTAAATTCTGAAAATCATTTCTAATTTAATCGTTACTCAATGTCTTCAGATATCTCATTTGTAATATGTACTGCTAAACACGCCATATCTCTGTTAATACATCACCAAAATTGATGATTGAGATATAAATTTGAAGACTATGTTCTCCGGTTTTGACGAAAAATTAAATAAAAAAAACAGTTTAAAATCAATGTTTTGGTTCAAAAAATTACTTTAAACACTCCCAACGACAGCTGAGTGCTCCCAACTTGTAGGCAACAAATTTAATCAGCGTGCATAATGGCTGTTATTTGCTTATATGCCACCAGAGTTACCGATGTGCGAAACATTTGCACGAGTTTCCTACACCTTTTTAATACATATTTATGATTTCAACGTTGCTTTTCTTCGTGGCATATTCTCAATTTATTTATTTTCGTTTAATTGTTATTAAGCGTTCTACATTACCCTACTTTCCCCTAACAGGTATGTACTTTAACAATACGTAAATGTTTTCGTTTTTTTTTTTTTAATTTCAAATTTTATCACACCTCTGCACGTAGGTATATTCTTTGTAACTAAAATATGTATTCACTAAGAAAAACTTCTTACTTGCTTTTCACATAACATCAAGAGAAATTATTATATAACCTGTTATTTTTCGATATGCTGTAGATATATATTTTACAAACCGTAAACTTAGTAAAAAGCAATTTTTTTTGCTAAAGGTATACAGTTACCAAAAGTGTTCTAGTGGAATTGGTACCATCTTTCATTTCTGTTTTAGAGAAAAAATCCATTTTTTTACCATTAATTGCTAAGTTTACGGTTTTTGATATGAATCGGCTACCTTATTGCCATTTTCAGAACAAATGATGTTTTTTGCGTGCTAATTGCGTTGGTATAATAATGCGTTTTAAATGATCAACAAAGCAAAATATCTTATACTCACACAAGCTAACATTTCGTTTAATTAATCTCTCTATTTAAATATATATATTATATTTATTTATAAGTATGTATAGGTTTTTTATGTATATGTTTAATCACACTTAGGCTGCTATGGTAGCAATGTCTGCATGGATGTATGTATGTATGTATGTTTAGTAGTTTTACTATTTGTTACTTCCAAAAAAGGTCATAAAAATGTTTAAGGAATGCAGTCAAACATGCAAAATATGTAATCATGTATGCTTTTTGGGCTGTTCTGCGTTGTTTAATTCTAAATGTTTAATAGTCGTTTGCTGATGGCATCTTCAGTGGTGAATAAGTATCTTAATCACGACTGAAGATGCCGTCCTCAAAGAATTACGAAACGTCTTGAAAAATGAAATGTCATGACATTATAAATAAGATTCGGCAAATCCTTCAACTAAATATTAATTTAAAAAAATTACAACTGCAGTGTTCAAATGAAAGATATTTAGATATCTTATAATAAAATTTCAAATTTTGAAAAAGTACTGAATGGCGCAGTTGAGAAATTTGTTATTCAATTTATTGTCATTAATAGTGGAATGTTTGACTACAATTCTGAATTAAACATTTTGCTTTAGTCAGTTAAGTAAATTCAATAATAAGAAATAAATATTAATAAGAACTTATTTTAAATGATTCCAAATTAATTAAATGATTCTTCAGTTGTAAACAGCGGACTAATTCAATCTAATTCGATTAAATACTATGTTTTCTCTTTTTATCTAGTTTCTGGAGATACTCATACAAAACGTATTCAGTTTTTACATGAATTTAGTCGTTATTTCTTAAATATTTAGTATCTAACATGATTTACTAGCGACAGCACACCTTATTAGTCTAGGAAAATCTTGTATAAAAGGACATTCATGGTATGTATCCTATATAGTGTTATTGTTCTTTTCTATAAGACTTGTTTTACAAAGATTTCATTACAAGTACGTACAGGGCTAATTTAAAGCTAAAGATTAAACGTCTTAAAAAAAATAATCCTGTTTTTGTTAAATATTTCTCGTTAATTAAAGTCTAATTAATTAACGCACTTTAATATCCGAACGTCTTCTGAACAAATTCAAAAACATAAAGTGCGTGAGACTCACAAGCTTTAGAAGTGAAATTTTTTGTCTGATTTAAGATACTAGCCAACTATAATTGCTGAAGTATTTAATGTGGGTATTTTCCACCCCTATAAGTAATATGTAATCATATATATAACAAAATAAGTAAAAAATAAAGGGTGTGTACTTCATAAAACAATGTGTTAATATTGAAGCGATTTAGATAGACATATAGTCGAAGATTGATTTCAGTCCATCATTTTCTCCCTTTTGCCTTCAAGAGGGTTAAAAAGTTTACGGATGTAGATCATAATGATGTGAAATTGGGTCTGGATTGCGTGGCTACCACAATAAACATGACAGAGACAACATAATTGTGCCAAACTTGCTTTGTCCTTAAATTAATTTTGAATGTTTAATTTTCAACCCTCTAAATGAGGCACTAAAATCAAGGACTTTCTGAAGTCTTTAATCCAAAAGTTCCATATTATCCAGAGCTTTAAATTAGCCATTCGCTGGTACATTATGGATATATGTATGTAACTGCATATACAATAGCAAAATTAAATGATAATTATGCGTAATTATTGTTACCTCATAAATGTCGATACTGTGTGCGTTGATTACTTTACTTACAAAAAGTTTATCAAAGGGTCGCGTAAAAATGAACACTTGGTGTATACCCTAGGTAATGCATCAGTTATCATTTATTAGGACGTTAAAACTATTGTTTTCTTGGATTCAACATCGAAAAGTTATATTAGTGTGTTACAAGTTTTTTTTTTGTCTAGATTTTCCTTTTCTATTTCTCTCCTTTAAAAGCTTAGCTAAAACTTCACTACTCTTTACTATTTACGAAAATAATTAGGTGATTAATGAATTTCAGGTAGCGTTTTATATATACTGTTGGTATAAAAAATTCCTTTCAAATGTAACTATCCATATGCATGTAATTATTACAACTTAGGAAGGATCGCAGGAGTTTCAAAGTTTATTCACTCAGGGTATAGAAACACTTACAGCCGAGATTTTTAACATGAAAGGAGCAATTTTGTTTTACTGCTATGTATATTTAGTAATTGCTAGACATTTGCATAAAAAATTAGTTCTGCAGAGCCCTAAGGGCCATAAATAAAGTGTGACCTCAAAAATAAGACAATTAGTTAAAATTATAATTTACAAAATTAATTGCTTAATTTTCAATTAATGGATTTTATCTTGTTGTATAATGAATTTTAATTGAAATTTTAATAAAATGAAACCGAAATAAAATTAAAAAAAAATGCCCAATATAGCACCTAAATTAATCAGGAAATTCAGTAGGAGAAAAGAATATTCAATTGATCAAAAAAATATTAATTAAGAATTGTTTTTTTTTTTAAATATCTATAAAGTAAACGACTCCTGAAGCACACCGTTAATATTGTAAAATACCACGAAAATCGAAAAAAGAAATGTAAGGTCAATTTGAGATGACATATCCCGTACCTACTTGGGTCAATGATATGGGTCATAAAATTTACACATGAAATTAACAAAAAGTAGCGCCCATCTGCAATTTACTGGTTGGTTATTAGTCCGCGTTATCGCACATACATATATGTTCTTATGTATACGATTAAAAATAGATGACCTGTACAAAACAATTAGAAATGATTACCTAATTAAGAGTCCATTAATTACAGCAAATCACACGTCGCAAAAAATTACGTTACGGCAACCTGGAAGTGTGACGCTGACCGGGCGCTGGGTTCCACACCCGGCTCACCCTGCAGGCTGTGGCCCGGTTACCCCTGTAAATGACAAAACGAACAACACCCTGTATTGTGATCCACTCGCCACTTTAACGAATAATATTGCCATTCTCAAAAGTTGCTAAAAGTTGGATAACGCAAACGAGAAAAAGCTGTGTAAAATAAATAATAAGAGTATGTTTGGAATAATAAAAAAATAGAACAACTAATATAATTCTAGAAGTACTGAGTGCCCATAAGTCGTGGAGAAGTATTGAAAAAAATTTTTTTTTGGGTTTAATGTACATCATTATGAGAGCTGGAGGGAGTCTGGAGAATATGGAAGAAAAAGAAAAGGGAAATAAGAAAAGAAAAAGGGAGATAGATACAGAGAAAATAGGGTGGATGAAGAAGGTAAAGGAAGGGAGAGAAAGTAAAACAGGGAGACATACAACTGTCGAAGCGTCGTAGTCAGTGACTGGGGGGTAGCTGAGAGATAAGATAGTAAAGAGGAGACGCAGTAAGTCAATTATTGGAGATTTGGCTTCAAGATTTTGTCGATGAATTTTTCGAAATAAAACCGAGTTAAGCGTTGCTAACGTGTGTATAAAACCTTGGCCTCAATAGAACTTAATGGCCTCTTTCGTACTCGAATTCCTTATTTTTACTGCTGGATTAAGTCGAAGCCCCTCTTGCAACCCCAATGTTTCCGTTGCGATCCTAGAGGAGGGAACAAGAAATCCACATAATAATCTTTATAGCACTTGAGCCCTTTAAGTGTTCATCAAAATTAAAGTAAAAAATTCATCAAATCGATAAAAATGAGAGTCTTATCTAGAAAATTTGTAAATAACAAATTCTTGTTAATCCGGAATACTTATAAGTCGGACAAATGGAGATGGGAAAAGCACTACAGACATTTAACAAATATTTTTATAAAAAAAAAGCATTTCTGGTCAACTTAGAAACTCAAAAGCAATTTCAACGGGATTTTTTGGTCGTTGTGTATTGAAATTTCTTGTACTCAACTTACTTGGAATGTGGAATGCAGAATAGGATTTTCGACAGTTCCATCATTGACAAATTCTTGTACAGTCCATTTTCCGGAAGATGACGTCAAGACGTGACGACAAAACGTTGTGTATAGAAAGTCTTGATAGACGATGACTAAATGGCCCATAAACCACTAATTGCAAATTAAGGGTTTTTGGAGCACGGCTCTAAGCGGATGCGATAGACGACGCGAAAAGGAAATGTCATAAACGTTGGAGATATGGTATTATGAGCGATTGATAAAAAATCCTTGGATATAGTTGGAAGAAATAGGGATTGATGAGAAATAGTAGGAAACATCGTTGTGTAAGTTAGTTAGTTAATCAGGGAAAGGAGAGGTAGGATGATAAGACGCCTTCTAAGATATAAGGGACTGGTAAGTGAAGTATTGGAGACAGAGGCAGGAGTAAAGAGTGGCAGTAGGAGACCCAGTTTAGATTATTCTTTCCAAATAGTTGGTGTTATGAGGAAAATGTTTTAGTTTTCGGAAAGTACAAATAACGGATCAGAATTGATAAAATTACGTACCTATATAAAAAGAGAAGGGTTAAAAATCTACTATTAGTGTCTTTTAGTGTTATTATAGGGCACGAAGAATAATTTTTGAACATTTATTTACGTTTTGCCAGTGCGACAAAAATCATACATTTTTGTAACATTTTATTTTAGAAACTTCCTTACAGACCCGTTAAGGAAAAATAAAAAAAACTTATGAAACCCCAACTAATTTACTGTTTCCGTTTGCATAAATAATCAAAAAAAAAAAACAGCGAATTCTGGATCAAGTTTATTATCCTGCCTCTTTTGTTAGACGAATTTGAATAATGGTCATGCAGGATAAGAACGGGTTTCATCGTCAAAATTTTGAGCAACTATTGCGTCGCTTAAAGGATGCATCCACACGTAATTAATTAAAGAGTCATTTATATAATTAAATTTGCTTCGGGAAAGTTGCAAAGAGCGGCCTGAATGGGAAGTTTTGGGATTGCTTTTCAAGAATCAAGGAAAGTGGGTATCCGCAGGCAAGTTTTTAATTAATAGAGCCCGTCGTATCCATTACTGTTACTCAACTTTCTTTCCAACGATTCTGCATGAGGTAAGTAGTTTTCGGAAATAAGTTTCCGAAGCGGGTATGTCGCATACCTTCGAACCAAGCAAACTTTACGTTTGAAGATTGAACTCGAAGATTAGAACCGGAAGGTAATCCCTAGACAACACAAAATAGTTGTCTTTAAATTGTTGCGAAACATTCGAAGGTTACGAATCAAAAGGGACCTAATTTAGGTAAAATGAACTAATTAGGTAGGTATATATTTTAATAAAGAAAAACTTTTAGACATTAACCCCGAGGTGAGTTATTTTTGCACCACATAAAATAGACTGAGAAGAGGCTAGGTTAGGTTAATACTAGATAACATTTTGTGTAGGTTATGAGGTTTTTTATTCTGGAAAACAAACTGCGCATGCTCAGTGAGTTTATGCGCATGCGTGAAGTGGGTGGTAAGAAAGTAAGGTTAAGGCGTTGAAATAACAAAAATAAGATAACTGTAACAGACTTGTTTCTGGGTTGGTTACCACGTTTTCGGTTTATTTTAGTTGACGTTTCGAGAGTAATAACGCTCTCTTCTTCAGAAGGTTGTCTGAATATCTGCACCAAATCAGTGGACTACACCGAAACAACAAGTTCGTCATGATAATGGAAGAATGTTTAGCTAAGATGACTAGGAGAAGAGATGAATCATCTGTGAACTGTCTTGATTCAAAACGAACAGAATGAACAATAAACGGAAGCCCTTAAACCCAGTGATGACCTATTTAACTTATGTGAAAGAATGCACTGACAAATTACGAAGACTTCCAAGAAAAAGAATGATAAACGTTTAATATAAATAGCAGAATCATTTCCGAAATATCAGTACAGTAAGCTAGAGGATCCTAGAATATACAGGTATAGGTATACATTGGACAAACAGGGCGACATATCAGCATCAGATTAAAGGAGCTCAGGAGCGACTTCCAAAACCACAGATATGGACAAATGAAAGATAGTAACAATTATATGCCAATGCTAAAAATTTGCACAAAGGCTCTTCTGATCTTTCTCTCAGACAACCTTCTAAAGAAAATAACAATATGGACACGAATAAACCAACAACAGGACTATGGAAAAATGGAAATCACTCTGTTGTCGATACAATCCACGAAGACCACACACTAAACCTTTTAAACAATTTAAATGTTTGAAACATTTCTAATAACTTCTCAAAAATCGTCAAACACTGGAAAAATGCAAAGTATGTAAACATTGAGCTGATTGGAAAAATAAAACAATATTTCCCTCTCGAAACGATAACCTTCCTTTTTATCTTGATGCCTTATCACGTAGATGATTGCTCAACATTAATTATTGCTATTTCATTAAAGGTAGCAACCTTTGAGTTGGCAAAGAAATTTTGAGACGTGACTTACCTACTGCTAGACGAACCATTCATCCTTTTGCTGTTTCTGTTGTTGGGTTTGGTTCTTGGTGACGAGGTCGGCGACACTGGTCGTATCGGCCCCGTTGATGGACGCCCCTGTTGTGGCGTTCCTAATTATTTTGCCTGGCAGTAGAGGCGGACCCGGGCCGGCGTGCTGAAGCGGAACCCTAGTGGGCCCGCAGGGTGGCGCCAGTTTCCCTGATCGGGTTGCTGTACCAGCAGCGTCGTTTTCCAACCGGGCTGCTGATTGTACGGAGGTGGCTGTTGCTTCATCATTGCCCCGTTTGAACCGTACATCGGTTGCACTGGAACAATTGAGAAACATTTCGTCAAAACTTTGAACTATATACACAAACCACTTTATAAATTTAATATCCCTCCCCCATTATAGTCTTCTAAAAGCTACAAGAATCACTTGAATTTATAAGATTACTATCACTGGCCGGTATGGGTTCGAACTCTTCGCACATTATCTGTTATAAGATGTTTTAGTATGTGATTATGATCCTTGTTGAAATAAAGTGGGTAAAGTAATTTACAACCCTTACTATAGATTTCAAGGATAATTGAGTTCAGACAGATACCGTCAATTATTACTGTAAAGACTGTACTAGATCGTATACTTACATGAATACGATGCATTCTGCTGTATACTATTACTAGGTCGTGGTATCCAACTTTTTCGGCAAATGCAAACGGAAACCGCGATGATAACGAACACGATAAGGATGAGACTAACTATCATCACCACAAACCATGTCGTTTCCATACCCAGAATGGTATTGGACTCGTTGTCTGTAACAAGCGAAACGAAATATTACCGTTTCGGTTCCAACGTGAAACGTTATTGCAGTTAGTGATAGAGGAATAGGCAAATGGCACTTACTTTGACACAAGGTTTTCGAAGACTCATCGGATCCATCAGCGCAATGATTGATTTCGTCGCATATTAAGTCGTTGGAAATGCAGAATTCCCTCAGTGTACATCGAAATTCTGTACAGGCATGTTCTGAAACAAAACAAAAATACACTGCAACAATTGTACCTAAATATACAGGGTGGGATATTTTAATCTATAAAAGTTTGTGGGAGACATGAAATATGGACTTGAATTTGACCTAGAGGTTGATTTTTAAGGTTAAATTTATTTTCTCAAACGGATCCCTATGCATATTTTTGATTAGAGATTCAAAGAACGCTTAAAATTCTACGTTCAACCACATGTAACTACACTTTTGGAAAATCGCAAATTGAGAATTCCTAACACAACGAACAAAAATGATAAAATTAGTCATAATTACAAGATGAGCTTTCACTTATAAAAATTAATTCAGTGGATCACATTTTAGTATATATGCAGTAAAAATAATTTAGTATTACATAATAATATTAGAATAATGTTAAATCTTCGTACTCACTTGGGTCTTTCACAGCTGTGATGACAAGTTTGAATCCATTGGAGTCTGTACCCCAAGAATCGGTGACATACTTGAGGGTGACGTAATTTGTCCTGGTAAACATTGCACCCAATGTATGTTTGGTGTTTCTACAGGACAAGTCAGACTGAAACAAATAGAAGACATTTAGAACTTTTTAATGCAAATATTACCTTGAGCTATAAACATTTTAAGTACATAAAATACAACATAGGGAAATTTGAAGCAATTTATGAAAGATAACTAACATTTATGTAGAGTAAGTCAAAAGACGTGCTTGATCAGCAATTATACGAATTACGATTTGGTACTCATTAGTCTCGTCAGTGCATCATAGACAGAAAACCAGTCAAGCTCAATCTTCTGTTTAACAGTTAAGATCAATAGATTACCACAGACACGATTTGCATCTGGTGGTTTCAGAGGAGTGCTGACAAAGTAAATCTTTTTAGTTATATGCAAGTGAGCTACATAGGTTCAGTTCGACAAATTTAAATATCCTTACATAGAAAAGTTTCATTTAAATATTATTGAATCTGCTAGATATTATTTAACAAATCGTTATAAATGCCATTTACTTTGTCGTCTGTGGTAGGAATGTTAATGTTAAGGGCATCTTAAGATTTCACATAATATGTTTACTGGTGTTGCCGGACCTCTTTAAAGTAAAACTAAGGTTCAGGCTTGTATGAACTATTAAGGTTCAGACGTTTCGTCAGAAACTGCGGCAGAAGTCTTCAGTAAGAGCTGTCGATGCTTCGTTGTGCAATTTTCTCTGAAGATGTCAACCGCAGTTGACGCCGAATTGCTTGAACTTAGCGGTTTGTATTGACCACGACCTACAAGACCAAAACTTAGTTTTATTATGAATTCTGACCGTGAAAGCCTTTGGTCTTACAATAACTTCTTTACATAGAAAATTGGAGTTATATTTGAAAATTTGGTTGGTCGAAGAATGATTATTTCTCGATTACGACTATAATTTATTGAAACATCATCTGTTTATGAATATGATAACACAACTACCAAATAAAAGGGAAAGTTCTTTATTTTGTATACGGAAATGTCACTTCATTTGGCTTTATTTAATTAATAAACGTACTAATTATGACAGTTAGCAATCGATGTTGCAATGAAACGTGCGATGAAATTAATGGAACTCGTGTGACAAATGTAAATTGGAATCGAAGGTCGCAGTTCGAACGGGAGCAGAAGCAGAATTCATACGGATGCTGTCATATGGTCCTAAATTTCTAACTGTTAACACTCCGCTTGACACATTCCGTTCTGGCGAGGACGCTGATGATACTCCTGCACTAGGACGCGTTTCCGCTACCGTTTCCCTTAATTAAACGTGTTCACGAGAAATACATATTGCCATGACAGAATACCGACTGTCCCATCTTGAATATACCCACGTAATAACTGCATTTATATTCAGCAAAGTAAAGTAATATACTAAATTGAACCCAATTTATTGCCAATGAGATGACACTGTAAAAAATTATAAAAATGAGGCACGTCTGTTTGCAAGAGAAGCCATAATGAACTCATAGAAAAAATTACTAAGTCATAGTTTTCCTCGATTCTATTCTAATAAGGAAAGGTCAGAATTTAAAGGGTAAATAGTGAGTTGATTTGAAAAAACCAAACGTTTCGCTTTATCAATGGGGTAAATAACTCAACAAACATTGAGTAGAATAGAAAATATACGTCCTAAAGGAAGAACATTTTGAAAGTAAAGAAATTGGCAGTCATAGGGACTGATGATGGAAGTGAAAACTTAAAAAATTAAAACTATAAAATAACAATGTTGTTTTTTAATTTTTAAATTACCTAACTGTATCTAATTCCAAAAATAAATATTTTATTTTTTATAAATAAGTACAACATGAATATTTCAAATTATTTGTAAGTAATAGTCCTGTAACTTCGAATACCTTCCAAGTAACCATCAAATTTGAAATTACATACTCACTTAAAATTCTTAACCAAATCAGAAATATATCACGATATAGGACAATTAAAAAACTATTACAAAATGTTAAAAATTACAATAAAGCTATAAAATAAAGTAGAAGAAACTTAATTTTTTGAAAACAGAAAGATTAATGTTTATTATTCCAAAATCGAACTAATACAAAACTACAACACTATACAATAGTAGATAATAAATAATAATCGTTTTTAGTGTTACGAAGATTTCGATCTCTTTTTTAAGAAAAAAAAATTTATATAATTTATTTAAAAAAACGTTATTGTAATTGTTCTCATGTTGTCATTGTCCTTTGTGATTTACTGAAGAAAAAATGGTAATATGGTATGTTGGATGATATTCGAAGTTAGGATCACTTTAAATTACGAAGACTGTTTGCATTTTTATCATTATTACATTTAATGATGTGTTCTTTTTTGTAAATTTCACTCTACAATTGCAACAATTTTTGTTGATTGATTAGTTAGCCCATTGATAAAGCCTGTGACCAAAATTTACTGGCTTTAAGAGTGGCGCAGGGGCACATGCTCCCCCAGACGGTTGTGGAGTTTCCATCGCAGTACATTATAGGCATATCAAATTTGATATAAATACTACCAAAAAAAAAGAAAGAAATCAACATTTTTTTAACCATCGGGGTTTTCTCTAGGTAAGCGTAGAAATGATATTTTCCAAAACCTTAGCATTAAATAAATAATATCAATAAATTATCTGCCAGTTTCATGCTCACGAAAATTAATTAAAATAGAACACGATGCTGGACACTAAATTATCGTGAATCCGAAATCTGATCGCTTTAAATTTTGACTTCAAAATTTTACTTAAAACGTTACTGTAACATTCAATAAATCATCAACGACGATAATTTTTAATGTCCACATTTAAAATCTGTTAAAAGAAAAGCCATGTTCATTTCTGAAGTATTTTTTGCAAATGATGTAATAAAAAAGTTCTCGAAGTCATATCGTTGTAGTACATAAAGTTCTAAATCCGGAAAAGAGGACTGTGCCTATTTGAATTTTAAATAGATTATCATTTCCGTTAAGTTTGCGGTTGGTGTTGTCCAAAGCCATTTTTGTAATTTTCCGCTCCTATCATGTAGTCAGTCGACGCTTGTTGGTAGCAGGATTAGTCCGTGAAATTACAGCAACCACGCCAGGAGCCATGCCAGTCTCCACTTAGTGTCGAGAAAGTTAGAGGAAATGGAGTAATCCACTTATACCTAAGGGAGCGCACAAAGACTCTCTCGACCTGGGAATCCCTTGTAATGCAAATTCGACGGGTTTTGGGAATAATTTATGATTCGCCGTAATTCCGTTAGTTCTGCGTACCAACAAATGGGGCTACGTCAGGGTGGTGATGATGGTAGTCCCTGTTTATACCTTCTTACTAAATGACAAGGCACGGAACTATTGTAATCCATATTAACCTCTTTAATTAAACAAGATTGTTCGATCATATCCAGTTAAATTATTATACATAACGTCTCCTGGGGACTGAGACAACAAGTGTGTAGGTGCTACCAAAGTTGTCCTATTAATTAATACATACATACATATTTCAAATTAAATACCTGATATGATTTTTGTTTTTGATTGCAGGACAAAAGGCCATTGCAATAGCTTTAATAATTAAGCCCGTTGTCATTTAAATTGAACAACTAGGTACCGTTACAATGAATAATAAAGTTATCTATATGCATGTATTTTGTTTTCTAAATTGCCTGTTCTAGTGTGAACAACAAATTTTATTCACCATAAATTCTAATCAATGACATCGTTATGATAAACACAAAACATAAATTTTACACTGACTGAATAACGTCAAATTGTATCCTTCACCTCCACCGAAATGTAAACTTCTTATAGTATTCTCTAGAGTAGATGTCGCAGCGGGAATCACTACTTTAGATCGATTGGTTTATTTTAAAAGTTCTTGTGACAGGTTGGTTGAATTCGTACTCCATAATGTCAATTTTATTGGTGATGTTATTGGTTTATTTATTCAAAAGTTTATCAGTATTTAATCTCAACATTCGTCTTCAGTATTCGTTTATAAACAAAGTGACGTACTTTTCTCAAAACACCATATCAATGTCAGTGCTGACTGTAAGTTACTCAGTCAGTATTGAAAGAAATTGAATTAGGATTTTCATCAGTTTTGTTTGACTTTAAATTGTTAAAGTTATTAAAACTATTCAGAAAATAAATGGCTTAGACTTAAATTGATTTAGCCTTTCAACGACTATCGTTGATTCAAGAGTAAGGAGTTCATGGGTCTTTTGGTCATCGTCGTATAAGAAAAGTGCTTCCCTCAACGTTTCGTCACTACATTTTCAGGAGATCTTCGATATATCATACTTAATGTCATGTTTTGTGACCTACTTTACGTATATATGTACATTACTATACCAAAACCACCGATATATTACAAAGTAATCCTCAATTAATGGTTTTCTAATCCATAATTTAGTCGAGTAGCTTTCGCATATTTCTCAATACTTGGTCAATAATGCTTTGCTTACACAAAATCAATATCTGGATACACACACACACACACACACATTTTAACAGGGGTGATTACCTCTCATTTTCGAAGCAACATCTATAATTTCAGTTTGGCGAATTTCAGTGAGAAGTGAATTAAAGATTATGGTTCAGCTCGTTTAATGAAGCCACAAATTTATAGGCATATGCCTGCCTATAAAGCAGAAGCTTTTATCAACAATACATCGAGCCGATTATTCAAAGCCTTTTGTACCAAAAAGAAAAAGAAAAAATGTTCATACAATACATCATCCATCATTTTAATGAAAAGACCAAAATAGAAGACATTGTACAGTGACTAGTGTGAACAATTTTTTTGTCCTTTATAATCATTTTTTTATGTGGTGAAGGGCGTGAAATCTCAATGCAGAAGAGGCGATGCATTAAGGCCCAATGCATTTCGACCATTTTAGGTCGAAGCGAATTTGTCCAGCTTCTCCAATAAAATACAGCTTCACTAACAGTGAACCTTTTAAAGTTTGAGTTGTTTTCAATGATACTGCTACCATTTCTACGGTGACGTCAGTATGCAATGTTCGGCGAATCCACCTTTTGTGTTATTTATTAATTATATATGCCATAAATGTTCATTATCAAATCCTTTGATAGTTCTACCGGTTTGGCCAATATATTGTAATGTTCGTGGGTTTATTAAATTTATTTTTATAGACTAAAGTACAGGAACAACAATTTATATACATTGATTTAATTATAACTACTTAAAACACTATTAATTAATACTAACCTTAATTAATATTTATTTACACCATTCACTTATATGCACGTTTCAAATTAGTTGTATTCTCACTACTGTCAATTTATTTCTTATGTTACCACCGTCACTGTCAATTTATTACTCCTTGGCGAACGAAAGTCACGAAAAATCTAGAATCTTCGAAACGTTGAAAGTTGTTTACATTTGGGCGAACCGCTCATTGCTTTCTTGGAAGGCAGGTACGAGACCCGCGGTTACAAACACGACGCACACACTGACAAAACCGGCCGCGGCTAGTCAAGCTGGCCCGTAACACGCACAAGTATACCCGATCGCACACAAGCATACTCGTGTTCGCTAAAATATATAAATAGCATTATAAGAAGTAGAATAGCAAACTTTGTACATTTTTCTCTTTTACTTATAATTATGTTAAAAACCAAATACCACACAGCTCTTGAACTCATTTCCAGCCAACTTAATTGCAATTCAAGTGATATATGTTGCCAGTTTGAATATGAAAATTGCTTTAAATTTTGAGTTTGGCTGAATATTTACTTTTATTTTTCGGTATTCTAGTCTGTTGATTACAGAGCCAATTCTAGTATAGTATTAGATTTGGTTTTAGGGGTCGTCACAGCTTTGGTCTAAGTTGAGCTTTTGTTTCGTTTTGAAAGCATAAAACAGAACAAACCGAGTTATAAATAATATTGACTATAAATTCCCATATTAATATGGCTCGTATGTTTATACACCTCAGAATTGAGGCAGTATATCTTACACGAGAGGCAGTAAATATAAAATCCGCACTATCGACATGAAAGATGAGGGAGGAAATTCCAGTATATGTACAAATAATAGGGTCACGATGTGAACTGAATATTTTATTATGTTTCACGCGTTATCAGGGTTGCTATTTCTCTTTTTCTTCCCTTTCACGTTTTAAGGCTGACAGCAACTTTAATCACGGTGCAGCCTCCCGTGCCCTACTTTACTTATCCTGTCAAATAAAGGTCAACGCGAGGGGAGATTACACTATGTAAAACGAGAAAAAGAAAAACAACCGCTATTTAGATAAAAAACAAAAAAAAACATTTAAATATATTCTATACACCAGGGGTTACCAAACATTTTTAGGCGTATTATTGAAATAAGATAATAAGTTCGGTGGGCACCCCGATGGATTTTATTGCTTTTCAACCACATTAATATAACACTAATTTCCCCAAAGTAATTTTTTTTAATACTGTCTAAGACAATAAATTTGCAAAGACACTTTTCGGCACAGTCCCTGGCGAATATCTCACATATATTTCCTCCCTCATCCATGCAAAATTAAATCCACTAAATGCACTAAAACCGTACATCACTGAATAATAAGAATTCATATAACCATCCCCATGGTCCTTAAATGCTTTACAAACACATACCACTGAAGATGACCTAATGAAATGGCCCTTAAATGGTCTGAAGTAGGGGGTATTAGTTGGGACATCCTCTAGAAGGAATTCTACAACACCCAATCATACTGACAACTGGGTACCTACCTAACGAAGATTTCCCCTTATCCTGAAAATAATACCTTGTGATCCTTTTGGAATTTGTATGTGGACACTTTTGCCCCCCTGACTCTTGATTCACATATAAACATGTAATTTTGTACCAAAGTTCTTAACGTACTATTTTCATGCACTGTGAACGATAACTCAACCCTCAAGGCTGTAAAAAAATGGTCTTAAAAATTTTCCCACGTTAAACTTATGAGACTATCAAGTTAAAATATTTGCACACTAGAGGTATATTTGAAAAAGATTGGATAGACAGAAGGTGGGCAGATATTCTTCCCTTAAAGGGGTAAAATTGAGGTCTGCTATGATTATATACAATACAAATTGTGTTATGACTTTCATGTGAATGAAATTTGTTACACATGCATACATACATACATAAATATTTGGCTTCAAAAAATCGACTAAAAAAAAAAAACACAAAAAGTAATAACCAAATAGCAGAAAATACAGTCAAAACTGGTTAAAGCGACCTCAAAGAGACTACCCACCATCGATATAACCGGGTGGTCGGTTTAAGCGGTGCTGTTGTAAACAGTTTTGATTATACTTCTTATTTCTGATTAAGAAAGTTGGGTACAACGTATTGGTTTACGATGTGTAAATGAATGACAACATAAACACACTTAAAAAAATCGTATATAGTCCTCAAATTATTTATTTCTTATCACCAATTAATCCACATTAATTGATTCTATTCCTTCTCCCAGCAGTCATACAATAAATATCCTGTTGCTTACCTTGTATGTCCCTACAGGATGGGCTCCATCGTAGATATATAAGTGATCGTTGCAATCTAATTGTAGGAAATCAAATCGCAACATAAAACGTTGCAAAATTGAATGAGTTTGAAACGTTATAACGCAATCCAAGTTCCTTTCGTTCTGAGACCACAACAACGCCCCATCTATCTTCCTGTAAACCTGCTGCAGAAAATGATTTTTGCACAGCGATTGCATCGAATCTGAAACAAAACAGAATTACCATTAACGGTTAATATGAAATAAGGAAAAGAAAAAATATATAAGTATAACCACCCCGATGTTAAAGATTTATTCATTTTGAATGCGTCAATCCTTTTGTACAAAGAAGAAAATTTTATATCTAAACATGAAACTGTCACTTGTGGACAAATTCACAATTAGAAAAGTTCTATGCGTAATAACCCAGGACAGCTATTAGTCTCAATTAAGACCAATTTAGTCTCTGAAAGAGTCTTGCCCTTGTAACTGAGCGAGGCAGTAGTCTCTATAAGAAAGACTGTGGACTTTCAGTGGTCAGTTTTAGGATACCAATGAATAATCAAAACGTGATTGTTTATGTGTTGAAATTTGAACAACAAATCTTTAGCTATTCATAGAACCACCGTTCTTTGTTTCAACAAATAAAAATAGCAATTGTAATTATTCGTTTTTTAGGTAAACTTGAAACTCATTTACGACCGAGTCGTTTTAGCAACGCAAATAGGTGAATTTTCCTCGCTAGTGGGTGTTAACTATCAAAGGGCATGCAATGAAGTTAACGTTACCGGAGGGATTGAAACAAAATCAACAATAAAATGAGATGCATGCAAATGCTTTTGAGCTGAGCATCTGGACTATTCTCAGGGCAATGATGCGGAAAATGAACGGCATTTGTGCTATGCAAAGGATTTCGGAATCGAGATGCAATAACAGAGTAAAGTTTTCACCTCCATTATTAAGCGTCACTGACTTTTAGAGCGAGTAACAATCCAATGTCGACCAGATGAGGGTCTAACGAAAAAGAAATAGACAAAATGGAAGGTCGCAATCTTTTTTCGATTAGTTACGATTTGGCATTCGAACAGTTTTCTAGTTCATATATTTTGTCTCCCTATTCTTAGATAAATCGATTGACCAGCATAAATCAGTATAGGTATATTATAAAAAGTGAAGCTTTTTTTATTTTTGTCTTCATTTTTTTCCTTAACCACCTACTGCCATCCACTCTTTGCTTCTCGACGATAACATTTCGAAAATAAATTTGAGGATGGTCTATAAATGTTCCAAATTATGCGATAATGATTTAGGATGATAGAGAAAGATATTTGCATACGTTAGAGGGAAGGAAATTCGTGAAATCTAGGTAAATTGAAAATTTCACCTATTATAAGCTAAACGAAGTTAATAAATGAAAAACTAAAGGAACTAATTAAATAATGAAAAATGAATTTGAAATGAACAGAGCTAAAAAGGAGAAGGAAGCTGAACAGTAATAGGTTCTGTGGTGTGCTGTTTGAACCAACAAACTCTCTGTTTAAGTTAAACATTTAAAAGTTAACTTTTCTCAGTCGCTTTTCTCTTCCTGGTCTTTAATCTTTATTAAAAAGGGGACTAAGAAAAGAGCTACTTCGTGATTCTAAAAGCTATTATATAATTCAAATGATAATTACCTTCAAACGAAGTTCACAAAAGGAAGTAAAACAAATTTCGTTCCAAAACTATTGTCTTTCTAAACGATCTTGCTTTCTCGCCAGCAAAGATTTCGAAGAAAATAAAAAGGCATTTTCATTGTCAAAATTCAAATGAAATTATTAACGTCCCCTATCCATTATTTTTTTTGTGCAATCAAGCTTCTTTCTCTATTACTTTTAAAGACTTAATTCTGACAAAAATAAGTAAATGTTAATCACGCTACGTGATTGAGTACCTTAATTATAAGGGTTACGAAATGAGCTTAAATCTTTTACATCGAAAATTTGAGAATAGAAATTTGAAATTTAGAATTTTTCTGATCATGACGAATTAGGAGTAGAATTTAAGAAAACACAAAATTGATATAAAATCAGTAATAGTAAAATTATTTTTTCTATGTTTTCGTGATTGGTGACGATTTGAAAGCAATTCCAAAAATACTGAACGTAAATTTATAGGCCAGGTACTAATTTTAGTGACCAAAATTCCTTTTTCAATTAATCAAATATAATAAACGTACTGAGCCCTTTGAAACAAATTGCTGATATTTCATAGTTACTTCATCATCATAAACTATTAAGTCTTGAAGGTTAATGGTTGGTCTCGAAATTTCACTTTTGTCCTATCATGATTTATGTTCCCTGCATTCCTCGAAAGCTAAATATTTTTCTAACATCCTTAATTAGTTACAAACTGTAATTTAGTCTAGGTTCCTCTCTGTCCTTTATAACTCCTATTTCTACTCTTAAATATCCTCAACTATCCCTTCATGTTTTAGGGGGTGTCCTCAAATCCCATATGTCCTAATTTTCTTTAATGAATGTTATGTATGACGCCCATTAATGTACCCATTTCTAACTTCTTCTATTCACCGTATTTTCATCATTTAGCCAAACATTGCATTCCATACGTTTCTGTTTCCACGTTCCCCACCTGTACAGAACCGTGCTCCAAATATAATCTTACTTCCAAATGATTTCTGATCCTGCGCCAATTTTGTTTATTTTCTCTGCCTTCATTTATATCCAAAACATCAAAAACCCGAGATTTTCTAGTTTTACATTTCCAATTTTGATACTATTATGTAACCTAAATTTACAATTGTTTGAAATTCACACATAGGAAGTAATGCAAAGGGATTTTCATATAAAGACAAAGTACTTGCTAAAAATAGAGGGGCAAGTAATATTAGTGTATAACGTATCTAAGCGTCATTATGCTTTATTATAAAAACACGAAAAAGTTTACAATGAACACTACAACTCATTAAGTTCCCAGTAGAAATGTGCTTAGGGTCGGAAACACGGACTGAATTGACTTCCTTCCACTGCTTCCGCCCCAACCAACCGGGGTAACGCTCTGACATCATTTATTATTCTGAGGTGGTTATGATCCCTTAGATTGCTTTCGAAGGTTCTACTAATGAAGTTTTAGTATACATATACACGTATATACATGTATAAAACACTACTCTTGACTTTCAGTTAGCAGAATTTAAATTGCTGAAGTTGAAATTTCTGTATCAAATTCAGAAGATTTATTAAAGAAAATTACCCTGGGGAGTAAAGCATGCAATATTACATTTCAAAGAACTTGTATTCCAGAACATGAAACTAAATTTCGAACATTTTGTTCTAACTACTGAAGAAGTTGATAAAAATTGCGCCCATATTGGAGGAACAGAGAGTTTTCTGTTTAATGTGTTGTGTTAGGTTAAAATTGATGTGAGAGATATGAGCGTTGAAAGTGATTAACGATTTTTAAACAAGAATGCTCCATTTTTTTCTGTAAAGTTGTAGAATTTTGAAGAAAATTTTACAATCTAATTGTTTGATTCTCACTATCCCCCATTTAGCTTACCACATCACCGATAAATGACGTAGAGAGAATTTCTAGGGATGACATTAGCTAGTCCTTAGGATGAACCAGATCAGAAGGATTTAAAATGGTTTGAAGTATTCACTGCGAATTTTTTTTGCAAAGTTTTCTAGAGATTATAGAAAGATTTATTAAAGTATTACTACTGACCAAAGAAATTTAATTTCCTTTAACGATGGAATTTCGATTTTTCCATGTCTGCGATTTCAAAATCATAAATTAATATGTAACAGTAAAAGAGGAGTATCTCTGATTATCCTCATTATTCTCCATGACAATCCACTACTTCTCACTCACGATTATTCGGCCGATAGGCTTTGGCTTCCCCTCAATTAGAACAAAGCTTTATTTCGGTGAGTAAAAATGGATGGGCGGGGGTGGCATATATGGAGTACATCTATGTTTGCCCAACACATTCTATTTCCTCTAAATCAAGTCGAAAATAATTTGCATTATGATTTTTCAGAAAGTGCAAAAACTGTTTTGAAAATTATTTGGAATGTCTCAAAATGGTCTATGATGTTCCAGGTATTTTGGCAAGGATTTATAATGTGGGAATGATTTGGAAAGAGTTACATAAGATGCTAGAGTGTGGCCTGGAATGTTTCACAGCCTTCTGGAATAATCCTTAGTGGTCGGGAATGATATGAAATTTTCGGAAATAGTCTAAAATGTTCCAGATTTTTCGAAAAAGATTTGGAATCGAGCCTGAAATACAACCCATAGTCTATCAATAACTCATCGCAAGGTTTTTAAATATTCGTACACCAATTAAAATTTATGTGCTAATATCTTTCTATTTTTAAGAATAGATGCTGATGATAATGTATTACGAAAGATCTTTGTTGAACTGAATACTATTGAAAAGGAAAACGTCCATCTCTTCTTACGATATCGATTCTTCATATTATTGTATAGAAACCAAACTTGTTGAGGCTCACATTTAATTGGTGTTTTTATTGCCTGCAAGGGAGATATAAAACAGGAAAGGAAATGTTCTGGAAGAAATTAGCCATTAAAACCCATCCTACTATTGTACCGTTTCGGTTTGCTTGTAAATGCTTAGATTTTATCTTAACTGTGGAATAAAACTTAATAAATAATTACTGAAGCAGTTACTTATACCTAACAGAGATAATTTTTGGCCGAAAAACTAAAAACGTTCCACAAATCGTTTTGAAAAACTGGTAATGGGAATATTTGACAATGCTCTTGAATTAATATACCCCAACTATTTGTGTCTATTATTTTAATTTAGTTCCTTTATTACCACTGATGGCACTATGATCTCCCTGAAGGGGAAGCTTCTTAAGAACTGGAATTTTTAAAACTGATGGTCCTTCGTCAATTTCTTCCTTAAAAGCATTTAGCCTTTATTCCGACAAAACTGTTTACACATGCAGCTATTAAAAAGCATTTTCTGTAGACATTTGGTAGTATCTGAAAGCCTTTCAAAATTTTATCAGGTTTATGGCACGTTTTCCTCAAGTTTCACTAAATCCAACCTCGAATTTCCTTCCTTCTTGTATGCACAAAATCGTTTTCCCCAAATCGTATGTAAATTTTGAAAGCTTCGAGAAGATTATCGACTCCATTAGCAACCACAAAATAATTACAGAAGCTCCTGCAATACCAACGTCGCCCTTAATGGATATGCTGATCAGAAACTTGTAGAGTTAGAGAATGGCACGAAGTTTGCAGGTAGGTATACCTGGCACGAAGGTACAAGTTTTACCATCAAAATTTTCAATTTTCTATAAGAATATTATAATTGTAGAATTAATTGGATTGTGTCGCAAAAATAAAATCGGCAGAAACTTTAATTAAGCAATTATTTATTGATTCCACATCCGGCACTGACATCACGATTTTCATTTCCGTTCAACAGAGTTTATCTCCAAGAATATATTCAAAATACTGTAAGTAATTCTGTACTTTTAACGATCTGGTAGTTTGGAATAATTTCAGTCTAGACAAAATGAACACTGATTTGATTTTTCTTACTAGCTTGAGCTTTTTCTATTTCTAATTGCTATAAGTTAAATACAAACAACGAAAATTGTTTTTAAAAAAGTAGTTAAATTTAAGGTAATTTTCAAAGATAATGGTTACATTGCTTCGTTTACGATGCCCACCACGTTAATGTTCTACGTTTCTTATGTTCACAGTACAGCCATTCTGTCCATTGTACATAAATGCGTCACATTTTTTATAAATGAATCGACATTGGCAGATTCTGCTTTTGATTTAGGAGAATTGGAAATGTTTTTAATCATTTTAAAAAGTGGCTAAATTGGCTTTCTAATTCATGATAATAAAATAAAATAAAATCTTAGACAATGTAATGGTTTAGTTAAGAAACTCAATATCGTTTGAATACAATTTTAATAAAATTTTGTTGCAGAGACAGTAGGTACGTAATAAGTATTTCTGGCATCCTTTCAAACGTAATGCCGTATCAAATCAAATGTAGCGAGCTTTCAGGATTTTTATTGCTATCTGTACAATTTGATTTTCTTTTTCAAACAACTGTATCCGTATGTGGTGCCTTTATTGAAAACAAAACGGTTCTATTCGACCAGAAAGAAATCAGCCCTTTGATTTGTACAGCCCTTCGCAACGTTTTAATTCAAAAGTAATTCCTTTTATTTCGATGATCGAAATTTCCTCAGGATAAACGAGAGTTGCTATTGGATTTTTCTTTTGTACTACATATTTCAATTAATTGCTTCTATCTATTTGACTTTCAAATTCGTTCAACTATTCATTTAAACAATAAAACACATACTATATATATATTATCGTAGAAACACTCACCACGTTCTTATTTTTTTTTTGTTAACAAATAGATTATTACTAAAGGGTTCAAAACAATTTTTAACAAAAGTTTATATAGGCACCTGCTTTATTTTCATTTTTTTTTTGTACCTGGAGATTCCTGATTTCATGTCTTACAAAGTTTTTAATTTATGTTATTCACCTGATCGGCCTTGAAAGCCCTTTTAGGGTTTCTTACCTTACGTAAAGAATTTATAAAAGACTAGAGTCGTAGTCGTACACATGGATGTAATAAATTTTGTGATAAAATCTTTTCCATGCCGTTAATTTATCCGCTCTGAAAATTTCAATTTGCTGACCGTAGAAAACGAGAATTTTACAAAATTGATATCGTATAAAGGCATAAATTTTCTAAAAAGAGTATTCCTTTTTCTGAATATACAAATCCCCACATACTATAACGTTAATTAAATAGTTCTTTAAATTTCCTTAAAAATTATCACGAAAGGTTTTTCAGAACTCTCCGAGGATGATCATGACGTATATTATAATATAATTTAATAACTTTTTTCTTATTTTTGGAAAACGAAATTTTCTTTTCTATGGAGTTGTTTTTCGTAATAATAGACTGCATGAGCCGCACCCTGATGATTATATGTAAAACACATCAGAAAATAGGCTGCCACGGCTAAAAAGGTTTCCGTGACACTTAGAAAGGTTTCCCCTCTGAAAGCCCTTTTCTGATGCCGGCCTTTGTTCCCTTTAAGTGCTAGATCAACTAATTAGTCTTCTCTCAGTTAAAAGATATCTGCTTCAGCTCCTTCCAGGCATTCTTTGTCTTTTCAGATTGCTTTTAAATTGTCATTTCAAAGTGCAATGGTGGAATGATCAATTTTCGTTGCTGGAGGATTCGTCTAACGGTTACAATATCCACCAAGTCGTTATCTAGTATGGTCTCGTGGATTCAATTAATTTCAACTCGGAAATAATGTAATTATTCACTACTGCGAGTCGAGTTAGACCGAAACCGTGAGGAATGAGATATAAATTCAGTGTCAAATTAACGCGTCCTCAACGGTTTTTGTACACTAAGTACACAAAGACTGATAGAGATAACATAATTTTATGTTTAAATTTAGTGAATGTAAATTATTACGTAGTGCCTATTTAATAATATATGGTATTAGTAATATTTTTTACTGCGTTTATAAACAAAAATGTAATAAAATTATAGAAATGGAATAGAATATCAACTAGATTGTGTTAATAACAGAACCACAAGTACATACTGAAGTCAGGCAAGAGGAAGTAAGAAAATAAGCATTGCAGAACACCCAAGAGGTATGTGCATTACAATGTTGCTGTAAGTTAACAATGTCCAATACAACAGTCAACTAGAAAACTTCAGAACTAATTTTATCAATATTTATCATTAAATTTTAATTATAAAAGGTCAAGGGATTTTTTGATTAAGTTTTCTGCCATTAGTAACCGAAAATAGTTAATTTTACCCCCAATTATCGACTTTTAACATACATTGGGCTTCCAGTGATAGTAGAAATTAGAAACTGTTTGACCATTTAAAAACACAAAAGGACAGAAGTTGGTACTGCAGATGAATTTTAAGTGAGGAAGGTATCATAGAGTACGTAGAGTATAGAGTACATACATATAAACTGTTATATGTAGTCCATAGGTGTAAAAGATAACCTAAAAATCCTGAACTTAGCTGGGGAGTAGGATGAAAAACACAACTTTTAGTTTGATAATAATCTGAAAAGATCCAAGTTTAAGATAAAATCTCTATCTAAATTCATTAAAAAAAATTGTGTACTTTCTTACCTGCCTTACATTATAAAACCTAAAATTTATAGCGAATGCAACAGGTGGAGCTCTTTTGCTGTCTGTGGCGGTATATCAAACTATTTATGGAGACAGTGAATGGTCAGTATTCTTCCTGTGACACGCTGATGGGAACTAATAGAGCTGTTAGACTGAATAAAGTATAGTAAATGAAGGACATATAGCTGGTGTTGTCCTTCGGGCGTAGAGGCCGTCGTCGGTTGGAATTGCTTCCTGACGTTTCGCTAACTTTTACGACCAACAACGAAGATGGAAGTACCTCAGAAGAAGCTCGCCACTCGTGCTAGCGCAACGTCAGGAAGCAATTCCAACCGACGACGGCCTCTACTCCCGAAGAAGGACAACACCAGCTCATCAACTGGCCGCGAAAGCCTTAATCAATTTGAAGGACATATATAATTAATTTAATTGAAAGGAATTTTACGGTATTTTTGAATTCTCTAATTTGAAACACTTTTAATTTTTTCTAAATTAATTTCTTTATAATACAGTTTAATATTTTTGTATGATGTTTCGAAATATGTTTAATTTTAATCATTTTATAGTGCTTTTCCGACGAAATCATTTACAAAAATTTAAAAATTACATTGCAGTTGAAAACGTACTGATACTCTTTTATATGCTGTCGTATAAACGAATCAAAGCAAAAGAAACGGCGAAATTGAATCGGTTTCGATGTCGATCACGTATCCTATGACCCTTTTTGGCTTCTGATACATTTTACAAATGGATCGTCGGTGGCTGTGAAAGGACCGTCCGTTCGGAAACGACAACGTTATTGTACTCTCGGGATCACGAGAGATGCTTTCTTCAAACCGCCGCGCCGAACCCGAATTGACGTAAGCAAGATCAGGAGTTTGATTAATTACTTTACCCATCACCTACAAAATGACACATACGTAGCAAATATCCTACAAGGATAAATAAAATCTAAATAAGGTGACTCCATTATAGGAAGGTATTTAAAAATGTAACAATCAATCTGATATTTTTACCAGTTAAACATTAATAATATAATGAGGGTGGCTACGAGGATGGAGGTGACGTTGAGGACGAGATCCCATAATAGATCGATAAACGTTTCAAAACTCCTTAAAAGTTATTACTATGAAACTAAGAAAAAAACTTGCTGCACCTTCATATTTATAAAAAAGTAATACTGTGACTGGAAAACTCTAAAATAGGATACCTTGTACATTAAAATAATATATTAGAACTAAATATTTAGTCTTTAGTATAAAATGATACTGCTTATAAAGTATTCTGTATATTGCTACAAATAATAATAATAATTCAACTAACACGAATATGGAAACGTTATTAAAATTTGTCTCCGCATCCTAATTAAAATGGAGAGCGATCCTCTTTCCTCTTTTTCACTTATCTCGTCGTGGCCAAATGTACCAGAATTTACTAATGCGCCAGTTTCCTCCCCTCAGACGAACAGGCGTATGTAGTTACAGGAATATATATGTATGTATATTATACGTATACATTATGAAATGTAAATAAGGGTTCGTTCTGGTTAATATAGGTACCCAAAAAAAAACACCCGCCTGTACATTTGCGGCTTTCCGTGACAAGCAGACCCTACCGACTGTAATGAGAATCATATTCAGAAATATAACATTCAAATGCCACTTACGTTTTCTCTAATATTTGAGTTGGAAAAGTAGACAATTTACGAACATTGCAAAATTGGCAATTTGCTTCAAAATAATAAATTATTACATCATGAAGACTGCTACATTTATATTTATATGAGCGTACCAGGGATGGTTTGTAGCTTTCTGGGATGCCTTTTGTTCGAATGATAAAACTGAACCCTTAGAAGATCACTCGCGTATTTGTCCAATAATTTTTTGAGACATACATATGTATATGAATGTCTCCGAATCAAATTTTGCAAACTGTACCGCGTAATATATGTATCTACTAAACTAAAACTACTAATCTCAAAATTTTGAAAAAAATATAGAAAATAATTCCTTACTTATAGAAAGACCTATACATCAAGTCTATGGTCTTAAAGTAAAATGGTTAACCTCTCATTATTGCATAAATTTCCGATATGCCTTCTGTAAATTATATTTATAGATACTATTTGAAATTTTGAATACCTCTTATTTTATACCACAGGTCGAGTTCATTTAAGAGAACCAAAAATTTTAGTAGGTTTATACACCTCTATAAGGTCACTACTTCGTTGCTGTCATAGTTCATGGAGGGATGTTGAATTGAAAGCGCTTTTGTCACGCTTTTGATTTTATTAAACAGGTCAACGATGTCTAAACGCCTAAATTTGTCTTCATGTGGATTCATCTTCATCAACAATTTAAGCCTAACACTACGAATGAATCTAATCTAACTTTATCCCAAATTCAATTTTGCTAGTGAACAAACACTTCTTCGACTTAATCCAGTCTTTAATTCCGCTTTTATTTGATTATTCATTTTCTGCATTTAATTTCAGTAGGTACCACCCACCTAGTAAATTGTTATTTTGTAGCCGGGGTTGCAACTTTAATTAATAGCAGCGCAATTGAAAGGACTAGAGAATCCGGTTAACCTGCAGATCCGTGATTTTCCGCAAACACCGGTCGGCCACGGTCAACGTGTAATTGTGGTTTAGGTATCTACAGTCCGGGTATCATCCCTCCCTGGGATTCACCAGATTCCCAAATATTCGCGCTCTATTGTTTGGTAAACGCTACGAAATTATTTGCGGCGAAATCAGTTAACTGAACCCTTTCTTTTAATTAAGGGGTTGGTAGAACGTTGGCGTCGTTATTCAGGTTTCTATTTCCGATTTTAATTTGTCAATTACATAATCCTTTTAAAATCTCAATACTGTAAAATTACTTAAAAGCCAGCAATATACTTTCGTAAACACCTTTTATGCCTAAGTGCCTTTATTTATATATTTGTAAAGCCAAAAAAAAAAAAACTATGTTGCTCAGGGGTCTATGCAGAAGTAAGAGCTAAAATAATATTATAAATAAACATAATGAACCGAAATGAAACGAACTATAGCAACAGGGATGATACCCAAACAAACAAAACTAATATAAATTATAAAATTCTAAACTATCTAACCACCAGTAAAATAAAGAGTTAACATCACATTTTCCTTATATAAAATATTGATTTATTATAAAAATTGTGCAAATACTCTACATACGTTCCTAAACTTGAGCAGAACTCTACCAGGATCCACTTCCCTGCTATAAATATTAAGATATTTTATAAAACAATAGAGGGGAGTTATTGGCAATAAAATTTTTATTAAACAAAATATTAGTTATGATCTGTTAGACGAGAAAAGATGTATAAAAAGGTCACTAAATCTCCCCAAAAATTTTCCGGACTGAAACGAAATGGAATCGATTTGTTATTAGGACTTAAAACTACAAAAAATATTTTCTGGTTGAAATTTGATATTAATAATAATAAAGTTTATAACTTTTTTGAAAGTACAGTTGGTGAGTTAATTAAGCAAAACAAATACATTTATTCTTCCCGATTTTTTTCGAAAAATTATCCTTTATGAATTACAGGCGGTTTAAAAAATTCACATCTCAGTTCCTGCTGAGTTTGAAAATTAAAATTAGTATATTTGCTTTGACCTTATTTTTTGAAATAAAGGACAACTTTTCGTCTTTATTCTAAAATTTTTCGTCCCTACACTCAAGGAAGAAAATTCAGCAATATTTCGATCAAAAATTTCAGGATAAAAATGAAAAGTTATCTCTGAAGTGTGAATTTTTTTAGTCGTCTACTTTTGCAAATGCAAACCGGCAAAAAATTTTGTACAGTTAACCTAATAATAGTATTTTCAGAACAATGTTTAGATTTTTTTATTAATTTTTTAACTACAAATTAATTATTTGTCATTCGGACAAAAAACTGTTACTTTAGACGTTTAATTTATTATTTTTTTATTTATCTCTTTGAGGGTACGTTGCTAACGTATATTATTTACAATTTTAAACAAATGCAGTGTTATAGAATTGGAGCAAACGATCCAAAAAACTGTACCTATATATTTACATAATTAACGTTTAAACAACTACATATAAAATGAATGAATAATTATTTTAAAAGTGTTTTCAAGTTCATTAAGAGGAAGCCTTTAACTCTAAAGTTAAAGTTTTAAATAATTATTTACTCAGTAACTACTATTTTTGTTAAAAATATTGTTAAATAAAAAATGATATCGTATTTTATACCTAGAAAAGCATTTTAAAAGGCTTTTAAAAATAATTTCCAATTCTCTCATAGAGTGAAAAAGAATTTAAAGATTTTTAAGCCCATACTTATACAATATATACATATACACATAGGTAGGTACTTCGTACGTTTTTAGGGCAAACTTCTGTTGAACTTAAAAGTAAGAAGACTTAAACTGAACGTTTTCTCATGTACGAACTAAACGCTCGACCTACAACGTAAGAAATCAATACGAAATGTGTCAGAGCCCCGACAAAATTCCATTATTCCTAAGATGAGAAATAAATCTTCCTAACACATTTTCTATGGAAATTACACGAAGAATTCACCCTCTGTATTAACCAAAAGAGCTCTTGGTGGTATCAACAACACACGAGAAACTACCTATGTAACTAGCAGAAACAATGAATCTACAATATATTGCAGGTCGCTACAGATGGCGCTGCACTTGTGGTTTGTGCTGGTTCAGTAATTCATTTAGGAAGAGGCACATTTAAGTTGGAACTGCCCATGGAGCACTGATTAGAAATAGTAAATGGTTGCAAAACGAAAACTAAGATGTTTCTTACCAACATATATTCATAATTAGCTTCGATTAGTTTTCCTCGACAATAATAGGAAAGTAATTAAGTAGATTTTCCGGTTAGCTTTTAAATGAACTTTGTGAAATATTGCGCTTGCAGATAGGGAATGAGGAACAGGGTAGAAGAGAGAGATAGTAGTAAGAGGTTGTTGTCAGAAGAAGCAGCTCCATAACAGGCACGATCTGTTGCCAAGATTGGAGTGCCGAGGTTGGTTCTTATTTCAAATTAAGTTGGCAATCTCGAAAGACACGAGCTTCGTTCTTGAGGATGCAGTATGGAATGAGTGTATGTATGTAGGAAAGAATTGTAGCAGAACATTACTTCTTACTGTAGCTGCAAAAATAAACGTCTGCGACGCGACGCCACGTGATGTTAGTACGACGCTGACTTGGTACTCACCAATTTTATTTTGACACGAACGAAAGTTCTTTCAACACGCTCTCCAAAAATAACAAGACAGAATCTTAATTTCACCAGCGAAATGTCCTGTGATATGCGTACCATCTTCTACATTAAAAGTTGGCAACAAAAAAAAGACAATAATGTAAAGCTACTAACTGTTGTAATGAACATTATACTTTTGGGTAATAATAATTATTGAATGAATACAACAACCCCTACTGTACGACAATATTTGTACTTTCCAATATACCGTAAATTCATCCATTCTACGTTAAATCAATTTTTTTAAAGTGTAATAAGTACCTTAAAACGATTGCCCATTATGACCTATATACAGTTTACAATTTTAGTAAATATCACTGCCAGTGTGGGAAACCGATCGCAGTGGATAAACCAAAATAAAATTCGAAACTTTAAAAAAGTTTTTGTGACGTTAGGTACTTAAAATTAGGTTTTAATATCTAACAGTTAACTGATTTACCTGATAAACCTTGAAAATCTATATTTAAAAAATGATCCGACCCTTTGGTGACTGTATGCCATCCGTCTTCAATTTAGAGGTGACAATAACTTGTATCGATCAAACTTTTGCTAATGTGGCTGACAAACTCTAGAAGTCAAAAGCTAAACTGAGGTTGAGAATGAGAAGGAATAAGTTCTAATTAAACAAAAACTTAACCCTTAGAATGGATAAAATACTTTAAATATTGTTCTTTTTGCAATTATATGAATTAAATTTTATTAAATGAATAAAGTACTGTAATATCAGAAAAGGCTAACCTTGTCAATAACCAAGGACCATTAACGAGTAAATAAGCAACGTTTCGACCGTCATTTTCGATCACGGTTAACAGTAGGCAAAATTAGCTTTTATTGATCTTACAATATTGTTCCTTTGGGTTTGAATATGGGGAAAATTATTTTATTGACATTCGAATAATTATTACAGAAACAGAAGAAAAATTGCTTGTTATCTGTCATGCTAAGGATATTATAGAATAGACTTTCTTTATATTTATTTTTGGTCTGACTTCTCCAATGGAAGACAGGATGATGGGTATACCAACACCTTTTGTTGATCTAATTTCATCAGCAAGGAATAGTGAAACGTCTGGAACAGCAAAATTTCATAGACCACGACAAATACCTCAGTAAAAAAGAATTTAGAATAAATTTGCAGGGTGGTACATCTACATTTTTAAAAGTGACTCGTTGTAAGTACTATTCCTTGAAAGTGCTTAAAAGAAGATGAACCTTCCTCGATTTGTACTTATATATTTTTTGAATTTCAATAAATCTTTCTATCTACATTTCGTAGTTCTACGAAAAGTCTAGTGAGTAAAGTACAGATAAAGAATAAATTTTATTGTAAACAACCATTACCTAAAAGTACGTATAAGACATTTGTTTAGATATATATATCTAGAAATAGGGAAATAACTCAGGTAGGAATTCGAAATTATCTACATATTTATTAAAATATGACTGTTTGTTGTTTACGAAACTAACAATGCTCGGAGTGGTCTGGTAAAGAAAACTTTTAAACTCGAACCCAAGAATCTACCGCATGCGAGTTATTTCTACGTGAAAATACTCCAACAATTTTCCTTTCCCCGAAGCTACGTTATAATAATTCTGTTTAGGTAAACTATCTTCAACAAAGAGTTAAGAGATCGTCCGTTTAATTACGGCATTCTTCACGAGTCGTCAGTAGAGAAGCTTTGTGCAAAATTCATAACTTTGGCGAATATTTCTCATGTTTGCGATAAGTTCTGAAATAAACCAAACCTCTGCATACATGTCTGAAGCTTTTGATCTGAACTTTGCAGTCGTCGAGACTTCTCGCTCGTTCTCGTACCCTTATCTCTAACCCTAGCTCTCGCTCTCCCAATTTTACACAACCCTTTCCCTAACTCTCATCTCTACTGTAAACACCGTCAGCATTGTCGCCTTTGTGAATGATATGATATTACACGGCCCAAGGCGTAAGGTTGCCGAAAAAGCTCGTTCATATAGGACACCAAAATCATAAATATTGGCTTTTTCACCGATACTTCTAGCAACCCTAAAAACACTATTTCACACATTATTTCTACAGTTTACCACTTATTTGTTTATATATATGTATTTACATTTTTTGAAAGTGAAATGAAATATTTACATCATACCGTCAGTGATTTTTATCGATAATAAAGAATTTCATTGGATCTTGAAAACTATAATAATTAATTTCAATGTTATTATAAAAGAGAGATATTTTTTAATTTGTGCTCATTTTTTTCTGATTACCTATATTGCCACCCACTTCTCCAGTTGTGATTGCTATAGAATAACAAAAAAGGTCTAAGATACCTTTAACTTTGTCTAACACATTCTGTTTTCTGTAAATTGAGTTGAAAAATTTTTTCTTTGTGCGTTCGATGTAAAATAACATTTTTCAAAGAGTTCTTGTATTTACAGGTATGCATCAAAATGTTCCACATGTTTCGAAAATTATTTGCAATGTTTGAGAGTTAATTAGAGTGTTAGAGAATGATTCAAAGTGTTCTACATTTTTCGAGAATGAGAATAAATATTAGAAAATGATTCCCTATGTTCCATATTTCTCCAAAATCATCCAGAAAGTAGCAGTTAATTCTTCGGAAATAATTAATTATGTTTTAGATTTTTCTAAAATTTCCCAGAATAAAATAGATTTCTTTTTCCATTATCATTCAGACTGTTTTGAAGTTTTCCAAAATTATCCACTGCGGTTTAGATCATGCTCCAGATTTTTCCAGAATTATTCTAAATATTGAAGAGTAATTCTGAATGTTTATAAATGATCCAAAATGTTTCAGATCAGATCAGATCTTTCATAAATGAATAGTTTATTTTCGAAAGTTATCCATTCTGCTTTAGATTTATTGAAAATGGTCCAGAATGTTCTAGATTTTTCTATTATAATTCAGACTGTTCTAAAGTTTTCAAAAATTAACCACTGCAGTTTAGATTATGCTCTAGATTTTTCCAAAATGTCCATGAATTATTTTCAATTTACATGAATGATCCAAAATGTTTTGGATCTTTCAAAAATATTCAGTTATATACCATAGTTTCGAAAATTATTCATTATGCTATAGAGTTTTCAAAAATTATTCACTATGGTTTAGTTTATACTCCATTTATCCAGAATGTTGTACATTTTTCTAAAACTAAACTAATGTTCGAAAAGGATATCTGTACAAGTTTTAGTCAGAAAAGTAGGTCTTCAAACTCATGGTGTACTCTTTCTCACCCTAGCAATGGCAGGTCTTTCATTTCAAATTAATAATTAACCCCTCAAAAAGCTTCCTTACTTTATTTAAAAAAGATCAAATTTAAACACTTTTCACGTTTTCCTTTTGCAAAATACGACAGTTACCTTCCTTTATTAAATAATAGTTTATCGTAGTGTAATGGAGATGAACAGTCCATACCGCTGTCACATCACCCCATTGACAATATCGTTGGTTTAATGGAAAACTTTTTGTGTAACACAGGGGGCGATCCAAGTTCGTTGCCCTCCATTTTTCATGCACGACTGATACGAAAATGTCAATAGATACATTAAATATTGATTTATGTTTGTAGGAAAATGCCGGAAAAAAGAAACACAAACGAACGTGCGCTAAGGGTGAAAATTATAGTGTATCCAACACCAAATCGTTACCTATGCGTAGGTAATATTTATCAGTCTAGTCTTATGCTTTGTTTAATTTTTATAAAAGAAACTATTTGAACGGAAAAAAAATATAGAAAAATAAGCCACATTGGTCTTTGGAAGATGCCGAAGAAGTGAAGCTTTTATCACTTAAATAATCAAAAAAATTAAACTACATAATGAAGTCTTGAGAGTTACTGAATGCGTCCAACGTATTTCTAGTAAAGAATGCACAATTCACTGCTAAAAATTATAAGATGTCATTAAACCCAAGCCCTTAACTCTACAAAGCCTAACTCTTCAAACTCTAACTTTACAAGCTGCAACTCTACAAATCCAAACTCTATGGACCCTGACCCTACAAACCCTAACCCTTAAAGCTCTAACTCTACAAGCCTATATCACATAGAATTATTGTTTAATCCAGAGATTCATGATTGACAGACAAATTTATATGATTGCCATAGCAATTCCGTTACTAATTACAAAAGTTAAAAACAATTTTTGCTAAAAAATCTAAATAATTCTTTAGCTGAAAAAAATGAGTAGTTTATTAGAAGATTTATCAATAAACAGAACTTTAGATAGTCGTTCAATTTCGTCTGAAGATTGGGACAAATTATATACAAATTTAGTGGAAGAACCGATTGCTAAACAAACAGAGAAATATGACGAAGGATGGAGGAAAATACTTCACATTCCATTTGATCCAGTTTGGAGAGTTTTGTTAATGGTACTTGTTAGTGCAAGGATTCTAATTCTTATTGCCTCAATATCTATTTATAACATCAACCTAACTCAAACTAGTTACGAAGGCAATTTACGTAAGTTAATTAATGTACTTGGCCTCTGCGAATGTTTAATTTAAAATCAGCTTCACATTATACCTACTTATTAAAAAAATTCAAAAAACCGTTTGGTACTGATGGACATTAGCCCTCCAACCAAAAATACCTTGAGCTTATAGTGTGTTGTAGAACATTTTATTCTGAGCATGAATATATATATACATATATACACTATACGTAGGGCGCCGAAACCGCCCCTTCACATAATTTTCTCACTTTGAAGATTAAAATTCGTAATAACATGTAAACTATTTTTCTGAAAATTGAGAGCTTTTAGCTGGAGATAGGGTTGGTGTAGTGGTGGTGGCTCGGGGTTGGTTTTGAAGGTAGTGTAGATGTTGGCGATGCGGCATACGTTTAGAACAACAATAAAATTGACGTCACCCCCAACATCTACCTCAACTATAAATTTTAATAGAGGGTTAAAGGGCCAAACGACTTTCAAATACGCTAACGCTGAATTGGGTAGATTATGTGATTAAGACTGTGTTCTTTACATATTTTGATTTCATTCTATGTTTACAGAGCTAAACCTCAACTCATAACCTAACTTACTTTCACCCTGACATCTACCCCTCTACCAACATCTACTCCAACTGCCCCACAACAACCACATCACGCACTACACCACCTCAAACGTTAACTGTAGGGTAAAAATTTGCGGCGATTATAGGGTTGGAGGTGGTTTTGGGAGAGGGGTTGCTGTTGGGTTAGAGTGGTAGTGAGGTAAAGGTTAGTTGTTGATGTTAGAGGTGAAGTCAGTGTTGTCGTTTACTGCTACCCCAACATCTACTTCACCCCCAACGCTAACACCAACCTCCACCACTACCCCATCCACTCTACACTACTCCCACGCCCAACATCATCTACGTATTTCCTCCTCAAAACTTTCAATTTTCAGAAAAATCGTTTATTTGTTGTTACGAACTTTAATCTTCAAAGTGGAAAGACTACGTGAAGGGTTGGCTTATAAAATACTCTACAACATACTACTAAATTCCACCATTACTAATTATATTTTACGACACTGCTTAATTATTGTCAATAATTGACAATAAACCCTTGACTTCGGTTGCAGTCTGCTGTTGAATTTACTGTTTTTTGTTTTCCGTCTATTTTATTGGAGTGGAAATAAAATTATTCACAATTTATTTTTGTAACTTGTTTATTTTGAACATCTTATTTTTTATATTTCAGTGTCTTATGGCTATCTGTGTCTTATGTACTTTCTGGATACATTACTACACACAATGGCCAAACAATATCGTACCCAAAGGAGTACATCGTTGAACATTTTCCTACCAACTTCGGTATTGGTATGCGATTTTCTTTCCTGCTTACCGTTAGGTGTTTTCTTGCCAAGTTCAATTGCCATGGAAAACAAGTATTTGGCCTCGTTGCTTCAGATGAACGAAATTTTAAGAATCATCAGATTACTTTACATGTTTGCCGACTACAGAGAAACGGTGGGCGTAAGCCACATGGCCGCCCTTTACCTCAACGCATTTTTTTTTATTACACTCGGCATGTTCATATCAATTTCCACGGCTTACCTAATATTGCGCCCCCGATGGTCCGGTAGAGAGAACAATTTGATTTTATCTTCAACGAAATTGGGATCAAACTGTGTAGTTCTTGTCTTCCTGCACAACGTAGTAGAGCAAGACGATATTGCTACTTATTTGTACATAACTTCAGCAATGTTTATCGGTTTTTCGTACTTTACAGTTTATTCATTGGCCCTCGTTTTAACAAAACTGAAAGCGGTTCTTAAACAAAGATTTGTCTTTCTAACAATCAAAAAATTTTTCGATTATCGCTGGAAGTATTTGTCGAGTACACAAGATCTGTACGACACGTTCAAAGATGTTTATCAAACGATGTGGATCAACAGACAGGGTTATCTGGATGTCGATATGAATTTTTCAGATGTGATCACGAACTCGATGCAAAAGGATCTCTTTTTGGACATTAACTGTCCATTGTTTAAACATTCTAAAGTATTTAGGAAAATGGATCTCGCTTTTCTTAGAATACTCGCGTCGATGGTAAAGCACGAACATTTATTCGCTGGGCAAGTAATATACCGAAGGAACGCAATCAAGAACAGAATGATATACTTGGCGAATGGTAGGATGAGCGTAATGTCGCAATGGGATGAAGACACGGCCATTTTGACCTTTTCAAAAGGCACAGTTCTTGGTGAATCGAGCCTCGTTATAAGCAGTAAATCGATCACAACCGTCAGATGCGAAACCTATTGCGTGATATACTTTATAGAAAGAAAGGAATTTGAAAGGTGTTGTGTTAAATTTCCAGAGCAGCACAGGAAAATAAACGCCGCCATAAATAAAAGAGTCGAAAGAACGAAAAAACTTAAACAACTGGTGATACTAGCTAATCAAAAATTAAAAACATCAACATCATTAAATCAGAACTGTATCATGTGGTTGAAGTTAACGTTACATAGTCTGATGATGAAAGATGAGATAACGTCGTCGAAACATAAAATTCAGAACTTATTCTTGGCAGTGGACTTTTCAATGGAAAAATTTAAGGGCATGCAATTTACTGCAGAGAATTTAGACATGCTGGTGATTGCCGAGAGAAAAGCCATGAGTTCCGACTCTGTGTTCAAAAGCACTACCTTTCCATGGATAATAACTTCAGAAAATGTAATTAAGAGTGTGTGGGATTTTGTAATCATCGTATTAGCAATAGCTTTTACTGCTTTCTTTCTCTTCTATGGTTTTGGACTTGCCGAAGTGCCACTTTGGATGAAACGGTTCAGTGAATTCATAACGATTGTATACTTTTTTGATACCTATATTTTGCTTAGCACTGTTGTCAGGCATAACAATGGAAAACTGACAAAAATGAAGGATATAATCAGTTACCACGTAAGACACTTGAGATTCTATCTGGATTTGTTTGCAGCTTTTCCTACCGAGATATTCCTTTGTATTTTTGATCATCAAATGAGTGCACGGAACTTTACACTTATCAGAGGAAACAGATGCTTAAAATTGTGGCGAATTTATCTATTGTTTAAAGAAAGACAGAAAAGGTCTTCGACAGAAACGTTACTGTGGGCATATTTTACTCATGTTATAATTTTCACTGCTATCTATTTTTCTTGTGCTTGCGTCGTTTTCTTGGTGAGAAATAATCTTCAATCGAAAGACGAAGGTACCACGATGTTTTGGTATTTCTTTGCAACCGAGACCATAGTTTCGAGTAGCGGCTTATTAGGCAAAATTCATGTTTTAGAAGACAGTGGGATACTTTCCGCAATTATCCGGCTTATATCGATGTTTTTATTTATTATAGCATTTTCGCACCTTTGTGCGATTCATATTTTGCAAGAGTTTCCCAAAACCAACTATAAGATATTCATTAACGAAATTCAATACTTTTCGAAACTATGTAATTTTTCTGATCGTCTTCGGCGGCGTATACATCATCTTTTAGTTGCCAATTGGCAGCTTTCCTGTGGGAACGATCTTCTCCATAATCTTCCGTTGTATCCGAATAATGTTAGAACATTGTACAAGACCCACATGTTTTACCAAAAACTTCTTCAGAATCCACTGTTTAAAAATATATCTGGTGAAGCTTTACGAGAAGTTTGTGCGAATGTCACCATGAAAAGTCTCCCAGTTCGCGAGATTTTGGCTTATGCTGATAAATTGTGTAACGCATCAGTTTTTATTTTGAGAGGCTACATAAAGAAAATAAGTGAACATGACATTCTCAGTGACAGTATTTACGGCCCCGGGGATCATTTGATGTTTTTAGAAGCATGGACGAATGTTAAAACTGTAAACAATTACATTAGCGCTAGTACTGTTATCTTTTTGGAAATAACCACCAAAACTTGGAAAATTTTAAATACCAAATACCCAAACGATTTTGCTCGTATTACAAAGATAATGAATGAGTTGAGCGTCAGGACTAAACTAGAAAACATGAGAAGCAGACACACATTGAAAGACGTTCGACAACTGGTAGAAACTCCACCTCCAGTAACGCCATCGGTTTATTCTTTTGGTTATAATTTGGCCCTTGACTCCCAAGAAGAATACGAATATTTTGTACCATTTGATAGGTCATCGACTTGGGGTTGGACGCAGTATATTCTTTTACGTTATACGTTCCTTCCTGATGGAAAATTTTTGATAGTTTGGGAGATAATCAGATGCTTCTTGTTCCTTGTAAATTTATTTTGGCGTTGCTTTTACTTTCCATCAACAGACCCTTTGTCGAAATGGTACTGGTCCTTATGGCTTGACCTGTTCTTTTACGTAGACATCTACATAAGACTTCACGTTTGTTATTATAATGACAATGGTATATTAGTTTGTCATCCACTTAAAACAGCTTATCATTACTTGACCCATTCGTTCGTTACTGATTTTGTAGCAGCTCGTCCCTTGTATTGGCTATTTTCTAATGAAAATTATTACTTCTACAATTATGTCATGCTATTGCAATTGTACAGGTACGCAGGTATTGTAAGTTATGTCGAAAACTATGGTCTTGCCAATAATTTGTTTCTCGCCAATTTGAAATTTGGCCCGCCGTTTTTCTGTATCTGCATTGTATTAGGGAATTTATTGATACGACAAGCTTGTCGTTTCGACAAAGGTATAAAGGGAAGTGCCGAATACGCTCCCGAAGTCTTATGCCATTCAGGCACTTGGATTACCAATGTAACCAGCGCAAGACCAATGTCTTCCGAACATGTCCAATTTTACGCTATTTATTTGGCAGCTGTAGCACTCACTAGTTGCGGTGCCATCCACATTCGTCTGACAGACTTTACATCAGCTGTTATCGTTAGTTTTATGATGGTCGCAAGTTTTTTCTCATTAGCCTTCATGTTCTCGACCGTTGTAAACGAACATTTGGCGAAAGGAAACCGTTATCTGCGACACAATTTAATTTTGAATTTGATCAAAAAGCTCATGCGCAAGGAACGGATAAAACCGTTTCTGCAGGATCAAGTTGTTAAACATTTCGATCTCAAATGGCTGAAAACGAAAGGACTGCAAAAAAAGAGCGCGTTCGATAAATTTCCAATATGCCTTAAAAAAGACATAATCTACGACATGTACGGAAAAATTCTTCATGAAACTTCAATATTTCCGTCAGAGGGGAGCTTGAGATTCTTACGAAATTTAGGCATTCATCTTACTCACGATGTGGCGATCAAAGACTGTTTCATAGCAGCAATAAACGATATCGTTTCTAACGTTTATATTCTTTTGAGTGGTTCAGTTGAGGTAGTGGGACCTGATGGATCAGTACTAACCAAATTGTATACAGGATCGATGTTTGGTAATCTAGATACTTACGAAAATGCAAGACAATCTGTAGCCATAATAGCCTGCGAAAATGTGGAAATTTTGTATATCAAAACAACATTGTTTCATGAATTATTAAATCAACATGCGTTCTGTAAACGTTTGTTTCACAATCTGACAGTAGTACACATTGACTTTCTTAAAGGACGCTTTCTACCCCCAAAGGAGACCAAAAAATTGCACAAATGGTCTTACACTCGCAAAAATTCTGTTCTCTATACTTTTCGGAAGATATGGAAGTATTTCCATATAATTTTTGTATGCTACTTTGGTGTTATATTCAATCTCTACTGTAGCTCGATAGTAACAGTTGAGACTGCTGAATTGTACGTTTTATTTACCACCGATATTTTACACTTTTTTAATTTCCTCATAATGCTAATTGCAAACAAAAATAAACTGGGTTATAACGTTATATGGAAAATAGATTGGCGAAACAAATATTTATTTATACTGGACATTCTCACTGTTATTCCATTTGATGCAATTCCCCTGGCAGTTCCTGTTTCCGTTTCTATAAGATATAGATGGTTATCTGTCTTGAGAATTATAAAAGGATTCCGAATTTTACATGTATGGTTTTATTTCAACAATTGCAAGTATAAAACGATGAATTCGCTTCATCGCACTTTATTTTTATACTCAACTGCTTGGTTTCTTTTTGTCATACACTTACTGGCCAGTATTTGCATATTAACTCAAATAGCTACCGGTGGTACATACGAAAACATGAAATTTAACGTCGTCAATTTAGAAGAAAACACATACGAACAAAAAGTTAAATTTTATTTAAACAACATTTGTTACGTAACTGCGATGATAACGAAGAAGGTACAAAATTTTTTTTATCCAGACACCACTCTTCTCATTGGACTCAGCATTCCGATATTGTTTCTGATGTCAATATTGCAGACAGAATTTATAGCAGAGGTTTGTGTCGCTGCCCAAAGAAGTTTTTCTCTTTTCACGAGTCATTATTCAGTTACGGAAAAAATGCTTACACTTTGCGACGGAGAAAACATTTCGCAAGGGCTCAGAAACCGACTGCTTCGTTACATGCAACTTCTATGGAGAAAACAGAAAGGCTTAAAAATGAACGCTGTCCTCATCGAAATATCTCCTTATTATAGAGAGCTTGTGATGAACGCCGCGTATGGCCATCACATTTTCCAACACTACATCTTCAGACAATGTCATATAGATTTTAATAGACAACTCGTTCCTTATTTTGTGTCCATTTTTTACTATCCTGGCGATTATATTGTTTTTAAAGGCACTTATAACGAATGTATGTACTTTATACACGCTGGAGAGGTCGAAGTCCTTGCCGATGATGGCACCCACGACTCGGAAGTCATCGAAATACTAAGAAAGGGACAATCATTTGGGGTTTATCAAGGGTTGACAATCGCTCCGTACTTTTATTCTTATAGATCTAAAAGTATTACATCTTGTTTGATTTTGTGCAAAAAACACTGGAACCATTTGTTGGAATTCTTTCCTGCTTCGAAAACTACCATTTATAAGCGATTAATAGAATTTCACGAATAAATAAAAATTCCGGTTTATAAATATTTACCTCATATATAAAAACATTTGTATAACTTGTCAATAAAATTATAAAAAATAGAGCCTTCTTTTCTTTTAAAATTACTGTCAAAATTTTGAGACTAAAAATAAACTTATCGATTTCTATTTGTCATTTGATAATAGATATAATAATTGGCTTTTAAAAAAGAGAAAAACGAAATCCAAAAAAAAATCAGAAGACAATTCTTTTTTGTAGTTTTAAAATCGACTCCTAGTAGGAAGGAAGTAATTAACCTAACCTAGCCTAACCTAAGATGCTTAACAGCATCATAATTAATTCTTTCAAATTTCCTATTGCATTTTTGGGAGTTCCCTGGTGGATTTTCCGAGTCTAAGGTCCACTATTAACAAAATTAATATGGGAACACCATGGAGCGATTAAACCAAAGGCAAAAGGAATCATTAAAACCGATTATGAAATAAAGAAGCTCTGCCTGAGCTTTCGTATACAAAAAATAAGTAAGTACATATTGTATATAGACGAACTAAAAACATACTTGTTTATTTAATCGTTTAAACGTATTTAAATTAAATAATTGATTATACAGTTTATGAAAATTTGAATTTTAACACAGGGGGTAGTTAAACGGATTCATAGTAAAAAGCTCTGCTCTATAAATAAAAATCAAGATTATCTTGTCTCTTAAAAATACTCGTAAAAGGTTATTATAAGCATCTATGTACAAATTATGTGCTCTATTAATTTTTAACTGCAGTCTATACTTACAATATTTGTTCTTGTCAGATACGACAGAGGTGGGCACCAAAAAGAGAACAATCCAAAATAAAAAAAGTATAGGGGGTCCCGGCCCCCTGTTAGTCCTTAACATGGTACTTATATGTCTAGAAAGATCATCCTCAGTCCTACACTGCACAACATTTAAATAGAACACTACAAACGAAGGCTAATGTTTTTATACTTTCGAGTTCATTCAACTTAACCATCATGAAAAGAAAGGGATGATTTTCAATAACCGTACGTTCGTACCCATTCTCGTTCGCGATTAATATCTCGGTGCACGTAATTAAACTGGACCGGACCACTGCAATTAGTTACTTATTGCGTAATTGAAAGAGCAGATAAAATCTAATGGAGTGATATGTTTTGTGGTTCGTTACTGAAAAAGCTTATTTTGATATGTGTATTAGAGGAAAGACGGGAAGTAAATGTGATTTTGTGCGCGCACTTCGCGCAAGACATTGGGAAAATCGATGGCCAGCTCGGAAAAGGAAGGAACGAATTTTCCCGTGGCAAGCGGTGCCCTCTAGCGCACTGACGTCCATTGGTTAAGGTAAAATTATCGTAGCGGACAATTACTGCGTTCTTTCGTTTACGCCAAATATTCATACAGGTTTTATTTTATGAGATACAGGAATCATATTCACAATTGTCGAAAAATTATAACTCTTGCGAATTTTATACTTTTACGGAAATGCAATTCATATTGACCGTAAATTCTCTTAGTATAACGACAATTTGGAGAAAAATAAGCCAGACAAAAGGGTTGAAAAGGTTCTTTTACTGATGTGCTACGTTTCACCTTCGCTTCTTCAGGGTAGGTTTTTTAGTGAAAATTTTGGATCTCCGCAACATTTCACCATCAAATATTTTAATGAAAAACCATACTCTGAAGAAGACCTACGAGAAACGTAGATGATAGTAGTTCATTTTTCTCCTAACTCCATATGCAGAAAAACATTTTTTATAACTGTTTTTTTCTTATTTGACATAGATTTTAATAAAAATAAGTAGAATGATTCAATTTCCTTATTTATTTTTCTACATTTAGAATTAACAGTTGTAGTGTTTCATAACTACATTTACGTATATTTTTGTTTTATCTACAAGATAAAAAATAACGTTTGATTGAAATTCAAGATAGTAGCATTGAATGGATTCAAATACTAAAAGGCTTTCAGTAATTATTAATTCTGTAATTAATTTTTAATTTAAATATCTGTTGATCCTAACAACGGAAATATGAAATAAAACTAATTATTTATAAAGTAAACTCTAGCTTGCTAAGAGTAGAAAGTCTTCTTATTGTGAAAAATCGACATCAACGTTTCACCTTTGGTATATGGCTACCTGAAGTAATGCTTTTTTTGGTAAAATGCATAAAAGTACTAATGGCACAGTTTGTGCTGATGACTATGACGGTAAAAATGTTACTGTACTGATGGTTCTTAATTATTTACTTAATACTAATTTATATTTACATTATATATTTTTTTTTTTTACTTGTAATTTTCTTTTTTTTTATATTGAATCGTATTATGCTTATGCCCCATCAGAACCAACCGCACCTCATATACGTTCGTATAATTTACCAAAAAGAACCCACCCCCAGGAAAATCATTTACCTTTCTAAGTTGAATTTACTTAAGGGAAGGTATGAATTTAAATGTAACTATTTGAATTCAATTTGCGGTATAGGATCGATCGGTTATTTTTTATAGGATTAATCACTTTCATTCTTTCCTTGAAGCCATTTTTAAAGCAAATTTGAAATTATTAAATTAAAAGGAGAAGTTAATCTTGGAGTAAGAATTTCTGTCCTCGTCAGTAGTAAAGCGACCACTCTACAAGGAAATATTTATTAAGGTTTATAATTTATAGCAATTTTGAAATCTACATTAACATTATTCAATTATGAAGACGTAAAGATTTCACTGTACTGTGAGCTTAATTAATTAATGGTCTCTTAAATATGGAGGGGGACCCTATTATAAATTATATAAAATTAAAGATTAGTAATTAATAATTCACCTTTACTTAATCTCTTCCCCACACCCAACCCTCCTTAGTTTAGTTATATATAAGTCCGTCAGTTAATATCAGTTTTAAGTTTTACTTCTGAAGAAGTCTCAAGAAAAAGCGAAACATTGTCAAGTGCAATTTACTTATTTTGTGGAAATTTAAACTGTGTTTTATTTTATTTTTGAACATGAATTTTCATCAAGTACCTACTCGTAGATACAGGTACATATTAAAGATTAATTCTGCAAAACTAATTTTAGTTAATTTTTACTAATTCTTTATAATATGTTTCGCAAAAAGTTGAAATCTTGTAGGTAGGCTTACCAAATTCTTTGCCTACTTCAGTCATTATACATTTTCATTCTTTACATTTCGGCGGTAACTAAAGTAATGCTGTTTGTTGCAATAATTTATTTATTATATTGTTATTATTTAAAAAATAAAGTAGATAAATCTCTTTTACATACGATATTTACTCGGTTCATTTCTCCTTATTATTAATATGAAATGTTAAAAAACGAATTATTTTAAAATTTATTTGGCATTAGGTAGGTACTTCACATTTTTGCATAATCTACGATAGTCATAGATGTTTCACACATTTCTAGGTTCCGGTTAGATATTTGACCTTTGTTCCTATCTATCTGGAAAGTGCTGCTCTAGCAACCTACATTTCGCTGCGACGAATGCAAATTCTCACGCCTCAGAATTGTCTTCTTAAACTCTGTACAATTAAAATTCACATTAACTTCTACATAGAAAGTACAATAAAAAAAAAAGTAATTCATTAAAAGAATAAAGGTAGATCCATCCCGAATGTATTTGATAGTAACAATAATTTATTCGTATTTAGCAACGCATCATTGAATTGCATTCAGCCTGAAATGTTCCTGAGAGAAGAAAAGGCTTTTATTGAAGACCTACATATGTAAATAGAACTAATTATGATTATAACATTTTTATTCTTTGAATTAAAATCATATTGATATGTTATCATCGTACAAAATTTTAACTTTCCTTTAATTTCTCTCGATGATAAATTAGATTTTCAATAAGAGCTTGCTTAATTACAATAAATGTAACGGAAAAAAGGGTTTGCAGAAGACGCTTTCGGGAAGTTATGAAAATTGGCCAAACGGTCCTAGAAAGAAGTTTGTATGAGACGTCGTTAGAAGTTTTCAATTGTCGCTTGTTAGTGCCAAGTACGATAACATTCGGTAGTATCTTAGAGCAAATGTTGAAGATTCTCAGCACATGAACAAAGACCTTCTGCCTTATTTTGTGCAGACATCTTTCAAAAAATAAAAATTGTGCAAATATACAAAGAACTTTTCTATTATGGGTGTTCAAAAAAACCTCCAATCACTGGGTATCGTTCAACACATACAGGGTGAGCCACGGTGGACAGCCTATTAGAAGTATATGGAAAACTAAGGCTAAGAAAATTTTGAAAAGAATCACGTAGTGGTTATGGGATATAATATACATTTTTAAAATATTTTCAATTTTTTTAATACTTCCTGTTATACCGCAAATTGATGCTCACTTTGTTATTTTGAATAGAATTGTGACGAATTCATATAATACGTGAAATTTTATATTTGATAACGTACTTGTATAACTAGGATGAACAGCTTTTGAGGTAATTTAATTTATAGAAAAAAATTCTCAATTGCTACCAGAAAATTTAAAAAAATCACCAAAAATGACATGGTGTTGAAATTTTTACCAGTTATAGTCGAGTCTAAAGTTTAATTTTCTACCACAACTAACGACAAGCTCAAAATTACTCGATACTTTTAAAATAAAGCTAAAAGAAGTATCCATATGGATCGAAAAAGGATAAAAAAAGAATTTGAAAGAACGAAGTTATTCGTGTTTAATGGTTTTGAATTTTGGAGTTCTTTTTCTGAACGGTCTGTATACCTTATGAAGCTTAGTTTTGGTAGAAAATTTGGCTTAAGACTGGATTATAACTGGTAAAAATTTCAATACCCCTAAGTCATTTTTGATAAAAATTATGATTTTTTATATATACCCACCATTCTATTTAAAATAACAAACTTGGCATCAATTTCCTGTTTAACTAGAAGTGCTACAAAATTGAAAATATTTTAAAATTACAGATCATACCCCGTAAATATTACGTGATTTTTTGTAAAATTTCCCTAGCCTTAGTTTTCCATATATGTACTTCTAATACGCCATCCACCGTAGCTCACCCTGTATATATTGGTCTGTATGTACATGTATACAATGTGTATCCTATCTAAAGAAAGTAGAGCAATTTGCACGTTCCATGGAGAGCCTGTTGTAGTCAAATACCTACAGGACACCCTACAGTGAACCGACTTTAGTAAGTAGGTATTCGTTTTGCAACAATCAAAAAGTAAAAGCGACGTCAATGTTCACTTATCTCTCCTGTCATCAAATCGTTTTCGATATCTACAGTTACAGGAATTTTAGCCAATAAATCTCTCACAAATTTCACCAGCTTGAAACTTTGGACGATTCTGAATCGCAATGAAGTTGTAAAATACCACACAATGATGTTAAGATCGTATTGAGAGATAAACGATGCTATCGGAAGACCAAACACTTTTGTCTGAATACATTAAATTGAACTCAATTAAATAACCAACTACAAATTACCACAAATTAATGTGGAAAAAGGTATTGTTGTCATCATGTCCCCGGCGGGATGCGAACCCGCGTCTCTGGCTTTACGCGCCATTGCTCTAACCACTAAGCTACGGCGACATGATGATAACTTTTGTGTGTACTTTTTCAAAATTCTTGGCTCAGTTTATTTTTTTAAATGACTTTAAAACTTTTTATTTTAAAATCATGAAAATAAATGTATATGAGACCCCCACAAAAAGCCATTTTATTTGATATGTCACGCGGTACAGTTTACAAAACCTTAATTTTCTAATTTGGCCCCCAAAAGTGTAAATTAATTTATTTACTTCACTTTGTTTAGGTCACAGAAACTCATGTGTATCAAATTTCAATTTGGTTTCGTAGAATCGGAGCAAAATAGCTGTGGCAAACGGAGGGACAGACACACGAGTTTCGAATTTTTTTTGAAACGTTGCAACCATTTTTTTTTAATGCTAAGTAACATTAGATAGATGCGATTTCGACCTAACAAAGAATTCAAAATTCCAATAATATAGACTGTTTATGGTGAGCAAATAAGCAACGTTTCGACCGTCACATACTGATTAATTTGTTATGTCATAATTTGACGATGACCAAAATCGAAACGTTGCTTAATTACTCATCATCAACAGTCGTTATTTGTTGGCAAGATTAGCTTTTATTGATCATACAATATTATATCTATACCAACAAAATTAAATTCATCTAATTGAATACTTATAGGGTGTCCTATTTGGAAATACAAAATTTGGTCACGTCTAGGCGAAAAGGTACACCCTGTAGAATCGAAAATGAGTTTGAATGGGTTCTTTTGATGAAAGTTTTTTATAAAATCAATTATAAAGTCATAATCTTCCACCCATGCAAAATTGCCCCTCCACCCCAAACTCATTTTTGTTTTTCCTTAACCCCTTCGAAATATTATTTATTAACAATAAGAGGACATCTACTCAATGTGAGAAAGTGTTCGTCTAAAATTCCGTCAACTATACATAGATGAAATCCTTTCCCGAACCGTCCATCATCAAGAGTGGCTGATAATAACCTTAGTGGGCCAACCGTTTTCGATGACCCATGGGACCACCAACCACTCGCTTTTCCTTCCGTAGACACGAAGAATACGTGCACCTTAACATACCAAACTCATGATCAGATCGCTCATTTGGTTATGTTGTGCTTTAGTTGTTGGTGCGACGTCTTAATCAAAGCACCTGCTGGATTACCATCGATTATTAGTTAAGTTCTTGTAATAGGTATGTGGATACCTGAAAAGGCACTTGACTTTCGTAAACAGGTAAGTCTTAAGCTCAATTTGGTACTTATTTCAAGTATAAAAAAAAAATTAATTATGTTTTATAGTTTAGAATGCTGAAAAAATAATTTTTTTTAGAAACTCTATTAGAGCCTCTTTGTTATATTTGTTTGGAATCTACACAAAAAAAATCATTTTACGAATTTTTACAAATTCGAATATAATTAAAAAAAGTATACGATATTAAACTAATTTAACCAAAACTACTCTGGGATTACCTTGTATTTTTAATTTTTTTTTTTGTGTTACGTTGGATTAGGTTATACCTAATAATAACGAGCAATTCAAATTTAAAAATTGTTTTAGTTTTCAATTTTTAAGTCATAAATAAATCCCATTTTAAGTTGTTCATTTTTAGTATATAATACGTGGATGTGATAACGTGAAAACTTTTATGAACGATCATTTCTACAAAATAGAATCTTTTCAGTACATTCAACGTCATGAAACCGTTTAATTTTGAAATCTTTACTATTAATAAGTACCACTAAATAGTATCATTAATGAAGTAATAGAATATAAAACAAAACGAAAATGAGACCTCATTACAACAACAATTTTAAAAAATGAGAAAAAAAAGTAATAAAACTGTGTCATTTTTCCTTTTATGAGACTTTGTGAACAAACAATTTCTTTTCTGTGAAAAAGGAAATTACTTTTTCTAGTTCAAAATTAGTTTTCCATTGATTTTAATGTCTTTGTCAAGAAATTTATTTTATACCGCAAAACATTCTTAATAGCATTAAACTCAATAATTTCCTAAAAAATTAAAATCAGCTTCCCCAGTTCAATTTTAACAACGAAAAAAATCATTTGATGAAAAGTTAAGATTAGTTGTAACTGTGCATGAAGATTAATTTAGTACTCATTATAAAACTAATGTCTTTTGGTATATGAAAGTGAGTTCAATGCCAGATGGACTATCTGAAAGTCTAGTGGTTCTTTTTATATACATAGATAAATACCTCAACGACTACGAATAATATATCATTGGTGTGAAGTGGAAAAAGAGCTAATGGGTTAAGTTTACTGGAAATGTAATGAATGCTCTGGTTGTGAATTTCTTTTTAACCTTGATAACTTGAAAACTTGTGTATGAAGGACACAAAAAATGCAAACTCGATCTTTCATGGCTGAGAATATCTTCTACCAACTGTGTTTACAAACTCACATTAATGAATAAAAACTTTATTTTTTTGGATATCAAGTGAATAATCATTTAAATTCAAAGGACTCATCATTTGTCGCCAAAACAGTTAAAATTGTCCTCAATCTTTACTAGTTGATTTGTCTTTCATAACTAATTAAGTATCTACAGTAATAAATCAGATCTACTAATAAATTTTAGAGCAATTGCTACCAATAAAAATTTTGGAGGTGCTATATTTCGGAATCCAAATTTTTTATAGTCTTAAGGAAAATATTTTTAAATTTCATATAAAGTTTTGTGAACCAATTAAGTAATTAAATTATTAATAAATGTGGAGGCCACTCATGGAGGTCAAATAAAAAATAAAAAAAAAAGGTTTTGCAAACTCTACCGCGTACACATCAAAATATATTCTTTTTATAATTTTAAAGAAAAATTTTTAAAGTTAATTAGGTAAACAAATCAAAAACCGACCATTCTTCCCCACCTTATCTTATAAATTATTGTACCTGAAATGTATCCCTTTATTTAAAACATTTACTTCATTAAATAGTCAAGCATCTCATTTATTAAGCATAATCTTCTTCTAGGTAATATATAAAATTCTCGTGTCACAGTGTTTTTTACCGTACTCCTCCGAAACGGCTTGACCGATTTTTATGAAATTTTATACGCATATTCAGTAGGTCTGAGAATCGGCTACTATCTATTTTTCATACCCCTAAGTGATAAGGGTTATCAACCCTTAACATTTTTTTTAATGTTTTGGACAAAAATTGTTTTTTTAATTTTTTTATAATGTGGCATTAAAAAATACATACAACCCTAAATTTTCACCCTTCCATCACCAACCCCTATTTTTTAATAGTTGTTTTAGTAATTTAAGCATTTAGGTGCGCACCAGCAAACCCTGCCCTTGGAAGGCGGGTACAATGTTGGAAGGGGCAGGCACTCTAGCTATTTCCTGCGCTCGATAACTGATCAATTAGGGATCCTTACTGCCACCCGTGCGAAGCCGGGACGGGCCGCTAGTTCATTTATAAAATTAACGATTCTTTTTTCATATCTACGAAAATTACAAATGTGCACACATTCTTTAAGTTATTGTAATATATATGTACTTACGGTGAAATATTTTAGACAAAAGTGATATAGAATAAGCCGGCTTTCACTTTAAAAATTGCTGAGAATAATTGTTTTTTTTCATAAACGGTACCTATTTACTATAAAAGGTAACAGTATTGATTGTATTTCTTTTAGTGTACTTTTAACATATCTCTAAATCTTTCGCTTTCTTACCGTTTCATTTACCGCATTCCTCAATGATTTATTATAATATTAGCATTTACTTAACTGAAACTGTTTGAGGAAAAGTAGACATGACATAGAAATATTCAGTGAATTCGCAGTATAACTGGTTCTTTCAAAGAAATAAAAAATTATGCCCGTAATTTTTCATTATCCGACAGTTAAATTATGTACTTTGGATTTATTAAATTTGATGCCGCACAACGCACTTACTTAACTTACCGTTATTTCAAAGTGTTACACAGCAAATAACTGCATTTTGTATGATTTCACCACCAATTTTCTATCTACTGTACTAACTGTAAATATGTTTAAAATCAATTGGCATCTAAAATTTAAACTAAACATAATATAATTTGATAAAATAGTGATAGGTACATTGATTCCTCCACATAATAAATTACTTAGAAAATAAATTGAGACCTAAAAAGCTGATGCCTTGGATGTTTAGTCTTTATGATGGACTATTAAATTTGTTTAAACTGATTAAAACCCCTTGGTATATTTTTACATGAAACGTTTACATTTTCCTCATTGATTATGCTACTTTTCCTTCAATTTTTACTTCTGGTATTCGACGAGTCATTCAAAATTTTATTCAATGAAAAACTGACTTACACAATTTATTAAATTTTCTTTAGACGTATTTTACCATAGTGTGATTTCTCTAGAAGTACATCTTATGGTACTTAAAACTATCTAAAAATCATTGCCTTCTTAAGTTGATGAATGAGGCATTTGGAGAAGGTTTAAAAATGACGAATGGTTCTGATTAAAGTTGTTCCAAGAAATCTAACAGAATTATCCCAACTCTGTTCCAGAAAACAGAAGAAACAACATTCCAGCCGAGTTTTGCATACATAACCTTTTGAGTCGGGGAAATCTCGAATGTTTCCCCTATTTAGATTGTTCTTTAGTCTTTGGGTCGTAATGATGGACCTATGTTTCATCCATAGTGATAATGCGATCCATGAAGCTTGACGAGTCTTCAAAACGACACGAACACTCTTCTGGTCAGCATTCAAGTATTTCGGAATCCATTCGGCCGTTACTTTTCTCATTTACAGATCGTAACAAATGTGCACTATTCCTCTATTTGTGTGAATCTAATTCATCGATCTTTTAAAATCATATCATGGACAGAATCAATAGTTTCTGGACTGGTCACAGAAATTGGTCTTCCTGAACAGTGCTCATCTTTGACTGCTAATTTTCCTATTTTAAATTCTGCAATCCATTTTTTAATACTGATGGTCATCTAAGGATTCCACGATATCAGCAAAAATTTCTTTCTTTGATAATCCTCTCAAAAATAAATATAATAACTGATCGAAACTTACTTCTATTAAAATTTAACTGTTTCTCTTAGTCGTCTGGAAAGTGTTCAGGCCAACTAGACATCAACCCCTCCTTTTAATCTAAGGATACCATTGAGTATAAAAATACAGACAAATTACTAGAAGACCAACTTGATCTAAACTATTCGAAATTGTTTAAACTTTTTTCTCTCCCAATCCTTCATTCACCATGAAAATCAGCTAATTGAATTCGAGATTCTTTAAAAATGGTCTTATTAAACGTTTTAGTTAATTTATTCCTCAGCTATTATGTTCAATTAATTATTAAATTAATAGTATTTAAAAGAAGGGATTCACATAACTCACTCTCAGAATGACTTTTGATGAGAACAAATATGGAGTCACTTTATTCATCGTTAGTTGTACATTATTATTACGGTTTTCTACAAATTTCCATTGGTTTTGTTACCATTGTGACCAGCTTATTATGATTTTATCCACTTCTAGTCAAAGAAAAAATGCACCAAAAGCACTCTCATTATTTCAACTGAAAATAACCAATACCAGTCTCGAACAATGTGAAATTTGTTATTAATATTTTACATAAATTTTCTATTCACTAATTTATGTTCGAGGCTAATGTTGGATGCATTATCGTGAGATATTTGAGCCTATTACTATTGCAACTATTATCGAAAAGATTAGGCTCTCAAAAATTCATATCTAATAAACGCACCGATATGACAGAACATACCACCTATGTATGTATCTATGTAGGTAGGTGTAATATGCACTAATGCGAACTTAGATGACTTTTCCAATTTGAAGTATTGATCTTAATACCCATACCAAGTTACTACATCAAATTTTCGAGAAAAGAAGGATGAATATTTCAAATTTCCTATTGATTTCGAAAAGGAACATTAAAGGATGAATTAATTTAAACCAACTACAAGTAAAAGCAACAATTTTCATTAGTGGAGATAACTTGTATTTGATTAAATTATCTTATCCATTAATGTATTAACATCACCCTTACAAAAAAATTCTAGGTATTTCGTTATTGAAAAAAAGAATTAAAAAGATTCTTGAGCACATAAAAAATGCAGGAAAATCTACAGAAGACCATGATGCTATTACCTATAAGCTGACCAAAAACAATCCTTAAAGAATATATAATAGTGTAACGAGCGTGTATGTGTGCGAGAGCGGTGACGAGATCCGAGAGTAGATAAGCGGAGTTCAAAGAATACCGGCGTCGGTCGGCGCTCTGATGACAATAAATAAGGCCATAAATAAAACGAACACTAGTAAATTTTAGTAAGTCATTCCCGATCTTTCTGGAATTATTCGACGTCTCTATAAATACTTGTTGACGTGGTCAGTAACAGTAGTTTACAGTTAACTTCCGAACGAGTAACATAAATACCGAACTACGACATACACAGTGATATAATTACGCATTTTCCTGGTCATATAAATAAATTGTTGAATTGTTATTAGTGTTTAAGTGTTAAATAAATAGTTGTAAATAAATATCCGTTAAATAAATAAGTTAAACTAGGAAAGTCGTTACAATATTATCAGTATGTTAGTAAAAATACTTAAATAAAGATTGTAACGTGTTCCAGTATAATATAATATATATAGAATATAATCCTATTTTATAGCTGTCTCAAGTCAAAGCCTCCACAATAATAAGTCATAAATGCTATAAGATTTTAGTATAATATTAACAAAACTTTATCTCTATATTCAAGAAATTGTATTAGTTTATAATATAAAAATTTTTAAAACATGATTTATTTGTGTTTTTCTGTTAGTGTCCTTTTAAATCCTTGACACCAATAATTTGACTAAAATATAAACCATACACACAACAAAAGCGACCCCTTTTTAGTAGAATGGGACAGATATTGGTCTTTTATTTTGAAGTATAACCCATTATAATTTTTTATTTATAAAAACTGAATTTTATTATGTTATAACTCGAAACTAAATGACCCTTTTGTTAAAATTTCCTATGCCACTGTATTCTAGGTAGAATGAAGAACCTGAAATTTCTTTTTTTTTGTTTACTTAACAACTAACAAGGATATGGATAAGTTGCCAATACTTGAAATTTTGTTTATAACTCAAAAAGAAAAGGACAACATTTTTTTGCCCACCCTGTATGTTATAGGTTGGTACATTTATACCCGGTGCCACCACCATTAAATTTATTCCATATGAGTGAGCGTTTGTAGGCATAATATTAGAAGTATTTTTGATGTATTTCTATGCATTTCGTATGATGGACAAATTTTGTAAATCTCATGGCCTCTTTTTAAAGAACTTAAGTAAATCGGATGTTCTCAGAAAAGTTATGTGCTGTGCAATAATTTATCAACAAAACCGCAAACGTTTTCATTTTTGGAATGTAATTCTGATTCTATTATACGTACGTAGATATAATTAAAAGCAAAGAAAATGTATTTTGTAAGTTTTATTTTTGTCAAAAAATTACCTTTTTTTGGATTCCATATGTAGGAATTTCGTGTTCTATTTCTTGAACCCAACTCATCAATCGTGTGTCTATCTGCCCATCTGTCAAAACCAATTTGCACCAAATCTACTGTATCAATTAAATTGAAATTTGATGCAATGATTTTCTGTGACCAAATATACGAATAAATGAATTTTATACATGGATTTGGGAGGTATAAAAGCGGATTATAAACATTGAATTTTAAAATAAAAAGTTTTAGGATTATTTAAGAAAATAGACAAAAATTGACCACTCGCTATTCCCTTACCTTCGAAGCTATACGGAGCTTAAAATTTTGTAAAATTCAAATAATAGTTCTTTACTTATCAATTACTGGAAAATCTATAGGAACTATATGGGCCTTAAAATAACATGGTTAATCTTTCAATATTGCATAAATCACCACTTGTACCTTTCATTTTTTTTTTTTACTGATCGGCCTATAAATACTAATAGTGACTTATTAAACTTGGCGAGCTTTCAAATTCACTTATCAATGAAATGTCTTCTTTCCTTTTACTCTTCAAATATCATAAACCTTACACTCTATATATGATTGCGCAATATTTTACCATTAAGTTTAAATTAATAGATTGCCCATACATATTTATTAAAACATAAAAGGATATATTTATTAACTTTATTGAAGTATTCTTTATATTAGCGAGAAATCAATAATAAGTCAACTTTCAACCAACGTCAGGGTTCGTTCAACCGGATATTTTATTCAAACATTTATGTTATTACTATTACGTACGAAAAGAAAATGTGATATTTGTTAAATTGTCAGCCGAATGATTGATAATACAATTAAGTGCTGTAGTGGCGAGAAAGCTGTTTTTTTTTATTACAAACGTACGGTGTACCGTTCAAGACCATTATTTTGTAGTATTATTGTAATTGCTACCACTTTGCAGACGCTTATGTGTAATAAATATGCATTAATATTCACTGATTGATTTTAAATTATTGCTTAATGACACGTTACTCATAAACGCATAGTTTACACGTGTGGCCACTCACTATTTTTCCATAAAATCATTTTAAAAATTACAAAATCGTACAGGTAACTACCTACAATATTCAGGAAAGAAAGACATAATTTTTTCTTATTGTTTCATAGGCCATTTCCTTAGTAAATAATTGTATCCAGCGCAAGGTATTTATTTTTTATTTAATTATTTTTTTTTAATTATTGAAGAAGTTGATGAAACTAGAACTGTTTTTTAACAATATAAGCTCATTGATGCAGTTAAAAATATAATTAAATATAGAGCGATAGATCATGGAAAATGTTCTAAGAAAAGTCAGAATTTCAAAAGAAATACAACTTACAAAACAAACATAATTTCAGGATTTTCTCAAATTTTTATATAAATGGGTTTATAAATTTTTATGAAAATGCGTCAGATTACGCGACATTCACAGTCTGAGGATGGAGTCCTGGGACCTTACTCTTATTCCTTTACCCTTCACAACCGATATCCAATTATCCAACTTACGATCCCATCATCAAGCACTATTTTTATTTATTTTTTAATTACTTTATTTTAAAATTTTAACTGATTTTGATAAAGGTATTCATTCATTTATTGCATTGAGTAAGCGTACAATCAAAATTGGATATTAAAAAAATATATATAAAAATAACTTCTATAATATAACATAATTTATAGGTTTGCAAGATTTACTTAATATGTTTGGTACATGAACCAATATGACTACGTTAGTTTTTTCATGGTACCTATAGTCCCATACAGTAGATAGGTATATAAAAGAAATTCTATTAGATCCTTACTGCTGAGGAGGCTTTAAATCAAGAGAGAAATAGCTGTCGAAGTTGTTATTCAGGACCTAAAAGGCGTTATAAGCCACTGAGATTTCACTCATCGTGGCCTGAAAAATACACTTTATTTTTAATTTTTAAATGAAACTAACTTCTAGGTGCTTTCTATCCAAACAAAAAAAAATTATGGAAATTAGATAACCCGGTAGAAAGTTATTTTATCAGATTTAAAAATTCCTCCAACTTTTAAATATTTACTTGATGTGGTTGTAAATCTATAGAAAGTAAATTTGAAATAATCTTACGGTATCTACGTATATTTATTGTAAATAATGAGATGAAGAGTAACAAAATACGATCTGCGTTATCTGTTCTCATCCTGACAGCAAATCAGCGTAGAGCAATCGCCAGTTTACAAACAGAGTTCAAATTACATCTTCTATAATAAATTATTTCGCAATTACGCTCACAGCAGACCAACACAACGCTGTATATCGGTTTATTGACTTATTTTGTTTCAATCAATCCATCGGTGCTGTTCTAGTGCCACGGACAATGTGTTTGTGTTTGTGTCATTGCAGAAAGTGAACGACACTAGTGTCAATGAATGATAAATACCATTTTTGAAGGTTTGTACACAATAATGTAATTAAAAAAAAATTAGAAAATAAATCAAACAACTGCCACTGCAAAAGTATGATGAAATATTTTTGAAAATAAAGAATAAATATTCAATAACTACCAGTACTGAACTAACTTTCTATATAATTTTTAGGCATTCGAATATTATTAACTAATAAAACAGTTATTTAGTTATATTGGGCAACTTAGGTAAAAGGGAAATGTGCTAGAACTAAGAAAACTGAACTTGAAGGTTTTAATTCTTTTTAAATAGATTAATTTAAATGAGAAGAAATATTTTTTTCCCGGTAGATGAACGCAATAGCTACAGTTACAGTCTTTATTTTGTAAAAAAAAGTTTACTTTTCATAAATTAATTTAAAAAAAAAATAAGATTCCGTTTAAATAACATGTTTGATGACTAAATTTATCGTCTGAATTCCTGTACATCAAAAAGAAACCAATAAAAGAATTAAACTGCACAAAAAGGGAGCAGGTAAATGAAGTTGATTGACTGTGTTTTACCTAAACGCAGCAGTACAGTTGATAGAATTTACCTATAATTAATTTTATTTTCTGAAAAAATATTTGTTATCATTCAAAATTTTAAATATTGAATATTATCAGATGAAAGTCTTGATTCAGTTGGTTTCTTAAAATAAATAAAATTTAGGTCGGGTCAAGTGCTCTCTCACATTGGTACACAGCATACACTAAATACGAGATAATAGTCTTTATTAAATAAATAGAATTCGAAAATCTACGAAATGAACAGTTCTTCTAAAAACAAAACAAAACCTCCTCATTTACTTTTAAACAAGTCAGTACTTTAACTGTGTATATTTTGAATTTATCGGTCATTAATTTCTGTAATGCATATACATATATATGAAGATCCGCTTTCAGTTAAAATGATTTTTTATTAAAACTAATCTATTTTGGAAGCCTTTGTTACATGTAGAATTATCTAAATGTAATAAAAATGTACTGCTTTGGTGACATTCAGAGTTATACAACGTAGGTTGGGTCAGCTTACGTTACATTAGGTTGGGTTATGTAAGGTTAGGTTAGAGCAGGTTAGGTTAAGTTACTAGTCACGTGACATCGCTCTGCCAATCAGAGTTCCTCAAAGCTTTGATCTTATTGTAAGATCAGTGAAAGTCAATAACCAACAAATGTTAACGAGTAATTAAGAAACGTTTCGGCCGTCAATTCCAGCCATCATCAGGCTTACAACATAACAATATGTTATATATAAACTATTGTAGGTACACTTATTGATGTTGTTGAAAATCAAAACATCTAATATTATCAATATATCTATTGTTCAAGTAACGTTGACCTACATTAATTTGTATGTGTATAGCGAATTTTATAACAAAATTATTTTAAAATTCAACCTTGCTGATTAAGTTAAAAATTTTAAATTATAAATATTACAACATTTACTATTACTATTATTAATTGCCCAGAGCTAATAGATTTTAATTAACGCCATGTAAAATACGTATTTATACGGGATGTGGAATTGTGATAAATTTTCAAGTAAAAATGGGATCTAAGTATAGCGGTTTACATATGGGAGAATGATAAGGTTTCCGCTTTCCTCGTAACTTTAATTTAAATTGGCTTTAATTTTTCGTCAAATTTGAATTGTTTTCTTATTATTTTTAGCGCGAATAAAACTCAAAAACATATGTAGTGTACTACTTGTGGAAGAAAAAGAAAATTTCATCTCTTTTTGCATATTATATGACAGGTTGATAAGAATCGTTCATTGCCGAACTATGGCGAAGTAAAACGAAAATGTCCTTTAGATTGGGGCAATTCATTTCCGCCTCAATTCGACACAGTTCGATTCCAATTATTACTTATTATTTGTATACGTATAATGTGGAATTTTCGGGTTCCATTTTTTTAACGCATCCAGAGTAAAAGTTTATCAAATAGGAAAACATGGTCTGAACATCTTCCTTGAAATTAAATAAAAGATAATTAGTAATATCTAGTGTCTTTGTTAGATCACTAATTATTTTGTCATCATTGGTTTAAATTTGTTTATTTTTATTTTCATTATTAGAATTTTTTAGCGTAACCAAAATCCAAAAACTCGAAGAGTTTGGTCGTCTGATGGTTAGTTAATGAACTAATTCTAAATATCCTCCAACAGCAACATAATTTTGAAACAAATTTTTAAATAATCGATAACATTTTATAGGTGAATCAATTCACAGATTTAGCCCGTTTACTATGATTATTCGTATGATTTTCATGATAATACTTTTATTTGTTGTTACTGGCTCCGATTGAGTAATAATTCCAAAATTAGCACCTGATAAAAACGATGGATATGATACCACGTTCAGTCACCCACACAAATAAATTTAATTTTAGAAAATAATTTGAATTAATTACTCTGAAAAGTTTTAAGACTTGAATTGATACCAAAAAAGCTAAAAAAATGTAAAAAAATTGCATAAGCCTCTCGATAAGACAAAAAGTTGTCGTAACCTAAGATGGTCTCGAATACCAATACACTTGTATAACAAATTACAGGTGCAAACTTTGGTACCGCGAGACCGTCTCCAAGTAGTTTTTATCAAATACATTTTATGATTAAAAGATATTTTCGATAATACACCTACTATGGCGTTGTCTAATCTAAAAAAAAAATTATTGCTTTAAACGTAGTTGTCGTATGAGAATTTGTCAAATGAAAATTTTTTGTGGTCTTCTACTTAAAACAAAATATAAAAATAATTTTCAGTTAATTTTGAATGTTTAAAGTCTTTTTCGGTTATATATTTCTGTTTTTCGCTTATGATAAAGGCGACCATAGAGAACTTTTTGATGTTCAAGCTGGAACTGATAACTTCCAAACATAGGCACCGGCTACCCTAATTCATTGCCCACCCTAGAAAAATCGACAGAATACTGCTTTTGTGCTTATCATTAAAAAATAAAACAATTATCGAAATTAAAAGCCTACTCCAGCTGATCAAGTGGTCGACTGCTTACCCTAGGAAAACGTCCTAGCTACCCCACACGATGTCATGTCAACAGAAACGTAAGGAACTGTTGTTAATTCAATAAATACATGTCTTCTTGCAGATTGAATTTAGATTCCGACTTAATTTTATACTGAACAATTTAACAGAATAGAATAGAATCCATCCAACTAAAATAAATTTAATGAAAGTTAAATAAAATTTGTCACAATCATACGAAACTGATTTATCCTTAACCTGTAATTATGTTTAATCATTAGTAGAGTGCGAATTAGGATGCAAGTTATTTTGTTGAGTATTTTTGTACATACCTATGATCAATTAATACATTTTTTTTTTGTCCTTAATTAAATATACCTACTGAGAAAGGTGTTCGAAAACATACTCAAAATGTCTTCAAATAAAAATTAGAAAAACAAAATTTAAAATATAGAAACATAGGCAAAGATTTAAAAGTTAAAGAAATAGTTTACACACGAATTATTGTGGCGAGCGTGGTAATAAAAGGAAATAAAAAAATAATTTGAAAAAGGAATCAGAATCTTCGTAAGCTAGTAATAAAATGTTTTCAAATGTTTCAATAAAACCATTTCTTTGAAACTCATATGGACTCGAACCATGACTACGCCCCCATAGAAATACATAAGGTGTAGAACATCTGACATTAAAGAGAAAATTATGATGACGAACTGGGTTCGAAACGTTTTTCTCCACTCTTATCTTACATTTTAAAGCAACGTTTCGTCCACCTTTGAATTTTTCTTTTACTGGCCATATTCGCTACTCAAAGAATGAACCAGTATGTAGGTTATAAGGTAAACCACCAAACTGAAATAATCTCTACATTATAGAATGTTTGCTGTGATAGACCGTTTATACTGCATTTCATGATTAACGTCGTTAAAATAATTACAATGCATTCTTGGAATTCAATAAGTATATAAAAGGAGAGATGGGATGGTAAAACACTTTCTGAGGTCTGATAAGCTAGTTAGATATATTAGAGACAGAAGCAGGAGGAAAAAGAGGCAGAGAGAAATATAGATTAGATGATTGTTCGCAAATAACTAACTCAGGAAAAGAAATACCTGACTACTCCACATTGAAGTATGAATTAAAAGAATTTGGTTTGTCTTAATTTCAATTATAGGCTCTATGAGCTTCTGTGAAAGGGATTCCAAAACCTATTCAAAATAATTTTTAAAAGCTAAGTAATACTTTTTTATTGTTAAACACAACTTCTTAGAAAAGTATACCATGTAGATGGTGGCAGTTGATGTTATTTCTTCCAATATCTCTCCTTCAAGAGATTAGGTTTAGTACACGTCCTAGATGTAAAATAAATCATTTCTAGTAAGACTAATATAATTTTTCAACGAATTTTACAAACACCCTGTGTAGGTATACAGATAATAATATGGTTTACGTGCAATCCATTTAGTTCTCAACCCAGTTGGTTATCTTCCAGCGATTAACTTAGCTTTTTGTGGCACACCTGCTATTACTATTATTTCATTTAGAATTCACACATCAAAACGAATTAATTCAGTCTTTACTTGAACGTAAATTAGCGCGTGTGCACCAACCTAGTTCTGTTGTAGATAATGTAACCAAGTTACAAATTTATCGATTTTACCTAAATATCACCTTCATTCTTATATTTCAGAAACCGAGGTATCGACGTAAATAAAATTGAATTACACAGAACTGAAGCCCCTGGTCGTGTTTGATTTAGAACAACGACAACAGTAGAACGATTCCGGTGCGTTGTGCTAATCAATAGTGAAACAGATAAGAGTATTTATAACAAAGCGAAAAAGAGGCCACCATGTTGCAAAACAAGTTAAACAGACAAAAGTCAGACAAGTCTGATCTTATTAGAAAACTTTATTGTCCTGGAGTAAAAATTTGTCCTGTTATAAGTTCAGAAGAGACGCTTTCTCAACTCGAACACGCTGTTCCAGAAGTTAAAGTGACCACGAAAGGGACCGAAATGCTCCTAGAATCCATTCGACTCACCGATGAAAATGTTAAAGTTCAAAGGCGTTTTCCGCAACTGAAAAACATCGATGTTTGCATCCCTCCAAAAGACAAAATCGCAGAACTCATAACTCCAGACAACATCCAATCGGAAGTCCTTTTATCCATAGTTAATAATTCAGAATATAAAAAAATTAAAGAACGAACGAAAAAATACACAACGAGAGAAGTTAATTGCCTTCAGCCTTTGAGTTTAATGAGTTCGCATAATCTTGGTATATGTGGTGATGGTAAACATGAGACGCTTTCTTTGATGGAAGAATTGGCAATGTTGGATAACCCATTGGCTGATTCTTCGGGCAAAATTTGGCCTGGTAATTTCACCGAGTGTCCTGTCATGAACATGGATTCTGGCTTTGAAGAGGAAAATTCATTTACCGATTATGGTTGTTCCAAGTTGGACAAATCGGATTTGGCTCAATCAAGGGACAACGCAAACGCTGCAAGCAATAAAGAAACAGACACCATCCAGGCACTGAACGATAATTTGAAAGAATTCAGATATACAACTACAGAAATGCGTAACGAACTGGCTGCAATAAGAAGAGATTTTTATGTAAGTCGAATTTTATACTAAATCTAATTTATTATTTAATAAATAGATTTACTAAATCAACAGTTATAAGTTGAGTACGAGATTATGATTTAAGACAACGCATTTCGTAGGATTAAGATTTTTAGGATGTTTCAGGACTCTAAATTTCAGAAATTTTTAAAAAGATCGGTAAATCCTCTGATATGACTAAAAGTATTGTAGTTTAAAATTTAACAAATATACCTGCTAGGATAACTGGAATTTTTAGAGTAGATTCACTGTTTTTCACTTACAATGTACATTAGGGGTGGTTAAATTTTCGGCTACCTGCCTTTAAGTATATCAGATGAACGTAAGAAATGTGGTAATGTAAAGCCAAATATAAGTTTAATTAAGTGTTACCACACATTTAACTATCGGTGGCGACGCGACGTCTAATGTTTGCCACCAGTGCCTCAAATGAGCTACAAGAAGCGACCACCAGTTGCAGCCACCAGCCACAAGTCGAATCAAATTTTCTGTTCATTTATTAAGCGTAAAGTACCTTGTGGCCATGCTCACAATTTGTGGCTCGAACAGGGCTACTCGAACATTCAATTTGCGTTGAAACGACTGCCACTAGTCGCCGTCACTGGTAGTTCAAATATGCAAAAATAATAGATAATAAAAGTATCGAATTAACGAAAATTCGACATTGTCATTTTAGGAATAAATATAAAAATTTTAGAATATTTAAAATATATAATTGTACTGCGATTTGTCCATTGTACTAAAAAAATTTGCAATCAGGAGGAAGATTTAAGGATAAGTCGCCTATTGAAAGAAGCCAAAAAACTTCATGAAAAACTTGAAAGAGAAAAGCACCTCGACGATTTTATAAGTTTACTGACTGGAAATCCAGAAAATTTAAATTCTGACACGTGGCCGTTCCGTGTATGCGTAAAAAGTGAAACAGGTGAAACGAATTTAATTGTGTAATCACGAAGCCCTTGAATGCGAGGGTAGCGCCGTGTTATGTCATTACCCCGTTGTCCTGGTAACGTCTTTGATTATTAAGGGAGCCGATGAACCTGTCAAAATGGCTAAAAAGGGTCAGACGATACAATTTCAAACGGAATTGAACAGCGACGAAGACTGGGAAAAATTCATCATCAGAGACGGATTACTTAGTAAGTGGTTATTAGAAACTTATTTTTAAAACTTATACACGAAATAATTTATATGTTAATCGAATGTTATTAATAATGAGAAATTTACTATCTTTTAGTTATCGATGTTTATTCGGAATGGGCTGGCCCATGTTCGTCCATGGCACCCAACTTAAAAAAAGTTAAGCTTGAGATGGGAGGAGACCTTCTTCAAATGGCTGTTGTAATATCATACTAAAGCACAAAGCTTTTAACACGAACAAAAGTCAAACTGTTGTTACTTTTGTAGGCCAACAACGAAAACATTGAAGTTCTTAAAAGATTCCGAGGAAAAAGTGAACCCACGTGGTTGTTTGTAGCGGTAACAAATTTAATAAGTTTACAAAAGAACTGTATACTACTCATAAATGGTTTCAGGGTGGAAAAATGGTTGGCATAACCTTCGGAGCAAATGCACCAAAGCTGAACAAATTTATCGCAGAAGAAATAAAAAAAGAAGAAGCTTGTTTGAAAGGAGAACGCGAAAGAATTGTTTACGAATTCGATGAATTCATTGGTGAAGAAAGAGAACGTTGGGAAGTGGAACAAGAGAAAATAAGGGCTGCCGAGGCAATAGAAACGGCGAAGAGAGAAAAGCAAAAACTGGAATGGCGTACAATAGTTGCAGATAACTGTTTGGAAAATTTCCCGGATTATGGATGCGCAATTCTGTTTCCTCAATGCAAAATTGAAGCCAAACCCGTTGTGGTTGATGCTCTACAACAAAGCGGAATAAATTTATTCAAAGAAGAACCGACACAACTTACCGAACAAATGATAGAAGAAATACTATACTTTGCTGAAACGACTTTTATAGAAGAAGAGCAGGAAATTTTATTGAAAGACAAAAGTAGCATTCTTCTTCTTAAACCGAGCGTCTCAGAATTACCAGACTCAGTTGATCAAATTGTATTGCAAGCAATTTATGGTAGTTCAAAGCAGCCACCAGGTGATCCAGAAAGTCCTGCGTACCAATTTTATCTTCCACTTCCTCCGCCTCCAAAGGAGAAGAAGAAAGAAGGTGCATTTGAAGGTTTAGGAGACATTCCTCTCGGCCTTCCTGGGTTGGGACTAATCGAAGCAGAAGAAGGAGGCCAAGAGGAAGAGGAAGTTATCGAAGAAGAAGAAGAACTTGGACCACCTGTCACTGGTGTTTGGGCACCTCCAAATAATTATGTAAGAGCATTCATAATTAAGAACTGCTTCCCAAAACTTCACGCTGCGATTGCTTTAGAAGAGCCGCAACCAACGCCTCCTCACCTTGCTATTGCATTTGATGCGTTCAGAAGACGTGAAATTTTGGAATTAGTCGAAAATTATCCCAACGAAGTTTTGCGATATGGTTTTTTTACATCTGAAGATCCGGATAAAGCGGAATTGATTGCTAAAAACGTTCGCAAATTCGAACAGATGCTTGCCAAAAAAGTTCCTACGTAGTAAGTCTTCATTTAAATGGTTTTCTAAACTAAAATATCAGTATTAGTTAAACTAACTAATGAAATAACGTAATGATTTATCTGTTCATCATTCAAATCGATAGGTAAAACGTTCCATTTCCTTTAATTTGTTTCAGTGAAGAAAGATTGGTTCTACAACTTTCGAAGAAAAAGAGTGAAGCAGTTTTGGCATTCATAACCGTCAATCCGGTCCGTGTAAGCAATAACGTTGCGGATGGTGAAGAGGAATGTAAGAAATTCTTCCCCGAAGGTTACGACGAACCAATCGAAGAAGAAGTCGTCGAAGAAGAGAAACCGAAGAAAAAGAAAAAGAAGAAGGCTAAAGAGGGAGAAGAGGCCGCTGCTGACGAAGCTGCACCAACTGCAGAAGTTGAGGAAGGTGCTGAAGGAGGTGAAGAAGGGGAAGAGGGTGGTGATGAATTTTCAGCAGAAGTAGCAGAAGGTGGTGATGTTCTTCCACCAACTGCAGAAGTTCCAGCAGCAGTTCCAGTAGTAGTACCAACTGAAGCACCAGCACCACCAGCTGAAACATCGGCACCACTACCAGCTGAAGAAGCAGATAAAGCTACTTCACCAATTCCCGAAGAATAGTATTGTAGGTATCGTTTTAATGCCGTTATTTTGTACACAATTTTATTGTATTGTATGATTCATTGTAGTTAACTAATATCAAAATATAAATAATAAACAGGCGGTCTTTCGGTATGCAGCGTTTGATCTTCCTTGGTTAATAAGAGTTTTCTCGCGGTGAGTTGAATAGGTTGAACATGGACAAACTGTTATACGAGATACATCTTTCTTTGTCCAATATACTTCCTATAATTTAAACATGTGTATTATTTATGATCTGAAATGTCCTAGAATGGACGAAACGATTTGAGAATAGGTTGGAATATTTAAATGTGATCTAGAATGTTCTAGAATATTCCAGAATGTTCCACACTTCTTGAAGATGATTTGAAATGTCCGATGATGATCTCGAAAGTTCCAAATTTTCGAAAATAGCTTCAAGAACGTTCCAAAATATTCCAAGGTTCCAAAGGGTTGCAGAATGTTCTGTAACATTTCAGGATGATCTAGAATGATTGATAAGTAGAAGACACGCGGATTTCATTCTGATATAGAAAAGTGCCCGGCTCTTGCAGATAGTACATATAAGTTAATGAATTTACGATTAGCTGCAATGAAATCCATGTATAAATACAGAAGTAATTTATTTAAAATATCTAGAATAATGTGTATAAAACGCAGCAAAACTCATGGGGTCTATTAAGATGAATCATTTACATTTAGATAGACATCGTTTGTAACTGATTACATAACCACTTTAATGTTCAATGCAAAAAAAAGAAACAATACTGAACTCGAAAAAAGCAGAAAAGACTGACAGGTTCATCATATTGATAGCCTTGAATAAAATTACAATTAATAAAAAAACCATAATAAAGACAAAGTTACAAATACGTATCTGTATTTTAAGTGAGGTATAAATTATATATTTTAAAGAATGTTATTAGAAATATCTATTAAGAAACAAATTTTCTCTTAGAATCCTAAAATTTTGTAATCATGTTATTTGGCTCTGATAATAATTATACTGAAGGGCAAATTATTCACGGTAGAGTCCTTAGGGCGGGGAGAACTTCCCCCATTCCCTCGTTCTACTCTGGATTTGCCACTAGGAGTGCATTTTTAAGGAGTTTTACACATTTTCCTTCTAAACGAAATTTCCCTACAATATTTTCATAAAATACTTTTGTATTACCTACCTTTCTTTCAACCTGTACTCAAAAACTGATGGCACCACAAGATTCTGTATACGTTTCGGTGCACAATACATATGCTTAGGATAAGTGAGTAACATATCAAAATTTTAGGAGTTCCTTTCTTTATTTAATTTCCATATTTATTTTGTCCTGATGTAACAACAGAAAAAAGAAATTATTGTACATATATAGACAACAGTAGACACATATTTATTACGTTAGTAAATAATACAAAAACCTTTTAATAGGTACTAAAATTAATTAGACTAACCTAGCTAATAAGGACGACCAGCGTCACAGACTCGGAAATTAAATTATCACAAACAGTCACTTGTTACTCTATACTATGCACACACTTAAAATAGTAAAATGAACCAGCGAATTGCAGTTTCATTTAGTACACTAACTTAACAATTAGCACAGCCAAAAACGTCATAATACCTACATAATATTTACGAAATATTTAAAAAAATATCTTGAAAAGTTTAAGCACCTTCGGATTCACATCAAACTAAATAAAAGAAAAGCAACGCAATTCTGTAACCTACAGTTCCCCTCAAAAAGTAATTTTATAATGAAATAATACTTTTTTAAATAATAAAAAAATTAAGAGCAATTTTTAATATTTTGTTTGTTACTTGCTGATGTAATTAACTTTTTTATTTATTTGTAAATACTTATTCATCATATAATTCATCTTTTTATGGTCAGTAGGTATTACAATAGGTACTTATATCAAAAAATATTGACAGTGGAATGAAACACAAAAAAGAAATGCAATTTTGTTTTAGTGTCTAAATAAGAACAGTACTTAATGTTAAGTAATTAAAATTACCGCCTATTTAACATTATAATTCAAGTTTTGTAAAATAAAATAAATTGAGTTAATATTATAAATGCAAATGTCAGTCTGTCTATCTGGTACGTTTTGACGACAAAACAGATTTTGATGAAATTTGGCACAGAGGCAGCTTGACATCAGAAAGCGAACGTGAGCTACTTTTGTTTTTTAATCTACCCTAAATGGGGTGAAAAGTTGTAATGCTAAACTGCTGATCCGATATGATGAGATGCAGAGATTGTTTGACAGACGCAAGTTACTTTTACTGACCTCTACCCCTAAGGGAAGAACCTCGAAAATTAAATGACACGTGTCTCCAATTACTGGTTAAATTAATGCAATCTAATCAAGCAAAATACGAACTTTAATATAAAAACAAAACAATTAGCTGAGTAAAAGAATGCGATAATCTGCCTGCTTTTCTTTTGTAAAACAACCAATTTTGCAATCTAACATCAACAAAGATAGAGACTACTGAGGATGTACGACGTTAAAAAAGGAATGTGCCATAAAAATTTCATAATTTTTATTTGTATACATTCTTATGTAAACCTCCATCAAAATTTCTCTTAATTCGTTTCAATTCTAGTTGACTTTTGCTTCAATATATTTTGTAAATTTTCTTTACTTGTCTTTTAAAACTTGTCGTATGGTATGTATGTATTTCGATCAATTTATCGTGTATTCCCCTGGTCGCAAGTTTCAGTCACTTGTTTCGAGAACAAAAAGAGAACCGTCTTCACGATAAATCTCATGTCTTATAGAAGACGGTTTCAGGACGGGGGCTGCTTTTGTAAAGCTGAAAGAGATCAGTGACGGACAATCGTGACACTACTTGGTTGCTGGGGATGTGAGTCGTACAAGTCTGGGGATTACTGTCTACAACGCGACCGTCAGTACTAAGCTTTTCTTTCATTTTTTTTAACTGCTCCAAAGCTTCGTCGTAAGTGGGAAGCCCAGACACTACGGTGTAGCTCGGCAGGGATTCCGATTCATAATTGCCACCCGCTTCCACAGTCGAAGCATTTCGTGCCTGAATAACTGAAAAAAAGGAATGAAATGCAATAAAAAAAATATTTTTCACAACACGATTGATCGTGCAAGTACAATATGGAATGGTAAATGTCAAAATTTGACCTTCGTGAGAAAAAACCATGAGAAAATCTTGGCCTTTGTTTCAGAAAACAATGAAGATTACAATAATTATTATACGCCCTTACTATGCTTACTTTAATAATATTTTACTCTAATTTAAGTATCGACTTTAAAATACAACTTCCTGTTATATTCGTTTACTGCTAACGGTTATACAGTAGACTCGCGCTAGTGTGAACAGCCGTTCGTGTGAACCCCCCACTAATATGAACAGCCAGATATAATACACTATTGGTACATTCAGGAGTATGAACTAATTATAATATCGATAGTATGAACAGTTAATTTAAACTCATTTACTGTTGTGTAACCACTTATAAGTCACTTTCTTGTCTTTGGTGCGATTCTGGGGTTCCCCAAATATATTGTTAACAGCATGCAGGAGAATCTTTCATTTGTACTAGTATGGTTCGTAAAAATAATGTAACAAAGACGTCGTTATAAAAGTCAAAAATGGTAGATTAGCAGCCAGATGTCAAAATAAAAAAATTTTCTTAACAAATAAAATTTACAGATTTATATAATATATAAGATACATATTGCTTTCTTCAATTTACTCAATGTTACTTATTTTAATATACCTCCGATGGTGTGAACGGTCTCGACAATATAAATACCTCCATTTCTTTTTATGCTCACGCTAGCGCGAGTCTATTGTACCCATTGAATATAATTATAGGTACATTCGGCTCAATTATGCACACGCAATAAAATATTTTTATGTAGGTATTCACATAATCGAAGCTAGGCTTTATTTCACGAATATAAAGAGATTAATAAAATTTAATTACTTTTTTAACAGTAAACCAGAAGAATTATACATATGTAACTCATTATTTCAAATAAAACTTAAGAAACGTGAGCTCTGTCATCCCACAACGATTCCAAGGATCAAAGTTTATGTTTAAATAAAATTAACATTGCTAATTTAACTGTAGGTATATATCAAATATTAAAACATTAACTAGTTTTTTTTTTTTTGGAATGACAAAGTAAGAGTAAATAATTTTTTCGTTAAAAAGAACTAAAAAAGTACCATCATCTTACCAGCTTCTTTAATAAGCGAATAGCCGTAGCAAAGGCAGCTAAAAAGCAACACTCCACTGACACAATATAAAAGAAGTAACCACATTCTTATTATTTTAAATTACAAAGACTTTTTGATCAAAACCTCCAAGGTGGTTACGCATGGTAAAAAAATAATATTCAGCACATACCTCCGGAGGTAGTTCGAAAATAAGTTGAAACACTTGACTGACAAAAACAAACTTTAGTTATCTTATCAATTAAATAGATATACCTAATAGATTCGTTCAATTTAAAAAAAACTCCTCCAAACTTTAAGAACTTATCATAAGTATGTACTTAAAAAGAGAATAGAAATTTCGATAGAAGAGTTTATTTGGATTTGTACCTTAATTTAAGCTACTTACAACTCGGAAGTAAGTATAAAATCCCTTAAAATAATTTATAATCCCGTCTACGTATTTACACCAGTTGAAACCACTTAGGGTAAGTCCGGTAGAGATCGACCACCGGGAGAGACCGACCATCATCGATTTCTTCGAAATTTATGAACAAGGGGCTTTGATTTTATTATCAGTGTTGTGTATGTTAGTATTGTACCAGTGGCTACTATTAGCATCAGTGTTACAAAAGTCCTTGGGTAGTTAACGACTTAAAAAGATTTTACTTTAGTGACAAGTTTAATAGTGTGTGGACATAATAAAATTTGTTTATGAGACTAGATAATGCACGCAACAACACACAGTTAAATTGAATATTTTGCCAAATACTACTGTTATCTTTTGAGATATAAGGTAGTAGGTCTCTACCATTGAATTGGTATAGTCCGACCAGCTGTAATTCGGGAGAGATCGACCAATAAAATAAAGTAGTTTTGAATGAATATAAGTAATGCAAAAAAATACAAATCTATAAGCCACGCAACTTATTGATTTCAGGAGAGCTATGCCATCATTTACAAGAGAAACAATAACACCAAAAGAAGACAATGGTGGAGGCTGTGGAGAAAATTACTTCACGACGATCTGCATCGTATGTGGAAATTGGTTACATGAAAACTATGCAAAGTTTGACAACTACTGTGAGATGTATGGAAAAGTGACAAACAAAAAGAAATAGTTGTTTAATATCAGAATAAGTAGTAAAAATCCTGTGGTCGAACTGTCCCTTTGTCAGTGGTCGAACTCTCCCGGACATGTAGGGATAGACCGACCAATGACAAGAAATTTTTATTTACCAATAATTTTATATTTCTTTATGTTTTATGAAAATATATTACTTATTTGCTTTCCTTAAACTCCAAATATTATCTAAACGCTTTTTGTTTTTTTCAAAAAAGTAAAATTATAAGAATTATGACTGTCTTTTGAAAAAGTGGTCGATCTCTCCCGCACTTACCCTATAAATTTAAAAATATAATATATTTTAAAAAATTTCAAGACAAAAAATATTGATAAAAGACATAGATTATGTAATGTTTCTAAAAAATATTTTGAAATAGTTTATATATAACCCCTACTATACTGGTTGGACCCTTTCAATTCATTCAATACGTATGAGTGATCAATGATCACATATAGGTACATTTTAAAAGTTTTTTTTTTAAAATACGCGGATTGACTAATTTGTAACTTAAAATATATCATCCTTAATACTATATTTAATAGCCAAAAATGATTCAAGGCGTATGATGATAAATTTATTTATAGATTCGTTTAACAACTATAAAAGTGTGAGATATAATCATCACTTCAATGAAATACACGCGTCTTTCTTAATGTTAACTGTTTGTCCAAAATTTTCATTACGACACTAATTAAAAAAGTAATGAAAGCAGTAATAATGCCTAAATTCAGACAATCTACTTTTAATAGAATCTTCAATAAATTAGAACACATATTTTTTATCCATTGATATTTCGTCTTGAATATTCCTTAAATGATGATTTTATTCCCATATCTGAGAAAGCTTTAAAATAGAATGTCACTCAAGCACTCAACACAGGGTGTTACTTAAAGGAGGAGTATCGATAAAGCTAAGAAAACCTACCCCTGATTTAGGTAAAAACTAAAATAAATAGAAAAATAAAAAAGCTATTTCTATAAACTATTCTATCTGTATTTTATTACTATGAAGGCAGTTCACACCAATATTGTATTTAACTAGCAATAAATATAAGTTCAAGTAAAAAATGGCGACTTTTGGTCGTTTTTTTAACATTGTATAAATTGTTTTAGCACTCTAAATTTTTCATATGTTAGATATACTTCAGGTTCTGAACTACAAAAAATAAAAACTTTAGAGTGCTGAAACAATGCACTTTATTTATATAATGTTAAAAAAATGACCAAAAATCGCAATTTTGCTCGAAAATAGGCACATGAACACTTCTTTGCAGCACATTTATTTATTGCTGGTGAAAAACAATATTGGTGTTAAGTGCCTTTATCTAAATTAGGGGTCGATTTTCTTAGCTTATTAATCCTGTATTTTACGGTTTAGGGTAGTTTCCAGAGAACCAGAAGCTACGCCATTATGGATCCCCCTTGAAAACCAAAGTCTCAAGTTATAGCCGAAGAGTGAAAATAAATTGGTTTTTTTTTTCTGTGACCTATAATGAATTTTCAATCATTGATTTGTAATAAATCGGTGATTCAAAACAATTGAACGTTATTGGCAGCATTTGCGTTCTATTTTCCTGTATTTTGTCACTTAATGCTGTGATTATCCGTATGAGACGATCAGGTATGAATTGAAGGGATATTTGTCCATTTAGCTTGATTTCTAGACAAAATCGAATGGTTATTTCAAAAAAATGGTAAAATTGTATAATAAAATAGACTCAGCCGTTTATTTTGACACGATTTTCAAAACAATTGAACGTTAGCATTTGCGTTCTATTTTCCTGTATTTTGTCACATAATTCTATTTTTTTAAAAAGTTGTAGCATTATACTAACGCTGCATTTCCTTAATTGAATATTTACAAATTGCTTACGTGATTGAAAAAACGCATACTTTTAAATTATCTGAAGAACAAATGTGGATACATATGTTAAAACAGCTAAATAAGTAAAATAAGTCACGAAGGTCACAAACAATCACGCTACTAATACTTATGTACTCAATATGCGTACCTACATTTTAGTTTTACGTACCGCAGCCGCGACTTAGTTTTATTGCTTCGGTTCCGCAAGTGATAATTAATAAATGGGAATTGAGTTCTCGAAAGCGTCTAAGTACGTGAAAATTTATTAACGTCTAATGCGTCAATACCTGTCTATCTGTAGTAAAATGCCACACCCATTATTTCACTTATTTAAATTATAAAACCAGGTATTATATAAGAGCAAAGAAATAGGTAAACAACATAATTGTATAACTTTTTATAATTGAACATTGTTGTTCCATATTTATATAGATTAATTCATATTAGTTTATACATCGAAATACATTAGAAGTGGTACAGACAAAATTAGGTAGTTTAGCAACTTTTTTGGATTACCTGTTGGAAAATTATTATCTTTTTTAACTTTTTCACATTTAGACACAGTCAATCTCTGATAGATTCTACATGATATACATAATATACTTCGAAAACAACTTCAGTTTTAGTCAAAACCGGCTATAACGACATGTAAGGGACCACCTATGTTTGGCCGCAAAAACCGCTAGTCGTAATAACCGGTGATATTTTCGAGGTACAAAATAATTTTTTGTTTAGTATTATTGAATGTGTAGGTACATATAAATCCATAGATACTCTGAAGTAAGCTTTATTTTACATTTTAGCAAATTATTGCAATGGCTCGCAAAATCGTCAAGATTGACAACTGCAGATTTTAGAAGTAACGATGATTTTATGTGAATAATAAATCACAAACCTTAGTATATCTCAACTAAAGAAGAACGTTTATTTATTTATTGCCAGAAATTTAAAAAATATTATTGAAAATGCTGTGGAGGAGGTTTCATTTCTATGAGGTCCTCTACCTACTGCCAAAAGCCACGTGAATAAGGGAAGTGATCATTCATTAAAAAATAACAGAAATTTAGTTAACTCTTAACAATAAAGTCTGTTTTCCGAAATTTCAATTTCTATTGAGATTGAGTTGCGAAAAGTTGGATTGAGATAAGTTCTGTTGAGCTTAAAGCTTTGAAATGCTGTTCCATACAATTCGATGCAGTCCTTTTATGATACCAGGTATCTTTAACTAAAAATTCATCTAGTCATAAGTAACATGATAAAATGTGGGCAGCCAACAAGTTGATGAAAGTCTCAATTTCGGTATTTTTTTAATGACAAGCATGAAAACTGTATACTGCCGACTTCTGTAGGGTGGACGGTGCCCACCCTTAACCTCTCCTTATAAATAATATCATGGACAATACTATGATTCTTTAACAAATAAGTAGTAATTATAAGTACGTAATAACTTAATTGCATCACACGTTTAACTTAATCTGATACAATTCATTGACGCACACAAAACCTTTCAGTCTCTTATAATTCTTCAATCTTCATAAAATTCAAAAATCTACTGAATACTTTCTGGTGACATAAATTGATTAATTCAATAGGTACTTTAAATGGAAATATATAAGATTGATGCATGATTACGATAAGATAGAGAAAAAACAATAGGTAGTATTTGTTTATTTATATTTACTTTTTTTTATGTTTACATTGAACATCAAAAAAAAATATTGCGCCTTCTGCAAATATATAAACAATTAAGTGCTACTTACTACTGTTTTTTTTTTTTTTATAAGAGACAGTCTTACAACAAGGATACGCAAATCCTGCTTTTTAATGGTAGATGGATAACAACCTATATAACATGCACTCCTACTATTAAACTTTCAAATCATGTTCTGTAAACAGATGCAAAATATTATTGTCCTTGTATATTACCAATAATAATACAGGTAGAAGTTTATTCCAAACGCGTGTGTCGATCAGAAATAATTTGTTTACCATCTTAAATTGCATTGTTGTTATTCACAGGTATACAATATTATAAATAGATAATCAGGAAATGATGTGGAAAACTATTACACATTAGGCTCATAAATGCAAGATTTTTTCGATGAAAACGATTCCTGTTTAATAATACCATACATTTTGTATCTCTTTGTCTTCATAAACTGTCAAATAAAAGAGAAACTCAAATTCAAATCCTGTTAGAATTGACTACAAATGAAATCTGAAGCTAAAGAACTAGTGATGAATCTACCGGCTCGCCAAATCAATCTGGGGCGCATTTGCAGGCGAGCCTGCGCTTAGGGGCCGATATCAGCCGAGCCGCCAGTTTTGATTGGTAGCACAAGGCGAGCCGATCATAAAAAGTTTACTCTCTCCCCCTGACGCGTGCCTTGACACACCACGCGCCAGACTCGCCAAACCTCACGCTGTGTAAATCCGGCTTTAGGTATCATATTAAAGTTTTGAAATATACAGGGAGTATCAAGATATTTCGTAGTACAAAACGGTTCGTATTCATTTTTTTTTTGACGTCAAACTGAAGCGTAAAAATCTTATGAGTGATTTATCATTGAATTTAATCATAGATGTTTGTATATTTATAAAAAAAAAATGCCGAAAAGCAAGATTAGTGGAAAAATTGTATATTTAATAATGGAGTACAGACAATATCTGCATATGAATATTTTATCAATAAAAAAGAGGCCAAAGACTTAAACGATAAATTTATTTTTAAGATATCCTCTACTGATAAAAAAATATTTGGTTTAACAATTAAACTAACTTAAAAAAGTGATGAGTAAAAGTTCAAAAACATTAGCTTGATGTTAGTAAGACATGTGAGATTCAGAATACTATACTTTTTACCTCGGGCTTTTGTCTTTTATATATGTACATTGGATATGTATAATTAACATGGATAAATAATGTACACCCACATGTATAATTTAAGATAACCACGAAAATGCTTGCAAATATTTAATGTAGCTGTCTCTCTTATCTTAAATTATCTTTACATTATTGCTTTTACTAGGTCATTTCCGCCTAAATGACAACGATCCATTTTTAAGGTCGCGTTTCGTTATTTAATTAACTAAATCTTGAGGAAACAAATCATTAATAAAGGCATGTAGGTATACCCACTACCTAAAAGTGTTTAAACCCAAAAGATAATGTGGCATTTTCCTTATTGTCCAATGGAATACAGAACTAGGTCATGGATTAACAAATTTTGACTTTGAAATCACACATGTGGGTTTTCACATGTTACAAATGTACCTAAATGACTGTAGAAATGTACTGCAGATAATTATTTGAAGATAAAGAACTAAAATATACTATAAATAGATACACAATTTGTTTATGTGTTTTGTTTTTGGTCAGTAGAACACCTCAATTTACTTCGATAAAAGGAACTCCGTAAACAAATACTTTTTAATGTTGCTAATAAAGCTTAATAGGTACTTACGCAGAGGAAGTATGTAGGGTGAGACTTGTATACAAATTCGGGCTGTAAAACTAGAAAAAGTTGCGGATTTTCGATTTTTGGAAGATCAGGTAAATCAAGATGGCTATTAAAGATATATGTTTAGAGCACGGCTCTGTATTTTGAAATATAATGTACGTGAGTGATGAAAATAGGTATTGTGGGTAGAAAAAGTGATATAAAAAGATGAAGACCTGTACTCTACATTATCGTTCGCGATTAGTTGTTTTCAAAGAAAAAAAAATTAACCCAGGGAAATGTATGTCTTAAAATAATTTCAATCTTTACCTTATTATATGTATATACTGCATTTTAATTTTAGATTAAAATTAAATTTTAAAGTTGGTCAAGATCAAAAAATTACGTGTTATTTTCTTTTTTCTTAAATAAATCAAATGAACTCTGTAGAAAACATGTTCTTGACCGTATTTTTTTTTAATGAAATAGTGAATTTAAAGAAGGTAATAACGATTTTGAAAATCAATAACAAAACCAATAGGTACTCTATACTAATTATTTGCGAATAATTTACTGACGCTATATAAAAATTGTATAGTAAATATATTATCCTTGAAAAATCTTCTATGGAACAATCAATTAGAAATTAAGAGAATTACAAATTGCCCACTCATTATTATTTATCTGGACCATACCATTCATCTACTCTATTACTAAAGGGTTAAAGGTTAAAAAATGAATTTATCTTTATCTGATTTAAATAAACATACCTAATAATAATTGGGTAAATATGTAAAGATTGTTCTTAAAATAGAAATAACCATGTTTTTTTATCATATGCTGAAGTACAGATTTAACATTTAAAAATATTTACTGGCAACATCAAGTGTTCAATAGAAAAAATATTTTAAGATGTACCTACGAACATTCAATTGCTAAACATGAATTCTGATTTTATTTGCGTCCTCAGAAAAGAGGAAATAGTCAAAAAGTTAGACATAGTTACAATTAGAACATAACTATTGTGTAGATACTAAATTCTGCATAGATTTTTTTTCTTATGATGTTACGAAGTCGATTGAATGGAATGATTTGTAAACCAAAAATTTTATACGAAAAAAAAAGCTCTTCAAATTGGTTAAGTAGCGGAATAAGTACCTAATACAAATTTCAATATTTTTCACACAGCGCTGTGGTTTACGATAGATAGCTGCTTATTTGATTAACTAAAAACCTTGGAAATGATTAGCAATTAAGCTGCAAGTAACATTATACAATAAGTGAAAATCGGAACAGTAAAATTGTATAATAATGCTTTTTTTTAAGCACTTTTAAAATTATTTCCAAAAGAAGTCGTTACATTACAAATGCAACCAATTGGATTAACTACTCGTTTTGCAACAACTATGGTTTAATTGCAATAGTAAAGTGGTTAAATCCACGAAAAATTCTAGGCAAGTAGATATGCATGTCATAAAAGCCAATGATAGAACATTCATATTGGTATAGAGTTCCGAAGGCTTCCGCGGTTGTTTTGACAATGAAGATCAGAATTTTGAGTTTGCAGCACATCAATGTGCATATTGTTATTTAGATGAACTATCAACATCGGAAGAACTCCGAAGATGTACTATATGACCAAGGACGAAACAACCACAATATTGACGCGATGCAAACCACCTAAACTTCCTTTAAATTTGTTAGGTTGGAATAAGTTAGGTTAGGTTAGGTTTTATATACGAGGAAGTATTGATAAGTATACCTGCCTGGCTTACATAGGTATATAAAACAAAATTTAATTTATTCAACATAATCCTCTTTAATTTTTCTTTATCTTGGTTTGCAAATCATTATCATTTGTAGAAAATCTTTACCCTTCAAATGTTTTTTTGAGCTTTGTAAATATATACATAAATAGTAGTCTGGTGGTGCTAAATCAGGAGAATAGGGCGGATGCGAGTGGTAAACAAATTCAAAACGAATTTTATCAATTGTTTCTTCGTCGTATAAACATTTCCTGACCCTGCATCTCCTGTTCGAAACTGTCAATCTTCAGAAAACTAAATTTGGATTATGCAAATTTCAATTTTTAAAGTGGAAAAACTAAGTGAAGGGCTAGTTTTTTATTATTGTAATTGTTATCATAAATCTACCGTAATATGGAACAATTTAAAAAAATATGGAGATTCGTCCATTATTCGATTTTTTACGGAGACCGTAGTTCTATATAATGTCCTACCAAAGATATTATGGGTTTTTATAACAACTATTTTGTTAATTTTATTTAGAATTAATGAAAACTACAACAAGCAAAAGCAATTTTATGAGTGAGCTTATTTAAAGAAATTTTATTCCTTCGGTATCGAGTAGTATAATGTCACATGAACAAGTAATTACTAATTACCTACAGACATGTATTTTAGTGTATTAAATGAAAGTACACATGTAATTAAGATAGGTCTTCAATGATAAGTTGATAAGTAATAAACTAATAAACGAGATTATTTGGTGACAGTATTAAAATTAAAATGAATTCCTAACCTACAGTTTTATGGCAGATCGAAATATTGAACAGGACATAAATTTTTCTTATGACAAATTGCAACATTGATTCTATTATCTTGACATTGTACAATACAATACCCCATTATGAATTTGAAACACAATAAGTACCTACTGTTGTAACTGACAAAACTTATCAAATTTTTATGACGGAATTACTGAAACAAGGCAGATAAAAACTTTGGATTGTAAAAACTAATCCTTCAGAAACCATAATTAATTTTTTTTGTTTTATAAATTCCAAACAGAATATTTTAATCCATAAGTCCAATAAGATTTTGACTCATATGCCAGAGATTCCGCTCCTTATCAAAAAAAATTGTCCAGCAATAAGATAACGAGCACTTCCTTTCGTGCAAATAAATAATTTCTAAACCATAAAACATAGGACAGGACAATGTTCGCAGGACTTATCTCGTCTCGGTAACGCTCGTCTTGTGAGCATTACGGCTCTTTTCGTGATCTCAGATCAATTTAGTATATGTTAAAACATTATTGTTGAATTTTAATTTTTTATATCTACTCAAAGAATTATTTGCGACAGATTTACAAAAACGTGAAATATGAATACTTAAAAAAAAAATTTTCCAGTGAAAAGAAAAAACCCAATTTGATTCAATAAACAAATGGGTAGTTTCACTAAAAATTATTTTTTGTTACTGAAATTAATTTGTAATTATTTAATTATGTTTTACAAAGAATGCGATACGCAATCAGTAAATTTAACAATTTGATTCGATTTTTGCCATCACATTTCATAGTTCGGTTATATTTAAATTATTTCGTAGAAATTATCCTTTTTTAAAATAATTATATTTTTGAAGAAAAATCCTAAAAGTTGTTTACTTTTACGCTTCAAGTGGGTATTTTCGAAAATAAGAAAAAACTGGAGCAAACACGAAAGCTATGCTAAGTATGTGGGTGTTTATATTTAAATTACTTATGAAGTGATGAGTTCCACCAAAGTGTTTAATTATAGAAATTCTTAACTTCTCTGATCGTCACATTATTTCATCAAATAAACAATAACAAAAACGGATTCCAAATAAGAAAATATTTATCTTAATTCTGTGAATTGGAGCTTCCTTAGTAGCAGACTAGCACGTGCTTTATCTTACTAGTAAAAATAGTAATTCTGTGTAACATAAACATGATGTACACAAGAATATCATCTTGATGTTAGTCAAAACAAACATTCTAAGTATTAGTCACGTTCATCGAATGTAAATTTTACTCATGTTGTAAATCGGCGATTCAAAAAAGGGAAATTTTTTATGTTCGAAATTTTATGTTTAAAAGTTTAAATAATTGTGGAGACTGGGAGATAATTTCACAAACTCGAATACTTTTAACCTTGGCTTCTTAAGAAGGAATAAGTAACCTTACGAAAACAGGTATTGAAATATTTGATGGCAAAGCAATTCTGTCTTCTCGCAGAATCTTGCAATGAAAAGAAAGGAAAAATGTTTGCTGCTTATAACTAAATGTGTACTAATTTAAATAACAAATTTATTGGCTAATTTTAGAAATGTCGCGATTTTTTTTATCGGCTATTTAGAAAACATGTCTTACAATTAGCATAAACTCCACCTGCGCAAAACCGTCATTTATAGTCAATTTGCATACAAAAACAAGATTAAAATTTTTGGTTGTTTTCATTTAAATTCCATTTGCAAAATAATAAAATTTTATTTGAAGCTTAAAACTTAATTTGTGACCTCCAGCCACGTTCCTATAACTAAAATCTATTTCAAAAAATTAATCGATACAGAATTACCTATAGGTATAAGAAATCAATAATCAGTAATTACCTAATTGATTTCATTAAATTACCCAAAACCAAAGCATAACAGAAAGCAGTAGCAGGTATCAATTAATCGATATGTTGTAATTAAAATACCTACACAAACCAATTTATAAAAACAAAATTCGAATTCGTTATTTTTCCATTCAATTTCTAATTTACTGTTAATTAAAATAAAATATTCATGATCGTAAAAACAATCTGTAAAATTACATTCTATGAAAACAATTAAGTAGTGAAAAATTTTGTTTTGTTTATTGATGATACGTATAAAATGTTCAAGATACCTAATAAAGGCACTTAAGCTTAGTACACGATAAGTACGATGAGATCACTTAAGAGTCAACGAGAGTTACTTAACCTTTTGGTGACTGAAAAGATTCGTCGACAATAGTAAGTAATTATTGAATGCACAAGATTTTGACGTTTACCATTACAAATGTAAGTACTACAAAAGTAATTAAAAAAAAAAGTAGGATACTTACTGTGCCTTTTCCATTGCTGAAATTTATGGTACAACAGACAGGAACACATGCAGCAAATGCAGCTAAGAACCATGAAAGTAAGAACTAATCCAACCCACACATCAGTCAAAAACTGTTCATATTGTGGATCCGTTTCGGCGGTCACTTCGTCCGCTAAAAGTTTCGTAAAAGTTTCGTTTTTTACGTCTAAAGGGCCTAAATCTAAGGCTCGATTAGGAGTCGAGAACAAAAGACCACTTTCCATTGATAAAAAATCTAATAAACTCGTATTAGGTAGGTAGGTACCTATCACCGCGCAATCCAAAAACAGACTGAGACGTCTCGTAAAAATAATAACTTATTTATAATGTTAAACTGCTAATTGTATTGGCACGACTTTCAGCAACGGATCATCGATAAATTATTTATCATTAGCACTTTTGTTGTTTATCTATCTGGCACTTGGACGGAAGAATTCAACAGGTAGGAGTCTTACAATTAGATTACTCTGGTGATTGTGTTTTATTTGTTTTGAAAATGTCATCGTTAAACTCGAAAACACTGTTTCAAAAAACACATGCACTTGTGCGTTTATAAAGTTTTAACCGTTTACTTCGCAATTGTTTAAATGATTAATCCGCTTCCAAACCGGTCGGTCTCTAATATAAAATCGACTCCCACTCGACTAACACAACGTTCGACTCTCCATCCCAGAGACCAGCACCACCGTTTCCTTGAAACAACGGACTATCTCTAAAAACTCACAATGAGTGAGATACATGACAAATCGGACTTTTTAACTGAATAACTAAAGAGATTCCCAAGAAAAGTATCTACGTACGAAGTGTTTATGATAGCTCAGAAAATGTTGTAAAAAGAAGGTATTATTAGTGACTCCGTTGGTTGCTTTATTAACATTAAAGGAAATTGTGAAGTTCATTGACTTTAAACAGTATTTTGTAGTGTATGTACAGTCGAGTAACAAAAGCTAACAGAGACTGAATCATTGTTGTAAATTTTCTATTATCATTTAGGATATGCGCTATTATAAGTAATTTTAACGGTGAATTACTGATTTTCGATTTACGTCATCCTCCATGTTAAGAACCTGGACGTGACCGTGATGCATGAACGATTGAGGGGAATTGTATGCATAATAGCGGTTTTCTTTCCAACTAATTGTCGTAAAACGCGGAAAACTCTTTTTTAAACTACAACCGGCAAGTAACGCATAAGACAACTCTATTGAATTTACATTTTTAACCATGGAATATAATGTGCGTAGATGCATCAGTCATACTTAGTGGAAACTATTAAAATATCATAAATACTTTCTTGTAAATATATGTACATAAAAGTGTGTGTTAGTAAATTGGTAAAGTGTATTTTTCTGTAGCTAAACTGTAAGCAACCTTCCGTTAATTGGAAAATTAAACATAGATATTATGAAACATTACAGAAAACTTGGAAATTGTAGGTAATTGTTGCCAACACAACTTTATCACCATGAAACATTCCATTGATAGGTAGCTACATGATAATGAACTTGTATATGGTCTTGTAGGCAGATAGGCATAAAAGACGGACTGTTGTTTTTTTTTCAGAATTTTAAAATTTTTTGAATTTGTTTTGTACATTTTAGAATGAAAAACCGTTCTTTTAGAATTTTAAAAGTTCTTGGGCAAACATCACGCATTTCGAAGTGCAATCGCTTTGTACTTGTACACCAAAATGACTTTTTTTTTTGAAAACTACCAATTTCAAAATTTTCTTTAGGACGTACATTATGTTTGACAGCTTGCTAATGTATATTTTTTAACGAATCAATGTTTTTCTTTTTATTAATGAATTTCAAAGTAAACACAATTTCATAACATTCCTACATTTTGCAAAAAATGCCACACCGACATCTAAAACTTATACTAAAAAGTTACTAACACAGGATTAATGCCCTAGTTTTCCTTAAAGGTGGAATACTTTACAAAATTTAAATAGGACCACCCTCAACATGAACGTACCCTATTCAATAAAAAGGTAACTAAAATGGGTTTGCAATTACCAAACAAATTTAGTCGAATTGATAATTGCTTCTTTGCTATGGCTTTTAAAGAGGAAAAGAATAAAAAAATACAGAAACACCCAAAAATGATTAAAAACCAGTCTATTATTGAGAAATACTGTAGAAATGATATTTTTTGGAATTTTTGAAATTCCTATTCGCTCCTTAAAAAGTTTTTCCAAAAAAGACGTGTTAACCGGATTTTGTACTTTCTACAGCTTACAAGAACACCGGAAGAGTGTTAAGAATTTTTTTTTTCAATGAAACTGTATGTTTTTTTTTTTAGAACTTCAAATTTTAAACAAAATTATATATCCTAATGTTTCTTATAATGAAAATTGATCGCATTATGAAGTTATACTAAAAAGTTACTAACACAGGATTAATGCCCTAGTTTTCCTTAAAGATGGAATACTTTACAAAATTTAAATAGGACCACCCTCAACATAAACGTACCCTATTCAATAAAAAGGTAACTAAAATGGGTTTGCAATTACCAAACAAATTTAGTCGAATTGAGAACTGCTTCTTTGCTATGGCTTTTAAAGATAAAGAGAATAAAAAAATACAGAAACATTAAAAAATGATTTAAAACAAGTCTATTATTGAGAAATACTACAGAAATGATATTTTTTGGAATTTTTGAAATTCCTATTCGCTCCTTAAAAAGTTTTTCCAAAAAGACGTGTTAACCGGATTTTGTACTTTCTACAGCTTACAAGAACACCGGAAGAGTGTTAAGAATTTTTTTTTTCAATGAAACTGTATGTTTTTTTTTTTAGAACTTCAAATTTTAAACAAAATTATATATCCTAATGTTTCTTATAATGAAAATTGATCGCATTATGAAGTTATACTAAAAAGTTACTAACACAGGATTAATGCCCTAGTTTTCCTTAAAGATGGAATACTTTACAAAATTTAAATAGGACCACCCTCAACATAAACGTACCCTATTCAATAAAAAGGTAACTAAAATGGGTTTGCAATTACCAAACAAATTTAGTCGAATTGAGAACTGCTTCTTTGCTATGGCTTTTAAAGATAAAGAGAATAAAAAAATACAGAAACATTAAAAAATGATTTAAAACAAGTCTATTATTGAGAAATACTACAGAAATGATATTTTTTGGAATTTTTGAAATTCCTATTCGCTCCTTAAAAAGTTTTTCCAAAAAGACGTGTTAACCGGATTTTGTACTTTCTACAGCTTACAAGAACACCGGAAGAGTGTTAAGAATTTTTTTTTTCAATGAAACTGTATGTTTTTTTTTTTAGAACTTCAAATTTTAAACAAAATTATATATCCTAATGTTTCTTATAATGAAAATTGATCGCATTATGAAGTTATACTAAAAAGTTACTAACACAGGATTAATGCCCTAGTTTTCCTTAAAGATGGAATACTTTACAAAATTTAAATAGGACCACCCTCAACATAAACGTACCCTATTCAATAAAAAGGTAACTAAAATGGGTTTGCAATTACCAAACAAATTTAGTCGAATTGAGAACTGCTTCTTTGCTATGGCTTTTAAAGATAAAGAGAATAAAAAAATACAGAAACATTAAAAAATGATTTAAAACAAGTCTATTATTGAGAAATACTGCAGAAATGATATTTTTTGGAATTTTTGAAATTCCTATTCGCTCCTTAAAAAAGTTTTTCCAAAAAGACGTGTTAACCGGATTTTGTACTTTCTACAGCTTACAAGAACACCGGAAGAGTGTTAAGAATTTTTTTTCAATGGAACACTTTGTATGTTTTTTTTTAGAACTTGAAGTTTTAAACAAAATTATATATCTTGATGTTTCTTATAAGGAAAATTAATCGGATTATGGAGTCAAGACTAAAGCAATTTAATCATATTTACAAACTGAATTTAAAGATTAATTATTACTGAAGGAATATAAGAAACGAGATTAAAAAATTGGTCATAATTTTAAAAAATAATTACATATTTACAATTTTGTATTTTCCTCTTTTAAATTGCTGCCTGTAAGAGTTTTTCAGGGATCTTAACACAGGATACGTTTAATTCAAATTGTTTCTAATCTAATCTACCAAAACAATTTCCAAACAATTGCCCGATCTTTTTAGGAAAAAACCTTGCCATCAGTAATCGGATTATATTGTACGTACACAATAAAAAAGCACTTCTGTTTGAAATTGGATACAAAGCACACCGATTTTGAAACGTTTTAATAAATTAAATTGCAACCAGTTGCAAGATTTAAAACGCACTTAAGGATTTCCTGGATGAAATCGGATACAAAACTAGGCAGTAAAAACGTAAATGAATTTTGCGCTCAGGGTTATATTTCGTTGTTTAATTTCCTCATCTTTTACGAGAACAAAAACTACTATATCTACTCAAATGGCGGAAAGAATTAAAAAGTTGGAGGTATTTTTCAATGTGTCCTTTTAGGTGGATATATATTTTGCGTTTTTATAAAATACCGTTAATTTATGTGAAAATGTAATTAGCGAAGGACAATTAATACAAAAAGAATTAAAGAACTGGTGTTGTGGAATGTCTGATAGGTGAAAATTGCAACTAAACAATTTCCTTGGTCGAAAGTTAACTGTAATGAATCAATTCAGGAACGAATATTAGATTAATTTTATTTAAAAATGTAACTGTATACATATACATACCTACTACAAATGTAATTATATTATAATTAATTAATTAATGCGATTATAGGAATCTAAGAAAGTGGAAGAGGGAGAAGTGGAGGACGGTTGAAAGTAGATATTTTAGTTGTAAAGATCACCTCTATTGCACAATTTTCAAATCTTAACTGACGTGCTTAGTATCCCTAAAACGTCTAAAGTACCACCCTGTATATATTAATTTCTTAGGATTAGTTTCCTTATCTTTTATGAAAAGAACTCCGTTATAAAAAATGAAATATCATTGACACGTGTGTTGTTGGAGAAGAGTCATTTATTCTGTATAATTTAATAAAAATATGAATTATTTACCAATTTAACAATATCACAAATAAAGCGGTTTTATACTTGTTCCTGAAACTTGATTTTAAATGTCAAACTGACGATTTCAAGATTATATTCGTTCCACATAATTTACATTTTTCTGCGAAATTTTTATTTTAATTAAAGGAAAACATTAAGCAAACATAAATATATTCAGCATTACAAGAAACCATAGGTCGTTAAATATTGGAATTGGTTTTCAAATATCAAAGGGGAACCGTCGTATAAAAGTCGAATGTTAATTTTTATTCGGTCTTCAATTATAATTAATCCACATAAAATATTATATAAATAGAGTTTATTATTATTTTATTTTGATATATTGAATTTGTACAGGGTGTTTTGTCCTTTGTTTTTAAAGTTAAAGACTTGCGGTCTTCGAGTTACTATTCTATTCTTCTGAGAATTGAGTTATTTTTTTCTGGGTAAATGGTTATCTCAAAAAAGTGAGCCCATCAATGAAAACTAAAATAAATAGTTCAGGAAACGAGTCTCGCACTTTTTCCGAAATTCAGTTTCCAAAACCTATACGTCATAAAAATAATTAAAAATCTGTTTAAGCTTGTCCCAATGAAACCCTTTCATATGATACATGACTCGGTTAACTCACTTCAAAATTTGGACCTCGTTCCTTGCATAAACACCCTGTTTTCTAATTTAAAATATACGGCTTCCAGATTTTCCGTTTAAGGTACGAAACCTTCAAAAATTAAAAAAAAAAAACTGCAGTAAATAGCCCTTTTTAATGGGCGCCTTTTTTAAAATAAGAGTAAACTATCATAAATTTTTTGGAAAGCAACAAAAAGGCCAAACAAAATAACCACATTGCACCCTGTTCACAATTTGTTTAAGTGCATTTCACAATGATGATTCAACCTTAAATTGCTCATCCATGCAATAATATAATTAGAATAACAATTGCAGTTATTTTTACAAGAATTTATTAGAACTTGCATCATCTCATTGGAACCTTTGGCAATTCGTGACAGGTATATTTAACTAACAGGTATATAAGTATGCACACATGCAATTGTATCTTTTAAAAACAAAAAAATACATTATTGATAGAATTAATTAAATTAGCTAGTACATAATGCAGCAGACGCTCGACAACGTGAACGAATTAAACTACACATTATTGAATTGTTTACCTTTAAAAATGTACAAATTACCTACCCAAAAAAAAATTTAATTATTGTTTTTAATCAACTCTTATATATAGTCTAATATGAACCTACCGAAGGCCTGTAACCCTTACTGTACAGAAAAATAAGGCGATTATTTTATTTTGAAAAATTTCAACGTTAAATAAATAATAGTAATAATTTAAGAACATAATCTTTCACGGAAGGAATCCATAGAAAAATTAGGGTTCGGGCTTGTAGGCCGTAGTCTATAGGAAGTATTTAGTCCAGACGTTTCGCCAGCAACTGCGGCTGACATCTTCAGTGGAAGTGTTAACGAGAGCGGAGATTATACCTCGAAGTCTCGACAGCGACAGTCTCTCCGCACCGCTCTCGTCAACACTTACACTGAAGATGTCAGCCGCAGTTGCTGACGAAACGTCTAGAGGAAACAGTTTGCACAAATGCTATTCTCATCGATCTCCACAAGAAATTTTTGAACGATAAATCGCTTCATCGATATCTATAATTCACATTGTCGAGCTTAAAGTTTGTTTACGTTATCGAGATACTGAAAATATTTTTTAGCAAATGTTGGAAATATTCTGCTAATTGTAACGCACTTACGATTAGTGCGAAAATATTTTTTTAAGTACAGGTGCAGTTATTAGCGTTAACTTGTCGAAATATTCGTTCATTATTTATATTAAATTACTCTAAACTGTGGTGCTAAAACGTTTACCTTTTAGAATTTATTGTTAAATAAATTATTTATCTTTAAACATGAGTGACGTAATTTTCAATTGGAATGATTTAAATAATTTTACTAATCTTCATCAACTCTAAAAACTTTATATATAACAAAAAAAAACCTTTTAGCGATAATTATCTACAAATGTAGGTGTCATATGTACGTAAAACTATGAAATCATTCAAAATGTAATGAAAATTGATGTTATGTTAATTAGTTTAATCGATATTTGGATTTTTTGAACCGGAACTTCTAAATAGGAGATATAGGTACGTAACATGTGTCTACTTATCATATTTGACACGCATATTGACATTTAAAGCAACTGGAACACGCGCTACGTAAAACTGGAGATCCCTGAACAAACAACAGATATTAATGTATTATTGATCCTTAGAACTATAATTAATTTGAATTTTACATAAACTTAAATATGCAGATTTAATTTAATTGTATAACGTACTTAAGAGGCACGAAAAAATAAATGATAATTTTTTTTAAACAAATTTCCTAGTATCGTTTTTTGTTGTCTCCTGTAACTTTGCACATCATGTAACTGTATACAGAGTGTTTCAAGGCGAGTTTGTTAAGCGAAGGAAATTTCTGCGGCATTTTCGTTGGAGATAATTTTTGTGTTTTATCGTTTCCGGCTAGACCGGTAGTGGACGCCCACTTCTGTTGGTTCATTAACATTTAACATGCTGTCTTTTGCTTTAAATGAATAAAACAAAAGAATAATAAATATATTGCAAAAATTAGCCTCTACCCGTGACTTTATCAATCAGAAAAAAAAGACTTATAAATAAAGACAGACACTCTGATTTTATTGATTTAAATACCACTTTTAACTATTCATTTAGTAGGTACATATGTAAGTATCAATCAAAACCGATACAGAAAACCTAATTAAGCAATCTAAAACAATTAGTTACCATTTCGTAGCATTTTCACGGAAAAACGTTGGAAATCGGTGAAAAAGTTTTACGTTATTGCATGCAATAAATTTGGATTTTCCTAAATTCGCATGTGAAAGTTTATGAGACCTTGATGGTATATGTCCCCACAAAGGAAAATATATTGTACAATCCTACGAAAATCAGACAGTCGTTCCTTTGAAAATAAGTATCAAAGGTCATCAACTTAGTAAACGTACCTGTGAGATGGGGTCTCCGATTGCTTCTGGCTACTTGCTAACCTCGACTTGGGTTATGGTATTCATGTAAAACTTTGTCGATTCAAAGTACACTTACAATTATATTTGTCGGTATTGAGGTCTACTTCTTCTAATTAATTACCTTACTCACATAAATTAATAACTATGTACCTACAAGATGAATTCAGAATTAATGAGTTCAATTCTAATTTAATTATTTAAGGCTTAATAACATATAATAAGGAACCAATAATTATTATATTGCAACTCATAGGTAATCTTTATAATTTTTATCTTTATAAAAACTGTGAAATAATCCCAGCGACAAAAAAAAGGGGTGATTAAAAAAAATATACGTTGTACCTAATTGAAGGTTAATCATTCACCAGTTTTCATCAGGATAAAGCAATAAACCTCCAGATTATTGACTTAATAATTGCCTTAATAATCTATATTAATTATTTTTGATGAAACATAACTTTTAAAATAGTTTACACATTAGAGGGCTAACTGTTTCAATTGAAAGCTGTGTTGGTTCTAAAAATGAGGAAAAATTAAAACTGATCGCGCCTATGAAATTTCTACAAATAAAAAAAGAATTATTGTCTTCTTTTCAAACAAAAACCTCTCAAAAGAATTCGGATATTCCAGGCAACTTTTCTAATTTCTCTTTCCCTAAAAATCTCAATCCTTCGACAATATCAACATATTTTTCATAGTACTTATTTGTCCCCTATCACTAATATAATAAAACAGGATTTTTAAATTCCCAAGAGCTTTAAAACTCACTTATGGTCCATTGTCATGTGGCGACATAAATACTACTTTGGCGGAAATTGAAAATTTTCAAAGTGAGGAAAAATTAAGGCTGATCGCGCCAATGAAATTTCTACATTTAATTATTTTTGGGCGTTCGTACATACATGTATGTACCTATTCATTAATATTAGTTACATTATTCAGATGATATTATGTTCCCAGGGGTTGAAACGTTTACGATATGAAAGTTTTGAACAATTTTCTCAATTTTTAAAAATATTGTTCGTGGAGCTAATTGAATATAATTCCATTGGATATTAAAAATAATTGTAGCAATTATATTCGTTTTATAAATTTGTGAAAAGCTATTGGAATTGCATGGGTAAATAATGAAAAAATTAAAAAAAAAATGGAAATAGAATTCTGAGTTATTATCCTGATTTCATATAAAACCCCCTACAAAAGGATTCTAATATTCGAATTTTCCAATTTATCATTCCCTAAAAACCTCAATCCTTCGACAATATCAAGATATATTTCATAGTATTAATTTGTATCCAATCATTAATATAATAAAACAGGATTTTTAAATTCCCTAGAGCTGAAAAGCTCCCTTATGAATCTGTTACTTTGTTGACATTGAAACTACTTTTGCCGGAAATTGAAAATTTGCTTTTGCAAACATTCTCAATTTTTTTCTGTACCTATAGTTTGTACACACTTTTTGTCTATTTGCGAGACTGCGTAAAATTTGCGAAAATTATTTTCGTGATTCTAACTGAATATGTAAACATTTAAAAGTAATTTCAATGTCACGAAATTCGCAATGTATGCAATTTGCACCCATTTAAGAAAAAACTATTTATAGTATGTGTACCTAACTAGACTATTTAATATTACTCCACAATAACCAATAATAGGTACTTAACTGCATAACAGTAATTACAAGTACTTAATTAACTACATATTGCCGATAAATCGTCATAAAACTATTTTATTATTTTGTTTAAAACAAATATAATGTCATGCCGCAATGTGCATATATTTTAAATAGTAGTATTTACTCTAAAATAGATTAATAACGTTAAACAAAAGGAATTCCCTTCAATAAACAATATGTAGTATGTACTTATAATATAGAAAAACGTGATTACTATCACATCCTCGAGCTTTACTAGCTGACGTCTTATCATCAATTAAAATTGCTAATCGTTTTAAATTCTTTTGGACAGATAAGGTCATTTTTCAAAGTAAAACAGATATAGATTAATTGTCATCAACAAAATTTGAAATGCATTTATCAATAGTTCTGTTGTTTCACTCACCAAATTCGAATTGGTTCCATGTAGAAGTGAAGACATTACCTGAAAAAAAATTTATTATTAGTTAATTTCAATTATTATGTAATGCCCTTATATTTGACTATTAAGTCTTGCTATAAATATTTTTCTTATGTATGTAAAAGTAGAAGATCAAAAACTTGTAATTTTTTTTTACTTTAAAAAAGAACTTTTAAATACAAAAGAAAATGATCTTTATGAAAAAAATTACCATTAATTATAACAAACTCTGAGATAATTAGCGATAAGTGTACTTATTATAGTCAAAATATTCTTATATATTATAGTCAAAAAAATTAAAGCACAAAATAATACAAGGCAAAGTAAAATAATAAAATTAATTGAGTGAAAACTTTTTTATTGATAGTCATAATTTAAAAAAAATGTACCTACTTTTCTAATACCTAAATACAATAAATATTTAATTAATAAACTAGTTTTGGTGTATTTTTGATGAAACATATTAAACAAATAAAAATACTATGAAAAGTTTCAACAATATATTTAATTAGCACTTTTAATAAGGTTGGTCGATTCCGCGGTGGGGTAATTGTAAAACATTTTAAATATAGAATAATTGAAACTATGAGTTGTATGTTTTACACTTTTTTATTAGGAACCCTAACAATTGTTTCGACTTATGCAGTCATCATCAGAGAGTTATGATACAACTCATAACTCTCTGATGATGACTGCATAAGTCGAAACAATTGTTAGGGTTCCTAATAAAAAAGTGTAAAACATACAACTCATAGTTTCAATTATAATATATTTAATTGATATAATCAGTGATTAACTGCGGTCTTTTGGTATAAGAAATAAATAATTAACTGGGTGTATTACAAAGTAGATACCTATGCATCTATTAATTGTTTAAAACTTTTTAATTGAAAAGGAACTGCGTAATTTAAAATAAAAGTATAGTACCTACTTTAAACTAAGGTATAAACATAGTTTTTACACAAAATTACAACAAAATCGACGTAATTATAATATCCACCTAACCGCAATACTATAGATAAAAAGTTCTTGTAAACTACTCAAGGATAAAGCAAAAAAGATAAGTTCGATGTTTTTATAAACGAAAAAAAATTATATATAACTAGATAGAGTTCTAAATAGGTGGGTACCTACTTATTTCAATTGGTATCTAATAATTACGACAAAATATATTTAGTATACTTTACCTACAGTAAACACAGTACATTAAATTTGAGGGTGCTGACACTCTGGAACCTTAAAAAATTAATTACTGACACGCCCCATTTTTGTGTAATTTGATAAATTTTTCCACATAAAATAAATTACTTTTTTGAATGATGAAAAATACGTCAAAACCGAAAATTAGTTGAGTACCTACTGAGGTACATTTGAAATTAAAACTAAAAAGAGTTTATTTTATTTTTCGCTTTTCAGCTTCATTTTTCAACAATTTAATTTTTTGTTAAAAAGTTTTCATTTTTTAATTTCTTATACTAATAAGTTTCAACAGAATTGGTGCATAGGGAAGAAATCTGTTACTCCTTACGCTTACTTATTCGTACAATTAGGGGTTGACTTTTTTTTTGAAATTGAAAGAGAACTAACTTTGAGGTGTATCCTATTCATTAAAAAAAGAAAATCCTTATTACCTCTGTTTTCCTCCCCCTAGGGGTATATTTTTTCAAATTTAAATAGGATCAATCACGACGTGGTACCTATAGGTCAATCAAAAGGTCTTTAAAATTCTAAAAAGGTATACACAAAAGAAAAACAAAAGCATCAACTTGGGAACCTCGTTCCCTGGGTTAATAATTTGAAAATTGCAAACGATTGATGTCAAAATAGGTTGCAATATCTCGTATACGAGATTATGGTCACGTAAATTCTTTGAACTTTGAATGGAATTGATTTCGCCCAGAGCGAAATGCCGATTATGTATTTATGTTATTCATCACAATTACTTACCCATGCTTCCATTCCTTTTAAAAAGGGGCATTTCATTATAAACATACGTCATAACTCATGTATAAAATTTCACAGAGAGAAGGTAAAATAATTCTAAATTCAAAAATAAGAAACGAAAAACAAGAAGCAATAAATTTGTTAAGTATGTTCTTTCGATACCAGTTTTAATGACTTGCTTATGCTTAACTCGAAATTAATTTTTATAACTAATTTTAACTTTTATAGCATTTTTTATTGAGCTTTAAAGAACACACGTTACAGAAAACACTTCAGCAAAAAATTAATTACAGAGTGCAAAAAATAATGACCAGTAAAAGTGTTCACGTATCTAAAAGAAATTGTATCCAGAGAGAAATAAAGATTTCAAATAAAATTACTATTTTATCTTTTTCAAAATTTCCACTGCTTAGAATAAAAATATAAGTAATGAAAATATTCTTTAAGCACTTACTATATAGAATACATATATACAGAGTATAATTGTAGATACAATTAGTATTCTCGTTGCAGTTAATAATTTGATTAACCTACTATTTTTTTATCTTTATTATACGCCCCAGGGTCACTTTTAGATGATATTTAAATTATAGCTAAACTTGACTTTATAAATCCCTATTTGCCTTTTCGTTTAGGTACATATTAGATATGATGAGAATTTTCAATATAAATACAACTAGGATAATATTTGTCTAAAAAATTATGCCTAGGTATACTAAAGGGTTGGATTTTATTAAACAAATATGTAAATTAAATGGAGACGAAACGTATCTTCAATTGGACAACTCGAAGAATGCCAAAAAAGAATCGTATCTTGAATAATAACGAATGATGTTAAATTAACCCTTTCAAATGACCCCTAAAGAAAATCTCTTATAGAAGCAGTAAATTTTGCAAAATTGTAATGTAAACAGTTTAGGATATTGAACTCGTGTTAAGTTGTATCACTTAAATATTTTAGTGAAACAAACCCAGTGTTTTTGTTACTCAAACTTCTTTAAATTGTTTAAAATATATTTCACAAAGAGTGCGATAAACTTTCTATCATTTATTAATTGTGATTTTGTAAAAGGTGAATATTATTGACTATAGTTTTCCTCTATCCAATTTTTTTTTTCGTAGATATTCCGATAAATTTTAGTTTAGAATCATTGCCTTCAGAAACCGTCTGCAAAATTAATATTGAATTGTAATTTATATTTAATTTCACCAATATTAAATAGCAATTTCGGCCACCTATAAGAAAAAACCATTCTGTAGAGTATTCTAATGTTCTATTAAAATTGATTACGTGAATGTAATTTGTTAATCATTCCATAGTTATAGATTCATTATATTAATGAACTGTAGTACTAATATCTTGCAATTGGTTTGCCCCTTTTTAGTGCAAAATATTGCCTTTTTTCATTTTGTTACCAGGACTATTAATAGATCGAAACCACAAAGTAAAACAAATATTTAAGAGTCAAAAAAACGTTGATGTTATTCTTTGAAGTAAGATCATTAGCACTTTATTATTATGAACTTTGTTTTTGAAGTAATACAACTTTGACGACCGAAATTATCAAAAATATGTTTACCATCTGCAACTGCGTTTGAAACGTTCAGAATAATGATTATGATATCGAAATTATTTCACAGCGTTATAGAGAACTGATGGATCAGACGATTTTGCGTTTAACTTTTGAGGGGTTGGGGGTAGCAATTAACATTTTTCGTAAGTATGGTATTATATAAAATAAGCACCTTTATTTCCTTATTTTCATACACTTACGAAAACAATCCAAAGTGTGTTGTTCCCTAATGTAATTACATTTTCTTTGGAATAATTAACACGAACTCGTAATTTAAGGTTCACAAAAAGAATGTAGAATGAATAATAAAGATACTTTTTTTAATGTGCATACCTTTTATTTTTAATGTTATTAAGATAGTTGACAAATGCTATAATAAAGCATAAGCAGTGGTTGTACACCAATAATAATATCGTAATTAAAAAACAATTCACATTTATTTATAATTTATTAATTTATTTTAAATATGCATAAGATACAGTCGCAGGACAATTATATTTGAATAAATAATTTTCATTATCGCTTCTGAATGCTAATCCTAAGTATGTATATTAATTTTGTTTAAAAAAAAGGACTCATTAAAACATCAGTTTATCCCTATAACTATTAATTACAATGGAGTAAATATAAATGTAATTAGAAACGTCAAACTTGTACATTTTCAGACATTTCCATTACATGGGCTTACCATTTTTTAACAATTTTATTTATTTTATTATTAGTGATCACAAATTCGAAGATTATTTTTGGCGATTATTTGGAATTGGAACGCTAAAAAATAAATTGAGCAAAATTTACACAATTAAGTAGTTAATGACACAGTCAAGTCTCGAATTTTACAAAATTAAATAAATCGAAAACAACGAGCCATATTTCCTTGAAATATTAAACCAACGAAAAAGAAAATTACTATATTTTTGATTTTTGCCTTTACTTTATTAAAATCCATAATATCGACTAAGAAATGCTACTTTTTATTAATTTGAAAATGGTAATTTTAATACAAATTATTAAATCTTTAACTTTAAAAAAAAAATTACTTTTCTAGCCCCTTAATGGCGCTCCAAAGGTCCGATTTTTTAATAATTTAGACCACAAGGAATGAAAATAGAAATTAGTCTTCAGGGTCTCAAAAGTTTTCTAACAACGCCATACAAATACGTACGTACTACATTTCCTAAATTTGCATTCATCACATTATTTGTTATACAACAAAATATTAACGCGTAATAAGAGAAGCAAAAATGTAATTAATCGTGCACGTGTGAATGTGTATTTATTAGTAGCTAGATATGTATTTTTTTAGATTTGACATAATAACAAAATTCGTACAGTAAGCACAGCACAGTCTTAAAAATAAATAAATAGAAACAATAATATACTTAATTAAAAAAAGTCCTCAAAAATACGCAAAGGTACTTTAAATTTTCAAGTGATACACGTTTTTCTTACCGATTCACTTTTTCACCTTAAAATAAAAAAGGAAGTGTAAATAACACAAGCTTTTACAAAATAAATATCAGTAAAGTCATAACATAAAATTATATTAAAACGCCAACGCAGGCGACATAAAGCGCGCTATTTTTTGTAATTGTTATAAATACCACGTTCAAAAATTTCGAAATCGCGATCCGCTGACAAAAATTTTAATTGCACATTAAAAACCAGTAAATTTTTCGTGAAAAGTACCTGCAGAATTAAGAATTAACTTTTATTTAATCGTAAAATAAGTGCTTATAGACCTAGTAATAACAAACTACTGATGAAGAACAAATTAAAATTAAATGTACTGAAAGTTTGAATTAGAAGAGTTATTAGTTGAAAAATAAGTTTAATAAAACTGATACAAACAATCAAAAGCCAGTATGTAGACTATGCTCGTAGATTTCAGTGCCTCAATTTCACTCCTCTATCATTAACAGGGTTGAAAAGAACGTGGACAAAATATAGATTGCAATGATGTGAAAATTAGAGCTGGATCGCATGGCTATTTAAAATTTAATTTTCTATTTGCAGGAAGTAAACGGAAAGATTGCATGTGCCCAAAGATTTGGAATAAAAGCTCGAACGTGTATAAAAATATAATAATTTTCTACATTTTTGTCGCTTCTGCTGATTGAAAGTATAAAAGTATAGCTCGAAAAAACAAAGCCAGATGGTCTATATAGAAATATTTGTTTGACATTTTCATAAATGAACGGTCTTTAATTTGCCTTAACTATTCTAAAACCTTCTATTTTCTCGAATTTTATACTTCCAATTGAAAGGAGTGAGTAAAACGTGGAAAAATATTATACGTATTAGTCCTTATTGCAAACCTACACGCATATGCAATTTCTCTGTCCATCATCGTGGCAGAAGAGAGAATGAGGCACTGAAATCTAGTCTAAAAAAATACCTATGTGAAAAGAAAAACAACAGACATCGAGGACAAAGACACTCTTTGGAATAACTTTTTTTATATGATTATAAAGCGTCTAATTTTTTTTTTTCATCCATCCCTTAACTATCCGGATAACAGCTACCTTACAATACATACACGCAATATTAAATTGACTACCTAAACCTCGCGACTTGGAAAATTGTCCTAAACATTAAAATATTTTTAATACCACAGGAATAATTAATTAATAATATGTTACACACGTGACCGCTTCGATGGTAAATTATTAAGTGTACACATATCTACATAATATATTTTTTGTTTTAAGTTGATGAATTTTTAATGGAAGGAAGTCATACGTTACTGTCGGATAACGGGGCTCCTGTAAAACTAATGGGTTGAGCGTTGGCTACTAAATTTGAACGCATGGTAGTCGGCCTCGTCGTGGGAGGTGCGTCCGCAGCCACGGCCGCTGATCGCATATCTTCGGATGATGCCCTGTACACAGTTATCAGAAACCAGTCATGAAGATTATCTATTGCACATTGTTTTAACATTCATAGAAAATCTTTGATCTAAAAGAAATTACATGCAATACGTCTAATATGTGGCAGCGCATGCAATTTCAATATCCTATTTAAAAGAACTGGCGTAATTAATTTATACAATAGTAAGGCAAAAAAAGAAACATTTATTAATTAACTGAATACCCAGTTTAAGAAATTTATTTTCTTTGCTCTAATTCCAGGTCAAGTCTTTTAAATTTATACTTAACAAAAAATGATAAGTATACTCATGTATATTCATAAGTTTCTACGCGACAAAGTATGAAGTACTTCATGCCCTACTTCATTATACAGGGTGAGCCAACAGTGCGTGGATAGAAGATTATACCTTTATTGGCTTTACGAAAATATAATTCAAATAATAGTTTCGCCGAATAAATATGAAATTCATTTCAATCATATTTTCGTAAAACCAATAAATACATAATCTTCAGTCCATGGACTATTGGCCCATCATGTATATCGCACACACAATATGTAAGCCAACTGAACATGAAATATTTTAGAAGCACTTAAGCAGCTCATGTAAGTACTATCAGAGCTGGTCAATTTACTGTGCATTTAAAAATGATTTCAAAAAAATGAAGGGAGTTTTCTAGAATATTCTCTGCTCAAACAAATGCTTATTAAATGTTCAATTAGAATCAAAAATTTAAAATTAAAATTCCAGATCTATTTAATAAAACTCAATTATTCAATTTAGTTAATGACTTATAAAATCAAAAACATAATCAGTACAATTCTTAATTTTTCATTTTTTAAATGCAAGTACATTATAAACAATTAATTTTTGAACTAAAGCAATTTTGATTCTAGTTGAGCATTTCATGATCACACAATATTGTCAAAAATTCGTATTTGCACTATAACTTCCCTAATACCAAACGATTTTTTTGTATATATAATGAAAACCATAATACAGAATAGTTTCAGGATTTTATATTTGAAAAGTGAATCTAATTATTGTTTCTGTTATTAAATTGACCAGCTCAATAAACTAGCATTAAATAAGTAGCATTAGTACTTATTAGCACGTGCTTATGTTGGACGCCAAACGTCGGGGTCTTCCATAAGCGTAGTACGTTGATCAACGTTAGCACCCATCCCCATGGGGGATGTGGCCGTTTGGGGAGAAGCCATTGCAGCCATATCTTCCCTAGACCCTCTATATTCGTCGTATTAAAACAACTTGTTAGTAATGTTGTCCAATCGTCAATAAAATTTCGGATTAAACCGTTCAATTAATTAGACTGAAATATTAGTTAACGATTTTATGATCCTTATAAAGTGCGTAACAATTTTTTTTTAATCTTTTTTTCTCTACTGACTGATCTGTAACTTTAGCTAACATTTTAACGTAATGGATTGAACTTTTAATCAAAAATTTGATTGCTTAAATTTGTTAATAAGCACAAACACGCTGTTAATTGAAAGATAATACAAATAAAATACATAAATAAAAAGCTTCATAACCCAAACGCAGTTTTTCTTATCATATTAAAAAGTATATCGCTTCCTTTTTAAAACTGTAACCAACCTAAGAAAATTAACAAATACTTTTTATCATTTTAGTTTAATATGATAAGAAAAGTTGTGTGACCACAGTCATCGTCATCCTATGACATGATTATATTAGAAAAAACTCACAGTGATAACTAAATTGTTTATAAACCGTATTTATCTTGTTGTATCTACCAGATAAGGTCATATAAAATTAATGATTCATCATAAATTAAAAAAAAAATAATAATAATAAATCGAAAATTTACTAACTTTCTTCCAAGAGCCATCATCCCGTAAACCACCCCTGTGGTAAATATTAACCCGCTTCCAAGGATACTGGACAGTCCAGGGCACATAATTATTGGTGGAAGTGACATTCTAATAAATAAATGAGATCAAGTTAATTTAATTGTTCCCTTAATTTTTTAAATTAAAACATACACAACATATGCCAGTGCTTTATTCCAATAAGGTCTCTTTTCTATTCGATCACTTAAGTCCTGTATAAAGCCTATGCACAGGCAGCAGCATGGAGATTCAACTCCGATTGTTATGCTACCAGCAACCATTTGAATTATACCCCCAAAGAGGCATTCAGCATGGATTGTCAGACACATCCAGACACCAAAGAACATAGCAACTGAAAGTAATAGTGGTGATTAAGAAAATATGTCGTAAAATGATACCCAGTTACTTGTGACTTACAGAAACCTCCCACTGTTCCCAGACCTCTGCCTGCATATCTTAACCACCATGGAACGTCGTCCTTCTCCACCCCATCAGGTCCAGGACGAGCCATAAGCGAAGTAAATTTTTCCGTGAACGACTACGTAAATACATTTTACAGTAATTGGGGTACAAAGTAATATGAATGAAATACTGAATAATAAAAACTTACCATGGTTTTGATGTAATTTCTTCAGACACAATTTTTCCGGCACGTAGCACACACGATTTTCTACACTTCACTTATAACATTGATTTGCATTTACACAGGGCATTCAAAAGTTATAAAGGGCGAAAGAAAATCAATGCTCTTTTTGTGTAATTTCAAATTTCAAAAAGTACACAAGTAAAACATAAACTGATATAAATAACACTAAGTGTAATGACCTTTACACATCAAGTTTCAGAAAACGTGCTTCCGCTTTACTGTTTTTTTATTTAAAATTGCAATCTCAATTTTAAGCAGCTGACATTTGTGAAGTCAGAAAACATGACGTTTTGTAAAAATCACTAAGTACTGCCAATGATCGATTTAGTTTTATAAAGTCTGGTTCACGCGGTTTCTACACTATCATACGTATTTAATAAACAAAAGTCTGCATAAAAATTAATATTAAACGATTCCCTATTCGCCAGGATTAAGGTTGCTCTTAAAAATTAGTTTACACGGGAAATAAATGGTTATATCTTATTCGAAATTGAGTTAGAAATTCAGTACAAGTAACATTTTAGTTACCAAGTTTGAAGATAGAAACTTGGACGTCACTAACCATCAACAAATTGACGTTTGTTGTAAGTTGACGTTTGACGTTTCATGTTTATTATGTTGATTTATTTTTAAATATTGTAAATTCGATAATTAATCTTAATTATATGGTGATAAAACATTACTATGGGTAAATCAAAAGTGCAAAAGTCTAAACAGTAGCCTCATTTTACATGTTTGTAAAATATTAAGCCGACGAGACTACGCAATTCGTAAAGGTAAGTTTCGGCACGATTGTTTTCAGAATAAACGTTTCATTTTTATGTCCACTATTTTTTATTTAGATAGACTCGGTGTGGGGTTGGGCGTCACCGCCCTTACGCCTCCAATTGGCTTCTCACATTAGAGCCACTTGTAGAATGGGCGAAATGGCCATCGGAGATAGAGCCCCGTCTCCTGCGAGACTTTCTCATACTTCAGACAAACATCCTAAAAGCACCCTAACGGAATTAAATTTGCTTCGAAGACATCGAGAATTGTGTGATGTAGTGCTTAATGTTGGATCTCGAAAGATATTTGCTCATCGTGTGATATTGAGTGCTTGTAGTCCTTATTTTCGTGCAATGTTTACTGGAGAGTTGGCAGAATCTCGTCAAACTGAAGTAACTATTCGTGACATTGACGAAAACGCCATGGATTTGCTTATAGATTTTTGTTACACTTCACATATAGTTGTTGAAGAATCCAACGTTCAGACCCTTTTGCCAGCTGCTTGCTTGCTGCAGCTGACAGAAATCCAAGATATTTGTTGTGAATTTTTGAAGAGACAGTTAGATCCATCAAATTGTCTTGGGATTCGTGCTTTTGCCGACACGCATTCATGTAGAGAACTGTTGAGAATTGCAGACAAGTTTACACAGCATAACTTCCAAGAAGTTATGGAAAGTGAAGAGTTTTTGTTGCTTCCAGTCAGCCAGTTGGTTGATATTATTTCTAGTGATGAATTAAATGTTAGAAGTGAAGAACAAGTCTTCAATGCGGTGATGTCCTGGGTTAAGTATAATGTATCAGAGAGAAGGCAACATTTGCCCCAGGTCCTCCAACATGTAAGGCTGCCTCTGTTGAGTCCTAAATTCCTTGTTGGTACTGTTGGTTCCGATTTACTAGTAAGATCTGATGAGTCTTGCAGGGATCTTGTTGATGAAGCTAAAAATTATTTGCTTCTACCACAGGAAAGGCCTTTGATGCAAGGGCCAAGAACTAGACCCAGAAAACCTACACGAAGAGGTACTTCTTTGTAAATGTCTCAATTAATAACTTACTTCATTGTATTATTCATAATTTATGGAATCACTTCTTTTCTAGTTGTTTTTTAGTGTAATTTTTTTCAGGAGAAGTGCTGTTTGCAGTTGGCGGATGGTGCAGTGGAGACGCAATTGCTTCTGTAGAAAAGTTTGATCCTCAAACCATGGAATGGAAGATGGTTGCACCGATGAGCAAAAGGCGCTGTGGTGTGGGTGTGGCAGTATTAAACGATTTGCTGTATGCAGTGGGTGGACACGACGGACAAAGTTACCTCAACAGTATTGAAAGGTAACAGAATCATTAGATTCACTTTGTTGAAACATTCTAGATCATCCTGAAGTGTTCTGGAACATTTTAGAACATTCCCGAACGTTATAAATTGTAATAGAGTAATAATTATTTTATTCTTCAATAGGTACGATCCTCAAACTGACCAATGGTCTTGTGATGTTGCCCCTACAACCTCTTGTCGTACCAGCGTTGGCGTTGCCGTTTTAGATAACATGCTATATGCTGTCGGGGGTCAGGACGGCGTCCAATGTTTAAATCACGTTGAAAGGTGCCAACAACACACCCGCCCTTCTCTATTTTGTTATTAATCTGTTTTATTTATTTCAGATACGATCCCAAAGAAAATAAATGGAGCAAAGTTGCGCCAATGACAACAAGACGGTTGGGTGTAGCCGTGGCTGTTTTAGGGGGTTATTTGTATGCAATAGGGGGTTCTGACGGCCAGTCGCCACTTAATACGGTCGAAAGGTATGACCCACGACACAACAAATGGACCCCAGTCAGTCCAATGTCAACAAGAAGAAAGCATCTGGGTTGTGCGGTCTTCAATAATTTAATTTATGCTGTTGGAGGAAGAGACGATTGCATGGAATTGTCTAGTGCAGAAAGATACAATCCCCATACTAACACCTGGAGCCCTATAGTCGCCATGACATCAAGAAGAAGTGGGGTATGTATAACTTTTCTGAATAATCTGTCAATTATTACCTCATATTCAGTTTCTGTTTCTCTTCATTCTTTTATCAAACACTTTATGGTGTAATTTTTATATATTGATATGTACTATTCAATTTTCATTGTTAATTAATGATATTTTTGTGCAATTTCAGGTCGGATTAGCTGTAGTAAATGGGCAACTTTATGCGGTGGGTGGATTTGATGGTACAGCTTACTTGAAGACGATTGAGGTTTACGATACGGAGCAGAATCAGTGGAGACTCTGTGGAGCGATGAATTACCGAAGATTAGGGGGTGGTGTTGGTGTAATGAGAGCCCCACAGACCGAAAACCGGATCTGGTAGCATGTTGTTATTACCATTAAAATTCCAACCTACTCCAGTAAATAAATGTGACTTCGAATGTGATTTTTATTATTAAGTAAGGCAAATCGACGACTGGAAAGTTAATTTGTTTATTTATTTGATTCCTACTTTATTGAATTTTGTTATTATTATTGATTAATTTGGGAGAGAAAAAAAGCTTTTTTTCCTAAAACTGACCAATGAATTTTGGGCCATTTTAAAATTGACTGAGAAATAGTAAATATTTTTCCTTTATGAAGTTTGTTTTCAAAATGGCCCTTAGGATTTTGTCAGTTTTAGAATGGCGTTTAATTTTTAGCAAAGAACTTAATATATTTTCGATTTGTACATTATTTATGCGTCCTAATACAATTTTTGCGATATCAAAACTATGAAGTTATGCAATGAGTAATGATAATGGGATATAATTATATTCCTCCTTGATAAAATACTATGTAATATTTATGACTTTCTTTATAAGTATATTACTGTTATTCTTTAAGGAAATATATACCTTTAAAGTCTATATTTTCGTTTTATTTCATTCTTTAGTCTTTAACAAAAAATCTTCTCAACATGGAAATATATGTAAAAATGTACCCAGAATCTCATGGTGCCATTGGATTTGGAGTGCGGTATATAATAAAGCCAATATGAACGTATTTTATGGAAAAAGTGTAAAATCCCTAAACAAAAAAAAGCGCTCCTAAAATTTCCACACGTTAATCAATTTTTCTCAATCTTCTCAACACGGAAATATATGTAAAAATGTACCCAGAATCTCATGGTGCCATTGGATTTGGAGTGCGGTATATAATAAAGCCAATATGAACGTCTTTTATGGAAAAAGTGTAAAATCCCTAAACAAAAAAAAGCGCTCCTAAAATTTCCACACGTTAATCAATTTTTCTCGATCTTCTCAACACGGAAATATATGTAAAAATGTACCCAGAATCTCATGGTGCCATTGGATTTCGAGTGCGATATATAATAAAGCCAATATGAACGTCTTTTATGGAAAAAGTGTAAAATCCCTAAACAAAAAAAAGCGCTCCTAAAATATCCACACGTTAATCAATTTTTCTCAATCTTCTCAACACGGAAATATATGTAAAAATGTACCCAGAATCTCATGGTGCCATTGGATTTCGAGTGCGATATATAATAAAGCCAATATGAACGTCTTTTATGGAAAAAGAGTAAAATCCCTAAACAAAAAAAAGCGCTCCTAAAATTTCCACACGTTAATCAATTTTTCTTAATCTTCTCAACACGGAATTATATGTAAAAATGTACCCAGAATCTCATGGTGCCATTGGATTTCGAGTGCGATATATAATAAAGCCAATATGAACGTCTTTTATGGAAAAAGAGTAAAATCCCTAAACAAAAAAAAGCGCTCCTAAAATTTCCACACGTTAATCAATTTTTCTTAATCTTCTCAACACGGAATTATATGTAAAAATGTACCCAGAATCTCATGGTGCCATTGGATTTCGAGTGCGATATATAATAAAGCCAATATGAACGTCTTTTATGGAAAAAGAGTAAAATTCCTAAACAAAAAAAAGCGCTCCTAAAATTTCCACACGTTAATCAATTTTTCTTAATCTTCTCAACACGGAATTATATGTAAAAATGTACCCAGAATCTCATGGTGCCATTGGATTTCGAGTGCGATATATAATAAAGCCAATATGAACGTCTTTTATGGAAAAAGAGTAAAATCCCTAAACAAAAAAAAGCGCTCCTAAAATTTCCACACGTTAATCAATTTTTCTTAATCTTCTCAACACGGAATTATATGTAAAAATGTACCCAGAATCTCATGGTGCCATTGGATTTCGAGTGCGATATATAATAAAGCCAATATGAACGTCTTTTATGGAAAAAGAGTAAAATCCCTAAACAAAAAAAAGCGCTCCTAAAATTTCCACACGTTAATCAATTTTTCTTAATCTTCTCAACACGGAATTATATGTAAAAATGTACTCAGAATTTCATGGTGCCATTGGATTTCGAGTGCGATATATAATAAAGCAAATATGAACGTCTTTTATGGAAAAAGAGTAAAATCCCTAAACAAAAAAAAGCGCTCCTAAAATTTCCACACGTTAATCAATTTTTCTTAATCTTCTCAACACGGAATTATATGTAAAAATGTACCCAGAATCTCATGGTGCCATTGGATTTCGAGTGCGATATATAATAAAGCCAATATGAACGTCTTTTATGGAAAAAGAGTAAAATCCCTAAACAAAAAAAAGCGCTCCTAAAATTTCCACACGTTAATCAATTTTTCTTAATCTTCTCAACACGGAATTATATGTAAAAATGTACCCAGAATCTCATGGTGCCATTGGATTTCGAGTGCGATATATAATAAAGCCAATATGAACGTCTTTTATGGAAAAAGTGTAAAATCCCTAAACAAAAAAAAGCGCTCCTAAAATTTCCACACGTTAATCAATTTTTCTCAATCTTCTCAACACGGAAATATATGTAAAAATGTACCCAGAATCTCATGGTGCCATTGGATTTCGAGTGCGATATATAATAAAGCCAATATGAACGTCTTTTATGGAAAAAGAGTAAAATCCCTAAACAAAAAAAAGCGCTCCTAAAATTTCCACACGTTAATCAATTTTTCTCAATCTTCTCAACACGGAAATATATGTAAAAATGTACCCAGAATCTCATGGTGCCATTGGATTTCGAGTGCGATATATAATAAAGCCAATATGAACGTCTTTTATGGAAAAAGAGTAAAATCCCTAAACAAAAAAAAGCGCTCCTAAAATTTCCACACGTTAATCAATTTTTCTCAATCTTCTCAACACGGAAATATATGTAAAAATGTACCCAGAATCTCATGGTGCCATTGGATTTCGAGTGCGATATATAATAAAGCCAATATGAACGTCTTTTATGGAAAAAGAGTAAAATCCCTAAATAAAAAAAAGCGCTCCTAAAATTTCCACACGTTAATCAATTTTTCTCAATCTTCTCAACACGGAAATATATGTAAAAATGTACCCAGAATCTCATGGTGCCATTGGATTTCGAGTGCGATATATAATAAAGCCAATATGAACGTCTTTTATGGAAAAAGTGTAAAATCCCTAAACAAAAAAAAGCGCTCCTAAAATTTCCACACGTTAATCAATTTTTCTCAATCTTCTCAACACGGAAATATATGTAAAAATGTACCCAGAATCTCATGGTGCCATTGGATTTCGAGTGCGATATATAATAAAGCCAATATGAACGTCTTTTATGGAAAAAGAGTAAAATCCCTAAACAAAAAAAAAGCGCTCCTAAAATTTCCACACGTTAATCAATTTTTCTCAATCTTCTCAACACGGAAATATATGTAAAAATGTACCCAGAATCTCATGGTGCCATTGGATTTCGAGTGCGATATATAATAAAGCCAATATGAACGTCTTTTATGGAAAAAGTGTAAAATCCCTAAACAAAAAAAAGCGCTCCTAAAATTTCCACACGTTAATCAATTTTTCTCAATCTTCTCAACACGGAAATATATGTAAAAATGTACCCAGAATCTCATGGTGCCATTGGATTTCGAGTGCGATATATAATTAAGCCAATATGAACGTCTTTTATGGAAAAAGTGTAAAATCCCTAAACAAAAAAAAGCGCTCCTAAAATTTCCACACGTTAATCAATTTTTCTCAATCTTCTCAACACGGAAATATATGTAAAAATGTACCCAGAATCTCATGGTGCCATTGGATTTCGAGTGCGATATATAATAAAGCCAATATGAACGTCTTTTATGGAAAAAGAGTAAAATCCCTAAACAAAAAAAAGCGCTCCTAAAATTTCCACACGTTAATCAATTTTTCTTAATCTTCTCAACACGGAATTATATGTAACAATGTACCCAGAATCTCATGGTGCCATTGGATTTCGAGTGCGATATATAATTAAGCCAATATGAACGTCTTTTATGGAAAAAGTGTAAAATCCCTAAACAAAAAAAAGCGCTCCTAAAATTTCCACACGTTAATCAATTTTTCTCAATCTTCTCAACACGGAAATATATGTAAAAATGTACCCAGAATCTCATGGTGCCATTGGATTTCGAGTGCGATATATAATAAAGCCAATATGAACGTCTTTTATGGAAAAAGAGTAAAATCCCTAAACAAAAAAAAGCGCTCCTAAAATTTCCACACGTTAATCAATTTTTCTTAATCTTCTCAACACGGAATTATATGTAACAATGTACCCAGAATCTCATGGTGCCATTGGATTTCGAGTGCGATATATAATAAAGCCAATATGAACGTCTTTTATGGAAAAAGTGTAAAATCCCTAAACAAAAAAAAGCGCTCCTAAAATTTCCACACGTTAATCAATTTTTCTCAATCTTCTCAACACGGAAATATATGTAAAAATGTACCCAGAATCTCATGGTGCCATTGGATTTCGAGTGCGATATATAATAAAGCCAATATGAACGTCTTTTATGGAAAAAGAGTAAAATCCCTAAACAAAAAAAAGCGCTCCTAAAATTTCCACACGTTAATCAATTTTTCTCAATCTTCTCAACACGGAAATATATGTAAAAATGTACCCAGAATCTCATGGTGCCATTGGATTTCGAGTGCGATATATAATAAAGCCAATATGAACGTCTTTTATGGAAAAAGAGTAAAATCCCTAAACAAAAAAAAGCGCTCCTAAAATTTCCACACGTTAATCAATTTTTCTCAATCTTCTCAACACGGAAATATATGTAAAAATGTACCCAGAATCTCATGGTGCCATTGGATTTCGAGTGCGATATATAATAAAGCCAATATGAACGTCTTTTATGGAAAAAGTGTAAAATCCCTAAACAAAAAAAAGCGCTCCTAAAATTTCCACACGTTAATCAATTTTTCTCAATCTTCTCAACACGGAAATATATGTAAAAATGTACCCAGAATCTCATGGTGCCATTGGATTTCGAGTGCGATATATAATAAAGCCAATATGAACGTCTTTTATGGAAAAAGAGTAAAATCCCTAAACAAAAAAAAGCGCTCCTAAAATTTCCACACGTTAATCAATTTTTCTTAATCTTCTCAACACGGAATTATATGTAACAATGTACCCAGAATCTCATGGTGCCATTGGATTTCGAGTGCGATATATAATAAAGCCAATATGAACGTCTTTTATGGAAAAAGTGTAAAATCCCTAAACAAAAAAAAGCGCTCCTAAAATTTCCACACGTTAATCAATTTTTCTCAATCTTCTCAACACGGAAATATATGTAAAAATGTACCCAGAATCTCATGGTGCCATTGGATTTCGAGTGCGATATATAATAAAGCCAATATGAACGTCTTTTATGGAAAAAGAGTAAAATCCCTAAACAAAAAAAAGCGCTCCTAAAATTTCCACACGTTAATCAATTTTTCTCAATCTTCTCAACACGGAAATATATGTAAAAATGTACCCAGAATCTCATGGTGCCATTGGATTTCGAGTGCGATATATAATAAAGCCAATATGAACGTCTTTTATGGAAAAAGAGTAAAATCCCTAAACAAAAAAAAGCGCTCCTAAAATTTCCACACGTTAATCAATTTTTCTCAATCTTCTCAACACGGAAATATATGTAAAAATGTACCCAGAATCTCATGGTGCCATTGGATTTCGAGTGCGATATATAATAAAGCCAATATGAACGTCTTTTATGGAAAAAGTGTAAAATCCCTAAACAAAAAAAAGCGCTCCTAAAATTTCCACACGTTAATCAATTTTTCTCAATCTTCTCAACACGGAAATATATGTAAAAATGTACCCAGAATCTCATGGTGCCATTGGATTTCGAGTGCGATATATAATAAAGCCAATATGAACGTCTTTTATGGAAAAAGAGTAAAATCCCTAAACAAAAAAAAGCGCTCCTAAAATTTCCACACGTTAATCAATTTTTCTTAATCTTCTCAACACGGAATTATATGTAACAATGTACCCAGAATCTCATGGTGCCATTGGATTTCGAGTGCGATATATAATAAAGCCAATATGAACGTCTTTTATGGAAAAAGTGTAAAATCCCTAAACAAAAAAAAGCGCTCCTAAAATTTCCACACGTTAATCAATTTTTCTCAATCTTCTCAACACGGAAATATATGTAAAAATGTACCCAGAATCTCATGGTGCCATTGGATTTCGAGTGCGATATATAATAAAGCCAATATGAACGTCTTTTATGGAAAAAGTGTAAAATCCCTAAACAAAAAAAAGCGCTCCTAAAATATCCACACGTTAATCAATTTTTCTCAATCTTCTCAACACGGAAATATATGTAAAAATGTACCCAGAATCTCATGGTGCCATTGGATTTCGAGTGCGATATATAATAAAGCCAATATGAACGTCTTTTATGGAAAAAGAGTAAAATCCCTAAACAAAAAAAAGCGCTCCTAAAATTTCCACACGTTAATCAATTTTTCTCAATCTTCTCAACACGGAAATATATGTAAAAATGTACCCAGAATCTCATGGTGCCATTGGATTTCGAGTGCGATATATAATAAAGCCAATATGAACGTCTTTTATGGAAAAAGTGTAAAATCCCTAAACAAAAAAAAGCGCTCCTAAAATTTCCACACGTTAATCAATTTTTCTCAATCTTCTCAACACGGAAATATATGTAAAAATGTACCCAGAATCTCATGGTGCCATTGGATTTCGAGTGCGATATATAATAAAGCCAATATGAACGTCTTTTATGGAAAAAGTGTAAAATCCCTAAACAAAAAAAAGCGCTCCTAAAATTTCCACACGTTAATCAATTTTTCTCAATCTTCTCAACACGGAATTATATGTAAAAATGTACCCAGAATCTCATGGTGCCATTGGATTTCGAGTGCGATATATAATAAAGCCAATATGAACGTCTTTTATGGAAAAAGTGTAAAATCCCTAAACAAAAAAAAGCGCTCCTAAAATTTCCACACGTTAATCAATTTTTCTCAATCTTCTCAACACGGAAATATATGTAAAAATGTACCCAGAATCTCATGGTGCCATTGGATTTCGAGTGCGATATATAATAAAGCCAATATGAACGTCTTTTATGGAAAAAGAGTAAAATCCCTAAATAAAAAAAAGCGCTCCTAAAATTTCCACACGTTAATCAATTTTTCTCAATCTTCTCAACACGGAAATATATGTAAAAATGTACCCAGAATCTCATGGTGCCATTGGATTTCGAGTGCGATATATAATAAAGCCAATATGAACGTCTTTTATGGAAAAAGTGTAAAATCCCTAAACAAAAAAAAGCGCTCCTAAAATTTCCACACGTTAATCAATTTTTCTCAATCTTCTCAACACGGAATTATATGTAAAAATGTACCCAGAATCTCATGGTGCCATTGGATTTCGAGTGCGATATATAATAAAGCCAATATGAACGTCTTTTATGGAAAAAGTGTAAAATCCCTAAACAAAAAAAAGCGCTCCTAAAATTTCCACACGTTAATCAATTTTTCTCAATCTTCTCAACACGGAAATATATGTAAAAATGTACCCAGAATCTCATGGTGCCATTGGATTTCGAGTGCGATATATAATAAAGCCAATATGAACGTCTTTTATGGAAAAAGTGTAAAATCCCTAAACAAAAAAAAGCGCTCCTAAAATTTCCACACGTTAATCAATTTTTCTCAATCTTCTCAACACGGAAATATATGTAAAAATGTACCCAGAATCTCATGGTGCCATTGGATTTCGAGTGCGATATATAATAAAGCCAATATGAACGTCTTTTATGGAGAAAGAGTAAAATCCCTAAACAAAAAAAAGCGCTCCTAAAATATCCACACGTTAATCAATTTTTCTCAATCTTCTCAACACGGAAATATATGTAAAAATGTACCCAGAATCTCATGGTGCCATTGGATTTCGAGTGCGATATATAATAAAGCCAATATGAACGTCTTTTATGGAAAAAGTGTAAAATCCCTAAACAAAAAAAAGCGCTCCTAAAATATCCACACGTTAATCAATTTTTCTCAATCTTCTCAACACGGAAATATATGTAAAAATGTACCCAGAATCTCATGGTGCCATTGGATTTCGAGTGCGATATATAATAAAGCCAATATGAACGTCTTTTATGGAAAAAGTGTAAAATCCCTAAACAAAAAAAAGCGCTCCTAAAATTTCCACACGTTAATCAATTTTTCTCAATCTTCTCAACACGGAAATATATGTAAAAATGTACCCAGAATCTCATGGTGCCATTGGATTTCGAGTGCGATATATAATAAAGCCAATATGAACGTCTTTTATGGAAAAAGTGTAAAATCCCTAAACAAAAAAAAGCGCTCCTAAAATTTCCACACGTTAATCAATTTTTCTCAATCTTCTCAACACGGAAATATATGTAAAAATGTACCCAGAATCTCATGGTGCCATTGGATTTCGAGTGCGATATATAATAAAGCCAATATGAACGTCTTTTATGGAAAAAGTGTAAAATCCCTAAACAAAAAAAAGCGCTCCTAAAATTTCCACACGTTAATCAATTTTTCTCAATCTTCTCAACACGGAAATATATGTAAAAATGTACCCAGAATCTCATGGTGCCATTGGATTTCGAGTGCGATATATAATAAAGCCAATATGAACGTCTTTTATGGAGAAAGAGTAAAATCCCTAAACAAAAAAAAGCGCTCCTAAAATATCCACACGTTAATCAATTTTTCTCAATCTTCTCAACACGGAAATATATGTAAAAATGTACCCAGAATCTCATGGTGCCATTGGATTTCGAGTGCGATATATAATAAAGCCAATATGAACGTCTTTTATGGAAAAAGTGTAAAATCCCTAAACAAAAAAAAGCGCTCCTAAAATATCCACACGTTAATCAATTTTTCTCAATCTTCTCAACACGGAAATATATGTAAAAATGTACCCAGAATCTCATGGTGCCATTGGATTTCGAGTGCGATATATAATAAAGCCAATATGAACGTCTTTTATGGAAAAAGAGTAAAATCCCTAAACAAAAGAAAGCGCTCCTAAAATTTCCACACGTTAATCAATTTTTCTCAATCTTCTCAACACATTTTAAAAAGTATGTTAAAAGATAAAATAAAATATGCTCTTATTATTAATTTTTTAAAATCAAAATATTGTTTTGTTATATAAAAGAAGTTATCGGTTGTTGTTGAATAGCAAATATATAAATAAGTGGTGAATGCGCCGGGCATTTCATCTTATTCTGCCTATTGGTTATATATTTTAACCAGGATGGTATGGTACGTTTAAAAAGGTTACTTTCATACTCAACTAATAATATTCAATATTATTACAATATTCAGAGAAAGCGGTGTTTTAATTGACCCTCCTCAATTTTTGGTAAAAACACAGCCAACTACACTAAAAAGTCCCTAAACGATTTTATAAAATATTTAATTGTTTTAATTGTCAGAAGTAATTGCAGTGTATTTATAAAATAAAATAAAATTGTATTTGAATATAAACATCAATTTGGGTGAAATGTGAAATATATTGTAGACATTTTATGTAATTCTCTAATAACATAAGTTAATATTAGTGGTATTTATTTTCAATTTTAAGATTTCAAAAAGTTTTCAATCAAAGTTATAATTCGAGAGACTTTTTCTACGCGGTAAAGACTAATTTATTTTGATAATTAGTCGCAGCAATAAGTAAAATTATGGTTGGGAGCAATTGGTCTCCCCTACTATTCATGCGCCGTCACATGCACTGCATACTTCACATACTGAGATTGTTTGGCTTAGCAGGTGAATTCCAAAAATATTTACCGTATAGTTGAACCCAGAAGCATTCCAGTTGGGTGTAGGAAGCCAAGGGGTCGATTAGCTAGCAGATAATCTAATTTCGTCAACGTAAATCAAATGAATTACATATGCCAGATGGTACGAAATCTTCTTGTCTCAAATCTCTACATTACTTATAATGCTGCATACCTTCTATTTATTGCCTGAATTTAAGCAGAAATTAAAAACAAGTGTCGTACTACACGAAAAGAGCCTAGGTTTAGTTTAACCAAAATAGTTTCTTAATTCTAGTTTTACTTTTTGATTATAATAATCAGTCATCTTATTGGAGCACAGTTGTTGAAGTTTCTTATTCAGATGATCCAAATTGGTCTGATGGTCTCGGTTTTTGAAAAATGTTTAACTGAAAAAACCTTATGACGTTATCTTAAGTGGCAACTGAGATACAGGATTTACCGACTGGAGATTAGTTCAGATTTGAATCCGACCAGATTTGCCTGAACTACGTCACATCTCTTTTTAAATGGACCGGATCCGATAAAATTAATCGCTTCTGTTCACAAATTATTTTGTGAAACGGTTATCAGATTTGCTGAGGATAAAGTGTCTATAATCAGGATTTGATATGAGCAAAGGTAGACAACTTCAAAAATTCAAATCTCAGCTTCCTCAGCCTTTCAACTCATCAAATGGATTGGATCTGATAAAATCTGGCTCGTCTCTGGTGGTACTTCAGGTAAATCCGCTCCAAATCAGATCTAAACCTGAAATAATTCCAATCGGGAAGGTCCATTGCGATGTAAAGCAAAAAACAATTAATGTTTCAGTCACTTTCGAAAATAAGCACCCACCACTTTATATTGTTGCAAAGGGCCAAACATATGAAACGTTATTGAACCAAAGCCAAATACGTATGATTAACATTAACAAAAGAAGAAGTTTTATTTATTTCTGATAAAATGGTCAATGTCAGAAAGAATACGTCCCTGGATTGTTCTCAAAAGAGTGCTTCAAGGATGTGTATACAGAATTTTAATGTTCTATGTTATGGGCAATCGTTGATAAGGCCGAAAAATTGACAAAAACCCTGTTGAAACTTTAGATTTCTCAAAAATCCGTTTTTTCGGTGAAGACAGACCAATTGGACCACCCTGTTCATCCTTATTATATCCCTTACAGATTAATAAATTAAAAGTGAAGGTGATAATAGGATTGATGGTCAGGTATCCTTACACATTATATTTAATTCGACCATGAGAAAATAAGCGCAAGTACAAAAATACGAGAAAATATTTGCTTACTATTTTTACTAAGGTCAACATTTAGGCCAAGGTTGATGATCTTAAAGATTAACTCAAAAATAGAAATGTACTTTTTTCGGTCCTTCATATAAGACCCTAAACTATGCTCAAAAACCGATAGGTATAGAAAAAAATAATGTACTTTAATTATTTTTGCTATTAAAAAAAAAAAAAACATTTAACATGGCACAGCTGAAAAGTGTGGATAAAGAACAAACACTAGCAAAAGTTTTATTAATTAACAAAATTCTGCTCAATTGTTTAATTATTTTTTGTTCAACGTTATAATGTAAATAGTTGAATTAAAACACATGTATGAATTGTCTTATTCACAGTCCCGAATAATTATTCTTAGATACAGATACGTAACATGTGGTCGTATGTTCTAAAAATGAGTTCTAATTCCCTTATTAAGCAGGAGCGTCAGCACGTAATTTGCTAAGGAATTCTCTCAAAAATAAATTATAAAATATATTTGAAAAATTTAGCGCGGATTGAAAGAATAACACTGACTGGCAGGTAGTAGAAATTTAAAAATAAAAGTCTGGTATTTAAACGGTTTACACAACAGAGGCATTGGGTCTTTGACACTCAATATTTTCAACTATTTTCTTACGTATCCACAAACGTACAGTGCATCACGAAAATATTTGAATATGTATATTAAAGGTGGAAAATCGTCCTCGATGAATCCATTTAAAAAGAAAAATTGTACTGTAACGACCATATTTTTCCAAAAACGAAAACATAAGTCACATGCAAACAAGACGTTTCCGTCTAAAAATTTTGCCCTGTTCCTGACAAAAATTATTATTATCCTTCCCGAATTAAGAAGGAACGAAAATGCATCAAAGAAACGTAGGACATGTTGTGAATTCTGGACCACTGTAAAGCAACCACATATTTTAATATTTTGTTCCCCTGAAGAAACTTTAATTTTATCTTTATTTGATCTGTAATACAATTGGATTAAAAAGGCATTTTTAACTTTGATTTTGGAAACTCAATACTTAAAATGTATCAATAAAAATTCGGTTGGTTATCTCTTATCAACTGACAAAGATGATTGCAATAATTTTTGTCAGGATAATCACTCTAATAGCACCTACTTCTAACCCTGGTGTTGTTTAACTCAATTTTAATAATGGCTATACTAATTAAGGAAATATTAATTTATTGGGACGTATGAACACTTTTGTGACTCACTGTATGTCTTAATTAAATGTGTAGTGATTATGGAATGATTGTGATTTCAAATAAAACGTTAGTTTATTGTAGTATTTTGACACTGATTTTAAGACTATCCAAGAACTATTTTATTTTTCACTTTATACCTACATATTTCGAAAATTTCTTATTTAATGTTAACCGCAACATTGTAGGTAGGTAATGCGATTTTATGAAATAATTTTTGGCATGCATTTTGGCATCGAAGTCAAGATATAGGTACAGTTTAGTCACAGTCGCAGTTTAAAGGTTGACAGCATATAACTTAACAAGTGGAACTTAATTAATTTGAAAGGTTATTTAGATTATTTATTATTTACGACTTCCCTTAAAATGTGACCGTTTTTGTAATTTCATTTATTAATGTTGTGACGGCCATTAAACATTATAAGATATATGCAAATTCCAATATAAATAATTGCAATAAAATGGAAATGATTTATTTTGTACGATAGTTATTACCATTCAAGTATGTTTTTAGTAATAAATCAACAACAATTTATTTGGCAGCAATTACTGTTTTTACTTTCTAATTTAGCATTTGTTACTCGTTCGGTTTCTTGAACCACATAATTTTCACATTCGGTTTTAGAAAGTGTTTTAAATTATTTTCGAAAATTTTCTGCTTTTTCTTTTCCTTAACCATCCATTATTCATAATTAATATATTAGTGTTCATGTCCATGAATAAATTGACTCAATGATAGTTGTTTAAAAAATTCATTGGACGTTTCGCCACTTTTATTGTGGCTTCTTCAGCAATTTCTTTACGTTGTTATTATAATGCCGTTTTGACCCATCCTCTTTTCGTCCCTTTGATATCCTTCGCACTGACAGTTAGTTAGTTTAATTGCAACTTATAGCAAAAAATTTCAGGAATTTTCGGTGTTGTTTTGAGTTTTCTTTTACGACAGGTGACTTCAAAAGCGACAATTTGGGTTGAAGTCTCATCAGGACAGGTTGTCTGTCAACTGTCACATGTCAATATATGTTACTCAAGAGCGACGTCGACGTCGTAGTTGTAGTCGTCGGCGTCGTCACCGCGTGGTGCGTCGCGGGGCATTTTAAAAACTGGGTTGAGTGGCTGATTCCAGTTTACATTCGTCACATTCCTGCCTGCGGGACACAGGATGCCATTTAATCGTGCGCTAATTTATGAATGAAATGCTCGCTTACTCTGATCTAAATATACGTCCACGAATTCTTCGAGCAACCGACCGACGGACACCGCATACATTACCTATCGGCGGTAGAAGTAGCGTCGTGGACCAGTGGCGTAGATTACAATCGACATTATTGAATAAAAGAATAAGTTAGACTAGATGATCAGGTGCAATTTACTTGATTAGCGATTATTATCAATCCTAATCAACCTTCCATCTCCAATTGATTTCTCAGTTACTTAAATTTTTCAATTTTACATTTAAAACTTTTAAAAATTAAAAACCTCAGTCACGAGTGACGTTGTGTGGTTACGACTGAATATAAAGCCACAAAATTGGTTTTTATAACCAATTTTTAATTTTTCAGCTGCTCTCTTGGGTTATTTCTATTTTTTTAATCACCCCTGTATTAGAGCGAACGAAATAAAAAAAAATATTCAAATCGGTCAAACCGTTTTTGAGATTTAGCGAAACTAACGAACAACAGATTTAAGAAAGCTTAAAGCTAAACTATGCCACTGATAAGGAGGGAGGGTATTGATGCCGATAAAAATTCCGGGTTCTCACAATTAAAAATCATTCGTAAAAATCTAAACGGTCTTTTTTCAGATTTTCTTTGCTTGGAAATGGTAGGAAATCACCTAAGAGATTTAAAATGAAATAATAGTTACTAATAAACCACTACAGACAAGTAGTAAACGCCATCTTTGGCTATATGCTAAATACCAATTTTTGGTAAGTGTTTTGTTAGATGTGCCTATAGCGCGCCGATGAGAATTAATAAACTAATTGCGATCTTTAGTAATCGAGTACGTCTTGGTCCATATATTCCTCTTATTATTATTATATATTTATTGGAAATATTCTAACGATAGTTTACACAGTAGAAAATACAGAAAAATATTACGCCCACTATACTAGAAAAAAAGTTGGTAGATAATTAAATCAGCAAACAAAAAAATTTTTTATCAGCATGTTCATCAACATCATCATCAACAAAATCTCAGTTTAAATTACATCTAGGTGGTACATGCTACCCTTTATAGATATCATAATTAAAAATGAGAATATGCATAATCTATATTTTTTACTTTCTTATGAATTCTTTTTTAATACGATACACTACATGATTCATAAAGATGGTTTTTTGAAAAATGGGTTAAATAGTCTCTACAAAATATTTTTGAAAATATTAATTTTTTTATCTAAGTGCAAACAGGAAGCTTTAATATAAGCTTCAAATTAGTATCCCATTTTTGTTAATTTCACATATTTGAAGTAGGTACTGTTTTAATTACAGAAAATACGTTAAATAGTGTTTTAATTAGTAATTAGTAATTAAATAACAAAAAACGAAACTCAGATACTAAAAATCATCTGCTATATCTACTACAGCCATATGAATATGTTCTAAAATAATGAGCTTTCACTTTTTTGGTGCTTTTTATTTTGCCGTTAATGGGTCGTTAATTTTACGTTCTAATTAACACATTTTAGGGTTTATTATTTTTTTTTCTTTGACTTTCATGACAGGCTTCATTTTTAGGGGGTTTTATAAAGTCATTTACTTCCAATATTTGAAAAAGTTAATAAATTTATTTTAATACATCTTCCTCAACATCCATTCTAAAAAAAAAAACAAAATCAGTAATTTCCTGTGTTTCACATAAATATTTTTTAAAAGATTGCCAAAATGAAAATCTTTTTAGTAATCTTTCTAGTTATCCCTGACATTTTTATTTAAATTAAAACCCCCATAATCCTCACACAAATTCCGGAAGCTTTTAAATCTACCCATACCTAAACAAAAACAGCTAGAAAATATCCACGAACATTTCACGAAAGAAAGTGACGCCGCTGACGGAAAAACTTTGCGGAATTCGTTGTTTACAAAAATTTCAAGAGACCGAAAGAATGTGCTTTTCAGAGCGCGCATGGTCGGTCGGTGGCTCGGTGCCAGGGCTTAAGCTCTACGCGAACTAACGTTTTCAGCAGGTAAAGAAAATAATTCGAACCCGCTGAAAACATTGTTATCTACCGGCGGGCGCGGAGATCTCGTGCGAGAACACCATAATATAAGCGCGTACGCCAAGTCCAAAGAGAGTCCTTTCGAGTCCTTCCCAGGTCCTGCTGCTCATACCAGGCGATACGATCGTCAATCGCACTTTGCTAATCACACCGAGAACTTCGGTCTACCGTTATTATTTGTTTGTGAAACTTTCAATACAGCTGATCATGGAAGTCATGGCCAATCCCGTTGACATTCATGATACAACACTTCCAAAAAATGATGACATTTTTCAAGAAAAATCAACCGAAATTAACATCAGGTAAAATTCATTGTTTTTTAATCATCGCTGGTTTAATGCACAATTCATACTACAAGATCAATAACAATTAATATTGCTAATAATCAATAACTGTTTTTGGAAAATAAGTTTAATTACGCAACGTTTCGACCGTCAATTTTGGTCATCAGTAGGCTAATAACTTTATAACTATGACATATTTTACTTATTTTTTTTTTATTCTAAATTTAGCTAGTATTATTTTTATAGTCTGTAATAAATTAATTTAAAATTGAATTAAAAAAACTTTGAAACACAAAAACATTATAAAGTTATTCATAAGTTCACTAATAAGAATTTAAAAAATATCTGAAGAAATGATGATAAATATCTTGAAAACTGCTTTAATGTGCCAAAAGTAAATGAAGGTTTCCTAAATAATTGGAAAAATATTATCGAAACGTTGCAGAATTCCCAAAATAATCATTTTATTGATATTGTTTTGTAATATTACTACTTTATTTTAAATATCCTGCAAAAATTTAATTACTAATGAAAGTGTAGTATTAACTGAAGTAGTAAATGGTTACATTTACAACAAAATAGGTCAGAACCATTTACTTAAATAACATTTAAACAATGACTTCATCGGTTGTTGAAATATTTGTTTTAATTAAGACTTGCCAGCGAAATTGAAAAGCATAAGTGTCGTAAGTAATCTAACATTTTTTTCTCGTTTTTATTATCTAAATTGAATATCATCCATAAGATAATTTAAATAATCTAACTTCAGTATATAGAAACGTATGTATTCACTTTTCATTATAAACATTTATTAATAATTAATAGACAGTAAAGTTAAACAATTGAAACAAATTATTACATTTTTTATGGTCGGTCCTCTGTAATATTCACGTATTTTTTCATTTACAAAATTTTGTATTATAAATTTTTATTGCCATTAGTAAATCACGTTTCGTATATTTAATGCCAAGAAAAATAAGTTTTTGTTTTGTCTTAATCGAAAAATGTTTCGCACTGATGCAAAAGTCGTTCTGCTGTTGAGAGAAAACAATGTTGGAGTTCTATAAGCATGTAGGTAAATATCGCTATTTTTGTTCGACAGGAAACTATTTTACGGCTCTGAGTCAATTAAAATTGTTCGACATTACTCCACGGCAAATGAAAAAGCTATTTCTATTAAGAGAATTGCACATTCAACTAAATAGACTTCTTTCTACTAACTCACTACCAAACGAACTACCTATTTAAATTTTAATTAGAAAAAAGCATTTTCAATTTAGTAAAAGTGAAATTTTCTTTAATTAATTTTTAAAAATACGTATACATTGAAATTATAAATAAATAAAACGTAGAACTGAACTATTAATATGTAGATGACGTAATGTAATGTTAGAGTTAAAATGAATATTAAAATTGGGGTTGTAAAACTTACAAAATCCCAGATTTTTCAAAAATTAGGATGTTGGATACATATAGATAAAATGGAGAAAACTTTTAAGAAGTTTTTAAACAAAAATTTGTGGAAAATTGAGTTGGTTTTAATAAAAAGAGCTCACTTCTTTGTTCTCGAAGGATTAATCTGCATATTCAAAGAAAAAGATTATTTATTAAACTAAAACTTGATTTAAAATAGATATCGAATAGACTTCTTATACGATTTGTTGTAATCCGAAGAATTTGGACTTGGTACTTAATTTTAGAAAAAAAAGGAAAGAGGAAATAATCAAATTTCTTCTATTTTCTTACAAATCTTTAAAAAACCATTTATTTCAAATTTATTAAAACAAATGTATTTGAGATCTTCACAAGCCTTTCCATTTATATGTCACACAGTACCACAGTTTAATTTTTTTTTTAATTTGCTGTCAAAAGGTGACGTTCATACTCAAAATTCTTTATTAACGTTTCATATTTGTGTTGAGGTCACAAAAATTCATATGTGCTTCAAATTTCAATTTAATCGTCCCTGTATTTTCGAAGCAAATTGGCTGTGACAGACTGACAGGCAGAACATAAGGGTTCCGTCTTTTGATTCGGCTGTACGGAACCCTAAGAAATTGAATATGAATAGAAACCGATTACAGAAACTAAATTGACAAAAAAACGAAGAAAAAAGAGCTTTAACTTATAGTTAGTGGTAGAAATAACAGACACGAATATTTTATGCATTAATTTGAAATGGTAATTATTCTGTAAATAAGGGTTGTCGTGACTAAAATGCAATCGATATTGTAAGGGGAAAATAGCTGAGGTCAGCAAAAGTTTACTTTGTTCGTAACGTGATTCCTGTTGGTTTAAAATAAAAATGAAAAACATTAATGGTAAGATAAAATAATTAAGGAGCAAACCGTTGGCTCTATTTTGAGAGGACGCGTTTCTTCATATGCTTTACTTCGTTTGCATGACAGCACCTAATTGACATTCCTATCGTAGGTATGTTCAATATAACAAATGTATTAGGTCGAATAACTGGGCGCAAAACCTTCGTGCTGCTAGATCGTTTTCGTTGGAGGTCAACATATAGACAGCAAAAATCATTATACTGTTACAAAAGATTAACGACATCATTAACAACTGGAATGTATTGGTTTCAAAGAATTGTCATGCATTTTGCACATAACATGACATTGGTTAACATACCCAGCCATAAACTTATATAATATGCAGATACCATTGGCATTTACAGTCACTGAGTAACTATCTACTCCTACATGTAAAGCTTATTAAGGTCGAATGAGTTAATGTTTTCTGGCTGGGTTTGCCGTGATCGATGGTAAGGTTAGGTTAGGTTGATTTTTCTAGGCGTTTCGCTCTTGATTGAGAGGCAACTTCAGTGGGCCAAATAATATGTCACCTATCCCACAAAAAGCAATTAAAATGTAAATTTAGTTCCAATTGGATGAGAAAATTTGGTAATTTATTTAACTTGATGAGACATAAGTAAAGCTCAAGGGATTTGTGAAGTAGAGACCCCCTCTCATTTCGATAGGGGTGCATTTAGTTTAATAAATAAATAACCAAAATCGGTAGAATCCTAAAATCTATATGAAAAATTTATGCCCAACCAAGTCTATCTAATAAATAAAAAATAAAAAAACTAGGCTCAGTAGGGATTAGAAACAGAACTTCCATTCCATATCGAAATGGAATTCGCTCTACTTTTTCATCTAGAGATAACTACAGATACATTTAACTCTATGAATAATAGTTTAGATCAACATTCACTTTGTGTACACAATTTAAAAACTTCCTGACATATTAAGTGCTCATTTCACAGCTTGGTTATTAAAACAAAAATACACGATTTGTTTATTCTCACGTACGCAAAAAATTTTTAACTTGAAAATTTTATGTGTGAGCTATAAAAACAAAAAAATTATTCAATTGTCCTTTGATCTATTTACAGACTGAAATAACTAAGTTCGTAGATATACCAGGAGGTATTTATAAGTATCTGACCTACCAAATAATGAAACACCAGAATATTTTGAAACAAAATTTAATTGCTTCTTAACCCTAGGAAAATAAATTCTTTATCTTAGTCTGCAAACTGCAAACCATTCCTCAACCTCAATGGCACACGTGGCTTGATATTTATCGAAAATCTTTTGACTTCAAATATTTTTTGAGTTTTGGGAATAAAGAGTAGCCTGAGGGTTCTAAATCGAGAAAATTAGGCTTTATTTTTCCAATTTATCACTATCAGACTACTATTTTTTCCCCAAAGCTCAAAGAACATACGAAAGCAAAAGATTTTCGATAATTATGCACAATAGCTTACCCCTTTTCGATATTCTTGAAAAAGAAAGTATGTTGTGCATATGTGCATAAATACTGGGGATTGTGTTAATTGAGTTCAATTTTTTTATATTGTGTTTTCTATGGTAGGCTATATAGTTATAAATACCTCCTCGTACATGCATTAAATGTTACAAAATAAAAATTAGTCCTAGTTCGTCTGAATTTGTGTGTAGTTTTGATATCGCAGTTGTAAAGAAATTATTTACGACTATGTAAATCGAAAATAACATTTATAATGCCAGCTTACCTCCAAACATTGTCTGATGCCAAGAATTTCAATGGATTTAAAAAAATAAATTTACTTCCTGGCTCCCGGATAATCATAAGTGTGGTAAACCAAGTGACTCATTCATAATATAATGTCAAGAATGTCGGTAAAAACATACAAGATCAAAAATAGATCTAATTTACATATTTCATTACAATCTCAACAAAGTACTGAGCCGCGACGCGAGCGGCTTATTTATAGATCAATTTGAAATTATGAAGAGATATTAGATGATAGTTTGACATAGCAAACTTCCCTAACGTTAGCTAAAGTACTGGATAAATGGCTCTTTGAACTAAAAATATCAAATTACGAATTCAAAATCTCAAACAAAGTTGCATATAAAGCAGACAAATTATGTTTTCCATAATAGTTTTTAAACTTTGTTTCATGCATCATAGTTTGGCGGTTCTATTCGTCTCTCATTTAGAATATTAAATTAAAATTTTAAACTAATATCTAGATTAAATTGCGCACGTTTTGTAATCCAGTTTGATCCATTTGCTTTCAATAGTGTTAATTAAATGTTGAATTTTAAATTAGCAATGAAAATGTTTTTATTAAATATGTTGACTGAGGAAATATGTTGCTTAAGTACTTTAAGATTTTTATTCTTCGAAAAACTCCACTGAAGAAGCCATAAGCCTAAGGCGAAATGTTTGGTTAATTTTTTAAAAAAATTTTAGCTGATTAGTTCTGATATTTTAATTAATTACAATTTTATTATTATTTATAAAACGATTCAGTTACAATATCAAACAAGGGAAGTTTAATTCGTGCTGAATGCACTGTTAGTAAAAACAATGCCCTTTAAAGCTGGCATCACAAAGTTTCGAAAATGAATTTCGAAAATACCATAATTACGGGGGCTAATTTGGTGTCAAGGTTACAAATTAAGTGCTCATAAAATTTTATCCTAAGTATGGTAGATTGGCGCAGTGATTAGTATGCAAATATACGAAGGTTTCAGGTTCGAATCCAGTTTTATAAGAATCTAATTTATATTCTTGGCACCAAATTAGCCCCTAGGTAATTTTGGCATTTTCGAAATTCATTTTGGGAACTTTGTGGTGCCAGCTTTACAGGGCTTAAAAACAAACCGTCATATAGTTTATAGCACCAATTTCGCGAAACCTAATCTTCTTCTTCTAATTCAAAACTAAAATGCTTGCACAAATACTTATATCACGCGGAAAGTTTTTCCGTGGCTTTCCCAGAGCTGGATTATTTGGAAGGAAATTAATAGGAAATTTGGTGTAACATTTTGAGAAAGATGTTATATCAATTTCGTGTCCAATTTTATAACAATTGGTTTCGCGGTTTAGTATATTCCATGCAAAAGTTCACGTCCATTTTCATCCCTTAAATCGGGGTAGATTTTAAAAGCAGTAGCAAAGCGTTTGCCTATGGGCATAATTGGTTCAGAGGTTTAGCGCTTTCCTTTACAAACATTAATTCCTGTTTTCACTCCCTTAAGGGCAGATTTTTGAAAAATAAAAACAGACAGGTAGACAGACTTTCGAATTAATAATAGTAGTGGATATACAAATCTGTTAAAGATTTATAGTTGTACCAGTGTTTTATTCTTCAAATTTAGTATGATAGAGGACGAAAAAGGGGGTAGGTTAACATTTTGGGTAGGCAGAAACCTTTTTCTTAAAAATATGCACAGAGTATTGAAAATTTAAATTTAATTTACGGGATCGCAGTATACCCTAATATTAGACCGCAATTTTGAAAATGAGAATGCAAATAACTACGTCAAATTTTCTCCGTAACTTCACATTTTTTTATTTTGTACTTAACATCATTTCTGTTTAAGTTTGCAGATAAAGAGGAATTGCCTTCTGGCGCTCAACAACATTTCAAAAATAACGGATCAATTGTACTTATCTGGCGCAATGTCCCTAAGTCCATCGGTATTGGAAGCTCTGGACATAAGATACGTAATCAACGTTGCCCCGGAGCTGCCTGACACTCCTCTACCTAGCAATGTCATTAAGTATACAAGAATTCCTGTTTACGACAATTTGAGCTCGAATTTACTGGAATATTTTGAATCCTGTGCAGACGCAATACATGAGGTAGGTAATGTAAGGGCGACGCTAAACGAAATTGAGTTTTAAATTCTGCTATATCGTTTTCACATTAATATTATTTTTAATTTTTTGTAAGAAAACTGAATTCTTACCATTTATAGTTTTTATAGTGCTAAAATATAAAAGGTCATCCGAATTAAATAGTTACCATAGGTAGTTAGTCATTTTTACTAAGCGGTGCCCTTGTTATAGACAAATTTATTAATTCTTATTTTGATGAATAAAAAAAAATCAGTATGATTATAAGATTCACTTTAGAAAAGTAATTCTTGTTTCTCCAATTTTGATTAAATGTCCTCGATAATATTATTTCGGTCCTAAAGGAGCTTTATCAAGAATATAGTATAACTAGGGTTGCTACCCATATTGCAATAAACAGACTCATTTCACTATATTTCGGTCAAAATATACCATACTCTTGAGAAAAAATATAGTACGAAAAAATACGCATCAACTCATAGGTATCTGAAAAAAATGTTGAAATTCACATGAAGTTATATTTAATAATTAATAATATTTGAAATACTGCGATTGTTATATTTAGTTTCATAATAAACTGTTATTAAATAGTTGCTACAACTGAAATTTATTGAATTTTATAGTTACTTGGACTATTCCAGCTCCTATAGGATTAAATGATCAACTGTTGTTAGATGAGGCAAAAGAGAACGACAAATATGTATGAAAAAATAAACAATAACTAGAAATTAATTCGTATACTCTTTATTTTCGCAAATTTCAATGAAATACTGATTGTTTTTGCATTACCTATTTTATAGAAATTACTGAAACTAATCAGTGCTTTTCTAAAGTAAATTTATATCAATTTTCATAATCCGTATAAAAAAGAGTCTTTCAACATGTCTACCGTGGCTGCAGTCGAAACCTTTGATCAAAAATCCTGCAGTTTAAAACCCAAAAATTCATAAATTATGCACGTAACAATTATGAAATTTGTAGAAATATAAACTTGAAATTTAGAGTTAAAAGGATGGTAAGAGGTTTTGTCAAAATATTTCAAGTTATATGTATTGGAAATTTTAAATGCAAATCTTCTCATTTATAAACACCAAATAGGTGGATTTTATAATCACTATATGATCAGTAATTAATTAAATCCACTCTTGAGTAAATATGTACTTAATGCATAGGTATATTATTTACAAAATAGTTTTCCAACAGAAAGTCTCAAAATTTTGCACAGAAATTGTTTTGAATTTTGGCAATAGCAAAGCGGTTTTTTGATATTTTTGAATAAAGTCACGAGCCCGACTGACTCATTTATATGTAATTTTTGCACCTACCGACACCTGCAAATTTTGGCAATGGACTGTATTTTGATTTTTGAACGTAAGCTATTACGCATTACAGGTGTTTTACAAACCTACGTATAATCTTTTTTTTAACACTCGAAATTGGCTAGAACCATTACCTACGTTTCTATTAAACTACTGACAAATGTACACTCTTGAAATATTTTTAAAATGCTCATAACCCTCTCACACGTTTAAAAATGGCACGATTACGATTCCTGAGTCGCAGCCACATTTGACGATGGAATTTGATAAATCGTTCCAAAATAAGACGAAAACAAACCACAACCATTGCAACAAATGTTACAAATATTTAACGTAGAAATTTGAAAATCAAAGTGTTGTAGTTTTCTGAGAAAACTATGTAAAATCCGCGTTTATTTTAAAACTAGGGAACTAACACGTAATAGTAAATATCGTAACTAGAAATACCTTAAGACGTTCTTCGGGTAAATATAATCTTCATGTGGACAATTTCCAATTAAAAACAATCACAATTAAGTCTGTCTATTTAACGGCACGATACACAACACATTTTCCTTACCGCGATAATGTTCCACCTCGACACGACTCGACACAACTGTAAACGTTCGAAACGATCTAGTGGAGGATAATACATTATCTTCCTTTAAAAGGCAAAAAACAAGCTAAAGGACGCCTCAATGACAACGACTAGATACGTTAAGCATTTTGATTAAAAACAACAAAAAAACTAATGACCTGATTTAAAAGGATCGTATACAGAACCAAATGCGTTCTAGGTATGAATAAAAAAGAAGTACAAATAAACTTTGAAATACCAGAATTTTGTAATTGGTAAATATGCAAAAAGAATGTGACTGTGATCCACAAAAATAACAAGCATTGAATTATGGCACTTCGCTTATTTATCGTGATTTGTAATTAATGGACTCGGCCTAATTCTCTTTGAGCATTTAGCAATTTGGAGGCGCCATATAATTTTTTTATCCACTTATTTATGATTACCTTTTTAATTGGATAATCCAATAAATTTCACGGTTTTAGTACTAAATAATGAAACAAATACAAGCAGTGGTTTTAAAAAAAATCTTAATCCAAGCACAACACAAATATTTTGTGGTGTTTAACTGACACGCATTGGAAAACCCGCAAGATTTTACCCATATTTTATTAATATACAAATCTGAAATAGGACATCGACGTTTCGCATATATGTAGATTTTCATGCTTTCATAGAATTTACTAAAACACCCATCCTGAGAGAAGCTTTACCAATGACGAAACGTCGACGTCATTTTTTCAAAATAAAAACAACTTCCACCTTTCTGTAGCTTGAATCTTCAATATATTGGTTTCCTTGACCTTTCTTGTCTAGTATATTTGAAACCATTAGGTAAAAATAAATTACCCGCTGTACACTTACCCTGTTCTTTCGACTCATAAAAAAAATACAATAAATTCATTTTTATTTTACTCAGGAAGCTTTCAACAACAGGAACATCTTGGTACACTGCGTAGCTGGCGTCAGTCGATCAGCAAGCTTATGCATAGCATACATTATGAAGTACAAAAGATTGAATTTGCTACAAGCTTACAGTTACGTCAAAGAACGAAGGCCCATCATCAGGCCCAACTGTAGTTTTATCAATCAACTGATAAGCTTCGAGAATACTCTGTACAGTTCAAATTCGATTTCTTTGGTGTACAACGATCACCTTAAAATGATGATTCCAGATATTTACGAAAAAGATTACAAGAGTCTGCATGATATCAGAAAAGAAAGAAATAGCAGCGTAAAGGGCTAAACATGGTTCATGGTCAGGTGTGCTATTCATTATGTTGAATATTCATAATTTCAAGCAAGGTTTACCTAACACACTGTTTGTTCAAAAAGTAATGTCTGTGATTCGGATAAGTGGAAGCCAATTTGGTGATAGTTGTTTATAGGAACACCAACTCTGTCTTCTCCACTTCAGCATCCCCTCGCCCCCAACAGGCTAGAATGAGCAAATCCTATATCAAAAGGGTGCCTATTGTGTTTTTTAATATCAGGGGGCTCAACCAATACTAACTTCTATATGGAAATTCTCAGGATGTCGCGTCCAGTTGACATCACGGAGGATTGGAAACACCAAATTCTTCAGCAGCCCTATAATTGTGATGGGATTCCTTCTTCTTCCACCCTAGAAAACCTTCTTGAAAGGACACCATTCCTGAGAAGTCAAAGCTTATTGAAGGATACTCCAGAATAGGCTCCACTCTCCACTTCAGAAGAAGAAGAATGAGCAAGACCAAGATCAAAACAGTGCCTATGGTAATATTTCACTTCAAGGGATTCATCCATCACGAATCTCCTTTGTGACCCAATTTCTGACCAAGACAAAAGTGCCTATGGTTCTTTAGTCGTCCGAAGTCCTAGTGAGGCTCCAATGGACTTCCTCTTCTTGTATCCGCGCCTGAAAATCCTCTTGAAAGAGCCTCATTTCGGAACAGGTATCTAGAAAAGTCAAAGAGACCGAAGACATTTTGGAATAGTTCTATCATGACTTCGACGTAGGTTCAGTCCTTTTTTCGACCCTTTAATGTATTAATAATATATTAATAAAGCTCAGTGACATCACTTTTCGGACAAAACCTACTATGTAAGCAAAAATCAACAAACTAGTTCATCCTTTTTGTTTGACATGACGATGTTTTATTGTAATAAACAATTTACATATTTTTGATGTCTAGGCAGTGTAAAAGACACAAAATTAAGTAAGCAATTTTACGGTAATACAAGTTATTGATAATTGTTCAGGTATATTTTTCGCTGGTTTAAAATACTAAAGACTGCAATAGTTTTTGGTAAATATTAGCAATTACCTACATTCCTGTGTATCTTAATTTATATGTATTCAGAAGCACATCTAATAATATAATTAATACTTATGATGTACCTACGTAAAATTTTTTGTCACACTGCCAACGTTATTAAATTAAATGTCTAGCTTCTTATAGGTAGAAAAATTCATATAATGGGTAGGTATGTAATAAATACGTTCACATATGCTACTAATTGCATGCTTATATTGCATAGCATAATTGTACAATAGGAATGTAATTTTATTTATTGAATTGCTCTATTCATTATTATGCAAAACATTTGGCTTAGTTGCCTTTTATTAATGTCTGTGATATTTTTTATGTAAAAATGAATGCATCTACTTTTATGTATTTAAAGTAATAAACATCGTAGTATTATATGTAAGGGTTGATTTTTAATACTTTTATTTTTTCCTTAATTAATTTATTAATTTGTCTTTTTTTGACTGGTTGGCTATTGAAATTTTAGGGGACACTGCGTGGAAAGTCTTCTTTCTTCTGATCTCCAACGAGACAGCATTCTTCCTGCAGACACTTTGCACTCTATTTTTAATTAGGTCTTGGGGATGAATTGCCGATTTTTTTTTAATTTTCCGTCATTGAGAGTTATATTAGGGTCTTTTTTCATTATATCCAGAGTCAAATAAATAGTATCAGCTATCACGTCTTTATCGGTTAGTTTCAGGATAAACTAAGATCCTTAACAATCTCAAAGGTCTCCCAAGTCTCGAGACTTTTTTTTGACTGACTGCAAAGTTTCGCCTGTTCTAGTTAGAATCTCTATTTAACTAACTTGGGAGTCGAAAAAAATTTTTAAATTAATTCTGAACATTTCAGGATAATTCTACTTTGCTTATGCTTCATACGTCAAATGTAATAACCTACCACAGCTACAATGTAGCCTCAATCTTCAGCATGATCCTTTCGTTTAAGAATATCCATCGATGGAATTCCTGAATCTTATATCATAAAAAAATTAGTCTAAAATAATGAGTCACACTATTTTGTGTAATTGTAATGTTTTACAATAACGTTTAATTTGTTTTTTTTTTACACTTGAAAATTTGATTTTAAAATTACTGCTAAGTGACTCAATTTATTAAATTGTATGCTATTAGCTACAATAGCTGCAAGGTGAAAAATTAATTCTCCGTGTTACTTACCTTGAGCTGGTGAAAAATCAACAAAGGAAAAATGGTACGAAAAACGGGTATTAAAAACAATAAAACATATCATTTATTTATAATTAAACTATTTGTACGGAAACGCAAAGCAGTTATCACATACAAGTACAAACACTGATTCGAATTAAGATGACACAAAAGATAGTTTGCCTTGTATATACTCTCTTAAAATAATTTGTACGTTTAAGGTTGAGAGTAGACGGTTTCACTAAGTACGTTAATTTAATTAATAATTACAGTTTTAGATAATTAATTAGTATCACAAAGAGGATTGACAATTACATTGGGTTCGGGCTTGACATCGACTTCCGTGGGACCATCCAAGAAGTAAGTTTCCATATTTCCCTTACCTTTCACTTCTATGGTCCCCCTGCACGTTAACGGATATCCCTTATTTTTAAGAATTTGATATACTTCCTTGGTAACCTTCAAGAAAGATACAAATAAGATGTCCTACAGTGGACAAGTTATGTCGTATAATTTTCATTATAAAATTTAATAAACATATACATTGTAAATATCGAGGGACAATTGCAACAATTTTTCTTTTTAATTATTTCTATTCTGATGTTTCTGCATGGGTTGAAGAGTTAATATCTTTTAAAAGGTAATGGTCACTGCACAATTCGCAAAGGTACTTTATCCCAGCCACCCTATTGCAACCATACATCGTTTCCCAAGCATCAAAGAGTCGATTGTAATACTTTGAGTCTACGAACTTTAGAAACGTATACGTTTCAGAAGTGGGAAATATTCTCTCGAATTTTCCACGGACTTTCAACTCATCTTCTGCACGAGTGAGATGTCTGACATCATCTCCCGTTAAATCTTGAAGTATCCCATTTAAATAATCTTCCCTCTGTTGATTTGGGCCGCTGTATTTCAGCTGTTTGTTTTTGCATTTCCTCGACAATTCTTTGCTGTACAGTCTAGAGTCAAAGGTACTGTTCACAAAATTGGATTTAATCGTCACTTTGTCGGGAAGGTGAAATTGAGCAAGATTCATTATCGATCTTAACATTGGTCCTTTGACGTCTTCATCTACAGGCGAAGATCCGTGAAGACTTGGCGAAATGTTAACTTCAAGCAGCCACAATTTCAGTTTCTCATCAAGAAGGATGTCAATACCGAATAGTTCGTAGCAATTGTAGTTACTCTGAACGCAATTGTGGTACGTTGATACGATACTTTTCTCACCTACGATAATTGTTTTGATTATCAACTGGATGATGTTTTGCCATAGTTTCGTTGTATTTACACCCTCATTCGTCAAATAATCCAAAAGTCTTCGGAAAGTCCACTTATGACCGTAGCATGAGTTTGAATTTTCATTGGCCGTGTACCACCGCGATCTCTTATTGACGCTGTAATTTGTAAGATGCATGTGCCTTTCATGTAAAGAATGTGAGTCATCGTTGTATTTAATCACAGCAAATCGGGTTAGACCGTCTCTGTAGAGATAGAATCTTAAAGGATCAAAAGAAGTTACCAAAACATAGAGCCGCAAATCAAATTTGTTGCCATTTATCAAATAAGGTTTTGATATGTATCTCTGTACGACCAGGTGTGGCTTTTTACGGAGGTTTGTCCACTTATCTATGACTTTAACACCGATTCCCCTGGCTGAACATGGGGGTTTGATTATCCACTTCTTCTCTTCACAGCCCTTCTCATCGTGCCAATCTTTTCTTAAAGACTCCAACTCTTGTAGTAGTATGTAAGTGCGAGGTATAAAATTGAATTCCTTTTCTCCAAATTTGCACATAAGTTTTTTGGAGTTCCTCCAAAAGCGATCTTTTCTCCCTAGATGTGAGGTGCTGGGAAAATGGTTAAATTTTTGGTAGTTCTTGAGAGTCCGAAAGCGATCTGAACAGATATTATTACTCCACGTTCCCAGCCACGTATCTTCATCTTCCAACTCGACAGAATCAGTTAGAGTGAATCCTGTATTTAATAGTATTTTTCGAAGCAAATGGGGTGTAATAGGTGTTAATTTCCATATTAAATACTGTCTACCTCTGGGCAATTTAAAAGGTTTCACAGCATCGTGTGTATTGAATACTATGAAAGGTGGTACTCCAGGAAATAAACTATTCCTGATGGGCCATGACGCCGGGTTTTTACCATCTTCCTCGTCACTACTGTTAAAATAAACAAAACAGGGGGAAGACTTGTTTGATTTAAACGAAAAGTTTTCGTAAGTGTCATCATATAAACAATTTTCCAAATAATTGCTGTTACAAAAATATTTATTTTTCGCAGTTTCTTTGGCTGCAAAATGAGGAAGATCGTAATCAGTATCGTTTGCAACGACCAAAGGTTCCTTTTGAGACGTTTTACTCACTATACCCGATGTTTGTACTTGTAAATATAAATTATGATTTTCTAGTTGATTCTTTAGTTTTTCAAATTTGAGTTTCTGTGCTTGAAACAGCGCCTTTTGATTTTCAAATGACTTCTCTGCATCATGCTCGGTTTTTAAAATTATTTCCCTCTCGACGCTGTCCAAACTGGAATTTTCAGAATCTGATGATATGTCAATGCTTGTACTTGACAAAGTTTTCACTGCATTGAAATTTTGAGATTTCATGGACAATTCCTTTTTGACTTTATGTCCTTTAGTGGCAGTTTTTGGACGACCCTTTGAACATACCTTTTTGAAGGCATTTGTCTCATTGTCATATTTATTGGTTGAAATAATTTTCTTATTTAAAGCACTACTGTTACTTGCATTCGACAGTTTTTGATGCGCAGTGTTCTTGGTACTATTTTCTTTCATCATAGTTTATTAACAACGTATAAAAAAATTATTAATAATAAATTGATTCATTGATTTTTGTTACCCCATTTTTGACACCTACAGAACTATACTGATTGAAACAAATACACGACAGAAAAATAATAATAGATAATCATAAAACGTCACTGTCTATAAAAATTTTCATGATTTAAGAGCTAAATGACTTATCATAATTTTTTTACAATAAATACGCAAACTAGAATTTAATATTAATTACAAATGCAGACACAAAGAAATAGAAGCAATTACAGATGTATCAATTAAATATTTAAGGAAGAAGAAGCAAAATAAGTTACTCACCTGAATTTTATCCAAAACACCTGTACTATCCATGCGACTAGCGACATTAACGGCATTACCCCAAATGTCGTACTGGGGCTTTCTAGCCCCAATCACTCCGGCTACGACCGGCCCAATATTAATTCCTATCCGTATACGAAAATTATTGAAAGAATGTTCATTAACAACATTTAATTGCTCCTGAATTCGGAGAGCGTAATCAGCCATCGCTGTGACGTGCTTGAAATCTTTCATATCACTCGTTTGCTGAGTTAGACCTGAGATAAAAACATTTAAAAATATTTAAAAACTATGTTATGCACCAAGTTGGTTAAATTGTTACACTTGCAATAAGTGGCATGAGTCATTTGCGAGCAATGGTGAGCAAAATTGATGTCCATCTTTCCCAAAACGCAATACGATCGAGACTTAGGTAACCGTTAATAAGTTCACTTTTTAAGACCAATATTGCAATCGTATCAACAAGACTTAGACTTAAGAGAGACCCATCCTAATAACCATTACTTAGATGTAGTGCAATGAATTGCGATAGCAACTGAGTAGCTAAACCAATAGAATGGAAACTTAGCAGTGGCCGTTGTCGAACTTCTAAAGAAAACTACAACTTATAGCTTACTTATCGACGAGTACTTGTAGACATACGTATATATAACAAAATTTTCTCGAAATTAGAACTACAGAATAGATAACAGGCTTCGAAATGTCTACGAAAACTCTTTTTTATTCATGCAAAAGCACCTAGTGGACATCACTCGCGATCAGTTATGAACCAGTGATTATCACCCTGTTGTGTAGATGATTAACGTTGTGCACTGGTGTCTTCAAATTCGTTTTCGCAATTATTTCAGAAATACCCTGTATATCAACTATATAACAATAGCATTCATCAACAACGTCCCTTGGGTATTTGTGAGAAGAACATATATACAAACACAGCTGTCACACCACAGTCATTTTCTAGTTTTCCTTATATTAGAGATACTGGAGATATTTGCGGAATGTATTATATACCCTAACATATATAACTAGAGTGGATAGCATTAGTGGTTCGTTATTGGAGATAACATTTCAAGTTCTCCTTCAAGTCTTCCCCACGATAAAATGTCACCTCGTTACTACCCTTTCTCGTCTTCGAACTTGTTGAGAGAAAGTTTGCAAAGCAGAGAAGAATGTTTCAAGTCCTTATTCGCTTTGCAGTGTCAATTCTAAAGTAACTACCTTTGTATGTAGTCATTAAATAATTGATTTTCTATTCGGATCCAATCATATAAACCAAGCTTTTACTACTTCTATCTAACTTGTCCAAATAGAATTTGTTTGATACGTTTTTCTAAGTGAGGGTATGAGAATTTTCACTGATTTTCTGGTATAAAGGAAAATAATTTTCATACGATTAGAATGTTGGATTTTCAAATTTTTCCCAAAATATAGTTTCTTTCTCTTTTATTTTGTATTTGCAATTTGGTTTTCTCGATGACGCTTTTTCGATTTTAATATGCCACCATCCTCCACCTTTTAAGCACGGAAAACTGTAGAGGATTTGGAGCAAACATAAATTTCTAGGGTCGTGATAGTGAGGGAGGAGGGTTGGATGAGAGGTTAGGTTAGGTTAGGTTAGGTTAGGTCATCTAATTTAACTTTTTTTAATGCACTTATTACTGTTTGACAAGCAGGCAGTAAGTCGTTCGATAACAGGTACTGTTGAGTTTCCACTCTAACTGCTCAGTTGTTATCACAATTCATTCCTCTATACCTATGTTGCCAGACCACACGTAGGGCCGGCTTCTAATTGTAACATATTGTGATGAATTTTGTCCTTAATTACTCTTATTTACCCCTACTATGATTAATTACACACGATTACATATTTGATCTAATTGTCACCCTCCAAAGTACCGTAATATTTTCAGAAACACTCTGTATAATTTCTTCAATTGAGGAAACCACAGTGTGCAGATTATTATATTTCTATAACGTTATTGCTGTGATCATCAATTCAATTAATAATAATATTTGTTAATACCATAAAGGAATGACGTATCTATATGGTGAGATTACCTGAAGCTGCCATGTAAGTGGCACCAGTCGATTTGATTTTCTCGATGTAAAAAAATTGCTCTTCTGAAAGGAGTTCATCGAAGTCAGCGATAATCTCGTTTAGGAGTCTCAAGCACTCTACTCCTTCGTTGTTGGCTTCCAGTTCGACATAAAACTCCGAAAAGTTCGGGATAGAAGCAAACATTATACAAACGAAACTGCACTGCTCATGGTAAAGCTCCTGTCAAATTAAAGAAAAACAACCCTATGTACACATCATCGCTCAAACATTTTACATAGAGTGTAGAATCATAAACAATGACATGGTAAGTGTCCACAAATTAGCAATAAACAAAATAAAACTTTATAATCTTAATATTAAGAAAATCCATCATAAAAACTAAAATATGGTAAAATTAGACATATTTAAATTCTCTAGTGATGCATTGTGTTATTTACACCTATTTAGAAATTGTTTTATTCAAAATTCTAAAGATTCTATTAGACCTTATTGAGAAGGTGAAACGAAAGAATTCATAGAAATTCAATTGAATGTTGAAGAGTATCAGAAAAACGAGTTCTACTTTTGATACAGACAAAATACTTTTTGAAATCCTGCTTTAGACAAATGTATCGATTTCAACCTCAATTTCATAACGGTAATTAAAAATTCCTAAAGTCTGGGACACTAAATCGACTTTATTGTACAACTGAATATTTTTGAATGGATTTATAAAGAAGTGCCACTATATTTTCAGTAAAAAATAAAACGGAAGTGTTTCAATTATTCTGATTGTGTGCATAGCTCTGAATAAAATGCAAACGATAGATATTCCTTTCGAGAGTGTCTTTGACAGTTACCAGCTACGATAAATATTTATGTATGTGAGTTATGCGCTCTCAGGATTAAAGGGGCTAAAAGATATGAGAAGAAATATGACAAACTTTGAAAGGGTACGTTTCGAATCCTTATAAGTGATGACGATGGAAAATAATAAGTAACTTCTTTACTTTGAAAAAAAAAGTCGATTTTTAGAAGAAGAAAAAAAAACAGAAATCATAAAGCTCAAATTGCGTATAAGATTCAGTAGCAGATAGCCTTTAAGTAGAAGTTTTTGTGTTGGGAAACCGAAAGCGAACATTTCTTATTGCTCCTCTCAGCCTTTTGTGTTTGAGAAATGTGATTCTTACAAATGGGCCTAATAAAAGAAATTAATCAAAAATAACGCATAAAGTAAAGCCCACGATTTTTCTACAAAAATATTGACTACGTTAAATTACAATTAACAATTTCTTACAACTGAAACTGAAAAGAAAAAAGATTTTGAAATCATGAGTAATACATAAATGCAGCAGTATTAAATGAATATCTTAGGCAACGTACACTTAAAGAATTACTATTTTTTGTAAATGCCACATTAGGTTAGGTTAAGTTGGGTTAGGTTAGTAAAGTGCCCTTTTGAATATCATCGCTGGAAACTGTGAAAAAGACTTCAAAAATACAATTAAGTAGAAAAAAATTATTTTTTATAATTTTGAAGCTAGTTAGGTTCAGTTGGGTTCGGTTCGATTGAAGGTAGGAAAGAAAATTAAAGAAAACGAAAGTAGAGAAAAGACAGAAACGTTTAGATTAAACCACAATGTGGCTGGGCCAAGTGGTCTTAGTTCTCCTAATCAGAAGACACTTAATGAATGTCAATACATTTTTTAAGGTTGTAATGAATTATATACAAATCCTCCAATTAAAAATTAAGTCCAATGTTCATCTTGTGTGTCGTGGTGGCACGAGGAATGGTGTTCCTGGGAAGATGGTGACTTTAGTTTTTTAGAGAAAGTGATTTATTTTTGGCAATATTTGCTTTCTAAATAATGAAGCAAACGTGTCTATAAGTAATTCTATATTTTCATTTTCGTTTTTTAAAATAAATATCTTTATTATTAATTTAATCGTTTCTCATAACATCGCTATCTTACCCTACTTTCCCCTAGAGGTTTTCAGCAATTATTATCTAAAGTCAAATAAAATTATATGTACTAAGAATGCATCCCTTATGATTCTACCCTCATATACGAATGTTTTTTTTAAATCATTTTAAGAAACAAGCGACGAAAACCTAATTATTTCTGTTTAAAAAAAATTACCGTTTCCGTATTATGTTTTGTTCTAAAGCGAGTCAACATTTTCGCCTTAGTTTCCATTCAGATATAATACAGATGTTATGTAAAGAGTTCGTTTGATCGTTAAATAACAAAAGACATTTTGTAACATCGTACGCATTCAAGATTCACAGTTGGTTACGTCGGGCTTACATTTGATCCGCGAAGCACGTCAACTGTACATTTTCATAATCAGACTGCGTTATGAATTTCAAAGTTTCTTCCATTAGAGCGCGCCTTTTCCCAGTTGCATGTATTACCCAGTTCGTACTTTTACCATGCAAATTAGTTGATGGTGAAGATGCACTATAGCTTAGGACTGGTCACTTTGACAGCTTAATTAGTTTCATCAAAAGGGAAAACAGCCCTTAACATGCAACTGAAATGTCTTCTATTACATAATACCGTTCAATCCTACAATCATTTTTTTTTTTTTAATTTTAGTGCTGTGATATCATTTGTTAGAAGAAGTTAGAAAAAGAATTACAATTTTCCAGAAATAGTTTGGTACTAAGAGGTACTATATATAATAATTAAAAAAATGTCAGTTTCCTGTTAAGGACCTTCGTATTTTTGGTAATGGCAATGAGCTCGATGTTTGATTCGTATGTTAATTTACATTAAAAATTATGAGATACATATGTATTTTTCTTGTTTAGAACCTTCATTTAAGGGGTTCAAAAATTATCCTAACCTCATAAGGGTGGTCTTCTAAAATATTACAAGAAAATCAAGGAGATATCGTTGGCAAATGTAACTCCGAAAAACTATAATCTCTTAATTTTTGTGCTCTTGAACTTAATTACTAATGTTATACATTGTCAAAACAAAGTCAGTAACATAAAAAATGATAAAAACAGAAACAACCATAAAAATAAAAACAACAAATGTCATTTTGGGAACTTACCTTTGTCTTAAAGGAATACCATTCCCTAATAGAAAATTGTTTTCCAATAATTCAAAGGTACTTTTAGTTAACGAACGAGTTTGAATGGAAAAGAAACAAACAAAAGGCATACGTACATAAATAAATTCTTCACAGATAGACTTATTTGAGTTTTCAAACTAATAAAGGAAAAGTAGAGTTTCAAAGAGATTCAGTGAATATTTGCAATTTACATCTGAGAATCAAGTTAAAATTTTTATTTTTCAGAAAGTACCTACGCGTACGAAAACACTACTTTTATTTTACATTTATATTAAGCTAACGGTCTCTGTTATTTTCAACTTTCTGTTAAGAAGAAGAGCAATAAATATTGAATGTCTCCTGTTTTATTAAGAAAACCTTACTCGAGAAGGAATGTCTTAAATTTTTCAGAAATACAATAACAGATATATTAGGTAAGCATTTTTACTTCATTTATATTACATTTTAAAATTACAAATTCTGTTGACTTATTTCGTCTCTGAAATTTAACACAAGATAACTCTCATTTCCCATTAGAATTAAGTATGTATGGGCTTATTTGAATATTTGCGAAAATAATAAAAAATTTAAGGAAGGAATTGATAACAATTTCAAAGAGACGATTGGACATGTCCTTAACTGTCAAAATTTTAAGCAGAAAAAAGTCTAACCTTATTTGAATTTGAATTTGTTTATAAATTGAGAAATAAATTTCTCTTTTTTGAAACTGTAATATTTAACAAGAAAAGACTTACAACCTTCCATCAAACAAAAAATATATATTTCAGCATGGAAAAAGCATTGTCAACAAGTTGATATTCCTAAGAATTTTTTAAATCTACCTTTTTCACTTCTCGTTCACATTCTATAAGAAATATCTGGATAATATAATTCTATAGAACACGCCGGGGAAGCGAAGCTTTGATTGAAATAAAAAATGTAACAACGTAATATAGCTTTACAACCCTTGAATGCGTACAAATTGTCCAGAAATGTTATAAAAATTTTTTTTGAGTATAAAAGAATTTGCCTCATTTGAAATAATTCCTACGTAAAGCCACAAGTTGTGGCAGAAGTCAGCACTAACTACATGTGGCGACATACTAGCCCACGTTCTTCAATTTCGATAAGCAGACAGAGAAGTTAAAGCGACTAGTGGCCGCTTCGAACTGGAGGAAGCATCTAATTACTTGTGGCTGAGACAAGTGGCAACGTCTAGTAGCTGAGCTAAGCCACTGGTGGCAAACACATGCTCTTGTCACCGATACCTTTGGTGGACGTACTTTTATAATTAAATAAAATGTTTAGTCACTCTTGTTCTGTAGTTTATCTCTCGACATATTCTATTGTCATCCCCGATATTGCAGGGTTAAATTGTTTATACGAATTCTTTTAAAAGACTTTTTTGTTCTTTGATATTAATTACGTGACATATGAATACCAATTTTATAATTTATTGCCGATTTGATTGAACTGCGCTATAATAATTGTTTTCATCAAGTTTAATGTTGATGATGTTAATATAATTAGTGAATTGATGCGCTTATTAAATTTTCAACTTGCTGTTGGACATGTGGTAAAGTGGCAATCGATGAATTAAATGATTCGTCTCCATGAAATTCGAACGGCTATTACAAAATAATTAATTCTGGAGCGGATTAAATATCAAATCTAACAAATCCAATCGGCGTAAAACTTTAATATCTACTGCATTTATGAAACTAGAATTTGATGACTTTACCAAGGATGAAACGTATTAAATTATTAATTTAAATAGTAATTCCGTTAGGTTAATTTATTATTTAAATGTCGTACTAATTATAAATTAAAGCTGCAGCTTATAGGAAATAAAGCTTTTATCGCAGTTTAAGAATGAATAAGTAACATAATAGTTTTTTTACTTACATCGTTATTTTCGCTATTCAAAAAATGTTCAGCAACATGTACAGGAAGAATATTTGCTAAAAGCTTTTTGTTGTAAGCCTCCAAATGCTCCATATCTTCTTTCTCCTCTGTAATAAAGTTTAAAGGGAAAAAGTAACAAAAATGAAACTTAAAAAATATATTGAAGGTACTACTATATACAAGTATGTAACCATTAAAACCAATATACACATACATATATGTATGCAAAGCCCGTCCTTTTACAACAGCTTATCCGAAGTTATATATTTTCAAGCATCTTCAATAAAAAAAAAAAAATCGAAAAGTGCTTTCAACTGCTTTCAGGGAGAGTAGGCATTTTAAAATTCTTTAGCAGATTTATATAGCTTTTGGGGGTAAAAAATTCTAAGTAAAGAAACTATATCAAAAATACCACAAAAGACGAAGTGTACGTTGAGAGAATCGTTGATAAAAGTTTTCTTTAAAATTTCGTTAGTCCTTTGGAATATTAATAAATATGTATATGGGTAAAAAAAAACGTAGGCATTCATTAAGTACAAAAACCTAATAATAAAATCCAATTTTGAAAACGATAACGAACGTAATCTTTTTCTTTGATCCATTATCTATCAAAGTAACAACCCAATTCTCTGAAATTACTTGACTTGAAATAATAACGTAATACCTACACCCAATTCTCTTGTTATATGTAATCAAAATAGAAACCTCGGGATTATGCCAATGCCTGTCAAAGAAAAGTGCTTATTAATCTCCACAATAAGGGTTTTGACCCGCATTTTTTTATTTCCTAGAAAGCACGATTTGCTTTAACAAAGGCAGATGATTGTTCGATCAAATATATATGTACAGCTTTCCTTGCTTTTGAAATTTCGGAGTACAAATGTCCCCAAAAATTTAATAAGCCAAACAACTGCCAAATGATTTCCTAAAGGTTTTTTATTTGTTTATGGGCCATGTTTTCTTCAATTTTTCATATAAATTACTTATTGACATGTCGTTTTAAACATAATGTTTTCCGTAAATGAGATAAAACAAACAAATAGTTTAAAATTAATATGCCTTAGATTAAAAGATTTATTTGCATAAAGAATTCGAAAGGTGCCATCTACTGACAATCTATTTAATCAACATGTAGCTCTTGGTTACATTGTATTAAGCCACGTATTTTATTCGCAAGGGGAATCTAAATACTAATTATTTGTTTAATTAGTTTTGTCAGATTAACCGAGACACAGTCACTGGTTCGTTAATGAATTATCTCATTAAAACAGGTTAGAGTGTCACAATTTCAATCGAGTGCCTCATTAGCAGTGACGCACTTAAATAGAAAAGTTTGCATTTTGTCCACTTACCGGTCGCCTGCAGTTTCCAAACGAAATCCAACCTGTACGTCGCCTCTGTTTGTTGACTGTGAATTATTAAAGCCAAAACGAACCCTATTACCACCACAACACTTATATACTCCATCGTTAACGATGTTCCCGGCACAGACCTTTAACCAAATTAACCTTTTTTGTGGTAAATTTCTTACGGGTAAAACAGTTTAAATTTTAAAAAATCCACAACAAAATGTTAAATTGTTACCCTTAACCGTTGCAATCATTAAATCTAACAAAAAATAGGAATCACAATGGCAGCACTGTCATAGACAGATTGAATATTTATAAATCAACTTCTTGTCGTTTCTTTACCTTTAATATTTATGTCTCTGATAGCTGCAACGACTTTGATTAAATTTAGTGGTGGGCTAGTTTGATATCAGAGAAAACTTATACGATTCATAGATTTTTCCAAAACTTTACCACTAAGAGGGTAAAAAAGGGGATCAAACTTTATATTGAAAATGCTTAACCGTTAGAAACTGTTCAGGAAGAGAGTATGACATTTTTCTTATATTCCTGCAAATTCTCCACCAATTTCATTCCAAAATTCCAATCTTGTTTGAGATTCACTTTCCTGATGTTTTTAACAAGTTCAGGAAGATTTACTTCCCCTGCATCCACATTTTTTTTCTCAGACTTATTTAGATACCATGAAAGACGTCGAAGTGTGGTAGGAAGTGAATGAACTTTGCTTCAATCTGTCTCAGTATCGCCAGTGATATACTACTGACATTACTAATAAATCTCGAAATAATTCACTACATGTGCAGTGATTGGACTTTAAGAAGCTAAATAACATAATGTCCAAAAGTTTTACACAAAATTAACTTGTAACAAATCTTGATAGTAAAAAGGTAATAATTTACAACATATATAAATCAGGAAACATGAATAAATGTATAGATGTATTTGTATATTATTACCCTGTTTTGTACGTCGACTCGTATTCGAACTTTTTGGAAAAGTAAATGTGAAAGTACGCTGCCATCATAATTAACATTAGAATTGTCTTAAGCAAAGAGATCAGTACTTGATACACAGCGCAGGCGATCATCGAAATTAGAATTAGAAGTAAAAATCTCTGGAAAAAGAAAAATTGTTTATTGGTTAAAAAGTATCATATTTGTTGCCTTTTCTTTACGAACTGAAAAATATACTTTTTAAATAAATAAAATTTTCACAGACAACTTACATCATTACTATGCAAATAGTAGATTACGAATTCATCTATTGAACCCGATGGATCAGTCATTGTTTCATTTTTTACGTACATGGAAGAGGGCAATGGAAGCTGTTAATAAAATACAACACTGACAATAAGAACTGATATTCAATAAACAATGGAAAGGATTCAAAAAATAATATTCTTGGGTCAGACCATTCAGTCTGTTATTCAAAATTATTGAAAATTAATCATGAAACTGGTGGAAACTTAAAATCTAAAATTAGACAAAAGGTGAAGGTTTAATAAATGAAACATGAAATTTTCGAGCTGATAAAGAAGTAACCTATTGGAAAATAAAAATAGAATTCAAAATATTATAATCAAGCCACAAATTGACGAAAGAACTAGGAAACAAAACATAAAGAAATCCCAAAAATGAAATTTAACATGAACTCTAAACACCAGCTACTGACCAAAAAGGCGCCGCTACTGTCGCAATAAATTTGAAAAAGTCGAAAGATCTTTTGAGATACATTTTTAGAAGAATATATTATTTAGAGTTAGTTTCATTTTCTTTGTCTTTTGATTCTATTTTGTTTTGGAAATTCGTGGTTTGTTCTTAATTTTTTCTATACTACTTTGGTTTTTTAATTTTCTCGGACGGCCTTACCCTCTAGAATTGATTACTTTTTTATCAGTTAGAATATTTCATGTTTCTTTTACTTGACTTTATTTTTCTAATCCTCATCTTTTGTCTAATTTTAGGTTTTACGTGTTTACTTTTTTCATCATAAAGTTTCAAAAATTTTGTATTTTATTGATGATAGTTGTAAATATATGAGTCTTTCAGTGTAATGAATTCAATGATTTGATCGAGTAATTTTATTATTTAAGTTCTTAAATACTTTACGAGGGTATTAAACTTATCGTCACAGAAATAATAAATTAACTCTTTTTATTAGTGGAATAAAATTTAATTAGGAAACAAAATTGTTTAATATATGTACTTGGATAATAAACATATCTTAATTATGCTAATAAGTAACGAAAATTGTTAAATACCTACCGTTGAAGCTAAAGCCATGCAGAAAACTACAAGGATTACAAAAGTAGATAAAATTTGAGCATTGTTTCTATTTTCATGAATGGCTTTGGAAATCCTGTGCAGAGTACCACGAATGCTCTGAAAAATAAAAATTTAACCCTGACTTAAGACTAATTAATACAAATATAGAAACATCGAAACATAAATGAGTTGTTGATATTAGCAACACTGCGTGAATTTTAGAAAAATGCATAGCTCCGATCTTGTGAGATTCTAAGAAAAATTTAGAATTTCAATCAGTAATCCTCAGGTTAATTTTTTAAAATCAATCTGTAATTACTTAAGAATTAACATCAAGCTGAAAATTCGTTTTTTTTTTTTTTAATGAAAAGGAAACGTTTTAATTGATTATTTTGGAAAATCACAATGAATAAAATACAATATTGAATTTAATTTCCACAGTTTTTATTTTAGCCATAACTTAAATGGTTGATTATTATTCGATAATTGGAAACCAAAAATGAATTTTACGAGTTGTTGAAAAGATCGTACATTTTAATTCAAAGCATTTGATAAGTTGGTAGATAAAATTTCTGGATGAAGATGAAATTAATTTTCTCTCTTTTGGACATCATGCATCCATAAAATCGATTAACTTAGCATAATTTTCCAATAACGGAACTGATACCTCGATGTATAGGTGATTGATGCATTCACCCTATGAAAAATGCAAAATGTATGCAGAAATAACCAATTAATATTAATGAATCGCGCCTGTTGTGACAGATAGGATTAATCTTGTTAGATATTAAAGTGATTTTCAAAATCTCCAACACTTTTCCACGGACTCCTTTTTTTTATTGCACACTCTATTTCCGTTTTAGTTCGATAGATTAATAATATATACATGTAGGTACTAACTCAATAAAGGAAACCCAATAAGGCAAACTTAATAAATAATACGTAGTATTTATATATTATTCATAGACTAGAAACTATAGAAAAAGATTTCTCTTTTTCTTCAACCAGTACGTATTTTTTTTTCAACTAAACTCATCCAAGTTAGGTGTAATTTATTATTTAATAATTTTTTGTTAAAGAAGGAATGACGGAAGGATGAAAAGGATTGCTTTCTACATTTTAGTTATTTTTGGGTGTTTTTTGAAATCCGTTTTTTACTTTTTTAAAGCCGATATTAATTTTTCTGAACAAAATTCCAGTGGTTTCCATAGATACGTGAGAAGTCGTAAAGAGTAATATGAGAGATCAACAGTCACGTTTATGGGAAAAATTGTAGCCAGGAAAATTACTTATAATAAGTATATTTAGTACTTTTTTCAACGACTGACGGTTTCTTTTTGAAAAATTGTTTTTGAAAAAATTCTGGCTGCTACCAAGTACAAATATGCTTTGGCAAGATGCTTAACTCCTTTACCTCACATAATATTTTTGGTGGCACACGTATCGATAGGGATGTTGTTCTGAATCCAACTTCCCCACTCATTTTTAAGTTTTGTGTCTTTTTGTCTTTATTTCCAGAACTTTACTTTGGGTAAGGAATGCAGTGACCACAATACTTTTTTTTTAAAAACAGGAAAAATTTGTGTTTTTGACTTCCTGATAAAAATTTTGAAAATCTTTAAATATTTTAATAAAACTACCAAAAATATAAAAAACAACCATTTTTTTAACCTACTATTTTTGAACATTTGGACGTAAAAAATAATCGTTTCTCTCAAATGTGCAGTTAAAAATGCTCGAATTTGGCGTCATTCTGAATGAAGAAAAAAGTGAGGAAATTGAAAATAAAAAGTAAAACCAGGCTGATTTTATTTTTCTACAATAAAAATAAAATCGCACCCGTTTACTAATGAGCTCGTTTCAACTTGCAAATAGAAGTACCCAACTATTATTTCTTGTACTTACCCGTATTCGCTCTACAACAACTACAAGTTGTACTGCCACCAAAATAAAAAATAGTGCAATTGCACACACCAGCGTGTAAATATTTCTGAAATAAAAAGTACCTAATTAATATACATTCGTAATGGAAAATTTTATCTTAACGTTTTTGTACAGCAATATTTTGTTTTTAACTAAAAGATCTCATAAACAGTAAATTTAACGCCAATAAAGATCTTATAATCGATTTATTTTAAAAATTTATAAAATTCTATTGACAATTTTGCTTAGCTTGTTAGGGCATCAGCGAGAGTATAACAGGGTACACAATTAATTAATTTAAGTTGTAATGGACAAAAAATATTCTTAAAAAAACTGAAAGTTTTATGATAAACAAAATTATTTTAGTTGGAACTTCTATTTTTTTTTCTTAAGAATATTATTATTATCATCAAAATTGTACCATTGTGTAATACAGCATCAAAATTGCAAATTAAGACCTTACAGAATTTAAAAATTCGAGAATGAGTAGACATACATTTGACAGTTATGAGACGAAGGTACGCGGCATTCCGTGATTAGTCGTGTACCCCGTCACCACTGATTCACCCTTAAAGTCCGGCGCCTTCAACACATAATATAGTGCGTAACTTATTACCACTTTGATACTTCAATTTTTTGCCCCAATTTAAAATAAAAGTCCTCCCTAGGCAAATATACAATAAGAACCAGAGTTTTTAAATGTTGACTTACCTTTCGTGTATAAGTTCAGTTGTTAAAATAGTCAGAAAACATACGATGGAGCATAAAAAATACAATCTAAGCATTCTGTCTCTCTCCTTTGCATACTGAAAACAAAACGATGAAAGTCTGTAACAGGAGCGACAGTGTAGGTACACAAAAATATTTTCTTCTATTACATCTCTAACTAATTTTTATAATATAATAATACAAACAATACGATTACTTAAACATTGTTAAAAAACTGCAGAATTGCTTAAAACGTGAGGAGCATAATAATAAATTAATTATTACAATAAAAAGACTGCAAAACATTTTGTTCAGTATTTCCATTATTTTGCAATAGGAATAACAATATTCTCAAAACACATCATAAAGACTAAATTTTCTCAAACTCCTGAATCCACCCTCAGGTTGAAGTAAAATTTTGGATTGCATGTATCTATAAACCTATTTTATTTTATAAAGAGCCAGTAAGAGAGTTCTGAAGAGTGAATACCGAATAAAGAATGTCAAGTTAGGCATTACAATTTAGAAGGGCATGTAATATCTCCTTAATTGACCTTATTTTACTTCTAAATTACTTTTGCAACATTAATTTTATGTTTTAAGCGATGGGAAGTCGTTTGGAATATATTAAAAAACGTCAGCGATGGATGTGAGGGTAAAGCTACCCAAAGCAGTTACCTTAATTGCACTTTCCCGTGTTTTAAAACAAAAAAAAAGAATGAATCACCCGAGGCATTGTAGAAGAAGATGAAAGGAGAAAAAGAAATTTTTAATTAACATTTCTGAAAATAAACAATTATTTTTATGTAGAAGAGTTTCTACGTTCAATTAAAAAGTTACTGAAACTTGATAAATAAAGCAATTTATGAACCATGAATATCTTCGGTTAATTATTATTAATAACGAGTATGCCTAACGGATATTGTCAGCAATATTAAAATAAAAAAATCAATGACATTGCAGCTAAAAATAGAAGGAATGCTCAAAATACATATTTCCACAAATAAGTAAGGCTCATTTTAGAATTCCCTAAGTAATTTTGGGAGCAAGTCCAGGGCAGTGGTTGCAAACTTTTTGAGAAAAGTGTGTTAAATTTTGTTCATTATTCCTTTTTAATATTAATTCATGCGTCAGTAGGCTTTAAGGTCATATTTTGAAAGCAAGGGGAAGGTGTAGTGAAAAGGGCATAAATATTTTGATACAGTAAAATTTTGTTCACATCAGATGTAGACAGTTAAACCTTTTTTGGTGCTTACTCACACAGAATACTTTAAAAAGGTTTTCATTTCCTTTTTTTATTTACAATTTTTGCTTTGATATCAAGAAGTGGTGATCATCCCTATTTCATGATTTAAAAAATATTCACACTGAGTTCACAGCCTGGCGCAAATTGAACCCATTCCAAACATAGGCTCAATACAGCCTGCCGTCTCTATTATGTAAAGAATAAGTCTATAAAAAATATATATTCGTGACGCCGAGGTAATAATTCTACCACCATTAGGTAATCCAGCTCTAAGGGTAGAAAAACAGGAAATGATAGCTTATCCACTGAATCTTTAACCATATTTGGATTTCACAACGCATAATTTACTTCATCATTATCTGATATCAATGATTCTTCTTTTATTATAGTTGAAGTATAATTTTTCTTATGTAAATATAATAAAACAATTTCACCTAAAGGGTAGGAAAATGAAATATAATTGACGATTTTTTACTTGTTGTCGGCTCTATCACGCATAACATTCATCTGAGAATTATCAGATATCCATGACTCTTTTTTTATTGGATAGAAATTCCTCAAATTTAAAAACAAATTTCACAACCAACAGTAAAAAAAATATATAGGGGATAATTGCTTTTTCGTCTGTGAACCGATTCTATTAAAACTTTACAACTCTTTTGAAATTGAGAAATAGAAGAGTAAACTTTTGTTATATCATTTTATCTTTCTGCATTAATTCAGTATAATTGGAGGACATTTACAGAATTGCTGCAAACTGCAGATCTGTACACAGACATATATTGCAATATTTCAGTGATAAATGTTTATACGATTTAAGAATGCGGCGAAAATGAAGTTATATTTTTAGAAAATCTGGCGCGTTGACCCGGAGAAGACCCAGCTCTGTGCAAAGTGAAATAAATTGTCCGACACCTTACGATGTATTCTACTTACCCTTGCAACTCCACAAAAAAAAAATCTAATTTCAAAAAGGGGGGAGTTTCTATACAGATTAAGTTGATATATCTACCCTATTTTTTTCTGAATAACTCTGCCACTTTCCGCGTGAACTTCATTACTCATACGACAAAAACATACATACAGATTTTTTAATAAATAAATGTTTTTATTTCAAACTATAGCCTTAGCTAAAAGTAATTTATATATCACTAGTAGTAATATACCCACTATGTACAGGTATTTATTTTATTCTATTTATATTACATTATATTTATTTTACTGTAGTTTACTCTTGATTTATCTCATTATTCGCACACTAAATTTCGTATAATAAACTCAATTCAACATAACTAAATTAAATAAACCTCGATTTTTTTTATTTGTAAACGACAAAGGGGTGCTTTTTGTCGAAGATATAATTTTGTACCTAGAAGACATGTTCCTACAATTTTTTTTGTAGCTATCACAGTTTTTGCTACGTATGCGCCAGTAAAAGTGAAAGAACACATTTTGCAAAACTTTAACATTAAATAAATAATAGGTACAATAAATTTGCTAGGGTTAAAAATTTGTACAAAAGCCCTTTACAGTGGCCTCTACAAGAATCTGTGGTAAAAAAAAATTTGCACCATAAAATCTTTTGGTTTTTAAACTAAAAGGGTTTAGTAAATCGACTACTTTCATTGACGTTACGCGTAAGCTGTTGGGCCTTGAATTCTCGATGATTAGGGCCAGACTATAGACTGTATAGACTATAGACAATAGTAGCAGCTTAGTTAATAACTGACTTTTTTGTATTAGATTAAATATTTCATTTAAACCAACAAGCAGATGCAATAACTATCTACATTTACTTCAAAAATATGAGCATGATGCAACTGAGGAGGGTTTGGGCGACATTAAATAAGCGAGAGGAAAATTTTACATTCAAGTGTATCTTCAAAATCATAATGAATCCGTGAAGTGTATTCGTTCTAGAAACAGTATTTTTTCTTTTGGTGATGTAATAATCCCTGCACCTCCTGTTCCCATTAAGGGTTAAGTTTTTAAAAATAATTACGTGGTGGATAGTGATGACAATGTCGGGAAAAGAAATGGTAGAAAATAGGAGATATTGAAAAAAGTAAGAGAACAAAGGGCGAAATGGACACAATGAGAGCTGGAATGAATGAACTACCGAGATATACTAATAGAAGCAGAACCAGGAGTAAAGAGAAGAAAAATGAGATTTATGTTAAAGTATTGTTACAAAAATTGATTCAGAACAGGAAGAAGTTCAACCAATCTTCCGACTAACGATTCGGCTCTTAACACATTTGTTTCTTATTATATGATGCCTTTTGGCACTACAAACATTTCGAAAACTAAAAGAATCTAAAACATCTATAAAATTCAAAAATATTTTTTGTTTGTCAAAATGCCTGTGTATTTTTTTAGACATACAAAGCAGAGACGCCAATCAATTTTTTTCCAATTATTGTCGTAAAACCTACAATTTTATCAAAGAATTTTATTTGGTAAAACCAAACCCAAAAAAAAATATATAACAATTCGTGTACTGTAGTGAAAAAGCTGAAACTTTATATGAATCAGTTTTTCTTTTGAAACAATTATTTTTACAAATAGATTATACAATCAATTTAATATTATGCTCCCGTAAGTTTTAATAAACCAGTTCTTCTTAAAATACTAATTAAGAAAATACGTAAATTGTTTTTGTAGCTTACCTTTTTTTCTTTTTCTGATTCTTTAAATGTGAGTAAAAGTGGCCGACAATGTTCAGATCTCAATCGATCGATACTTCGAGCATCGATCGCTTTCATTAAGTATTCATTCACCTCGTCTTCGGGGTTTTTGTCGTCGGTTGCTTCACCCAAACCCAACCTCGTCGTCAAACTAGACAGGAAAACACTGTCACACTTCACGTCACTTATTGTTATTAAGGCGAGCAAAACTTTTATCCTAACTCAACTAAAGTTTTATAAAAGTATCGAAGAAAAAAGTAAAAATAGAAATGTAGTGGTGTTAGTAATTTTTTTTTTTTGTAGAAGTAGAAGTTGCTTACTGTGATGTATGCTTTCCGTGTTGTGAACCGTGGCCCATTACACGCATTTCCTTCGAGACGTCTCCGTTCATGGAAAAGGGCTGTTGCGGTTTCTTTACCTGTAAATATTTTTCCTTTACTTGCACAAACAATACCTACAACATATCTCTCCTAATAATTAAAAAAAAGCAACTCAATTACTTTTCCTTTTCCTTTATGCTGTAATAATTTTTCTCGGACTAAAAAGTGGTGCAAATAAAAGGTTTCGTTAGAAGCGTTGTAGATTTTATTTTCGTCTTTGCATGAAATAAGACTGAAATAGACAAATATGGCCTTGTATATACATTGATATGTTACTGTAAAAGCTCGAACTATGGTAAATCCTAACCTAACTTAACCTAACTACCAAGGTATCTGAAGAACTAAACCCCAACCAATAACCTAAAACAACTTCAACGGTTTAAATGACAGAATAATTCTGAAAATTCATGAAGTTTTACTTTCGACTGACTCATTGTTTCATTCTCAAAACCAACATTTACCAGTTTAAAACATCGCTTACGTTAAACTGCAATGGCGAAAGCTTGAAAAAATGGTCCCTTTTTTTATAAATTTCTAGATTTACCAACTCAAATAACACGTTTTCACATATTTATTTTAACATTTCTGTGGCTTTAAGGCAAATTTTAAGATTTACAAAGTGAATGGCGGTAAAAGTTCGAAATGGACGGCGATAACAGAATTATTAAGAGTTGGTTTTACTGTAAAATCTAAGGATTTACCCTAGATCGAGCTATTACTTTTACAGATACACATATCTATTATTACCTATTTCAGATTAATAAATAATAGCTACTAACAGGGTTACTTTCTGTATTTAATTATTTGGGCTTTTAGTATCTATAGTGTTATATATGCTATAAGTTCACACAGGGCCATCCACACTAGAAGTACATATCAAAAATGCTGCTTATCTCCAATTAAAATTGATAATTGATATTGAATGTCGTGTTCATGCATAATATATAGATCGTTTATTATAATTTTAAAAATTTAAAAAAAAAAAAGATTCTCTCAGTTCGTCTGCGTATACAGGGTGTGGTGTAAATCAGTTAACGATGAAATCCATGTTGTTTTCTGTCACTATTGTGGCAGGTTCTTGAAATTTCTTGTTATCTCAATCCTATTAGGATGCTGTTCCACGAATAACCTAACCTAACCTAACCTGACCCTGTATATCTACCTTTTTATATAGAAACCGAATTTAATATATTTTTTTGAGATGAACTAAGTATAGTTCCAAGATAGTAGCATACTAAATTTAATAATATTGGATCTTGGATTTAGAAGATAGACAAGGAAAATCCCCAAAATAAAATGGGAAATACAAATTAAAGCTCTGTTGGGTCCATTGCAAACTAGCTGTCTTTAAAAAAAGAAAGGAAAACCAGATTTAGTAAAATTTGATGGTTTTTGAATTCGGCACTCTTTTCTCAATTATGGTTTTTCTTCAGTAATGATACTTTATCTACTGTTGATTTACAATCAGACATTAATTAATTCTAGTGATTATACGCTAACAACCTAATAAAAAAAGGCAATTTTCGAAATTTGGCAGTTTGACGATTACAAAAATCACTTGTGGAATATTTCGCAAAGAATTGTTTTTGTTTACTTATTATGTTGAATTATGTAGGTATTGTTGGTATAAAAAATAATAGTACTTTTGATTATGGTATCGAAAGAACATGCCGTTTAATTATTTTAATTTCGAATAAAAAGACTCACTTGATCGCATTTTACTCAAACATTAAATAATTTTCATTACAATTTTCATTAACCATTAATAAAAAATAAATAAGTATTGTTCATGTCATCAACAAAATCAAATTCTCATAACCGATAATTAAAAAAGTATTTACATTTAATTTTATTTTTTGTTTTTTACTTGATCCTGTAGACAATCCTTATTTATTACAAAATGCTGTAAAATCTAACTCACTATCAGATATCAAAGGCATGATCATGATTAACACTATTATTCATTCCAAAAAGCTTTTCTTACTTTTTCGATGACGTTAGCCTAAAATCGTAACTATTGTCAGAAGGGATCATTGTGGCTATTAACTTCACAATGTCAGCCACCACGAAATCGTTTACGACTGTGGAAAAAATTATTATGTCCATTTCGTAGACTATAAATCTCTATTTTATTAACCATCAAAGTGCTTTCGCATGATTTAGTGCACAGAAACGTAAATATTCATGTTTCGTAAATAGCATTTCCTTTCATTAATGGACGAATGAAATAAGTCACAGAAAAGAATTATGAAACTGAACACAGAATTAAATTAATTCTAATACAAATATTTTTGTGACCTGCAGCATTAAAAATTATTACTAAATAATAAAACAAATTCCTTTCAATAAGCAGAAACCAAGATTGAGATGTAACCAAACAGACGTTTCCTGAAAAGTATACTCACTCTTGTATTATGAATATATTTTGGGGTTTTAAGTATAAAAAATATCTAAAGAATCTATTACATCTCATTAACATTATATTTTTTTGATTAAAAAAATAATAAACTGCAATTTAAAACCAAGGTATTTAATTTTATTTTTTATTTTCTTCACATTTTTGGAGGAACTTATTCATACCCTTTTCTTAATAAGTTAGCAATACATAATATCTTTTTTTTTTTAATATTTCGGCATTTAAGCAGCAACCAATAATTACAATTACATGGATTTAGTTTTTCAACATATTTTTTTCTGTAGCCATTTCTCAGTTTTAACTTGCCTCGATGAAATACAATTTATTTTTAATTATTATTTTGATCCACCCTTAACCTTTGCTCATTTTACGTGTATTATCAAGGATTATTACGAATTAAAATGTACATACTCTGTACATACTTACCACCCTGTATGAGTCTTGTGGGACAATTAAGAAAGTTTCTATGGAATGATCTTTCAGGTAGACGTTTCGTTCTCCCCCATTTCCAGGTTCTACCTCGTAGTCTCCGTTCAAACATTGTAAGGTCTCTTTCGTAATGTGTACTCTCCTGGAAACACAATTAGCTGTAGGTGCAATATGAAAGCGATCTATATTTAACACGCTTTTGTATTCTCTCCTACAGTCTTTTCCGCCTACGCAAGCAAGGCATAAATGATTTAACGTTTGACATTTACCTAAACCGTCAAAAATCGTTTAAAATATCATTTGTCTTATTAATCAGTAAAAATATGCAAGGATATGAGCTAATGACTTATTTCACTTAACGTATAAATACAAGCAATGATACAATAAAAACTATGCTTCATGATACTGTTTCGATCAATATCGATCATTATCATGAGCAACCCCCATATTACTTACAAAGATATTTTTGGAAATAGCCAAACTAATCGCCCCTGAAACTTTACCAAAATAAACGAGATATCTTTTTAAATATTTAAACAGTAACATTCCATACCCGAAAGAAACATGGAAAAAATTTCGCAAAATGATTTAAAAAGGGATGGAATGTTGTAGGAAGCTAAAGAATTTAAGGTTAAGATGGAAAAAATATTCATGCACCCTCGCATAAAAGAATCTTTATTACAAAAAGAGATTTTATTTTAGGAAGCAGCATATTATGTAGAAATATATCTGCAATGTATAGAAATCCTTACAATTTACCCAGCCAGGGCTTAAAAAAGAACTCCTGAGGAGTCACCACGAGTTAAAATTTACAATTTCTATACAATTTTATTTTCACCAGGTAACAGTTCTTTATAACTTTTTTCGACGTTAACATGTCTCTATTACTTAACACGAATAACCATCAATAAATTATAATGTTCTATTTAAATCCTTCTTTTCGACAGAATACTTGCCAAGAACAAATCGTGTGTTATACATAGATTGAGTTGAACAAATTGAATTTTGTTAAACATTATTGAATGCTAAGATTTATAGCGTGTGCCACAGATGGCGTTCCTTTTTCTGTCTGCGGTGGTTTATTAATCTACCTGTTAACACAGAAGGTGCACTGTTTGATATACTTCAACAGTTCAAAAAAAGCAATTCAAGCAAAGTAGAACCATTTGTAAAATCAAAATGGGATGATTTTTGTTCATTCAATGACACAAACAAAACAACACCCCAAATTGTTAACATTACAATTACGCGAAAACCACTAAAGTTGGGTATTTGCATTAAAGCTCTATTGGAAGCACAAATTATTGGCTACAGTATGAATTTTTTAAAAACAATGTCTTTTATTGGTATATGGACAATTAAATAAAGGCATTTTGTTTGCTATTTTCTAAGATAAAAGAATTTTTTATAGTTTTAGATGCGTGACCAGCCTCAATAGCTGTCGTGATTTATATTTTTATTATCTACGAGTTATCATACAGATGATAACACAGTCGGTTTCCTGTTAAATTTTAGGTCACGAAAAAATCTATTTTGTCTTGGCCAGTGAAGGTACTTAACTTTAAGTACTTTTTCTCTCTTTCATTTTTTAATAATTAGTTTCGTGACGATTCTGTGTTCTAACTCAAAGATCAATATTTGGATGTTTGCAAATTGAATTTCTAGAAAAATGAAAAAGCTTTTCAAGTAACAGGTTGAAAAAACCTTCTCCCCTATCTAAAGAATTGACAGTTGTTGATTTTCAACAAAAGAGCAAAAAAGAGTAAAAATATAATGAAGTCAAAATTCGCTCAGTTTGTTCTGAGGCGTGTTTACGTCTGAGTAAATGTTTGCTGACATTCGGTGTACGTTGATAATGTGCAGAAGAATCAGCCAAACACGTATTTGTATATTTATGGAATGAATTCAGTGCACGTACGTTCAATTTATTTGCATAAAAATCGACTTCTGGTCTTTGGTATGCTCTACAACTGAACCAATAGGTAGATAAATCTAAGGCAGATTCATACAGAGAATTAACCCTTTTTTTTCTAAAAACGTATTACCTTTTGGAAAATCGGTCAATTTAATGAATAAACTTCCGAAGTTCCTGGCTTCTCCAAAAATTTGATGAAGAAAAAAATCTACTGTATGGTCTAAGTCTTTTCTTTGTGTAACTACCAACCGATGTTTCGCATCACTAAATGATTCTTCATCAAAAGTAAGAGAAAACAAGTCTGACCCTTGTTTCAGCTTTAGACTGGTTGGATATATATGCATCTCTATTTTTTTTATCCAGATCTAATCTTCTCATCCCTCGAAAACTATGTTATTTAAAATCTTATACTACCTGCAAACAATATTCCAACCAAGATTCCTCTTTAGTCCTAATTCTGATCCTACTAAATCCTTATTGTTTACTACAGCTCTCTTTGTTCTTCCCCCTTTCCTAAAACTCTCTCCTACCCACTTATACCCACATTTAAGAATATTTTTTAATCTCCAGGTGGAATAGTTTGCGACTAGAGAAGTTATCTCTATACCCATGTTAAAAGTTCCTTGACGTTGTGCCAATCTTTGTTTAACGTCTTCATCCCTCTTTTCTTTAAAAAAAAATGTATTTATGTACTGAACTAACTTGAATTTAAATTGTCTTACAAAATTTCAGCAACTAATATCATATGCCTATGCTTTGGAATAAAGTACAGTAAAAAACAGTAACGATTCATTTTAAAATTCTAATAAAAACAGTCAACGTTTGCGCTCATTTGTGATATTTGGATTAATAAACACAAATAAAACACGATTTTCATAGAATTAGCAGGGTTTAATTTGTGGCGAGAACTGGTGGTAACTGGCGCTTGTTAAAATATTAATTAAAACTTAAAATAAATAGTGTTTCTCGTTCTACAGAAAATCCAAAAGGGCTTAGCCGAAAAGCTACGCTCTGTTTCACGTTTCATCGAGATATAATAAGCTTTAAATTAGAGTACAAAATTCTGACTAAAGGATTTACGTTTCTATAAGGAAAATATAACAGCTGTGTTATGTAAAGGTTATTATTTGTTAGTTTAATTAACGTTCGTGTTTTAGAACTGTTCCTATTCCCAAGAAATGATTTAAATTATAATTTCAAAGCATTTTTTAATAATAATTGTAACAGTGCCGGCACTAAGATAGTCATTACGTTGCAAGAGTCTTTCGAGTATTTAAGGTACCAAAGTATCAAATTACTATAGAGAGACCAAAAATTCATCATTGCAATTTACTTCTTTCTTGAGTTAACCTCTGAATCCGCTAGAAATTATCGCCTCTTACAAGCTTTGCTCTTCTAATTTCTTCATTTTATTCACACAACCATTACAAAATCTTCTTATTTCCCGAAAACTGACACATTTAACATCTCTAACTATTTGAGAACAATAATCTCAGATCGGTCTCCTTCTTCTTCTGTATATGATTGTTTCTGCCTGTAATATGTCTTTATCTAGCCCTTCATTTCTCAGAGGGTGTCCTATCATCCTATGGTGACTACTCCATAAGGACTCTACCATTTCCTTTGTAACTCGGACATCTCATTTTTCTTCGAACTGAAAAAGCCATACACGGTCTCCTTCAAATCCCATGGAGATCAGGTTACTCTAACATCAGCGACTGAAGAGATCCAACTATTTGACCTGAAACGGCCTGAGGTAGAGGGATTTTAGTCGGTAGGTCTGAGGACACCTTCCTTAGGAATCCGACACTATCCAGTCGCTCGGGCGGCTGGGTGTCTTTTGAAGATTTCCCCTCTTCCTCAAAAACAAAAAAAAAAAACATCAGATCAGCTGGTAATCTGAACTCTATTCCAAACAAAACACAGGTAGGGGTCACTACATATCCTTATGGCTTGATTCCAGTCCCTCCTAGTTTGGTTTTTTTGTGTCTTCAGTTCTTCTTGGTTTACTTTCATTTCAGTATTCATCTTTTTCTCCTAATTTACCTTCATACTGCGACCTTTGTTCTCCTACTTCTTCTACTATATCGTTATCATCACCATGTAGTTGTTTCCGAATTCTGATTAAACACGCACCTTCACTTCTACATGACCCAAAACCTAAGTTAATCTTCTCATTCCTCAAAGTTTAACTTAACTTTTTTCGAATAATCACTAATCTGCTAAATGTCTGTCTTCATTTTAAGTCGTATCCTATTCAACCCTACATGAAGTTATAAGCGATTAAAAAGAGTCACCTGGAAGAAATGCAGACTTAATAAGCTAATTTCCTTTTTAGTTCAATGTTTCTGGTTATTTCCAGATATTCTAATGTTCTGTAATTTGACTTCCCAATAAAACTTCCGGATCTTCAATATTCAGTAAGTAATAACAAAGGCAGTCGGAAAAAGTTTTAATTAATTTTGTTAATTACGAATACTTCCAAGATCAGAAGTCGCATTGTCTCGTCCCGTTATTCTACGAATAAACTTCTGCTTATCAAATTTATCTTTTTCAAAAAATTGCCGCTATTTTAATTATCCACATCTAAATTAGGGAGTAAAGTATTCAAAGTTAACTGTATTGAAGTTTTGTTGCTATCATTTCAAGATTTAATAACCATCCAACGAGTCTGCTTTCAATTATACTAGCAAAATGGCACAAAGATAATACAAAGATAGGGAGAATTTGAAATTATACAATCCGATATTAATTAACAATCTTATAAGCTGCTCAAGACAAATAAAAACTCATTATAACTTGCGAAGGTTTTTATTGCTCAGTTATTTTAATCTAGTTTTTTATAAGCCAAAAATTTCAAAAACACTCATAAAAACAATCGTATTTAAATTTTTAAAATCTAATTTTAACTTTATTGATTTACGCCCTTTATAAACGGAGTTCATTATTATTAGGTGCATATTTTGGATCAATTTTTTAACGCATTTCCCACCCCCTTAGGGATTAAAAGTTGCTTGTAACATGTAAGAAACTTTTATTCGAAATTCGACCTAGTCATATCTGACATACAGGCATTCACAATTTGAGAAAGCCGTGCAAGGTTGAATTTTCAAAAATACTTTCTGTCAAAGGGTCTAGCCGTATAAGTATGGGTGATCTGCCCCCAATAGAAAATCATATCAATAACTATATTATCATTTAGAGGAACCTGTAAAGAGTTCGTACGTATATTTTTTTTAAATCAAAGTAAGGTATTTACAGAGATAAAAAAAAAACAATCGAAAATTATGACTTTTCATTATTTACATGACGAGACTTTACTGTGTTCTGATAAAGAATTAACTGAAGAAACAATAGAATCAATAAACAGCAAAATGAATTTATCCAACACTCTAGCTGAAGAAGTTATTAATAAACATTGGAACAGACGAAAATCGGCTTTCCAACAATTAAAGATCTCTGATGTATCTGATTTTCCTAAACTAAGCAAACGAGATTTAACTATTTTATTTACTGGATCTTATCAGTTATCGCAAGCAGTATCTTATTTATCGGAATTAATTAAATAACGTGAAAGAAACACCGCATATATTAAAAATGGAAGTAAAGTCTCGTCATGTAAATAATAAAACTTATCGATGCTATATTGATTATGCTCCGCATGGATCTGACTGTAAATGTATTCTTCGAGATTGTTGTGATTGCCCAAATGGCAATAGAACTGTAGGCTGTTGTTCACATTTAGCCGCAGTCATTTATTATCTATCACATGCGAGATATCTTTCAAGAATATATCGACCATCGACCAGCAGAAATACTCTCAAAAGTATTTGATAAAAATAATATTCACGTTGTTATAGATGATGATAGTGAAGAAGACCGAGAACATTAAAAAAAATTAATTTTTGTGATATTTATATTTAATAATAACTTTTTTTTTACATATGATGTACTAATTAAATTTCAATAAAAATTTATATGCTAATAAAGGACCTTAGAACACATCCAAGGTATTTTTTTGAAAGTGGTCGATCAATTACAAACCCATGAAAATAGTTTATAATTAAAATTTATTATTATTATTATTACTTCTTACGATAATTGTTATAAAAAAAAATATGAGTAATATTCTCCAGAAAGTCCACTTTCACGTGCTTTTGGAATTATTCTGCTATGTAAAATAGTTTTCGTGAAAAAAATTTTTAAAAAAAGTCATAATTTTTGATTGTTTTTTTTTTTATCTCTGTAAATACCTTACTTTGATTTAAAAAATATATACGTACGAACTCTTTACAGGTTCCTCTAAATGATAATATAGTTATTGATATGATTTTCTATTGGGGGCAGATCACCCATACTTATACGGCTAGACCCTTTATTATTACTATAGGTAATAAGAGAGCTCTGTAAAAAAGGTTAAGGTTAAGGTTCAAAAAAATTTCAAATTTTCAAAAACTGAAAATGTTTTGAAGTCATTTTTTAGAAAGGATCGATCTCGTTTGTAATCAATTGGAAAACCCATTTCCAATTTCCACTGGAAAAAAAGTAATTCTGGATGTCTACCTGCTTAATACAGGAACTTTATCTGAAAGCAGAGCAAATTGTCTGTTTGGCACAAACGATCGGTTTGCGAAGAGGAAGCAATACGAGTGTGCGAGAGAAGAGTATCCTTCTACTTTTTCAAACAAGGAGCTTTATTTAATGGATCGAAAATCGTGGCACTAGTGGAGAACGATTCCGCTTGAATAAATTACTGATTACCAACCGAACATTCTTCTGTTTAATCGTCATGAAAAATCAAACCGATTGCAAACAATATTTTAGATAGTTTCTTGGAACCTCATTGACTGACGACCGTTTCTCGAAAATCAAGGAAAATGGAAAACTTTATTTACACCGAACGACTTTCCTATTCAATTATTCTTTTCTTCCACAATTCAAACTAATTGTAAAGTGGAGACTGATGTGATAAAAAATTAAAATTAAAGGAAAAAGTCTCCTCAGATTAAGTACACCTGAACAACTTCTAAATAATTTTAAACTGTTTATTGACTATTAAGGCTTTCGTAATAGAAAACAATTTTTATATAGAATTAAAAAAGCAATACATAGTAGCTAGTAATATAGGGTGGATCATCAGACTTCAATTAATTTTTATTATTAATCTGAATCGTACTGCATATCTATAAAAACAAATTTTGTCTTTTTTTCCTATAATTCGACATACTGCTGACAGAGAAAAAATTTATGTAATTTTACCACCTCTTTGATATAATTATTTGAAATACGATAAGTTAAATTAGAACTGCCGAGCACGCAAATTCGTTCATTTCGAAGGTTATTCGATGGCGTGATTTTGCTGATTAGAAGTTGCGCCAAATTATCTGAAATCTAATCTTCCGAATCTTTAGAGAGCCAGTCACGAAATGTAAATTTCCGGTGAAAACTCACATCGAGGTTCTTTGTCTTTCGATAAATTGATCATGTTCACGAAATAATATCTACCAGATAATTTGCTGTCAAAACAAAAAAAAATCTTATATGATAATTTCATTATTTGTTCGATTTGTGTACATTAAGAAGTGGCTAGTTGTGACCACTAGCCACAAGTGGGCGGTCACACGTAGTAGCTGGCGCTGTTCATTCTCACAATTTAAGGCTCGAACATGATCTCTTGAACTCCGAATTTACTTTGAAAGTAAAAAAAATACTATGAAAAATATCGCCGACGACTTGTGGCTGCCACTAGGTACAAGTGGGCGTTTGACTGGTTGACCGCAGTTGGCGTTTTAGCCATTCCTGGTACCCATATACCAAATACCATCATGTTTCGAATAGTTTTGCTATGTAACAATTTAGATTAATTCACCACCAAGGAAATGGAGAGCCTTTAAAGGAGTCAAACCAGAGCAATTAACAGTGATCGCTAATGACAATTGAGAGATGACAATACAATTTACATGACAGTTACATAGAGACAACTACAGAGTAGAAATGGACGTATATTAACAACTGTTCAGTTACGACAAATATAAACTGCAATCAAAAAATTTATCTGAAAAGGTAAAGCAATGTGCAATGGTTTAGAAATGTTAATAAGACAAACTTATTTTCGATGATACCATTTATTAATGGAAACGTGGAAGAAATGACATTTGGATCGACAATTTTTCGATTCTTAACGAATAATAAAGGAAAAACTGACGGAAACAATTAAATAAAAATGAGATACTGGAAGAAAATAAAAAATTAGTTATCTTCTAGGTCTATGCATGGATAGGAATAAATAATAAACATATAAATATTCATATTCATCATCATTCGACTGATAAAAATTATAAAAGTATATTCTATATTCAAAATGGCAACTTGCTCAACCAAAAAAGTTGAGGTGCTACTAACCATCTACTAATTAAACAGTCAAAACGTAAAGATAAATAATAAGAATTGTATAATTAATGTTTTAAATTCAACTTTATCAAAATGTATCCCTTTTAAACTTTGGAATCCGTTGAATTTCATTTAATTTTTAGGTTTTCATTATTGTTCGTTATATATTTCTTTATCATCATTAACGTCAAATAAGTTTATTTTATTCAAAAATTTATGTGTAGTATTGATATTTGTTCAGATATTTTGAAGATTGATCGAAAAATAGTCGATCCAGTATATGAGGAGGTATCGTTAAGTACTTATCTGGCATTCCATATAAAACACAATAAATATTTAAAACAAAAATTTAATTTAGCCAACAGAATTTCTTTTAAGACTTACACATTTTTTCATCAAGTGCTTCTAAACCCTTGGAAAAAATATTTATCTTGGTCTGCAAACCACTCCTTAACCTCAAAGGCATGTACGATTTCATTATTTGTCGAAAATCTTTTGCACATCAAATATTTCTTGAGCTAAATAACAGTTAAATCGGGAGAATAGGGCGATTGGTCAATTGTGAGTTCAGAGTTTCCTTTTAACTTCAATCGTTGCTACAGTTGGTATAGTTGGTACAAAATAATTATTTAATAACTATTACCCAATTTCTTTAAAGCTTAATTGAAGTTGGTGTTTTCATCATCATCTTACCATTAACTTTTCTTTCACAAAATTATGCTTAATTTATCGACTTAAAAAGAATTGTTTGTAATTGGCAAATAAGTGTTTGTCGTGAGAAAGTTAGAAATAAGAATAATCGACGAACGACTATCAGGGTAGTTTTCTGAAATAAAAGTTTGTTAAACTATCAAACTACATATCGTTTTATAAAGAAATTATTACGTTATTAAGCTATTAAATTAGATTGACCATCATCGATTCGGTCGCTCAGCTTTAAAGGATCTTATTAATTAGGAGAAGTGAGGTGTAGTCGTTTTATTATCGCGCACGGTTACTCCTATATCCTTAACAAATGTGATTGATTGCGTTTGATGTCGATTTAGGGGTTAGTCTTGAGTTATTTTCGTTAAGTGCCTGCTCATAAAAGTACTTCCTTAATTGCTACAGTTAAAAATTACAAATAACTGAACACCACACATAAACACTTCATAAACTCTTCCAAGAACATAAGTACAAAACTTAATAATAGTTGAGCAGGGGCACATATGAAAATAAATAGTCTAATGATAAACAAATTAATTATTCTAGAGTGTTTATCGTTCTTGGAAATAAAAACGTAATTAAGATTGTATATCAACACCTTCTAATCATTTTTTTTTTGTTTATAATACATAATAAGCAAGGGTAAATCCAGAAAAAGAAGTATTAAGGAGGGACTAAAATTTTCTAATTTTACGTTTTTTTTTTTCTGATATTCAAAGACAACTTGTTGGGTTTTTGGATTTTTTGAAGCTTTTTCTTCAGAATCCTTTTTTCAATTCGTTAAATTTAAAAGTACGTATTTAAGGGTGAATTTTTACCGACTTTACTTTGAAAGATATATAATAATAAACGAAGAGAAATGTCCAACAATACTCCAAGAAGGGATAATAAACCGTTTGCTAGCGCCTCATATGTTTGCATCATTAAATTCATGTCACATGGAAGAGAACATCGAAGACCCTCCAATCACGTGTGAAACGGAACACAAAAGATCTAACGATGACACGACGTTGAAAGATCCTTACTTTATATCCGACTTTACTATTAGAATAACTACGTTGACAATGGACAAAGCAAGTAGGAAAAGGGAAGAGAAACTAGGAGCTATTTGTCAAACATGAAATGCTGAATCTTTAATGCACTTATGTTGGGAATATTTAAAGGGTTCGTAGGCATAAAGTCTTTTAGTTTCAATATATGAATATCTTAAAAAAAAATTTGACTGAACCGTGTGACACACCAAATGAAAGAGCTTATTGTGAGAGTCTTAGTTAAAGCTATTTATGAAAATGCATGAAAATTGACCAATCCATTCATGATTCCGGGACAAAATCGCCTATGACAAAAATCGGCTTTGAGACAAAATCGCCTCTTTCTGATACCTGGATACTCGGGGTAATTAGCAGGTGGGTCAAAATCGCCTTTGTTATTACATTATATACAAATGCTTATGTACTTATTATGTATGTGTACTGCCCCTTGTTTTACACTTTTAAAAAGCTTCTTCATTTCGTGTATTTGTCTTCTATGTCTATTGTAAAACGCCATTAGTAGTAATGATTTGTTGATTTATTCGAATATTGAGATCGTGTAGTGTTTGCTTATTTTGTAGATTAGATACGGAATTATTTATAGCATTTATCTATAGGTGATACATGATACTGCTTGTTTGTTTAAACTTTGTAAGCGGTTATTCTTAGAGTGTTACGAATACAAATTTTGGGAAACGGTGAGGGATATGTAAATGTATACACACCCATCCTGAACCGTAACCTATTTTTTGAAGCTCAAAACCAGTACGAAGACATTTGTATATAATGTAATAACAAAGGCGATTTTGACCCACCTGCTAATTACCCCGGGTATCCAGGTATCAGAAAGAGGCGATTTTGTCTCACAGGCGATTTTTGTCATAGGCGATTTTGTCCCGACACCTCCATCCTTGATCTCAAAATTATTAAGTCTTAAATTTTTAAAACAATATACACAACATTGTTTACTCATAGAATACCCTACAAGAAGTCTATGGTCTTAAAATAATATGGCAAATGTCTCAATACAGTAAAAGTCACCAAAAATTACCGTCAGATAAAATGACATATCAGATTTTTTTATTAAAGTGTTTGAAATTAGTATCTAAAAAAAACAGGTAGTCATATAAAAATACATTTGTGAAATTAAAGTAATAAGTTGCCCTTCTCCGTAGAGCAGACAAGACATATATGTCTGTAAATTTAGATAAAAGCTCCGAAAATGAGTAAATACAGTAGTTAGTATATGTATATGCGCTATCAATTTGGAACACATCCAATGGCCATTCCACACTTATATAGGTACATTAATGGCATGGTTAAACGAGTACAATTCGCATTTTAACGATTTTGAAATTGGTATTTACGTCTGCGAAATACGAGGAAACTGGGGTGAACACATAAATTGCACGAGCCGCAGGTGGTAGACTTTGAGAACCCTCGACTAGTTATCCTGCCTAATGGCACTTTATACATTCAAGAGAGCAAAAGTTAATTTCTGCTCCGTACGATTACTTTCTACGTATCAATGCTTTGTGGACCCACTGGGCGCTAATGAACTTATGCTTTCGTTTACCAACGGTTAATATATTCATATCAAATTAGAAAATAAGGACCGTCCGTCAAAAATTTTAGAAACCACATCACTACGAAAATTAAAATATTTGAAGTGGGCTCAAAAGGTGAACATTTAACCCAAATTACAGGGTGTTTCATTTAAAATTTTAAAGATGATTTGTGTCCATCACTTTGAAATTATTCGACATATCCCTATATTTTACCCCTATGTGATTGGAACTCAGTCGTCACCTCTTAAGCTCAAAATTTCCCATTATTAATTGATCACTCTGTATATTCGTCAGTAACACTATTAACGAACACAAATCTAGGCATCGTCATTAAACTTGTAAAAGAATCGAGTGGAATTTTGTGAAGACTTCAACAACAATTCGCATATGTGCCTACTAACTGCTCAAACTCGATCATTTTTCGTTAGAGATTGTCACTACAATCCAACTTTACCTATTCCATTTGGTAACGTGGTAAAATAGATACAACACCACATAAACCTCTTCTTCACTTTATATTAGAAGTTTCACTTCACAAATATTTGAGGACATATTTAACTTACCCTGGAATCCCTCCACTTTCCATGTGGTTTGCTAGAGTTACGTCGTTGGACCATACGTCGAACTGCCACTTCCTAAGACCCAGAACCCCACAGTGAACCCTGCCAGTATGAATTCCAACTCGCATATTTATATTTACTGCCATAACTTCTCGAACTAAGCTGCAATGAAAACAAAATCCATATTCATAACATCCTCAAAACCACTCAAAGTTGGTGAAATTTACTTGTTGAAAGTTGTGTATATAATTAAGAAGTTTATCGATTTTCTTAGACTGTAAAAACAGATCCTACGATGAGCTGATTTTGTTTGTCCTCATTTTTCTCCATAACTACCTAATACAACTCGCGATTTTTGATGCCATGTTGTAGATTTTATACGTAATATGATACGAAGTATCAAAACATATTGTATTTCCAGCTTTTCTTATAAACAAACTACCATAAAATACATATATATTTTTCTTAAAATTCTCAGTGAAATAAAAAGTTGAAGTGATTTTTCCTAACACAAAGGTGCAAATGGCGTGTGTTATTTACTACATATAAGCACAGGTATCTATTGAAGTCATCGACTTCAACAAAAGAAATAATCTGATAGAGAGACACTCACGCTATGGCATCTATCATGTCTAGTCCCATTTCAACGGTACAGTGAGCGTGATCAGGTCTTGGTTCGGGCAAACCGGAGACACAGTAATAGCAGTCCCCCAGGAGTTTGATCCTCAAGCAGTGGTGCTCCGCTGCCAAACGATCGAATCTGAAATGAAAAGCAAACAATGCGCTTACTTTTTACAGTCTACTAAACATATGCTAAAGAGAACAATATGCTCTTTCTCGATGTATACATATATTCAAACAATATTTTATCATATCTCATAATAAAAATTTTTGAAACGTTTATACTAGGGGTGGTCACATTTTCCTTCACGTGTCTACCAACATCTATCATAATAAAATTAGTTATTTAAAGCCATTTGGCCAACGCTGTTGACGACTGAGATCTACTACCAGTGGCTGTAGTTCTCTGCTAGACTCTGCCACCAGTCGCAGTAACAAGTTGATGCACAGGGCCACAAGTTGCAGTCACAAGTGGCTAGACGCAGCCAGTGATGTACGGAGGTGGAGGCGATTATATGTCGCCACAAGCAGTCAGTGTTGACCACTCTCACAGCCTATGGCTTGGATATGGCCACTAGATCTCTGGCATAAGTGTGTCTTTGCTAGACTAATGCAATCTTGTAATTAGGAATATGTTTAATTAAGTTGCGGAGAAGAAAAAGCATTTTATCTCAGCCATATTTTTTAAGTAAAATAGCGTTTGGTCATTGCTTTACCTTGTACGTATTTTTAAATTAACTTTATATCATCTAATGAGCATAACAACCCAACGGGTGTAAAATTTGGAAACCCTTTTAAAATACATAGTTAATAAGCATGTCTAGACAAGAAACTAACTGTTAGAGAGTTAACAAAATGAACAAACTGAATGGTATACGACATAATACCTACCTAACATTCGCAATAAATCCTTAAACAACCCTTATATTCTGCACGTAGGTAAAACAGTAGGACAGTTTGGGTTTTATTTGCTTTTAGCTACGTAAAAGTATATTAATTTATGCTACACCACTTTAACTTTGTTCCAGACTGAAGGTAAAACAACAGAGAGTAAGAAAAAGGTCAAAAATGAATCTAAAATTTATGTGAAAAATTTGGGCATTTTGGGGATTATGCCGTGACGTGGGTATAACAAAGAGTATTTCGGTTCCAACTGTGAATTTTATTGTTCTGAACCTTTAGGCTTTCATCAGTCAGGAATCTTTTATTCGGATTAATTTTCCAAACCCTATTTGCACGTATTATCCTCAGGCTTGAATATCAAAAACCGTATCGATCAACGTAAAGCAAAATGAAACAGCTGAGACAGATAAATTTAAATTTGCGATACAGCGAGGCATCTTATTGAAAACCTGCCACACAGTTATTTAATAACCGAGAAAGGCAATGAAGAGTGATTTATTAAAGCAAAATATATCTGTATGAGAGCTTTAGCATTCCATTAAAGCGCTTTGCATTAAGCATTAGCAAATTAAATTTACCTGGTATTCACCCACAGTAACCTATCAAAACATAAGTTCTACATCAGCAACCCTTGACAATCGAAATACAGAAAGTTAAAAGCTGCTTTTGCTACTCCCAAACTTAGGTATATGTGCTTAGATGAAGTTTAGAACAAACATTACATTAATATTATTCTATGATGTGTAGTATACATACACGGTGTCATCAAAATGTTCCAGGACAATCGAGACTCCGAAACGGAAAAGAATCAATGAATCATAATGAAAAAGTTGATCTTGTACATTTTGTTAGTGGGAGGAAACCGTCGAATAAATATACCTAGATGCTAAATATGAGTATAGGATCGCATTACATAATTATGATTAAAATCTTAAAAAGAAAAACTAGTCTTTAGGTGGTTTTTGAGATTCGGATATGCAGGAGAATCAATGAATCATTAATAGAGAACAGATTGTCATTCTAAAAGAACAACGGATTCTCCACCTGCAAACATTTGATTCATAGGACTGATCATGATCCAAATTTTATATAAATAATTGTCACTGGATATGAGTCGTTTGTGGAATTCGTGCAAGAAATAAAATGCCAAATGGACGAATCCAAAAAAGGATCATCCGATAAAAGTTTGCAATGTAAAATTAAACATCAATTTTAAAGTCAAGACATCCACCTATGTCAAAGTTCAACTTTGACTGAGGCATTCTACAAGGATGTTTTGGATCAGCTATCCAAACAGTGAACAGTGGAAAGTGGTGGCTGTTGTTCAACAATATATCAGTGCACATGGCTATTATTGTGCATGGATTTTTGGCTGTAAGCATCGGTCACTCCTAATTTATTATATGATCTGCCTCCCCGTTTATTTTCTCAAATTGAAAATAAGATAAAGAGACAGCATACGAATAAGTAACGTCAGAAAGTCCAAAAGAATCCACAGATAACCTTCCAACTTGGATGGACGAGTCATCCACTGTCACAGAACCGGCGTAGTATAACTACTAAGCTCAATGTCTGCTATTGATTACATAAAGACCAACTACAAAGTAACGGAATTCTAAAAACTAACAAAAAATAATATTCTTGACAGATATTAGTTGGAATAATTTACATTCCGTATGCAAATCTTCTGAGAAACATTTTTAAATATTTGCGAGTATATCCTTGACTGAATGTATTTTTTTATGATATTTTTACTTTTGTTTAATTATGTTACATTTTAATACATTCAAGTTTAATTATCGCAGTTAACTTTTAATTTCAATCATTTTTGCTTCGCAATATTTTATTACCAAAACAAAAACGGACTAATTAATATCTTAATTGTAATCACTAACCAGAGATATTCATGTGGAGTCGAAGGACAATCAATCGAAGTTATACCTACAGTTGTAGATTATAAGAGGAATTGAATCGACCCTGGGGAATTCGCATTTAATCATCTAACGTACACACTTCTACGTACCGTTTCGTATCGACTTGATATTGAATAGAAAGTTGGAAGAAGCCTTATTTGAACGTTCATCAATTTGAGCAGGAAGGATTATGTTAAAGCTAGACGTTTTGCGGTAAATGTCGTTACAGGAATTAGGTTGTAACTAATATAGTAAGTTCCGTTCAAATTAAATTTAACCGTCTGATCGTTTCAGTGAAAATTTTCCATTAGGTACTTATTTTTGAATAAATTTACATCAGGGACAATTCCTGTCACAGCGAATCTTTTATCAAAATTGTGTAGATTTATAAAATTTTAAACACTGAATTTTAATTTTTTCAAATATTCAGTGTAAGTACTTTAATTTTAATTGGTTGCTGTTAATTGATTTCCAAAAGAAAATTGAAAATTCAATCGAAATCAAACTCTGCAAAGAATTGTTCAGGCGAGCCAATCAGTAGCAACAGGTGTTCACCAGGCGAGCCGCGCACAGACCGACCCCGCCCCGACACCTCACAGTATAAATATCAATACACAACCAGCTCTCAATTCAGTCACTGGCGTGAATTAGAGGTATAATGTAATGTAGAGACAGCAGTGAAAAATTTGCCTTCTTTATTTACCTTTGTAAGTTCTATCACGAGATACTTGAAAGTTCTGAATATAAACCTAAGCCTAATGCTTTAAATAAAAATAGTAAAATATAATAGTTAATGATAATTTAGCAATAACACAAATTTCTCTGCTAAAACTTATTACAGATCGATTTATAACGTTAGATGTGCTCTTGTATGTATATTTTACCTTTAATCTACAAAATAACTATTATTCTTACAACACGTTTCAATTAATCAGTTTTTTACAAAATGTTCATGGTAGTTTCTTTAAACAGGCATTCCTGCCTCTTCTTTAGCAAATAAATCTTTTAAACTTTAAAAAAACATCTTAAAATATTAAAGCGACAAAAGGCTTTATCAAATTTTCTTTCCATTTTGTTTTGTTTTAACTCGTAATTGTAATTATTCTCACAAAGCTATTTCAACTAAAAGTCGTTTATCTCATCTGTTCAAAATTACTAAGAAGATCTAAGACAGTAGACAATGAAAAACATTTCTTTACTTGATAGAGGAAGTGCTCGTTCAAACTTAATGCTTTTCGGATTGTTTTTCCGTTTTTTTTTTTTTTTTTTTTAATTTTACCGGTTTTAACTTCCTGTCCTTAAAAACAGCCTGTCTTTCTAAATATTGCAGCTATTTTCCTCGTTAAATTCTTCTTCTCGTTGTTTGCGCCTTCTTGGCCAGTTAAAATAAAATTCTTAAATTTTTTTCTAAATGGCAAGTAATGACTATAATCCGCCATTTTAATTTATAATTAATAATAACGTTCGTCCTGTTTATCAACATTATGCTGACGATTTCAATTTGAGATGAGATTTATGTTGTAATGATCTTTATAAACCTAATGCTGTAAATGAATACTCCGATTTTGCTGAAACCGAATACATTCTCTAATGGGGTTGATAGATACAAGCGCATGAAATGGGGATTATTTGAAATGGATTCATATACAGACATTTCAGTGTAATACGATAAAATCTTCGTATACAATTCGGAAGTTAGAACTGACAAAGGTATAAATAGCTTCAGCAAATATTTTTGAGTAATATTTGACAAAATGGACATTATCAAAAAATTTTCATTGCATTCGTAAATATTATCCATTTACTTTTATTATGGTAATGGGTAATTTACGAAATGCGTAACGCGTTTCAGATAAAATTTTCGCCAATTGGGCACAACACATTCATGGAATGGGTAAAAAAGTTGCAGCCTCTATTAAATTTACTTATTTGTTTAACAACATAATGTCGTTTATAACATGTTTTGTAATTCCAAAACAAGAGAGGCTTTTAAGAAATACCTAATTAATTTTCAGATGATGAAGAAAATACTTTTTTCAGAAAATGAAAGCGAATAAAAAACGGAAGAAGTGGGTCAACAATCCCACGTAATTAGAAAACGTGATATGAATAAGATTCCTCTTCTGTGGGAGTTTGAAATAATTTCAATTACTTTCCAATTTCTTAACAAAACTTATTTGTTCATTTCCGCCTATTTTCTTTGTTAATTGCAATTAAGTTACTTTTTGTTATTTTGAAGCTTTTAAGATACAAATTACTTATTTTATATATTAAATACTGGTATAAGTTACCTTGCAAATAATTCATTCAGAAGTCTAACCAATTCTTCAGCTGTGCATTGGTCTGATAATGTTGTAAATCCACAAATATCGGCAAAGAGTATACTGTAACAAACAAAAAACTATAATGACCAAGTTTTTTTAATAAATCAAAGACACTAAAGCGATTTACAGATAGGTATATAACATAATCTTATACATTAAATTTTAAAGATTTTATAAACATTTAATAACCCTTATAAAATTTCAATTTTCGTTGAGCATCTGCTGATAGCAGGTTTCTTTGAGAACAAAGTAAATCTGATCCATCTTTTGCGGTCAAAATTTTCTAATATTAGAAAGGAAGAGAGGTATAAACTTACACTAAAGTTTTCGTTAACTTTTCTCCAAGTGCTAACACTTTATACATCAGGCGAAAACTTGGAAGTTCTCCAACTTTCTCAACCTGCTAACTACATAGCGCGGTGCTAAACTAACAAGAAAAAAACAAAAACTCTGTGGCCTGAAAATTAAATAACTTGCTTTACGTAAGTCAAATTGCGAGATAAGCGACCGTAACGGAAATTTAATCTTTTTCTTCGAGAGGTGTGAGAGGAAGTGGAAGAAAATTTTTCTTTTACAAAATACACGAGTAGAATATAAACACAATTTAATGTCTTCTAACAGACGCTTCTCTAATGACCAATTTTGAACGAAGTATGAGGGAAGTTTAGCAAAAATCATTTGTAGAAGTTTATTTTCCGAAATGATCGAGAACGTTCTATAATGTTCCGCACTTATTAAGAATCGTTTGAAGTGTTCGAAAATGACTGCAAATGTTTCAGGAAGGTTTTGAGAATAGCTTCAAAAACACGAGAACCATCTGCAGCGTTCCAAATTTTTCGAAAATGATTTGAAATTCTCGTGAATGATATAGAATGTTCCAGAACAATAATCGAGAATGTTCCATACTTGATAATAGTGTTAGAGAGTGACCTGAAATGGTTCAGAATGTTCCAAATTTTTCAAGAAATGTTTAGAATGAACAAAAATGATCTACAACGTTACAAATTTTTCGAAAATGGATTGGATATTGTTCGAGGATGATCTAGAATGTCCCAAACTTTTTGAGAACGGTTTAAAGTGTTCGAGCATGACTTAAAATGTACGAGAACGATCTAGATTATTCAAAAAAAATTTGGAACGTTCGAGAATGAACTAGAGTGCTCCAGAACTTTTGAAAATAATTTAGATTATACGAGATTAATCCAGAATGTTCCATACTGTTTGGGAAAGATATGAAGTGTTAGACAATGACCTCAAATGTTTCAGGATATTTTAGATATTTCGGAAATGATTAAGGAAATGGTTTGGAATGTTCATGAATAATCTTGGATGGTTCAGATTAATCGAGAATGGTTGAAGTGTTTGAAAGTAATCGTAAATGTAAGATAATGTCACTGAATGTTCCAAACCGTTCAAAAATGATTTAGAATGTACAAGATAGATTTATTACAACGTTCCAGACTTTTCAAAAATGGCATGAAATGTTCCCTTTCTTGGAAGAATCATTATGTGCAATGAAAAATAAATTATGTGTGATAACAGACAACGAATATACGAATAATTTGTACATTAAAAAAGTGTTTTTTGAATTTATTTCATCAGGTGAAGTAAACCTTAAAACAGACCCTTTATATGTGACAACCAAAGATAATGTTCTAGACTTTTCGAGAATGGTATGAATGACCTCAAACTTTTCAGAATCTTTCTAATTTTTGATAATAACTCAAAATGTACGAAAATTATCTAGAATGTTGTAGATAATTTGGAAAGTTCGAGAATTGTCTTCAATGTTCCAGATTTTTTGAAAATGATTTACATAATACAGGCGTTCCCGTAATTTATTAATCCACCTGTCGTGTTTGAACTGTTTTATATCAGAACTGCCCATGCGAGTTGATGAGAACAAATAAGTTCGAAATCGCGATGCTCGTCTAGTGGTTTCTACCAAATTCTAAATTGAAGGTGTGTATTTATAGAAACACTCATCTCAGTTTCTGTAAGATGTATTATCTTCTCTTCAGCTTTACTACCTCATAATAATTGTAACCGAAACTCACAAAACGTTTTGTTTTAATTTTCACAGACACATGTAAGTTATTTTCATCTTCATACGTAGGTCTTCAATTCGTTTTAGTCCTCAGGGAAAGCGACGTCTGAGCTAAACAGAGACCGATTTTTCCAACGCGAAAATCGGGAGATATCACCGACAGGTTGGAACCCACTCCGAGTTCTAGGTAAATACTGGCAAAATTACAATCCGGTTGGACGCCGTGGGAATAGCAATTCCTCTTGTTTTTCGTGGTCTAACTCACTCACGAAAAGATCGTTATTTATCATGTAAGAAAAATACAGAAGGAATCCGACTCCATATACACAAGCAGTCAAACAATTTTTAAATTAACAATTTTTGAAATTTCATAAAGCTGATTAAATAATAAGAAAAAAAGAACTAAGTGAATAGAATAAATATTATAATACATTTCTAGAATTCTTTTATGTTTTCCTTATAGAACGTGAAACTTAAATTATTTTATACAAAAAAAAATCAAATTGAGTTCTTCTGAACTAAATCAAATAATCAGTATTACCAAATATTCCATAATTTTGATTGATTGTTTTCAAGTTTCCAGTTTGACATGGCCAAACCTCATTACTTTTAGATGTGGAAAGACATGCTTGAAGCTTTTATTGACAGTAATATGACAAAATACGTGCAAGTCTATGAAAAAATTGAATTTTTATTTAATCTAACTGATGGATTTCTATTTAGGGTTGTTATGAAGATACTAAAGGCCTGAGTTAAACTGCTTAACGTAACTTCTGCCGCAGAAGGCTTAAATTTAAGAGAAAACCTAAAGTTAAATCACTATCATTTAATTTACGTCGCTTAACTATTATTTCTATTAAAAAAAAAATGATGGCGAGGTAGAAGTTATTTTATTAACCCACGAAGAATGGGCATATTTTTGTTTATTCTTTTATTGTTTGAAATCTGACATGATCGAGATGGTTCTCAACTGTAATTTATAAAGATCTGTTCAGGCGTTGGATCATCATCAGTTCATTTCCTACTTGACAAAAGAGTATTACTAGCTTCCACAAATGCGATTGATTTAAAATTAGCTGTATTTCCATTAATTGCCGAGGGTTACTTAAAATTTTTAAATTTATTTCCATGAACCTTACTCTCTATATGTAAAGCAGAATAAAATTTTCGTTTTCGATGAAACAACGTGAAAGTGCTGGGGCTGAATAACAAGGGGATAATTATTTAACTTTCCTTGTTATTTCCAATTAAGGTAGAATAACGTCTATTATAAGGCCCTAAAAGAATTGCGAAAAACTTTTTTAATTAAACTTCAGAAATAATTACTCACAGTAGACCTGTTTATAATGTTTTGATAAAATAGTTGATTCGTGTTCATGGAATATCAGTTAAATTATTCTACTGCAAATGTATATGAATTATTTTAACATACAAAACGTACCATTTTTTTGTGGTCACTTTTTACACATTTTTAGCATAAAAACGTTATTTTGAAAAGCAGTTAACTTGTTTGCGTGTTGCATTAAAATTTGCAGTAATCGTAAAAACTGAGGAAAAAGTTTAGTGACTTTAATTTTCAATTACAGAATTGGCACTTTTCTTCAATTCGAAAACACTAAAATAAAAACTAAATATTGAATCAAATTATTATCATATGTATATTATAATATATTTTATATATTATCAAATTATAAATTAATGAAAAAATACACACTAATAAATTGCAACAACAAAAACGTCGTCATAATCTGAAAAAATTTTACATCAAAAGATTATTCAAATCACTGTATATGCGTTATAGAAAAAAGGGCGTATTTTTGCTAATCGTTGCTTTTCCCCATGCCTGATTTAAACTCCCCTCACGGTAAGACAGACTTTGGCTTTGGTCACTCTAAAATTTTCATAAAATGTGCCAGAATGACCTACAATGTTCCAGATTTTTCGAAAATGATCTTGAATGTTCCAGAAACTTAAAAAATGATTTGGAATGTACGAGAATAATCCAGAATGCTCTAGATTTTTCGAGAATGATTTGAAGTGTTCTTGATTTTTTAAACTTTTTATGAAATTGTGTAAAATGCTGTAATTGTGTTGAGAATGATTTGAAATGTTGGATATTTACCTAAAATGTTCCAGATGTTTGGAAAATGATTTAGAATGTTTAAGAACAATCCAGAACATTCTAGAGTTTTCTTGAATAATTTTAGAGAATTCTAGAATATTTCAATTTTTCCGAAAATAATTAGAAAAGAACGACAGTGATCTTAAATGCTTTATATTTTTCATTGAGTTGAGTGTTCGAAAGTGATATAAAATATCTGCGAATATTCCAGATTTTTAGAAAGTGATTTAGGATGATAGAGAACGATGCAAAATGTTCCAAACTGTTAGCGAATATCCAAAATGATCTAAAATGTTTGAAAACAATTTCGGCGTAAAGTAGAAAAGAAAGTTAATTATAAAGTACCTACGTAAAACATTGTAATTTTTGCCATTATTTTTTTTTTTCAAATTCCTTATCAGAATTTGTGACCTATTTTTTAAATAATGCAGCACATTGTTACGTATTTTTCATTGAATTAGTTAACGCTGTTCACCTTATTTGTGCTATTACTGTTTCTCTGTGGGAGGTATAATATGTTAAACATGAACATTTGTAGATACTTGCCTACAATGCTGAAGGGTTATTATTACAATAATTATGACCCGAAGAACACTACAGAGGTTTGAATATGTGGAGAGAATAATTTCAAGAAATTGTCAGATAGTAGTTCACCACATCCTACAACTTTAGTTAAATTTCAGTGAATTTCGTTATACGAACTCGTGAACTTTACGCACCCGCAGTCATTTATTTTCCCCTCTTGTAATCCGCACATATCACATAAGCGGTCATTAAAGGTTAATTTGACAATCTCCGGTTCAAAGGCGGACTTACATTTTGGTTAAATTTACATAAACGATAATTAAAACAATCCAAACGAAACAGCTTGTAGACGCAGGAAATTATTTATTTCGTGATACAAATTACGTACAAAAAAGGTTCTTTTTTAATTTTTTAGGTAAAAAGTCGATGCACGCGCATCATGCAAAAGCTACCAGACAGTCTGGTTAATTTTTTTCTTTTTCAGTTTTAAATAGTTTCTAAATACTCAGGCAGATTCGAAAATACATATAAATATGTATAATGTATAAATTTAGCTGGATCTGATATCGAGGAAAAGGTGGATAGAAAAGAAAACGATACGCGGCATATAACCGTTAACTGTGTATCCAGCTTTCACCTTCTCGTAGTAGGTATTACCAGTTCTATACAAGTTCTGCTCTTTCCTTTTAATATTAAGTTTAATAATAGTTTTTTGAAGTCATTAAATTATTGTTTAGATTGTTAGTTAATTTTATAGTAATATTTTCACGACAAATATTGTCAACGTTTCCCAACATCTGCTTTTCCCTGAAAGTATATTTTGTACCCAAAGAATCAGGTTTTCAATCTACATAAAATTTACTGTCACAGTTCAATAGTTCTCTAGGTAGATACAGATACAAATTCGAAATATCCAAATTGTATGTAAATATTGTGTTTATTCAAGAAGAATCAGACTGGAATTTTAAAGATACAATAAAAATTATGTTCGTAAAATATTGGTTTGGTTTAATTTCAGATCCAAAAGCTCAGTTTTCATCTGATGTGTTGTATATAAGTACATAGGCTTTCATGGCCGAAATCCATACTAAAATTTAAATTAGGGCTTGTAGTCCGTGGTCTATAGGAACTATTGCATCCAAACGTTTTGTCGTCAACTGTGGCTTTGTGGATTTGTGTCGATAAGAGCAAAGATTATACTTCGAAGTCTGGCTGCGCACTAATATACAGTCCTTCTTTCCTAATGAAACTCATCGGATGTTTGCGATTTTCGATGGCTTCACTTCGTAACCGGGAAACAATTCAAAAACCGCCCCTTCCACGACACGCCCACCGTTATCCAGTATATATATATCAGTACGCAGCCAATTCTCCACTCAGTCGCTGTCGAGACTTCGCTCTCGTCAACACCAAAGCACTGAAAATGCTAGTCCTTAGTTTAATCCGTTGAAATTGGAACCCTACGTCCAGAAATTTTAGAATTTGACATCCGCTATTTTCATTAGTTCGGAAAGTCTATTTTAGTAACGACAAACGTTCCTTAATGGGACAAGCAATGACTAAATAATTCAACTAGTCACCAGCTAATGGATCTTCGCTTCGCAAAGAATCGTAAGTGAACAACTTCTTTGTTCTTACCTGACGTTCTCGTGTCTCTGGATGTATATTTTATGAAACTGGGCTTCCTTAGGCTGTCCCGCTATATCTGCTTTCATTTCCATAGCAACGTGACGGGGAAGTACAGATAGTAGCAGTCTCTCCTGTTAATTGACAGAGAAAAACATAAATAATACACTAATAACATTAACTAATTTTGAATAAAAAAAAAAACTTTATTAAATTAAATAAAGCCCATCAGCTAAATCACATAATATACAGCTGATTAAGCAATACAATTAAGTCATACGAGGAAATAAAAAAACAATCTATCAAGAAATAATTAAAGTAAAATTAAATGAGTAAAAATTTACTTAAAATAGGATAACTAAAGATAATACACAGATAAATAGTTTGATAAGTGCAGGTTCAATTTGCGTGAATATGTTATTTACCATGCGTTTCGAGAGAGAAATTTCTGAAAATATTGTCATTTGTGGAATTACTGATTCTGAATTTTGTAACTAAAAAGACAATCCCTACTCAAATCGATATCTAACTCAACTCAATGGTTTATTCGTAACTCTGAGATTATTCATGAAAAAGATTAAAATAATTAAACTATTCAAAAGTTATAATTTTTTTTAATTATCATCCCTAAGCAACCACCCTTTCTCTCTATAGAAACATTATATTTTCAAGAAATAAAGTATTATCACTAAGGAATATCACACTATAAAATTTCGTTGAAAAACAATTCCACTCTAACTTAACTCTAAAATTTCATGTAATTAAGCAGCCAATGTATACTGTAACCTGCATTGCAAAATACTCAACAGATTATTACCAGAATCGAAAAAATTAGGATTAAATTTCTCTCAACTCACTAAACAATTTAGGGCAAATCGGGTTTTCTTAACTGCTGAATTTTCTTGTCAACTACTAGTAGGTACATGTGTATTTAGGTACAAAATACGGTGAAGGTAAGCCCTTAGTTTTGTTGTTTCTAAAATCTTGTCAACAATTTTAGATTAGAAAGTGTAAATGTAGAGGGTGTTTCTAAATAGGAAAGCGAAGTTAGGAAATTGAGACTCTCATTAATTAATTGAACGTCATGAAGACAACCTGGGATTTATTATCTACAGTTGAGAAGTTTCTAAGCATGATCAACAAGTAGTAAACTACAACACGTTTGTCAAACTTTTATTTATCTAAGTCATTGGTTATGAAATATTGAACTTTTTACTCCAAACTTTTTTATAAAGATTATTTATGACAGGCACTCGTTAAAGAGGTGGAGCTTCAGACCCTTCCTTTGAACTTATATTATCAGATAAAAAGATATTTCTGAAGAAGTTGTTGAAGTTGAAAATGATTTATTGATGGTCTTTTGTAACTTTCAGCATTTTTGTAAAAGATATCGACGATTTTAGAAATGTCCCAAATGAACAATGACAATAAAACCTTAGGACATTCGAATAGTCCAAGGACGATAAAGAGAAACAGTTCCTGCAGAAGAAATACGTACTTCAACCATTAAAGTAAACAGATCCAGAACAGTGCAATTAAAATAACTTAATTATAAAAATAATTCATTTACTTATTGAATATAAACCAATATTTCCCCTCGTAAATATTAGGGGAAGATCTGCTGTATTAAAAACATCTTTGTGTATGTCAAGTGATTTTTTAGGAAGAACAAGGAAGGAGTCGAAACGGCGAATGGAATCACTTGAAATAAGTAAGCGAATTTGTCGGTAGCTTTTCAACCCCTTGAGTGCTAAAGAAAATATTATTTTAATAAAACGTGAAATAAATGGAAAATACCCGATTATGCAAAACCAAAAAGTAATTTCTACCGACAGACAAAGTAAATTCTTCAAGACAGCAGAACTAATATTGTACTCTAATAGTTCAGTCACGTCTAGTTTCAGAAATCTTTCTCGACAATTAAACTAATATTGGTTGAGCAAAATCGAGACATTTCACCCCTTTACATCCTCACGTCTCATGTGAATGTGGATGTGTACAGTAATCAGAGAATTTCACATTAAAGCGGAAAATTATGTACCTATACATCGAATTTCAGATAGCAGAGGACAATTTGTGTGTGACGTACCTGTTGTTGATTTTCGCGTTGAATCTTCAATCTTGCTTCAATACATTGTCTAGTTTCAAGGAATGCTTTTCGTTGGGCTATTTCCCTCGGATAATGGGTACATGTGCCAGCAATGTTTGTGCACAACAGAACAATAGAGCTGCTCCAAATCTGAAACAATATTCACGAACATATAGGTACTTAAGATAAATTTGTTAAAATTAGTCTCATACGAATTTTCATTGTCCAGCAAGTGAATTAGGATTGAAGAGGGTCATTAAATGGTTTAAGGAGAAGATATTTGGCATTGTAGCTCTGTTTATTAAACTTAATGTCCTTCAAGGAAATATTTGAAGTCGGAATATATTAATTATGTTTCAAACTCAACCGTATCTACTAAAATAATTAGTAATAACCAATATATATTACAAAGATAGGGACGTTTTTTGACTGTCCTCATTTTTCTCCATGAACACCTTTCGTCCTTGGCCTCCAATCGGTACTAAGAGGATTTGGTCACAGTGGGTGGAAAAAGGTGGGCACAGGAGGCAAAAATGTAATAATGAGGTACATCTATCTTTCTCTAACACGATCCATTTTCTATAAATCGAGTCGAAAATGCTTTGGATAGCGTTTGATACGTCAGGGGAGAACAGGCATATATTATAATTTTCCAGAAAGTTGTAGAATTCACACGACTGTCATAGAATGTAGTTGAAATGTTTAAGAATAGTCCAGATTTTGAAACAATCATCTGGAATGTTTTTCGAGAATGACTTGAAATACTAGGTGATTATCTGGAATTTAACAACATTAATAAGAATATTCAAGATTTTTCGAGAATGACAGGAAATATTCCATTTTTTTTTAAATGAACTAGTATATTGGAGAATGATGCAAAAAGTTTAACATTTTTCGAAAATGACTTGAAATGATTGATTGTAGAAAGTTCCATATTTTTCCAGAAAGTTCGAGAATAAACTAAAATATTAGAAAATTATCCAGAATATACCAAATTGTTCATGAATGTTCCAAATAATTTGAAAATTATTTGGAATGTTGAAGAATGATGTAATGTGTTCTACAGTTTTTGAAAAAAGGCTTGAAATTTTCGTTGACGAAAAGTTCCAAATTTTTCCAGAATGATTTTAAAAGTTAATAGGTCTTAATTTTTGGACAAAAATTTCTTACTCCTTTCGAGCCTTGGTATTTACAAGAGACTGCATAGAAGGGGGCAAAGGGGACCTAAAATAGACTATTGTTCGTAATAAGTTCTTACATATTCTAGTTTTGGAAAAACTGGAAGATTAGATCAGTCTTTAGACTCTATGACGATGTTCATGAATTATACGATGATTTAGCGTCTATGGAAGTGGTTTCTATAAAATGAGATTGTGAATCTTCCTTATTTGAACTCGACGAAAAACTACTGCAGGTTAGGTTTGTTTTAAATAGGGAACTGCTTCTTAAAACCTATTAAATACTTGAACGCTACAATTTTCAGTATGTACCCAAACTTATAACGATACTAGGGGGGTAATGAATAATAGTTTACTGGGGTAAACATATAAAATTCTATTAGATGCAAGAAGCAGGCACTTTCCATTAGAATTCCGCTCACGTTTAAGCGGTTTGGTTGAAATATTTACATAATTAACACAACAAACGGTAGAGTTATTGAATGAAAATGGCGGTCTATAAATTGAAAGTTTTATTAAGTTGAAACGCTAAGCAAAGTAAACAAGAGTTGAATTGGATACGTTCGCCTGGTCTTAATATAGCAGGAAAGTTATGTATAATACATTATCGAAAATAATGAGAAGTTTCTACCCTACCGGTACCATTTTCAAATATCTGAAACCAAACACAAAGTTACACTAAAACGAAATTATCAGTCCAAAATAATTAACCCAGAAAGAAAAAGCAAAAGAAATTTTTGAAAAATTTTACAAGGTAGAAGCAAAAATTTATTTTTCCTTCGAAGCATTTTTTTGCATCAGGATGATTAATAAAATAGAAGTTTAATTATCTGAAATATCTAAAAATATGAGATTGAATCCAAATATCTACCCATGTATGGATAAATACTAATTTTGGTGTGATCAGAAGGAAAAGGATGCTTCCATAGTATGTAAATAAGGAAAAGGAAACACCTAAACTTCTCAGATATGAACGGCTAGTTAAAGGCATATATATAACTGACAGAAACAGGAGTAAAGAGGGGTAGAAGGAGACCTACAGAATGAATTTTTAAACAATAGTAAACATTATGATAATCAGTTTTATGACACATTTCTAATAAAACTGTTTTCTATATCATATAAGTGTGTACAATAATTTTATAACGCGATTTAATTTAGACCGTTTCTTAATGTTCTTTTCATTATTATCCATGAAACATATCAAATCCTCCTTTAATGTTATCAGAAATTCCTATCAGTTAAAATATATAGGTGAAAACGCTTCTGTTTACCTTTAATAATTAATTAAATTTGAGTCCTAATTGCTAACTGAGACTCAAATCGCCGTAACTGTTTGTATCGTTTCTATTTTCGGAAATTCGCTGCCTTTTTTCTGTTCAGTGAAACTGTAGATCCTCGTCCGTTTGAAATATGTATGTAATTAATTATTCGATAAACAAAACAATTTCCCTGATAAATTTTGTTAGTCGTTATACACCCTCCTAACGTTGTGCAACTCTAATTGTATTTCTTTCATTCTACTCTAATTTATTTTTTATTCAGATTCCTTGGCAGTGCCTAACTTTAGGTCTAAATTCAGTAGAATTAATTATGCCAAAGGTAGTCCAGATTATCAAATATTGTAGCTAAGTAGTTGAAAATATGTTTATATGAACTAGTATTAAGTAAAGTAAATACTCGAAACTAATAAATTCCTGCATTCGCAGAATCGGTTAGCAGTAACAAAAAATTATTAAACAAAGTATTTAATTATATAATTCTATAATAATTATTTTTGCTGTTACTGTTATCGATATATTGATAGTGTAGCGAACACGAGCATGCTTGTGTGCGACCGGGTACACTTGTGCGTGTTACGGGTCAGCTTGACTAGCCGCGGCCGGTTTTGGCAGTGTGTGCGTCGTGTTTGTAAACGTGTCTCTCGTACCTGCTTTCTAAGAAAGCAATTAAGCGGTTCGCAGAAATGTAAACAACTTTCGACGTTTCGAATATTCTGGATTGTTCCCGACTTTTTCTATGGATACCATAAAAGTGAAGAGGCGTTCGCCGAGTTAATTAGTAATAAATAGACAGTGGCAGTAGTGACATCAGAAATAAATCGACAGTGATAGAAGTGAAAAAGGCAAATAAATAGAGACGCGCATATAAGTGAATGAAGTGTAAATAAATAGTAATCTAAGTTTAGTAATAATTAAATAGTTTTTTAGGTTTAACATTTAAGTCAGTGTGTATAAATTGTTATTCCTGTAATTCAGTCTTATAAATATAATTTAATAAACCCACGACCACTACAATACAAAGTACTGAAGTATTGGTATTTTTGTCCAAGTTTACTGAAGATACCCAAACCGAACCCCTAATTGTAAGTCACTACCACTAGATTTTAATACAAAATACCTCTACCTCTTCACAATTTATTTATGAGATAATCAAAGACAGTGTAATAATTTCTTCTATTTCCTCTGGTATTGTAGCCTCTGGAATTGGCGATAGAATTAATTTCTCCTCATTCTAGATACGCAGCAGTGAGCTGCTTAAATTTGGATACAAAAAAATTGTCTCCCTGTATTTCCCCCATTCTGCAGGTTGAAGTCGGTGACCGGAAGTAATTTACCGTGTTTGTGAGTTCGTCGGAATAACCTTAACTTAGTTTGAACGGCTTCCCCTGGATCCGAAATAATTATGATTTTCTACCCGGGGCGCCACGCTCTACGGCTCGGCTACGTGCTTTTCTTTAAAAATATAGCAACGTTCCCGTTTATCACAGTTTTTGTACTGATGGTAATAACCTGCTCAAATACGTGCGTGGCATAGAAAAACTACCCCGCTGGGTAAATATAACGGGACCGAGTTGCAAAGTTGCGTTAATATTTGAAAAGCTGATGATCAAAGAAAAAGTTTCCGAGAACGTGTACTATGTCAATTAAGCTTTAAGACATCTAAAATTCGATTATTAAAACATACTAATCACTAATAAAAGAAAATCGTTTAAATTAATCGATGTAAGTTATTATGGACATAGGACAATCTATACCTACAAATTTGGGAGAAATAGATTAAGTTTTCTTTTTAAAAGGATTATACCGGAAATCAATATCAGTATGTATATCATAAACAGACAGTCATTTTTTTGTTTGTCCTCACAATTCTCCATATCACCCTTCATTCTTCCTTTGATAGTAAGAGGTTGGGCGCGATGAGTGGATAGGATTGGGCATGGATGACAAAAATGTTATACGAGATAATCTGTATAATTCTCCATTAAATCATTGACTAACACACTGAGAAATAGTAATGTATTAGAATTTTCTAGAAATTTCTGGAATTTGATGGAAGGAAGATTCCAAACTATTTTAGAATGTTCTTAAGTATTCCAGAATATTCAAGAACAATCTAAAATATTTCAGAATGTTCCAGAATTTTCAAGAATAATTAAAAACTTATGAGTTAAAATGTTCGACTGATTGGTCATTAAAGTTATGATGGTTCAAATTTTTACGAATGATTTAGGATATTCAGGAGTAATCCAGAAAGTTCCATATTTTTCGAAAATAACATAGAATGTTCAAAAATTATTTAGAACGTTCCAAATTATTCAAGAAGGTTTATAATATTCCAGATTCTTCTAAAATGATTTCAAAACTTGATTTGATTCTTTGAAATGATCTTTATTGTTCCAAAAGATGACAAAATGTTCTATAACGTTCAAGGATCATCTAGAATATTTGAGAATGCTCATCCTAAAAGAGAACACTAGTAGGTCTTAACTTCAACAGTTGTGTGATGCATTCCTGCCTGGAAAGCCCTGGGCCTTAAGTAAAAGTAAAAAGCATTTTTCGTATGCGAGAATAAAACTAAAACCTTTGAAGACGATCATTTTAAAATATTTGTAACTGTGCAAGAGTGTTATAATGTTTCCTAAAAAATTACCAAAAAGCATATTGCTATTCTGTTTAGCTAACGCTCATGAAAGGTGTCGGGCAAAAGAACTAGAACACATTTTATTTGTAATGCTGATCACGATAAATGAAATATCAGCACGATCAGGCTAGAATTATTAATTATTAAAATAGAATTTAACTGTAATTTAATGAAAAGGGTAATAAGTGCTGCGAAATCTTTTATTACTCAAAAAAGAAATCGTTTTTCTCAATAAAGAATTCCAGCTAAAGCTAATGATAAAAGTTTTCTTTGTTTGCTATTAATCTGTAGTAAGCAGAATATTTCCTAACAACCTTGTTTATTTAATTAATTTCGGATAGATGTTTACTGTCAGATTATTGGAATTAATTGATGGTTTGTTCTATCACATTAAATGGGAGTTTCGCTTAGATGTCTATCAAGTCTGTTTTGTGGGTTAACATCAGTTAATTGTTCAAATAAAGAAACACAAATATCTCTTCATTCAACTAAACAAAAGATAAATTATATTGTGGGAAAAAGGTGCCTGTGGAACCTATTCTCAAATCGAATACTATTTATCAGAAGAAGCATCAAGAGCTGTCGAAACAAACCAAGTTAGCTACTTCCCTCTTTAACAAAACACGAATTGAATTCTAGTATCTGTTAGCAACCCTTAAAATAAAATGTTAGATTGATTTCTCTCACATCCTCCACATTTAATTCCTCCCTTTTTTAAAAACAAATACAACTGAACAATCCTCGAAATAATCTTCTTAAATAAATAAACACTTTTTTACTTCCTTGACTTTATGTAATATCATTATTATAATTTTGGTAATAACAATAACAATATGTAAATATTTTACAAGAAGAGGTTTTCCTGTGGGTTCTCACTTTTCTCTACGACTACCAACTACCACCAATTAATAAATAACATAAATAACCCTTAACCTCATCTTGATAATAAAGGGTTTGGCCACAATGGGAGGACACGAGAGACAAAATATCTAATGAGATTTATCCACCTTAATCTAACTCCCGTATTTTTCCCAAAAATTCTAGAATTTCATAGATTGTCTCAGAATGTTCTTAAAAACCCAGAAATCCATTTTGTGATATTTTTACTGACATGTTTCTGCAACGCCAAAATACGTAGTCACAACTTCTCTCCTAGTGTCACCAAACAACCGTAAAGTGATCACAACTTTTTGTACTTTATACATAAACATTTTGTTAACATATTACAAGAAACAATAAACAAATAGAAAATGAAATTGTTGTAAATTTTCTGTAAAAATTCTTACGACAGAGTAAATATAAATTAATAAATTTAAAACAGATCAATGGTTTTCCATTAAATTTTAATTTTAATGAGATTATAATTCATTCACTTTGATCTTGAATAACGCAATTAGTGGGTTTAGAAATGAGAGAACGTATAGGATGAACTTTCATGTTTATTGTTTGAGAATAGGAAATAAGTAGTCAGATCAATAGGGGATGGTAAAAGCAGACAATAAGGGGAGATCAATCTTAATTAGTTACAAACCTCCTTTTGGGAACACTCAGCTACGTATCCCATCTCCAATAAGTCGACTACCGTAAGAATTGTTCCAAACAAAAGAGCGTCTTTCAAACGAACTGGGAGGAGGGAGTACGTCAAATAAGTGTACACAAGGGTAGTGGCGGTTCCAGCAAGGGGTCGAACTTTTCCACAGAAAATTGATATACAAATCTGAAACAAAGAAAAATAACGCTGTACATAATCAGCTTTTCGGTTCTACTTTTTTTTTTTAATTAATATTCAATAACCAATGGATGTTTACAAATACATTTAATTTGTTGGAGTTAAAAGACAACGTTTCGATCATAAATTTACGAAATATATTTCAAATTTTCCAATTAAATACTTTTTCATTTAATGAAACCTTTTAACTAAATAATTGATAAATTAAGTCAAATTAATTAGTCTAAGTATAAAATCTGTTTGTCCCTCAAGTAATAAAGAAAAGTGAAACAAATACGCTATGCTACTAATTTGTTAATGAACATTGGAACTCTACTCTTCACTAATTATACCTTCAGCATTTCCATCAGAGACCTGCAATTATTCAACTAATTACTGTAATTTTAGAAGCACACTGTGTACCAGATTGGATCGCTACTTCAAGTACAGCGACATTGAAGGATTTCACAACTTATCGTACACTTAAACACGAAACGTACAAAAAGCGTTAGACGCTGTGAGTGGTTATTATTTATTCTAAGAATTAATGCAATGTAGAATTTTCCGCGAAAAGTCAGTTAGTTTACATAAACATTTGGTAAATAACTGAGTCATTTAAATTCTCTCAAAATTCTCCAGTTTTTTTTTAAATTTGCACAATTCTTGACAGAGTTCATACATACAAAAATACCACTGAAAAAGATTTTTCAGTTTTTCCCGAATTTTCCAATCTTTTAAACAACTTTCCCAATTTCTTTTATAAATCACTCTGATTCGAACTATTCGAACATTTGAAGGAAAAGCTATCCAAATAAGCCAAATGATTTTCCTTTTCTTTTGCTTTACACAATTCTTATTTTTTTTTTAAAGGAGCAACTCCAGGTATTTTTAAAAACCTTGAAATTTTAAAAATATTCACTATAATGAATTTTCAACCTATTTTAATCAATTTCATGAATATGAAAAACTTTCAGTCTAATAGTGTACCTTCTATTAAAATAATTAACATAATTTTATGATCTGTGTGTTACTAATTTCTTATTGTCCATAAAGTCACAATAAGTAATCAAAAAGAATCGATTTAGTGACTTATTGACTTTATCCCTTTAAGAGATTAAACTTGAAATGAGATACAGAATTTAGCTTATACATTCAATGTTCTATTTAGTTCAGAGGATGACCTGTAAAAACACATATAGATACATAAAAGGCGATAAGTTGCCTTTTTCAAAACCATGGCGAAGATTCGTACTCAGGGGGTATTATTTTCGAAATGCGAATGCAACGACGGTGGACACTTGGGAAAAAAAGGAAAGAATTCCAGAAACGGACAAATTAAATTTACGAGATCGCTACTTCTGTTACACCTTCTAAGAGTTAGCGTAGGTAGGTACCTAAAACTCGATTAAAAGCACATTAGACGTACGTCTGTAAGTATGTACAAAAGCTGTGAGGATAACGAAGACACTGTGCGCTTGTATAACACATTCAGAAACAAAATTGTGTTCTACAAATTATTTTCAGTCGCAACTGAACCAACCCTCGCAATGAACACAATTACAAGTGAAATTTAACTGGAGGTAAATTAACGTTTAGGGATGGAAATGAAAAAGTATCTAGACACGTTAAAAAAATAACACCAGACTGTGCTAGTGATTGTTTAAAAGTGTACGTCATCAAAGATAATGTGTACGAAACAATCCAAGCAGTTGATCACTGAAGTTAGCTATGGTGAAAATATATATTTTTTTTTAAATTTTAGGTTTATAAACAAAATTTTCTCAAAAATAATAACTATAATCAGCGATTTTTAAACAATTTGTGTCTATGAAAATGCAACAAAAATCTATTAATCCAATTTTTTTAAAACTTTAGTTCCAATAATTTCAAAAATAGAAAGTGAAAATCATATTTTTTTGTACCCATTACGATGAAATTAAAAATCACGAAACGGTTTTTTTTTTGTTTTTACTTATAATTAATGCTACCCATATAAAATTTTCCCATGAATATTTTTAAATTGACAATATTACGCTCGTGGATTTTTTCTATCTATGAGTGTGACGGAACTATTGAAAGTAAAAAAAAAAATGGAAAAGGGGCGATGATGATGATTTTATACGTAACTGAATCACATTGAATTTTCATTTTGAACCGATTTTTTATGATGGGATAAACGAAAAAAATCAAAAATGAAAACAATAATCACGAATAAAGAAAAGTAAGAATTCTAATTAATTTAAGAAATAGCAGAAATATTCCATTTTTAAACATAAATGTCGAATAAAATTCGCCGGAAAGGTGTAATTTGTCGAAGAGGCATCAATCAGTGTCTTCTGCGATTCAGGGAAAATTTAATAAAAAAGTTAGCAATATTAGAAATGAAAAAATAATTGCGTTAAAAGCTAAGTAAAGTTTAGCTTTATTTTTAAAGGCAACGGGACTTAGTGGCTTTAAAAAGAAATAGCTTTTTAAGTGGCGTATTAATTTACCGTTACTAACCCAACCAAAAGTCACAATTTAAGTATTTAAGTATGAAAATAAACTTTGTGGTTATCGGTATGAAAATGACTAAATTTATAAAATACTATATACTGGGTGTTTTAGATTTAAAAGCAAGAAAAAAATTCCTATGGATGTTTCCCCGGAAACACTAGTTATTCCTCTCCAAAAATTGGGACCAAAATTTGATAATTATTTTATTTTCTGTAAATTTGTATGTAGGTGGAAAAAATAATTTAGACGACTTCGTTTTTCTACTAATAGGGACACTACCTACTCAAGGACATTTTTTCTATTCATTCCTTTTTATTTCAATTTTATTTTATTAGTAGAACTTTTTAACGGGTTCGAATTTAATCTTAAGAAGGCCCTCAAAAGCATTATTAATTTAGAACATTTTCTGACTCCTTCATTTCTTTAATAAAACTGCTCATTCTTCATATAACAAAATAAAATATTCACGACCCACATGGTGATCAGAAAATGTGGGCAATATTTAATCTCGTGTTAGTAGTAAGTAGGTATACAAACTAACATTCAGTTAGAACATGCAAAAGTTAATTTATTTTATGCAAACCTTGGCCATTACACAAAGGTTTACAGCAAATAGTTCCTTAATGCCTGACTGTGTAACAAAGATAAACGGAATGCCGAAATAGGCGTACTATGGGTGGATTGTTGAATATTGCAATGTCGTACATACAACAGGATAACAATAAGCCACTGTCACATAATGGTTGTCGAGAACACGCAAAGGATAATGACTACTGTGCTCTTCTTTAGGGAACAGGAAGAAAGCATTATGCGGTTAACAGGGATTTTACATAAACGAATAGGGAAATAATATAAAATAATAGTTTTTTAATCATGTTGCCAATCCAATAGTAGTTTTCAATATTTTTATAAGCAATCACTGCATTTTATAGGTATTATTTATTTCTAGATTTCATCAGTAAAATTGGTAGCTTTGTTTGTAGTTTTCGAATTATTTATTTACTATGCCATCCCAATAAAAGTTTCACTTTTTTAACTTGAATAGGAAGATTACATTGCAACCCTCATTTTTTGCTCAAATCGTTTAAGTAACATACAAGGTTGTATTCTTTAGTCGATATACCATATCTCCCTTAAAAGTGCATCAAAGTTACTTATTAAGATACCATTTTAAACATGACGTTCCCACTAATTACGAAAAATATATTCTTAATTCTTAAAACATTATTCTAGAAACTTTTCTGCATAAAGACAGTAGAAGGCGCCATCTATTATTAACTAATACGCATTATAGCTTCTGGCTAACGTTCTCTATTCTCCAGTATTATCAGCAAATCAATCACTTCATTCAGTGAATGATCAGGATACTGCGCGAAATATTTGTAAGAAAATAAAGTTACTGAATCAAGGATTAAATTTTTTTAGCTGTAGTATAAACGTATAATACACAAAAGAAGAACTCACCTCTAATGCAAGAAAGGTGATGAGTACAAAATAGGAAATGATGATAAGGTGAACTTCGTTCATTGCAGGTCGAGAGAGAATTGTAAAAATTACTGAAACAAAAGAAAAACTCTTATAACATAATTATTAGTTTATCGTATACTTATTACAAATTTGCAAAACATATATATTTTTAATACATAAATACTAATATTTAAATGTGCCTTTTGAGCGTAATTGTAGAGAACTTTATGATGTTAGGGGTGAAAATTTGATAAATAGAATAGGTGCAACACAAGTACATCAAATGGACACTGGAATTAAATCGAGCAACGACAGGATACCTACACACTGCGCCTAGAAACAAGAAAGGAAAAGTGAATAAAATACGAATAAAGGGTATACAAAAACGATATAAGATGTTATTTAGTCAAAGAATAGATAAAGGTCAAAAGTTTCTACGTATGTAGCAGTAAACAGAAAAGGAAAGAAAGAAAAATGGGAAAGGGTAAGAAAAAGGCATTAAAATGAAATGGGATGATTATTTATTACAACAGAAAAAAGGAATATGGACGATCCCCTGGAAAGGACCTAAAGAATGTTTTATCTTAGAACGACTCGGACTAGAAAGAACGTTACCAAATTCAAAATATGCGGAAAAATACAGAAAAATTATTAGACAATGAAATGTGAAGAACAAAGGGAAATATCAAAATTAATTGTAAAATGTACATTTATGAAAATTGAAAGCAGTGTAATATACCAGAAAAAAACAAGATTAGAATGATTATTTTATAAATTAAAATAAAGTTCAATGTGTATATTTATAATGTATTTTAATGTTTTGTACTAATTTCAAAAAAAAATGTTTTCCTTCCAAACTTTGCAATTCTTTAAGCAGCATAAAATAAAATTTTGTAAATGTAGAATTTAAAATTGTATATATAATTCACAATTAGATATAATACAAAATTTAATCGTAAAAACTGCAGATGACAACCTTTATATAGCAATATTACAATAAATAAACAATAAATTATGGTTAATCTTTTAGTGAGAAAATATCAAATACCAATTTGTTTCGTATAGATCTTCTTTTGAATTCACATATACATATCCCTATATTCTCCAGATGAAATGTTTCCGGTGATTAATAACAAGAAATCGGAGTATTGTTCCTTGAAAGGAACTTGAACTCAAAGAATCCTTGTTAGAAGATACACAACATAACAAGAGATCATTTAATTGCAAACCTTTGATATAGACTTCGTCACTTACTTTGAAGAAAGTTTCCGATAAATTGATTAAAGCAGCAAAAAAACAAGGAAGCGGAAGAAACGATAATATGCATGAGCAGATAAAGTATCCACATTGGATGTATCTTAAGAGTATAGAGACGCATTTTAAAGAATAAACAAACATATAGTACGAATCTTATTATAACGTAATGATGAAAAACCAGGAGTTTAGTAGGCAAAAAAAAAACCAAAAACATATAAAGTAAAAAAACTTTAAGGTAAAATTTTGTACACTGAAAGTACACTTTTACTTGTGTGTGCTTTTATTTTATTCTAAGAAAATTTATTTTAATATTCCACCAATTACAAACTTCTGAAACTAATTTTGTAACAAATCTATCACCAATTTTTTAAAATAATGTTTTTAAAAAATTGCTGCTAATTGTGTTTCTTCTCAAAAACTTCTATTGCAAATAAATTTTTCCAATTTATTTTAGAATGGGGAATTACAGGACCCTTGCATTCGCCATAGGGCTGATGTTACAATGTATAATTAAAAAACTGTATTTATTACTGAGAAAACATGATGACAGTATAATGAACCGGGAGAACTTTCTCTTGTTAAGAGATTAGCAAACTTGTTAAAAGTTATTCTCGCTCATTTTATGAATTAACAACATTACAATGTTCTGTTAAAACTTACCTCCGTATACCATCAAACAACCTCCTGCCGTCGAGATGAGTCCCAGCAGTTTGTTGTTTTGGTCTTGAGATAAACTATTAGAATATTTTTCCAAAATAAAGTCCACTCCTACTAGTATAAATAACCCTGTGCAATATACCAGGAGCAGTGATATCAGATTCGTCATATTGCTTTGATTCATTTTCAAAAAATATCGTTGATAGAGCATTTCCACCTGTAACAAGTGAAAACCGTTTTAATATCGATTCATTTCCAGTATAATACCATCGGTAGTGGTAATGGTAAAGGAAACAAAACTAAGTTAAAACACTGTAAACATTAAAAGAATTATTCAGCTTCTTCTAGGGTTAATATTGAATGCACAATGAGCAAATTGCAAGACTAAGACGAGACTAATACTTCCTGGCCCTGGTCTTGCACATGAAGTCTTGGTCGTGATCTTACTTTTCGGCAGCGGTCTTGGTCTTGACATTGTTCTTGCTAGACCGGTTCTTGTGTTTTGCAAAATGTACAAGACCAAGACCAAGACTATTTTTGCTCATCACTAACGTGCCATAAGTATTAGCAGGTTTAATTATGAGAACATTGAAAGGATTGCAACTCAGTGTTTCGTATGACGATGCAATTATCCTAACAAATTTCAGCACTTTTAAGTCATAGCTTTTTTGAGTAAATTTCATTTATAAAAAAACACATTTATATTGCGTTTTCGTAAAAAAAAAGACAAGTACGTATATATACGTATGTTCCTGAGCATAAGAATGGATCAATTTAGTTTTCTGGGTGACAATTTAGTTAAAATATTGCGCATTCGTAGGGTAAATTGGGCAGCTGTCTCTTAGGCATAAACTACCCCAGAGAATATATGGTGAACATCCAATTTAATGATTCTGAGGATTTAATTAAATACCCTACCACACCCGGGAGTATACATATTTAAAGCAGCTTGACACAAATGAGATAAATATTACGTTAAACAAAAAAAAAACTTTTCAATTATCCTCCTATTTTACATGTTACGTTAACAAAATAACTTTAAAAAAACTTTAAAAAATAAAACGATGGAAAAGTTTAACCAAATTAATTGATCTACCTATGTGATCATTATCAAGAGCATATTATTTACTTTAACTTACTTACGTTAACTTCTTAAATTAACTTAAAACGAATAAATAAATAACTGTGCTAGAAGGTTAATAAATCAATCAATCGTACAACTTTTCATTTATTTACGTATTTTAATCTCATCCAGTCCCCAATCCAATCGTTATTATTATAATTGAGAGACATCCATCATTGTCCCAAAAGTTTCCTCTTCGACATTTGTTTGGTCAAATCCCTAAGGATTTAGCGCTGACATGGGTTTGACTATATTATAATGACATTATTTTAGTTGCCTACACAACGACCCATTTCGAAGGGAATAAATTATCAAAAAAGGATTGGCCAATGCTCAACAGATTATATCCAAATCAATAAGAACAAAATTAAGTTGCACAGATTACTAACATTAAGAGCATTTTTGAAGATAAAATGTTTATCTGAAGAGTTATCGTCAAGCCTATGGTACTATTCGACTCTACGGTATGTTTTACATTAGATATATGTTGAAAAATGTTGCTCTTAGCACATAAAAATTCAGAAACGGCAATTTATTTCACAAAATTTAAGAAATTTTTAATGTATTTGAAGATAAAATGTTTATCTGAATAGTTATCTTCAAGCCCATAGCACTGTTCGATTTTACAATATGTTTTACATGAGAAACGTACTTCAAGGGGTGCAAAATATTGCTTTTGGCAGATGAAAATTCAGGACCGGCAATTTTTTTCATAAAATTCCAGAAATATTTAGTCTTTGAAGATAAAAGTTTATCTGAAGAATTATCGCCCAGCATATGGCACTGTTCGATTCTACAATATGTTTTACATGAGAAACGCACTTCAGGGGATGCAAAATGGTGCTTTTGGCACATGAAAATTCAGGACCGGTAATTTCTTTCACAAAATTCCAGATATTTTGAAAGCATTTGAACATAAAATATTCATCTGATGAGTTATCTCTAAGCCCATGGCACTGTTCGATTCTACGGTATGTTTTACATCAGAAACATCTAGTGGATACATATATCAAAAATCGAACCAATCGTGGGATGAAGGTCTTTTTGTTTTTACATTCAGCTACCTACCTACGTTTCACCCTAAGGTTTAAGACTTCTTCAGGGTTAGATTATAAGGTGAAATTTGTTATCAGTAGGTGTTAGATCTACCCATGAAGAAGCGTTAACCCTAATGGCAAAGCGTAATGTATTTAGTGGATTGTAGCAATAAAAATAATTTGGCCGTGGGAATGCTTTTTTATTTGTCGTTTAAACTTCCTCTAACCTCTTCTGCCGTATAGTCCTTAGAAGACTTATAATCCGTAAACTATAAACGTTTCGTCGTGTTTCACTTCAGTGACGATTGGGTAGAGTCCCATTAGATGATGCAGTTATTGAATAACTATGAAACGTTAGAGAAAACAAAACTTTAAAGCTATAGCAGTGTTGTCCAAAAGAGGTTTTAAAAATGAAAAAAAAAAATATTCTATTTACAAATTATTAGGTACCTACTATATATTAACCATCTGCAACTTCCCAAAACAAAATAAGTATATATGCGCTATCCCTTTGTGTTGCTACACGTTTTTACCTACAACTTTCAAAATGCTTTAATTTCAGATAAGAGTGTTCAACTACTTTGTTCTAGTTTCATGGATGATCCAAATGGCTTTTAAAAGCATTAATCAGTCGTAAGAGGATTGCATATTTCCCATAGAATAAAAGTTGGAAAGATACGCCATCGTGTTTGGAGTTAAGAGAAAGGACAAATTTTATACGAAGGGATTTGAAGTGGAAAGCTAACTGCAAGTGAGTCGGTAAGAACTAACAAATAAATATATAGGAAACTGTTCTGAAACTGTTCTTGTTCCCTAATGCGCACCTGATTTGATTAACGAACTTTTTACCCTTTCTTAACAAGATTACTTAAGAGCTTAAGAACTAATACGAATACGGATTGCTTTTGATTACTACAAAGCTGCAAGACAATTTTGCAAATTAGATTTTTTTTTCACAAATTAAAGGACTTATTTTTTATATTTGTATAAAATAAAAAAAATTGGAGGGATCATTGTCTATTAAATGTTTGACTGTTTCTCAAAAAAACGAGTGGTTTCGGTGAAACCATCTAAAAATTTATCAAATTTTTGTACTTGTAATCAAACATTTCGAAAAATATTTATTAACTTTTTTATTGTATTTATTTATTTTTTATTTAAAAAACACCGAAAAGTGCTTTGGACGTTTTTATCTAAATACATTAATATGAATTACACCCTAGTAGTTCCCTTACGCGCCGTAATACCCCTCGAATGGCGCCACTCGGGGATGGTACTTGGCCGCTTCACCGCTCTCCTACTCCTGGTAACCACCCTCTCAGTACTCGCTCTACAACTACAACCCCTCCACCAGAAGCGGTATAAAAGGCGACACCCCGGTCACGCACGGTAGTTCTCATCTTGGTCTTCTCTAAGAGCTTTCCCTATTGGAACATTAGAGCAACCTACTGAGAGGGAACAGTATCCTAAGAAAACTCCGGAGCTTTCCTTTGCGGAACCCATTGCAAACGAAACCAAGTGAAATAGACTTATAGTATTTTCGGACTTCTAGTGTTAGTACGTACTCGAACTCACATAATTTTAATTGTTTTTTGTTTCTTGTATAATAATAAACTTTTAAATAAATTTTATTTCGAAAACGAAACTTTCTCCTTACAAATTCAATTAAAGAACCAACTACAAATTACCACAAATTAATGTGGAAAAAGGTATTGCTGTCATCATGTCCCCGGCGGGATTCGAACCCGCGTCTCTGGCGCCGGGGACATGATGATAACAATACCTTTTTCCACATTAATTTGTGGTAATTTGTAGTTGGTTCTTTAATTGAATTCATATTAATGTATTTAAAATACGCCACTATTAAATATTTCATTGTTTTTATCTAAGTTTTGGCGCTGTGGTTTAAGCTATTTAGTACGTTTAATTAATCCTTGAACAAAAGTGGGCAAAAGATAAGAAGTGGTGGACCATTCTCGCCTGGCCATAGGCAAACGAACCACGTAGTTTCCATTAAAAAATCGCATTTGGAAGTACTAACTTATAACCTTTCACTTACGTGATTGATTCTCTCCTTCAATAAAAAAAGGAAGAAATTCTCCATACTATGACGCATGTAAATTGACACATCGAAAATAAAATTACACTTTACATCAAACAGAGATATCGCCCACATTGACTGAAAAAATACGGTCATCTTTGCGATTTCGTTTCCTGAATGCCTTGTCGTCAATTTCGCATACATTTATTGATTGGTACAAAAATATCTATCTCCACAGCAGATCTCGACCAATTTTTTATTATTGAATACAAACAAAACATAATTTAAGAGATGTGAAATTGGAATGTAAATACTTTAAACGAATTTCAAGCGGTGCTCTTGTTTGTTAAACAGTTAGCAATCTCTCAACAGAACACTTCTTTCCACTTTTATTCAAACGGAAGTAAGTATAAAAAATTCAAGGGATATAAAGATATCTCCTCAATTTTCTTGTTTATAAGAAAATAAATCATATCAATAAACTTACATGAGGATCGTCAAACTGAGTGCTCCCACAAAGTTTTCGAAATTGTTTCTTTAAAGCCGACGTACATTTGGAATTAGATTTATTGAGCGGCTTATTCGAAAACAGGTGCATGTTCTCTCCTTCTTCCTTCTCAGGACTATTACACGTTGCAGAGCCATTTTCTTGAAAAAAATTTGTAGTCCTGGCACTTCCTCCCATCTGAAATGAACAGGAAAACTGGTTTTAAAGATGATAAGGAATCTCAACTTTTATCAAAAACGATACATTATCCTACAGGAGCTACTCATGTAATAGGGATGTAACCAATTTCTAACTAAACCGCCAAATACATTAATGCAGTAAAAATACAGCAGTTTTCATGCCGATTCAGTTTAATAAGTAAACTAAACATCCTTAAACGTTTAATATCTCCCTGAAAGGCTTTATTTTCCAATTATTTTCTAAGAGGAAAATGGCTCACCCTGTATCCCATTCGAGTCTCAACATTGATCGATCACGAGCTCAGAAATGTTTTTTTTTCTCAATTTTGGGTTCAGTTCAAGTTTGAGTTTATAAACCCTTAAATATAAAAGGTTGTCGTTGGACGTTATTGAACCTATTATTTATAGAAAAACACCACAGAAGGCATTAACTTGCTGCCTGTGGCAGATTATAGAAAACTTTTTATTCCGAAAAATATAGAATCCCTTTCACTTCAAATTTGTTTATGACTCGTACCAAATATTTGCTTTAATTAAAAATAAAAAAAATGCATGTACTTTTGAATTTGTGTCTATCCCATCTGTAGTAAGAAAACATCTAATTAAAATTTTGTAAAACTGCGTGTATGTCAACAAAGGTGGTAGATTCGTATCACCATCCTGCGGCATGATTATGGCTAATCAATAATCAATTTTGATTCCCATCATACGGAATAAAGCGTACACTCCGTATCGTTCAAATCCGCCATCTAAACTTTGCTGTAGGCATTTTTCACAATGTACCGATTTTAACGATAGGCCGTATAAATTTCAGTAAAATGGAAAGCTGCTACATAAAAGACATGTTCTTTAATGGAGATATTAAAACACGGTTGTGAAAATTCACAAACATCAATTTCAATGTATCAAGAAGAAGAATCCTTTTCATTATTTTTTTGTTTAGATTTATTTTTAGATAACGACCATTACATACAAAGAAATAATTTTTTTTTTAAATGACAATAGTCGATTTAGAAAACTATATTTTCCATTCACTTCACTATAATTATTTCTATTTTCTTGGTTTATTCCCTTTCATGATCCTTTTTCATCTTCGCACAATTGGCATCTATAGTAAACCGAATGGGAACAGTATGTTATTATAACATTTTAAAAGACTATTAAAAAAAATACTTGAACCGAAAAATTAAAATTTTTATTGTAAATTTAAAGACAGATCGTGTAAAAGGTAATAAAGACATTTTATGGGGATGATTTCTACTTTATGTTCTTTTCCTTTCCCCAAAACATTCCTACATTTTGATTGAAATAATAAATTCAAAAGGAGAAATTTAAGTAAAATTTTCCGGGTCATCTAAGAAGAACCCCCAATAAAAAAATAACAAATTCTTGAACATAAACAGTAATGTGTGGTAAAATGGGAATTCTGCTAAATATACAGGCTCGAGCAAAAGTATCCGAACAACAAATATCTGACTCAACTATGTGACGAAATAATATTTATTAACAAATTTTGTTTGTACGTACGTTGCGTCCTATTAAACCTAATAATTTAAATCAACAACAACAACAATTTACCCTTTATAGATAGTACTTATTTGACAAATCCTACACCAATAATCTCTATATGATTTGCAACATTTTCTACAAACTGCAGCAAGAAATTCATTGTTTTTCCCTAATATTTCAAACTCGGTGCACAAGTTAAGTTTACCTAAATTTATCTATGTTGATTCAGTGTGACTAAACCTTTTGAAATAATAACAGACAAGTAGCAGAAATAAATAGAAACCACTATATATATGTATAAACTTAACAGTCGAACAAGACGAATTTATTTGAGAAGGATGCGGTTTAATTCTGTTGAAATTATTTATCGAGGTTTAAAATGAAATGAAGACTAAGCAACATCGGGGCTTCATCAGAATACCAAAATACCAATTCCTCAGTTAATTAACTTTCAGGAAAAACAATAGCAATATCGCATTCATTAATCTCCTTAAACGCGTTCAGATTGACTATAAAAAGAGAAATACGACTCTAATTTCTGCTTTAGAAAACATTCCAAGTTGAAAATTTACGCAGTTCCGTTCAACAAAGAAAATTGTAACCGTCTGCGGTTTCAATATCGTCATTTCAAACGGTGCAAACTTTCGGTGGGTACATAATGAAAATTTTCCCTAATTTTGAATCAAAGAACTTACTTGTAAGCACCTTCAAGAAGACGTAAGGCTTCAACACGAAGAAAATTTTTGAAATTGTTATTAATTTTGTCGATGGCAGAATTCTCTAATCGATTATTTTTTTTTTTATATTTCTTATGGTTAGCAAGTTTCCCACCGAATATGGCCCACCCTATGCACCCAAGTTGATAGAAAAATGCAGATAGTTGATTCATGTGGTAATAGTCCTTCGTTTAAGGAGTCAATATACATAAATCATTCATGGAGCTAAGAAGGTAGTGGATATAAGCACGTCACATGAAGCTAAAACCGATATATTCCCATACAAAATGCTCAAAAAGAAAAAATTAAAATGTTTGCTAAGAATACCCACGTCAATTCTCTGACATGAGGGAATAATTTCAAAAGGAATCAACAACCCTTCATAAAAAATTGTGAGGAATTAAGCGCTCGATAATTTTGATATAATCACATTTGCGTCAAATAGTTTGATATAAAAAATTAAAATGAATATGTGGGTATAATGTGTAATATTTGATTTTTTTTTCACATTTTATATTTCATCTGCATGTATTAAATAAATTATATTTTAACACAACAAACTTATGTGTAATCAACAGTTACATTAAACTAACCTATAGGGAGCACTCAAAACTAATAAATAAACAAATTTATTTTCCAACTAACTTCAAGCAATGGAACCTCAAATTTATTATTTACCGTAAGCTTTCATGCATAGATAGGTACATATTTCATGTTTTTATTTTTTTGTTCAGTGAATTTTTATTTTATTTTTAGGGATAATATAGGTATTTATAACTCACATTTTTGATAAAAGCAAAAAATTTTAATTAAAAACGGTCTTCTTCGACTGACAGGTTGTCAGAATTTTTTCAAGGACTAATTACGAACATTTTAACTCGTGTAGAAATTTTTTCGAAGTTATGGAATGAGCAGAGAAGACGACAAAAATTTAATAGCCAAGGGCTTAAAATAGCATCGAATTAAACTTCCGTTAATATTGCCACGATGAAAAATTAAATTTCTCAACTTCTCACTCTGAATTGCTTTGGGAAACTGACAATCTTCGCACTACAGATTTTTACATGGAAGTTCATAAAATAATAGAAACAACAATACATTTAGATTTGTCTAACACCACCTTCTCTATTTTTTGAATTATGAAATCAACTTTGCTTTTTTATTTATATGATAACAAATTATTTTAACAGTTTTAATTATTTTCTTAAGTTTATTTTGGAAGATTACTATGCATGTAATTAAGTAATTTTCGTGTGTAGAATTTGTAATCTTCCAATAATTTTATAGATTTAATAAAAGATCTCATAGATCGATAAGATTTCCTGAAACTCTTTAAGTACTATTTAACTAATTTGGGAAATTCCCTGTTAAACACCCTGTGGAGAGCTTTTAGTTGGTTTCAGATCTGAATATCATAGAGGCAGTATCTAAAAATAATATTAACGATACCTTTGAAAAAGCTTTTTCTCTCAAAATAAATCTTTTGGACCACCATTTAATAAAGCGGATTTAAAGATAAATCATTTAAATATAATGTAAATATTTCTTTATGAGGAAAATGGTCTTTTGTATGAATATGGTTAAAAGAACTGCGAATATTTTTTGTTGGAAAAAAAATAGCAGTCTCCATGTATGTAGGTATATAAGACGAAAGCATTCACGAAAAGAAGTATTAGAAGAGGATTATTTTTCCAAAAAAAAATACCAAAAATACGACTGGCAAAAGCTAAAATATATCTCTAAGAAAGGATTTTTTTTTCTGTAATCTTACCTAACGATAAAAGTCACATTTTAAATCCATTTTACAACTTACAAAATTATATTTGAAATAGGTATTTAACACTTAAACATGTTTTAATAACAATTTATACAGGAATAACTTTTATACTTCAAAAACTAAATACTGAATTAAGTTATCTTCCAGATTTATTACTAGCAAAAATGATTCCCAATTTTAGTCTGTTTTATTTTGAAGCCACTTAATTATTCCATATCAAAAATGATTACAAATAGACGAGTGGCTCGTTTTATTTAATGTTTGATGAGAAGAACGGCATTAGGGCGTTTCTAAAATCGTTTAATCATCGCAAAAAGTTTTAATTAATCTTTTGCCCCTTTATCTTATACTCTTGTGGTTGTTTTCTTCAGAACGTATTTCAGTGTGGGCTTTAAGAAGCGTCTGAATTATTAGCATTCAGTTAGCATTTGCATATTTATTATTTTAATCATCGTCTAGGTCAAAATATGGTAAGTATTATTATAAAAAGGAGTACGTAATATATTATGACGTTATGGCGTAGACACAAAGTGAAAATAAAATTATAATCGAAATTATTCATTAATATTAATTTACATCTTCTCGTCATCACACAATCCTGAACTAATCTTAGTATTTCTTGAATGATAGAACATCCCACGTCCTTAACTATTTATGATCATAATCTAATCCAGGTCTCTGTCTCTGGCCCATCCTACTCCTGTTTCTGCCTCTTATATGTCTCTAACTAGTCCTTCATGTCGTCTTTATTGAATTCCAAAGCTCCATTTGATTTTCTACCCTATCTAATACTTATTCTATTCACAATATTATCGTTATTCAGCTAATGCCAATACATTTCAAATGTTCCTAAATTTTTCTTTTTAGCTTTGCCTACAGTTCACTTTTCGTATCCGTTTAGAGCCGTGCTCCAAACATATACATACGTACCTCCATTAATCGTATTACAATTTTTGTATGAGAATAAAAAGAACAGTACCTATTATTGTTGGATAGTGTAAACCCTTCAAAAATTTCGTCGTTTTCGCACGTCATTCTATTTATATAATTCCCATTAGAGTGAAATTTTCATCGTTCTTTCAAAACTTAAAACAAATATTGGACTTTCGGGTTACTAAACTCACGAACTGTTTGCATACAAAATTGGCTGATAGCCTCAACAAACTCGACATCTGCATTTACAGCTGGAACCTCTAAAGCGGGAAGAACTTCAAAGTCATACGACACTAATTAATTCCGGGGATAGTACCCCAATAGAATTTCTGCAATTTCACTAAAATTATCTCTGCGAAACTTTAAGATAATTTATCCACTTAGCTAAACGTACATCAGGGATATACTTCATAATTTGTTATTTGTGGTTTCCTCTATTTTCGAACGAAAAGTACATAAAAATTATTCTATTTACAAAAACCTTTTAAAAAACAACTTAATGCGAAAAAAAAATACTATGGAAAACAAAAATATTTCCTTTGATGTAAATGGGGAAGAGCAGAATAATTGAGAAAGATGGTTAATTGAAAACTGATGTAAAATTCATAATTCCACTTTCACCAAAGCCCTCTGTCGACTTGTTCCCATCGAATGAGATTTAAGGTGATTAGAAGTATAAATAACTAAAGTTATGTTGTGTAATTCATTTTAAGGGTATAGTTGTGACTAATTAAGGGGATCCCTGATAAGCTCAAACAATGGAAGATTTTGTTAAACATTTTTTTATTTTTGTTATCGTTTTAAATTGAAATAATACAAATAATACAAATCTCTTCATTATTAAACTAATCATATATTATACAAAAAAATATTCTAATAATAACTTCTTCTTCACTTTTTAATTTATCGCATTTTCGCTGAGTCCAATTTGTGATAATGTATATTTATTGGGAGTTGTTTAACTTCTTTACCAAAAAACTTATCCTGAATTAAGATAAAATGTTTCCCATTTTTTCGTACCGTTAATCAGGGCATACTTCATGGGATTACCGATAGAAGCACCCCAAATAATAATTATTTACGACTTCCCCAATTTCCGTAAGCCTCGACTGGATAGACAGATCGTAACCTTGAAGACATAATCCCAGTCAGCAATTTCTTGTACTCTCACTTATCAAAATTGATTATCTGCCATAAAAATGCCTACTTTCAAGAAAAAGGATCGAAATAATTTTTTTATTATCTGGTAAAACTTATGTTTGTTTTTATGCTCGTAAAAACAGAAATTGGAAGTTCACTAAAAGTACCTATATTTAAAGGGAAATTAAATGGAAAATAGAAATTCAGTAACAATTGTTTCCAACTCACTATCATTAACATTCACAGAAGAATGGAGGTATTAAAAAATAAAATAAATTACAAATAAAGCCTGCTTTATTCTGTAACATTTTTTCGTTAACTCAATTAACTCATAAATTACGACAAAGAAATTAAGAGGTATTGTTTTAGCCACAAAATCTGATTAAATTTCGGTTAGAATCAATCGCCATGCCAGATTTATTATTCGAAACTTTGTTTGGAAAGGTCTAAAGTAATTTTAAGACCTGTTAAAAGTTTCTCATCGGTTGGTTGGTAACTTTTACATCAATTCATCATGTAATTAGAAACTTTTCGGTTCATTACACTTGCGGCTTTTACTGCTAATTATCCTTCGACAGTCTCTTAAATGACAACAACCCTTATACTTGTGCCTAATCCTTTTATGGCGCAAACAGCTTAGCCCTTAGCCCTTCGATGCACATTAATCGAAAATTATGTCAATAAAATAGAAAAGAAAGTAAACCTAGCGTACAAAATTTATTAAAATATTGTCAATAAATAATTTATCGAGTAACTAGTCTTTGAATATTCGAATTAATGGAATTGTTCGAGGAATATTAGATCATTGTTCAGATTATTCAAAGATTCAAAGGTTATTATTTATTTGGAAACGATTATTTAAAAACTTATTATCCACTTCTTAAAGAAGACCGACCGATTTCTCGAAAATTAATGAACTTATTAGCAATTCAACAATATTTACGAGAAAATTGTAAAGACGAAAGGCAAAAAACTGTTTGTATGCCCAGATATAGCAAAAAAAAAACTATTGATCCTGTTTAAATTGAACTTTGATTTGCAAATTTTAATGTCATATTTTTTGTATCCACAAATATTTAACGTCATAATTCTTAAAACAATCTAAAAAGACAGGTTAAATTCCTGTAACGTCTAAACAATTAAGGATTACAAATCCCACACTTGGAACGCGTCCTATGCAATAGGCGCAACGAACTATAAGCCATATCCTACAACCGGTTTCGACCTATTGGGTCTCATCAGGTAGGCGCTGGCAAACACAAACCGCAAGGTTCACTAGAATTACAAGACTGACTAGAAACAAAAGAAACAACTACTCCGAGGGCTAATACCCCTGACGGTAGGGGTAGTTGTTTCTTTTGTTTCTAGTCAGTCTTGTAGTCATAATTCTTGTCAAAATAAGTTAACTAAATATTTTGTTCTTACCGCAATCAAGGAAGACGAAAGACTTCCTTTATTTGTCGATCCAAAATGTTCGATCACCTGCCAATTGCTCTTCTTCACCGCCTCCGGTACAGGACTGTTAGTAGATGTCGATGGCATTGATGGCGGAGAAGTGAGACTCACTTGTTCAGGATGCATATAAGGATAATGTCTGAGACTTGCCCAACGCCTACTGCCTCCCGATTGGGATCGAGTGTCCTGAAAAAAAAAGAAGTCGACGATTCACTAGATATTAGTCACAGAAAAACAAAGACCAAAACAAAATAGAAAACTCATCAATTGAACCCAACTGAGAGGAAAAAGACAACAGAAATAAAACCAAAAAAAGGATTATGAAATGAATAAATTTATTGTTTATTATCTGCCAATATTTCCTTCTGAACTTGGTGGTCTTTGTTTTGAAATCCCTCTTCTGAACTGGTCTTCAGGTTGGGGTCATTCTAACATTACACCAGAAGCTTTATCAGGCATCATCAACGGTTCTTGTTGTTGAACATAGTCTCAATTCGATTGCTAAAGGTGGATTACAACTACATGTATGTATGACCTAGCAGTAATTCCGGAGGATGTTTGTCAAAGCTGCTGACGAAACGCTGGAAGGATAAGCCAGACATGGAGACCACCTATGGAAAAAGATTCCCGAGACCTAGAATACAAGTACCTAACCGATTAAACGTCTTTTAATAGATTTAATATGAAAAATGAAACGCTTTATACAGTCTATAATTGTTTCGAACGATAAGTCCTTTATCAAGAGTACCTTTTACAAGAATACTGAATTAACAACAATGTCTTGTGCTATTTATAAAATTTCTTAATATGCTAAGAGGGACAGTATAGGGTTGTAGGGGGGTTTATAATGTATTTATTACGGATTCCAGGGTAAGGTTTTTTGCTAGTGGTTAAATTATTCGTTTGAAACGATCGCTTAATTTCCAGTGGGTCCCAACCTTTTTGGGTCACCGTCCCCTTTATAATAAAAAAAAATCCCAACGCCCCTTAGTCAATAATAATCAATTTTATATGAAATTTTAAAATTTTACGTATTAGTTTATTTATTAAAAATCAGTAATAGAAGCAAATATCACCAACAACCAACAAATTATTTTAATTTTTAATTTGTTGATGCCCTGACGATAACATAAATTGACGGTCGGAACGTCGCATAATTAAAACAACAATTTTTAATAACTTGTTGCCACCCCTAATGACCTCAATAACCCCCATTTACGCTCCCTCAGGGACCAGTAAGAGGCGGTACCATTGTTACTCTAAATGATCTAGTGTGGGAGCATTAATTTCCCACCCCCAGGTTTTTCGGTTTTTTTATTGATATTTCATGTTCTTGAACTTCTTCCAGGCTGCCTAACGTACATCTGCTGTTTCGCTATTTTTGAAATGTATTTTATGTACACCCAACTTTTTTAGAGGATCTGTTTTGATTTTGTTGTTAGGTCACTTGACTAGAATTTTGCATAGATTAATTTGATTGACAGATGCCCAAAGATTTACTTTTACATATTTTATTGTTTTTTTAAGCATATGGTCTATTGGAGAAGACCTGTATATTGCAACTACCCCCAAAAGGTTTTGAATAAAGACGAACCGCGGTTTTCCTTTATTTAACAAATTTAATAAAAAGCTTAATGTATGTAAGTTTACATTTTTGGTTTTATTAACATTTTAATAAATGTTACCCCGCTGCGTCATTATTTTTATTCTTTTTTTACATAATTTTCTTTAGATCACATCTCTTTCTTTTGCTTAAATTAAAGGATAGTAGCAGCTCAGAAGTTCACGTATAATTAAATTCTAAGGCAGAATTTCTCTTGAACCTGAATAAATGTTATGTGATAATTTAGAAAAAAATTATATCAACACTGCTACATAATTAAAGAAAGGTATTTTACGACCTGCATTAAGGCAAAGAAATTACTCAATCCAGAAAAATAAACTAAATTTTCCTTCAAAATTTCCGGGTTTAGGAAACTTTCTCATACATAAAGGGAAGAAAAATGGCTTTTAGCATATTTAGAATTATTCATAAAATCACCACTTCTTAATACTATATCAACTTTGTGTCCTCCAGAACTACACAAAAAAGAAGAACAAAGAAAAATGTATCGAATGGGGAAACGACCCCTTCACCATACGCCTGTCAAAAAAACATGTCGTTTTCGCAGGATATTTAGTACATAAATTATGGTCATACTATCTGTCTGTTGTTTGCATGCAGACCATAAAAAAAATAAGACGATAATTTACTGAAGACACTTTTGGACCTGAGCCAATATGAATTTTCTGACTTTTAGCTTCTACGTTATCGATTGCATTTAGGACTTTGTAAAGTTCAACGGTTGTAGTACAAGTACACAATGAAAGAAATTGTTTATTCACGTACTTAAGTATTGTACTTCATTACTTTACTAAATATCGACACATTTTCATGCCACCAACCACTTCTGTTCTTCGGATTTTATAAGCGCAATCTGAAATTTAATGGTGAACATTTTACAGACCCTCTCGTGCATGCTCTTTCTAAACAAGTTTCAGACTTTTTTAAGTGAAAGTAGAATTTACTAATTTACTTAACCGCAGCAACAATTTATAGATTTCAATAATTTAACTATAATCTAAGACCTAAGTAACTTCTTCAACTATTATACGAAATTGTTACCTCTTAAGCATTTAAGAAAACAAAATCAGTATTTGAGTTTCATGTTTGTATGTCTTAAAATTTATAGTTAAGTCGTAATTAACGATATTATTCTGCTGAGAAAATTATTTTGGTAGAAACATTTCAAAAACTAATAACGTGTTTTATAAAATTGGGAAGATAAAACCTTTTTTTAAAAAGAAAAACCCAAAATTTCTGAAACAGAAGAACCTCATATTTGTAACCTTCTATTATACAGGGTGTCCCCTCTGAATTGGAAAAAACTTCTAGGGCATATTGAGGAACCATAGACAAGCAGTTTGAGATATTAGACTGATGTCTTTGACACCCTGTATTTTGAAAACCATGCACTTCCGGACATCAGTCTAATATCTCAAACTGCTTGTCTATGGTTCCTCAATATGCCCTAGAAGTTTTTTCCAATTGAGAGGGGACACCCTGTATATACTAAATTAGGATATAAATACAATTTGGTCGTAGAGAAAAAAAAACAACAAGACTTGACGACGACCTGAAAGGTTGTATCCTCTTCACCTTTTCTAAGCACTCAAGAGTATAAGTAACACGTGTTCAGTATACTTCTTACAGTTTTGAGTAAGAGACAAGGCCAAAGCGATGATTTCAACATGATTTATAAATTGATAACATCCTTTCAAAAATTTAACTTGAGTAGGTACGTTATATATACTTTCAGAAAATTACAACCCCAGCCAAGAAGGTAGTTTTTTTTGCCCCAGGGTTGAACTGGCTATCCATTTATGACGACTTTAACTGACTAAATTAAAAGGGATATTTTCGAAAATATATCATTTCTTTATCATATCTAAGTGAAACATCCCCACAAGATTCTGTATACCTATAGAAATCAATTTCTATTCGTTAGTCTCGTTAAATTCAAAAACGGCTTGACCGATATGAATATCATTTTGTGTCTTGTTCGCTCTAATACAGGGGTGGTTTAAAAAAAATAGGGAGTACCCAAAAGAACAGCTGAAAATCGAAAAATCCAAAAATAAAGAATTTTGCATAGAAATGGACTGGCAAATTGGCATCTATTGCCATTATATTTAGACAAAAATTTTATGGCGACTTCAGGAATTAGTTTGAAGTTCTTAATATTTGAAAATCGTAAAGATAAAATTGACAGATTTATGTGACTGTAAAAACCATTGAAGATTGACTAGAATTGAAGTTCACATGGTCATCTAGTTATGTATAATATCAATTAGAGCACACTAAAGTTTGTATTCTAAAGAATGTTGATGTATCCCCATTTATTACATCACGTTATACACCCCTGTGTTTATACTACTGACTTCAGTTAGTAGGTACCTAAAAGACGGACTATACATCAAGGATTTCCATTATTCCCCACGCGTCTCCCTGTCAGTTGCCTTACAGACAGCTCCAGCAGGTGTTTGTTAAGCAGACTGATTAAGATCGAACTTCCCGCCTTTGCCCGCATTTAATTAAGGTCAAATTCAACTTGATTTAATCAGTCAAGCAAAATAACAATAGAAAGGATCCAACCTCGCAATATCGCACCGCTTTATTGTCAACAATGAGTCTGGCAAATAAAAAGTTTTCTGTATATACCTACAGCCGGTCGATGGGCTTTATTTCAAACCAAATTTCTAAATTAGGTCTTTATTTAACCGATAAGGTAGGCAGTTCTGAACGCGTAATTGCCAAATTTTCACCTGAATACACAGGAAGTTGAATTTTAAACAATAACAGTTTTCGTCTTGTAGTCAAAAAGGACAAAGACCAGGAATTTTTTTAGAAGACCAAAACTCGTTTTTGAATGTCTCAGTGAAACCAGGAGCACAAAAATAAAAAATTGGATGTATAATTTCTGTTTTAGTTGCTTAAAGTCTCAATGGATAAATTCAATTTTCATTAATTAATTTAAATAGTTTTAAAATAAAAATATATACATATATACATTTGGAACCTTCACAACAAACCCTTTCATTCGATATGTCACAACGTTACGATTTGCAAACCATTTTTTTTTTTTTTTTTAATTCTTAAATTTGCCTCTAAAAGTGACCCTCAAATTCTTTAGAAATCTGTGTATGGGTCACAGAAATCCATATCAGTACCAAATTTCAATTTAATCGTCCAATATATTCGGAGTAAATTGACTATGACAGACAGACAGACATTTCATAAATTTTTAAGTACATCTAAATCATCTGTTTCAATATTGCAAGTTAAGACTCAACACACAATAAATAAGTTATTGGGAGCGAACGAATGAAATCGATTTGAAAGCGTTGAGACGAGGAAACGCGACGGACTGTCGTCAGACGTGTATCCTGTCTTCGCTTGCCTTTATATAATGGTTCTTTGCTGTTATCTATAACTTTTTCTAAATTTTAAGGTAGAAATTAAATTTAGCTTACTAAAGTTTCAGTTAAGTAAATCCCATTTACATAAATTAAGTACCTAAACAAATCAGCAATCAGTCACTGTGTATGACAATATTTGAAATAATTAGAAAATCTCATTATTATTTTGTCCATATTCCTTCAGTAATGAAATGTTCACTTTAAAAATAACTTAAATAGTAGCAGTGTAAATTGGGAACAAAATTTGATTCAAAAGGCCATACTTTAGAAACAGGGATGTTCAAATATCCCTGAATCGTTCTGTTTTTAGCATATTTGAGGTTAACTGCTACGGCATTTGCAGGTTGAGCGTAGAAAATCCGAAAATGCTATCGATTCCAAAGCCTCTAGTTGGCACCTTTCCAGTTATGTGCGCTAGATGGAATATTCTGCATGACGAACCGCATACAACTCCTCTTTTGAGGGTTCCTTTGATGGAATACTTTCTTGTTTCCGACACAAAACCTTAGGTATTCGCTGTAAATAACGCTTAATTGGAAAAGTACCAAATGGAATAGATACTATTTCTACGGAGAATACGATGGACGTTTTTGAACACTGCAGAGCAATTATGAACATTTGGTTCCTTAAATAGAACCACAACGGTTGAGGCTGTACGAATTTATTTCAGATTCTTTTTATACCTTTAATTGCAACGAATGCATCAAAGAGAAATTAATAATACCTACCGTGCAGACTGTTGCCAATTCTGTTTATACCTACAATGTATGCCTAATTTAGCAACATTAATAGAGGATTAAACACAGGGGGAAAATTGGAGAATACTCACATCGGTATACACAGTATTCTGTTCTAGCTTGTGAAGTACCGTATTTAACTTTTCAATTATTCAATTAATCGAGACATAAGGAAATATACAACATGCTATACAGAGTGTTCCGAAAAATGGAGTTAAAGTTCGATCATAGAAAATCCAGAAAAATATTCCGACTAGCTAGCTGCAATGTCTGTTTCCCCTGCAAGAACGTATCACATGCTTGGTAGAATCAAGTCCTAACATCTACACCTTAATCTTACGCAGGTGTTATACTTCAACGGTCTAGATCATCTTGGAATGTTGAAGAACTTTTCGAAAATTGAATGCAAATTCATGAAAAAATTGGATCATTCTAGACTATTTTCGAATATTCCAGACCACCCTTTAGAAAATCTGGATCATTCTACAACATTCCTGAGAACTCTAGAACGTTCCAGACTAAATCATTTTTTAATATTTAAGACCAACATCAGAAAATCTGAAAGATTCGTGAACATTCTAGAACATTTTTGAATACTCCAGATCGTTATTAAAAAAATCCTGAACATTCAGGAACATTCGTGAAAATCTGGAATAATCTATACCATCTTTGAATATTGCAGGATATTCTCCAAAAACGTTCTTCAAAAATCTAAAACATTTTGGATTACTTTCGAATGTTACACATCATTTTCAGAAAATCTAAAACATTTAGAAAATTCATAAAAAATCAGGACTATTATAGACTCCTTTGGAATATTTCAGGACATTCTCAAAATATATTTAACTTACTTGAACAATATTAGACATTTTAATTCATTTTTGGATATTCCAGACCTTTCTCAGCAAACCGCGAACATTCTGAAACATTCTTCGAAAATCTTAAACATTCTGGATCATTTTCGAAGATCATTATCAGAAAATCTGGAATATTTAGGAAAATTCATGAAAAATCAGGACTATGATAAACTCTCTGGGAATATTTCAGGACATTCTCAAATTATTTGGAAAGTACTTGAAAAAATATTGAAAATTCTGAATCATTTATGAATATTCCAGATCATTCTGAGAAAATATAAAACATTCTGCAACATTTTTAAAAAATCTGGAACATTCTAAATCATTCTCGAAAAATTTAAACATTCTAAAACGTTTGAGACCATTCTCAAACAATCTGAGATACTTAAGAACATTCTAAAACGGTGGAATATTGTAATACATCACTGTTACTCACTGACACACCAATCGTCGCACATTTTTCGACTCGATTTCAACAATGTATTTCTTACAAACATAGTCATCATTAGTTTCAATTCTCCTTGTAAGTAAAACTTCGTTCTAATTATTTAATTATTTTAATTAAAAGTTCATTCAACAACGAGCTACACGCGCCCGATCTTATTTAATTGTTATTTTTCCTCAATTAATATTAAAAAGAAATAAATAAAAAAAATTTTTCATTGTGCTTGCTATTCTGTACTTCCATTATCTTCTCATTTATAGCAATTTAATTTTAGAGCATTACAATTCCATGTACATTTTAAGAACTACTGTTTGCTTCTTTTTTAAAGCAAATGTACAATATTTAACTGTAACTACCATCACTGTTGACTTTGTGTAAACTTTAAATTACCTACAGCACATTCGGCAATGTACAATTATCGACCTCGTTATAAATATTTCCAAGTTAAGTTTATGAGGAGAATAAAAATATTCGCATACCTAATTATTTACTCATCATACATGTAGGTACACGAGATGTTTATTTAAACTGTTAAAGTCAATATTGATTCATGAAGCTTTTAATTATTGTATAAGAAACACGTGAGACTAATAAAAACGAAGTAGAAGAAACATTTGGGAGTTGGTGATGTAGGCAAATATGATGGATAAGAAGTGTGAAAATGAGAATGTGTTTGCAAAATTTGGAGAACAAACGAGAAATGAACGGTAAAATAATGATAGAGAGATGATAAAGAATTTATTAGAGAAGGCAGAATCAAGAGTAGAAAGAAGAATCTGAAGATCTAAATGTTTTGTTTCTCGAGGAGGTACGTATGTACTATCCAACCAGTCTTCGGACTGAAGACTACTGTGTTAATGACTAAACCACAAAGAAGCATCTCTTCAACGAACAATAGATAGTTTAAAAAAAAAAAATCACTGAACAAAAAATTCAGTGACAGCATTTTCATCCATAGATATTTCGTGCTAGCTGTAGTTGCTTACAGAGCAAAAATAAGGGAATACTTGCATTAGACATAAAAATTAATTTCTTCAAACATTTGAAATTACTAAAACCATCTAGACCCCATATTTCTCTAGTAAACCAAACCAACTCAATGAATTCCCCACAGGATTAGATATGATCATGGAGCAGCAACTAAAAACTTGCACTGAAACCATTTTCCTTATCAACGACAGGTACTTTAAAGGACCTTAGGTAAAACCTCGAATACGTTCGAGGGAAATCCTTGACTCCAACAACCCGGGATAGACGTGAGGGTCCTCACCTCGTCGTTAACAGAATGGAATCACAGACTCAAACCTTACTGCTACGGGTCTCGAGCCATACCGTCTTTAAGAGAAATAAAAATACAGATGACCTAGCCCAGAAAACACCCAATTGGACCAGAACTCACCATTGTCATCTGTGACAATCCTATCAACCAAAGGGGGACAAAGTTTAATTGGAAAAGTACCAGCAGAAATTATAACTGAACGATCTAGATTTTCTCGGAATGCTGAAGAACTTTTGGAAAATTGCTCAAATATTTTAAATCATTCTCAAAAAGTGGAACATTGTAGAACATTCTTGAAAAAACTGGATCATTCTAGATTATTTACGAATATTTCATACCACTCTTTAGAGAATCTGGATCATTCTACAACATTCCTGAAAACTCTGGAACCTTCTAAATCATTTTTGAATACTTGAGACCAAGCTCAGAAAATCTGGGGCGGGCAAGGTGCGCCAATGCAGAATTTCGCATCAGGAACTATGAAAATCCATCGAAATGCAAACAAAGTGTTAAAAGCTCTCACTATTCCCTTTGGATTCACGTTTTCTTCCACTTCTCTATACTGAATAAGCAAAGGTACCGATTCTTTAGGCACCACGTCCAGGAAGCGGAAGACATCATTACACTTGACTCCCAAAAGAGGTTTTCCTTTTGAGAAACCTCTTTCAAGGTATAAGACAGATGGATGAATTAACAAGAGGATGCAAACGGAATTCGCATGCATTTGATGAGGACTAAAAAAGCCCAAAAACACAATTTAGTGATAAATAGTAACAATAATCAACTTTCTATTTACACACAGTACGAGAAAAATGATAAATACAAGACTGAACAAACTTGCAGTAACGAAAATTGCATTGAGACTGGTCTGTTTACCAACCGTTTCAGAAACTTCAACAACATAAAACGTTTTAGTTTTCGTAACTGTTATTGTTATTCAAACAAGCAGTAACTTAAAATAAAAACAAAGTAGAGCCGTATTTATAATGAAACAAAATAACGTGGGATTTTCTAGCGTTCACTGATTATATTTATAACTTATTTAAAGGCAAACGGTGGTGTTAAATCTCGCCATGAAATTTTCAATTTTCTCATCTCAATGCCCGCGCTTTTGTGAAAGCGAATTCTGTGTTCTTTAGTCATATCGTATTGCGGTGGGCCACTAACTTATAACGAAAAATATGATAAAGAAGAGAGGAAAAACGAGTAAATCTCTCCCTTACACTCTTGGAATGCAAAAATGAAAATCATCGCTTTTATCATCGCTTACATTCTTAAGATATTACTTAGGAACGTAAGTCGTCACAACAAAATAAGGAATATCACTCAGATCTTGAAAAAGTTGACTGAGTTGGTCTCAACCTTATGAAAGTTGATCATATTGATATTTAGAATGTTTTTTTTTTTTGTTTTTTTGAAGTGCATCATTAATATTCTTCGGTGACTCAACATTTAAGTGAAATTTAACAAAAGGAAATTCCTTGTATGGTCCCGTTTTTACGTTGATTTAATCAATAATTATTATTAAATAATAATTTCACTGTAAATTTCAATAAATGTTCTTATCATGCCAGAAGTCTCGAAATTGATATACATACATACATATAAAGCGTGTTTTCCCCAAATTCCTAACTGTAAAAGATTTGATCATACTTTTATTAATTAGCAGTATGCAAATCGTCGGTTCATTTCAAGCATCTTGAAACTCCGTGATTTCAGATTTAATACAATTTAAAATTAAAATTAAGAATGAGAAATAATATCAGGAAAGGGGTTGCTTACGTAAAACTGGTCCAAAATTATAAAAATGTTTAAGTCGAGACTGTATCATATTATTTACTACGATTCCTGAGCAACTTTTAACAAATTAATTACGAAGTCTACATTAAATCATACTACACAGGCTGTCTATCGGCGTTTGATTTAATATTCTTCTTTTTTTTTTTGGAGTATCTTAACACTCCCAAAGGATGACAATTCTTCAAGACGCACTTTAACCGCCCAGAAAGACATAATTCTACGTCAAAAGCAATCCTTTTTTTTATTGAAACATTTTCAAGCGGAAAGTAAAAACACTACGAGGTTTGATTCACTGATTAGGTACAAAATACTCTAAATCTCTAAAATAATAATGCCAACATATTCGTACCTTTAATTTTTTATTTATTTCCAATTTTATAATAAAATGAAAAACTTTTAGAAACAATAGAGTAGGTACTTTTTCTTTTCGTAGTCTGAAGGTGTTCTTTAAACCTTCTTTCGGTTGCACGTACTCTTTTTCCAATGTAAATTTCGTGACACTTATTGAGTACAAAGAATTCCTTAATCACCGTATTTTGATGGTGGTAGTTTATTTTTGACTAATGATGTTTCCAAATTAATTAAGAAACAATGAGACAATAATAAGGTTCAGGAAATACAGATTTACAAAAGTTGCACTTTTAAAAATCCTAAAAAGGAGAGTAACTTTCGTAAAATGTAGTGTAAATATAACGTATTCATTTTCAATTTTCCTTATCTGTCTTTTAGCAAAAATATAAATTTCCCTCTTATTGTGATAAAATATGTGCTCAACGAAATAAATAATTTTTGCTATTATCCGTAGAATATGGTCATGATCAATGGTTTGTTACTTTTCAACCCTATGGGAACTTCAAGGGTAGTTTATGAAATATGACTCCAATTCAGATAACACATCACAAAATGATACTTGAATAACTTATAGCAAAAACTTAAATCTATGTCGTACGAAAAAATCCAATTACAAAACAAAAACCGTTTTAATGTCTGTACGAAGGCAACATAAAAGAATTTCTTATTTTTATCTGCGTTTTCAAGGGAAACTCTAATAATCAACTTTGTGTTACGTACCTGTGCAATTTACAAACGTTAGCTGAAGCCATAAATTATTCAATGCTCAAGATCTTTGAATGCCATTACGAGGGAAACTTTTTTAAAATAATCTAAAACTCGATAACACAAAAGCAAAACTTTCTAGAAAAATAAAACGGAGCTTTTAAAAGACAACGTGGAAACATTTAAAAGATATAATAGTTCCAAATAAAAATCAAAGATTTGCAGTACGTATAGTTTGATTATTTATTTCTAAAATATGCATTGATTACTTCATAGTTTAAACCTAACTTATAAAAGGAGTCGACAAAAATTCAAAATAGACTTTACAAGTGTGCAGGTTAATCTGCATAATGAGGCAATAAAAAGAAATTGGACACAAACCACGATTTTGTCCTATCCTGGGTTTGTCTGGCATTCTTAACTATTTTCGAAATGTAATCTCATCCAGGCCTTCCTGGTTTGTTTGTCTCTTTCTGCCTCAAATATGTCTCCAACTATGATTTCATCTCTCAAAAGGTATTCAATTAAATATTATTATCATTAACACCAGAAGTGGTGATAATTTTGACAAAAGAATTTTGCATCTGCTCAGAGACTATCTATTTAACAGATTTTGACTTAGAGCCATTCCAGAGTTGCCTTCAAAAATTGTTTCATGTCCAAAAAGTCGAGTAAATAATTTTCTAATTCTCAAAAAAAAAGCTCAGTATTAAAAACTTCTTTAATCAAAATATTTTAAGATGTCATCTAAAACTATCTCAGACGTTATTGTAGCAAAAGCACAAAAACGTATTTCCAACCAGATAATCTAATTTCCCGAATTCCGAAATCCAAGAAAAAACCAGACAGTTTTTTCCGTAACAGGATTAAAATCATCGTTACTCGAAAGGCGCTTGCATATATACCAACAATAATAAAATTAAGAGATCCAAGAAGGTAGAAACGTGGCGGTTATTGAATTTTTTCGGCGTTCAAATTTAATTTGCACCAGAAAGATAACTTATAAATGAGGGACACCCCAGGCACTGGTTCATCGGCGGCTAACAGTTCAACTCGATTAATAATTCTCTTCAAATAACGCTGTCCTCGCCGCTATAAATATGAAATCAATATTTTCAAACGTATCTGTATGTTCATCTTTCAGATGAAATCCATAAATACAAAAGCTGTTATCGCCAAAAATTTACTTGAACGATTTATAGAAAATTAGAAAACCTTTAAAATTCTGTTTAAGAGAAAGCCTAAAGTAAGGCCTTTTCTTTTAAAATTTATATCCCGAAAATTTTACAATATTAAAGGAAGATATTATGGGTAATTATAGTTAATGAAGATATTTTCAGACGAAGCCCTTAAGGAAATTTTTAACTATTTGTATAAATGCAACAAGTCATAATTTTTTAAGTTTAGGAATAGTCTAATTTTAATTTCATAAATTATTTATAAAAGCAGCGGTTGAAATTTTTATAAAACAGGATACTGTTTAACGTTTCACTGATTTTTCTCGGTGAAAAATCACCTAATCGGACAATAAATCAGTTATTCGTTGCAGTCGCTAAATAATTTTAGAGAAAAGACTAAATAAAGGCATTTCTTTAACTTCAAAATTGTACTGGAGCTCGATAACAGTTTTCAATGAAATAAGATATTTTCCAATTAGTATTTTGTAATTTTCGTATTTATAGGCATCTACGTACATATTTTTCCGAATGAAAAATGAACACAATTGTAATCAGTTTTTAGATGAACATACAATCCAATTGTTTATTGAGGAAAAGCAGAACTATTAAATCAAAATAATTATTAGATAAACCATTTTATAATTTTGCGCGTAACATTTATATAATTACGATGGTAATTAGGATCGTTAATTAAATTTTCGGATTACATATATAGCTATTTTAGTATTTATCAGGAATGAATAGGAAATCCTTTACATGATATAGCAACGTAAAGTACCCATTCATAAAAGTGAATTTTGCTCATCACTTCTTTTGATTACAATTACGCTCATAAAAACTTTTCTCCTTTAATGTTACGAATATTCAACTTTAAAGATGTAAAACTTAAGGAGTTTGTGGTGCATTCGTTGTGAAACATTTTTAATTCAAGATAATAAGAGTGAATACAAAAACACAATTGGAAAGATAGATCTACGTGAAACTTTTCCAATTATGTTTTGTGTATTCCTTCTTATTATCTCGATTTAAAGATGTAATTAAACGATATTAAAACCTTTAATTAAATTATAACTGTATATTGGTTATACCGTTGGGATTTAGCAAACAAACCGCTGAATTGTGGCAGATATTAAAGACGTGCTTATAAATCTATTAAACATTCATTAAGCAGTTTAACGATTAATTACTACTTACCAACCCTCTTCTGCGACTATCTCGGAGGCTGAACCTTCGTTTCCAATCCTTTTTTGGGAGACCCGCTGTGGTGGTTGACTTCAGCATTGATACCGCTTAAGATGACCGCGTTTTGGGCCTTAATTTGTCAAACGTTCATGATTTATACGTTTAGCGAAGTGATGGCAGCAACATTTTCGGTTTAATGACCCAATCTGAAAATAAGGAAAAAATACTTTTTAACGAAGATAAGTATTTCGATGTTTTAGAAAAGTTTGTGGAATTTGATTCAGCTACTCACGTCTTAAAGTGTTAAATGTTTGACACTCTATTTTTTGTTAATTAACGCATTGTACTAACACAAATCGTATGTTAATCTTTTGCCTAATTCGCAAAATGTATAGTTTCCAAAGACTCATCATATTTTAACGAATTTAATAGAATAGAACATAGAAAAGAAAGGCACCAAATGGTGATTATTACGTAAATTAATTATTCTGAAAATGAGACGCAGCGAAAAGTTTCCCCTTACCCTATTATTTGATTACAATTACAATTAATGAACGGCACGGTTTTAATCGTAGCTCTCGTGTTTCTTAAAATATACAAGTCTCTTGTATCAGTAATGTTCCTACAAAACCAAGGTTAAACGAGTCAAGGACAACACAAGAAATTTTTAAGAGTTAAATTAACGAACAAAATATTAAAACAGTAGATACCTAATTGCTTTCTTTTTTTCCTTTTCTATACTTAAGTTCAGAGGAAATCTCATAAATAATATAATGAAGTAACGATTAAGCATGTAATATGGTTATGTATTGCTAATTAGCATACTTAGTAATTAGTAACAACAAATAGTAGTATAGAATTTTGTATGACTAAGGATTAAGGTAAAACTGGTTATAAAATAATAATTTCAATAATTCAAAGAATGTAAGAATAACATTACAGTTATTAGATGATGTGGGACATTCCAATGATTTCTAACGAAATTCTGAAATTCCATTGACCATGAAAGTGTAATAAAACCAGGCAATCAAATTTATATTTAATTAAACAATCCTAGTATACACATCAATGTAAGTGCCTTTGTATGTCCTAAAAGTATTATAATTTCAAATTTTTATGTTTCGAAATAAAATAAAAACATTTATTTTGAAATTTTAATAGTTTTCAAAGTAACTAAGAAATGTGGAGTGCTATTTCGTGTTCTAAAAGAATTATCAGAGCAGCAATTAAATTTCAAATTAGATACTACGCAAGGAAATCCACAACACATTGTATTTTCTTCTGCAGGAGAAGTTTAACAGTAAAACTATTGTATAGGAAACTCCGGAAATTCTTTGGAAATTAAAAAATCTATTCAAAACAAAAAGGCGATAAAATATTTTCTGAAATTAGTTAGAAAATCACGTACTTTTCGGGTTTATTTAAGAATTTATAAAGCAAACGTCTTTCATTTAATTGTTGTTACTCAAAATAAATAGATCTACGAATTTTACATAATTTGTAGAAACTGATAAAGTAAAATTTTGAGAATGATATAGTAAACTCATAACCCAAACCTACAAAATGGAAAAAATACGGCCCTGTCTAAAGTAAAGATCATTCGAAAATATGTTACATATGTATATTTTAACCATATTTCGATGTTGTGATAAATTTTGTTCTAGTTGAATTTCAAGGAGACCCTCATTGAGATCTAAAGTCTATAAAATGTCACGAGTCTGTTTGAACTTAATATCTTTTTTTTTTTAATCTTAATTAAATTAATTTAATTCATATTAATGTATTTAAAATCACCACTACTAAATAATTCTCGATATTAATATCTTTGGTTTTGCAATAAAGACATAAGCAGAAGAAGATTTGACAATTTATTTCGTTTAATTTTCAAAATTAATTTTAATTTTTCGGTCTCTCTTTAAGTAGGTAGTGAAAACTCGAGTTTATCTTTTACAACATCCAAAAGGGGTTGAAAATACAAAATTAATGGTCTTCCATCGCATCGTTGGAAGTTACTGTTTCTTGCCAATGCTTTGAACCGCAAAACAGACATTCTCGTTCATTTATTTGACTCTTGAACTTGTTTCTTGTAATGTTAAAGGAAACTCCTGACCGCTGTTAACTTGCCAGAAAGCGTAAATCTTAAAAGATTTATTTATTACCTACTTCGTATAAAGATTTATAGTAAACAGAAGAATACATTTATCTCTAAAAATCGTTTGTTAAAATCCAAAAATCGGTTTAGTCTAATTTTGGTACGCCAATTTTTTGGAATTTCTATTACAATTTAGTGCAAATATTTCGGCGAAATAACAACACATCAAAGTAAAACCGTAGTTTAAATGATTAGAAAGAAAAATAAAATTTGGAAAATTCAATACATTTCTGACGTTAAATACAGTAAAATTTTGAATTATATGTACCACTTTAACTTTGTTTGAAACAAATTATCTAGTTCTGATTTACAACAAATAAAACACAGAGATGTATTTCAATTATGTTTCTGCCTACTAATTGACAATGTAAAGGTTTATTTGAACCTGAATTTGAATCTGGAATTCCACGGTTTAACTATGAAGTTATCAGATGGTTCTGTTTGATCGACGAAGTTGTGAATTTATAGTAGCGAATATTATTGGAAAGGACATTCAAGAAGCAATTCAACTGAAGATACAACGATAAATCAAAGACAAATCCATACTGTTCACAATCACTGATGTCGAACTAAAGCAGGCAATTCATTAGCGTCTGTGACGGTGCAGCCGGGCTTCTCGGTACAACCGTTTCACTACCTGCTATTTATACACTTTGGTGAATTCTGAAGCACATTTCCGTCATAACTCAATCCTGTGACTTATTATTGTCTCCATGTCCCTACATACATGTTGTCAGAAAAGCTTATAATTCAATAATTCTATAGAATGCCTAGTTATTTATTATGTAATGTTGAGCATATGTCTAGTGTGAAATATTTTACCCATTTTATACCAATGTGGACTCTACCCGGCCAATGTACGTAAATCCTAGATATTGTTAAGGTGTAGCGAAAAAGGCGTACAGCGAAATAAGCGCACGGTCTCACGCTGGAAGGGTTAATTACGTCGTAATAGGGGTTGCTATTTATGTTCCACTTGTGAAATGACCATGCAAAGTGATCGTTTCTGATTTCCATCACACTCTATCCGAAGAATTTGTAAAAATTAATAATTCTAATTGAGTTCTGGAAATTTAAGGGCAATTTACTGCTGAATATTGAACTTTTGGTAGTAATTTAGACTATTTTTATAATATACAATTTTGTTATATTTTTTGTTTTAAATGATTATAATTATTATTGCAACCAAAATGATTTCGCGAGAAAATCAAAATCACTTTTAATTAGTTTTCTAAAATAGTCTAATTTATTGTTAAAAGTTCTATATTCAATATTATATTTATCAGATTTAAATTTAAACAAAATAAAACAATTTCCTCTTCTTTTGTGTTATAGTCCTCCAAAGACATGAGCTATGTAGGTACGCTTTTTTCACACCTCTTATATTTTTTTGACCAAAGCCAAGTATACATAATTATCCCTTGTAGGCTTATTTCACAAAATTTTGAGTGTACGCTTTTTTCACTGTTCGCTTTTTCACATATTAATTGTTTAAAATACCACGAATAAATCATGTAAGATACTAAATAAAGAACCAATAAAACGGTTTTTGTCACCTTAATCAAGTTTATAAACCAAATTTAATAAAAATAACAATAACAATTTTTTATAAAAATAACATCAAACAATTTTGAACAGTAGTTTAGTTAAATATACTTTAGCAACTTAATATGAATAATTACGTTCGAAACGTTGCTTAATCTGAGCATTTTAGGCATTCTGTAGAATATAAGGATTTTTTTTAATTCCCAAAAGGGTGAGAAGGAGGTTCAAATTTGATGTAGTTAATGTACTACTCAAAACGTTTGCGAAATGTTTCTAAATAGCACCCCTAAATAGGTGGAAACTTTGGTAAAAAGTTTTGATATAAACCAATATTCCAAAACAATTCTCCAAGCTCAAAATTTTCCACAGAAATTCCTTATACAGTAACGAAATTGACAGAGAAAGCTTTTTTAAAAGTTAAACTGTTTGTAGGGTGTATAACAAGGATTCCAAATTTGGAAAATCTATATCATTTTAATCAGGTTTCTTTCTACCTAAACGAAATTTACCTCAATTTCACATCCCATAAACTTTTCTCGTAGACACACCAAAATAAGCAAAAAACTAAAACTTTTTATCATGGAAACAAAAAAGAAAATACTATATGTCGAAAATAATTGTATTTAACCTTAAATTGTTGCAAATTTAATAAATTTTAAAATTATAAACGACAATCAATAGATAGAAAAGATTACGTTTGTAATTTAGAACTAAATTAAACATAAAAATGTTATTTTAAATAATTTACAGTCACGAAACGATAAATTTTAGTTTTGCCTGCTTTCATAAAATTCTCTTTTAACTCAATTTGTATTCTGCCGATCTGCGAAAAATACGTAATAAGGAAAAATTCAGTTCCATGACGTAATTATGTTTCAGAAAATTTCGTAAAGCTGAACATTCCTACGGGGAATATACTTAATGCAGAAAGTTAAATATCCTGGTCACGAATATAACGGAGAAAGATACGACGGAAAGAAGGGAGAGCGATGAAAAACGCATAATTTCTAATATTGCCCAAATCGCCGAGAGTTCCTCCGATAATATTTTAAAAATGGTGATAACTCAACGTTTATACCCAAAGCTATATTTAAAGCAAGAAATAAATGTTAAAGTTGAATGGGAAATCGACGCCAACCAACGCCCTGAATAAAATGGGGCTTACCACCCTGAAAAAAACGAATATAACCTTAAGCTCCCTTGCTCATAAAAAAAAAATGATAAGTGTGAGTTTGTATACGAGGAATTTTGAATCCACAAACTTCTTACAGGGTTTCCTGTAAACTACATAAATAAACAACTACTTCCTATTTGTTTTTTTTTTTAAATTGTGGAATCAGTTAGTTTCGGAAATATGGGAAAATGACCAATTTAAGAAAATATATATTTGAGACCCCCACAAAAAGCCCTTTCGTTTGATATATCACACTATTTTTTTTATTTTCTAATTTTCCCCAAAAATGACCCTTAAATTCAAAATTCACTTAATTACGTTGCATGTTCGTGTTCAGATCATGATTGTGTGTCGTTTTTGTTGGCCCTATTTTAAAAAATTAATTATGTATCTGTTTTAAAAATACTATTATTAAGTACGTACAAAACCCTAATGAAGTACTTTAAAACTTTTAAGACATTAGATAGAGAGTGTTTTTATAGATATCCACATTAATAATCTTACGATTAATACAAGAAGATCTATAAATGCATCTATATCTTTAAGATAATTCTGCATAAGTCTCTGTGCTTCAGTTTATTTTTAACAAAGGGCTTCATCTTCAGTCAACTACATTGTTATAAAAATATAATTAGCAATCCCCTTACAAAGTTATTCTTAACTTACTCACATGAAATAAATTATAAAAGTTTCCATATAAAACTATAATAGAGTAATATCGTTAATGAGTACTTTGGGATCGATTAATCTTTTGTTAAAGAACCCAATTTGAGAGGACGACAACCTTTTAGTTATTTTTAAAAAAGAGCTTACAGGGTTTTATATAGCTGCATAAAACTCTAGTTTTATATAGTTTCATAGGTATATTAAGTTGACAAGGACAAAAGTTCAATACTGCTTTTTCGAAATTAAAAAAATATATAAGTATATACTTCTGTAGTTTTCGTAATTTTAAGTTATGTCCTCCCCAAAATCACGACCAATTGAAAATAGGAAACTTAAAACCTTTTCTCAAATTCTAGAGTGTAACCCCCTAAAAATTCAAATCCGCCGTTGGGCAGTGTTACAATAACTTATTTAGTTACAAGTAAGGAAAAAACGTTTTTTTTTTTATTATGGGCAGTACAAAACAGTTCCATTTTATGCTCTAATCCGATGAAACCATAAAACAACGAGCAGTTAAAAAAAGTTTCTTATGCTGGAAAGGTTTAGCTTGTCAGCATAAATTCACTTCTCTTGTCTAACATACAATAGAACTAAAATTATTTTTAAGGGTTCATTGAAAAATGCTATAGAAAGAAAGATAAATAATAAGTTTCGTGAAAAATTAAAAACTTCATTCGCTACGTTGTTCATTTACCCTTTTAGAAGTAAATTAAAAATGCAAATGTTGTTACGAAAGAAAGTAACTTTAGTCGAGTAGGGAACTGGAAGGTGTTCTAATTATGTCTCCAAACTCAAGAAACTATTTTAAATCGGACTTAAAGCATTAATAAAAGGGGTATACATCTAAAGCTACAGTAAAAATAATTAATAAGTCCTAGTTATCAACACAAAATTGGAATGAAATGAAAAATATTTCCTATTTTAACACCGAAAGTCGATATTTGGATTCATAAAAGCGAAAAATGTTCTACGAACGATGACATTTATATGTATCTATCATTAATCATGACGAATGACAGTAGAGATACATTTCCATATCATTCATCATTCAGCAGATACAGCACATCTCCATTCATTTATCAAACAATACTGTAAACTTATTTTCCAAATAAGTATTTTGCAAGATGTATATTCTGTAATGTACACAGTTTCTGAATTCGAAACTTTTATCCCGAACGCGTTGTGGATTTCGACAAAACCAAATTGCCCAAATCGTTAATTTTTCAAATCTTACGATATTTATGATGCTGACCTTTGGTAATACAAATTTTGTCGTTTCCAAAATTATTTAAACACTAATTAGGTTACTGGTTAAAATTATGCTTTAAGAAGAATATATTTAACTATAAATTATGTGGTACTGATTTCTCTTTTTTTTTAATTATTTATCGCATTTTCTTATTTTTAAAACAGCCACATTTTAAATTGCTGGAGTAGTAGGTAAGGAAAACTCATCGTTTATAATATGATGTAGATTCAAATATGTAATTCGTTCTGTGTACAATAATTTTAATATTGTATAAATAAGAATCGTCAAAAGGCACTTATCTTTCCAAATGTTGGAATAAATTGATGTTGATACAATTTTATCGTCAACATATCAAACCCAAGTATGATAAAATACAACGATTTCTGTAAAAACATTTTCCTGTTTATAACCAAAGAACCGTTGCAAAGAACAATTTAGAAGAGATTGAGCCAAAAATAGACCCAGTCCCAAAGCAAATATGCGGGTACATCTAGACTACTGTTTACAATTCCCGTAGGATAAGACTGATCGTTTGATACTTTATATTACACAAAAAAAAACCCAGGTCCTATTGAGTGAAGGCAAAAATGGTCTTGTTGTTTTAAGAAACTAATAGGCAGATATTACAAAAATCGAAGCAAAATGAAGTTCGAAAGATTTAACGAAAAATGTCGAAACCATGAAACACCTTTTAAGATTGTTTTCCATGGCTAAGGATGTCAAAAATAATTCTTAGGGTGAAAGGGGGGAATTAACTTTTCGAAAATCAATAAATAGTATTTGGTGTAATTTTTTTTACTTTTGTTTTCTGTTTTCTCATAATCAACGGAAAAGTAGAACTAAGGGCTACTTTTTCATAGTTGAGCCGTTGGGGGAAGAGGATTTCCTCTATAACCTCCCTTAACATAATATATAAAAAAAACACCCAGTATACTATGTTATATACCACGGTGAACGCAAGATAAAACAGAAATAATTTATGATAAATAAAAGCTAATCTTGCCAATAACCAGCGATTGTTGATGAATAAATAATTAAGCAACGTTTTGACCGTCAATTTCGGTCATCATCAGTCTATCACATAAGTAATGCCATCAATGACTGTATAATGAGTTATAACACTAACAAAATATAATTGATGAATGATTTAATTACTGTGATACATCTGCATCTTTTTGGTGCATCCTGGGGGATATCTGACGTGTCCATGCTGTCTATTTCGAGTTTCAATTAAACATTGAAGTTTACCACCGAATTTAATGATAAATTGCCTCCCCAGGACAGCTGCATCCTGTGACAGTTAATGAATCGTTTAACGCTGACAGATAAATGGTTTGTGTTTAAATAATCACTTTCAGGAACGCAATGCTCCAGCAGGAAATTGTCGATGGAAATGAAACTTCACAGATGCAAATAAACTAAACCTGTCTCGGTAAAAGTGACTACCAGTGTTCGTTTTCATTCGCTCCCTTCACCAACAAAAAAAAATAAAAAATAACAGTACTCGAAGCGAAATTAACGTAACTCTAGAACATCCTAAATCATTCGACAATACTCTGGATAATTCTAGAACATTCTACAACATTCTTTAATATCCATAAACTTTTCAGAACATTTTTCAATCTTCAGGAACATTTTGTATTATTCTGAAACATACTGAAACATTTCTAAAGCTTTTGGAAGATTCTAGATTCTTCTCAGATCTTTTAGAGGATTTATTCATTAACCTTCTGAAAATTTTAGAACATTCAACAATATCCCGAAACATTCTCAAAATTCTAGATGATCCTAGAACATTTATTCAATATTAAGAACTATTCTTGAAACTTCTGAAAAATTATAAAACATTCTGGAACACTATGTACGTTCTTAATCCTATTTTAAGGATTCTATAACTTTATGGAACATTCTGAAAACTCGTTGAACGTTTGGAGGGATTTTATAACATTATGAAAATTTTGAAACATTGTAGAACATATTCTTTGGTCTCCTCTGAAGTGCTCTATGGTGCAATGTCTTCATAACTAACCAAAAACAAAACCTTCTTCATAAATTGGTCATTAAGGGTTACTACATCATATAACCCCCATGGGGATACAAAAGTTTTGGTAACACACTCAGATACACTGGATGTGCGGGTCCTGCCGATACAATTTTATAATTTTCAAAATTAATTTTTCTTCAACACTTCAAATCACGTACATATTACAAGTAAACAACTTTCATCTCGACAACTTGGCAAAAAGCGTAACGAACTGAACCGTTCAGAAGAACTTACTTCTTTGACAGCTTTTTTTGTTTACAGCTGATAAATCGTTGGTTTTTCAGGAGATTTCCATTCCCCACAGAGACTTCAACCTTATCATATGCACAGGACAGGAGTAAAATCAAAATTCCGGTGAGAATAAACCGATGGATGGGAGAATTCTTTTATTTGTGTTACAACGCGTATCCAGGAACTTTATAAAAAGCTTTCACCTTCAAAATTTCTTTTTATCGTGAAAAACAGTCCATCTTTCTAATTCTACGAATGGAAAGAAATGAACCACCCATATGTATTATGTATGGAGGTACCATTGCGCAAAAGCTCTCCAAAAACCAAGCGTTAAATTCGAATTTATTGCTCTGCATTTAAAGAAAACGACAGGTAGACTTCTATTTAGAAAGTGCAAATAGCCATTCTATCGAATTTTTGTTCGACCTTACACAATGCTACCTACTTCGTTCAGGAATAATCCAACACTGATTGGTTTCATTCAATTTAAGACTGCCTCAGGATTTTTTTCTGTTACAGGCTTAAGATTGAACATATCGTTAATGCTGAATACGAATAGAACAGCTTTTGACATCTTTAAATTAGTCGAAAATGTATATGTAATTGAATAATATATGAAATTCGATGTTTCTATAGAGGAACTTAGTAACTATCAGAGATACAAAAAAAAAATTTCTTTGACGCCACTGTATTTTACGTAAAAAAGTGCTTGAAGAACGTTAAAATCGTATTTTTCTAATTTAACAAACAACCAAGATATGGGCATATTTCGAAATTCGAAAATTCCAACTTTTGTTTATAAAGCAAAAACAAAAGACGATGGCAATTTTTTGAAAACACCAGTAAGTTGGTCTCATAGATGTGACATTAATCTTTTTGCATCTCTTAGTTACCGAGTTCCCCTGTAGAAACATCGAATTTGGACCACCCTGTACGACAATTACCAAAAAACGTTTACTCACTATTAAAATTTGTAGAAGCAACTCCATAAATATGACTTTTGATTCCGTTTTCTTGGTTTTTTTTCGATAAATTTTAAAAGGACTATTTTCGAAATATCATTAACGATATTACTTCTGAAACTGAACAGATTCTAGCTTTACCTACTTTGTGATATTAATTTTATATAAGGTTTCCCCTTCACCTGGCCTCGGTAAGATTAAAACAGGACGAAAACCCCTTTTCCAAATTTTCAAACTAAAAAAACTATGTGAAACAGTGGCTTTCTTACCCTAAACATAATTAATAAGGCACATTAATCTTAAACAACATGAAAACAAATTCTTTTTTGCAATCAAGAATTATTAATTCCTGAGTTAAAAATTTTCATTCTTCCTTTAAGAAAAATATTTGATTCAAAAATATTATACCCAGAAGTAAATTTATTCTTGATTCAGAAATATGTAGCTGTATTACCTCAGGTTCACCAATTTCTATTTACGTAGATACCTATAACTCATATTGATTGAAGTATAGATATTTCATGGCAACAAATAATGAAATTGACAAATTTCATTCAATTCGATTCCAAGATTATTTTTTTTCAATAATGCTCTTACATAGATACAATTATTGTGTTTGTTCGCGTGTTTTTATATTTGTCTCTCAGGCAATTTAGATCTTTACAGAACTCGTATTCAAATGAATGCTACTGATGCGAATTTATTCGCAATCAAAAACTGACCACATTCTACTCGGAATGATTGCTTTTCTATTTCCAGTTTAGTAAGTACAAACTACCAGATTGAAATGTGAAATTTTTCCTAGATTGGAAAATGAAAACAAAAAGCAATATTAAATCGTTCTAATTTTTGCTTAGACCACGAAATGTTAGATATTATAGTCAAGCCTTCTCTCTGATGAAATAACCCTAGGATATATAATAAAACTTGTGCTTTAGTTAGTTCTACATGTATACAGAATTTGGAAAAGATTTTGTAATACATTATCTCTTCAAAACTCAAAAAAAAAAAAATTAGTGATCTATTTAACTAACAGCAAGTGGATTAAGTCGAAAACAACATCAAAACTAATGACCTTTTTAATATCTTATAAAATTTCAGAATAATTGCACATTAAGTCTTAGACTTAGTTTTATTCTTGGTCTTGCTTTTCGGCAATAGTCTTGGTCTTGGGGTTTTTTTATGTTTCGTGTTGTTTATGCTTACGGGAAGACCAAGCATCAAAATAGATATTTGCGAGACTCTTTCGGAGGTCTTGCGTCTGTTCTTGTTCTTATTCAGTTATTCTTGGTCTTGGTTTTGCAAAATGTGCAAGACCAAGACAAGGCAAGATAAAACCGCAAGAATAATACTACTTTTGCTCATCACTTAAGATGTATGCTCAATTAGAGTACTTAGCTGTTGCTAATTTTTTACATTTCCTGAACAATCTGATATTTTCTACACTATTCTATGAAAATAAACCTTCATTCTCCCTAATTGTCTCAGAAATTAATCTATATTTGCATATTTCCTCACATACTTCTCTTTTTTTAATGTTTGTAACATCAACCCCCACATATTCTCTAACTTGTTACCTTTCCATTCCTTTATTACAAATTATCTTCGTAACTATTCCACAACGGAGTGAATTAACGTTTCCCATTCCCAATCTTTACATCCTTTCTTATATATAACCACATCTGCTTCTGGTCTACATTTCCTTTGCCTGTTTTTAAACTTTTTACTCAAATATTCTGCATTATAAGGACCTGAAATAACTTCTTCAAATCTCCTCCTGTAAGCAAACTCTAAAATTTCCTTCTTTTATGCCTTCAAATCTTTTATTCGACCACATATTCAAACCTTCTTTAAATCTATTGTGGACTTTTTCTCCACTACTTCCCTTCCCCATTATCATTTTACAAAACTCCATTATTTCTAACCCATTAAATATTTCCTCTACAGTTTTTCCCCATTTTAAAGGTTTTTTTGTTCAGTGTACTTTATTTCTTTCAATAAGCACATTATGGGCCATCTCTCATTGTTCATCCCCACAAAGGGCCTACAAGAGGGATCTCTAATTGTGTACATAATCTATAACTACTACCCCTAATTAATTATTCTATATATGTATAAAACCATATTCTAATCCTTGTACTCAACGTATTAATATGGTAAATTACATTTGATCTATTTTCTCTCACCCTTAATCATTATTTTACTGGCCAGTGAAACGAAAACTGTCGACTGTCGACAAATACTGGTTTCAAATTTAAACATGAAAACGTGACAATTAATTTTAACTTGTATAAAGTTATCTGTGTTCATTGTCAGCAAAGGTTTGTAGTCGATTTGGTGAAATTGTTGTACTACAAATATTTACTTTGACGTACCTATATACGATGTGAATTCCATTATCACAATTACACTCGTTAGAAGCAACTCATATATTTATATAGTCGCAAAAATGCTTTGCAGATCTATTAGTCCACATTTTAACATCAACCGCAGAAATACCATAAGCTCATAACATTGTACATAAAGCACGAATATAAAGTGCGTTCTTCTTCAGTACTTCATATTATCTCTCAAGTGTAACATTGTCAATAAACAGCAATATTTAATCAAAATCACATTAATTATGCAATGTTTCGACCGTCAGTTTCAATCATCATCAGACTAACACTATTTTTTAGTAATTCAAAATATGTCACATTACGTAACAGATGAACTGAAGAAGATACTGCATAATTAATAAAAGTCAACATTATTAGCATGATGATGACCGAAATTGACGGTCGAAACGTTGGATAAATAAAGTGAGTTTCATTAATTATTGTTGTTAGCTAGATTAGCTTTTACTAATAACAAAATGAAATTCTTATAACTGAAAAAAAAAGATATTTAATTTATTTTCTGAATTGCAATTAAGCACTGAATAATTCGTACAACTTTAATTTTGAAAGCAAATCATCTGTCTCTATTTCCCTGAGTAATCCTTCTTTCCTTTGCGTATTTCTAATTAAAACTCTTCATTTCCAAAAGGAAATTATCCATATTTATTCGAACAAAATTTTATTTTATTCACAACGTGAAATGTACGAGATCAGAGTAGAATTATCACAAATTATCGACCTCAAAGTTATAATTCTACTAAACGGAGACTACGTCCAAGTTACAAAACTTTACTGATATCCTTATAATTATTTCATCATGCAGTTGATTCCTCAGGTGGAAGAAGTTTGATTTAATTCTTTCACACAAACACGACTTTTAGATTATTTAACCTCATGTTTTTTTGTAAAAAAATCGAACCTCGGCTACCAACGTCATCTACTCAATTAATAATTAATTTGACTGATTTTGTTGGTCCTTCTTAAAGAATTGTTTTTTTTTTAGATCCTATATACAGGGTGTACACTAAAGATGCGGCCAAAATTTAAGGGGTTATTCCTTTGACTATTTTAAGAATATTTTGTCCTTTGATGATTTTTAAAAAACCGGGCGATACAGGGCGAAAACCATTTTCGAGAAAATCAATGTTGATAATTTTTATCGAATGCAAAAACATTGTACGATGCAAAAACTGCAGGTTTTTTATTATTTATTTTACCGGCGAAGTGTATCGCAACTTTTTGGAGCACACGCTCCCTGAGTTTTTGGAAGATGTACCATTGGTAACAAGAAATAAAATGTGGTTTATGCACGATGGTGCACCAGCGCATTTTAGTAGGTATAGTTGCTCGTCACTTTTTGACAACAACATACGGAGATCGCTGGATTGGTCGAGGTGGACCGACCTCACTTATGGCCTGCGCGTTCCCCGGACTTAAACCCTCTGGATTATTTCTTATGGGGACACCTAAAGTCATTAGTTTACACTACTCCAGTGGAAAATGTCGACGATTTGAGAAATCGGATAATTGCTGGGTGTAACACAATACGAAACGACCCAGGTGTGTTTGAACGAGTCCGGCAATCAATTAAGAGAATAATGGATTCTTGTATACAAGCTGGCGGTAATCATTTCCAACAATTTTTGAAGATTAAAAACAATTACTTGTAATCTTTCAGAATAAAATGTTGTTATTGTCGAAAATAGTTTTCGCCCTGTATCATCGAAACAACGCGGTTTTTCAAAAATCACCAAAGGACAAAATATTCTTAAAATAGTCGAAGGAATAACCCCTTAAATTTTGGCCGCATCTTTAATGGACACCCTGTATAGCTGCTAATTAATTTTTTAATTACTAATTAAAGAGACAGATTCGCGATAAATTCAAAAGTACGATAATCATATTCTGAAGATTCTGTACATCCTGTTCATAAATTGTAAGACAGCTTTTAATACACTTATCTGCCGGACAGTAAACTATGTTTAATTTACTTTATTCGTTAACTACAAACATGTTTTGGAAGTAAAATTTTCTCGTCACAATAAAAACTGGTCAAAGTGTTAAACGAAAACGGCCTGTAATTGCAAACAACGCTCTAGAACTAAGTATTTTTTATGTTATTTCACACATGGTAACCTTGGAAAGCGGTTACTGCTAATTCCAATACGTTTTTGCAGCAATAACAGACGTTTTTGCTTGTAATGATGATCGTAATAATTAGAAGTGCACTTAATGAGCAATTCCTTAAAGTGTCGTTTAATCGTTAGTCTGTTGACATCATCCTCGAAAAAGAATATTATACGCAATAAAAATGAGGAAGTATTTGAAAGGGCAGGAGAACAAATAGCTCGAGAACGTGATCGAAGTCAAAAAGAAAAAGAACAAAGGATAATACGTCACCTTCTGAGACATAAAGGGTTGATATGAAATATATACTGGGGGAAAAAATAGGAGTAAACAGTTACAGATGTTGGATGTCTTAGTTTTTAAGCAATGCAAAGATTGTCTTAAGAAACGTAGAAAAATATTTAACATTAACCCTTGTAACTCTAATTCGAAATCATTAATTTAACAGTGGAGTTGTGTTTGATTCCAATTTATCTAGGTATAAAGGGGAAGAATACTGACGCAGCCATTAATGATAGTCTTCTCTCTGTACCTTAGGAAGTTATTTGAACTTCCAACATCAATGAAACCAAAAATTGCTTTTAAAATTCAAAAAGAACAGGAATAATCGCTGGTCAAACTTACAGATATTCATTACCTCACAAACACCTCTTATCAAATGAAAGAGTAAACATTAATAAGAATAAACATTACCTATAAAATGATTCGCTTCTTATGGGATATTAGTATATATCAAATTGAGATGAGAATTGTGGTATATGGTTCAAACCTTATGTTCTCCGGTTCTCTAAATTAATTGGTATCTATCGTACCCAGTTTTGAAGAATCCTTACAACCATCGACAAGAAGAGAATATAGACACGAATGTGTTTTTTGCTTTCTCTCATACGTTGTGTAGAACTAAATAAAAGTACGGAATTTAAGTACTTTTGATGGATCTGGTCTTTTTTTTGACAATACATCAGTCATTGAATTTATCGTTTTTCCCTTGGGTAGAAATGAAAAATGGGTAACGCCAACCATAGACCACCATACAGTAACGATTAATTTTTTCAAATGTAGATTATGCTTCAGCATGTGACCAGGCTTCTCAAGAGTATTTAACCATTGAACTATTCGGCAGTTCTTTTTTCATATTCATATTCTCCCAAGGGTTCATTTCTCTGACTTCTGAGAAGGGTAACAAACAAAAATTTCGTGACTTTCGTTTCTATTACTGACATTCATTCCCTTGGTGTGGGACCCACATTAAAAGACCAAAAATCATCCCAAAGGAAACATGAAAACATGCTTTTCGTTTTCCACATCAGTAGGGATTTCCAGTTAAAGTTGTCCAAAACGAATTTGACGATTTTAGAAAGGATAACTTTACTCACATTTAAAAATTAAATATGAAACTTGAACTACAACTGCTATCATTTTTTACTCTTTAAAAACATAAGAATACAACAAACGATGCACATTTCAAAAAAAAATATATAGTTACGTTTATTTTATGCTTTAATTGTTTTATGATTAAAACAATAAAACAAAATATTTATGCAAATATTTTTTCACTTTTTTTATAAAGTTTGTAAACATAATTGCCACGTGTAAAAGTTACCATGTCATAAAAATAACCCGTAGTTAAATTGATAACCATTCAAATAATTATTTAGAATTAATAGGTCGTAAAATAAATCGTAAATACTTAGGTGTTTTTACGTAGGTTTATAGAAAAAATTGAAACTTTGTACAAAAGAGGTTCTATAAGTATATTCACGGTCTCATTAGCTTATATGTAAAGAATTATCTACCACCTGTTGTCTAACTATGACTATTTTGGCAATCTTAAAACCACTTGTTGATTTTCAAATAATATTTATTATTCAGGAAATTTATTTCTTAGTTGCCAAAATAAACGAACTTAGGTACGCCAGAGAAAACCATAATTAATTAAACTTTTCATTTACTAATTATATTTGTTTTTTATTAAAAAATTATTTAAAATTAATTATTAAAACATCATAAGGGAAACATTCAAATTAAATACTTTGTGAATACAATCGTCAATATTGCGCCATAATTTCAAAATCAACCAATCGATTTAAAGCAACGATTCTTTAGAGACTTAGAGATTTTCTTTAGAGAATAACACAGAAATGTTACCAAATCATTTTCAAAAACAGTCTATTATTATGTAAAATAAACCTGAAATAAAGCTTTCCAGAAAAGATATTCCTTAAAAAAAAACAACGTTTCGAATTCAGACAGTTTTAAAAGAGAAATTACTTCACAATATTTATTCTGGAAACGAACTAGAGAGTTTCAACATACATATACCTATATATAATGAGTATCCATCTAATACTTAAATATAATATGTAAAAATAGTACACTGTATGTATACTCTCCTGAGTTAATGGTGTTATTTCAGAACTGTCAGCTTAATGCGTGCCGACAAAAGAAAAAACACAATTATAATTTTGTTATTTTCTTAGTGATGCTTCCATTTAAAAGATAAGTAGCAGATGCTAACACAATTTCTGAAAAGCACTTTGATGTCCTCCAGCGTCTTTCGAATCATTCCAGTGTCCTCAGCTATGAAAACATCATCGAAATAAAATTTGACGTTGTATAACTAACCAATCTCCCACTCAAATTAATTTTTATAACATTCGAACTACAAAATACACAAAACAAACGAGATCATCAATTGGGAAACCCAAATCTTTTATCAAAGAAAGGGTTGAAATACAAATAAGGATAAATGCAAAAACTCCTTTCATTTTCAACTGATGCCAATATTTTGTGTTTTATACGAAAGCAGAAGATATAACATGGGAAAGGTCTCCCCGTTGTTTTAATTATAACCTTCTACAAAGAAGTTCCTGTCCATTAAGTTTTTTAATTAAAGTTAACAATAATTTTACAATCAGCCTATTTATAAAACGATAAGCGAAATGAACAATAGTCAAAAGACGAGCTCATAGTTTCAGGCAAAATATTCTTAATTTTAATTATAACAGACAAATTTCAAAGTACTGATAAAAAACATTATGAATAAAATTATCAGTAAAATTAAAATTTTACAAACCCCCAATGGTGGTATTGAAAAACAACAAACGTACGAGGGCAAATCAAATATGAATCCGAATTTTTAACGCTTTCTTGGTTACGAGAATGGGCAATGGGGTGATGTCTTTCCTTTTGAGTAGGAATATAAACTGGTTGGAAATAAACCAAAGAACTTGAGTTGCTATTTGGTAGCATCATGTCCAAGCAATGGGGGCAATAGTTTTTTGTGCAAATCGTTTTGTTAACTTTTATGAAAATTTCAATAAATTGAACTTTTTAATAGATATCCCCAAAACCCCTAAACTTATAATGTCAAACATACGTTTATTAGTAAGTTGTAGCTGAAAAAAATGCAAACAACAAATTAGGGTTAGGTTAGGTTAGGCTGCCAAACAAAATTATTACACCCTTAAAAAAAACCAAAATTATTTTGTACCTAAAAAATCCCAATCCATATATTTCGTCCCTAAATTTATAGTCTTCATATGTAGGTTTGCAGAAAGCAAACAAGCAATTTTGGCATGAAATCCAGCGAAAGGGATGATTTGTTAAAGTATATTATTACCTGTGATGAGAGGTGGATGCATCATTGTGCACTTTCAATGAAAAATTGGAAGACCACCGCTGTGACAACATTTTCTTTACTGTACCTAACAATACAATCTTCTATAAGACAAACTTTTTCTGTTAGCACCCCCTTGTGTTAACTCAAACAATTTTGCGCCCCTAATACGTAGGGCAAAGGAATGCAAATTATCTGGTCTCACCAAACCCAAAGTGCATAGGATTCTGTCGCATTCCAACGTCATACATTTGTGATACAAAATTGAAATGGCAAAATAATCTCCAAGTGGAAAATGAGCTCGGAAAGTCCATATCTAATCTAGAACCAAATTTAGGGGGTTGTGTGCCTTAAAACAAACGCATGATAGCCATTAGTCCTTAGAATCCTAGAATAAGTTACTTTTAAGATGTGGCACCCCCGTAATTTTAAAAAAGCACCCCCTTCGGGATATAGGTACTATATTTCGGATTTTTTACCACAAGAATTCCAACGATAAGGGTTTCAACGATATCAGTAATTTGCTGCATATACTAAAAAGTTTATTTTTTCATAGCTGAGATAAAATTGTATATGACCACAAAATTTTTACCACCAGGTACATATGTTTTTACTGTAAAAAAAAAATTAATTGAAACAACTTGTTCATTACCTACATCGAAGTTGGACGACGCATACTTATTAAAATTAAAAGGAAATGTATGTAATTGTGTGTAATTAAAATAGCATAGGCGCAAATTACTTAAAATTGTATTCGTAATAATTAAACTTGTTACGTACATATTTTAAGGTGTACGGAAATTCCCTAACGAAACTGGTTACAAACTTGAGACGACATCGAAACGAAAAGTCCTTGTAAAAACGCACTATAAAACCTATCATCGTGTAGTTATTTAAAATTATTCCATAATGCCTGCCTATAATGATGCATGATTTCGCGTGGTAATAACAATAAAATTTTATTGCATGCAATTTGCGTAAAGTATACGCAAAAACTTAATTATCCAAATTATTTATCGTCAACAGAAAACAGACGTAATTTTTTTTTATAAAATGTTAACTGTTTGTTTACATAGTTTCAACAGTTACTCTGTTCCATTTTTAACTGCATTTTTGCCTTCGCAGAAGTTTATAATAATCACATTACGTGACTTTTTACGAAATTAAACGTTACAGTATTTTTTGCTAATAAAAACGTTTATTGCCCATCGATTATGTTCGATGTGTAACGTTTACTTGGCAAATAATGCAATACAAGTACAAGGTAATCAAAATCATTTTACTTAAAATAGGTAAAAAAGACACTGCTCTATGAACCCTACGGCTTCCAAGGGCCATATAATATCATCATCACATAGGCATGAGTCCGAAGATGGGTTCTGCACTAATCTTCAATTCGTTGTAACATTAGGATTCGGGCTTGGAAGCCGTGGTCGCTGTCGAGACTTCAGAATATAATCTTCGCTCTCGTCAGATCCACTTGAGATGAAGAAACCGCGGACTACAAGCCCAAAATAGTCTTAGTATGGGTTCCAGCCATGAAAGTCTACAAATGTTCCAATAATCTTCACTTGAGCCAATCTTCGCACTAGCCCAAAACTAATACGTTCAACATCCTGTATCTCTGTTTTTGCTAATAATAATAAGTCTAAGCTGGGCCGCTCCGTATTTAGGTATGGGCTGCAGTCCAAAACCCCGGCTCATGAATGGACTTCTTTCACTTTGAGACTAGAAACTAACTGAGCCTAAAGATAAGTAACTTAAAGAAATTACATACATATTTGTCTTATCAGAACCGAAAAAGTGATATTATTATGCTACAGGTGCCTTAAAAACAAACAAAGGTAAGGGGTGGAGGGTGGTAAAACCTCTCAGTGTTATGGTCTAGGACTCAAAATTTTTTCTTTACTTTTCTACCACGGCTCTGATTGTTCTTCTTTGCTACCCCAAGCCAACCTTCGCATTATTCGAAAACTAGAATGCCCAACTTCCTTAACGATTTGCGAACAATAATTTAATCATTATTCTGTTCCTTCTTACTACTATTTTATTTCTGCCTGAAATATGTTCCTAGCTAGACCTTCACATCTCAGAAAGTATCCTATTTACTTTCATAGTGCCATTTGATCTGCTATCTTTCCATAAAGGAAAGAACTATTACGCTCAGAAATCTCGAATAACATTGGTTTAATTGGGTGGTTAAGAAAACCAGAAATTCTTTAAAATTATTGATTATTTTCTATGAAATAAAAATCAGAGCCATTTCAACGTTAGTAAAAATTGAGAACTCAAAAATTAAAAAGAGTCATAAAATGTTGTTAGAAAAATAAGCAGTTTACGACATTTAAATCACTACTCTGGTAAAATTCCAATGTGACCAAATGTAGTGTAACTACCAACGTATGTACACACTAACAATATTTGTCATCAAAAATTTGCACAAATTTCTGTCTTTATCATAATTCATCATGTATACATTAATTGAATGAATGCCCACCACGAAAGTAAGTTTGCTTTATCGAGTAAAATGATTCAAAATCATTCAATCTTAAACTAGTTTTGATATCTATTAGTACAAAATTACAGTCAAAAAGCACATAAAGTAAGAATAGGTTCCTGTTAATATAATTTTAAATATCATGTTTTATTAATTATTTGTAGATGTTCCCCTAAAGACTATAATTGTATCCACACATTAACTTCTTCCCATCTTGAGCCAATCATTGCATTCTCCAAAAAATGAAAACATCCGCAATTTTTTAGACAATTTTGCCTCTCTTTACTCCTGTTTCTGCCTCTAGTACGTCTCTAATTAGCTTTTCTCTCTTTTTCCTTCTTCTTATCGAATTCCTTGTCATTCTCGTAACTTTTATTCTCCTATTTGTTTCCATACCCTTACATTTCCATATCACACACGTGGAGTTTTTTTTACATATTTTAGAATGTTCAAATCGTAAACATTTGCTAATTGGCAGAAAGCAAATCGTTTTCCGTTTTAGATATTTGCAATTACAATAAATTAAAACCGTAAAAAGGTTTTTGCGTAACACCTATGAATAATTTTCACAAAATGTACTGAATTTTTCCCTTTAGTTCGACGGAGTTTACGTTTTTCATATTTGTGGCCGAAGTGCACATTGTAAGCAGCTGTTAAAGTTTAACGAGCCCCATGTGTAACAACATGCAAGATAAATTGAATGTCTTTTATGTATGATTTTCATATATTAAATAACGACAATAAGTGTAATATAATAGTTTCTTTGTAAAATACAACTTTTATTTTTCAATATAGTCACTGCCAAGACTAACACATTTCTTGCAACGAGTAACAAGCTTTTTTTTTATTTTGGCATTGAAAAATTCTTTTTCGACTTTTCTCAAATCCAGGGCTTAACAGCTACTTTCACCACATCGTCCAAGATTTAATGCTTTCCCTTGAGTAAAGGAAAAAAATAAAAATCGTAACATGACGACGTTCGACGTCACAACAGAAGAAGCACTACGAAACCTGACAAACTCTCCTTACTCCCCTGATCTTACACCTTACAATCTTTTTTCTCTTCTGCTGGAGAAAAACCTCGTGGGTAATCACTACACCTCGAATGATCAGTTGAAAGCAGCTAAAAGTTGGAAAAATCTTTGAGTGACTGAATGGAAAAGCTTGTTACATGTTAAGAGAAATGAGAATGAGAATGGAAAGAAAAATACCCACAGGACTTTAAATTGCTTTTTGCTCGATATTGTTTTTTGGTTTTGTTCGCGTCTTTGAAACACTACCTTCGAAACTGAGACGATTTTAATGCTAAGGAGTAATACCAACTGAGGGTAGCCCAGTAAACCCACTCTAGAATCTTTGATTGTAGGGTGCATTTGAGTTATTATGTATTTTTAGAGTACACAGGAGTCACGTAAAAATCGCCTCATATGGGCCTAACACCCTCAGGTTCTTTCCTTCGGTCTACAGTTGGCGGTTAAATGTTTAAAAAGTAAGAAGAAAGATAGATAAAGGAATTGAAAAAGGCAGAGAGAAAGAAAGAAACACAGTTAAAGAGATTTATAAAGTGATTTAAATAATTTTATGCCTACATGTTTTATTGAGTCATTTAATCCTTTTGAAATTGTTACATAAAGTATTTAAAAGTTAATTTTAGAAATCAGATGATTTTCTAAATAATATCGATTTCTTGAATCTACAAAGTTTACTCATTTTCAAACTTGCAAGTATAAGTAAATAATGAGCAGAAAATTTTCGAGTATAAATAGGAATGTAGTAAATAAATACTCGACTCTAATATTTCTACAAAAAATACCAAAAGTTACCGACAAATAAAAAAAAAATGTAGATCCCTTATTATTATTTTTTTTTTTTTCGTATCTTTGAGTTGTTTTCGTAAAGAAGAGACGAGTTTAGTTGCCAAACTGAATTACAAAAGACAATGTTTATTTTTGGTTCACATATAAATAAAAAATAATGTATTTTCATGATTATCTGAACTATACATTTGTTTACACGACCCGAGTAATAACAAACCATGTTCTTCAAGTACTGATTTAAATAATAGGTAATAAAAATATATATTACGTTAAAACTACCGAAATAATTAAAATAATTTTCAGTTTTCATAAAGTTAATGACACGTCTGATAACATTTATAAATAACTCGCGTTCATTCCCATTTTAGATTATTGCGTGCTTTTTTCAATTTCATGAAGTATGTATTTGTAATAGCTTTTGATACAGATTTTTTTGTATTTGAAGTTTAGGAATCTTTTTCGAAACTCAACTCAATTATTCTACTATAAATAGCATAGCATGAAATGTTGATTTGAAATCATACAACTCGTAGATAGTATAAGAATTATATTTTTCGTAACAATTTCTTTCATGAATTCAAAAAGCATTTCAGTTTACTAAATAATGTCTAAAAATTTAGTCCCATCTAAATAGAATAAAAAGAAAGTATTTCACTACTGCTGAAACGTTAAAATAAATATAAAAACGTAAGAGCTTAAAAATAGAAGCTTTAAAAAGGAGCAAATGTAAATGAAAAGCTATGTCCCCTATAGGCATAGGTAGGTACTATAAACACTAGTCAAAAAGAGTCAGTATATTCCGTATAAGGCATCCATAAATATCATTTCCTTGTTTAATAATTGCTAACAATAAACAAATTAGCAACTATTTGCATCACACACGTTATAAAAAGATAATAACAAAAGCATATTGTAAACAATATTAACTTGTTTGAGATAAACTGTTGTAAAATACTTTAACTATGACCGCTCATAACAGGCGCCGGTCGCGATTTAAAATATTACTTTTTATGAGATAAAAAGAAGATGCTCCCACACCATAACTAATTAATTAACTAGTTTCAAATTAATGTTAACTTCAAGGGAATTCCTCATTCTATCTACACAAGGACAATTACAATTAGTAATTACATTCCTGAAACTTTTGATTATTAATTAAAGAATACAAACTTACGTTATTTTATATTCCATCAATAAGTTTAATTCATTTCGATTCAACTCACTTCACTTTGTGTGTTCTTTCACTTGTTCAAACGCAAATTTCGTAAACGACAAGGCAAAAACAGATCAAGGAAGAAACACAACAGGCACAAAAAAGAAAAAAGAACAAAATACCAACTACATAGATGACACACGTGAAAAATTCATTCTATTCTCACCTTTGTCCGATGACGTTAGTTAATTTGTTAAAAGTATTTTATTTTTTATTTTGTTTTGATACTTGAATCGCGCGTTTACGTACGCTGGCGCTGTGGTGCGGGAGGAAAGTAGACCGAAGCCGATACACTGAGCGTCGCGATACTTCTGATAACGCGTCGAGGAAAACCGCCAACGTCGTCGTCGCGCCGAGTCGATTTGGAGAAGTGTGTTTTTGACTCTCCACAGGTGGTGGGCATAATCAACTAAAAAGCGCATGAGCTAAGAGCCACAAAAACGTTTCATGTGGCGCAACTGAAACCCCTCTGTATATTTTTGAATAGTAGTTTAAGAAACTAGGAAATGTAGGTACACAATTTTCCGAAAAATATACAATACAAAACGTAAAAGACCATGTACTCAAATTATCCAAAAATGCATTGTGGTGGTGGTTGCTATTTTGCTCACTTAGCATACAGAATTTATCCCAAATTTACAAAATTTCTAAAGTGACAATACTGATAGGTACATAAAAACGTTTTTTGAAAACTGAGGAGTGAAATTGGATTTCCGAATTTGGAATATCAATAATCAAACTTTTAAACACATAAGTACCATTAATTTTATGAAAGTAGATGTGGATAAGAATTACTTTTTAAGTTGATCTTAATTAGTTTACCCTCTCTGGCTATAGAGGTCCCTTTAGCATATTGAGTTTGGGACCATTTCAGAAAACCAAAAAATAAATGAGAGAAAATATAAGAACCAACTAAAACCTCACGTGAAAATGACTATCAAAATTTTACGACCATCAGACTTGGGGGGCCCTGGGTTCGTGCATTATGGTAGGAAACTGCTGACATATGTTATAATTCATTGTTTAGTAAATATAATTAAATAATAAAACTAGAGGCCCCCCTATTGTTCATCTCAGCGGTTCTCAAACTGTGAGGCGCACCCCCAGGAGCTGCTGATTGGAATTTAATTATTTATTTGGGTATTTAGATTTCATTGAGTCCCAAAATTGCTCGAGCTAAAACAGAAAGAGTTTTCACTTCAGAAGAAAATAACCTTGATTATTTATGAAAGAGAGCACTAATGGACCTAAGAATCAAATTCAAAACGGAAGACATGAAACAATCTCCCAAGTTCTAATACCGCAAATAATAAATTAGCAAAAAAAAAAAAGTCATAAAAAAAGTAGAAGAATGAAATTCTATAGAAGTTAATAAGCAAAAGTAGAAAGTGATTTACAATCGTGGAACAACTTTTGAGATATAAAGGGCTACTTAGAGACATATTCGTGGCAGAAACAGGAGTAAAAAGGAGCAAAGGGATTAGAGTAAAATAGATTAGATTACTGTTCGCAAATAATTATTAAGGAAGTTGGATGTTTCTATTTGGTATTGGTTTATTCTACCAAACAAATGTAGATTAGGCTCAAACTTTAAGGATTCTGTTTAGGGTTTAGAGTAATCAACTCATAAAATGAATACCTGGAGAATACTATAAAAATGTATTTGCTTCAACTTTTTTGTAAATTTACTACGGTATAGCTATAATAATCGATAGAGTCATCGTATAATTTGGAATTTTGGCCGTAGTTTACACTGGGATGATTAATATACAAATACCAGGTGCCAAATCAAAACAAATTTATTAATAATTATTACGATTTTTTCAATTCACCAGAATTTTTTTGCCAAAAGAATGACGCGCAAAGAAAGAGAAAAGTGAGAAAACTATGAGTGATTATCCTAATTACCTCTTAACTATTTTACTTAAGCCTGTTCGTTAATTACATAGGTACGTAAAAGTATAGTCATATCAGAAATTGAAAATTTGTGTTCTATTTAACTAACTAAAAAAAAACATTCAGAATTTGAAAGAACCTATATTTATTTGTACTTCTATCTCTTCCATCTGAGTTTCACTTCTGACAATGAGTGCAATATTTTACGATGAAATGATTTAGAATCGGGAGAATTCTTTCTTAAGGCATTGGCATTTTTTCTATTTATATTTTTAATTTTTGCGTTTTGTATACCTACATGAATATTCTAAAACATTTTTGATCAGTCTAGTCCTGTTCGTTTTAAAACATTCTTGCTGAGAAAAACATTTTATTTTGCTATCTTTTTAATGGATGATAAAGGATAAGGAATGAGGACAAAGAATATGAGAGCATTCTCGAGAACATTGTAAAGCTTCTTTCAAATATCTAGAAATCTAGAAAAACTGGAACGTTTTTATTGAAAAGTGGCACATTTTCGAAGTCAATCACTTTCAACCCCTATATCTCCCATTCACCTACCAACACGTAACCACCATACAGTACAAAAGGAAGACTTATTGGGGCTATTACCCCACTCAAACATCAGTGTGCGTCAACGTCAAAAATAGTATTATTGTTTTAATTGAATTCAACATAATTTATTTCACGTTCAAGTGCTACACCCTTTTAACTTTCACCAGAATTGGTATATATTCATCAATATAATTGTTGTTCTTTATTTACAAACAATAAAATGTGTTAATTATTGCTCAAAATGAAGCTAACAGAATTTCGGGTAACGAGTCTTTAAATGAAAAACTGCTTTCAATCTATCTCTTCGTCAGACTCCTTGGTTGCGTTCAGAACGAGTGGATGTTCCAAAGGCGAATTCGCCTATTCTGGGCACGTACTTACAGGTCCGCTCGTCTTTCATGTTAAGCGAAATTCGTGCCGCTAGTGTAGGACCACCTTTTTTGCTATTAAATCAACTCAGTTTCGGCATAACATAATTCTAACCATCGGAAACGGAAATTGTAAAGTTTACGAAATTGGATTAGGTAATTTATCCTGGAGAGATTTGGTCCCTTCAGAATCCTCTACGTGTACACCACTAGCTGTTTTACGTAAGCAAGTACAGTAAGAGAAACTTTAAATGTAATTGAATTTTTATGATTTAAAATAATTTCAAAACAACAAAAAAATATGCAAAAGGATGTTTTTAATAAAAACAAGGAAACATTGATAAATAATCAGTCCATAATGAAAGGTACCTAATTAAGTTGCATGATCAAAAGTAAAATATCGTACACAAAAATATATTTTACAGCAGTTTTAAGTTTAATAACCATAAGTACGTACAAGGACTTAAAATTGTGAAAACCCTATTTAGGAAAACTAATTTTTAATTTTAAACTACTACTAAACTATTTACTGTTATTTTTTATTTACATAGACGGATGTAAGACTGAAACGTTTTATATTCTAAGATTGTCCCATGACATATCAACACGATATTGTAATAACATCATCTACATATTGTATATCTTGATAATAGCTGACTGTTTTATTACTATATTATCATAGTTTCCATACGAGTCACTTTATAGCATATCGTTTACCATCAAAAATGGTACAAATTACATTTCGTGGGTATACATATGGAATACGCGCACATTAAAAACATTAAACGATTGTACGAGTACCAAATAATGCAAAATACATTTACCGAAACATTATCGCCATATAAAAGTTTATTGTTCACAAATAAACAGTAAGATTTTCGTAAAATTATTGTTCCTTTTTTATTATTATTACCATCAAAAATATTAATTTTCTTTTCTTTTTTTATTTAATACACTATCATCCCATCACTAAACCATAAATGATAAAAGCTTTTACTTCAAAAGCCTGTTTTTATCCTCGCTTTGGAATACTTTTTTCTTTAATCACTTTTTAACGATTAATAAACAAGGTCGTAAAAAGTTAAATTCCACATCTGTCCGCCACGATTCTTTGCATCTTTAAAGATAACGACGTTGTTATCGACAACTTTTCTGTGCCCTTTATATGGGACCTTTAATGAGATAATATACATATTTGTGTATTTATACAGCTACGATTTAGCACATGGTATAGTCGTTATAATTGCCTATTTATCTCGAGAAGAATACACACAATACAATCTAATAAAATGCCAGACAATTTTTCACACGAAATAATTATTTAAGAGAGACACTTCATTAAATATTACAACTAAAGATAACAAAAATTTACAGGGATAGGTCTAATAGTATTAGTCTAAAAACTTTGAGGAAATACAATGGAGATGGTAAAAAATAATGAGATAAATTCGTTGGTTGAAAATAATTCGAAAAATGTAAAAATAAATATATAAAAATGCGAGTCACTTTCTAAAAAAGTGAATCTTAAAAAGCAGCTGGAGGCACAGCTTTTAAACATCCATATTCTCAAACTTATAATGCGCGGCTATCACTTATTTCACGATGAAGTAACACTGGGCACTTACCTATCACTTCACCCACACATTGATACTGAATCACTTGCTCCTCCTCTCAATATTAAAAGAACACGTATAGTTGAAGCCATCTTCCTTTGACCATTTTTTCGACTTTTGAAAATAGGTGAGTAGTTTACGAAATTATCTCCTACATTTATATTTATTAACAAACTTTACCTCTTTATAACATTAGTTTGATATTTAATTATAAATTTTTTTTTGTTTTGGTTATTTAGAGTAATATTGAATATTGAAATTGCAAGTCAAGTTTTCAAATTTTGTTTTCATTTGAGAGCCCATATTTCAGTGAAGTTTTAATACGTACTTAGCGGCCATAAAAATGAAGTAACTACAAAAAATGTAACAGAAATTCACACCACACCACTTAAGAATTGTAGGTAAATTTTCCTTATTTATTATAGTGAATTTAACAGCACCCTTATCTATTATCACAATTAAATGTAGCAAACCTCTACTTTAATCGTAGGGTAGGAAATAGTCAGATTTTTCTGAAATTGAAAAACAGTTTAAAAAATTAGAAATAAGAATTTTTGAATGTTTTTTACTGTGCTGTACGTACCTTTTATTATTAGTAACATTTATTAATATGTTTTTCAATAACAACAAATATTAAATTTACACTAATACATTCTATAATCCCCTTTTACTGAAATTTACCTATTAACTTTAATAACAACAAACTGGTAAAAAAATCTGTAACAATTAATTACGTTATTCAATTAACAATGTTCCTTTCATGTTTCCTTCTTCGAAAAACCCTCTTTAGAATCCGAATCTCCATTTACCTCCAAGGGAGGGTTATTAAAAGTGTACATGAAGAGTGATGGTAATTGCCCGACTGTATGGATACGATGAAACATTCCAGATGGTACATTAACAACTGACCCTTTTACGAGTTTCGTTAATAGGGACTGTTGGGCCTCCTTGTCCTCCATTTCGTAAAATATTTGGCCATCCAATACGGTTAGGGAAACGTTAGTATATGTCGACGGGAGAAATTGCTCCAAATGCATCCCTTACGTACGAAAAAAAACATACGAATACGAAATATGTTTTTAAAAAAACGTATATTATAGGTACATATTCTCCAATTTTCAGAGAAACTTTTTTAATTTGTATTTCCGCAAGAACTTGATTCGGACTATCAGGAACGTTTCAAAAAAAGAACTAAGTCGTTCCTACCGTTTTCAACTTTTATTTTCTGACCTTTTATTATTTATTTATCCGAAACTTCGTCCACGTTAAAATTTTTTCCGTAGTTTTTCCCGTGATACAAAAATTTCCCAGAGCTGTAGAATAAAGAGGGAAATTGAGAGGGAATTTATAGGAAAATAAGAAAGGTATCACCCTTAGGATTGACATTTAAAAAAAAAAGTAGTCTACGTCTGTCTTCGGCCATATACTACCTCAGTATTTATTAAAAAGGTTTCGTACCTTATCTCACCCTCTAGGTCAAGGGGTATATTTTTAAAGACTATCATCTCTGGGCCAAATTTTATCAAAATTAGTACAGCAGTATTAGTACTCGGTAGAATCATAATTCCAAATTAAATTATGTATTGATTTTAAAGATGATTTTGAATACGGTAAATACGCAAAAACACACACCTCTAAAATTGTTTTAATGTAAAGTTTACCTGGAAAATCTGCGACGAATAGAACGTCGCTATAATTAGACCAGGAATATACCTCCTTGGAAATTTCCTTCATGTGTTCTCTAAAGTTTGTATGTTCTACTAACAATGGAACCAGCCACTCGACAGGTTCAAATGGTGACCAATTTGCCTTTAGTAGATCGTAATTGGGGTCAAACATACGCTGTTGAAAACGACCATTCAAAGAACACCAAACGTCAATGTACACTGAAATGCCACCATCAACAATCGACTTTGTAGAGCTAAGGGAACTCGACGATTCAGGGAAATTTTTCAAATTGTTTTTGCCTTAAAAATCAAACAATAGCAATATTATGATTGTTCCTAAAAATGTCAAAAAAGATATAAAAATATACCTACACCAGCCTAATAAATACAGTAGAGTAAAAATAATTGCAAAAACTAACGATAAGACGAACCCCATTAAATTTTTAGAACTTCCTTAAGAAATAATTGTTATCTCATTAAAATTTTCCCAAAAAATTAATAGTTAAAGAAAGTCTCTCCTTTTGAATCTTGTAATTGTTTTGATTAATTATTTAGTAATAGGAACTCAGTTTCAAAGTTTTAGGAAAATGTTAAAACGAATTTGGGACTAACATTAAATCGTCTTAGATAAACGAAATTTTCTCGAAAAGTATCGGGATGTTGCATCAGAGACCACAATCTCTGAAACTAATCTAAACTTGAAATTGCTTCCACGTAAAGAAAAGATAGTAAACAACAAAAACTCTTTTGAAACCAGAAACAATCACCTCTAGAAGATATTTATCACTGAAGCGAAATCAAAATGCAATTGAACTTTTTTCAAATAATACAGTATTAAGAATGCTACTAATAAAAAAAAATCTGCCAGCGTAATTAAATAATAATCAGACAACAGATTTTGCATCCTTTTACTAAATAAGTTTCATTAAAATTGTAATAGATTGTTAAATTAATTATAATACACCTCTTTTTAATACAAATTTATAAAAAAATGGTTGAGTACTATGTAAGAAAAAAAAAAGATTTTTTAAGTATTAACGTAGCTTTTTTGAAAAACATAAAAATTTTATATAAGTAGGTATATATATGAAAAGTTACCCCGTCCATTTAATAAATTTTCCCTCACACATTTGGCATATTGTACACACATATCTCCATGTTTACTCCACCTGTCATTCTTCGTCCAAACAAATGGATCCAAAAAGTATTCTTTCTGCGACAAATTGTCAACCACTTTAACCACAACAAGAGATGTATCCCAAGCATGAACCATCATGTCCCACGAATACCCGTATAAACCGTTTGTCCAGTTGTTGTATCCCTAAGGAGACCTTGACAGATAACACATTTGTAACAGAAGAATTTGTCGACAAAAGAAAATTGATGGGATTTCACTACGAAATAGAATTTTTGAATGACAGTTTCTAGGTAATAAAAAACATAAATTACTAATGTTATTGAGCCTGGGTACATTTTTAAGCAACAGAAAATATAAAAGAGTACCATTTTGTTGTTTTTTTTGTTTACATCTCGAAAACTAGTGATTGAGATGCTCCTGAAACCAGTTCGAAACGAATCATGTCAAAACCAGATCCCAAACTGTGGTAAAGCAATTTCTGGATGTAAATTTCAAAACAATTTTTAGCATCTCATTTGCTAATTTTCGAGATACCTACAAGCAAAAACCAAAAAAAAATCATAGAGGTAAGGATATCAACTGAAAATGTTTTTTTAATAAATCTTTTATTAAGAACCCTTACCTAATTTTATTTATCAAGAATAAAATTGACACGAAAATTGAAAAGTTAATAAAGAATCCTCGACCCCAAGTACCTAGATGTTTATTTTTATTAGAAATTGAATAATTTTCTCAAATATATTGCTGAAGAATTTTAAAGTCTGGCAAATATTTTTCCAATTATATTCGAAGCGGTTTAATTATAGAAACTCAATAAGAGCCAGTAGGGTAGATATATACGAATGGGGTTGCAATTTGAACGATTTTCTTCACTTACTTTAGTTATGAAGTGGGAATAAGGAAGAAAACATTGGAAAGAGCAATGGCTTAGCACGAGAATGGCAGTTGCTCGATGTTTCCAAGAAATATGATTAGAAATTTTCAATTTCTTAGCTTCGTCGATAGGGTAAATACATTTACTGTTGAATTTCATTTCTTTATTTTTCTCGTTCAACATAAATCGAAATAGACTTCGAGGCCACGAATTGCTGCAGAATAAAGGCATCGTAGCCAAACAGACATACGGAAACATTCCTTAAATAAAAAAATAAAAAATTAATAAAGAACACAAACAAAATATTTTGCAACCTTTTATAAGGTTTGTAGATATTCTATAATCGAACATGAAAAACTTCTATGTTTATTTATTTTAAATATGCATTTATATACTTAATCCTGTTAATCGTAAACTTTAGGATAACAAACTAAAATTTTATAAATTGATTTCCAAAATATACAATCCCTTTTGATGTTAACGATTTTTGACAAAGTTTGTACGTATGCAGACTAAACAAAATAATAACTTACTAAAAATTAAGGGTGGCCAAAGCTTGCCTACCTATTAGAAAGAGTCTCGAATTCATTAAATGAAACAACGCACAAAGTATCATTGCAACTGGTCTCGTTCTTTCACACAGCATCCAAAATCCAATGGTTAAATCCAATAGGAAACCAAACCAATGGATAATAAAAAATTCAATTTGTTCAGTTGTTAGTATTGGTCTGAAGAATTATCAAAAAAACATACACAATTTAATTTATATCTTTTCTTTAACAATAAAATCATCTAACGATTTTTTGCTATCACTAGTTAGATGACATTCAAGAAGAAAATGACCAAAATTATGAATAAGATTAATACAATAATCCGGGAAAATTACCGGAAAATGTAAAACACCCAATGCCCTCCCATAGAGCTCATTGCATATCCCGACAACCATTCTGAGTTCATTTTTTTCAATCCAGCATAAAAATAAAGAAGAAAAAATTGAAATTTCAAAACAAAGTAATTCCAATAAGGAACATGCATATTATGGATTGATGGATTAAGTACTGCATCAACTGACCTACAAAAAAATAAAACAATTTCTTCTACAAATTCGAATTTGTCTCCCTAGACTATTTTCGTAATAAAATTAACAATATAACTTCTATAAATATTAGGTACAATATGTATTCCTGTTTACCAGAAATGATTTGCTGATGATCCTGCCAGAAGAATAGAAACAATTCCAAACAAATAACTGTGATTATTCCAAAATGTTTTATCCAAAAGAAATAAATACCAATAGGCTACGCAGAATACAATTGCACTTTTTCTGAACTGATATCCAATCATAACGAATGATGCACCTAAAATATATGAAATAGAAACAAACAGTAAAAGAAAAACATAAATTGAAGTCAAAGCACAGCTAATGGAACAGGAGGTCCTCTGTAGGAGGGTGCAACGAAATAGAAAATTGCACCCTTGGAAAATTCAAAGAAGTGGAAGAGGTAAACCAGTTTTGAAGCGCCTTTGCTCACTTCGGATGTAGCGTCGACAAAATGTTGAAGCTAATATCTAACCCTATCAGGCATTAATTTTAAAATAAAATTAAAAGCTTCATGGAACTCAAATTCTGGTAGTTGATTAGAAAAGCGTTTATGAAAATTTTTTTAACACAATAATTGTGACCACAATTAGTTTAATGTTAAAATTTTGCAAATGTACTACAGAAAAAATTTAGGAGAGCATTTGTGCAAAATATAATGATAAAAATTGATGTTATTTTAATAGTACTTACCAGTAAAAAGAATTCCATATAGTACGTACATTAGTGGAAGCGATAAGGGTCTAATAAAATAGAAAAGGGGAAAATAACACTTTGCTTCGTCGCCCCATCTATTAGATATTTCTAATCCACCTCGTTCAAATAAACTATCAATCATCATGAGCATTCCTTAAAGAATTGCGGAAAAGTTCAATCGAGCAATCGATAGTTGATATTAGAAGAACGTGTATGAAAATTCTTACCAAATAAGATCCTAACAACACCCAAACTGGCCGGGTCTGTCGGTCTATAAAGGAGTCTAACGAATGCATCAAAAGAACTGAAATCGTGACGTTGAAAATTGAAAATGTTCTCAAGTTTCAAAAGAACTGCTGTTAGTTTGCAGCCCTTTGAAATCTTCCCAATATCTGCAGAATGCGTTTCCATTTCCTTCCTGAAAGAATTTCAGGAATATCGAAATCCATTCTGTTCCGAAAACAATATTATTCGTCAAGAAGTGAAATAAACAAACGTCTGAAATATCAATTTAAACTTCAAACATCACATGGAAAGAAAACTAACTTTTTAATCTAAAAGAATGTCTGACGCTGACGTAAAACACAAATATAAAATTTACAGATTTTTCATCAAGATAACCTGTTTCTTTTCATTTTAATTTAACTAAAATATAATTGATTAATAATAATCTATTATATCAATCAATACAAAATGTACACAACTAGTTTTTTGTAATATTTAGTTGAGTTCATAGATATCCTAATTTCTTTCTCTAGTAAGAAAGAAAAAAAAGAAAGTAACACGTTAAATATACAGGGTGGTTCAGAACAATAGCGACATAAAGCATTTTTAAGTTCTGTAGTTCAAAATAAAATTTAATTAGTGATACGTTACAGACAATTTTGAATTTTAAGTTTTTAATTATTCTAAAACAATAAGTTAAAGCACCCACTGTGCCTTCAACTGTATCACTTTTTTTTTTCAATGTCTAGAATTTACCAATAATAAAATTATTTGATTTTTTTAATATTCTTTGGCATATTATACGACCCTCTAATGAATAATTTTTTTTTAATTTAAGACCCTGCTGTTTTGCGTGGTTTAACGTTTGTCTTTATTATTTAAAAAAACCAATTTCTGCCAGTTTCCTAACGCAAAATTTCGAGCCCCTCCCCCACGCAATATAAAATCTGGGAGCCTTATTATAACTTTCCCTATTCTCACACAAAATTATTAGATATTCTCTTGTCTCTTGGATAAGAGCCCAGCCCCTTGAGCCCCCAAAGTGACTGGGTCCTAGCCAAGCGGAGGTGTACTTCACGCCATTAAACTCCTCAATGAATGGAAAACGCTAAGCAAATGAGTATATTGTTCCAACAGGCGTTCATTCTTTCTAAGGGACCTTATTTACATTCTTTCGACCACTTAAGTTTTTAACTGAAATAACATAATCTATTCCCTTTTTGTCAACCAACTACTTTTTAGTAATCTTATAAAATGTTCAAAAAATTTTATTCGACTTTTCCTAATATCAATACAAGGTTTGTAACTTTTCTAGCTTGATCACTCTTCCTTTTTGATTTCTTGAGTTATTTCATACTAGTAGAGCCCGTCTAAATTTGGGCACAGGGGGGAATAGCATTTAACAAATTTTAATCAGAAAGACCATTTCATACCGTCACCTCATACTTTAAAAGAAAATTTCTGTTAAGTTAAGTCAGTGTGCGTAGGGAATGAACTGGAGTTCCTGTTTTGGAAGTGAGGCGATTTTGATTTTTCCAAAAATTTTCAATTAATTCCTCTGTTGATTTTATTTTCAGGCATGATATTTATGTTTTTGCACATAGAAATTCAGTTTTTTAAAATATAGTTTATAATTATATTTTTTCTGTACACTCTTTGAGTGTCTCGAAGTTTTTTGTAATCGGCAGACAACCGAGGGGATTTTGAAGAATCGAAATGTAATTGGCTTCCAAAAATACTTTACAATTATTACTAACTTTTTGTTTTGATTTTTTTACTAGATATTGTTAAAGAAAATAAGCAGGTTAAGAAAAATAAATTTTCCACTCGTATAAATAAAAGGGAAATCCCAAATTTTGAAAATGATCAAAACTTTCGCGGTACTATTTGTGTCGCCCTTAGGTGGCACGACACCCACATTGAAAGCCACTAATCTAAAACCAACATATTATGTAAAATTAACTTATTTAAAAAAAATAACGTTTTTTTTTTTTACAAAATTACACAACTTATTACCTACCTTAATTGTATTTAAAAAAAATACATATAATATTCGAACGATATAAAAGAAAAGCTTTTACGATAATAAATCAAATTCTCAAACGGATTTCCAATAAACTTCAACAAAAACCCTGAGATGAAAATACTGAATAGTCAGCTGCCTTTCTGTTTATATAAAGGGTAGGAATCTGGGGATGTTGCCATAGCAATAATAAACATCAGCGATTAAATCAAGTGAATTTTATTTGCGTGCAATTATTAATTGCAAATAATAATCGACAAGGCAAACAAAGCATTAACGTGGAAAATGGGGGAAGACATCCTGTCATTTACTCGATTAAATTTTCATCTTCAGGTTCACTAGGGTAAGAGGAACGGAGGCAATTTACAAAACTGTTATTAATCAACACCAAAAAGCTATTGTTAACGTGTTCTGTTTACCAAAACATTTTCTCGAATAACTTTATACTTGTTTATGTAAATGTTTTCAGTCACTAAGAGTTTCCTTTCTTTTGTTAATTAGTAATTATTTTACTTTCTACCTCACTAATTGACGTAAGGTAATTAGATGCGAAAACAAAATTTTCAGATCCAATGAAATGTTTAAAAATAGAATGTTCAATGAATATTAAATTACAAGTCTTACAAAGAATCAACGCTAATGAGCTTTTCTCTTAGTGCCATCGGTGATTTTGTATAAAAATAACGTTCGACTTTTTTAGCTCAAAGGAAACAGATTAAATTAGGAAACATTGGACATATTAATGTCTACCATTATCAACTAAAGCGCCCTTTTTACATTTTTAGGTAAAAAATCTTTTAAAATTATAATGGACAGTATGATATTACAATGAAAAACAAATTACTGTAACGACTTTTATAGTTTAACTTATTTATTTAACGGATATTTATTTACAACTATTTATTTAACACTTAAACACTAATAACAATTCAACAACTTATTTATATGACAAGGAAAATGCGTATTTATATCACTCTGTATATCGTAGTTCGGTATTTATGTTACTCGTTCGGAAGCTAACTGTAAACTACTGTCACTGACCACGTCAACAAGTATTTATACAGACACCGAAAGTTCCAGAAGAATCGAGAATGACGTACTAGACTTTACGCGAGTTCCTATTGTGTTCGTTTAATTTATGGCCTTGTTTATTGTCATCAGAGCGCCGACCGACGGCGGTATTCTTTGAACTCCGGTTATCTACTCTCGGATCTCATCGCCGCTCTCGCATACATACACGCTCGTTACATTACTTTCATTATAATCAAACCTTACCTTATATTTTTAGAAATTTTCCTTTTTTTTACATCATTCGGTAGTGGAATGCAGAAAGTATCTAACCAACCACCCCTATCCGTTATCTAACATTTTTTATTAGTGTTTATAGGATCATTTTTTCTTTTTTCATGTTTTGCAACCACAATTTATGTTCCCAAATTCTTACCCAAAGCACAAGGGGTGGCCGTATGTAGTCAGGAATAAAAGTGAAGACACAAAGAAAATGCCTGTCTTTTAATATATTACCTTAATTGATAAAATAGAAACACATAAGTAAAGAAATAAGTCTATTAGCTCAAACTTTGTACTATAGAAAGGTATAAAGTTGTCAAGGTGGTAATTACAGTAGATCTTAAATATTATTTATTCAAAATTATTTATTGTTGACACACTTCTGAACTACGCCAGACCTTCCTGAACCTTTAAATATTTACATTCGAGTTTAATTTCCAATAATCTAACATTTTTTAATTCTTTTGTAAATGTGGCAATGTATAATAATTCGATAAGTACTAAAATCCATTCTGCAAATACTGCAGCCAATCTAAGTTCGAAACCTCCATCATCGGGTGTCCAATAAATTACCGATTCACCTAAAAATTTGTAGAAAAGGGCAAAAAGAACCCAGTTTTAAAAATTGTCTCAAAAAATTATATTAGGAAAAAAGACATAGATAGGAAACCTTTAAAGCTATCTATGAGACATACTCATGTGTGCTTGACGGTTCTTGATAGTTTCAAACAACCCTTGACACTTTTTTATAGAACACCCTACATTCTGAATTTAAATTCAAAAACTTACCTGTAAATCGCTCCATAGCCATGATCGTGCATATTACAACGGTAAAGTAAACTGGGAGGAGCAAAACTGATAGAATCACCCTAAAGTAATACGTCTTGCGTCCTAATTTGAAATTGCCATAGGTGTCATTACATTTTGACTTTAAATACTGACGCGAAAATTTTGTCTGAAAATTAAAAAATTAATCAACAATAAAATATGTAATAAATAGTATTAGTATAATAATAAATAGCAAATAATCGTCGGGTAGGTATCAAAATAAATATAGTTTCAAAATAAATATAGTTTCCTCTAGTCCAAATGATATGAAGATATCGAAAGAAGTTTTTGCTTTTTACGTAACTTTTATTAGAAATTAAAATTAATAATACGTATATCATTGACAAGTTCAAGGGGTGAAGGAACGACAGAGGCAGTACCTAAATCATCCCTCTGAAGCTTCTCTGCAGAGTAAAATTATCATCCCTTGACTTTTCAACAGCTAACCTTCAATTTTCATTAGGGTAGAAAGAACGTCTGATAATAATTCAGTTTTCAAGAATAAAGAAAGGGTAGACAAAAGTAGTGTTTTATCCTCAAATATAACTTATTATTGAGATATTAAAACAAATTGTAGGCATTTTATCAGTCAGTTTTATATGCAATCGCGCTAACGCAATTTTATGTACCCCCACAATAAAAATGTCACCACAATCCCTGTCTCTGTTTTTTATTCAATAATCGTATTAATGTTAATATCAGCTGTAAAATAAAATTGGCCTTTGAGCTACTATTTTATATCTGCTCCTACTGGGCAATAAAAGTATTGCTATGTTTTTTATTTTAAAACATTTTATAGACCATATTACAAGTGCAAGCTTTTTTTGTCGAAGAACAAAAGGGCATATTTCCTCGTTAGATAGTAGGGAGAAAAATTGAATAAAAATTTTGCAAACTGTACCACCAATGCTGTGTGTGAGCCTACTATGCACAGCATAGGTGGGTACGTCACGGCGCACAGGCTTTGTCTCACTATGGTAACGCTCAAATATGTTTCTTTTATAATTTCGAAATAAACAGTTTTAAAGTTGTTAAAGAAAATAGATAAAAATTAGAATTTCCCACCCTTATCTCTAAAACTACTTAAAAAAATTTTGTGGAATATGAAATTTATTTTAACATTAATAAAGCAAATCATGTGCTCTAGATAATGCTTTCCATGTAATACTGTAAAAAAATTTTTTTGCTTCTAGTTCTCTCATTTTATTAAAAGGTGATTTATATATTAATTTTAAACCCCCTCTTCTCTCAATACCCACCAGCCACTGCTGTACTTTAAGCGTATAATCCTAATATAATTTATAATTGAACTTAGTACCTTTTATTACATTCACCGATAATATTATCTTATAAGCTACGAAAAGAACAGTAATAAAAATTTCGAAACTTTCGAAAAAAAAATACAAAAATGAGCAAAATACTTATATGTACATAGTTTTATCTAGATAACTATTTTTCTTAAATTCCCTATATCTCTATCGATAGTTGAAATAAAAATTACTTACTTGTATTATAAGATACACTGCTGCAATAGCAAATGATCCTAAAGCTCCAAGAAAGTGCAGGGCGTTAACATACTCAGCATTCTGTTGAAAATTTCCCACCACACTTAAACCTAAACAACTTATCCAGCCCAACCATAAGGAAATAGTGTTTAATCTGTTAGATGCAGTAATTAATCCCACATTGATGGCTGTTTCTAATTCCCGATATCTCACATAAACTGTTACCGATACTTAAAAGACATCGTAATGTTAGACTTCATATAAATATATAATCCTCAAGCTTAGTAATACCACATTTATTTAAAAAAATTTATATATATATATATTGAATTTTAGTTTAATGATCAATGAACTATCAAATTACTTACAAAATGCCGCCCCTATGTTTACAAATTGAGCAAAAATACAGCTTTCTGGTGTTAAAGCTCCTGTGTCACTTATGAACGGGAAGAACCAGTATATGTGACCAAGACTGAGAGATATTGCGAATCTGCAATTAAAAAAATCAAAAATTAAGTTAAATATTATCCAAAAATTATTTTTCGATTCGTAATTCCCTTTAATTTTTTCAATTAGATAAATTTAATAGTTTTGTTATCGTAAAATGATACCGAGAAATTTATTGGAATACTCAATATTATTCTATATAGGTACCCATGTATCTACCCGGAATATTTCTTACAGATAAGTTATAGTGTCTGATAATATAAATTAATTTATTTATTATATAATGTAAAAGTAAAGGTCGTCACTAACTAGAAAATATTCTCAATCATAATACCTAGATAAATAACTTAAGGATTGTCTCTAAACGTACGTTTATATACTGTTATTTATCGAATTTAATGACTTTTCCAAAACGATTTTTTAACTCAAACCTAAGGTAATCATCAATTCATAATTAAATTTGCTATCGTTCAAGTAAAGGCTTTAAGTATAGATAAGTAGAATTCGCCAAAATATGACGAATACAAAATGTGTAATGTAAAACCACATCCTTTCCGAAAAACAAATATTTGAAAAATGATTACAAATAAAAAAGTACTTCTTCGTAAATAAATTATTATTGTTCTTTAAAAAAGAAAATCAAATACGGCTTAACAAAGAATTTTTATTTTTTTTTTACCATCATTACGATTAATGAAAATTTCGCTATTACATACAAATTTCGTGCAAATTATTAATTCAACTGTTATATTAAAAATATTTGATTTATTAAAAATTAGTCCTCATAATTCCTATAAAATTTTTATGAAAATAATTTTTTATTTCAATAATTAATAGTTTCTACTCAGCCAGTTTTTTTATAAATATCTATTTGAAATCAAACAAGAAAATTTCTATCAGGCAAATTATTGAATTTTTAACAAACGTCTTGTACAAATGCAGTTGTTTATTAAATGGTTCATTAATAGTAAATTTATTTAAAAAGTCCACATATTACCCCGTTAACATGTCGAATCTATTCCCGCAACTTTTCCTGTCGCCATTTTAGTGATCATTTTCATATCCAATAAAAATAATTCACCCCAAACTTCAGTCTTAATCTTGAACAAATATCGAGTTACTTAAAAAAACACTTTCAGTTTTTTTCGATGGTAAAAATAAAAATTAGCAAATGATGTTTTTTTTCAATATTTAGGAGTGAATAATATTCTGATATATTTGTTATGATTCCCAAAAGTTAGGTTTAAAAGAAATAAACCTGAAATAATTTTTCAACCGTGTTTTTGATAACATGAAATTACCAAATTTTCACAAAAAATGTCTTTTATCCTTGTTCATTATCAGAATTTTTTTCGATTTAATGGATTTTTTTTAATTATCAACTTTTATTTAAAACAATATTTTACTAATTGTTAATGTAAGAGTCATATTTCGCCCAAAATGCAATTAATCACTTATTTAATTTTAATTTTACGACTGGGAAGATCAGATTGATTGGATAAAAAAATTATTTATAGGACAATTCTTTACTTACGTGATAGCGAAAGTAATCACAAACCAAATGCATGTAAATATGGGCCAGTAGTGTAGTCTGAATTTAATTCCGCACAGTGAGACCATTATTTTAAACTATTTGTAACCTACCGTAAATACCGTTGGACCCGCTGAATTTAATAAATAATAAAATTTTATGATTTTTAATATTTAAGTACTTATATATATATATTATCGATTTTATCCTACGTATCTTTAGGTTTAGAGAAAAAGTGTGAATCGTATCATTCTGAACTTCGATAAGTAATACAGATTATCTAAAGCGATAAACGGCCGTGAATAAGAACATATGGCACGCCTCTATTATAAGTCCTTCGATTTTTCATAAATAAACTACGTATATTGGAATAATCAAACAAAAATTTTAACGAAACTTTAATTCTAACTCTCAAACAATCGTTTAAAATTTTACTATATTTATACTATACTTATAGATTCCTACGTAATACCTTTTATCTACCCTATATATCTAATCGCTAAATTTTAAAACAATGAGTAATTAAATTTATTGTTATATATACAATTCCAAAGGTCTAAAGGTACTTTAATTCATCTGAAAATTAAAGCTCATTTTTTTAAATCATTGCCAGAAGCATATACATACATAACTGAACAAAACATTTTTTTTAATAAATATTTTGTAATATTTTTTATGACAGTCCTTTACGAAAAATTGTTACCACAAATATATATATTTGTATTAAAGACAAATATTAAATATAACTTTAAAGACTTAACAAAGAAAAATTGCCATTTAAAATCCCAAAACTAAAATTCTCTTGGAAAGCTATAGGATGCAACTGTATTTCTTATCTATTAAATTTTACCTAAAGAAGATGGGTAGGTACGACCCATTTTTTAATAATTTTTCTTTTGTAGTATATTATTTAAGTAGCTACAAAAAACCTCTGTACCTATTAAATTTTTGAAATACACGCGATTACGGAAAAATTTTGTGACTACACACTCCTATTGCGAACATGACGCTCAAATGGGGAGGTTGCAACCCCGATAACTAACTTTTATTTTCACGATTACCACTTCGACGTATTCAAAAAACAATCCTTTTTTTTCCAAAATGTTAACCTTTTCGACTATTTTAGTGCCCTATTACTTTTCTCATAAATTTGATAAAACATTAAGAATTTTTTTGATCCTGACAGGAATTGAAACTGAATTATATATCCGATACATTTACTTTTGTTCTATTAATTATCTTATTCTACTTTCTGCTTAAAAAAAATTATTTTTAACATTTAATCTAATAACAAAATTAATTTTTACTTCAATAAGTACTGAATAAAGTCAATTTTGTTATTATGTTTATTTAAAAAAGTTCCATATGTTCGTTACGAATTAAAATATTCAACTGAAAAACTTTAAATATAGAAAGTGATTTATACTTATACTTTCCTATTTTTAAAAATCATGTCAAAGAAAGTTCTCTAATAAGTTATAGTAATTAACGCTTAGACAAAAAGAAAATTTCAAACAGCCGGGTATCTAAACTTATATACAAGCACCCTGTATATAATCCGACCAAAAAGTTCCCTACTAGTTCGGCAACACACATACCTTCTATTTATAGGCAACCCACATTACAGTAAACCATGCGCAAAGCAATTCGTTTTTTAATACATGATTTAAAAAACGCTCAATTTATTTTTCTAAAATTTAATTATTATTAATCGTGAATGAGTTTTTAACTAAATAATTTCAAATATAAAAATCGTTTAGCCCTTCAATCTAAATTCACTAATAAATAATTAATATTCCGAGATTACTTTGCATATAATCCGCTCAGAAAGTACCTACGCATTATAGCTTTTACTAAATTATATACATGATATTGTAAATCGTAAGCTAATTATTCATTATGAACAAAAACAAAAACGCGCTCTTTTCACATTTTATATTTTGATATGAATTAAAAATACAAATCATTATATACAAATTCTTTTTACGATTGTAATATAATTATTAAAATAAAACACTGGTTTATTTTCATTATTCCAATCTCTAAAAGGCCTTAAATTTACAAAAGGATTTTCACTACAATTAAGAAAAAAAGTTAAATTATCACAAGAGCTTTTCAATATATTTGTGTCCATAAATATTTCTTCTTTAGTGTAAGCTGTAAGAACGATTGGTACATTTACATTTTTTACTAAACACGATACAGACGGCGGCCACGTATCTAAATATTTTTGATTTTCAAATTCATGAAGCCCACTATTTAACAACAAAATTAAATCTGGCCTCCTCAAATTTATCTCAACATTATGATATAAATCTGAAACAACTTCTACATTAACGTTTCTTTTCATATTTACACATCCCAAACAATAAGTCAAAGGATCCACACATTCTAATAAATTTCCATTACAAGTTGGCCCGATTAAGTACACTTTTAAAGATACCAAATTCACAATATAATGAAAAACCACTTCAGATGTGATTCCCCAATCAAAAGTTACTTCTGTGTTAGATGCCCCAATAATGTAAAGGACAATTTCAGACTTATCAACTTTCCTCTCTTTTATTACATTACAAATTCTAAATGCATTTAGAATATTTGCACTTAAAGCTAACAGTTCGTACCCTAAAACTAACTCTTCTTCCCTTTGAAAATTTGTTTCTTTAAGGTTTCCTTCCGAAAAACACTTTAAAAACTCAAAACTAGTTTCTGGAAATACAAAATCAGTAGAAGGAGAAGTAACTTTTATGGCAGGATACTGTCGTGTTTGAAACAATTTTACATCAATTGTCATACACAGGCTTAACTGTTCACAAAAACGTTCATGATCCAACTTAAATTTTTCCACATGATCTTTAGAACAGTAATAAACATTCAAACATTTTGAGCAAATTTCTGTTATATCTACTGAGAAACAAACACTACAAGCAGGTGGAAACATCCACATTTGATTCTCATAAGCAAGAAGTTCACGTTTGAGAACATTTCTCCACTTAGAATGTTGTTTAACACGGTGGGCAATCCAACTTTGAAAGGTAAACGGTTGCTTCTTGTTAAAAGGATCCCGTGTTGATGAAATAGCTTTGCAAATACTCTTATGCATCGGCCAATCTAGTTTCTGATGATCTTTTGAACAGTAACTCACATATTTGCACTTCTTACAATGTTTTACATTTTCTCTTTGTTTACAAACATGGCACAAACTGTAATAATAAAAATCGTAATAATTCATTACAAAACAAACAAAATGCAATTCTAAAATATATTCGACTTGTGAAACAAATTTGCATAAAACTTTTGTTTTCAATTTTTGAATTTCTTAGGTTAAGTTAATAAAATGACCTTCATCACAGTTCGGTTCACTAATCGCTAGATGTCACGCTATTGCAGCAATGTCTCATAAAGTCTATGGATTCCGCATAAATTTTATTTAATTTTGTACCATTTTGTAGGTAATGTAGGTAATTCTACCTCATTCCTCATAACTACAAATTAATAATTAATAGAAATTATTTGCTGATGATTAAGAATTAAGCAATTATAATTCTACTGTTCAAGCATTACCCAGACACAACTGATGTACTATCTATTGGTATAAAAAACATCATAGACAAGGTGATCATAACCTCTTTTATTTATGTTATCATAATCTTAAATTTGACGAAAACCGAATTTTTTCAAATTTATGTAATTTTTGAAAATAAGTGAATTTATAAAGAAATAGTGACAATTTTAAAATGGCTGATGACGAATTTGAAGGTGATGATGTCGGTGACGATTTTGACGACGACGTTGACGATGAAAACATCGAAGAACTTGAACAACCCGAAGAAGAAGGGGACCACATTGATATATTAGCCCCTGGACAAGCAGGCGGTGGTGTGCCAAAATCAAAAAGGATTACGACAAAGTACATGACAAAATACGAAAGAGCGAGGGTGTTAGGAACCAGAGCTTTGCAGATTGCTATGTGTGCACCTGTTATGGTCGAGTTGGAAGGTGAAACTGATCCTCTTCAAATAGCTATGAAGGAACTTAAGCAACGTAAAATACCTATTATTATTAGAAGATACTTACCAGATAATTCCTATGAAGATTGGGGTATTGACGAATTGATAATAATAGATCACTAATGGTAAAACTCAATAAGGTGTTAGTTATCAAGAGACATATTTTATCAAAAAACGTATTTTACAGTTTTTATATATACCTAGATCAATTAATAAATATTTTTTGTAGTTAAGCTTGAAATTCAAATTAAAATAATCATGAAAAAGCAGATATCTTGTATAGTATGTAATAAATTAATAATTAATCTACAAATTTAATCTTGCACCTCATATATATTCTGATATCTTAACTTTGTTTGCAATACTTCATGATCAGATGGTTTAATCTTAGCAGGAGGAATTAAAGCTGCTGCTATATAACGTCCTTCAGAATTTAAAAAATTAAAAGTAGCACAAGCCTGGTCTGTTGGAAGAATTTCTAAATTTATCTTATGCTGTTTGAGAAAAGGAAATATTTTCTTGTGAAAAGACATGTCCTCAACCTTATCTCCTACTCCTAAAACTACCAGATCAATTTTTGGTTCCAGTACGGTGAATAAAGTTAATGATTCTTCTGTTATATCATGAATACTCTTAACATTCCAAGAAAGAACAGATCTGTTTAAAAGAAATAATTACAATGGTTATTATTCCTTGTATATGGCTTAAACTTACCGAGGAAATAAAATAACAGGTCCTAGTATTGTAAAATCATTATTTAATCTAAAACCAACCTATGAATAAAAAAATTGAAAAATTTTAATATATACAAAAAACATGACATGTATTGCAAGGTACAAAAGCAATTCCAATATATCTGAATAGAGGATGGTCTGAATGGCATAGCATGTAATCTATCCTAACTTAATCAACTCAATTACTGTCAAACCCTCCTCAGACCACCTTTACATAGAATTATAGATGTCCTCTATGTATCATGCAGTCTACAGACTAAAGAAGATGTTACCTCGCTATAACTATTTATCATAAGTCCCAATTCAACTTCATTATTTAGAATAGAAACTGTGGATTTCATGCTATCTTGATCATTGTATTTTGCTGTGCTTTGAGATATACGTCTAGAAAAGACAAATTTTACGTTTTTTAATCTATTCGCATTAAATATCAAGTAATTGAATGAAATACCTTAATTGCCTCGAATTTAATTTTGTTAAATCTCGATAGAAAGTTCTACAGAGGCACCCTAACATATTATCTCTTAAAAATCCACTGTTTTTTATAACACCGCAAAAGCAATTAAAATTAAATTAACCTCAAAAACCAAGGAAACAAAAAACAAATTAAGCACCATTGATTGGAATATCGAATTTGACGTAGTGGCTAATCAGTAGTTTGCAGTAACTAAAAAAATAAAAAAATAAAATTGAAATGATAATATGAAATAATTAAATAGAAAAAATAAGATAAACAACTATTTACAGTTAAGCAAACACAAGTGACAATGTTGAATTGAAAAAAGGACCTGATTTTTTATGCGTTCTCTATGGGTAATTTAGGGAAAAAACCGGACTCGATTTGTGTCTAGCCCAGTAGACCAGCAGCATTTAATTTTGCTTGTGCTTTCTAGATCACCGATTTAATTCCTATCCCAGCATATCTCCTTTTTCTTTGGATTGTTTTACAAAAAATGAATTTTCAGAGAAAAGTATTTAAATTAAATTTACCGCGTCATATTTGTATGACGTCAAATAAAAGAGATGCTGTTATTGGTCCGCACAACTAGACACGCTAGACACAATTCTGGTCTCGCGCCTTTTAATCGCAATATATTCTTTGGCGTAAAGTAGTGGAACAACGTTGCGTAAAATCCATGTTGTTTGCGGCGAGCGGTGTAAAGTGTGTGAAATGGCAAACATTATTCTAGATAAAGAAGCATTTTTTCGCCGCTTAAAAAGACTTTATTCCGCCTGGCAAAATGCCGATGGAGAAAATGAACTTTCAAAAGCGGATTGTCTGGTAACTGCTGTTGGTGTTGACGATGAAATTGTTTACAGCAAATCGGGGGCCCTACAAACATGGCTTTTGGGATACGAACTTACCGACACAATTATGGTTCTAGCGGAGAATACTGCGTATTTTCTCGCCAGTAAGAACAAAATAGATTTTTTGAAACAAGCAGAAAATGGAAAAGACGATAACGAAGTGTCTATAAAATTGTTGGTTAGGGATCGCAACGACAAAGATGAAAATAATTTTAATACGTTGATAAAAGTCATAAAAGGAAGTAAAGGTGGTAAAACACTGGGTGTTTTCATTAAAGATAACTATCCTGGAGAATTTATGGATTTATGGCGAGCTAGAGTAAAAAAAGAACAGTTTGAGACAGTCAATATTAGTGCTGCGATTGCTTATGTTATGGCTCCCAAGGAAGATTCAGAGCTTATTATTATTAAAAAGGCCTGCATGGTGACAGTTGATGTGTTTAATAAATACTTAAAGTACCAAATAATGGAAATAATCGATGCAGAGAAAAAAGTCAAGCATGCCAAACTTGCTGAAGGGGTTGAGAATGCAATTACTGATAAAAAATATGTAACTGGAGTTGATGTGTCGCAAGTTGACATGTGCTACCCTGCTATTATTCAGTCTGGAGGCAACTACAATCTTAAATTTAGTGTTGTAAGTGATAAAAATACATTGCACTTTGGTGCAATAATATGTTGTTTGGGAGCCAGATATAAGTCCTACTGTTCTAACATAGCCAGGACACTTTTGGTTAATCCATCTGATAGTATTCAAAACAACTATAGTTTTTTATTAAGTCTAGAAGAAGAAATATTGAAGAAACTACATGCTGGAGTAAAATTGTCTGAGGTTAGCAATAACTTGTTTTTGTTATTTATTTTCTCTTATTTGTCAAATTTTGCAGGTATACGAAGTTGGTCACAACTTTGTACAGAAAGAGAAACCAGAACTACTTAATAATCTTACAAAAACATTTGGATTTGCAATGGGAATCGAATTCAAAGAAAGCTCTTTAACTGTAGGCCCTAAAAATAATGCGATTTTGAAAAAAGGCATGGTGTTCAACATTAATCTTGGCTTTAATAATCTACAAAATAAAGAAACAACAGAAAAAGAAGCTAAGACATATGCTTTATTTATTGGCGACACTGTCATTGTAAATGAAGATTCACCAGCATCTTTGCTGACAATGTCCAAAAAGAAAATAAAAAATATTGGAATATTTCTGAAAGACGAATCGGAGGAAGAAGAGGACGACGAAGAAAAAGAAAATACACCAAAACCTGAAATTTTAGGCCGCGGTAAACGTACAGCTGTCATAGAATCAAAATTGCGCTCTGAACAACCATCAGAAGATAAACGAAAAGAGCACCAGAAGGAATTGGCGATGCTGCTTAATGAAAAGGCCAAAGAACGACTGGCCAAACAGTCTGGTGCAAAAGACGTGGAGAAAGTTCGCAAAAATACAGTCTCATACAAGAACTCGAATCAAATGCCAAAAGTACCTGAAGTTAAAGAACTTAAAATTTATGTAGACCAAAAATATGAAACCGTTATTTTACCCATTTATGGTAAACATGTTTTTTATATATTCTCATAAATAATTAATGACAAATTCTTTGATTAAAGGTTTTCCGGTTCCTTTTCATATATCTACCGTCAAAAATATATCCCAGTCTGTAGAGGGAGACTACACGTATCTTCGAATCAACTTCTTTCATCCTGGTTCGACAATGGGCAAGAATGAAGCGGGTTCGTATCAGAACCCTGACGCTACTTTTCTAAAAGAAGTCACCTATAGGAGCACAAATACCAAAGAGCCAGGCGAAATATCGCCCCCTTCTTCCAATCTAAACACCGCTTTTCGTCTAATCAAAGAGGTTCAGCGTAAATTTAAAACTAGAGAAGCGGAAGAACGCGAAAAGGAAGATCTGGTGAAGCAAGACACTTTAGTTTTGTCTCAAAACAAGAGCAATCCGAAACTCAAGGATCTCTACATTAGGCCTAACATTGTAAGCAAACGAATGACTGGAACTCTGGAAGCTCACTCGAATGGCTTTAGGTAAGACTTAGTATTAGTAGTTCATAATAAAATTATTTTCTCAGTTATATGAATTTAATTTTGTTTAATTATGAATGTTATATGTTGGCCTGACGATGAACGAAATTGACATGGCTTAATTACTCATCAACAGTTTTATTGACTTTAAATTATTTTCTGTTTTTAGATATACATCAGTGCGAGGTGACAAAGTTGATATCTTGTATAATAATATTAAGAATGCATTTTTTCAACCTTGCGACGGAGAAATGATTATTTTATTGCATTTTCATTTGAAACATGCGATAATGTTCGGTAAAAAAAAGCACATCGATGTGCAATTTTACACCGAAGTGGGTGAAATAACAACGGATCTGGGAAAGCATCAGCACATGCACGACAGAGACGACCTAGCAGCCGAACAGTCCGAAAGAGAACTGAGACACAAGCTCAAAACTGCCTTCAAAAGCTTTTGTGAAAAAGTGCGTCTTATTTTTTTAATTTTGAATGTAACACATACTTTATTTGATAATCGTTTCAGGTGGAATCCATGACAAAGCAGGAGATTGAATTTGATACGCCGTTCCGAGAGCTAGGATTTCCCGGTGCCCCTTACCGCTCCACCGTCCTCCTTCAGCCGACCTCGGGTTGTCTCGTTAACCTGACAGAATGGCCTCCGTTGGTGATAACCCTTGAAGATGTTGAACTGGTACATTTTGAGCGCGTTCAATTCCACTTGAAGAACTTCGACATGGTGTTTGTTTTCAAAGATTACCATCGCAAAGTGGCTATGGTGAACGCCATTCCAATGAATATGCTCGATCACGTGAAAGAGTGGCTTAACTCTTGCGACATCCGCTACTCGGAGGGTGTGCAATCGTTAAACTGGGTCAAGATTATGAAGACTATCACGGACGATCCGGAAGGATTTTTCGACAGTGGCGGTTGGACATTCTTAGATCCAGAGAGTGATCCCGAAGAGGAACAGGAGGACGAATCGGAAGGCGAAGACGATGTTTATGAACCGACTGATGTCGAATCCGTGTCGGAGGAAAGCGAGGAGGACTCTGAATACACCGAAGGAGATACCGAGAGCGAAAGTGGTGGCGTCTCGGAAGACGATTTGGGTAAGTTTAAAAAAGCACTTATTTTTGTTTTTTGTATGATACACGTTAATTAAATTCGAGTAAAAAAAAATATTAATCCAACACGGTTACATATGCGGTTCAATATGGAAAACTCCAAATATAATTTTTAATATGCAGGCAAGTTCTTGGGGATTTTCGATTTTTATATCTGATAAATGCATTGATATTTCTATAAAACCTACATTATTTTTTGTTAAAATATAGGCAGTGAGGAAGAGTCGGGTAAGGACTGGTCCGATTTAGAGCGTGAAGCAGCCGAAGAGGACCGCCGAGATCGACGATATGAAGAAGAATTCGGGACGAAACGAGAAAAGCACAAGGGTAAAGATTTCAAGAGTTCTAATTCGTCAAGCAAACACTCTTCTAGCAAAAGCTTATCCAGTAAACATTCTCCGAGCAAAGATAAACACTCAAACAGGGACAGATATTCATCAAGTAAAGATAAGGGCAGACATTCATCAAGCAGGGATAAGCACAACAGCAGTGGCAGTCACGGCAAAGACAGACATAATTCGTCCAAATCGAGAAATCACCATGGATCATCAAAAGAATCGTCGCACAGAAGCGGACATAAGTCTTCGTCGAACGATAAAAAACGTGGCAGAGATGAGAGTGACGATAGGCATAAATCGAAGAAATCTAAGAAGTAAATGCACAGGGACGCACTTCAATTTTATACGTTTCATTGTTTAAGTAGGTTTAGTACATTCGTATTATACTCTTTTATGTTACACAATCATAATTTAATTACAAACAAATTAACATGTAAGTAAAGTACTTCTTTTCTAAATGATGCATTTTAAATTTTCAATTTTAACTCTGAAATAATAAAATAATGCCGCTGGCATATTTACTAGTAGAAGAATCCCTAAAAAAGAAAGTAAATGAGCTTCAGATGAGCACGTAAGCCTGAAAATTTTTATTTTTTATATATAATTCAGTAACAATCGTTAATATATATAAACATCATTACAAGCAACACATGCATACAGAATAGTTGTGCCAAAACTTCAGCAGTATTAACGGATAAATATATGTATAACCAGTCACCTTTGTTTCAATTGTATTTCACAATGTAATTATGAAAAACTAAGGATTTACTGTATTAGTAAATTATTTTCAATTGTAGGTAAACAAGTAATTAAAAAAAGAAAAAACATAATTGAATAACATACCATTGTATCATATCAAGTGAGTATGTACTTAAAACTTATTTTTAAATTTAAAATGATAGTGAGATAAAAACTATTTATGAACTCACTTACATTTGAACCTTCTTAAACGAAAAACATTGGTTGACCTTTTATAATAAGTTCCTTGATTTGGGTTTGTTCCTGTTCCCTTTGCAACTGATTGATGTTAACACGTCTCGTTTCAATGTAGACTTTAGCGCGGGCTGCTGCCAAGTGGGCATAGTAAGTGGGCGCCGGATAACTGACAGATCTGGTACACCGTGAAAACATGTGGCAGAGATGATATGAAAGCTCTTCCAACTCGTTTTCGGTCATATCCTTATCATCCCATAGTACCCGATATTTAGTAGGTTTTGCCACACCTTGAATACTGGCATGGGAAACCAAGTAAAAATCAGTAGCGGTCGGGTGTGTTATCCATTCGTCAACGCAAGTACCAGCTGGCACGTTGAAGTTCCTGTCTTCCGAGTCACGAGGATTAACAGGAAATAAACGTGTATGATGCCGTTTCTGGACCACCAGGAAAGTTATTGCCGGTTTATACTCCGCTGCAAAAGTTTAATGCGTTTTTTCATTTATTCAGTTTTCATTCAGTATTAATACAATCTAATTATTCGCAAAAAGCCAAAACAAATTTGTGGAACCTCCTCTTAGATCCGCCCTTGCAGCTAACCCTACATGACCTCATAATAGCTGTAGGTCTTAACCTGATAAAGCGAACCAAAACTTATAGAATAACTAAAATAGTTAAATTCTTGAAAATTCATTTTATAATATTGCAGCACACTTAGACATTCGTAAAATTTCTGAAAAATTCTAAAAACTTCCTAAAACCTTTTTGAACCTTTTGGAATATTCTACAGAGTTTTTTGAAAATTGAATAACATTCTACTATATTCAGAAAAGTTCCAGAACAAACCGCAACATTTTCAAAAGCTCTGGAAAATTGTACAACATTCTAAACCATTCTAGAAGACACTGAAACATTTTGATACATTTAACATTCTTCAATTTCCAGAAACATTTTATAATATTCTGAAAGATTCTAGGACTTCCTAGAGCCTTCTTGAACTTTTTGAAAGATTCTACAACTTTCAGAAGCCTTTTAAAAAATTCCACACTAAGCAGAAATGTTCCAGAACATATCGGAACGTTCTTGAAATTTTTGAAATATTCTATGACATTGTAGAACATCTTGCAATGTTCTACATCGTTTTGGTATATTATAGTATTCTTCAATTTCCAGGAACGTTCTACAACATTCCTAGAACTTCTAGAAGATTATATAATGTCCTGGAACATTTCAGAACCTTCTCTAATATTCTAGAGAATTATAAAACGTTCTAAAACATCTTAAGACATTCTAGAATCTTCCCAAACACTTTAGAGAATTCTATAACTTCATGGAGTATTTTTGAAGATTCCGAAATTCTAGAATAGGTACATGAAAAATCTATAAGTGCAAAAGCCCACGTTGAACACCCATATCTTATTATCTAACCACAGCAATTTCAAAAACAAACCTAATTACCCTGCATATCTTGATTTAATCACAAAGATAAGAAATCAAAAAACATTTAATAATTTAATTCGCCGATGCTACAGCATTTAGACGTTTTTGAACGTCTGTCTACACGTGATATTCTGTTTATTAAAAACTTACGATTCAACCTGGTGCATGCCTTTCGTATAGCTTGCACTTCGCGGTTCATTACGAATTTGAAAAATCCCTCAGACACGCCATCTCTAAAAAAGATTATATGTTCTGGCTTCCTCTGTCTGTTTTTTTCATAGAAATATTTTAATTGTTCGCAGACGATATTTTCCAGATCTACGATGATTTCCTCTCGTGGCGGTTGTAAACGCCAACAAATATTGTACATGAACGCAGTGGGATCGTGGGAAGCGGTGACGGCCGCGACACTAGGTGTCTCTTGAGCGTCAGGGCTCGGATGCGTCACATCCGCACCCATTATCATACACGGTCGACTGAGACAGGCAGGTCTCTGGGCAAGTATATGGTTGATGCCGTTCAATTTAGAATTGACTTTGAGCAAAATGTTCATGACCGTCATGTTTTTCGGACGGAAAACATTTTTAGATCTGACGCATTGTGTTAGTAAACCCACCTGCAGTTCAGCCACCTAACAGACAAAATAAATACATGTTCATTTAAAATAACTCAATTCGTCTAATAATTAAAAGAGAAAAAAATTGCTTAAAAAAGAAACATTTCATTTTTATTTACAGTTAATTAAAATAAACACAAACCTGTTTAACATAGCTATAGACATTGGGAACATTGTCAGGTAAAACAACCACAACAAGCTGGTACTTCAAATTTTTCATGTGATTAACGATGGAATTTAACGGGTTCCGGTTGTCCAATCCTGTTAAGAACGGTGCTGGCGGAGCAATATTCATCCCTAATTTTTGACCTTCCATTTGCATCTGTCACAAATAAAATGTAATTACAACAAATTCCTCAGTCACAACATAAGAATAAAAAAAAGTACCATTGCTGCGAACTCTTTCAGTGCCGGTTCACGGGTCCGATAATCAAGATTTAAAATGGTCCAACTCTTCAATTCACTGTTCTGATAAAACCTCTGGGATCTCCAAACACCCTTGAATGGCTTTTCGGTCTTATTTGCATAGCCAATCATAGGAGGCACGAGAACACGACCTTTAATCTGTTCCATTTTGGCACTCACAGATATATCGAATTCGCGAACGACGGGATTCTGGTTATAATTGGCGTTATTGACGGCAGTCATTATCTTATTCTTACGTATTTCTGTATTAGTAGCAGCGTATTTTATCATTGCACTTGTCTGATCAGGAGTCATTTTACGGTTAACAGCTTGGCCCTCCAGAACCGTACACAACTCAATTGGTAATAAGATTTTATCCGGACGATTTCTATTACCAACCCAGAGACACGGCAAATGAGGGTAACTGGAAATATAACATAGACATAGGGTTGTTTTATACAATTTAAAACTTGTAGAATATATTTTCAAACGGACTTCCGGTTACATAAGAATGTACTCTAACTTCTAGTGTAATACGATTACGATAATACGATTTCAAACTTAACACTCGCACGATTATGATTAATAAACAAAAAGAATATTTATATCAAACAAACTACAATACCTTCAAATAATTAAAAAATAATAAACAATCAAATATTATACGACCTATTAAACAAAAAAATATTCACAAAAAAGCTTAATAGTAACGGACCTAGTGGAAGCTGCCGTCGGGGAAATCTCTATTTCTATCATTCAAGCAGTACTTATCGCCATTCCTCGAGTACATTATTTTGCTTTAGTTTTTACTGTTAATAATTAGCAATTTCGTCAATCAAGGTTGCCTTTTTGAATCGTGCAATCGAAAGCGGTCACAATTAATCGTTAAACTGTAAAAACCGCTAGATAAGCAGTAATGGTTGCATCACCACCAACTCTAGTTATTTTCAACGAAATCTTTTATATGTTGAATTTTTTAATTCCCCATTAAAAATAAATGACCCTTAAGACTTTATGTACGTGAAAATGAGAGGATTGATGTCAAATCTGGATGATTTTGTAATACTTACCGAAGTCTGTATCCCTTTATTTTATTAAAGTAATCTTTCACCGTCATTTGCTCATTATTATGGTTAAAGACGGCTTTTTCAGCAGGCTGGTCGACTCCATTAACACGCATGACTCTCCTCGATCCCGGCTGTGATGGTATAAGGTACTGTACTTTTAAAGTACTCAGAAACCTATGCACAACGTCAATATCAAATGGTCGAAGAGGTCTTTGAAGATCATTTTCGCTACATCTCAGCAAATCCATGAGCAAGTTAATCCCATCCAGGCGTAGAGGAAACGCCTTATGAGCGACATCCACATTCAAAAATGGTTTCCAACCAACAATTGCCGATTGATAAAATCCATTGTACATTTCCATACCGTCGCCGAGTCGAATAATTTGCCCCTGAGGCGGCGAAAAATAAGAACGACCGACAGAAATGAAAGTGAGTGCAGGAGCACTTCTCAAAACTATGTCAATAACCAGCAACACGTCTTGTGGCGGTAGACGATGAGTTTGGCCTGGAGAGGCCTGTAACAAAAAACATTTTTGCTCTATTATAAGCGAAACAAAAGATTTTCGTTGAAGTATTTTCAACATACCCTAAAATATTCTTGTAGAGGTGACATGTCTATTTCTTTGCCATTATATTTAACGGTGACTTTGTAATCTTTGTCTTTTTCCTCGTCCGGCAAACGGACGGTAATAGTATCAGTAAGTTCATTATTAGCTGGAAGTGGTAGTAAAGAAGCCGCAAACAAGTTTTTCATTCCATCATAAGCCGGAAAACGTTTGGGAAAGTGCTTTTTGCGAAACGCTTCCATAACAGTTGGTAGCATCTTTTTTGGCCTGTCAGGATCCATTGTAACATCATACTGAAACACCACTTTCAGTCTCTGACTGACATTCAATAAAAAATGGTTTGTTTCAAGTTGAATTAATCTGCCCGGTTTTTTATCGCTCTTTTTACGGGGTGGAATGGCCAACGCGAGTTCTTCATCGGATGGTTTTTGCGGTTGTTTCGCTTCTTTCTTATCAGATGGCGGTTTTGCACCAGACGGCTTTTCTTGTTTTTGTTTTGGACCCCTTTTTCCTCCGTCTCCTGCTGCTGCTTTCGGTACAACACCGGAGCTACTGCTTTCTTGCGAAGGTGTTGGACTGGTTGCGGTCTACACAAAAATTATGAAAAGATGTTTGTTGTTAAACGCATTTAATACATTCGTTAAAAAAAATCCAGTTTAAAAATAAAGTAACAGTAAAACAGTAAAACTTCGAATTGGTCAAAATGTGAACTCAAGTAAATTCGGTTGCTCTATAGAAAATTCATCTCTATCTAAACAACGAATCGCCTAAAGTTTACAACACGTTTACACGTTACCATCGTTGGGGATTTACCGATAGAACGCAAAAAAAGGGGGGAACCACCGGCTTTAAAATTATTTTACGTGATTTGCCAATTGGTTTTCTTTAATTGCGTTAGTTAGTTACAGTTGGTTTGAAGGTTGTTATTATTTATTATTAAACAAATTCAACGGTGTGAAAATGTTACCAAGGATTGCTACTATTACACCCATTATAAAACGAAGCCGAAGAAGATTGGCGATAAAGAATAAGAGAAATCGACAGCATTACATGCATCCCTTACGCAGTAATAGATAAGGTATAGAAAAATTTTGCTGCATCTGGCAACAAAACTGAACTATAAAGGACAAGAGTCAGTGAGGGTGTGGACTTACATATCGCGCCATTCTTATTAGCGCTCTCAAGATAGTATAGAGAATTTATCAGTACTTAAAATTTTATTGTCTTACACTTACACTTGTTCTCATACTGATCAAGCGGTAGACAAAAAGTCTAGTGTGCGATGAGCTTATATGTTCTAACAATATGAAAAACCGTGATAATTCGTTTTCGATAATTATACAAATTATTGCTTACTGATGATGGTGGTGGTGAAGTTACTGGGACTATGCCTTCTACAAGAGCTTGCATTAACTTCATTTGTGATGGGACCCCTTCCTGCATTTGTGGAGGGCTTCCTGGCTGCATTTGCGGAGGACCCCACTGTTGCATTTGTGGAGGGATTCCATGTTGCATTAGTGGAGGAGGGCCTTCTTGTTGCACTTGTGGACCCCACTGTTTCTGCTGTTGCTGAGGACCTCTATGTTGTTGTTGTTGTTGAGGGCCTCTTTGTTGCTGCTGTTGGGGCCCCCTTTGTTGCTGCTGCCAAGGACCCCTTTGTTGCTGATCATCTCTTTGCTGTTGCTGCTGTTGCGGCCCCCTTTGTTGCTGCTGCCAAGGACCCCTTTGTTGATGATCATCTCTTTGCTGTTGGCCACCTCTTTCCTGTTGATACTGAGGACCCGTTTGCTGCTGTTGTTGACCATGTCTTTGCTGTTGCTGCTGTTGAGGGCCCCTTTGTTGTTGCTGTTGATGGCCCCATTGTTGCTGCTGTTGAGGCCCCCTTTGTTGCTGCTGCCAAGGACCCCTTTGTTGATGATCATCTCTTTGCTGTTGGCCACCTCTTTCCTGTTGCTGCTGAGGCCCCCTTTGCTGTTGCTGCTGAGGGTCCCTTTGTTGCTGTTGCTGGCCTCCTCTTTCCTGTTGCCACTGAGGCCCCCTTTGCTGCTGTTGATGACCTCCTCTTTCCTGTTGCCACTGAGGCCCCCTTTGCTGCTGTTGTTGACCTCTTTCCTGTTGCTGCTGAGGCCCCCTTTGCTGTTGCTGCTGAGGGTCCCTTTGTTGCTGTTGCTGGCCTCCTCTTTCCTGTTGCCACTGAGGCCCCCTTTGTTGCTGTTGCTGACCTCCTCTTTCCTGTTGCCACTGAGGCCCCCTTTGCTGCTGTTGTTGACCTCTTTCCTGTTGCTGCTGAGGCCCTCTTTGCTGTTGCTGCTGAGGGTCCCTTTGTTGCTGTTGTTGGCCTCCTCTTTCCTGTTGCTGCTGTGGCCCCCTTTGCTGCTGTTGTTGAGATGATTCACCTTGTTGGCTTCTGTCATCTTCACCTCCTCCTCCAGCAGCCTGCTTTTCTATATTATATAAAAATATTGAGGAAGTAACCTAGCATTATATATAATATAACAAAAAAATTAAAAAGCTGACGCAATTCCGATACCATATGCACGAAAAGTAGATGGGGAAGTCCCACATCGAGAAAAGAATGTTCATTCAAATCAACAAATTTTGCAAAGAAACTTACGCTTTTTCCTTCCCATTATCAATGCCGTAAACAGTTAATGTGACAGTAATTCTAATACAGAATTTTTCACAATTTGTATCTATTTGCACGCACTAATTTGTTTTCTTGCTCCACTTTTACAGCAAACCCAATAAATGTCAAGCTTTAAACTGTCCCATAACTGTCCGAAACTGTCAAATTGTGTCAAATACAACGTGACCATAGACATGCTTAATGAAGAAGACCATAGACAATTTTGATACTAGCGCCCTATAGACAGTAAAACACTAACTAAAATCAAACGGCGCGAAATTTGGTCTTAGAAGAAAAAGTTTTTTCAGTTGATTTCGGCAGTAAAAGTTTATGTTCTTATATGACACAGTTTTTTCTTTTTCTTAATGTTCCTGGCACCCCCCATCAGAGAGTAACAAATAATTTTAAAAGAATGACGATCATCATAACACATTAATTTTGAATATTTGGGGTTAAACAACCTTATAAAATTAGATTAATTTCATAAATTATGTTTGGTTAGCATTTTGTCGGAGCTAAAACCAAAAGGCGCGAATTATTTCTTTGTTTTATTAGAATGTTTTTAGGCCATAGCCTTTTCTGTTAAAAAATAATTTTTGAGCGTTCTAAGAACTTGTAATAAAGTTTTTTTAATGCTGGAGAAATACCTTAAGTAAAGCAGTTTTCTTTGTTGAAAAGAGAGGTATAAACACAAACTAATTTGGGTTTGAGTTTTATTTATTCATTAGATTTAAAAAACACTTCTCTATGTAACAAAGTACATAGAAAATTAATTTATTAACGTGGTTGTTCAGAGACGTAAAACTGAACAGTAACACCTTAAAAATTTCACAACACATCAAAAAATATATATACTTTATTTACAAAAAATCTGTACCACTTTACTATACTCATTTCAAAGAAATTTGCGATATTTGTAGTAAACAGAAAACACTTTTTTTTTTTAGAACAATTTAATTTTGATAGTTGAAGTTGAAAAAAATATAACACGAGAATTGACTGATTTATTTCATTACAATCGTTGATTAAGTCATTATTTAATTAAAACTTAGTAATTAAACAAAATTTTGAAAAGTGAATTTGAAAGAAAGCTTTTTAATGGTTAATTTTTTAATAAAAAAAAAAAAAGAAATATCGCTGATACATTATCAGAAATTTTGCATACACAACCGCTCTTTTTGTGTACTGATAAAATGAAATAATAATTGAATCCAAGACCAGGAATATTTTACTGACCAAAGTGCTTTTATGCAAGTTACTACACTATGGAAATTATTTATCTTTAAAATTTACATGTAAAAAAGGCATTTATTCCTAGAATTATTTTAAATTCTTAAAAGAAATTATCTATTGTAAATAAATTAACATAAAAAAAAAATTCTCCCTCAAGCGCTTCAAATATATCTACAACAGGCCAACTTTCTCATTAAAATTCAGTCAATAGTTTGCCATTAAATAATCACTTATAAAATTGAAATGATAATTTGCACAAAAATATGAGAACTGTAGCATCATCAATGACGTGTTTAATCGGCTACAGACTTTCTAGACCTGTTATGAAGAACAAATAAGTGCAATTGAAAATCAGATACATAAAATTTAGACTAAAAAATAATGCGAATTTGTGCAAAAAAAAAATAGTTGCTTGGTAAAATCATTGCACGATCACAAGAAAATCATCCACTACATACGTCTCACAAAAAGCCAATCTTTAAGAATAAGTGGGAAAATAATATTTGAAAATAATAAACAACTTTTCTATTTTTTTTTTTTAATCATATGATAAAATTCATTCTTTTCTCAGGTGAACTTAATACATACGTACGTACTCAAGTACACCTTTTCAAACCCATAAAAAAAGATTTTGTTTAGTTGATAGTTCCAACTTAAACTGCTAATGACGATATTTTTAAATAATAAGTAAAATCGCACCTTGGAAAACGATTCAACAAAACTTCCATCGGTTACCACATTCGTTGCAAAGGACAAACGTTGTCATAGGTTCATCTGCAGACCTTGTTTGCACCTGGTTATATGTACAGTTCCTCTTCTTGCACTTGCCACATTTGAGCAAATCCGTTTTAGTACCCTGTATAGTGGCTAGCTGGGCGTCGTTTATCGCTTCTTTCTTGAATTTTTCTCGCAGCTGCTTTATTTCGTCGTTAGCCATTTCTTCTGCAGTCATCGTAGCAAGTCTAGAAGCGCTGATAGCGCCAACACGGAAATTGGTGCGCAAATTTGGGTTTTTCGCATCTTTCAAGTTTGCGATTCGTGAACGAATTCGATTTTTGTATCTCATGTCTGTGTTTTTAAATTCCTGAAAAATTGCCTCTTCAAGTTCTTCTGCCAATTCTTCAGCCGTTGCGCAACCTATTTATATTTATTGTATTACTGTCTAATTTTCTTTTACTCTTACAAGGTACGGACATCCATCGATTTTCATCTAATAATTAGTTGCATAATATACTTTTATCAAACAATTTCAACTGCTACAACACACCTAAATTAAAATAAAACAATCCGTGAACAGAATTTCCTGATAACATACATAATAACATAATTTAGGTGTGCTGTACCAACTAAAAAAAATATGTATTAGAGAAAAATTAGTAGATGTCGTTGTATTTAGAAACTTTGAAATGTTTTTTAAATTCAAAGTAGAAAAACAGGTATGAGTTATGATCATTTTTTAAATTGTCTAGGATTCATTTATATTGTGAACAAAATGTAGTAATTCCTAGGGCAAAGCATTTTGATAAAAATAATTTATTTTATTTTTTTACTTCCAAACAAGAAGAAGAAGAATAAATTACACTATATAATAGAAAAATATATCAGGTTTTGTTTTGAGAGTCATGTTCTCTTGTTAGTTAAGTTAATGTTTTATAATAAAATTTAACATGCTGCATTTTGGTAAATATGCTAAAGAAAAAAAGGCATTACCTTCAAATTCTTCTTTGTCAACTGTTAAAGCTGCAGCAAGCATTTCTCTACATTTTAAACGTACAGCATCAGTAGTAGTTGAACTAGCTGGTGGAAATTGGTTAGGCAATTTTCTGGAGTCCTTTTCTTTATCTCGTTCTTTGCTTTCCTTTTTGTCATCTCTGCTTTCTTTCTTAGAAACCTTGGACGAACTTGTATTACTGCCTTCTTTTGTACTATTTGATGACGATAAGAATTTTTTCCAATTTTTTATTAAAGTCTTGGCTAAACTAATGACTTCATCATCTTTACTGGACTTTCGCAGCGCATTAACAGTCATTCCAATTCTTGTTTTAGTCAGTACTTCTAAATTAATATCTAACGTCTGTAATTCTTTGAGTAAGTCTAGGGCTTGTTCTTGACCCTACAAATATTGATACAATTGATTGGAAAGAAAAACCAACACTGTAATTCATAATATCTGAATACATCAGTCACTGCATTAAAAATAATTAAATCCTACGTATTAAATAAAATAAAAATTTTTGGACGTACAGTCCCGTCACTTGAGGTCATTTTGTTTAGTTTCTTTTGTATACGCATAACTTCCTCTTCCACACTCATCATGAATTATTAATTCGTTAGAAAAAGGTAATAATTTCTGTTTTATTATAGTTAAATGGGTCCTCTTTGTGTGGAATTAATTAACTTCGGCAAAAACTACTTTAAATTATAAGCAAGGCGACAGCAAAACCGCCATGTATAATAAACCATAGAATATGAGAATATGAGCATTTTAATGTCTAACGATTGTGGTTAAATGTACAGTGTTACATATATTTTTAGGTAGAAAAAAACGAAAACAATATTAATTATTACTTAAATTTTATTTATCACGTACTTAAAAAAAAATATTTTAATCACTATTTATAATATATGAAATTAATTAAAAATCGTATTTGGTGGTAACATCCATCAACCATAGAGATATTTACCAATAACACCGCATTGCATGTATTTTAAAATGATTGGTTTATTTGAATTTATACAGGGTGGACTAAGAATTAGTCAAATTGAATGACGCAATATAATAATTTATTCATATACAGAAATGTGCTATTACCACATGTGTTGTAGTAGAGCAAGTGGCAAACTGTTTTAAATAAAATATAAATAATTATTGTTTTCAAATATTGCACTGATGAAGCCGTTACTTCGTGATAGTTTATCATGACGAAAATAATAATAAAACTATTATGTATCTATTGTATAATAAATTGTGATGGATACATAGTAGTTTTATTGTATTTGACCGATTAGGCCTTAGTAACTCACCCTGTATATAGAATACCGCCTTGAAAGCCAACATCCTTCTTTTCAATAACTTTATTAATTAAGCGACCCTGAAAAAATTATTTAAAAATTTAATTTGAAGTAATTCCCCGTAAATTTATCCACTCCGTATAATTCATAATAATTAAACTGATTAACAAATTTTACATTTATTAGAGCAGTAAAAAATTTTACAAATATTTTACAAGAAAAGATCCGTTGAAAGGGACGTTGCCGCAACAGGATTAATATAAACAACAACTAATTTAAGAATTAAAATTTTCGACTTTGGTTATTATACAGTGCCATTCAAACTCAGTAGAACGTTAATGTTTTAGGGAAATTTATAGTACATTTCGTTTCCCTAAAAAGTCTAATGTCCCAATTTAATGAGCCTGTATGTGTAGGAATCTTTGCTTAACTTTCTATGATTAATTAAAATTCACAAAAAAACGAGAACGTTATTTTCGTTGGTTCATTTCTCCGTTGTCTACGGATCAACGAAAGAAATCATAATATAACGTGTACCGTTTGTTACAAGAAGTCCTTCATGATAGTGGGTTAACTTTCCAGGATGCATTAACATCCAGCCCATTTTTGTGGCTTTTACGCTACAATTATATCGTATGAACCTACAACCGCCCCCTTCATAGTCTATACCTGCTCTATTAAGTGCGATGTTAATTGTATACGTAGAACTGTCATGGTGAGGTCTCAAAGAGGGTTGCTCGTCCGGTCTGTAACGCACTACAAAATTCATTAGAGAGCGGGGAGGATCGTGATTATAGCCGGTGAAAACGTGCTCGGTTAAGGGGAGTACGTATTTTTTCAAAAAGAACAACCATTGCTCATCGAAACCGACTTGTTTCATATGAATGTCTCGGGTGGGTACTGCTTCGTAACCCCCTTCTAAGCGGGAATCTTGGTTTGAACCGTCAGACCACTGACCGAAACTTTCCACCATTTCGATCATGTTGTTACAAAAACGTTCTGTACCAATTGGAAACCAATATACATCGGGACATGGCTAAAAAATACAGTTTACATTAAAACACATTATTGTTATGAAAGGGATGTAAAAGTCAAGAACATGGAATGATTTGGCTAAAAAATGCTTAGAGTAACATCAACATATTACAAAAAGGCATTAGTTTTCCTACGAATCCTTACTTTTCTCCAATTTAAACACTAAATATTCTTCCGTCTTACCAACAAACTAAATTTTTTGGTCGCCAATTGATAATTAAATAAAAAACCTTTTGCCCTGAATGACATTTATCATTTTCATATCTTGTTATGTATTTTAGGAGATAATTAACTACATTATTTCTGTTATCAAAATAAATGTAGGTACCTGTATAGGTGTATTTCCTGGCTGCAAGCTGTTAGAATAATTAGGATGAATGTACCGTTCTTCCCACAGCATAGGATTATCTTGTATTTGGTATAAATCAGGTACAGCAATGGTGATGTCGTAGGTGTCAGGATTAATAAGATGTCCGAAGTCAAAACGATTAGAAATGTACATAAATACCCCCAAGTCTCTCAAATTGGCGCAAAATGCCATATCTGCGTCTAAGTTGTCACGAACATAGCTCAACTTTTGCTTATCATATCGATTCAATAATGTCGCATTTATCAAATAACAGTTTGAAATGTACGGCACATTCCAAAGACCCCTGCAACAAAAATTAAAAAAACATTTCGTTGTTATTTCTGTAATCTATTTATCTCCAAAATTCGTAAAGTGAATAAAAACGTAAATCGAAAATGCCAATTACATTACGCATATTATTGTTTGCGACCTAAACAGACCTGCCAATTACCCACTTTCCTGGCCACAATTAGATTCTCAAAAACAAGGGAGCCGTTTATATACACCTCATTGAGTCAGTTTTGAACATTCGAAGCAGGGCCAGAGTGCATTTTAACTCGTGAACAACTTAAAACTTTTATTTACAACAATAAATGAACATCTAATTATGAAAAGCAGAAAAATTCTGCTAGTAATCGTTAGTTTTATTCTGGTTTGCGAGATGAGAAATACTTCGGCAGCCAGAGGTCATGGCCATGGAAGGGCAGGTAACATTTTTTAATATAAAAGGTATTATAAAAGATATTTGAAAACAAAATATTTTCATTTACGTAAGGCAAACGGAAAGGTACATAAAAATATTCTTCTAGGAACATAAATCTGTTATCATTATTATGCTTTTAGGTAAACTTAGAGGAAGGGGCCGTGACTATCAAAAAGTCCAAACGATTACACAACATAAATCACTAGCTTCAGAAAACTACTATCGCCATAAAGATGTAAGTATTCGACCTTTTACTATTACAACAAAAACTATAAAAATTTTAGGGAGCCAAAATAATCGAGGCAAGTCATTTCGAATTAGACTACCTTTTGGGTCGTAAAATTTCGTTTTATTGCAGTGCCCAAGGTAATAAAAAATTTTTAAAAAAAATACAATATGAACGTATCTATAATAAAAAAATACAAATTTTAGGTATCCCTCGCCCCGAAATAACGTGGTTCAAAGATGGAGTCGAACTATATGCACATAAATTCTTTCAAGTAGGTGATTAATTAATTTTTTAAGCGATTTAAAAATATGTAAAAGTCTCTTCACGTAATTTTATAACACTTTAGGTCCATGAATGGACGGCAGGAAACGATACAATAAAAAGCAAAATGGAAATCGATCCCACAACCCAACAAGACGCTGGTTATTACGAATGTCAAGCTAATAATCAATATTCAATCGATATCCGAGGCTTTAGGACAGATTTCGAACAATATTATTAAATAATTAATTAATTGAAATAACATATACAGACAAATGTATTAAATAATATCGTAATTTATATACCAGAATGTCGTTTTTATGAAATATTATTCACAATAAATAAAACAGTAAAAACAATTACTTAGTACTTTTTCTTCAAGTTAATGTTTTAAAAAGATATTTGTTAATAATTTTCAGCATATTTAATCAACAAAACTTGAGAAAAACGAACCCTACGTAATTAATTATTAATAATCGGAAAGACTTTTTTACAAACATATTGAAAATATTTTATTTTTATATGTTTTTTTTATGTATTTGATAAGAAACATATTTTGCTGGCTCATAGTACAAAATAATTTTGCTCTTCGCACAATTTTATTTAAAATAATAACAATGTGAGACGATAGTTGTTACTACAACAGGTTAAATAGTTGTCAATTGAGACAAATTGTCGGTAATGAGTCCTTTTTCGCGTTAAGGGGAGAGAAGCCCCGGTTTGTGCGTCGTAAACATCATGCACATCTAGTATTGTCGCCTTTCACATCTGAACAATGAAGTACTACAACGTTTATCTTCTGGTAGGACTTCTCTTCGTATTTAGTACCATAACATATGCAAGAAGGGGACGAGGTCGCGCAAGGACAAAATCAAAGGTAAAAAATACCTGACTTCCTTTTTGTAACATCATTTTGGAAAATTGCCCTAAATGCAAATAATTTAGATACAAAATGCACGTTGAAATGTATCACGAAAAATATTTCATGGACTAAAAATAGTCTTCATCTACTCATCTATTTTTTAAAAATATTTTGTAAGCAATTTATCGCACCCTGTGCCTTCTTTTTTAGTTCCAAATTGGTCTACCAATTACAGGGAAATATCGAGATCCGGAATCCGACCAGTATTATAACAACAATAACGTACGTATTTATGTAGTTATTATTAAAAGAAAATAATAAATATCAATTAGACGATTTGTTCAAACTGACTAAAATCATCACCTCCTAAGCTCATTTAAAAAAGGGGACTTTATTTTTAAATATCTCGTCTTGAAGACTGACGTGACATTTTTATTATGAGAACCCGTGTATCTTTTTAAATTAAATAATAACAATAATAGAATTAAAATAAAAAACAGCATTTTAGCGAAGTCGTCGTTTGTACGGGTCGTGATCAAAAGTTTCAATGGCATAATTTTCTGATATCAATTGAAGCCAAGTTGCTCAATAAATTTTAATTACTGTAACAGCAATTTATGTAGAGGCTCAAACGGCTTATACTGTAAAACTTAAATTTAACACACGTACTTCTTTAGGTACGATTTTCTTTAAAAAAATTAATTTTATTTGTTTCTGATAAAATAAGCGATGATAAAAAAAATCCGAGTAAAGGATCGCTCTTAAAAAAAATATAATTATGAAACATTAAAACAATCAGCTTTTATCGTATATTCTTGAGAAATTGTAGGTCTTAATAAACCTTTTGGAACATAAAAAAGCATTCATCTTATTTTTACTTTATGAAATAAACCTTAAAATCAGTATATGAGACTAAATGTATTCATAAATCACTTTTCAGGGTGCAAAGATAACACTAGCATCGCATTTCGATTATGAATACGTCCTGGGTCATAAAATTGCGTTTCTGTGTGTAGCCAGAGGAAACCCGAGACCACATATAACCTGGTTTAAAGACGGCACTGAAATATTCTCTCATCAATATCTCAATGTAAGCCGAATAACAACATACGTACTTATAATCAATTATAAATTATAAAAATAAATACTTGTCTATAATATTTTGTAGATTCACGAATGGCGTAAAGGGTCAGATCAAATAAAAAGTAAATTAGAAATCGACCCGGCAACTCAGATGGACGCGGGAGTATACGAGTGTACAGCTGATAACATGTATTCAATTGATAGGCGTTCATTCAAAACAGACTTCAGTATTGCATTCGATTGAAGAGAATTTTTAAATTAAGAACGAAAAATATATATTTTATCCCTGTACCAAGTAATAAAATACTGAACATTACTGCAGTTTGTAAAACTTTCTTTATTCAAAAGAAACTCGTTTTATACTGATTTGTTACCTTAACCGATTTGGCAACGTGACAAGTTTATCAATTGAAATTATTTTTACGCTCTGTGTTGTTGCGATGTTGTTAAGTCGTGCTAATCTTCAGCAGAAGATCCTATAAATCGTAATATTTTGATTTTTTTTTTGGTACGGAAATTTAAAAATAACTTCCAGTAAGTTTTTATCTAAATACCTTTTCGTATTGTATACGATGTCCAAATAGTCGTGAGATCTCGCATAAAATCCATCGGTCGTAAGAGCTCCCCAGAAATTACTCCAGGACTTCCCATACCGTGCCAACAATGGCGCCACCACAGTGCGGTTTTGTTCTTGCAATAAACGCAATGTTTTAGGATTGTCCAACACCGCCAACGAATCAACGGAAAAATAATAGTCACACTTTTTCTTCAAACTAAGTTCCCTGCAAATTTTAAACAATAGAAATTGATAATCTTGTTTTATTTTATGTGAATATCTTGTAACTTTTTTTACAAAAGAATAAAAGAAAATAATAATTGAATGTAACAAATAATATGTAATTTGATTTTGTTTTATAAGTTAGTTAAAATGACCTAAAACGAAAGTGAAAAGTTAAAAAAAAAATACATACAGTGACAAATCCCTTGCATTCCATTCGCTTGTACCATCCTCGGCTTTGATTTCCTTTAGTGATAAGTAATCTTTCCCATATTTTTTGACAAATTCTTTCACAGTATCTGCGTGATATTTAAGCTAAAAGTAAATTATAATAAATTCGTTGTAGTTATTAATACCTTAATAAAAAAAATACTTTATTATGAAGGAAAAGATGAATACGGTTTTTAGGATAGTCGAGGTTATAAATTTTCATCAACTGCTCTTCTAGGAAGGGCGTGGGGATTTCCACCAATACGGCAAGCAAAACAGTTGGTAATTTATCATCTGGTACATTGGTAAGATCTATTGTACGCCATTTGCAATGTCTGCAGCCGTCGACGGGATTCCAGGCTTTTGCAATATAATTACCTAAAATAACTGTAACAATTAATATCTTTTAGAATTTGTTCCCACTCCATACATTACCTAACGAATTTAATTTGAGTTTTGTGAAACCATTTCCGTGAACAAATGACGGAGACTTGTTTGTCAGAACATTCTTTAACCGGAACTCGTTCCGTTCTTTTGTTTCAACCTCAACAAGTTTGAGTTCATCTGAAAAACAAAAAAAAAATTTAGTTTGGATGTTTATAAAAATTAAAATCTTACTTATTGCTCCATTGAGATTCTGAAAAATACTGCTATCGTGATCGAGTTGTATCTGTAGTTTTTCTCGAACTTCCGCATCCAAGAATGCTTTTGTGAAAAACAGTTGATCGTCATCCTTATCCCCAATTGTTTGATGTTCTAGTAATCGCAAAAGTTCGGGGGCGTAGCCCATGTACAGACCGGAATTTAAAAACCTTTTGCCCTGTTTTACTTCCGGATACAATTTTTCCAAACTTTTATCAGGCCAGCAGAAACTTTCCGCACCGAACAATATTTTAGCACCAGTGGCAAGAAATTTATTAACTATTGTAGTGAGATCATCTAATATTATTACGTCATATCTATAATAATAAAAGATTTTTTTTATAAAAAATTATGCAGTATATTTTTATTTGTGGGTTAGCCAATTGCGATGTTTCTAGAGATGAACTTACTAACTATAAAACATAAATATGAAAAATGAATGTCTCTTTTTTGAGACAAATTTACTGGCGTTTTTAGAAAATTGGTGTCGTGTTTTGTTTTCGAGTTTTCGAAAAATGCCCATATCTTACTTGATTATTAAATGATAAAAAAACGACTTTCACGTTCTTCAGGTACTTTTTTATGTAAAATACAATTTAAAAAAAATATGAACTTTCGTCTTATAGCACAAAATTGACTATGCTGATGATTTTTTTCGACGCCATGAAGAACGTAATGATTTAACAAACAACTTCGAAAACTCATAAATTTGAACTTTTGTTTATATGTACCTCGAAAATAAAAGACAGAAATTTTTTGAAAAAAAGAGATCGATGATGCGCCATTAATTTTTTTGTATCTTACAGTTAGCCAGTTCTATAGAAAAATTAAAATTGGCCCACCCTGTGCAGTTATTTACCCATCTGTAAAGATGATAATTCTATTAGGTTGTTCTTTGTACGAATACAAACTTTTTTTCAATAAATTAATTTTCCATCCTCCTCCTACAGAATTTTGAATATCTTCACCCCCTTTCCATTCTTCTCCCATTCCTAATACAATAGGACTAATGCCATATTCCTCTGCTGACTTAATAAACCTTAAGAAACCGTCTGTTTCTTCTGTGGCGACAGTAAACACCAAGGGGATATCTATATACACACACATAAAAAATTTAAAACTAAAAATAATGTGACTGATAAGAAAAAAAATACGTAATATTAATATGTATATACACGAGACCTTCCGGGCTCAAATGTGTTTATCAATTTGCTGCTCTAAATTTGAGATAGGCTAATTTATTTCACAATACTTAATTGGTCTCAATTAGAAAAACAAGAAATCAAAATATAATTCGAAAGGAATACTACCTACTGTCTGTACTAAAATATATGTTTGTGTAAGGCACGTTACTTAATTAATTAATTAATTAATAATGTCAATAATTGGGGTTTCGAAATGTAATTAAAAGAAATGCTTTAATTGGATTATTTAATGATGAAAACAATAGGAAGTGAGAACTTACGACAGACTAAATAATATATGGATAACAACGTTCAATTTCTATTTTACGTATAATATCGATTATAAGAATTAATAACTTTAAAAATAAATGCGCTAAATCTGAATATCATAAATAAAAAAAGAGAAGGATATTTAGGTATAATGGTTTTGTGGAAGAAATGCACATAAATCTATTTTGAGTATTGTCCTAAATTGAAGGCAATTAAAGTGTGGGTAGCAGACTTGCTTATGTTTAAACAGATGCTGCAAATTAATTACATCATCGTTTCTGTTTATATTTCCGCTAAAATACATATCAACGCATGCAAGTATGCAACTTCTTGGTGTACGTGACCTCACCCAATTGAGAGAAATATGTATTTTTATTTAACGAAAAAAATAAATCTAAGTCCCATTTATAACAAAACAACAAAACAAACTACTTTTATTAATTTTTGAAAAAAAAAAAAACTACAGCCGTGATTAAAGTTAACTAATACGAATTCTTAAATAGACCATAATTGCAATTTACCTGAACTAACACTGCATTTTACAACACATAATATTGCGAAAAAGATTTGAAATAACATGTAATTAATCATAATTATTTTTTTTATTCGAGAGTAGTTTAATTAATTAATAACTTTTAAAGGACAATCACACACGTTCAACAATAACCCACCATTTTTGTTTGAATTTATCATAGAATGCATGGAATAAGATGAAATGTCATTAAACGATCTGAACTATAGAAAAAACGTAGACGTTTTTTGTGGATAGTTCTGTAATCTACTAAAAGATGACGCTCTCAAACATTATTAAAAACTAATTACATATGCTAATAGTGATTAATAAACTATTAATTAAGTTTTGCATACGTCTAAAAGTTATTTCCCTGGCTGTCGCTTTCTGATCACAATCTTTCTCTCTGTTACATTGAGGAAATTCATCACAATTAGCTGTAAAAAAATAAGTTAACTGTTAAGGTGATTGTGAATTAGTAATTAAAGAGTGATTATTGGGTTTTTTAAAACACAAATTTAAAAAAATGCGTAAAAGTTAGAATATGCATATGAAGATACATTAATTATTACTTGCACTTACCCTTCAAAAATAGAAGTAGAGAAACAAAAAATGGTATCATAATATTTTTGAAGAACATTGTCTTAGAACACTCCGAATAAGACTAAAAGATTGTATAAGTACTGATCAATTTGGTTAGTTATGCATTTACGACAATAAATCCGTCACACTTTTGCTAGTAAATCGAGTGTAGTTTTTTTTTTAAACTATTATAAAATGACGTAATATAACGCGCCAATTTTCTTGTCGGTATCGGAGAGAAAGCAATTTTATAATTTATTTTTGCGGTCTAGCAGCAAATTTCAGAATCAGCTTTTATTTCGCGCAACTTATTCAAACTTCCGCGTTTAATTTTCGGCTTTATACGCTTCCCATTTAAAATTTACGTACGATGTTTGTAAATATCCGCCGAAATTTGTGTGGCATTAGAAAGTAGTTTCATAACACGCGAATTGATGTCATTTTACAAAGAAAAACGCACAGAAAAGCTCATTAACGCGCAAATATTTTTACAGATTAATTTGAGAATACGTTAAGTAAACAAAAGTACATGCACAATGCAATTCGTATTACTTACTGATAAATTATTAGTTCTACAACAAGTTTTATTTTATATACGAGTCACGTTTATTTACTTTTTTATAGCCTTATTAAACGGGGACTTTCTACTGCAGGTTTGTAAAAACGTACGTAATGGATTATTCTAAAATGCATCACAATAATTTCGTCGAAAGATTGTTTCCGCTTGAATTAAAACAGGGAATCCCACTGAAAGTTGCGTTTTATTGGACGATTGCGTTCTCAATTCGATTGTATTTTTTTGTGTGTATTACATTTATTATTTCATCGCTATTTGTACATCGAAATTAATAACATTAATAATATTAAATATATTTTTATTTTTCGCCAGTACACGATTTTTTTTAAAATTTTGTTACCTTTAGTTTTCCATAAACGTCAAATAGGCCACTGAATTAAGGTCACCCTTTATAAAAAAAGTTGCCCTGTTTGTATAAAAACAAGATTCAAAAACGAATAATTTTTAACGTAAGTAATTTATTGACATACATGTATATACGTCCTTGCTAAAGTTACTAATTATCTACAGCAACATGTTTACTACAATTAAAACTGTTATGTTATAAATAAATAAATAAGACTATTAGAATATGCAAAGTGTGTTGTCTATAAATCACTGCAGTTGCGCGCGCGTTTCAATGACGTCACATCTATTGACTGCATTTTAGTAAGCAGATAACGGACATTTTTATGTGTAACATATATCTTTACTTTCATTATTTAAATAATATCTTTCTAAACTTGCTTGATTGAATTGTATGAGAACTAATTCGTATGTTACTATAGTAGCAGCAACCTGTAAACACAAAAAAAGTCAAAATTGAACTTTGTTTTGTTTTTCAATTGGGATGTAAATTAATCAACTAACTGCTTATCTCACAAAAAGTAACAAAAAATTTCTTGTAGACAGTTAAATAGTCTATAACCTTTATTAATATGTTTTTATGTATCGTTATCAGTCAAAAAGTTAACTAGAACAAAATAAAATTTTTTTATTATACGCAAATGCATAATCTCCATGAGTACCTATGTATATGTGCAAAAGTCACTTTTGCCTTTAGAAAAAAAATTTAATCTCGATACCTCGATAAATGAATGAAAAATTGCTGTTAACCCAAAATGTTACCTTACCCCCCTTTTTATCGACCTTTTGATTTGCATATTAAACAACTTTTATAATCACTGCTGATCCATTTTTGTTTGTAAATGAGGTATTTATTTTTTGATATAATTCATTATTTTTCGGGTATAAGAATTTAATTTTGTCTGTTTTGTGGAAAACATTACGTAAATAATGTTATTTTCATCTCTGGCCACATTTACATTTATTGAATACACAATTAATTATTAATTAATATTATTTAACGATTTATTTTTGAGGTGGCGATCAAAAATTATCACGATGTTTCTATATAACGTTTCAGTTTATTTAATCGTCATCAGACTAAATGGTTAAATAAACCAAAACTTTACAATTTAAAAATATTTAACGGTCATGATATTCAATATAATTTAATATTATTGTCTTACACTGAGAATAAACCCTCTTGTTAGTTTAAAAAGTTTGTGTCCTGTTAAAGCAACTGAATCCATTTTTAAATGAAGTAAAAATCTCTTCACCTAAAAAAAGCGACAACAAAACAATTTGTGAGATTAAAAAACTAATACTTCGGTACCTCCCCATTATATGCTGAAGATGGAACCGAATTTAAAATACGAATCGGTTCCCTGCTCTCGTCGTTTATGGAAGCTCCGTACAATGAAAGTGCTATTGTTCGAACAATAAGGAAACTAAAGGAAAAGTAAAAGTAGGTTTTTTCAAGTGGATAAAGGTTCCTAAAAATTTAGTTTATTTAAAACGTAAAATGATCATTTTCAAAAGAAATGTCTAACAAATCGACTTACTTAATGCTATTGAATAGTTGATAAATAATAAAAGACAAATTACTAGAATAAGAAACTAAAAGAACGTTAGAAATTGTCTCATCTAAATGTCTACATAATTGGGCTAATCTGTCGTAGTCTTCTCTAATACTTCTCCAAAATAATTCGTTGTTGACCTAAAATATCCCATCATAAAACATGTGCAATTAAAAAAGTGGATGTAGGTAAGTGTAAGGGTAAATCACCTGAAAATCTTTCTTATCTAATCTCTCTGTTATCTGTTTAAACCTGGCTGCTAAAACAAAACTACACAACATGACGAAAAGGTCGGTGTAACTCCATAAAAAAGTTGCTGTAGTATTAACAATCTATAAAAAAAAAAAAAAAAAACAATAAGAGAATCAAATTGTCAGTATTATTAATTTTGAATTTACCATTAAAATAATAGATTTCCACAAGCTGTACTCGATCAAGCTAAAAATTTGAGCAAATTGTTTTTTCATAAAAAGCTCCCAATTTTGAAAAGTTATGGTTCTTCCGTCGTCAGAAGCGGCATTGTGTACTAAGGCAAGACAATATTCGACTGAAATAGTTAATGAAAATTGTTACTAATTATCAATTTAATTCTGAATTTGAAATAATCAATATCAATCAGTATACATCATAAAAGAGAGAAGTGCTTTTCGTCGTTTTTATTCATGATCACCTTCTTATAAATCGTTCTAACTCATTTTGAATTCTGTAAATCTATTTTATTTCTTATAAATCGAGTCGAAAATTTTTGTAATATAACAGTTTTGTATTAGAATTTTTCAGAAAGTTCAAAATTTTTCGAAAATGATTTAGAGTAGTCGAGAAAAATAGGTCTTCATTCCACCAACCATGTGGTGAATCTTGCAGCCAGTTAAAAAAATACTGTGCACAATTTTGTTAAAGTGAGTATAAAAATGTAAGTAACTTACTAGAAGCGATAAATAGTAAAGGTATAATAGTAAGTTTAAGTTTTAAATCCAATTTTTTTGGATAGCCATAACTTTTCATTTTTTCATCCACTTTTGACCAGTGTCTCATAAGTTTGGGCCATGTCATAGCAAGGTGAAAAAATATAACCGCTTCCAAAAATGAGAAGACATAAAATAGAATATTAACTGCAAAAAAAGCATATCTGCAGGGTATCGATCAGTAATTCATAAAGTAGGCCCTTACTTATTTTGACTAAGCAAACGTTAGTTGTAACGGCAACTATAAAATTGGTTATTAAGATAAAAAATAATCCGCACAACATTAGAATGCTGTAAACAACTTTAAAAGACTTCCATTTAAATTTTAACTGTCGTGGATCGTCTTGCATTACGCCCTGTATCGGAAATATTCCAAAAACTTGAGCCATAATCACGCAAGAACGCAATGACTGATGCGCGTTTTCGACTTTTTCGAATTTGGTTTTTAAATGAGGTAACATCAATCGGGAAGGATAAATTTTCTTAAGTAGATACATCTTCATCCGCACCATAAGAATAAAAAGTACTGTATGATATTGAAAAATAAAAATTCTGTATCAACAGTCCATTGGTCAACATTAGACCTTATTAAATAGTAATTGTAGCTGTCCATTTCAACGAAGGCGGTTAATTATGAGGGTGTTTATGTTTGCACAAATATAAAATAGTCCCTATTCAGAGTTACGCCCCCTTGTCAGTTTGTAGATGTAATGACAAATTCAGAGGGTGCTAAGACTACAATTACCACGTACATAATCTATTAATACGATATTATGTACACAAACTATTTTTCAAATGAATATCTGGATAAGAAATCATATAATGGAGGAATAGTCTGTAGAATCCACCCTATTGTACACGGTATAATTATGGAAATAAAGTTCAACAATATTTATTTGTCTCTTTCAAAAGTATGTAGGCCAATGGTACATTTTGGGTATGTAACAACTTTCTTATGACTGTAACGATATTGTTGGATATAAAGCATTGCAAAAAAAAAGTATTACAAAGTTCAAAAAAAAGTCCCATCGAAATTACAACAAAAAATTGATAGAAAATAACTGAACTCGTACAATTAGTTTACATGATACGTGGGAAAATCCCACTAATGGCTTCATAAATTGAAAGTAAATTATAATTATTATAGTATTAAACATTTCGGAATTATTGGATTGCTTTAATTTTTAAAGCTGAGTATGTGTGTAAAGCTCAGTTTTAGAGTTTTAGTCATTTCAAATACACAAAATTTTCCCGGGAGATGGCGTCTCTCAATTCGCAGTATTTTATTAGTAATTTTTTAGTTTCCGGTCACTTTCAATTTGAATATAATTTTGTAAATATTTACATTAAAGGAAAAATAACGTCTCTGATTACAAAGAAGGCAATAAAAACTGTTAATTTTACCATTTTTGTTCTATAAGTAGATTGCTTATTTTACTAGAATTATAAGTTCAATTAAAAAAAAAAATGTACAAAATTACTTTATTACTTAAGTAATACACAATAAATATTAATTCGTATTACAAATAATTATTTACACTTAATGGATCATGAATGCAAAGTATGTATGTAAAATTAAAAAAAGGAAGAGACTGTAGAATAAAATATATTTACAATTATAGTAATTATTAGTCTATAAAGTCTTCAATCTAGTTGAAATCTTATAAAATTAAATGAAACTGAAGATAGGTATCAAAACAAAACTTGTTATCAGTGCAAAGACAATAAATTATACTTCATTATTTAATTAGAACTATTTATCTTCAAATATACAGTTTACAACTTCAGTAACTTGCGTATAGTTTTGTGTCGCCTTTTTGTATCCATTCTACTATGACAAAACGTCGCAAAACAAAAAGGAAAGCGTATGAATAAATACATTTCTGTTTTAGGCTAAACAGTTAGGTATTTATTTTATTACTGGCGTGTAAGCGAACGCTACAAATAATGCAATAATTTATTATTATGAAGAACACGGATGGTGAATTTTCATGTGCGTAGAAAGTGGTCCTGTTTGAGAAAAAGTTCTGTCGCATACTGGACACGAGTACGGTTTTTCACCCGTGTGAATTCGCAAATGAACCTGGGAATTAATAAAATAATAATTATTTGCATCAGATCCTAAAAAAAATGTACATACAACTTAGTTTTTTAAGAATAAACTGGTACCAGGCAAAAAATGTGTAAATAATCTTAAAGAAAACATAAACCATTGGTTACGGCCTGATTCGCTCTGCGTTAAAAATTGTGAGTGTTAGACAAATTAAAGTGTTTATAATAGTTTTACAAAGTATTAAGTAGTCGAAAACTTTCCACACAAAATTTAAAAAACTGCTCCCGAAATGCTTCTTCCTTTATCAAACGTTTATAAATCTGTCAATGATTCCATTAGATCTCTGAGAAAATAAAGAATATTTCCAGTGGTTCATTAATACAAAAAAAAAAATTCAACAATAGTAATGTCATAGACTGTTAATGCTCTATTAGGAACAAATCGTTGATAGACTCACAAACTTTTAATAAAAAAATCATGAACATTTTCTAAAAAGGTGTAAAAATCATAGGAAAGGTTCAAATGCATCTCTCGACAGGACACACTAGTGAATCTTGTTGAAATCAACAAATCAACAAAAAATATGAATGTACATACCACAATAAATACATCAACATTGCACTAACCTTTAGGGTTGACGCTTGGTAAAATCCTTTCTTGCACACAACGCAAACATAATTCCGCTCTCCCGTATGAGTTTTCACATGAATTCGGAGATCTTCACTTCGTGGGAATGCTTTCGAGCACATAGTACATCTATAGGGCTTCTCTCCCGTATGAATTCGAATGTGTTTTTTTAACTGAGATGAACTGACGCATCCTCGACCGCACGTGGTACACACGTACGGCTTCTCTCCGCTATGTGACCTATGATGCACTGTTAAACGAGACGGATCGGGAAATCCCTTACCGCATGTCTTACACACGTAAGGTCGTTCTCCTAAATTAAATTATTAACACGAAAAACAATATTAATGGTAAAAAATAATACATTTTGTTTATATTTTTTACCTGTATGTGTCCTTTTATGTATAATTAAGTTACTTGGAGTCGTAAATCCTTTACCACAGTAAGGACAAATATGATCTTTAACACCGGTGTGGATTTTCATATGCATGGCCAAAGAGCCCGAGCCGCAAAGTCTGCAGAAGTTTTTTAAATTAAATATTGACTACGTTAGTTTGTTTGGATGTCAATAATTAACCTTGTGTCTTACCTTTTGCCACAAATAGTACATTCATGACTTTTAAATCCACTGTGGGTCTTGCAATGAGCAGCCAAACTTGTGTACCGTGAAAATGCTTTCCCACAGGAAGAGCAAATAAAACTCTTCTCATTTGCATGAGCGCGCATGTGTTCTAAAAGTCTAAATGACTGCGCATATGCTTTGCCGCATATTTTACAGCCAAAAGGTTTTTCCCCGGTGTGGGTTCTTAAGTGTCGGGTAAGATCATCTGATCTTGAAAACCCCTTCCCACATTCTGAACACAAATGGCGCTTAATGCCATTATGAACCTAGACAAAAAAATTTAAACTGAAATTATACAAATATTTGAAGAAAAGTATGTTCAAAAAATGTATCGGGAGCATACACGTTCTTTACATACCTGTTTTTCAATTTACAGTTTAAAAAATTATTCATTTTTATACTTACTGAGTAGGGACATCCGCCTATTTTCTTCTAATATAATTAGCCATTTAGTGCTCTATAAAATACATTTTTATCAAAAAGTTTCAGTTGGTATAACACACCAAAATTAAACTAAAGCAATTCGTGTGCAGAATTTCCTGCAATGTTAATAAAAAAATTAAATTAGATAAAAACTAAAACTTCTTAATAGAAAAATACGTTATAGAAAACTAAATGACTAATTATTATTGAGTATCCCTACTCTGAAAGGGTAAAAATAATTCTTTTAAATACGAAATTCAGTAACAGAGACATGATCTGACTTTTTTTTAAATCGTCTAAGATGCGTGTATGGGGTGGTCTAAATTGATCTGTTTTGACTAGAAAATCATATTTCCCGACATTTCATAAAAATCGAGTCCACGACAAAACAGATCAATTTGGGCCAGCTTGTATATTGGCCGTTTTCTCTCGTTTACTGGGCTATGTCTATTAAACTGTAGCCTCTAATATGTACCTTCATATGACGACACAGTGTACTAGCACTGGCAAAACTTTGTTTACAAACTTTACAGGTATGACGATCATCTTTTGTGTGAATTCGGTTATGTACCTGTAATTATAGAAAATAATTGTATTAAAAAGTTTCAATGGAAAAATGAAATGAATAGCAAGTTTTTACTTTTAAATCAATTTTTGTGGTAAAGCAGGCAGTACATTCTTCACAAGGATATATTGGCTGCTCTGTATCATCTTTGTACAATTCCCTTTCTGTACTACCGTTTTCTTGCTCTTTATCATTTAATTTCTTAAAATTATTTTCTTTATTGATTTCTAAAATGATTTTTAAAGTTATTTTTGCATTGCATCTTTTAACTGCATTCATTTTCTACCTTCAGAAATCAATTCAAAACTGGTATCCACTGACTTGACATCATCATAATCACTGCTGAAATCTATCTTTGTATCACTAATATTATCTTCAACCTCTTGATTAATTTTTGTATCTTCACACGTTCTTTCTTTAAGTGATGACATTGTTAATAGGTGTCTCAGGGTGGTTTCTGAAGCTTCACACAGTAGTTGAAAGGAATGGACCTTGCATAAAAATGTAGCACATTGCAAACACACTTGTGTAGGTAATCCATCATCCTCAGTTGCCTCAAATGATAAAGGCAATATAACTTACGATTATTGGTTCTTACAGTCACTACAACTTACATTAAACGATGTTATTCTCTTTAAGATCTCATACAATTTTACACACTTTTCAAAAGTCTCGTCAGAAGAGAATAACGACCTCATTTCGTCGTTTTCACTTAAACAAGTTCTACAAATTTTGTCAGCTTTATATTCGTTTGTTCCCATGATTAATTTGTTATCAGTGGCTAATTTTAATATAATTAAAATATATATGTCATACTTTATCTTAAAATATTACTGATAACTCATACTTCTTTCTTACTTATTTAATAAATTTGTTAAAACACTTTAAATAACTTTTGTTACGAATAAATTATAACCTAACTTCTAACGAAAAACAAATAAAATGTACAATAGATACAAAAATTCTACTGTGAAAGTAGCAGTAGAGCCGATTTCCAATTTTTTTCTTAAACAGTTATTCAATAAACTGTTCATTAAAAATATATACAAATTAGTTTTTGCTTTAAATTTTATTTTAAATTACTGATTAATCTCTTTGGAATAATCAAAATGAATTTTTAAGTTATCTGCTCTTAACTGTTAAAAATGTCTTATTGCTAATTTCATGTATGTTTTGAATAATTTCATCTATTTATGGGTAATAATAACATAACCATAAAATTATTATTTATTTAGTGTCAAAATCAGTCAAAACGTTATGGCGTTGTTAATAAAATTGTTCGTGATCGAATATTAATGTGTAAATTAAAAGTGTCCTTTAATGGTTCTCATTACCTAACGTCTACTTGCAATTATGTTTTATTATTCCACGTTCTTATTTGAACACGATAACATTTTCGATAGATTTATCTAATCTTTTGGTAGACTTCAGGCCTAAAACTTTTAACTCCATGTGATAATTGACGGTAATTATGGATGAATGTACACCTTTTAAAGTAAGTCGAAGACCAGTGCCAAATTTGCTACCTCCACCACCTTACTGTAGAAAAAGTGACCCTCCTCGCTATGATCCTGATCAACCCCCTACAATCATACTTGAAGCTAATGATCCTGGTGCAATATTAAATTTATGTGAATCACTTCATGATGAATGCACGCAGCCTTTGGAATTTAAAGTTAATAAATACGTAAGTACATATTTAAATTAAACTCCATTTCTAATTTTTATTTGTTTCTATTAACTTACTAAATTAATTTGTTGTGTGGTTGTAAGTTCTTTTGTATTTATGCCAGGTGTTGTTTGGTTTCTTTTTTATAAGATTAGTAAAAATAAAATCAGCATAAATTATCACAAATACCAAAAAGAAATTTTAATTTTTTGTATTCCTTTTACTATAGTTATATTTTCCATTAGAATAAATTTTGCATTTATAAACAATTTGAAACATTTCATAATTAAATTTGATTAATGACTTATTTTTCCGCGAGATAAAATATAAGTAGGTAGTTTATCAGACTTTTAAAGTTATCAAGTTATCATTTAGTACTTTAAGCTTTTGTTTTCATATATATATTCATCAGTTTATCTTTGAAAAGCAAGTTTATCTGTTAATTCCTAAATAGGTAAATTGCTAGGGTTGTTGATTAAACACTTGTTTATCTTTAATCATAACTTTATATGCGTCTAATAAATTAAATCAATGTATGCATAAACAATCTGATTAAGCTTGATAAAGCGTCATTTCTACATGACTATACTGCAAAATACATATTAACAGTCAACATTGCCTTAAAATTTCACATTCCTATTGATTTGCTTCCAATTTCTTCTCACGCTGAATTTCAATTACTTATTTTTTTTTAAGAGTAAAACAGAGCTTGAATAGAAATGCTCCATTAAAGACCTGATCTATTCATGATTTTAAAATTGATAGCATGAATACTGTATTTTACAGTGAATTTTTAATATCCAGCGTTTTGCTACAAAAACTTCCTTGGCTGGCATCCTCAGTTGCGGTTGAATCGAAATACTCGCGTTCCCTGGGGATGCCAGTAAAAGAAACTAGCGAAACATCGACTAATAGTTTTCATCTAAAGATATATTTAAGAAAGATAGATCATAAGATCATCAAATTAAGACAAGAACTCACTTTGAAAGGGAAATTTAAAATAAATGCATTATGTATGGTGCATATTTTAGTTAAAAGAAGAAACACTATCGAAATGTGTGTTTCTAATATGGATCCACTACGATTCTCAAGAAGGTATAGTACAGGTCATTGGAAAGGAATATTTAGATACCGTTATAAGAATACCCTTGTCTCATCCCATGTTTAAAGAAGTAATGATGACGAAAGAAACGATTTTATCCAACACTAAGTTTCTGGAATATTTTTTACAACAAAACGTGGAAAAAATTAACAAAAAGAAAGAAGCTGACATGTTCATTGTCCCAGTTTTCGAAAAGAGCCTAAACGGTAGCGATACCATTACTTATTAGCTTTATTGAACATTTGAATTCTTATTTTCTTTTATGTTAGAGAACAATCCCAGAAAGATTGCTTTATTAACTTGCTTGGTGCGTTGCAAAAGAGATGAGTACATCGTCACCGCAATTGTGAATGAAGTCTTCCGATATTGTTTGACCATATTAATGAACACTGCATCTTCCGAAGAAGAATGCCGATTGAAGAGACAATGTCAATCGCTTCTTTTGGTAGCTAGGAAGTTGTTCTCGCATCTGGGTAACATTAACGAGTTACTCAGGGAAATAATGACTGAAGCTAGGAGAATAACGAACTCTGAAAGGTGCTCCCTATTCCTGTTAGATCCCGATCACATGCATTTAGTTGCCAAAGTGTTCGATGGTCATAAAGCAGACGAGATCAGTAAGGAAGTAAAAATTGCCAAAGATCAAGGAATAGCTGGTAAATATTGAATTACACAAAAAAAATCAACATCTTGTTATTTCGCGTTAATTTCAAATCACTAGTTTAACAGGGAAAAAATGTCATGAGGGGGAAACATTTCATGGATTGGTACACTATTTTTTTTAAAGGTCATGTAGCTGCTACAGGAAAAATATTAAACATCAAAGATGCTTACAAGCACCCGTTGTTTTACAAGGGCGTGGATAAAAGTACCGGTTTTCGCACAAGAAATATTTTATGTTTTCCTATTAAGGACGACAGGGGAATTATTGGGGTTGCAGAACTTTGTAATAAAATGGGTGGAGACTACGATTGTTTCGATGAAGAAGTTGCGATGGCTTTCAGCATTTATTGCGGACTTTCTATCATGCACTCTTTGGTTTACAAGAAGATACAGGACGCACAAATGAGAAGCAAATTGTCCAATGAGCTGATGATATACCACATGAAAGTAAGTTTATTTATACTTTTACAGAAAAATTACGTTAAAGTGAGGTCAATCACTATGATGTCATTTAAATGTTACTTGAAATGGTCCATCAGAATTACTTCTGCAAAAAAATTAAGACTGGTTTGGTTGGATAATATGTTAAATATGTATGATTTGCAAATATAAAGTCTTAATCTTTAATTCTGATGAAGTACTTCATGAGTTTTTTTTTGAGTCAGAAATAAATTTCCTCTAATTTATTTCACTGTATTAAACGTTAAAAAAATATTTTCAGGTGAATGCATGCGACGTGATAAACGTCTTAATCTGTGGCAAATCTCATTACCACCCTCGTTACCTGGAATTCCGTTTCTCGCCCAGAGAAATTCCCTACAGCGAGACCGTATGTTACGTGGTAAAAATGTACGAAGACCTCAATTTAATAAATTCATTCCGAATAAAAAAAGATTTGCTCGTGAGGTTTTTGCTATTAGTCCAGAAAGCGTATCGTGATCCACCATATCATAATTGGACACATGCATTTTCTACCGCCCACTTTTCGTATCTTTGTATCAAAAACTTTAATCTTTTGGAGAAAAAGTATCTAACGTGAGTTAATTTTTCTCCGTAACATTGTTTAATATTTAATTGCATTTAAATATAAATTTAACAGGGATTTGGAAGCATTAGCTTTAATAACTTCTTGCCTTTGTCACGATATCGATCACCGAGGTACAACGAATTCGTTCCAAATTCAATCCAACAGTCTTTTAGCCAGTTTGTACTCTAGCGAGGGTTCAGTGATGGAACACCATCATCTATCTCAGACATTATGCATCCTAAATACAACGGTAAACATTAAATTATTTATTTTTATCAATTTATTACCGAATAATCGTTTCATTTTTGTTTTAGGACTGTAATTTTATAGAGTCCTTGGAACAATCAGATTACGTTAAATGTCTCGATCTGATAAGAGATCTTATTTTAGCTACAGATCTAGCCACTCATTTTGATATGCTACCAAAACAACAAGAAATGGCAGAAGTAAGTGTTCATCAGAAATTCCAATAATTACTTATTTAGATACATTAAAAATAATTAATTACTGCTATTACTACGAGAATATTGATTTATATCCTTTTACTTTTTTCAGTTATATGAACTTAAGTTTACTAAATTTATTTATTTATTTTTTTCAGAGGGGTATTGATGTAGAAAGTGTTAAAGACAAAGGTCTTTTCTTGAGTCTTTTAATGACTTGCAGCGATCTGTCTGATCAAACAAAGGTAAATGTGAAGGATTGTCTTTGGAAACACATTAACGCAGAAATTAATTTGTGGTTTTCCATATAAAATTTAAACACAAAATATTTAATAAGTGGTGACATTGGTTATTTATCGTTATAGTTAATAAATAATTACATATATCGTACATTTTTACAATATTTTCACGAATCAGCGTGTTATTTAGTTTGATATCGTTAGTTAAAATTTACTGTTTTTAATTGCAAATACTTAATTATTGGTGCAATTGTCAAGCCAGAAATTGATTTTTGCACCAACTTTATTCCACTGACAATATAACTGCCTGAAATAACAATTTTTTGTTTAATTATCTTTGTTCAGGAATGTGGAGTCGTTAGAAGCGTTGCAGAACTAATTTACACGGAGTTTTTCACTCAAGGTGACATGGAGAAAAAAATGGGCAAAAAACCAGTGGAGATGATGGACCGGGAAAAGGCTTCGATTGCTGCCTCGCAAGTTGATTTCCTGAACCATGTTTGCGTCCCAGTATTCACGTAAATAAAAAATGTTTATCTATCTCATTATAACGAGAATTAATTTAATTATTACCCGTATGAATAATTCCTTCATCGGTTGTAAACTGCTTTAATTATTCATATGTTTGTTAAACAAGTTCGTTTTTAAAAGAAAACTTTAAAAAGAGTTTTTAACCAGAATAAAAAATTGTAAATTTTATGTATATTCATTAGCAAAGATTGTAATCTTTAAAATATTAAGTTATTAATTTTGATGAAGTATTAGCAGATATACTTATGGGTGTTCAAAAAAATACCTTTTAAAAATAATCTATGGAAATAATTTTACAGGGTGTTAGCCGAGTTATTCCCTGGCGCGTCGGTGCTTTTAGAAACGATGGAAGATAACAAAGAGTACTGGCAAGTGTCGAAGGTTGTTTTTGATAAATATGCCTTAGAAGGAAAAACTTCGTTGGAGGTCTTAACCATGGCCGGTTTTAACACTGAGGTGTTTGAGGCAATAAAGAAGAAAAATGAACCTGAGCAAGAAGAAGAGGAGGAGGAAGAGGAGCAAGATTGACACTTACAATTTGTATTTATTGTATTTGTTTTGTTTTTGTTGAATACATATAATGTTTGTCTGTTTTCGGAATTGGAAATATATATTTTATTTTTTAACTAATGATTTTGTTTGTTTCTAATATTGAACATGTTTCTAATATAAAAAAGATAAAACAAATCCAAAATTGTTGAAAAAAGAGAGACGAAACAATCACTTTGGCGTTTACAGTTTTATAAACTAATAAATGTGTTTACTAAAACAGGTTGAAATAATTGTTTCAATGCTAATTACTATGTATATGTTTATATAATTGTTACATGATGTGAACAATATTACGTAAACAAATATCCGTACTAAGACAGTACTTGCAATAAAAGACACTTGCTTTCTCTTTCAATACAGAAGAATCTTAAAAAAATATTTTTTAATATCTGTTAAACTAATTTGTAAGTATTAGTTGTGCAGTATTTGCAAAAAATGTTTGTTATTTAATTGATGCAGGGTATGTAATTTCTAAGTGTAGTTTCTTTTGAATTAAGATAAAAAGTATTATTGTTATAACTGTTGTATTTAAGTGTGCAAATAAACTTATTTATGTAAAAAAAACGTCTGTACTAATAGACGAATAAAAATTAAAGCTTGTATTTGTTTTTAATTATTATTATAAGTGAAATAAGGGAAAATAACAATGATTTGCTTTTCGAGTTACTTAAAAAACGTTTATTAAAGGAAAAAATACAAAAAAATGTGTGAAACATAAGTAAATGTACTATTATCATTATATGTACCATAATAAATAGTAAAAAATACTGAGTCGCAGAAAATACAAAGGACAAGAGTGTAAATGCAATTAGACAGTCTGAAATACGACGATTCCTTTTAGTTATTATTTTACTTTTTTCTTTCCCTTTTATCATTTAAATACTCAAAAACCACGTAAAGACAAAAAAGACCATTATTGGACTCTTGGCTCAAACAGTTCGAATGATTCCAGCTTCTGCTTCTGCTCATCAGTATTATTTTGAGCAATCAGTAAAGTGTGAGACAAACCCATTGTCGCTCCTAACACCTTTACGCCGTTTAAACGAGACACCTGACAAAAAATAATTAGCAATTAAAAAAAAAAAATTATTGTTTCTGAGAAAGATGTCTCTTTCAGTAAATCTCATTTCTTTTCAATAACGATTTAAAAAGCAAACATATGAAACTGGATTTTCATTCACCTGGCAATGGCGTTTAACAATACAGATATAAAGAGGACCTTACCTCTTTAGGTGTTGCACTCGATTTCTGAAATGTGCCAAGACCCAGTTCTCCATAAGTAGGTGAAGCCCCCCAAGCTATGACGGTGTCATCAGCTGCTATTATGGTTGATGTCTGCCCAGCTGCAATACAATGTATGTTCCATCCAGTCAAGTCTTGTACAGGTTTCGGATACATGTTAGCTTCTCCAGAACGTTTATTTTGTCCAAACAGGAATAAACCTCCGACGTCTGTGACCGCCAAACTGAAAGTGGAACCGCACGTGACAGATCGAAGACCTCGCGATTGACTGTCGAAGTACTTTATCAGTCGTGGAACCTGAAAATGGGCTGAAATATTCACAAATTATCGATTGTGCTCCATTTGTGGGTTACAAATGGCCCAAAAATCTTTAAGAGTAAAAATGGCATGTGGTCACACAATCTACAATATATTTTATTTACATTTTCGAATAACAGTTCTATTTTTTGCTATACTTACATATTCATCTTTGGGTTCTGCATGTCCCAAACGTCCAAAACCGCCAAAACCCCACGAAAAAGCCCTCTTTTTACTGTCAATTACGACGGTGTGATTTTGTCCACAACTAAAATCAACTATTTCAGATACATCTACAGGAGACACATGTCCATCCTTGCTTTTTTCGATGTAAAGTACAATACGTTTTGGACTGGTCTCGTAATTAAAACACAGTCTAGTGCTTGTTTTAAAATATTTTCCGTCAGTGTTGTGACCCAGCTGACCATATTCTGGCAGTCCAAACGTATGCAAACCTCCTTTAATATCAAGTATTACAGAAAAATCAGCTCCACAACCAACCTAAATACAAACAGTAGTTTTTTATTAAAAGGGCAATGACTAATCCCATTTATTTGTCACCACAGTGTCTTACTTTTACAATAGGTGCTCCTCTGTAGTTAATTCGAGTAGGTGTTAGTATGGTGGCCTGGGCATTTCCAACTCCACACTGGCCTGATCTGTTGTCTCCACAAGCATAGACGGTGCCTGTATCAGTGAGGAACAAGGTATGATTACGGCCACAAGCTGCCCCGATAATATTCATGTCTTTAAGTGTCTCAACAAGGACCGGAACATCTTTTGTAGTTGTATTGTTGATACCGAGCTGTCCATACTGGTTACGACCAAATGTCATGGGTTTACCATCCTCTCCAACAATAACAGTGTGTGCAGATACACAACCACTGACCACCAAGCGGATCTTATAATTGCAAACAAAAGAGTAAGTGAAGTTTATATACTTACAACAACAGTATTAAATTAAGTGCATAATTGTAAACAGTGCTCAAAAACAATTGTTTCATCAATGTTATAATTTTTTGTTTTATTTAGCTATTGGTTTTTTCATTTTAAATTAGATATTAATTCTAAAAAAGTTATTATTATCGTACCCTTAAATCAGTGAAGCGATGAGGACTTAAGAGGCTATCGTTTTGCCCTTTTCCAATCTTGTTAGCTTTTTCACGTCGACCTGTTAGCTCCCAATTAGTTAAACCAAAAATAAGCATTTGCCCTGCGGGTTTAATGAGAGTCTTCAGAAGTTCTTCTGGCAGTGGCGGGGCAGCATCGTCTAAAATATCCCCGTGACCCGCAATCAAAATTTCGTCTTGCTGATTACAGTCGTTTTCACTATCATCAGTTATATCTGAATCAAAATCGCTCTCTTCCTTTCTTTTGCCCCGCTTTACGTTTGACCTTTTGGCTGGTCCTCGTTTACGTTTGCTAGACATTTTTTTTTTAATCAAATTAAAAAGATTAAAAGGCTATTTAGTTACACCGCACTACAGTTAACGTGAAAATTGGGCAGCGCACTATTGTTTACAAATATTTAGTTTTTTTAAAAGAGGTTTTTTTTTTAATTTCTATATAAAAATGTACACAACACCGGTAGAGAAAATGGAGCGGCTCAACGGCTGTTGTCGCTCGTTTCTCTTTGTACAAAACGATCGACTACATCTCGTATAATTTATTTTCACGAATAATAACTAAAATGTTACACAGAGGGAGCAAAGGTATTGTAAATTACTTCAATTTCTTTATAACTGTCGTTCCCACCTGCCGAATTCGGACATTGAGCGAAATTTTTACTCGGAACGCGTTCTGGTGGTTGTTAGGTACAATGTCTTTTACAAAATTTACCCCAAACGTGATGTATGTATTTACAGACGTTTAAAAAAACCGTCTGAGTTTCATTAAAAAATATATACATAAATAAACGAAACGATTATAGATATTTAATTAATTAATTTCAGTCTCACATTATGACATTGGTACAACCACATTTAATAAAAATGCAACAAATAGACTTTTTTCTGTTTATAGTAACAGTATATCTGTGCTCATTTTGTAAAAGAAAATAATAACTTTATAGTTTCAACTAACGATAACTTTTGTTTTGTCAAAAACTTAAGTGACATTTTTTTTATTTAACATTTCAAAAAAAATTTTTAGTATGAGCAGTTTCTATATATTTCCTTTAAAACGGCTTGTAAACAGTCATTTAATGTTATGTAGATTTTTCTTGGTTTTTAAACATTTGCTCTTAACAAAATTTCGGTTCAATACAAATGGTAAGAATCTCGAACTTCTCAAGTTGAGACAAAATGGCAGTCGTGATTTTAATATTTCCTTACCCTTTACAATACTTTTGTGTGCCAATAACGTTATAAATGATAAAAATGATGAAAATAAAGAACCGACAATATCAGAAATAACAAAGGCTGATGTAGAAGATAACATTGCCCATCTTTTAACATTAGCACGATTAGCGCTAGAACATGGCGACGCTGATAAAGCGGAAGCCATATTAAATATGGGCATAAAAATATCAGAAGAAAACAAAGTTTATGTGGGAATGCCTTTTATTTACGATATACTAGCGACTCTAGCGTTTGGCCAAGGTGACATAGAAAAGGCCGAAACTTTATTGGTCCATGGTATAGAAAAAATGGTTCAAATCGGAATGCCAGAAAATGACCATTACGTGGTCGATTTTAAATTACGTTTAGCTAGAATTTATAGTGCTATCAAGCAAAAAGATTTAGCCGAAATTGGTTTCAAAACTTGTTTGAATTCACAGAAAGAAAGAATTCTCAATGGGGACCATGGCACCCGAACGGGGATGTTATTTGTTAATATATTGTTTTGGTATGGGGTCCATAAAATTAGAAATGAACATTACGTTGAAGCAAAGAAACTTCTAGACAATGCGTACGATTATGCAATCAAAATTAAGGGTTTAAGTCCGTATCAAGAAATGGTAATTTTATATACTTTAGCCGATATTAATCTAGAATTGGGAGAGTACGACCCTGCTTTAAGGAAAATGCAAAATGCAATAGCTTTGGGAAAGGGAATTAGTAGCGTTGATTTGCCCAAATGTTACATTAAATTGGCCAAAATTTATCTTAAATTAGGAATTTTGGAACATGCTAAAAAAACAATAGAAGAAAGTAGAAAATTAGCAGACATGTTTAACAATAAAGACGTTCTAGACGAAGTTAACGAAATTTTAGATGAAATTTCTGTATTAGAAAGGAAATAATTGTCAATAATTGAATTCTAGTAATCAAATTCATTAACTACTGTATTAATTAATTTACTAATCAGTTGTAAATAAAACGGGTCTAAATTAGGATTTTTTTTATTTCTTCACAGAAGAAAAGTAGATCAATACATCTTTGTTTGAATAGAAGTACAATGATATTTGGCTATATTAATATTAATATACAAGTCGGTATAAATATAATGAGTTTTCTCAAATAGAATAAATAAATTACAACATTTCAACTTTCACTAGTTTATAAAATATTTTAGGCATCATCCACATTAATTTGTCGACAAATATATCACCGTGTATTGGATACATTTTATTTGTTTACAGTAAAACCAGTAAATATAATTGAAGCATTTTATGGTAGAAATAAATTACGACAGCTACATCTATAAAAGTTAATTAATGCACGAACAACAAATAATAAAGGTTTATATAACATAAAATGGAATATGGCGCCTTTTTTTAATTTGAATTTCAACATTTCCGTCAAACAACTCTTAAGAGATTGGTTAATATGTCTAAGGTTCACCTCTGATTGACTAATGCAGGTACGGGATGTTTAAACTAACAGCTTTTAGTAATTTGAGAGTTGTATTTAAAATCCAACACTAATGTATTGTTAAAAGCTATAATGTTAGATAAGGATATGGGTATTTTAATAATACTTTAGAATGGTATCTCAAATTCAACAAAGAAAATTATTAAATGCTGTCAATTTAAACAACCCGCACTTGCATTAGCCAATCAGAGATAGACCTTAGACATGTTAACCAATCATGTAAGAACCATTAGAGAAGTTTAGCGCAGTCTAGCGCTATCCGCCATGTTCGAAAGATGTATCGGTCAGTCGCCTGTCAGTCGTAAGCTTTTCTTGTACTGTTATGTTTATGGAAAATGTCACCAATGTCTATATTAGGTGAGTTTGCATTAATTGATTGAAAATTAAGATTGAGGATTGTAAATCAAATCGCCGTTAATGTATTTCAATTTTTAACGGTTCTATCATTTTGGAAGTTAACGTATAGTAAAATTATTTTATTTGTTCGATCACGTGATCAAAATACGCCGTATGACACAATAGAACAGTTGACGTTATGTTTTCACTGCACCTTCTCTGCGTTGACACAACAAAGATAGACATAGTGCACTATTTCTCGATTTAAACCAAGAATAGGTCACGTGATGGAAAAAATACCATAATTCTACTTCTTTTTATACGTACTTAGTATATTAGTTTATTTTTTTATTTCTGTCAGTTGAGTTTAAAATGGTTTGTTTTGAACTGACAATTCGTTAAATTACAAAAAAGTCATGAATTATAAATACAATTTTCGACTGTAAGAAAGTTGTGGCCATAACCTATAATTTCATTTCACTTTCGTTGTCGGTTTGTGGTGTTTTGTTTTAATTATTGATAACAAAAGGTAAGATTTAATTACGAAAAAAACATTAAACTAATAATTGTAAGTAAAATGTTTGTGTTTGATTAACAACAAGTACAAGTTTATTTTTGTTTCGATTATTGACTCTCCCCGATTATTTAGGCATTTAACATGCATTTAACTGGATTGTAAATTCCATAATTGATTTATTTATTTTGTAAGTCACTTAGCGTCTGAATTTGGTGTTTTTGGATCCAACAGCGGCAGCCATTGCGCTGTGGCTGTTTTGCTGCTTAACATCTCTTTAAAAAATTGCCTCTCTAATTTTCGACAATCTTGCGTTTGTCCTACTTTACATTTTCCAAGTAATTCATTCGCCCCTAGAAGGCTGTCGTGTGCCACGCAAAATTCTATGTAACAATTTTTTAACACTTCTTTTCCTATATCGAACGTGAAAGCTTCATTGAAAACTGGACAAACCGTGTTCCTTTGAACCCCTGTTTTTCTTTTCTTGAGTCTTTTTGAACCCTGAATTAGACTAACTTTTACGAAAGGATCTGAAAAGATACACGAAACGTATCTGCGTCATTAATTAATTAATTAATTACATTCATATGGGCAAATATAAACAGAAGAGGATTTTCTGCGGATTTCACTTTTCTACATGACTATCCAATGCCACCCACCCACTTGCGGTTGTGATGGGCATGGAGGTGGGTCAGTGGGTGACATAAATACATGATTTGTAATGGGATAGCGTTCCATTAGAATTTTCCGGGAAGTTTTGGATTTTCAGGGATATTTAAGAGGGTTAAAATTTTAAAAGCCACCATAACTGGAAATATAACTCATTTTTCTTTGAGGGTAGTTTTCTCAAACTTTCTTGTCTGAAAACTTTTCCAAAACCACAGAAAGTATATCAATTTTCTGGACAGCTTTCCTAATATTGGGTGTATTTCACATTATAACGTAATTTTTTCTTTTGATACCACAAATGAAATCCTGGGAAGCGGGGAGAGAAATTTTCCCCATTCTCCCTTGATTCGCTACTACATTATAAAATCTAACAAAATTTTGCAGTGGTCACATTTGTATGTGTTTAAACAATAAGAGTGAAAGTTTATGCAAAAAGAATTGTTTTCTGCTTTTTAGTTAGGTACCTAACTTTATTTTATTTTTTTTTTTGAAAAGCCAATTATCCTCTAAACTCATTGTATTTAAGAGTTGCCACTGGTAATTTCTACACTCATTATTTTACGAAATTATTATGGAAAATCACAATTAGAGAATAGGAATTTTATTGTATCTAAATTAGTACCTGAACTATTTCTCGTATCATCAACTACCCTTAAATTTCTTGCTTTTACTATAACGACCGTGAGACGTTCAGCCGAGGGTAGATACGCTAAAGACACCATCAATTCCCCTAAATCCAGTCGGTTGTCTTGATGTTTTAATGGCATTAGTTTTTTCCAAACATCCACCTTTTCACTAAGGTCAATATTTGCCAAAGGCATTTGCACGCCCCCAATACTGTGATGTCTGGAATATGCGTCGAAATCATATAGAAGAATTTCCAAAGTGTGTCTCCCCAACGTCGCTGCTCTCACTTCGAAAACGAAGTCTTCGTCAAATACTAAACAGTATAAAAATATTTCTATGTAGTTCGCATCTAATTTTTAACTTTAGGGTTGTTTATTAAGTTTGAAAGAGAACATAAATTTAAGAAAATGAGAAAACGTGCTGTAAATTATGCATTACTAACCAGGGTTGAGAGTTTTCTTATGTATCCTCGTTTGCCAGACATTTGTCTTGTCAGGAAGTAAACGTATTTTTGCGTAAGGATCTGCTGTTCCACTAAAATCTCTTGCTTGTAGATCTTGTGCCTATAAAAAAAACAAAAAATCTCTTATTCTTGCTGAATAAATTTTTCTCATTTCACGAAATTAATTCAGTAGAAAGGTTTTACTCAAAACAAAAAAAAAATAGATTTTCTCTTGAATAAAGATCACAGAGATTCATCACAGATTCTGGTCTGTAGGATTCGGAGGTTTGTATACGTAGATAACAGCCTGATGGTTTTCGCGCTGATTACCACGTTGCCGTATTATTTTCTTTGACGTTTAGAGATTAATTTCACTCTTCAAGGGGTAGTTTGAAGAGGATAGTGATATACCTAAGTAACTCTCGAAACGTCAAAGATTTTTGTCGCCCTTTACTCCTGTTTCTGTCTCTAATATGCCTCTATCTATCTCTAGAGGTGTCCTATCTCTCTTTATTGTTTTTATTATTTTATTTAATTACCCACTTTTTGAATTAATTTGCTTCATTTATTTAAAATAAACTCGACGAAGTGAAATTTTTTACTTTTTTCATTTAATTTTGTTATGTTTCAACGGATCCCATTGTAGGATTAGTATTTTATTAATCTTCTGGAGTATTTCTTCCACGTCTATAACGTGCGGAGGTATTTAATAAAAATTAATCACGGGTCACGAGAAACGTTGATAAATAATAATGGTAGAGTGTTTGAAAAGTAAGTTAAATGCAACGTATCAATTTTATTTAAGCCTTTGGGAAATCATTTACCCCCTTTGACGTGATATTAAATTGGATCTGATTTATCTTATCCCCGTGGAATTGCAACTTATTCGACGTAAATGCGTTACTTCCATGTATAACGGTTTTCAGTTTGTAATACGTACTGTTTTAAAGTAAGAAATAAATACTAAATTTGACCATTCAGTGCACATTTAAACGTAGATTTACAGAATAATAACATTAATATATATCAAATTGTTAAAGTCTGAAGTTTTCTACGTACATTAATGAAAGTTTCGCATTTAATTTTTTGTTTTATAATAAAAGTGGTAAAAAAGGATATTATGTTACGAAAATATGTGAGAAATTATTTAGATTTGATAATCGGATAGTTTATTTAGTATTGGAATCAGGTCCGCTGGATTAGATAGCAAGAGATCTAGTTAATAAGCCAGCACGTTCACCAAAGACAAATTCCAACGGAGTTTGCAAACCAAATTAAATCGAACTATTAAACTAAGTGGCTAAGTTAAACACAGTGCCAGTTAATTTGCATTTATTAAATTTTGCCCATGCGTTCGGTTCTAATCAAAACCCCAGTTTATCCTTCCGATAAACCGCACATACTCACGACGAACTCGTAAGAAACAGCAGGAGCGTCGGTTTTAAGGGTTTTATGATGGCATTGAAGAAGAAATTATTGAATTATGGAGATTAAAGTGACAAAAATATAGCTTTGATACTATGAAAAAGTAACACGTATGGTGGTTCATTTTTCTATTTTTCGTTTAAAAAATACGGTCATAATGGCAACGATTTTGCCTATGTAGCAACTTTTCAGTTTTATTAACTTTCGGAAATATGTATTTTTATTTTGGCTGTGCAATTCATTAAAATAATTCTCATTATGTTGCACACTCTATATGTAATAGTTTTCAAGAAGATTAGTTAAACTGGTTGCAAATAGATGGTGTCCTCGGTTTCAGTTTTTTAGAATTAGTTCTTTTACCAAAAAAATTACTTTTAAACTTTCGTTTATTTTTCGTCATTAGCTAGGAACGTAATCTTTGAGTTATTGTTTAATAAATGAAGGCTAATGTTACCAAAAACCAACAGTAGTTAATGAAAAGCACTTTAAATAGGTAGGCAACGTTTCGACCTTCAATTTCGGTCATCGTCATTCTTACAAATAACACCAATAACGCAATAATTGTTCTATAAAGATATTATTTTATTATATATATTGTATTAACTAATATTTTCACTAATTATTATTGTTGGTTATTGGCAAGATTTATCATTTATTGATTAAACAATATATGTAGATATTTTAATCATATTACCAACAAAATTAAGTTCTTAACTGGAAATTGGCGAGTTAAAATAAAATAAAATAAAATATGACTTGTTCAAAAAAAAAAATCTTTGAGAAATCGTTCAGAAAATTTGTATACGATCAGTAATAAATGTGCATCAATAGGTTAAGAATATATTTTGAAAAATGTTATCGTATTATTTTTTATCAAAATAAGGATCTATTTAATATATTGACTTATCGATAGAAATTCTTTTAAAACTTGAAGCTAATAGGTCTTTCTGAAGTTTCCTTATATCGAGACTTCTAAACAACATCAACATAACTGAATTTATAGTAACGTCATGTACAGATAAAGAAAACTCTTTAATTTTCATTCTCCTGAAAAAGCGCCATTAGTTTTTACGATATAGCGCTTAGGATTCGTTTTTTTTCTTTTACGTAGAAACCTTGTTCACTTAATTTGTTTTGAATTACGGGGGAGAATTAAAATTAACATGACGCAATGCCTTGTTTTGAAAGTACCCTATTGCATGTCTCGACACCTAAATGGTCAACTATTTTTATATTGTTCCTTCCCTAATGCTCAATAATTATGAAACTTACCTCGACGAGGTGAACAGTAAGAATACCAGCGATTGGATCGTAAATTAAGTTTACATGAATTGATCCACGCATTTCTTCAGCTTCTACTGGAGATTCCTAGAGTTTTGAAAAGTATCCTCAGAAATTTATTTATTACATTAATTAATTGAAAGACATATAAAAATAAGTTAGTTATTTTTTCTACAACAAAAACTTTAATTTCAAAAAAATTAAATGAATCTTATCTAAATACTTTTCTTTTCTTAAAAAGTAATTATCCTTAAGTTTCTTTTATAACATTTAATGGTCGCATAACGAGTAAAGTTTCCTACTTTTTGATACAAAGAAGTGTCTATCTTTGTATGGTCTAATTTCGCTTGCATAGAGGATACTTTAGGTCTAATGGGGCTGCTCGAGGTGAGCACAATTTGCTTATCATTCCTCGCCAAGGGAATAGGTCCTGAAAAGGGGACTGGCTGATAACTACTTGCAGAGGTAGGACTCCCAGTCCCTGAGCAATCTGAAAGTAATAGAATTCAAAAATTTCCTCGCCCTTTTTCTCTACACTTAAGCACAAGAATAACAAATTTATAAAAATGTGTATGCATATAGGGGTTCAGTTTTTCTGGAAAATTAAATCATTATCTTGTTTGAGATATATGCACTTGATTTAATCAAAAAGTAGCATTTATGTATTACGAATTTTATTTTAAGAATTAGGAATAGTTATGGACAATAATTGATCTATCGATAATTATCTATAGCTATCAATAAATAATTGCCTAGAACTACTTGTGTTCCTTACGTATTATTTTTATTTGGCGTCAATAATTGATTTATTTATAAAAACAATCTTTTTAAGTAACTTTTGACCGTCTTCTTTGAGGTGCTGTCTGTCACTTCAATTTTTAATAACTTTATATAATAACTACCACAAGTGAGGGACGTCTTCTTATTTATAATTTATAACAGAAAGAAAAATTGCTTTTATTCTTCTCCCAACGTATATACTAAAATGAAAGAAGGAACTAAATTGTCACGTTGAGATAAATGAAGTTCTTGTTAAAGACTTTAATCCACTCTTTAAATAAACAAGAATAAGGATAAGGAAATAACGACAAAAGGAAATCGTAGTTCTACAGACCTAATTTTCCTTTGTAGCTAGGCTGATGGGTTATCAGTATTTTTTTTTTAAAATAAAGTTAGTTAGGTAGATATATAATTTTTTTTTTGTTTCAGTGGGTGTTTAGTGAATGTGGGAGAACAAAGTAATTCAATTCCGAAGAAGGATGAAGCTGATATTGTGGATAAGCACGACCCATGAAGTTAAGGTAGGATTTTTTTGAAATTAAGTTTTGTCTTCAAAAAAGTCCCTAAATAATTACTCGATTTTTTTAATGTGTGGTACATTTAAAGTGGTATACCCAACACTTGTGCTTTTTGGATTGAAATATTATTAGATACCTACTTGATCATCATTTAAACATCTGTTCTTTTTTTGTTACATTTAAAATTATTGCAAAAATATTGTACAAACCTTCCATGCTCACGTCTCCTTCTTCAACGTCACTTTGGCATAGGGAATTTTGTCTTTTCATGGTACTTGGAGGAACCCAAAATTTGTTTTCACTCGTAGTAGAACAAAGTGTTTTGCTACTTCCTGGTCCCGAATCTTGCATTAAAGCTTCTTGACTGAAACGAATCGTTTATTCTAACGAATTTGTTCGTGACAACAGAGGAGATTCCAAAAACATTTTAGGCACATCGTATTCCCAAAAGCGTTATAAAAAATGGTTAGGAATTTATTTATATCAGACATCTATATTTTTGTATAACAAATGGGCCGCGTTATATTTCGGCCAAAATTGCCCATCAAAGAACGGAATAAATCTTTTTTAGCACAAAAATTCAGAAAGATTTTGACCCACAGAGATACTGATGATGTGAATTATTTTCTTTATAGCATCGAAATCAGATTTTTAATATTTCGTAAGCCTCGAATGAAATTACGAAAATTAAGTGGAGTGCTTTTAACGAATCCTACGCACATTTCATCCACATATAAAAAACTAGAGATTTGCGAAACTAAATTAAATTAAAAACAAAGCAGATTACAATTCGGCCCTCGAATTTTTTATGTATATAGATATATAGAAAAAAGTTTGGTTTTTAACCGTCTGCAATATTAAAATTACTTTTACCACGCAAAAAAAAGAATCTGCTCATTTTCAACGCTTTATTTTAATTGAATTTTAATATAGAGGAGAATGCTTGGGAAATTTCTGTGGGTAAATCAAATAGATGCCGGTTTTTTGAGGCTTTCCTGGCGAATGACGTGACCTCTTTAAAAAGTTTAAAATGAAGGGTAGTAAAACGATTAGCTTCATATTAACACGTTTTAACACATATTGCTACATGTGATTAGATTTTTAAAAAATACGTGAATAAAACAGAAAATAAAGTGTACCGAAATTTTATTTACTGCACTAATAAAATATTTTAGAACAAAATTCCAGTTAATATTTAATTCACCCTCATAATACGATTTTATTATTTTTGGATCGTCTTTTCTAATTTCTCCTTCTGTGTGTAGGTAGGATTTTAGTGAGCCGTAGGCTTTTGGTATTTCATGCTTTCTTCCTCTTATACTTATTACAAATTGGGATGCTACCAAAATCCGGGAAAAGCTAGTTCTATTTTAGTAAATAGCTTACATTTTATTTATTAACCAAAGCTACCGAGTGTATGAACCTTCTGAAGTCACATTTCCATATAGTTTAAATACAAAATACGGTCAATTTAAATTTTAAAACGTTAATACTATTTGTTTTGCTGCTAAAAGCAAGGGGCTAGAATAAGCATCACCAACACATTCTTTTAATGTTTCAAATTTTGTGATCAAAATGTCAGATACAACGTTCTGTAGACATCATCAAGAAAACCCTCTGTGTGTGAGTCGAGTTAATAATTATGTCTCTGAAGTATTTTTTCGAAAATAACTCCCGAAAATATTAATTTTTTTTGTGCACTGTTTTTCTGTTTCGTCTGAATATTTTTCAAAGTATGAGAAATGATTTCTGTTTTTCACTATGAATATGTTTCACTGAGGTCTTTACCTGTGTCTCATTTCTTTGTTTTCGGCATTTTCGAGCAAGTTTTTTTCGAACCAATTCAGTTTATATTTTTTATTGCAAGCAACATAAACCAGGACGATTAGTAACATTGCGCAAAGGAAGGAGAGGATCACATACAACGCGATAATGTAGATTGAAGGTTCTTGTTCTTCGTCTTCTATCATTACGTCCATTTCCTGTAAAAGAAAAAAGGAAAGCTATAAAAAAAGGACTTTGTATTCTTGTCTATTTGCTTTAATACCCCTGAGAATTTCTGCATTACTTGCAATAAAAAGGACATGTGTTATATCAAAAAAGACAAAGGGCTAAATAAAACAGTCTAAGTATAAAAAAATTTAAATTATTATACTACAAAATTATTCAGTTTGCGAAGAAGTACATTTAGAAGAACATTAAACTGAAATAAGTCAATGTTCTTTGTCAACAAAATGATTTATTTTCTTTTCATTAAATTTGAAATCACGATAAATTTGAACGTATTTTTTTTCAATTTTAATTGGAAAATCGATATTCACATAAGCGATCAGTAGATATAAAATCAAATGTAACTTTATTTTAATTTAGGCTGTAAAGCGTTTTCCTAGATATTTCATCAGATTTCTTTTCAATTTGAAACTTTCAATTGAGTTGTTTTAATTCCGGAGGTATAACGAACGAAACAAAAAATAATTAACCAAATACGTCTTTGTTGTTGTTAATTGTGGGCACATAAATATTTTTAGAAAACATTTCATTTTCCGATTTCCCTGAAAAAAATTCCAGGAATGTACGTTAAACTCGAATGTAGATGAATGTCTTATGTAGGTACCATTTTTTTCTTAAAATCAGACCCAATTTGTTTATGGTAATTAAAATAGCTACCTATTTATCTTAAAATTTAAAAAAAAAAACATATTCGAGACCCTCAAAACAAGTGCTTTCGTCTAATATATCGCATAGTAAAACGTTTTTCTATTCGTACCTCCACAAACCCTAAAAAATTATTATATGAATTTGTGACACAATTTTTTATACATTTCTTTTATCTTACAAAATAACAGACATTTTTCTACTACTTTGAAAGCTTCATGTTTGTGTAACACTCTACCTTTGCTTCTAATATGAACTCTGAACTTAAGGGGTATATTATTTAATGCAGTTATTTTAAATATAAATTTTCAAAGAGAAAAACGTATATTGTGCACCGTCTGGAGAATGACTTCATTTAATATGCCGACAGCAGGTAACATAAGTTTTATCTGTGATATAAAACACAAAGATGTTATTATTATGACCTTTTGAAGTTGTTGTTTTGTTTGTTTCGAAATAATTAGAATTGTTTCATGTTTCGGTAAACATTTGCTATTTAATTAAACTACCTAATCTAATTTCAGTTTGTTAAATTTCGAAACGTTGGATTTCAGTATTAGGGAAATCTCTAAGTAGTTAACTCTGCTGCTGATTAAGTAAATAAGAGCAAATGATTGTGTTTGAACTTGTGATGCTGCAATTTAAACAATATGCACTAGATACTGTAAACGTTAATTAACGAACCAACTTACAAACTTTGCTCTTGAGATGAAAACGTACAGTTTCGCGTTTGTAACTTAAAAACGTTCAATTACACAAAAAATACGTTTATTTTAATAAAAACATCATCATTTCTTTAGAATTTATTGTTTAAGAATACTCAAAATTTGTTTTTGTACAACTAAGGTAACTCATCAATTTAATCCTGTAACTTATTTTAGTAATGAACTTTGTTGCCTGCCTATTTAAAATTAATTATTTACATTAGTTTAGTAGATAAATTTATTTTAAACAGTTAATCTTTAGTTTTTTGGGGGTAGTTTTTCTTTTACAAATTCAAATGGGTTCTACTTTGAGATATTTTTCATTCCATCCAATAAAAATAGAATCACTGAAAATTTTTACTAACAAAATATTGGCAATTCTCTTTTACAATATAATATTATTTCCTTTAGCTATTATAAGTGTATTGTTTACAAAATACATTGTTTATTAATTTATTGATGTAACCAAAAAAAAGAAAATTTCACATATCCAGGTTGTCACGTGATTTTCTCGTACAAAATGAAACGAACTTTTGTTATTTTTCAAGTTTGTTTACCTACTTCTTGTTTTCTTTCAAAAATAATTCACAAATATGTACTTAATAAGTGGTATGTGATTTGATTACAAACCTTCAAAAAAAACAATACAAACTTTTTGATTAGTACAAAATGTTCAAATTTTAATTTAGGGCAGTTTATTATTGAGTCAAGTTTTCTGCACAAATAATTATAAGCGAATAAAAATTATTAATCACCAAATAAAAATGTCACAAAAATTCTCTCGTTCTGCCAGATTTATAAAGTCGAGTCTTTTTAGACTTTAAAAGACTTTGTAACAATTTCAATTTAATATATAGATTATTTTCGAAAATGACGTAACGTCTCAGTGTTAGATTATTTATTAAGAAAGAGTGAGAACACAAAAAGTCGATGATAAATAACTTTTTATAGTAAGTCACAAGGTGAGATGAAATCAATCTCCATCTCGTTACGATGCTTTATTGGATTTTGTTGTTCAAATCTAAGTTATTCGGAGAAAACGAGGGTGTTAATAAAGTTCAAACGACGTACTTACATATCTTTAGTCTGTTAGGAGGTTTTATTTTTCACGTTGGCTGTAAAAATTTGTGAATAACGAAATAAGTTTTCTCGTTGCTTTCACACCATCAAAAAAAGGCAGTACGGTTTTCCCTCGGGGAAAACTAAACATCTTACTCGGCTTAAGAGTACCTTTGAAGTTGGGTTTGCTTGATTTAAGGATTGAAGGAGTGATGAAAATTATAATTAATATTGAAAATGTAGATAATGAGCTTAAAATAGCTGTTGCCCACCACTTTGTCTGCGTGGATTTCGGTTAAATATATGACAAACCCCTACTATATGCTAGGGGAGGAAAAATAGCTAAATATTCAGTCTAAAACCAAACCCTGCAAACTCGTATAAGTATACCAAAATCAAAAGCATAATATCAAATTATGTTCAATTTATTAAAATAACTATCACAAGTATTGATACATCGTTTCAAAGTTTTTCATATAAAACAAACGATTTCAAAATCGCCGTTATTTGACAAAATTTTAAATTTTCTAAACCTACTGTTCTCGCTATTAACAATATCAGTGTCGTAGACAGAAATCTCAAATTTATATTTATCGGAAAATTTTTTCTCTAGCAATATACCACATGATTAACTTAAGCTTTTACGTAATGTAATTAAAAATTTCCCTTCTTTGTTCTGTTCTTGTAACACAAAGTTGGATGATTTATAATTTAAACGTCTAGATTGCGGTTATCGTTGGAAAGGACGGCATAGGCAATTTAAATGCTAATTTCACATTGTGGAATTGCTGAATTAATTAATTAAAATTATATCAAGGGCGAAAAGTTATATGTACTTATAATAATAACATTAATAATTAATTCGATAAATTTAGCCACCATCGCCACTATGTTTTAACTGTCCCTAAGGGAATTCTGAACCAATTTACAAGCATTATCAACCAGAAAGTTTATAAAATCAATTATGAATAATTTAGTAATTAGGTCCCATACTCTTGATTCAGGGGAAGATAAAGTAGACTATTTTCTAAATTTATAACAACTTGAGAAAATTTGTTCGAAGCTGTCTTAATCTTTATGAGGTAATACTTTGGGAGGTGATTTCTACCCTCAGATATAAAATGTTTTTCCACACAATAATATAAAGAAGAGAAGAGATTATATGGTGAATGACCTTTTGAGACGTGAAGGGTTGGTTAGAAAAGATATTAGAGGTAAAAACAGGGGGGACAAAGATCTGTATTGAACTATTGTTCGCAAATTGTGAAGGGTGTTAGATGATTTAGTTTTCGGGGAATGTGGGGATTAGCCCAGGTTAAATTTGAATTATATTTAAATTCTTCAAGCTTTTCTTCAGATATTCTCAAAGGATTTCTGAATCATCCTTCTGTATTCTCGTAAGCGAATTCCTTCAAAAGACTGCTAATATTAATCTTCGCATGGTTGAGCCTTTACCAATCTTTAAACTAAAGATTCTGTGGTACCATATATGATTCACCCAGTAGAATTCTATTTGTATAATGTAAATTAGGTCAAAACCAGGTCATTCTTAGTTTTGCCCTTTACCTAACCCTTTACTTCCTACTTTATTCATTACACACTTTAGAAAGAGTTGCTGTAAATTTGAGTATATTTTTAAAGTTACTTTAAATAGGTCAACGTTTATAAGGGTTGACGAGCCCAATTAATTACAACTAGAACTAAAAAGCAACCAAACAGAAGGCAAATTTCGGTGTTGATACCTCCGATTATATTCAAGTCTATTAATTTATCAATAAACAGCGGTTGTTTCAGAATAGAAAATGGTCTTGATTATTTGTCTAATGATTTTGTAATGGAGGGTAGGTAGATATATCCGGGGTTTTATAAATACATAAATATAGGCATAGTCATAGCATGTTTGGGGTTTTCGTAATCAGTAACATTTCACACCAACGTGAAGTGACACGAGGAGCAAATTATAAATTTAATAGTCTGTTAGAATGGCTCCTGTATTAAATGAGAAAGGGTGGAATTATTTTAACAACCGCCTAATGTTGTACAGGTTCAAATCTATTCTAATTTCTCTTATTACTTAAACTATTGTAAATGTATCTTTTATTATTTCGATTTTTTTTCTCTGAATTATTCATCAGGTTTTTCTATCTTTTCTCCTTTATATTCAGTTGGGGAGTTTAAGGGATGAATTTACGTAATAATCTGTGAAATTGAACTGAACAGTTTGTCATCAATTTCCGAATAATATTCCGCTCGATATAATTTCCTACATTTCATTATGTTAATATATATCAAATTTTGCAAAAATATCCCACAAGATTTTGATAAAAGCTTAACCCAACCTTTATTTACCCTTATACTATTTCACATAGTACCTATCGTGAAAAGTTACTGAAAAGAATGTAAACAACTTCATCCAAAGATATATATATTATTTTTTTACACATTGTCAACAGACAGGAGCTGTCTGTTGTACAGTTTTTATTAAAAAAAAAAAAGTTTTTAAAAAACTTTCTAACAAGAACATTGAATTTTAACTTTTTCTTTAATTTTCATAACAACAAGGAACTTCGTGTTTGATATCTAAATCATTAATTTTAATGAAGTATTAACTAAAACATGGTCTGTTTAAGAAAAAGCTTTCAGAAATATTATGTATTTATTATTTATTTTTAGTCCCTTAAGATTCTATTAATGTATGTATTGGCTTTAAACTATGTTTAAATAGTATTTTTCTCCAATATTTAATTTGAAATTATACAGGAAATCCCATTCTATTTCAATTTAAAAATGAGCAGCTACAACATTTGGTAGGGTTGTAGGCATTGCGTGTTTTATAAGCATGAATTCAATGGCGAATTTAGATTAGTTTGATAAAGCACGTGAGAGAATGGCTACAAAAAACAATACAATAAAAAATTCGCACTGTTCGAATAACTGATTTGAGACTTTATACAATAACATTAAACTTAATTAAAAAAATTGATAGCGATTTCCACAGATGTCGCTCCCTTCCTTCCTGTCTGCAGTGGTATAAATAAAACTAACAAATTTTTAAATAAGAATTAGAATTACATTAGTAACAAAGTAATATATACGTATCGTTCATAATACTTCTTGTTATATCGAAAACTCTGTTAGTTTTAACAGAATCCAGTACACATTATTGCATTTTTGAGTTCCACATAAAAAATAAATGTCAGCTTATTAGTATCTCATCTGCCCTAGATTGCACTTTTTGAAATTAATTCACCTTTTCTAAAAAAATTTGACGTTTGCGGTATTTGACGTCACATTGAATATCCCCCAACCGAAAGCACTCAGAAGGATGCGATCTTCATGTTTCGTTTCAAGTTTCAAAAGAAAATATTCTACCACTTACAAATATTCCGCGTACATTTACTTTTCAGATATTATAAAAAATTTTAACTTTCACAAGTTCAAACAGGAATAACCTACATTTTTAAGTCAAAGCTCCTTATGCTGGTACAACGAACATAAGGGATCGTTATTTTATGTGGGACGTCCAAACCAGTAAGTATGATTTGGAAAAAAAAATACAATAGATATATTTATCAAAATCATATTACTAGAAAAGAACCACCCAAGATAGATATGTTCTTGACTGTAAATTTTTTGTAAATAGAAAAGCAGTTTGCTGTCCACTAAACAACCCCAAAGGTTGATAGAATTTTTGAATTCTGCTCTTATTCGAAATATTCTCCCTTTTTTAAATGAGATGTATAAAACAGACCAATTCGGTCTTAGTAACCCTGTATACTTGTACATAACATATTTTCATTCAACAGTAGATGATCTGGTGAGGTTCCTAACACCTATAGCGATTATCAATCCTAATTAACCTTATAACTCCAATTGCTTTTAGTCACCCAAACCTATCAATTTTACTTTGAGAATTTCAAAATATTGAAAATCACGATTTAAGTCTTTGGGTCCTCCTAAAATATGTGGTTAGGTTAGGTTGGAAGGAAGTAGACGAACTTCATCTATTAAAAGAAGTAATCTGAAGAAGCAATTCCAATACAGAAATGCCACTTTTGAATTTTTTACTTTTTCAGTTCGTATTTTGGGTTTTTTGTTTTTTGATACCATATTTAAACCATTCTTCTATTATAGTGAACAAAAAAATACCTATTGAAATCGATTAAGCCTCGAATCTTAGCGGGATTAACGAACAGAAATTGATCTTTCACACATAAATTCAATATAATTAATTACAGTAATGAACTAATTTGTTATTAAGTTATTGATATTATTTCTTGTTATGGTGATAGAAATTAATGATCGAAACGTTGCATAATTAATGTGATTTTCATTAATTATTGTTTATTGGCAAGATTAGTTTTTACTGATTACACAATTAGTTAAGGAAATGTATTGTCATTTTCTTCATTACTACTAATTCACTTCACCGTATTAATGAAATAAAACTAAATATATATAGGTGTTATTTAAATGACATGAGTTATATAAAGTGCTTTTTAACTACCGCCACTAAATTTTACTGTTTTCAACTTGAGATATGCGATTGGATAAAATGGTTCAAATCGATTGATTGAGTGAGTTATTGCGTTTTGTATTTAGAAGATTACGTATATTGCATGAATTAATTGGATACATGCGAAGCTTTCAATTCATTAAGCTTTAGAGACGAATTTAGGTCATTAACTTCGTTTGTTACTGGCGACATTTTGCATGAGCGATTTTTTTCTATAGACGACTGCATTCGTTTCAATCGGTGTATTGTAAGTCACGGAGTATTTTGATTGAGTTCTAATTCTAGATTTTAATTTCTAATGTCGACACGAAATAGATACATCAGTATCAGTAGGTATATCAGTATTGAATTTTAAAAAGAAATCTGCATATATTCCCGAGAAGGGTTAATGTTAGGTCAAAAAGTTTTTGTCGTATTTTTATAGAAAAAGGGGATTTTATTAAACCTTTTAATAATAATATTACACACAAAGAATTTTTGATAATAGGTCCTTAATTGTATTATTGGATTATTACACAACTACTTTATTTACAAGTATCGTTGTGTGGGATTGTGGGCAATTAGGAGTGAGATGGGACTTTGTGTATGGTCAACATGCTAACTAACATTGATTCTATTTGATTAAGTTTCGTTAGTATTTGTAAACATGCAACTTCAAATTGATTGAGTTGACCTCAAAATTTATTATATGTAGACAACTTTCACTGTAACTATAACTCTTTCTTCTGAAGATAACCTTATTAGTTAAAAGAAATTCTTACAATATTTAATAAACTTTTTTTGAGTCTCCATGTTGATCATTCACGAGTACGACAGTGATTTTTTTGTTAAAATCGAGCTGATCTTGCTATCTTATTTTCTCAATTAAGAAAATCCACGATTTCTTCTAGTTTTACTTCTTCAATTTTAATTAATTCCGAACAGATAACAATAAATCACGTTCTTAATTCTCATCTCTTGTACCACACAAAATTCTGCTTGTTTCTCTTTCATTTTCTTTTCAACCACAAAAATTAGGATTGATATTTAGATATCACCTGCGATTTCAAATGTGAATGTTAAAAAAATACGTACGCTTAGTAAAGGGTCTTCTTAGACCTGTTGTTTTGTTTTTTGTTTTCTGTTTTCGCAACGACCTTTTTTTGTGTCACGTTGGCGCCGCGGCGCTCCAGGACGTCAGAAAAACTAAAATACCACTGTCGCTACCCTTCACTGTCATCCCCAACGCCTCTGTGTACCTACTTATTTTTCCTCTTTGTCCTAAACGGGGGGTTAAACGGCACCCCATAAAATGTAATCCTCGATACATTAGCGATCCGATGACAGCGGTGCCATCATTACTGACAAACTTTTTAGCCTGGTCGCTCTTGTTTTATATTTTTTTTTTAAGCAGAATTATCTCCCATTCTGCCGTAGATGTATTCGTGCTTTATTTAAATGCCGAAATGGGAATAGAAAATGAAGTTTACTTTTCGACTTAATGGAAGTGCTTATCGTTAAATTGAGGATTTAGCATCTTAAATGAGGAAAAAAGAATACTAAAATTAGATTAAAAATAGCGCTGTGTTTTAAGTTCAGTGTACAGACTTATATATTTTCCTTTTTAAAGATTTTTAGAAAACATTTTTTATACCTTAAAGTTGAAATCGTTCAAATTAAAAATAAACACACAATAAAGAACTTTGGCACTTTTTCTTTTGCAAGATTAGATAGATAATATTTTATGATGTAGGCCTTTAATAAAAATAAAAAAACATGTCTTACCAATACCGATTTTGATTTTTACAACCTCGTGGGCAGCATTAAAAGAAAGATATTAAATCTCCCGACATTTTTTAACGTAGCCTGATTTGGTCTATATCCCCTTGTTTCATACATTTTCTAAAACTTTTATAATCCATTACGAAGCTGTACATTTTTCAATGTAGAACTCAATTTTCTGGTTTATTGCGTTTCGGGTTTCTAGTTGTTGTTGACACTTTTCTTCTATATAAGGTTAAACTTTAATAATGGCTACTTAATTAACTGCTAGTCAAAAGTAACAATTCAATTAACTTCACACTATCACAAACCCAGCGTCAAATCTAATCTGTGAAAATTAACGTCTTGCGAACATTTTCAATTTACGTAAGCATTAATTGCTTTTTTACATTAATTCTTATACTAGCAGTCGTATTTTAATAAAAAAATAGTCAAAATAAATAAAACCACTTGTTTTTGTACTGTCACTATTTTTATTATACAGAGTTGGACTGGTTTCAATTAACAAAATAGTTAGTTGTCAACAGTGCAAAGACAAGTTATTTTATTGAAGAAGGGCGTTTTAGCAACTTATTTAAACTTGGCGCCCTATATTTCAAAAAAAAAAAAAATTACCCATTACCCAGTCAATTTCGACAAAATCACGGTTGAGTTAATGTTTGCTGTATATATTGAGAATAAATTACACATGCGTAATTATAATTTGTCAAAATCTAGTAATTTTGACTATAGAGATTCCAGTCCCACGCAACCAAAAAGTAAAAGTTCTTAATACCATGTGTGATGTTGTTACTGAAGAATGTGTTGAAATGTTTTAAAAGGGGTGAAACAAACAGTGTACAAAGCTCAAAGCACGAACTCAAAATCTTGTTTCCTTTGAAGCTACTTTCATCCTAATCCTTCATTATTTTATTAGTTTTAATTCGTTGGCTACTAGTTTGTTAGAAAGCTTTAACCAAGAGCTGTTATGCCTGTTAGTTAAATATATTGTCAAAAGATATAGTCTCTATGCAAAAACACCCTTACAATATTTTTTTTAACGAAAACAATAATTTTAGACTACAACGCAATCTCTAAAATGATATCTCAATCAGTAATTTTGATGAAATATTAAGAGGGATATTGGCCTACTGATAAAAATTTCTTTGAGAAATAATATATGATGATTTCAATAATTCAAATATATAGGTAATAAATTAAAGCCAATAAAGGGGCAAATAATTTAATGTTAAAAAACCAACTCACCGACGTTTCGCCTAAAGTTTCTAGGCTTTATCAAGGTTAGGTTTAACAGTTCAAATTATGTTGTTAAGGGAGGAATATAAGTTGGTGCATAAATGGTACATAATTATCGTAATCGTGCCCCAAGGTAACATACAGAACAATAAATGTAAAAAACACACAACAAAAGTTAAAATAGTTGATATAACAACATAGTTAAAATAATAAATAATTAATAATGCATTGTTCGTCTTTTTTGTTTCCACGTGGTTCATTAATTTTAAACACAATTTTAATCTATTTATTAATTATTTATTATTTTAACTATGTTGTTATATCAACTATTTTAACTTTTGTTGTGTGTTTTTTACATTTATTGTTCTGTATGTTACCTTGGGGCACGATTACGATAATTATGTACCATTTATGCACCAACTTATATTCCTCCCTTAACAACATAATTTGAACTGTTAAACCTAACCTTGATAAAGCCTAGAAACTTTAGGCGAAACGTCGGTGAGTTGGTTTTTTAACATTAAATTATTTGCCCCTTTATTGGCTTTAATTTATTACCTACCATTAATAAAAAATTGGGGAAGAAATGATAACCAGAATTCAAATATATAACTGGCTTAAAATTTTTTTATCTCCTTTACTTCAAATTTCAAATAGCTACTTATATAATTATAATAACATACAGCGTACTGTTTATTTTCCCTTTTGTTTATAAATTTCATGAACTCCTTTCTTTCACAAGAAAGATTAATCATTCTTATAATTGTCTTTGTGCCTCTAGCTTGCTAGGTGTAATGTGATTTAGTTTTTTTGTTCTAGAACAGAAAACTTTGAGATAAACTTTGGTTATTTCCTTCTACATTTCGCAGGGAAATAATCAAATTAGTTCCTGTTCTGTATTCAACTTTCAATGAAATTCGTGATAAAGGAAACAATTATATTACAAAACCTTTTAGAATTGCACTCTTTAGCTAAGTTTATAAGTTCATTGTGTGGCAAAAGATAAAACTGCTTGGTGATGTTTTCATAGATATATTTTAGGGCTTTTCTATAATTTGTTTACATTACAATATTCAAAAAGACAAATTAAAAAAGTACATAGTACATTTGTTGGTCACTACATTCCACTTTTTTTAAGTTAGCTGAGGGAACTGTCGCGTGATATTATAATTAGTGTTTTTTTTTTGTTATCTATTTCATTACCGGCTAAATTTTTGTTACTAGTTGTATCTTATCTACCTTTACAGACTGTATTCCAACACAAAGCTATTTTTTTATTATTCTTCAGTAACCTTTTATCATCTAAAATTATCATTCTTGGACACTATGATTTGATCACTAATCAGAATCTAGCGCTGATTACCCCTGGGTTTTAGTGGTAACAAGAAATGGGCTCTATAGGGAAATTAAGTGTAGCAGTGCTCAAAAATATGTCGCCTTATAAGGACATCTTAAGGAGTAATAATTACACTAACTAAAGAATCATAATTAGTTTATAACACAGCAAGTCTAGAGGGAGAAAATAATGTCTAAATTACAGCTATTTTATTACAAATTAATTAAAATACTTTTTTTAATAAATGGTATTCCCGAAGATAGGGTCGAATACATGTTGAGTCAGCAAGAGTATAAGTTAAGCTACGGAATCTTTTCGGAATGAAATTGAACTTTATGGAGATCATCATAACAGCTACAATTATGTATAATCCATTTTTATTTCTAATATTAATTTCATTTTTTATTCATTAATTACGTTGTATTTTTTGTTTCGAATAATTAAAGAACGTTTACTCTGTTCATTAAAATAAGTAGTAAATAATTTTGCTCTTTTATGTATAATATCGTAGACCGTCTTCTTGACCATAAAATAACGTAAGATAAATAATGATTTTAATTCCGGATAAAATTTTTTGCACAATTTTTCTCACGTTCTTATAAATATTAGTGAACGAAGAAAATTGGAACAAATTTTTATTCATCACAAGTCCTAGAGGTTTTTTCATTTCCTTACCTCCGGGTTGTAATAGGCAATTCATGATTTACTGCGTAAGCTTCGGGGCATTATGATGTAGTTTTTTATTTCCACGAAGGTCTCCAGAAAATTGAGTTTGTGGGAGAGAACATTGTGACAACCAAACTGAGTCAAATTTTTTCTTTTATAAAATCGTTTGCCATTCTTCAGTGTGACAAAACAACCCATTTCGTGTTTTTTTTTATTAATTTTATTTGAATTGCTTTTTTCAAAAGTATTTTCAACTGTTTCAGAAACAACCTCTTCTATAAATAATATAGTTTAAAAAAATAGATTTATAATAGATCTACGTAAATTTCATTAGATATAATGAGATCTGTGTAAATCTAAAAATGAACCAAAAGTATAGATCTGTGAGGATATTACGTGATATGAATCTTTTGGGGATCTTTATAGATATAATTAGGTATTGATTATCTTTTCATTATCGACATCTACTGCGATATCGATCAATTTAAAGATCTCTGGGGATTCCTCAAAATAAATCTTCGGAGTCGTAAAGTTTTTTCCCAGGACTTCAACTTAAACTGCATTAATTTATACCTCTTGTTTAATATCTTCATATGGTAGCTGATTTTGAGAAAACGACTATAAAAACTTTATAGGTATGATAAGTGATTTTACAATGTGATATCGTTATCTCCGGTTGTTCACTCTAAAAGTAGCTAATTCGCTTCGTGTGACGCTTTGAATATATATTAAAAATTTGTTAACCAAATATACCTCACAAAAGGGTAGATAAAAATAAAATGTAAATGTAAGAGAACATGAATAAAAGAAAATTTCGAAAGAGACCCTACAACGCTCTGTAATTAAAAAAAAAAGATAATCGAAGCAGTGAATACGTTTTAACAACCACTTTTTTATTTATTAAATCTGTTGTTACAAAGCATCCAATCAAACGAATAAAATATTTGCCCAGTAACGCAAAATCTCGAGTCACCCCGCATTATCAAAAGTTTGAGGGCTTTATTACCATCCCCATACCATATAAAATTTATATTAAAAAATTCTCTCGTATTTACCTCAGTTAAGGCCCCCTAATGAGAACAAAATCCTGAAAGCTTTATACATTATATAATTTTTTATCTCTTGGATAGGGCCCTTAGATGGTTGGGCGGGGGTGTATCTTACACCACTATATTATTTGTCACCTCAAAATCTGTAGGTATATAAACGTAAATACCTAATACATAACTGTTTAAAGTTGAAGCACATAACTTAAATAAAGGATGACATAATTTTTGTAAATGACTTTGTTTTAATTTTGCTAATGGACGAAGTTGAAAGATAAAGCGGCTAGGTACTCTTAAATTATTCTCATAAACCTCACTGTCAAATTTCATGGTAAACCTCACATGTGTTCTAGGAAGAGGCAATATTAAGCTAAGCAGATAAGGTGTTACCAGCATCGTGCACCTCTAATTATGTCACATAAGTCTCTCAGGATGCATTAAAATCTTACTAAAATCATCTTCTATATTATTTATTGGCCAGCAGCTGAGTTTATTGCTTTTAGCATAAAGTTCTTGGTACCCAATTAACTTTTTACTGTAGCTAGCTCAATTTTTGATTTTCAGCAATATTAAACTTAATTTGTTATTATCCTATCGTTTTCATACTACAAATACTTAACGGTTTGATATTTTTTAATACAGAGAACAAACTCATTCACGAAAAGTCTCTCGCAATAACAAATCCGGGGCCCTTATTACCTCCCCGGATGTAGGGCAGCGATTAGTTTACTCCCTGCGGTGGTCCAAATAACCCTCAAAATGATGGAGTCAATTGCACGCAAACACGAAATTACTTCCCCCATTCCAGAAAAATTTTATTTAAAATTTTCTTTGCCAATTTGGGAAGCCGTTTAGTTTCTTGACACCCACAAAAGAAAAATAAATATTTATGACAATCCTGATCCTGATTTGTATCGATAAATTATTGAATATAAGGACTAATAACCGATTTTGTGATTTTTTTAAAATAGATTGTTGAAATTATCCGGATTAATATCAGTTGGTCTCTCTTTATAAAATACATTTAGAAACATCAATCAAAAAGTATTAAGAGCTGTTTATCATTAATTTGTTCGCATCAGTGATACTTTGTAATTTGTAATTCTTCATGTGAAAAACTTATTTAAAATTCAAATCGTTTCCAATGATTTGTATTTGTGAAAGGAATTAATGGGAAGTCTGCCATCGATTTTATTTTACTATCACATGGGAGTGACATTGTAAACACGTCAGTTAAATTAAAACTCTGTTCCTGTCTTAATAGATGTTATCGACTTTTTTGAATTTTCCAAACGTCTAAACGTCTCCTCACTTAATTATCGTTGAAATTTAAGATCGTTATTAACGCGATAAAATTTTAAACTCTTAATGAGATATCTGTTTTTCATAAGGAAAGTAAAATGAGAGGCTGAAAGATAAGAGATTTCTCCAATAAATGTTTTCGTTAAAAAGTAAAGCAATGAACTTTTAGTCGATTTAACGCGGGCGACCTTTTAAATCTTTTCGGGTTTTACTAGAACCTCTAATACTGATTAATTTGTTTTTAATTTCGCGCATTTGTCTTTAGGCTTCCTTAATGACTCCACGTTATTTATTTGAGATGAACTAGAAAGGGGTGAAAGTTCACAGTCATTATAATTGATACTTTATTTTCTAAAAATTAAAATGCTAAATAATAATTTTCGTTGTACTTCTTTTAGTTTATTAATATTTTTTTTAACATTAGATACTATTTGATACAAAAAAAAATGCAGTGGAGTAGATATTATAAAAAATACTAAAACTAAAAGTTTTACAAAAAACTGAAAAGAGGTTGAGGATGACAACTTAGGCATCAAAATAAGTTTTAGGTTTCTAAATGTTTCTGAGGAATTTCAAATAGACAAAATAAACTGATAGAGTGAAACAATTTTGAAGACATTTTATTAAATAAAGAAAATTGTTACACAACAAAATTCTTCCTTAATATTAATCAAACAACTTCTTAGAGATAATTAACAAATGACATTATTTTGCTATGGATCATGAAAAGGCCAAATCAATTAATTTTTTAGAACAACTTTTTTCTTGAATTTAGATTCAACCAATTTAGCCATAGTATCAATTAATCAATTATATACCTGTTATGTTGGAAAATTACGAAAAGAAAGCTTCATGTTTATACTCTTTTAGTATTAATTTCAATCGATATTCATTTTTTAATAACATTGAAAGGCTGTTGTTGTCAATCTTATGTATAGGTACGTTAATAGAAAATAGCTTTCTTATTGATGGAAATCGACGTTTCATTTTATGTCTATATAAGTAAATTGAAATGTAAACATTATTATTAAACGTAATAAACAAATTTACTATTAAATATTATAAATAGCTTATAATTTACAATCACTGTACAAAAAGGAAAAATAAGATTCGCTTTTCAGTTTATTGTATAGTTATTAAATTACTATTTTTGACTTGATTTTTTTTTTGTTTTCAATATTTTTCGTTAAAAATGTTTAGAGCATAAACATTAAATAATTACTGTTTTTCAAATGTATTTTTACCTGTACTGTTGTTGTAAACAGTTGTTTATCGTAGCTGGAACGTCAATCGGTCACGTCTGTTTTCAAAAACAGAACGAAAATGCAACAGCCTGTCTAGGGCCCTTCAGTTCACGAACTAATCGGGGATTCAAAAACGCGCAATTGTTGAGTTTTGTTTTCCACTTTTCTTCCTCGGTCGGCGTCGCGTATTAGCGACGACTAGCGTCGCCGTTGACGCCGGTAAAACACTCCTCCAATCGACCGCGTCGCCTACGCACGCCAGTTTTTGTCGCTTATCAGCCTGTAGCTTTTGATGATTATCATTAATCGTTCTTATTTTGGATTTCATTTTTGCACCTTTTATTGTTAACATTGTTTCAATAACGTTTATAGGTATAATTATTACTTTCTTTTTTACATAAGAATTAGTTAAATAAAATCTGACGCAAACAATTAAATTTTTGGTCATTTTAGACCCATACACCCCTCGAGTAATACAAAGTAAGAACACTGCCCACTTATTAAGGTCGTATTTTTAAAATAGTTTAGTAATCAAAATATTAATTTTAGAATTTTTATTTTTCGTAAACAGCGAATGTTTAAAAAAATTCAATCATTGATTTAGGTGAAATATTAAGACAAAAAACCAACTTTTAAAAATATCTGGGGATTAAATAAGAAGGGATTATTTAATTAATTACGTTGATTGTGATGGGATAATCAAATATTTTTAGTTATTAGTTAAGATATGAATATTACAATGTTTTGTGAAATTCGAATTTTTAATTCAAAGGAAAAGACATTTATTGTGTTTCTCGTTTAATTCTACATAATAAAGCACATTTATACAAAACTGTGGATAATAAACATTAGGTTTAAAATTGTATCAGTATAAAAAATATTGAAACTATTAAATTGCATCAAAACATTTTATTAAAGGAGGATTAACGATGAGATAAGAAAATCGGCCTTCAATTTAGGAAAAAACCATATAGGACCTTTTTCAAAAAACTATTTCTATAATCTATATGAGGTTTTATCAATATGAAGGATATTAATACCAATATCGTGTTTCACAAACAATAAATATGTTACAAAAATTTTGATTTCGATAAAACTGGCGACTTGGATATTTTTGTCACATTCTACATAGAGCGCATTTTTATGCTGCGTTTATAAATGATCTATAACTACAACACTTAAAAAATTAGAGGACTAGAAAAATGTTCCAAAAAATTTATTTCAATTTTTGCATGAGTAATAAAATACTAATCACGTGGATTGTAAAAAAAGATCTTTTAATTGAAAGTATTGTGGTTTTTGCCAAAATAGCGGCCTATTTTCTTAGATTATCATTACTTCTCCTTTATTAACAATATAAAACTCTTAAAAGTTGTTATGGAAGTGCAAAGTTATTTCCAAAAAAACTGGCTTAAAATACCTGATTTATTTAAGACACTTTATGTCGGACTTAATTAATTAATTATAAATATAATTAATAATAATTAACCTAAGCAACAAATATCTTCTATACAATAAATATAAAACCTAAACAAACAAAAATATCAAAAATACTTTAGTTGATAATGATAAAGATTATTGTTATTAAGAACATCTTGATATAAAAAATAAACGCGTAGTAGATGTGTTTTTTGAGTAATAATATTAATTTACTAATACTTTTGTCTTTAATTTTCCGTGGAAAAAATATTGTAGATTATCATTATCGTTTTGAAATTAAATACCTAATTAAAAAGATTTTTTACAAATCAAAGTTCCAGCCTTAAAAAAATGACTTAGATATTTAATCAATGAGGTAGATTACCTCCACCTGTAAACATTAACAGTTAAAAAACATCAACAAACTATCCGTGCAACAACTACAACACTTTTTATTAGATGGACTTTTAATTGAAATATTAATTTAGGATATTAATAATGCTGCGATCAATTTATAAAACATTGGTGAATTATACGCTTTTTCTAAAATCTAATTTTACTTTAACATTTCTGTGGGCATCATCAGATTCCAAATATAATTTTAAACAATATTTACTAAATTATATAAGAACAAAGGCTTTCACGGATGGAATACATAGTGAAATTAAGATTCGGTCTTATAGGGGCGTGGTCGAAATAAACGGTTACGTCCAGACGTTTTATCGGCATCTTCAGGACGACTAATGTCTCGATAAGTGGTGACATGGAGAGCGACTTAAGTGCAGGATTGCGTTTGAGCCACCCTGTATATTAAATTTATAACGTGTAATAATGATATGTGTGAGTTTTGGTCGACGATAAAATAATTTTATCGCATATCCTGTCTACAAAATGATCAAAAAATTAAAAAAAAAATCAAAAATTGAATGCTCCGTGTTGTTAACTGCAATTATTTTGATTCATATAGGTATTTGCGCAATGAAATGAGTTTAATAAGCTGGAGGGGTGACTGTTGTTGTCTGTTTTTGAACTTCTCTCTCCCCCTGAGCAATTTCGCCACTTCTTATGGCTTTATACTTAAGGAAAGTGTCAAGTCCATAAGCAACCATAGCACAAAAGCCAAAGAACTGCAAACATAAATCATTAAAACAATTAATTTAAGTATCTATATGGCACAGTAACAGCAACTTACAGCAGCAACTGCATATCCTTCAACCCCAAATGTAGCTGCCAAACAGGAGCATATTAAATACATACAGACCATAACGAAGCAATAGAAAAATTCAATTTTTAACCAGGGGATTTTGTACAGCTTCTCAATCACATGGAATAAATAGAACAATAAAAGAATGCCAGTAAACCAAAATCCTGTCATTGATACAGTATCAAAGAATGAGCCCCTTGAGTTTCCTCGGAATGTACTGCATTGAATGCAGATGAAACCCAGCAAATTGAGTACCTTTTATGAAAAAAAATATTATAGAGGTTTTTTTTAAGAATAAAATACTTACAATCTGGACGATTTTTAGAATGCCACCTTTGGTCTTGATATACTTTGGATCATAGCGAATATTAGTTTGCACCCGGGTGTTAGAGGTAATGGTTGTGGTGGTGGTATGGGCATTTGGAAACCCTGCTTCAGGCATCTTTACTACCTCTAAAATAGATATGATATTGATTATAAATACAAATTCATCAATCTCTATTCACTGCACAAAAAGGTCATGCCCACCACCTGTTCATAGAGTAAATTATATAATCTGAAGTATTTTTTAGACGTCGAAATATTCTTTTTTAATAAATAACGGTCAAATAATTGCATCAGGAAGGATATGGGGCGTTTAAACATTTTTACACGTATTAAATCATACCTCAAAATAGGTAGATGTTCAAAACATTTACAACTATTTGAATATTTAAACTTGCGAAACATAAAACAGTATGTAATTTATCGTAAATTGAAATTATTACCTCACTTAGTGTTCCCTATCACAATTTATCACCAAAATACAGAAATAACTAATTATTTATTTTATGTGTAATGTTATATTCTTTCACAAAACACAACAAAATACGATACGTACGCCAATTTTATCACAATCGGTGCCACTGGTGGGAGGTAACCGCTAACGTACTATACAGGGTGTTGCAAAGCACAAGGCTACGCATTGGAGTTTTAATGAAAGTAACAGTCGTTTAACTAGAATTTTTGGCCTTAATCCAAACACATAAGGAAGCCCCTCTTCAGTCACAAATCACAAATAGTAAATCAAAATTAAAAAAAAAAATTTTTGCTTTATAGAAAAATGTCCCTTGGTTCAGGGCCGGATTATTCATTAGACAATGTATTGTTAAGGATGTTCTGAAATGTAAAATACTTGATTTTAATCTAGGATGTTCCAGAATACTTAAAAATATCATAATATATTCTATAACATTTCAGGATAATCTGAATTTTTTATTAATGATCTAGATTGTTTAAAAATGATTTAAAATATTCGAAAAATACTTATAATGTAAATTATAGCAGTTAAATTTAAAATGAAACACTAATAAAATAATTATAACTTATTTATTTAAATAACTTGCAGTAATGAAAATTTATTATTCATATCAACAAAACAATCATTCTCATCAAAACAGGTATTTTCGGTATCGTCTTCATCAGCATTTGATGAAGTTTTATTTTTATGTCTTTTTCTACGTTTTTTCTTGTGAATAACATTTTTTAAATCACATTTTATAAATTTAAATACATTATCACTTAGGACGTCTACTGCTTTCAAAATATTTGGACAGTCTTTCAGTAAAATTGCAAGATACGATTTCATATCGTTTCTTAGAGTTAAATTAACAGTCATGTTGTAAAGAAATGTGCCATCAAAATAATCTGATATTACTAATTCAGGGAATGGAGATTGAAGTAATATATTAAGATATTTTGTATACAAGACAATGCTTTGAAAATGAGCAAATGTATCTACAATTTCGATATCAAATAATTTTGAACTCGAAGCCATTCTTGGTTCCATTTGAAAATATGAAATTAAATTTTTCATACAAATAAAAAGTTCTTTTTGTGTTAAAGTATCGAAAAAATTGAAAATATCGGAATTAAAAGGCTCCTCTTTAATTTTAATTTGCTGAGGTTCAGGTACCGCTTTGTTTAGTATTTTCATAAATTTTGTTGTTGATCTGTAAAATCCTATATGGGGATCTACACCGTTTAACACTATTAAACATAAAATAATAGAATAGACATGCCCATATGTGACCTTATCAGATAATACTTTTCCCCAATAGGCTACGGCAATAAAATATAATTTCCATGAATTAGGTACAAATTTCAAATTTTCATTAACATCATTTAAACTAAAATCTAATATGTCTAAAATGTATTTGATACTTGAATTGGACGGTATATGTTGTAGTTCCTCTAATGTTGGCAAATGAAGATCACAGTAGGGTCCAGTGTTCCTCTTTATAGCCATATTGTTTCCTCTTGTTATATATACAAATGTCTGTACTTTCCCTGAAGTTAAAATTTTGTGAATTGCAGATAAAATTGATACAGATGTATGATGTGAACAACTGTTGTTGTAGTTTTCAATCTGAGGGGTGCAAAATATTGTGTTTCTTGTTAGGATGTCCATAAAAAGAGATGGATAACAAAATTTTGTGTATCTTTCCAGGAACCAATTAGGAATACTATGTTCTGTAGACAAATTAAATAATTAGTTCAGGCAATGTACCAAACAAAGATAGTATGTATTTAGTTCAAAAATATAACACCAAATTTTAAATTCGTATCTCTTTACAATATTAAGAATAGATATTTTGGAAAATTGTAGCTAATACGCACTTTCAAACGAGCCCTGAACGAAAATCCCTAACGTTAGTAGTTTCTGCGTAATTGCAGGTTTAAATTTAGAGCATTCTTTTCTATTTGCAAAATTAAAATTGGATTATCTGCGTTAATGTCATGATACGAAGAAACTAGTGCCCTAAAGTATTTGTATTACAATTTTGCAAATACTATTAACGCTAGATGTTACCTTCAGGGCTCGTTTGAAAGTATAGATCATTAGCTACAATTTGTCGCAATATCTCTTCTCAATATTGTAAATTAACTGATATATATTTTTAAGAGATCTCTTTCTTCCGTGAAGAATCGTCTAATTGAACTGAACTTATGAAAAAATATGTTGTAGATTTTTTTAATTGTCTACAATTGGTCAGTTGGATGTAATCGTTTCATTCGCAAATGGTAGCACAGTTTGCGTTATATTTTAATTCCCGAAAAAGTTTATAATACCTGGATTAAATTCTGATATATCAATATTGTCTTCTTCTAATATATCAATGTTTTCTTCTGATTCTGATGATGCCTTTGATTCAGATCCTGAATGTTTCTCTTCCACTTCATTCTCTTCATTAGATTCAGGACTTTTTTCTAAATCTGATACAACTTTTAAGACATCTAATTTGGTTTCCTCTTCATTGTCTTTTATCTTAAAAGATTGAAATAAAACACTCTGACTCTGACAGCTATAGCCATTGACAACAAATTTAATTTTTTCAGCAACTGATTCTCTTTTCTCCCTTTTTATTTGCAGTAGGATCTTTCTAACTGCCGATTCCATACTTTCAGTCTTCAGCCATTTCACAACACTGCTTATTTTTCTTTGCTGCATGCTTTGTGAATTTGAATTGACTAATTTTAATTGAGAATAAAATTTTTCAAAAACACTTTTTTTAATGTAGTCGTTGCCTAACAAGGTAGCAAGCAAAGGCAGGTTTGATTTTGGCATACCACCAACTGATTCCAGAAATTTATCCACCTTAAAACATTGGCATTTAACACAATGTTTGGTAGCTGTTGAGGATAATTTTAGCTTAGAGACTTTCATAGGGAAACTGGTGAAGGGTATATAAAGGATGTCAAAAACGTAAAAATCAGAATCATAACTCAACAGAGGACAAGAAAGGTTTTGAGCTAAACAAGCCATTTCATAATCTGCTTCAAAATTGGTACGTGCACATTTTAAATTAAGTTTCTTTGCTATATCAGTAAAAACTTCCCTAACAAATAGGGGAAGAAACGTGCCACTGCTTTGGTTGCAACTATTTAGGTGTCTACCTTCTTTCACTTTGTTTATCATCCTCCTGAAGACTGTTTTGAGTTTGCGATTTTCATAACTACCGTCAAATATTATTATAGGAGTAACGTTACATAACTTCAGTACATCAAAGAAATTGTAAATAACTTGAGCAAACTTGTCGTAGTCGCCCCCAAAGCAGTCGTTTTTGGTACAATGCCATTTATACAGTTGACATGCAATGTTGTTTCCATCAATTATCAATTCGGTGTCGTGTAACTGGTAGTCTTCGTGATACTTTTCAGAATTTTTCGAAATAAATGAAGTTAATCCCCTTACGCCCATTGTAATTTTATCATGGCAAAACACTTTATTTTATTATTATTAACAATAATATTTACAACAAGACTTGCTCATTTTATAGGTTATAATTGCCAATAAAATTTGTGGTTATGTTTCTGGTTCTGGTCAAGGTCAGTGCTGTCAACGTGACATTTGTTTATGAGGTTATGTTGTATTGTGGAAATAGGAAATACACGCACAAAATTAGTGTTTTTGTGATGTAAAATTCTAGTCTGTTAATTTTGAAAATGCTGTGTTATATAGGAAAAGTATCTTTATACTGTTATCTTTTAACAGCAGCTGTATTTTCAGTTTTATTCTTCAATGGAATTACGTTAGAGTTTCTAAGAAACATGTGGGGGGGTCTCATTATAGGACCTGCTTTGTACTTTGGTTTAGTAAATCTGTTGATAAAAAATATTTATAGGGAGAACTTTCAAACTTCATATCAGGTATTAATATAATTAAAAGCAGCTTATTTTTGCTATAATATAGACATACTTTCAGGTCGCTGTGAGGGCTTGTTTTTTAGGGTTTGCCTTTATTCTTGGCATTTATATTCATTTCCTTGCACCAAGTAACATAAAAGTGTTTGGGTGGTATATGAGTATTATGGCAACTTTTCACTATAGTGAGTTTTTAGTGATGGCAATTATTCAACCAAAGCTAGTTACAGTAAATTCGTTTGTAATTAATCATAGTATGCAGTACACCATTGCTGCTGTGTCTTCTTGGATTGAGTTTGTTATAGAGACGTACTTCTTTCCGGGTAGTTCCTAGTTACCTTAATTTAATTTTAAAAAACTTACATGTCTTTGTTTGTAGAGCTAAAGACTGTACATTGGTTTTCCTTGATCGGATTAATGATGTGTATATTAGGTGATTTGTTTAGGAAAACGGCAATGCTGACTGCAAAATCAAATTTTAATCATTTGGTGGTTTGTGAAAAATCTGAAGATCATGTATTAGTTACCCATGGTGTGTATTCCCTGTGCAGGCATCCTAGTTATGTTGGGTGGTTTTATTGGAGCATAGGAACACAGGTTTGGCATTTACATTTGCCTCGTTTTCTATCTTCTGCCTTTAAGATGGTTAAAAAGTTTGCTTTCGAAATATAATAATTTTCCACGTTTTATTCATTTCTGCTAACTAGACAAATAAAATAAAATATCTACAATGGCACAAAAAAAATAAATAAAAACAGCGGCAGAATGTTTTTGAATGAATATAACTCGAAATACGGGAAATTCACTTAAAATTGCAAGCAAAAGAATTTTGGCGCTGTTGGACGTTTTAGCATTGGGCTATCTAAGATATCAACTTTTATACTTCTAATCGGCACATAATTGATTTATGAAAGAAAGTAGGTTTTACATCATTATAGTCTACATACTTCTCAAACTTCTTAAAGATAGAAGAAATAAAATGAACCCCGAAGTTAATGCTTATCTGACGTTCTAATATTAAATAATCTAAGCGAAAGTTTTTCTGTAGATTATTCTTGTCAATCCGTTGTGCATAGTGGCATATACCATTGCTAGCTGGTTGTTTTTTAAAGAGAGGATTCTTATTGAAGAGATAACACTGCTTAACTTCTTTGGGATGCAATACTGCGAATATCAGGAACGAGTAGGAACTGGAATTCCCTTCATTAAAGGCTATCTTTGTGATCTCTAACCATTATTAGTAATAGTTATTTAATAATAATAATAATAAGTTATTGGCAAATAGAAGTTATACATTTTATTGTTTGTACAGTACTTTCGATATTTATGATATGTCCATATCATTCTAAAGTATTTTCACTATGTGAAAATTTATCAACCAAAACAGTGGCTTCATTCGTGCCAACGGTTTAGGTAAGTCGTATTTTAAGGACGTTCCCAACTAGCAGTCGTCCTCAAGCTACAACGGCATTCTTTCCACGTAAATTACATTCGTACTGTATAGGACTGGGCTCTTTTACTCCTCCTCCCTCGCTTTTAAACAGTAAAACTGACCTGTTGCGGTGTCTTCTCGATTTGGCAACGTTGCACACTTGAATCGCGACAAACTAATTTGATCAATGCATGTTTAAAAAGGAAAACAAAGATCGTTAACGAGTCGCTCATTTCAGATATTTTTATTATCAATTAAAACAAATAAACCATTATTAAGTTCATCAAACATCGTATGTTTCAATGCAAAATTCTAATACTGATATTTTAAATTTTTGTCCCGCAAAGAGGGTTGAATTTTTTTCCACTTTTAAGAAATAAATTTTCAAGACGTTCTGAAAACTTGTTTATTTGAGAACGTCCTTAATTTGGTACTTGATAATTATTCTGCTACTGATGGCAAAAAAGTATTTTTTTACATAATGTTCTAATGGTTGACACTATCAGTAGCTCTTGGGAATAATAAATTTAATTAGTGACATGTACTAAAATTATCGTTTCCCTGCACTAGTTATTCTTGAACTGTATTTACTAAATGGGAATATTATTTATCACTTCTTTTTTATTTTATGTTCGGACTGACTAACTATAGTAGTTATATTTTCATAATTGTGAAAGATAATATCTGTAAATGTAAGTTTTTTTTTTTGACTTTTGTCACCATATACTACCTATCTTTTCTTACAAAAATAAAAGCTCAGTAATAAAAAGATATAAATGCCTTTATTAGAATGTGTTTTTTGTTTTGACACAGAGTACAGGAAGATATAAAATAAATAACCAATATTATACGATCAATTCAAAATATTTTAATGTTATAAAATACGTGGAAAAAATGTAAATGGCAAGAAATTAACTATATATCACGATTTGCAATACAAAAACAACTTTTTTGATTACGAAATTAATTAACTGACTTAGTTGAATTTAATGCCTGTTCACTTAAATGTCTATAAGTACATACACATAAGATATTTTTGTGCTTAATAGAACAATCATGAATAAAAAAACGTATTGTAGTTATTTAAACTTAAAAATATATCACAACCTCAAACGCAAAGTTGGTACTCGTAAGTACTGGCGCTATATTTCCCTAAAATCAGCTTAAGAATTTTTGTAAATTATAAAATACCTTCAAGATGTGTAAATATTTGTTTCATAATTGGTACACAAATTTTTAAGTACTAAGTACGTACAATTAATAGTTCTGCTTCAGTCATGTAAGAACAAACTGGTTCATGAACTAATCCTATTTGAGTTTTTGATGTCAAAAATTGCCAACAGCTGCTGCCACTGATATGTTTTTGTTTTTTATATTTCCAAAACGTTTATAAAAATCGCAGTAAATTGTTATCTAAAAGCTGAATAATAAGATATCAAAATATATGTGTGCGTACAATCCTACTTATATCATTGTCAAGAAGGTTAATTGCACAATAAACATTCATATTCAGTACAAAATGGTTAGGATGAGACTATACTTGAAAAACGTCGCTATCTTGCTGCAGAATCCACTGAGCAGCTCTGGTGACGTCCCAAGAGGAAGAGCAAAGCGCAGTATGACAAATGGCAAGGTCTGATCCAGTTGCGATCTTTTGCACTTTTGCCAATTTAATTGCCTTTAGTACGTCCCAATCGCAGTGTTCTAATGCCGAAAGACATTGCTCCTTCAAAATCTGAAAAAAAAAGCGTGGGCGTAAGTAAAAACTGAAAGAAATACCACATTGTATTAAGAGCCATTTTCCTGTACTTATCCGATTATGCCTTTTTACTTACACTAAAATCCTTCATAACTCAATAAAATTGTAACTTACGTCTTTCCCGAGAACTTTTGACATAATTCTGACTTCGTCAGATTCGTTTCCACGTGCCCTAGAACTTGGTTTCGCGTCAGCAAACTCTAGTAGATCTTCGCAACTAACGTGATGGCTTCTGAGTTTTTTTTCTGTCTCCTCTGTGGTGAGATTGCTTAAATTATCGGCGGCCGCGTCAACGCAGTCTTGTTCAGATGATATGTGATCGAGTGCGGCCAGTTCCGAGTCAATTCGAGCTTCAAAATGATTGGACTCGGTGTCGTAGGAATACTCGGATTTTTTTATACCATTTGTATTGAATTCGGCCGGGCAGGTACCTATTATCGGAGGGGGAGGTTCCATGTTTGACTGAATGGGTGGTGATGATGAAACTACAGTAACCTGAACAGTTTTTGGAGAATTGAACAATTTGTACTGTACCGATATATTTTAGAAAAAAGTGTATTTAAGTGTTGATGAGTACAAAGTAAATAATTCATCAAATAAGCAAAATAAAAAAGCGGCTAATTAAAAACAAAAGAAAACTCATTAAAAAAGGAATGTGTACCTTATCAAGCGTGCGCTGCAATGTCGCAGAAGCGGGGATGATGAGCGGATGTTTGCGAGTATGACGAGGTTTAGAGGTTAGTAAGGTTTTATTGCGATCCCGCGGAGGCAAAGGTATTGGATTTTCTTCCTTCTCGTCCTGTTCGACGTATTTTTGAAAAGGTAGGGAGGTCGGTCTACATTGGACACTGATGTTATTTTCATTGCTGTGTTCCATAATTGTGTTCGGATGGTTTGTATGATGAGGATCTTGAATAAAAATTTCAACTAATAAGAGAACGCGTCCTTATCTTGTTGTCGAAATGTTAACTTACCTGCATTTTCTTCCTCTAAACATTCGGACGGGTCCGGGAACGACCTCCTGTCCCCATGTTTCGTATGACCTATCGTCGGTAATGTGGATGTTCTCAGTCTCGGTTTGATCATCGGCAGCTGGCCAGAACGAAGCATGCGCAACGGATTGCCAACGTGTAACAACTAAACACATACACGAAACTATAAGCAAAATAGTAGCCAAGCAAATGCATAACAACCGATTTGTACAAAAATAAGTATGAGAACTTATATATATATATATATATTAAATTCAATTAAGCAGTTAATTACTCGACCTTATTAGTGAACAACAATTAGTAAAAAGTAACTTACTTGAGTCATATCTGGTGCAGGGCTTTCCACCAAGCTCTGGTAAGCTAACTGAGCCTCTTGGGTAACCTTGGACTAAAATGATGACAGGAAAAGGAGAAATGAAATAAAACGAAAATAAAAAAACTTAACTAAAAACAAAGGGTGATTTGCGGTATCGACATAAAAAATAATAGTGCGAAATGCAAAAAGCCACTGCCAACTCAACTTTTGAAACCATTTTTTTAAGCTTTGGGCCGCAGTTTTATTAAGTATTTATTGTAACATTAATATCCATTACAAAGGCGACAATTATAATAAGTATAGTAAAAGGGTTATAAAATATCACATGTTTTGATTAAGAATGAAATTGTAATCGTGTATTGTAGAAAATGGGCGGAGTATATACTTATATGTGTTAACTACTATACTTGTTTTGGATTACAGAAAGTCACTATGTTTACTGAACATCTAATGTGCTATTAATATATGAGGATCACATTATCTAAATTCATATTAACTACTTGCTTCAGGGTAATAACATTAACCTTGGTGTATTTTGTAAAAAGTATGAAAGCCTTACAATTTTCTTTTTTACAAAAACCGTTTAAAATTGCAAAAATACTATTTCTTGACTATCCAATTCCATCAATATCAGACTTGGTCTTTTCTAGTCTTATTTGTAAAAATATAATGAGTACGTTACTGTCAAATGATTATCGGTTTTCTTTTTTTAAAAATTATATGAAGAAAGCATGGAATGTAATTTTTTTTCAATGAAACGTTTATCAATTAGACAATACATACATCCATACAAAACAGCAAAACATTTAATTTTGATCAGGTTTCGGTCAAAACATCAGTGGTTTAAATTTTGGGATTCTTGTTGCTTTAACAATTATTCGAGTTTATTTATTTTGAACTTTTTTTTAATCACGTGGTACAGTTTACTTTATCCGTTTTACTACTACTATTGTTTGCAGCTACTCAGAAGATTTTTTATTTGTCTTGATAAGGGTCATACAGATATATTGATTAAAACGAATGTATTTTGAATGGATATATCATCTAATTTTACCAAACTGTTGTAAATTATTGTAGTAAGGAATAGCATTTATTAATATATGGATGATTAATTGTGCCAAACTGAAATGATAATGAGTGCTTTTCACCAACATCTCGATTACAATAACAGAAGTAAGGCTTCATTCAATGAAGAGATTTACACTCTAAACTAACACAGCCACATTTCAAGTTTTTCTAACCACGAACAATTAGTAAATTAAATCACTAATACTAGTGTAAAGAAAAATATTCAGAATTATTCAACACGAATTCTAACGCAAAATAAATGGCTTCTTATCCGATTTTAAAATATTACTTGTAAGTATAAATGTTTATAAGCTCGAACTTGAAGACGATTCGCTTGGTTTTTTTCTGGCTGCTGTCGTTGGTGAGAGACCGCTGAGCATACTATTTGAAGGCGGAGGAGATCGCCCACCCTTCAATGTACCGCCTGGATTTTCGGTAACCGTCACGTTATTACCGCATCCGTCTGGTTTCAAAAAATGCATCGCGAATCTATTTCTCGGCGTCATTTCGGACCGAATGCTGTTATTTGATGTTGAATGTTTGCTAAGTCTGCGTCGTCTACGCCAATCTAAATCTACGGATCCTAAACTTAAACAATCTTCACTTTCGCTCGAACTTGAATTAACGTAAGCTTTAGGATTGTACGATTTCCGTCTTTGATTTCTTTCTCGTATAGTTTTGCCACTTTTTTTTGGCAAACTTTCCTGCGAATTGCAATTTGAAAAACTTAAAGCTCTCGGTCTATCGGAATAATTTCCGTGATAGACGCATGTTTCATTAACGTAAGATTGATTTTCGTATACAAAAACGTCGTCATACGTCATATCGTGAGCGAAATTGTTTTCATACGGGTAAAGAAAAGTTCTGTCGCGGTCTATGTAAGAATTCTGGTGGTGATATCTCCGGTATGTTGAATGCCCTTCGGTTCTTGAATCCCCATATAAACTACGGTTCCTATTTAATCGCGTACGATTTTCTGCATAAGTTTTCCGAGACATGTTCTCAGATTTCGTAAGAGTGCGGTCTCTGTAAGGGTACAAATGATACTCTAATCGATCAGGTTCAAACGATAAGTTTCGCATTTTATTTTCGATAGACTGAACGGAATTTTTATGCCGGTTATTGTAAAAAGTGTTGCTGGAATTTTGAAAAGCGGTTTTTGTATCGCGCATACCGTACATGGGGATTCTCGTGGCTAGAAATGGTTTCGAGAGAATTTCGCGTGATTTTGCAAAATAGAATTCGGCTGATGCCTTATCCCATAAAGGCAAACGTAAAGTTGTTTCAGAAAAATCGTGTAACGAACTCAGCGAACATTTCAGTTTATGCTATTTTAATCGTGATTATGGTAAAAGGAGCGGATAAAAAAAATAAATGAAACGTAAAGTGGATTTTGGTACAAAAAAATGGAAGGACGAGTGGTAAAAATAAATAATCGTAATTAGATTGTTTTGTTTAGTGTGTGAGTAAAATATTATAAGAGTATTTGCAACAACCTGTTGTATTAATTAATAAAAATTTCTTCTTTTTGCGTTCTACAACATGGTACTTTTTTTTATAAAAAGTTGCCGCGAAACACAAAGTTTGGAAGACGTTCAAATATTAAAAAAAAAATATGTAACTTCATACGTCCGAAATTGCCAAAGTTGCGAAGGAAAAACGATTTTTTACGTGTAATTCTTTTCTTTTAATTTGGAGATATCCCCTAGAGACCTTTTGACCGACTTTTTCGGCTATGCCCTTTGGGCCAGATTTAGAATAAATATGGTGGATAACATATTCGTTGTACGGAACCTCCTCCACGTGAGTTTAACTCATACTGGTTTACTTTTGTTGTTGAAAAAACTCTTAAATAAAACACTACATAATTGACCCTCACTTGTAAATCTGGAGTAGATTGGGCTTCCTCCGAAAAGTTCCTTCTTTCTAATGTCTTGTCATGTTTTTCATGCTCTCCCGTAGACGGAAATCTGAAGCTAAACTTTCTCTTGTTGGGCGATGATGGCGTGGTTGGTGCCGATAAGTCGTTCATAGACCTGGTGCTCATCTCGTTCGCCATCGCTATGGCCGTATCCAATGTTTTCTCGTCCAAAGCAGATATTGGTTTCACAGTTGCTTGTTTTCGAGGCTTATTAAGTTTTTCCCTAAATGTTATTTAATAAGAGATTATTAGTCACTTAAATGTAAAAAATTAAGTACCTCAGTTCGTTTGTTTTGTTCGAACCCTCATGATCAGCAGGAGAAGGTGGTGGCTGCCCTAAACTATTCAACATTAGTTCCATTTCGGCCATAAGCGACGGTCCTAGGTCCAGGGCCGGGCTGTTCGTATTTTCGTCATCGCTTATTTCGTGGTATTCGTGGTCGCTATCTGGTGCAGGAGGTAACGGTATGTGATCGCCCTCAAGCAAAGGGGCCGCCTCAAGGTCTTTGTGAGGTCTGTAAGGAGTCACCACTTGTGTGGGAACTCCATTATACTATAAAAATGTGTTTCAAAAATTGAGAACGGCTTAATAATCGATTCTTACATCTACTTTTGAACCTCCAAGGAAACTTAGATCTCCGAAATAGGCCCCGTCCAACCCTACGTGTCCCGTGTGCTTTACCTCTCCTTGAGGGGCACTAATCATCTCACTGCGGAGTTTCCTACGAGCTGAGGTCCTCGTAGTGTCTGTACGAATTAGGGATGAACCTGGTAGATCGCTTCCTAAGTAAGCGACGACACTGACAGGGTCAAAAAGACCAGTTTTCCCAGAAGCTGACACGCCTTTCCACAGCGGGCGATGTGTTCTTTATTTTAATATTAAGATGTATTATAGTAGGTATATTTATTGAACACAAATAATTTGCTACATCTAAAGCGTTTTGAGCGGCCTTTCGTGTATCAGACTTGTATTAGAATTTTTCAGAAAGTTTTAGAATTCGTACGATCCAAAATATTTTAGAATGTTGATATTTGACAATGATTTGATTGAGATTGAACTATAGATTATTGAATGAAAGAATGTTCTAGACTTTTCGAAAGAAAGATCTAAAACATTACAGAATGTTCCAAATTTTTCAAAAATGATTTTGAATGTTCAAAAATGATCTACAACAATCCAGATTTTTCGGGTATGATGTAAAAGAGTCATCACAACTCTTACACTTTATCCAGGACTGTTATAACATCTCCAACTCTGAAGGAGAGCATGTGGGGTCCCTCTGATGAAGCACTCTTCGTTTGAACTTGTTCGGGTCTGCAGTCAACCAATCTGCTGCCCAAATCCGCAAATCGGGGCCGCGTTGCTGCCTCATGTCTCCAACAATCGTTCATGATAGCGTAGTATTCTTGAGGGCAACAATCAGGTTGTTCCAATCGTTGGAAATTGGGTTCATCGATCGCTTCTAAAATTTGTTGACCAGTTAGAGCGGCCCACGGTTGAAAGCCGTAAGAAAACATCTCCCATAGTGTGACTCCAAAAGCCCAAACGTCACTGGCGGTCGTGAATCGTAAGTAACTGATGCATTCGGGGGCACACCATGCTATTGGCAATTTCAAATTGACGTTAAAGTTTGTTTGGTAATAATCTTTGCCCTGGCCCAAAGCTCTGCTAAGACCAAAGTCTGATATTTTGACTTTATTTTTTGAAAATACTAGGATATTTCTAGCGGCTAAGTCCCTGCAAAATAATGAAAAGTTTTTATTTAGTCTGTACAGTTAGTTGTTTTGTTAATATACCGATGAATCAGTCTTTTGGCTTCTAAATATTGCATTCCATCGCATATTTGCACGGCAAAATCACAGAGAGTAAGTACAGGAAAACTTGATCTTAATGAAGGCTCTTTGAGGCATTCTAGAAGTGAACGTAGTGGGGCTAGTTCTGTGACCAGCATCAGACTGCCTGTGTCTAAAACCACTCCAAACAATCTAACTATATGTGGATGATCAATGGAATGCATTATGGCAGCTTCCTGTAATGAATTATTTTTGATAAGAGGAACTCCAAACGAAAGTCTTATACATTAGAACATACTTTTAAAAACTCAATAGTGTTTGTTTGCATCCGTTCTCTTGATAAACATTTTATGGCAACTTGAATTCGTTCACCTTCATTAGACCACACTCCTTGTTGTACTACCCCAAATTCTCCCATTCCCAATTCTTTATTGACTGTTATGTTTGCTGCAGAAATGATGTGTTTGCTAGGAACTCTTGGTGAGTTTGACAGGGTCAGGTTTTCATTGCTGCTTGCACTGTTGGGATCTGGACATGGTTGATCTTGTTTACGAGTGCTTAACAGTCTTTTAAATTTTGACAAGTAATTGTGTGGAAAATTCTTCTCGTAATATTTACGGAGTCGACGTATTTCAGGCTTAGACATGCCCAATTCTGCCAGGTCCTCATCTGTGGCAAATTTCAATTGCGAAGGATGAGTAACTTTCAAATCATTCCTGTAAAAAGTACAAAATATCTATGCACTTATACAATAATACAACAAATGAATAAATAAATTATAAATACTCAATGTAGGTGAAACAGCTTTTGGGAAGGTCATGTTATACAAATTTGTATTTAGTTTAATAATAAGTAATAAGATTTTTATACTACTAACAGATAAATTCCAAACTTCATTTGGTCTACTTATTGTATAATAAAAGAAAAAAAATAAAACAAGAAAAGTTTCACAATTTATTAATCCTCAACAAATTTGTGTTTTAAATTAATATGGACAAGGTACACGGGGTGGCGTGATCTGAAATACTTTTACCTCAATAATCATCAGTTTTTCTCTTGAAAATGGTTTCTAATGACCGAAATTAATTCACTTAGGATTAGCAAATCATATTTAGTAAAATTTCTTCTAGGTTTTACTTTTCTTGTTACTAACAGATAAATTTACAGTATGTTTGGGTGGAATTTTATTGTAAATTATGCTTATGTTGATGACACATAGCAGATGTTTTATTTAAATTCTATAAGATACTTACTTAAAACTACTGAAGTAATGTTGTAGTTCAGCTTCAACAAGGAATTCGTATAGACCTGGACCTTTCTTAATTGGTGCACTCATAACTACAGGTTCTCCTCTTATCCTTAATGCCCAAATTACCTCTAAACTGTAAACGTGCTGGTGTTTAGCTATAAGGCGTGGCCTCATAAACACATTAATGTTTATTTCTAAATATAACTGCAAAAACTTTAACTTTGCAATGCGGAATTATTTATAGCTCAAGCATGTGCAGAACATAACACTCTATCACTCTATCATTCCCAAATCACCTAATGATGAACCAGAAGAGATTCTGTTTTGTTTGTGTAGCTTTAAGTTGTTTTTACAAACACATACATTCTGTGTTATATATTTATAAAATTAATGTATTTGTTTATTCTACTAAAACAAAACACATGTAAATATGCTGATCAAACATTTTAAATATTTATTTATTACTTATCATGCTACTGAAATCATTCCTTGACAGTTTAGTTATTTCTTGCAACATTCCAAACACACAAATCACTTTGAAATCATCTGTCTCACAATGGTCTCACACCAAGTTTACACCTTTATAAAAAGAAATGTAGTACATAATGGTGTCTATTGTGTAATGTATATATAATAATTATAGTGAAAATCCGAAATTGGTTGTTTATCAAGGGATGTTTTGTTAGAATGGTTAGAATTAGAATCATAGACAAGATTAGCATTATACAAATTCATTGAAATTCATCATTTGCCCCAAAGCTGGCGCTGCATGTTAAGGGACTTTTGGGGACTTTTAATTGAGGGTAAAGGCTAGGTTAGGTTAGGTTCTAACGATATTCGAAAACGTTTTTGGTTGCACCCAAGTTATACCATTTATCCTTATAAACTAGTGATTCGGTTTGACATCTAGTCTAACTTAACCTAACCTTGTGGCTGTTTTGTTCAAATATGTTTTTCCTCAAATTTAGGGACAAAACACCTAACTTGGCAATCCGCCTTTCTCGTATTTTGTCATTTGTCAAGGTCAAACTCGTCCATCTAATCTAACCTAATTATTTTAACCTTTAAATTCTATTTTTTAATTCAAGTTGTTTAACTTAATTTTGAACGTGAATAACGTAAAATTAATAAATACTGGTCATGGTGTTCACAACAGTAGTTAATTTAGTAAGGGCTAGAGGTCCCGACGAATTTTGGAGAAAGCGAAAAATATTAAAACTTGCAGCTGTAAGTTGTCTTGAAATTACGTCAATTGATTCTTAAACATTTATTTACCAGTATTGCAATTATTTAGCATTACGTAGGAAGGAGAAGAAATTGCTACAGTATAGCTATTAGAAACGTTCATCGTGCTCTAGTGTATGCTACAAAATATCGACAATTGAGGAAAGACAATATGAAAGAGGTAATTGTTTATCTTTTTTATACACAGTTTCTTAATCATTGGTATTATAGTTACATGAAACCAGAATAATTGCTGGTTGTGAACAACATGGCATAACATTCAGGGACTTTACAAATGGTCTTATGAAATGTAATATTCTACTAAATCGCAAATCCTTAGCTGACTTGGCTGCTTGGGAACCTTTTACCTTTAAAGCTCTAGCGGATATTGCAAGGCAAAAATCTTTTGAAGATGGTATTAATGTAGAGCCTAGTCCTCAAAAATCAGTAGATGTTATCACTAGGGGAATGTTAAAATAATCCCTTCCTTCTAATATTTTGTAGTATTTAGTGTTTATTATAAATTACGTGATTTCTGTTAAGAATAGAAATCAATGTTAATTTTATATTTTATTTAAATTTCCTCTCCATACCTATTGAATAGACTGGATTTTATATGGAGCACAATGAGGTCAAATGTTGCAATACGTTTGTATCTAAATATTCGAGAACAATGTGGAACATTTCTGGATTTTGTTTAACGTTTCTAAAAAATTTCGAATGTTGCTGAATATTGACACGTTTCAAAATAATGTAGTACATGTTTGAAAATATTTCAGAATGTTCTAAAATGCCATTCAGACTTTTTCAAAAAGATTTTACATTACAGAATCGTCCAAAAACTTTACGCTGATAAATATTTTCTAGAAATTTCAGTGTTTGAATATTTCTAAAGATTTAAGGATGTTCCAAAACATTAAGCTCAATAATTTCTGTACTTAGTTCAAGTCAGATAGGATTACTAGGTTCTTTTCATTTTTTAAGAGGGTAACTGCTAGTGTTAAATAAATTGAATGTGTTTTGTAAAAATTTATTCACAATGAAAAATAACTCTAACAACAACTATTACAGAATCATACATAACTTAACATACACAAATGCTTTTAGTAAATGGTAATGACTCTAAAGGCATTTGCATGGGGTTTGTAAACATCAAACAGATCATAAAGAACTACTGGAATTATTGATGTTACAAAATGTTACATTTACTCATATGCAGAATAGCTATTCTATTCTATTTTTGCTAAAATATCAGATTCTCTGTACAAATGGTATTCTGTGTTTTCTTCAATTTCTACTTTAGTGCCTCCATATTCAGGGAGGAGCACTTGATCTCCTACTTGAACTGAAGGAGCTATTAATTGTCCACTCTAGATAAAATAAATACATGAGATTAAATACAGTAAAGAAAAAACTTGAAATGTTGAAACAGTAATAAATGTACATGAAAGTCACTAACAAAAAGGGAGAGAGAGGATGGTAGGACACCTAAGACATAAAGAGCTAGTACTTAATTAATGCATATTTGAAGTATTTCTTGGACATAAAAATCATAACTTTACTGGGTACTTACGTATTAACGCCACCGCGGCAAAAATTCTATTAACCTATAAGTTATGTGGTAGTAGGTGTGGGTTCGTGTAAATGCACGTAGGTAGGTTATATGGTGTAAGCGTGGACGTGTGCATTTACACGAACCCACACCTACTACCGCATAACCTATAGGTAAATAGAATTTTTGCCGCGGTGGCGTTAATACGTAAGTACCCTTTACTGAAGATGGCAAAGCAATTTTGTAGGTCATACCTGATTTCGAGAACCTTGTCCTACTGCAACAATAGTGCCTCTCAGAACTTTGCCTTGTGCTTTATCAGGCAAAACAATACCCCCTTTGGTTTTGGTTGCTGCTTCTGCTTTTTTAATTAGTACTCTGTCAAAGAGGGGGATCAGTCTTTTAATAGCTTGAGCAGCCTGAAAAATATTTTATAATACACATGAAACAAACTGTACAAAATATTTATACTCTTTCAACTTGAGCAGCCATTTTGCTAATTTTATTAAATGCTTATTTTGGATTTGTGATCAAAGAAAATCTTTCAGAAACGATCAATTTGATTGACGTGTGAGTTAAAACAAATGAAAATTATGTTTTCAACGAAGGCTATGATTTAAAAAATGGTATATTGAATGGGATGCCAACTTACCATTTTTTTTGTTTCTTAATATATTTTAAACCGAAAAAAGACTTTTTTATATACACGTGCTTGGAAAATTCCAGACGAACCGGTTCAGTCGGTAGAAATCGTAGAAATGTAGATAAAAAGGCTTATGATAAAGTGGATAAAGATAGTTATATGTGCATTACAGTTTGCAATCTTTATACATAAACGAGTATTTAGCTATTGTACATGAGGTGCCGCCACAGTTATTGAGATTTCACAAAATTGTATTGGTTTGTAAAAAGTTGGAGGGGTGACAGCGTGTTGTAGAAGGAGCCGGCATTGTTAGGTTATGCTTAATAAAATTGTAAGTTTTGTACCTTTAACTTTGATTTTTCTAATTCTGTTTAATTGTATATCTTCTATATACATTTATTTAGTGTTTATAGATATTGCATTTATGATTCATATGTATCTTCATCATAATTATCTTATTTCTTTCTAATGAATATATACAGGGTTCGTTCAAGTATTTTTGAGCTTCACTTTTATTTTGGTGACATAACTTTTTGTTGTTTATAGTATTATATATCATTTTATAAGTTTTGACGTAAATTATGTATTTAAAGAATTTTTTTTATGATTTGTTAGTAATTTTCCGTTTATTATTTAATGGTTTTTGTTTAGATTCCAGTGGGAAGACTTGTCGTGTCGTCTATAAAGTCAAGTATTAGTGTTCGCAAAATGGCGTCGAATATTAAAAAAGTAGATCTTGTTAATAGTGACAGGGAACATATTAAGAAAGACATTAGTGTTCAGTGCGGTAGTTATCTCACTGCTGACGAAGAAAATATAATTGTGTTTAAAAGAACTAGTTCTCCAGTTTTTGAAGCAGAATTGGCGGATTTGCCTGGACCCGCACTCGTCGAGGATGCGTTACAAATGGAGGATGACAAGGTAGGATTTTTATCATTTTGTTTATTGTAACGCAATTGGAAATTTTATTTATTATTTACTTGTTAGCCGGAGGGAATTCGCATACTTTTTCGTAAATTTATCATTTCATTGTATGCATACATTTGTGAAAAATTTGTATTCGTGTAAAAATGGTGGACATGTAGTACAATATATTATATTAATTTATAATAGAAAAAAAATTTCGCCACTGGTAAAATTAATACAAAGTTACTTAGTAGGTGTAAAGAACACTTTTTAGTATAGGTACTTACTATTTTTATTGATTTCTAAATAAATACAAAATCATAAAAAGACGTTTAAACTAAGTAGTCTGGACAACGGACGATTGCACGCAGCGGTTAGAATTTTTTTCAGATAGTCGATAATTACAGGACAATTGCACGCACCGTAATTGTAACTTATTAGTCATTACTATAGGTACAGTAGGTAGGTAATACTTATCTGGAATATAAATGAAGATATTCTAAATGAATCATTTTTATTTTTTACAAAATAAAGCCCCTGAAGAGACAATCAATCAAAACCTTACAATTATATGAATTTAATTTTGTTGGTATGAATAATAATGTAAGATCAATAAAAGCTAATCTTGCCAATAATCAACGACTGTTAATGAATAATTAAGCAACGTTTCGATCGTCAATTTCAGTCATCGTCAGGCTAATACACAACAACAAAAAACCTCTATTAAAACGATATAGGTATGCTGGCTAAGTACCCAACTACAGATGATATTATTTTGCAAACTTATAATTCACACTTAACAAAATTAATTCTCCTAAATGCAATTATTAATGCATATAACCTACTACACCCTAACCTAACCTAAAGAAGTGAAATTGCCTCTACAGAAAGAATAATTATTGACAATTAAAAGTTTCTCTGTTGGTCTTAAAGAAGATTTAACCATTTATATATAAAAAAAAAAAGAATAGTAGAAATGTAACTTAGGTAATAATTTCATTTTGATCATAGCAGGGAGGGAGGAAACTGACCGTTGCGTGCAATCGCCCTACACCTAAGTAGTCTAACTCTTTATAGATGTTAAATTTTTGCAACATAATGTTTGGCTACTAAATAGATTATTAAAATTCAAAATACGTTTCAAAATCTAAAACGCGTTTCGACACTCCACGGTGAAGAGTAATTGAGTTTTTAAATGTTTTTTTTTTTGTGGTGTTTTGTTAAGTTATATAGTATTCCACTGACTTCTTATGAAGAAACTGCAATCTCTAAAAATCTTCTTTAAACATATCTCAATTAAGTATTTCTATTTAAATTATAGTAAAAAAAAAAAAATATTGGCAACTAATTGCTTTTTGGCAATGATTTTAAAAAACCGTATTAATAATATTCATAGATTTTAATCATTGGAAGTATTTGTTCATTTGTTGTATCTTCTGTGCAACATGATTAACACTTACCTATTGTTTCTGCGGCCACTCTATGCAGGTTAAATTAGTCCAGTTTGCCTTTTGTTTTGTTTTATTTCTTCATTGTCTACTGGTCTTCCGTGTTACGTATGACAGCACCTCGTATATATGGATATAGTATTTACTTTGTTTATGAGCCACTCTCCCAAACAGTGGCGACGTTTTCCAACCCTTTACGTCCCCTAGGCACCTATTGTTTTCGGCTTAATCTGTTGTTTCGCGACATTGGTAGACCATTTCCAGTATTGTACTGTCGTAATTCCTTGTTTCGACAATCCGTCATTTACACATAAGGATTAGGTACATAATACTAGATACATGTAGTACATGGGTCCACAATTTATCTATGTGTATATGTGTTTTATTTTATGTACTTATGACAAAGGGGTTGTCATTTTTTATAATACTAGGTAAAAAAAAATATTTGAGAACAAACTTGCTGAAAAAACTGCACGAAAAAGCCGCCTTTTCAATGAGGAAAAGATAGTGAGAAGATACTAATTTTAACTATAAATTTATGGTTTTCATAAGATTTGCATCTTTTTGTAATATTATTTATCTTATCCCTCGCTCTTTTTGTCAGCAGAAGTAGGGAAGTCCCCTACGTTGCTAAATGAAGGTAGATACCCAGTAGATATACAAAAATTATTCGAAAAGTTGATTTTAATTTTACTTTAATACGCACGAACGGTTTTTAACTGTCCAAATTGCATGATGTTCGAAAATGTTTATAGCTTTTTTTTTTTAAGTAAAAGAACCATTTATCATGAACAGAGTAGAGAATTAGTAAAAATTCTGTCATGTACCTATTAAAAATATTACAGTATGTAAATAGACCAGTAAGCTTTTTTTAATACAAAAAGGATTGCCTGCCATAAATTTTATTAAGAAATAAAATTTTGTATTGTAGTTCAGGCATTTTTAAAATTAGCATTTAAAAATGTTTTTATGTTAACAGTAATTTGTCTGTATTTCAAAAGTTGTCCCAATTTTGTTGATTTACTGCAATACAGTAAATCGTCTATTTGTTTGAAAAATTTATGAAAATTCGTATTCGGTACACAGTTAATTATTTAATTTTACGACTGGTGCATGTGTGTGGTTACAGTCGTGTACTGGAATGTTTGAAACTTGTTCGTGTATTATCTATATCAAATATTTATTGTAATAGTACTGTCTGTTATGTAAATATTTATTATTTAAACTATTTGTTTACACGGAATGAGAATGGGAACGGTCACTACAATACTTAATAAATATAAAATTTTCGTATAAAATGTGACGGAACCGCGTAAAACTTTTGTTTATATCATTTTATTGTCCAGTGGCACTGTTCACTTGTAGTTGATGTAATAAAAAAACTTAATATATATTTAATTTACTTCAAAATCAGTGGCGACTCGTTGCAAGAAAGGGACCAATGTATAAAATGAAAGAGAAAACACTACATGGCTAATTTGCTATAAAAAGATTTTTTTTACTGTAACAACAGTAAAAAGTGATGAAGAGATGAGTAATCTAATGTAAATACTTACAGATATGTCGAAAAATGTTAAAAATTTAATTTTAATTTTTTTGTCTTTTGGGACTTTGTCTAGATTTTTGAGCCCCCAAGATTGCTTGGCCCACTCGCCATGCAGTCTGCGGGGGTGTATTTTACTCCACTTCATTAAAAGTACTAGTTTGAAAAAAATTCCTGCTCAATGATGTAGAAAGGGCAACTAAGTATAAGAACAAATTTTCAAGAGATTAGTGGTTGAGTTTTCTTGCGAAAGTTTAATCTTGGCCTTTACTGAGTAACTAGATAGGTATATCCTAAAGTATTTTCTTGTCATGAAATGGCTTGGTATCCGCCATTAAAGCATTAATCCCGGTTCTGTCTGGCAAAGTTACGTACTAATGTTTGTTGGACTGTCAAAAAGGACTTTGGAACATAGAAAAATTCCGTCATAATTCATGAGAAACATACCTTTGCAGCACAAACGTTCCTGTCTGTTAAAGTTGTCTCTTTGTTAGACCCGATATCTGTTCAAAATAGTTCGGGTTTCTGGCTGAAAAACTGCGCGAAGTGGTACCTGAAATACTTAAATAACATTTTCTATAATGATACTTTCGTTTAGGTGATTTTGGAACAACTTTTGTTTTATAAGTTTCAAGTATCTACCTGCATACCTTGTTAAAAATTTGTACAAGAATCATACATAACATATTAAATGGATTCAAATTTTGCTTGATGAAAAGCAAAGAAGCACATAATTGGATTTTTATTAAACTTAATTTTAAATAAGTACATATTTATGTAGCATGTTTCGACAAAACATTGGCTACTTTGGATATAATCGTAATTACTATGAAACATATTACATATTTGAAATAAATTATTCAGTGGAAAAATCGGTTTTTTGTTCCTTTGTCTTTATTGAAAAACCATATATCTGTTTATGGTATTTTCATTATGTCAACTCAAAAATATAACAAATATAATGGTATTCCAATGTGCAATGGTTTAGAAGTGTTAATAAAAAAAACTTATTTTCGATAATATCATTCAATAGGTACTTATTAATGAAAAAATGAAAAAAACGACGTTTCGATCGACAATTTTACGATCCCTTTTAAGTTACAAGTAAATTAATGGTGATAAATAAGTTGTCACTACATTAATTTTAATTCAATTAATTTGTAACTTGATAAGGATTGAAAAATTGTTGAAGGAAACGTCGTTTCTTCCATTTTTCATTAATAAATATTGAATAGTATCATCGAAAATAAGTTGGTTTTATTAAAAACAAATATGGATTCAATTCTAAAAGTTTTCACTACTATAGTATTTTGATTTATTATAATAGAAAAGCATCGCTAAAGTTTGGTAGAATTATTAAAGAATTACTGTAATAATATGTTTCACCCCCTCAGAGGTGAGTTTTAAAAAATTCTTTCAATCTACAGCAGCATAACATGCTGTGGAGGGAGGGGAGTTAAAGATATTCGACAATGGGTTTTTCTTGATGTCTGTTTGGTGGTTGTGGTTAAGCAAGGATTTATTATTTTTTATATCTATTAATTTCTAATGAAATATTTAGTAGTGGTGATTTTAAATACATTAATGTGAATTAAATCCTTTAACCAACTACATATTACCTCAAATTAATGAGGAAAAAATGAGGAACAATCTGATGATGACGGCAATAGATTTTTCTTCATTAATTTGAGGTAATTTGCAGTTGGTTCAAAGATTTAATTCACATTAGTGTATCTATTAATTTTTATTACACTTCCACAAGATTTAATTTCTAGCCTTTTTGTGCAACCGAGATGATGCAGTATTCCTTGCAAAATTATGATTTTAAAGTATTTTTGAGTATGTGGATTCTATCGTTTTTAGTCTGTAACTTCTTTTATGTTCGTATATTCTTATATCGAAGCTTCTTCCTGTCTGTCCTTTATAAGTAGTTAAGTACCATTGCTTATAAATTCCCGATTATTTTAGTATATCATTTAAATTCGCAGTAGTAGTTACGTAGGATAAACAGAAAGAAGTTTATTTTGTGGTTTTATTTATTATTATGCCACTAATCAATACAGGCATGAGTTTAAATTTAATTCTAATGATGTGTGTGTATTCCATAATTCTAAAAAAAAAATACTTACCAATATTTCTAAAAGTTTTTATTAAAGCGAAAGAATCGATCTGTTCGAAACTTAGTTTTATCTGAGCATCTCCGGGTATTATGTCTAAATTATAAGTCTTAATTAAGTGGAATGGATTATTTATTACACTAATCACAATTTATCTCTGGATGAGATGACGTAGCATGCGGTATAATAATGGCAGACGATCCAGATAAATTTGGGTTACGATTGTCAACTTGTTTCTTCTATTATTGTCGCGGAGGCGGCGTCATGTAGTACTCGTCGACGACGCGACGTCGTAGCGGACGTCGACGTCCGGCGTAATTCGTTCGTAATAAAAAAGTGGCTTTTCTTGGCCGTTATCCTGGTTTTCCGACGCATTGTACATTGTACGTAATCACGACGTTCACGTAAACAGCGTCTGATCACTCCTTACGGTTTTATGTAATACATTCACGATCAGTTATCTACAAACAAAAAAAGTTAAAAATATATCGGGTATGAGATTATTTCATTGTCGAAAATCACTATGATATACTTTTGGACAAGTTTATAATTTTAAAAAACTGCTCAAAATAACAAAAATATTGATTTTTTATTAACTTATATAACATTTATCTACCACTAGTTAGCAAAAGTAAAAAAATGCAAACCGCATTATTCCTTTATATTACCAATTTTTTTAATGAAATATTTCCTTTAATATCAATTAGGGTTAAAAAGTTATGATTATAATAACATTCGTCGTTGCCCATCTTCTGCATTAAAGTCCTTATTCAGTTCCAGTTCCGTTTCGAAATGATATATTGCGGGAAATAGTGAATGCATTATAAACCTTTATTAAAGCCCAAGGGGTTTCATTATGGTGTGGCTTTCGCCTGGGCCGCGCGCTCTACCATACGAAAATTGCATTCTTCAGCTTTTACAGGCCTGACGAAACGTTGGTGAAGGTAAAATCGTCCTAGGAATAAAAAAGTAAAAGGAATGCTTCGTTTCGTCCTACAATGGACGGTACATATAAGCAGTATTTTGCATTAGATTAATCGAAAGTAAAAAAAAATATACTTGCAAACGTAAAGGAATATCTATCATATTTGTCATGTTGTTCCGAAGAAAAGAAAAATAAAAACAGTTAATTTTTGTCTCTATATGTTTCCGAGGGTTGCTTATGAACCGATTTTAATTTTTTCTTTTTTAATTTGTAATCAGACCATGCCCTTGGAAAATCCTCAATATGAAGTAGGAAATGTAAAGTAATTAGGGGTAGGTTTATGACAATCAGGTTAGGCTAGTGCAGAGTCCTTACTATGTTTGTTCGTCTACTTAACATTTTGACTTTGTATGAGAAACGTGAAAATATTTCAGGATGTGTTATATAATATGGATTCGTTAACCGAGGTCCAAAGCCGACTTAAGGGAGTTGTTCAATCAACAGAATGTTCTAGAAAGGTCCTGGAATTTTTTAAAAACTTTTCGAGTTTAGAAAATTTTCGAGTAATGAGACTTTTTACCTTCAGAATCATATCACAATTTACACAAATACTTAGTTAATGTTGTTACCGTTGATGTTAAAAAAATATTTGCATGAAGAATGTAGAAGGCGCCATCTATCGTCAATTTGTCCCACTAATATTGGTTATAGTTCCAGTGCAAAGTATAATTTATTTGAGACCGAATTTGAATTTACAAAGAATCTTTAATTTAAGAGTTTCCTCTGTGGACTAAAATACACGTTCCGGGAAAATATAATATCCGTTTAACAAAGTATCCGAAGCAGACTGCAATTTGAGAAGTTTTCCAACTAAAAGGACCGTTCGAACCGACCGCTTGAAAAGTTTTGAGTGTATTATTGGTAGCTCCTCGTTATGATGCGAAAATTATGAAATTAGAGCTCCAGTTTCGTATCCCGTTTTTCAGTTGCACTTCAAGAAGGTTTTTCATAGCAATTTCAAAATGAGAATGGCTCACACATTTTGCTAAAAATACCCTCTCTTTTGAGTAAATAAAATTTTATATAAGAACTTATAAATCTCCATTAGGTACTTTTTAACCCATCAAAAAAGGAAAAACAAAATCTTTCATCTATTTGATAGAAAAATATGAAGAATTGCAATCGGATGGCTCCCCTATAATAATGCTAATTCATTTCCTAACTTTTCCATTTACCTACTTGAAAGTTGAATGTTGATTTTGTTGTACGATGCAATTTTATGCATTTCGATCGCTCAATTTCAACGTTTAGCTGTTTCTTTCTGTGCTACTGTCGAAGTTTCTGACATTCAGTTCCGCCAGATCCATTAATCAACTTCCTCCGAATAGAAGTACAAGTTACAGAGGAAGAAGGATCGGTAAATTAGGCAGTCGTCGAAACGCAAAAACACAACCATATTTGAAAGAGACGTCTACCATATCGAAAAGAAAAATGACGGAGAAAAAAGAAAAAGGCATGAATAGTAGGTACATATAATCTACACGATCACTTGTAATAAATTTTAAAAGAAAAAATGTACTTTGGTCTGCAGTTCAACACGTAATAAGTTATCATGGTATCAGTTAAAAATGGAAATAATTAACTTTGAAAATGCAAAGATCGATTGTATTACGATAAACGAAAGTAAAAGCGATTGCTCTTATAATTGACAGCAATAGTTGTGCAAAAATTACAGGGAACAAAGTTAGAACAAAACTAGACCAAAAGGAATAGCTTTTAGTTCAAAATTTAATTGATTATTCAATAGTTAATTAATTAAAAAGGAACTGATGTAATGGTTTTTAGGACACACAAACTTCTCTCTCTTTATTTTCCGTTTCAATTATGAAAGTAGGGGCAATGTTAAATGAAAAAAATGTTCAACTCATATCGTAATTAGGTAAGGTTTGATTTGATTGCTATTATACGTAGGTGCATAGAATTGGGACCCAAAAGTCGCGTCACACATTTCGGAAGCTAAAATCTAAACCTCTATGTCGTGCATTAATTTTAGAATAAAACTTAAAATTAATTGCGTTTTCTCGTATTAGATGAGACGAGCATTTGCGCAATTTTTTAACATTTATTTACTGTTAAAAATTTTCCATTTTCCTTTGTAATTTCGAAAGATTTGATAGCTGGATAAGTTTGAGTTTTAACGTATGCTCTATTCAAATATTAAAGAAGCTCCGCTTCTTTGGCGTGTCCCAAAGATATGAACACTGTTTTCTATTATTTACGGGGGTACTCTTCTGGTACAATAAGTTCGAGAAAGAGTAATTGTATAAGTTTGCAAAAGTTAAAAGCATAAATTATGCAATTTTCAACACGGCTTGCCGAATAATTGCCAATTATCTGACTAATAAAGCAAAACAGCAATAACTTGGGTGTAACGAATGCCTTTCTCGTTGGTTATTGTACATTTAGCGCTATTTATGGTGGCAATTCGCCCCTAAATTAAGGAAAAGTAATAACACAGAGTCCGGACTGTATAGGCGCGCACGAAATGCCATATTGGGCACTCCAACTTTTCTGGATTTAATTATACAATTCACTCCGATGTGGGTTAGTGATCCATTTGTTATTCAATATTACCAGAAAAATAATTTTAGGAACAGAGTAAATTATAAGTAATAATTAATTTAAAGGCACATTCAACAAAATACTCTTGCGCTCATTAAACTCCGCTTTGGTCGATTATTATTTTCTTAAACTTATTACTGTTATGATTTTTAAGTTGTTTTTTTTTCGTGGACAAAAGTGATAGAAATATTCTAAATAGATACGCCACTGGATTACTCTTAAAAAGACAGCTTAAGTATGTGTTTACAGAATCCCAACATCTCGTGAAATAAAAAGTTATGGGCAAATTTTCAAAATGTATTTGAGTAACTCAAGAGTCCAACGGTTGATTTTCGAAAATCGTGCCGATTGAGACTTTAGGTCATCAGTACCTACATAAATAATATTTTTGGAAAGTTTGAGAACATTAGTGGATTAGTTAGCAGTAGCAATAAATTATTTGTGTAATATGTTTAAAATTTGTTTCAAAATCCTTTTTTGTTTAGAACGTTTTTCCTCTACAAAACAATTTTTATGACTTAAAAGAATTGAAATTTTAATAATTGAATAGGTATTTCAAATTGAACACTGTGTGTCTCCTAATTTACCTCTGGCTTAAATCATTTTATTTTGAAACGTAAAGTATTTGAATGTGTCCGTCTAAAAATAATAATATATACTTGCAATTAGCTCTTCTATTTTTGTATTTTTAATTTTAAAATATTTTTTGTCAGTGTTTTATTTTTATTTACGGAACACGTTACAGCCGAGCTACAGATTATTCAAAAGGTCTCCCTGTCAATCTTTTGCTTAGCCGTTTTCTATAAATAATTTTGGACACGTTGTATGGTCCCTGGTCACAAAAAATCAATCACACCCACATCGTCAGCAGCTCTACGGATCTCCTCTCATAATTTGCACATTATTTGCTTTTGTTCTCCTCACGCCTAATTAAATTAAATTTTGAGATTCCACAAAAGTTCGAACTAATACTGTTTAATCGGAACCCTTAAAGGGTGTTATCAAATTACTATTATTGGAAATTTATCTCGATAAAAAGACTCGACCTTCAACGTTAAATTAAGGTCTATTTTTAGTTACGTTGGAAAAGACGACTCATTACTTTGGCCATCGCAGATAAAAAGGCACAATTAATAAACCAATCAATTAGAGACTAATTGCTTTAACACCATGAAAAAACATTTTGCAGTCAGTTTTTGATCTCTTTTCTGCTTTATAGAAATGTATCTACGTTACTATAATTTTAAAAAAATAATTCGATTTTTTTTAATTTGCAGTTTAAATTAAATTAATTTATAAATCATACCTACTATAATTTTAGATTTATAACCAACGACTGTTATTAGTCATTGTATGTCATTTAACTTGGCCAATTTTAATTTCCTTTTACAAAGATTAGCTAGCTTTTTTGATATCATGAAGAGATTTTTACAATCAAAAATATTGCCAACGACAACGATTATAATTGTAGCATTAATTATCGAAAAATTAGTCAATAAGTTTAATTTTTTACTTAATGACTGAATTATCAATCTCTTATAGGTAAACGTAATGAAAAAAATTCCATTTTTGGAAAGTTCAGGAATTATAAAATAAATTGGATTGTAGTAAGAAATACACTGGATTGAATTATATGAACGTCCTACTACTTATTTAAAAATTCGTCCGATTTCTTCTAATCCAGAACTTGTCTTCACTCTCATCCATCGCCCCTTCAGGGCACAAGCCTTTTTTGGTTCGGGCATCCCAAAATTTTCCAACTAATGAGAAAATCATCGAAAATGAATGTTTAAATGTTTTTTTCTCATAGAAATACCCGGAAATGGTGTTTTTGAGGTTCTGAAATTTGAAAGTGAAAGACACAAAGCCCAAGATTGGGGGAGAAAGCAGGGTGTGGAATCGGATCAAACTTTAGATTTAGACGAGGATGAGCGTTATCATGTTTCAAAGTCGAAGGTGTTTTAAAGTTTCACTCCTCATTTTCTTACTACGTTTTCACACCCTCCTTACTTCCCCGATCTTGCGCCTTAGCGTTTTTCTTCTACTCAAGAAAGACTTCAAAGGTAACCATTAGACCTCGGGCGTTGACGTGGCGGCAATTAATTCCAATTAATTATATTATACAGGACTACGAATGTATGAATGTTCATCACATTATATTCGCGGAAATAGGCGTTTTTTTTTCTGGAGTGTTAAAAATAAACGTTTTTTTACACCTTGAAAAATTTATATACATGTCAATCTCTCAAAGTTGAAATCTTCCCACGTGTGTGAACGACGAGTCGTGCTCTGTGCTGTTCTAAATAGTTTTTCTTACCAAGTGATACGTTAGTTAGTTATTCTCCCACATTTTTGTACATGTTCTCATTCCCGAAGTCGTGTATGGTACACTTACTAGACACGTGAACGAATTACACTTTTTTTATCCCTTTTCTAATAATAGATCGTCAAGTGAAGAAGTTATGACGTACGTAACTTTAATCTTCCCGACTCGTTAATTAACCATCGGTAATTAAATGAAAACATGAGTTGTAATGAGTCAATCGATTTTTGGCTCCTGTATGGGTCGGTCAATCGTAGGCGATTACATAGTGGGTTGGAATTTATCTGTATATAAAATTAACTGAGAAAATGTGAATCAGATCGCTATTGGGCAGAAATTATATAATGCGCCCCTGAAACGTAATTAAATCGTCTAAGTTAATACCTTTACAGAAATAATTCACCCTATAGGGATCTTTGAGACAGCCCTTTCTAGAGCTCTTGTAATTAAAATTTTTAACAATTTTTGTGCTGTTTTGTTATCACTCCAGTTGTGCTGATATTGAATTAATTGATTTCTCGTTAAAATAATTTATCGTCCAAATTCAGGGACGAAAGGCCTTTCTTTTTTAGTTCAGCATGGGTTAAGGTTATCGACTTGACCGATGCGATGCGTCGCGACGGTCTTGGGGTGAGGAGGTGGGAGAGTGGAAAGGCAATTCAACTTTTCCTTTAGATCAGCGATCCCTCGAGAACACAATTTATAAGACCTTATAATGGTATACAATTTTTTGGGGCTGAGATATAGAGCTTTTTTTCTATTCATTTTGGTTTTTTGTTCACTTAGATGGAGCTGTTTTATGTGTAAGATTATAATAATATAAACAAAAACTTGAACAATGTATTCTTGGAGAAAATAAATTAAAGAATTCGTATCCGTAAGAATCTCTTGCTAGAAAATGTTATTTTTGAGTTACTTTTGATATCAACGTGAAACTGCTGTTTTTCCTTTAAATTATTTCTTTTTTTTTTTTTTGAAAAAATTCTGTGTAATTTTAACATGTCTTCTTATTTGAAAGGTGTGTACTTATTTCATAAAAGTTTTAGTAAATATTTAGAGCAGATAACTCGTATTAATACTGCGTATATTGTAGGTACTATAGATTGTAATGTTGTACGATCTTTTTATAAAGTGCATTTTGGCATTTTTTCAAATTTACGTTTTAGAATGTACTTCCTTCATTCATACTCTTGACGTACAGGACAGGCATAGAAAATTTTCTTATATGTTCGTAGTATGGTAGCATGAACTACTGATAGTCGGTTAATTTTTTCATCAAAAGTTTCATAAAAGTTGTGTTTTATGATTAAAAAAAAAAAATGATGTGGTACAATGCAAAATACAAGATGTAAATTAATAATCTAGATGAAAGTAGAACGTGGAAAATACTGCTTTTAATTCATTTTCCGATCAATTTCTAATTTAAAATGAGATTCTTATAAGTGAATATTAAAACAAAAATATGCTTGTAGTTTTTAAGAGAAAAAAACAATGTTTTCTTGGTTTTGTGTATATTTTAAAATGGAAAATAGAATTAACTTTGAATAAAACACTAATATACCTGTATATTTAAATTTTAGATTCAGAAAATAGAACATTTTTTTAAATCTACTATTTGGCCCATTCTCTCTTTACAATTTTGAATGTTTGTAGTTACAGTTGTTCTAAACATACTTTTTATTCTTTTGTACAAGTACATCGTCCAGTCTAATTATATGTGATAGTTGTTTGGCTTATGCAGAAATATTTTTTTTTAGAGAGTCTTAAAAACTCAAAGAACATGTAGATATTTATAAATTGTCCACCTGGCGTTGTAAAGTTTTTAATGCTATCTCAAGTCTAGACGTTTGCGTAATGAAACAAAAAGTATTCAAACTTGACTAGTGTCACAAAAAACTAGGGGAGTCAAAATATCTAATCATATATAATAAAGGACAAATCGTCATATGGGTAAGAGAGTCAAAAATATCACACGTAGTATCACAAGCAGAAAGTTGGGTCATGTTCAGCGTCCAGAATAACGAATGTATCGAAATTTTTAATTCTAAAATTAAGAACTCAATTAAGAAAGAAATATATAGGTATGTCGGGGCTATTGGAAAGTTTGAATCTTCATAAGTATACAATTTTCAAAAAAATAAAATAAAGAAACAATAATTTTTTTTCACTACTATAGTGTATCTGCCTACCACACTTTTAAATGATGAAATAACGTTGGAAAGTTTCATCAAAAAAATCAAAACTGGCCGCACTGCCAAAAAGATAAAGGTTACATTTTTTTTGTTACTGTTGTCGGTCAGGTAGGTACATAAATATTTTCGTATTTGGGGCGTTTGTTGTATATTCCGTACCAACCATTAATTTTGTGAACTTTAAAGCCCAAATCGATTTGGTCACGATAAATAAAAGTTATAAGGGAACAGCCGTCTCGCTTGTCGTTGAATTCTACGTAGGATACAATTGCTACAATAAACAATCCACGCCTTATCATCGGCACAGGCGGAACTGGCCGTTAATCTTTTAAACGACGCATCGCATGGTGACGCCGTACGACGCCGCGGCGCTTACGTGCTCTCCGAGTATTACAAATTGTTTCCGGATTACCTGCATGTAAAGTCCGCTTTTGTAACGTCACATACATATTTTTGTAAATCTGTCTTTGATCCCATGAACAATCTACGTGATAGATTTTATTTTATCGCTCGCAATCCGCACGTCCAGAATAACAATTTGAAGTACATATGTATTACAAAGAACTGAAGTGTACTTTATAATTTTTTTTATTTGGTTTCAATATAGGTAAATATTAAAGACTTTAATGGGACAAATTTGATGCTGTGGATCATAGAGCAGACGGTTACTCTCTACTACAAAGCCAGTTCTTCTTCAATGGCAATTCGAATAACGAATAAAGCTGCTCTCATTTTGTTCAGACGTGGTGACACTTCCCCTTCAATTTCTCAAATTGTTCTAAATTTATTCACTGGTAAATTTATTTATATTTTATTTTCTAAAGTAGATGTCGCGGTGGGATTTGCCGCTTCCTATGTTGCTTTGTCATTTGGTTGTTTTTAAAATTTCCTGCGGTGGATTGACGATTTATGATGAAATATTGACGATTGTTTTCTTGATGTGACTGGCTGATTTAAACTTTTACAATTTGCTAATTTATTTTAAGAAGATGATATAGACGTTTTCATAATGTTGATCCTTTAGTCTTTGCTAGTGCCAAAGCTATTCATTTGGTGCCCTTGTTTATTAATTGCACCCCGAGGGTGCTTTAAATGAATAAATGTGTAAATAACTTAGTACGTCTTAGTAACTGAAGGTTTAATCGTCTAACGAACGGACGTGTTCAGTGTAAATCGAAATATTCCTGTCAAACGCCAATCTTCGATCCTTTGTCTTCGAATACAACGTTATCCTGACAGTCGATTCGCATAAATAACGAGGATTTTAGTTCGTTATTCATAATTGACTTTGAAACCGACGTTGAGTTCTCTCCAGGGCTGTAGCTAGAATCAAAACTTATGCAGATATTTCTTTTTCGTAAGGAGGATGAGAAAACATGGTATTTGGAATAAAATACGTCACTTTTCTCTTTTTTTAATTTCTTGCGAAAAAAATCATCAACAATGTAACAATTTTTTTCCAATGGAAAGGGTCTTTTTTATTTAAATATGGAACAGTACGTATAGTGAGTCACTTTGATATACTTACAAAGAATCGTAAATTAAGAATGAACTTCCACTATCAGTACCCATAAAGCTAAAAATAAGTAAAAAACTAGCCTAAAATAATATATCGCACTAAAGTAACTGCAATCTTAAAAGGGTTTAACGAAGATATGAATTGGTTTCAGAAATTTCAAAAAAATTAGAGCATATATCATATATTATATGTTATCCATTTGCGCTCTTGTTTTTATTGGATTTATTTGCTTGTTTTATTGTCTTGGAGGAGAGTGGGCAAAATAAATTCTGTGGCGGGCATTGTCCACCATGCTCCCCACTCCGTATCAAGCTACGGCCCTGAGTCCCTCGCCAAATGTTTAACGTACCAGCTCCAACTGATTGTGATGAGCCATTTTCTCCAAAACCAAAATAACTTTTAGTTGGGTCCAAATTCATTAAAGTGAGATTGTTTATATGAGGTTGATATAACTCAATGGAACAAAAATGTGGCTAGTGGTGTTACCTTAAATGAAAAATAATTTTGTCTGAAATACCTATTGCAACATCTCAGTTAAATACTCATATAGGTATTTTATATCCTTCAACTTTCGAATTTTGGTTTTTCTGGCCCCAAAAAAAAATTCCGCCTTCCTCCACTTTCTTGTAAATCCGCCACATTGATTGTTATAAAACTCGTCGTTTTTGGTCTGTGTATACTATAGGTACGTATCGGCGGTAACTGAATTATTTTCCAGTAGTACTCAATGGTGTACTGTTAGAATGTAGCCCGACTTCCTCATTCAGTAACTAACATCATTGTCCATGTCAACTGGTGACTGTTCTGCTCCTTCAGGATGCTGCCTTGTACGTGATAGTGCATGTTAAAATGTCAGTCACACAACGAGCTGTCTTTTAGGATTCACCAGCCGGTAATCGTATTATATATAGTGCAGTTACGGTCTGTTAAACTGAAATTGTTATTCAAGCTGCAAAATACTACATCCTAACCTAACTGTCGGATGTGTACCTATAGTTTTTTTTTATTGAATAAAAATGTAAATATTAAATTTATGAAGTTAATTTTCCCCTTTTATTTTTAGCTGGTAATCAAAATATCGGCTATCAAGAAGGGTGTACAAAAATAAAAATTAAATAGGTTTACAAGGGATGTGACGTGGATTATACAGGGTTGGGTAAAATCTAGTATGTGGACATTTGTAATGACGCTGAATTTGTTTTAGAAGCATAATGTGTTTATAAATTTTTTGGGTAATTAAAATTGCTCTCCTAATAATTTAAAAAAGCTTCACTTAAAGTAAAACGACTGGCTTTTATTGTTACTTCATCGTATAATTTTCAACTTTACCCTCGACACAAACAGTCGCAGAAAGAGAGGAGAGATTTTGTATCCGCAACCCAGAAAACTTTCCTTTTTAGGTCGTACGTTTGATGAATAAAACTAGTAAAATAATAGAAGTTTGCCAATTAAAAGTTCAAAAATACTTTCATAGTCAAAACGCTTACAAAAAGGCTAAAAGATTAACGGTTCGTTGTGACATAAATGTCAATCGATTCATCACTAACCGCTTTAACTTGACTTATGAGATTAGTTTTTGATTACAAATTGGGGATAAGTAGGCTGCAATCGTTAGAGGAATGTTTATTCCCGGAAAAAGAGGTCAGCAATTTTTAATGTAAAGTGTATAAAAGGGTTGCGCAGCATCAGAGGGGATAAAGAGGGGTTGTAATACGTTTACCAAACAGCGAGTAGTAGGTACTGGGTAATAACTGATTTTAGTGATCGGTTATCGATAGTGGTCAGTGTGTCGATAAATCGGTAATTATCAAATATATCGATATTTTTTTTAATTATCATTAACACACCACTAGTGTTCATCAATCATCAGTTCATCAGATCAGTAATTGTCGATACGTCGATAATTTTGCTCAGACCTAGATCAGGTTCAGACTTCTGATTAGCTCTATAGTTAGTTCTTGGCGATAACTAATTTTGTCGACAAAAATGTAGATGCATTAATAAACCGATATTTTTGTGCTGAAAAAAATGCCGTCTTATTTCTCCACCTTGCATGTAATACTTTGAGGTATTTTTTATTATTTATTGTCTGTTATGTCCGTAGATATTGTAGTTCTGACATAAACAATACTTAGTTTTTCCGCAACGATAGCGTTACGTTCTAATTCTTCACTGTGGCTTTGTTTTTTGAGTTTCCTCGACACAAAAAGTTGTTGCTACAAATTTTCGGCTACATCTTTCTCTATTGTGTTACGGTGGTGGGTGGTTGGATTCGCCTCCCTCTACGGATTAAGTGAAAGCATTAGACAGATTGCACGTAGCCAGTTTTCGTTGGGAATGTCGGCGCGTGTAAGTGGAGAAAGATGATGATATTGAAAAGATGCTTTGCTTTGACCGCGAAAGAAAAGACGAATGAATGACGCAAAGAAGGAACGTTTTTAAAGGCGTCCTGGAAGATTTGTAATGCGCGTTGTTTTAAATACTTGCTAAAAAAAACTTCTTTTATTACAAACAACTTGCATCCTTCATACAGGATTATGTACCTGCGTAAAATGTTGATTGTCTGTTGGTTTAAATTATTCAATACGAGGTTCCTCAGTTTTCTCTATGCCCATTTGCTCGCGGTAGTAACGATAAGTTGTTTTTAGGCTTCTATATAGTTATAATAAGAACATTTGGTCCCATGGCAGTGGGTGGCAAAGAAAAATGTGTCTTTCTTTTTCTAATACTTTGTATTTCTTATAAATTTTGATGAAAAGGATTTGAAAAGCATCTAATGTGTTGTGAATTAAGAATTACTGAAGTATTACAATTTTCTAGGAGGTGCCATAATTTGCACGAATGTTGAAATATTTTTAAACATTTCTTATTGTTCGAGAACACACTACAACGTTTCGCAAATTTTGTTGAAATGTTACAGAATGTATTACAACATTCTGAGATAATGTGGAATGTTTTGAGCTGATTTGGATTGTTCCAGATTTTTTGAAGTAGATTTACAATCTAACAGATTTTTCGAAAGATCTACAATCTTAAGTGTGAACACGATTAAAGAATGTTTTACAATCCAGGATATTCCAGAATGTTCGAGAATAATCTGCAATGTTCTGTAGTATTAAAAAAAGGTATAGGTACGTCGTTTTATAACGTTCCAGGATGGTTTAAAATGTTCCAAAATGATTTATAATCTTTCAAAAACGTACAAAGTTACTTTAAAATGTTAGGAAACGTTCTAGAATGTTTCAAGAACTCTATCGTTCTCGATTGAGCATCACTGAGCATTGGAGTTGGTTAACTATATTTTAATGCAAAAGAAAGGCAGGTAGAAGGTACGTGTAATTCGAAGGGAATTTCTTAAAACTCTAAATTCGAAACAAAAAAAAACTTTATTTTCCTGATTTCAAATGCTTCTGTACCTTTTTTTCTTCGTGTTTAGTTTAAATTCCTTCAAAATTAGTGTAATTAAAGCGAGATATGTTTGCATTGTGTTGTTTTGCTCATGGTTAATTATCCGAAGATTTGCGACCTTCTTACAATAGAATTTATTTTAGTTGAATTGGGCCGCCATATGTGCACATCAGTTATAAATAATATAAAATAAAACTAAGCTAACGGCAGCCCTGTCAGCCTTATGCCATGACCTTGCGAATACTTGGTTTGCTTCACATGAAACAACTGCGCGTCTGTAATAAGAAATTTTTGGCAAGGGTTTAAAACAATATAGTCGTTGATAGATGAACTTATTGTGTGGACACAATGAAGATAATTATAATTGTTGCGGTAAAACAATTGCCAATATCGCATACCAAAGGCGAGATGGTAATTACTATATGTCGGTTACGCAAAATTTATAATTTCATTTTGCAATTACCACATTAGCAATCATGAATATGGATGTACAAAATTTGCCAACAATGACTCATGTGGTGGATGTTCAGTTGTTGGTAATACTTTAATTAATGTGTTAGGAGTGAGTGCAAATTTAAATATAATATTAGTCCTTTAGTACTCATATATTTACCTTCAGTAGTTATAAGAAGGAAGGCCATTATTTGTAGCTATATGTAATAGAGCCTTTTTCAACCTTTCAAGCAAAGGACGAGTGTGAATCAGTAGGACTAAATAACATTTTTTGTTAAACGAAAATAAGTCACACTTTCAGCGATCCCCCTAACAAATATTACGTCACAAATGCTAAATCCCCATTAAACGATTTCTTGTGACTAAAAATGGCATACAGATGAATAATTTAAAAAGCTTTATCAACTACCAAATTAATAAAAAAAATTGAAATAAAATTGATGAACTGCGAACGTTACATTTCCTTATTTGCGAACCTATTCTATGAACAGCCCCTGTGGGAAAGTTTAGGAGCATTTTTGATATTTCAACGCATTTTCAAATTATAGTATGAATAGACAATTGTTTATACGTTTTCTTGAGCTTTTTGAACCATTTTAATAAACTAATCGGAGTGTGATAGGAAAAGTTGTACGCTACGCAATAAATGTTGAAAAAAATTGCGAAAATTTTCAAAGCATGACCATACAGGCTATTTTTGACGACTCTCATGGGCCCATTTGCTGCTCTTATCTTTAAACCTAGAACATAAATACATATTTATATTGAGCGATTCTAATGGGTATTTAGCTTTCATGTCTGGCTCGTACTTGTCAGATTTTTTGCAAATGAGTGTATTTGAGAAGTACAAGGAGTATTTATAGATGCTGGTAAAATCTGACATTCTGTTTTAAACATACGACCCATTTTTCTCGAATTAGAACATTGTCTATTTTAGTTTTGCAATTGCATATGGAATTTTAAACTGATGTTCACGATAATTTATAACTTATATAAGTATTTACTGTCAACATAACTCATTTTAATTGTCTAATAACAATAACGAATTAAGTTTAGTGATGCTTGAGCTTAAAACTTCTTTTATTAATCACATAAAGGTAGAAGAAGTTTAAAAATATTCCTCTCTCTGTTGGGTTACTGTCTTATTTTGAGGGCAAGTAAAGCGCGTTGTGTGAGTTTGTCACATTATTTTAAGAGATTAGGGAACTCCCGGGACAGTTTATGTAACGATCACGTGTTGGACACGTGTACAGAAGTGCTTTGGTTTAGTTTTATAAAACGAACTAACATTAAAAATCATTATCATAGAGTCGTCAGTCAGTCGATTGGCTATCCTGAACTGATCTTTGTATTCCTTATTTGTATTTTTTAGAATTCAAGAGAAACAGTTTTTAGTAAATGAAAATTGGGAATTAAACGGAAATTCCATTAAAATTCCTCTCCTCCTTTCTTATTTTGAAAATTAAAAAGGGAAAAATGTTTTCACTCGATCTTAGACAGAATTCAAAAAATAGATAATAGATATATTCAGCAATTTCCCTTTACCATCCTGTACCATATTACCTGCATAACTACTTTCTAGTTAGCACAAATAAATTTGGGGCAGATTTAAGAGAAACTTACCAGTATTTTTAGTAATCAAATTGTTTTAATTTGAGTCCACCCCTGTTGTATGCTGTTGGTATTGGAGTGATAGTCATCTGAATACTCATCGGCTCTCATCGCCTGTTTTTGTATTTGTATTCGGAAATAAAAATACACGCGCGGCGCGAAAAAATTGGGTGATATTCTTCTAAAAATATGGTCCCCATTCGTATTTACCACTCACTGTATACAACCGTTACATAATCGAAAAACGAACGGGGTTTTTGATCTTGTAACGTTATTGACCAGGTCAGTATTCCGCTGACAGTTAAAAATAGGAAAAAATTTTGTTTTGAATGAGGCATGAGGGACCCATACTGTTATGCGATTATTTTCATATGTGTATCCGTAAACACCATTCGAAACACGTGAATTTATAAAGTGCTGCAGTTTTCAATGCCAACTCGAGAAAAACAAACGATTATTGTTAGTGTTCTGTGCATAATATTATTTACAAGTCACGAAACATAACACATGTATAAATACTACACTTTTAACAGAATTTTGTTAAATTATTTGGTTTTGAAGAAAATTCGAAAAATTCATAGAATTTACAAGAAATTGTCTGCTTATACTAAGTAATAAGTTTCACAAACTTTTCAAACAAACATCAACAGAAAAAAAGGTTTAAAAATCGGTCGAAGCCACCATTAGTTCCCATCAATGCATCTTAGGTAGTTCCTATACAATACCTTCCGTTATTCGCTAACCCTGATCAACAGATCAAAGTACTGTAAATGGATAGGCAACTGCCATCTGTGGCGATTTTCTTACATTTGTAAGTTCCAACGATACTATTTAAGATTAAAGATGCTTAAGCTTGCTAGAAATAAGCACAACTTGATATTCCATAAAACACAGTCCAGTTTACATTAATAACTAATGCAATTTTTATAATTTTTCGTAGAATTTTTGAGAACATAATTTTTATACTGATATAAAAGCCAGGAGAAAGTTAATTTGCAGATGTCAATGTTGTCAAAAAATATTTTTTGCTCTATCTGGCCTATACTCCGTTGAATAGACCAATAGCTTCTTAAATTAAAAGCCACAGTCATTAAGGAAAGCTTAAGATACAATAATTTTCGTGTGTTTGCGCAATTCAAAATTTTCTCATTAACAGTTCCTTAAGATCCATAGTCTGTTCATAATTTGTTAAGCCGGAACTTCTAGATTGAAATGAACCCCATTCGGAGGGTGGGCTGCATTTAGGTTAGATTCGGTTTCTTTCTGTTTCTGTTTCTGTTTCGAAATCAAACTATCAAACACTACGAAAATTTAACGATACGTCACTGCACACAAGCAGCAATCGGGACAGATTTTTGATTCTGATAACAACCGCTTCACCATTCTGAGATTTTTTAAACCTGAGTTGCATGAAATTTTTTTTTTATGTGCATTCTACATATATGTAAATCTTTATGGAAAACTGTAACTTATTGTACATGTGTGATGCATTTCGTTAAAAATCATAGAGTTTACACTTTTAAGTCTATGCTGTATAATCAGGTAACCAATTAATGTTGGACTTGCACAATGTGGAGCAACTTCAGACACTAACGAGAAAGTTGCGTGAAAGCTACTTGATAGATCGAGATTTCGTTTTCCAAGTCTGTGATTTATCATGATAGTGACAACGCAAAACTCACAAAAACGCAGTTCAAAATGACGACGAAAAACATTTACAAACATTAATTTTGTTTTTTTTTACAACCGTTTTGCAATTTATTTCCGGCCGTATATACTGTTTTTTAAAGATGAGGTTAAAAGTAAATATTTTAAAACTTGTGTTACGTATGAATCGCAGTCACATAAGTTCCTTTTCTAAATAGAATTCTAAAAAAAATTGGCGAGTCTTACAGTATGTACCTACTCGTCAATGATGTGTAGGCATTTTCATTACATATTTAGTACATGAATCGATCGAAATTTTTGTCACAGTGGACTGTTAATCTTTCAGATTTTTTGGAACTTTTTGAGAAAAACATTGGAAGTAACAGTTACCCAATTAAAATAAAAATGTTTGCAGAGCTCCCTTTGAGTACCTATCTACCAAACGGGATGATGATCCATTGGTAGTGAGTTTATTTCGGAATGAATAATTTTCTGTAATGTTTGATGATTCACCAAGTGATATATATGTTTTGGTACATTTTTCAAAATAAAATAATTTTCGTTTCAAAATTCGATCTCAATTTATAACGACGACTCCTACGCATAGTAGCAATTAACGTTGACCATCAGTTTCGATAAATGACAGGTTTGACGGCAGTTTCTGTCACGTTCAAAAAAAAGGACGTGAAAAAACTCAAAGACAACGGTTTGTCCTTTTCCATTGAAAAGGGATCTCTCGACTAACGAAGCGCGAAATTTTATTACCGAACCGTTGAATAAAACATTGACGATGTCCTAACGCAAGGATACGGAAAGAACAAGGATTCGAAATTATCTTCCACATTGAGCGCATGTCATCGGATGCGTAATGTGTGGACCACCAACTTACCGATCCCAAAATAATTTTCGATTAATCGTAAAAGAAACTTATGTACAAATAGGTGTGTAATTTACTCATACATAGATATTTAAGTATAAAATCGGTGCAATATTTTTCAAATATTCCTTAAATTTATTTTGGCAATAAACTGAAAAATAACCGTAATGTAAAGTTCGTTAAGTTTGCAATTAATTTCTCGATGTAATAATTTTAATTGATTGACAAATGTGTCGCCATAATCATGCAACATTTATAAAATTTCAGTTTTAATAAAGAAGAGAAGTAAATAAATAAATATCATGAGTTTTACTTAAAAACTTAGGTATATTTATAACTTTTTAATAACTTTTTGAAGTGAAGGTATATCAAACTGGCGCCTATTTCGGAAGAAAAACTTTTAGATTTGGCAGATAGTTGTTACTATTATTTATTTAATGATAATTTGACATTTCGACGCTTAGGTTACGAAATCGTGGTAGTTACAGAGAGAAGATCTTTTTGTATTAGAGAACCGAATTTTTTACAAAAAGGTCTAAAAGTTTCATCATTAATTTTTAATCTTAAAACTAATAAATTAGGTACACCAAATACTTCTAGAAGCTGTTATTTTCAAATTTTCCATGACTAGACTTTTATAGTAGTTGTACTCAAAGGTCAATCCACCTAAAATTTTTACTACAGCAAATTTAAGGGTTTCCAATAAATCGGGAACTGTCATTTGACGATTCAGTTTCAAACCGTCTACGTATTAAAGTGATCGTACACCAAATATTTGCGGTAATATTAGCCAGAAATGAGAATTTAAATTAATTTTTTTAAATTTTCAATCAATGAATTTGAATCATCCACAACGTTTTTTTTTTCTGTAAATTAAACATATTTGTTACTTTTCAATTAAGGAATTTAACTTTGTTGGTGTGAATAAAACATCGTAAGATCAATAAAATCTAATCCTGCCAAGAACCAACGACTTTTAATGATTAATGAAGCAACGTTTCGATCGTCAATTTAGGTCATTGTCAGGCTAATACACAACGTCAATTAAAAGTCGTTGGTAATTTTTTTAAATTTTAATCAGTACAAAAGTTGTGGTGGTGTTTTAAGGGTTTTCATCAAAGGTGGAGTTATTTATCACCTGGGGTTTGTTTGGACACATTGTTAAGACTCTCCCTCGGCAAAACATAAAGCTAATAATCAACAATTAATAATTAAACTTATATGATTTATTCTTAAACCAATAGCAGTAATATGCAACTTACTCCAGAACTTCGAGTAATAAATTAAATTGTGTGATAATAATTATTTATTGTATTAGTATTACTACTTACCAATTAAATTATTACATAGTATAATACGAAATGAAGTCCAAGGTGACTCATTTTTTTATTTAATGTTCTCTTTGATGTAATTTTAGTGAGGACCTCAAAAATATACAAAAGAAAAAGAAACACATTCGCGTATTATACCCATTACGTAACTCGGAAATTTTCATCTTGTAAACTCGAAACTTTTCTTCGCCACTGTATAAATACGTGTATACCTACGAGTTTTTTGGACTTGAGCCAGAAGGCGTTGTTATAACACATGCGACTGGTCTCGGGATCTTCCTGGACGTAAAAATCCACCTCAACGTTCTTATGAACCAAAAGGCCCCGGCAAACATCTTCGCCGTTTAAGTTTCTAAAGGAAATTTCACGCCAGAACACTCCAACATAATTTTCACTCCGTTAAATGCCGAGCTTTTTATCACAAGCGAAAGGATAAAGGATTATTAACATGAGGAAAAAAAAAAAGGAGTACGCCCTATTCAGACGAGTCGTTTATTCGGAATGATAATGGCCAACGATTATTCCGGCATTTTAACGAACATTTTTGATTTAACGCTAGCCAAGAGTGTAATTTTTTAGCATTTTAATTTGCTTCAAGGGGAAGATACAGACAACTGGAATAATATAGAATAGTAAAATGTAAATTTTGTTATTAGTGTGAGCTACACGTTGTCACCGATTTTCTTTTTGTTATTTCTGTTGTTGAGTAAAATCAACTCGTCTGTCTTCGAATCAAAATTCATTATCTACTTGTAAAATTACAATTTTCAAAAATGTAGTCAGCAAAACGTTAATGAAAACATTTTAAATCTGTAAGTCGAAATGAAATGTAGAAAAAAAATTAAGTGATATAGATTCATATTTGATATTTCCTGTGGTTTGAAATTAAAATGGAAGTCAATAAGAATAATTTTGATTAGTTAAATTTTATAAGTGTAGGTACTTTTAATTAATATCATCAATTATTTTTACATCTTATCGTTATTACCTGTTTACGTATGCATTTACATGTTTAACAAGTATGTAATATTGTCATTGTTTTTGTTAATTTATTATTGTTATTTTAAACTTCATAAATTACTTGGGAGGTTGTTTTTCGAATAAAATATTTGTCGTGTCTGTTTGCACAATTTTGAAATGTCTAAATAATTTTACTAGATTCTAAAATGGATCAGTTTTACTACCTACTGAATGCGGTCACATTAGCTAAACTATTCAAAATTTGAAGGTCGCCTTAAAAATAGTTCATAATAGGAAGAAGTTATAATAGAAAATAGCGCCCCTGCCAAGTTTCTATTATTTAATTAGATAAATTGGCAGATTTTCGCTTGCCATGTCACCACGTTCTTTGTGTTTATAAAACTAATTACTATTAGCAGTTTTATTAAGACTATTACAAAAAAATACAGATGTCTAATTTTTATCTGCGGAAAAGGCAAAGTAACGCCCCGATAATCCAAACTCTCTAACTGCTTCAAATTTTTATCAAACACCCCTTATGTAGATTGAGATAAGTACCTGAAATTATTTTTGACATTTTGAACCTCTTGGGATAAATTTAACAATATTATCAAAAAAAAATTATTTATTTTAAATTTATTTGTAAGCCTATGGTGTGATATTAGTGGTAGTATTTATATAACTGATAGCTACTAGTAAATTTGTGATGAAAATAGTTTTTAACATAAACGTCACCTAATAGAAACCAAAATATTAGATTATTATTTCTCTTAGAGAGTGTCATATATTTTTGTTAACCTAACCTAACCTGGGTTGCATTAGATAGACTGAGTTACATCAGATTAGGTTTTGACAGGTTAGGTTGCGTGAAAAAAACAATCTGAATTTTCTTATTTAAAAGACAAAGTTTGAGGGAACACAAAATGAGAATGAAGACTGCTCTCATGCTTCAACAAATGGAAAAGTCTAATTACTTTCGGAATGATTCTATGTACATAATGTAAAGTAATATGTTGAAGTAAAAAGGGATTTCATTTCAAATAGAAGTAACTATTTAAATATTTATCAATTCCTTAAGTGCAGCATCGAATTACTGTTTCTGTTGGCAGAACATCTAGGTAGTTTTTATATTTTTACACAAAAAACTACTGAGCACTTACGGAACTATTCTGCTGTTAATTTCTTTTTCTATGTGTTTCGTTTTTATATATTTAGGAAGTTATAAATTTAGAAAAGCTTAAAATTTGGATGGAAACTCTGCTTGGAACTTTGAAAGGTCCTCTAAAAACAATTGATAAAATGTGACATTTTCATAACGCTATATTGAAGATCTGAAAATAGATTTTTTTTTGGGTCATTTCCGATTTAAGAAATTTGTCTACGTCCAATTTGCAAAATTTACTATAACAACGTTGTACATTGTATTTTTCTGCTGTGACGAAAGCCTTGAAGAATAAGTTGTTTGGCTTCGTTACAAATATGCCAATGTAATGTAGGTATGTATTATTTGCCAAATTGAAATTTTCCAAATTTTGAGTCTCATTGACTTATTGCGTTTATATCCAAAATAAATATTGTCATTTACTTCATGAAAATAACGTTATAGTGAAAGAAATAGATAGAATAATTGGCTAACATCTATTTTGGGTCACATTTGTGTTTAGATAAATCATTTTTCGGGGTAAAAGAAGGGCCATATTTTCGATATTTGTTTAGGGAAACACGGTAACCGTAGGAAATATCAACAATAAATCTACTGGCCTTTTCAATTAATTTTCGGTTGACTTTTGTGTGCGAGTAATAAATAAAAGTTAAAATTTTCGAATACCGGAAGCATGTTCATATCTTGCTTGTTTTTTAACTTATAATTAGGAAGAAATAATTTTTACTATTCAGGCACTTCTTAGAGTTAACACAACTGTATGGTATTATTTACTCGAAAGTGCATTATGATTTTTTAAGTTTCAAAGTTTAAAAAAGTTTCCAGAATTTAAAAATTTCAACTTTTGTATGTACCTACCTCATAAACAAATGAGGGTAGATATTTTTGGAAAACACCATTACATTTTTGTCCCAAAAGAAATAGGTCGGTGATGTATCATTTATTTATTTATTTTTTGTGTCTTATGGTTATCGCGTTTCCCTACAGAAATTAGCCCATCCTGTACATACCAGCTTCAATTTCGCTAAATTGTCTGCAAAGTTTAATAGTTTTTATACTTGAAGTAGATATCTGTGAGATAGTTCTATCTTTTCATAAAATGTAGAAATGGTATTATTTTTGTCTTCGTCGAGGATTTATTACTGTGTTTGGAGTCATTTCACCGCAAATTGATAACCACAAGCTGAAGAGCACTTGAACTACTAATTTTCCTCGTATTACGGACCGAAGAACTGACAAATGCAAATTTTGTATCCGTGACGGTAGACGAAATTAATAGCGGTATGTTAGCGTTTTGCCTCCTTGACATCGTCGTCGCGACATTTGAAGGATTTATCTTGGAAGGCAAACGGGTTAGGACGAGGGCGGTTTTCATTTACATAATAAAATATCATCTGCCGGCTGGAAGAAGGGGCTGCAGCCACTCCAAAAGACAAAAACCTATGTCACGGAAAGTTTAGAAACGATAACAACGCTCGGGAGCTTCGAGCGCAGGGGATCTCTTGATGATACGATTTCCCGAGAAAATTGCTATTTCAGTCTCTTTAAGCGCAATTACTCAAGACTTAAGAATTGTGAATCGCGCAATGCTCATATATTATTTATTTGAAGTTTATACGATGAATATGCGCAAACTTATGCGGTAGTATCAGTCTCAGTTAATCATTTTGCAATGGAAATGTAAGGAGAGATTATGATATTCAATTAAGTGGTTTCCCTGGGATTTGAGGATTCGTATAATTAATATATAATAATATATTATATTCAAGGCAAATATGTATATATTAAGTATTTAAGTCATACTTAATAATAATTATTACAGTCAAGGCTTATTGTTGTATGTATCTTAAATTATTCATGTACCCTTTTCAAACATTCTAGATCATCCTCGAATGTTATCGAACACTCTGTAACCTTTTTGGAACACTATGTAGATAATTCTCAAAAATTCTGCAACATTTTGGAATGTTCTCTATATGATTCTTGAAACCATTTTTCAAACAAGTTAAAAAACCTTGAACTTTCTAGATCTACATCGCTGTCGAACATTTCACGTTATTATCGAAAGATGTGGAACGTTCTAGATCATTTTTGAAAAGTCTGTAACATACTAGATAATCCTCGAACATTCCAAACCATTCTTGAGAAATCCTTGTGAATAATGTCTCTTACATAATTTTGTTCTGTATATTAAAAGCTCATATAATATATATATTGGATTTATTGCCAAATCCGAATGTTTCGACAGAGGGGTCATAAATTGTCAAAATTGCTTAGAATGGAACACTGAAATACGTGTCTACCAATCTGAATAAAAGTTAGTCTTCATATTTCTCTTTTTATTTTTACAACTTCCGCTTTTTGTACGCCTTGATAAAGATTATTACCCCGTCATTTTATCTTCATTGTAATAAATAAACGGCTTGAAAAAGGGGATTTTTTCCGGAGTTTGGAATACGTCTGTTAAAAAAAAAAGAAATATACTAGTCACCCACGTCGTCTAAGAAATTTATTCAGTGAATACGTTCACGTATGGAAAATTTCTTATTGTTTGTTCTGAACTGAATGTAGAAATGAAATAAAATAATGCAGACTTCATAAATAAATCTTAAATAAATAAAAAACATAATTCCATAATAGTCTTCTGTTCAGTATTTGAGAACTGTAGAGTAACGAGTTAACTTTTTTCGTAATTAATTTGATTTTTTTTAAATAGCGATATTAAAATGAACGATTGAATTACACTGTTGATCGAATGATATGAAACGTCGTCATTCGGTTAATGTAGTAGTTGACCAGTTAAACTTCTCGGTAAAATGCCGCTAATAATTTTCCTCACTCAAGTAGTTGCTTCGGGTAGGTTGTACTCGTGGGAATCACCACGTAGAAAGTATGGGTAGAATAAGAGCAAGAACAAATAGAATAAGAAGAAGACGAAGAGCTTCCTCGGCTTCGTAGTCGGAGGATGCGATGAACCGTTTCTCTCGCAAAGTTTGAAGACGAGGCACCGAGAGTTCCGATTTATCGCTGACCCCGAATCGATTTTGCCTTTTTCAAAGGAGAAATTGCGATAGAGGCGATGCGACTTGACGCCATGCGATGGTGGAACCACTCTGGGTAATTGAGTATGCGATAGGGACACCGTTAGCAAATTGACAAAGAGAATTTCGTTTTTGTTTCGAAAACTAATGAAATTAAGAAGAGGTAACGATTGATTGTAAATTTTTGAATCGGAACGAAAGTTATGAAAACGTTCGATAGTGAAAATATTATCGCGTTTTTTACTGATTAACGTTTTTTAAGAGAAATAAAAATTGTTTCAGTTCATTCATTAGCAGATTAAGGGAGGTGTGAAAAACGAAATAAGTATTAGCAATTTCTGACGAAAAAATTGAACAAAAAAAATTGTAAAAGAGGAAATGTATTTATTGTAGGCCCCCCGACCTCATAGATGTACCGAGTGGCCTCAATGCCCCAAAACTCAAAATGTGCCCTTCAGGGGGCTAACGATTTTTTTGTACATCTTATACAGTCACAATTACATAAAAATTTATGTCAAAAGTAACACACGTTTGCTTGTTTCCCCGCTTTGGAAAAATAGTGATGAGCCCACTTTTGCTTACTATGATGCACATAATCCAAAGCTTTCATTTGCAGAATTCCGAAAAACGACCCTCACAAAACAAACAAACAAGGGATAGGTACACTGTAGTGCATACTCAATTATTAACGTAAAAGAACTCAGGGTATCCTCGGTTTCAGAAGAGTGCCCTCAAGTTTTTTCTTTCCTCCAATGGAAACGCGTTTGTTTAGGGCACAAAAAGGAAAAGTCGAGTCATAAGTCTAATATTTTAGGTTTGAGGCTCGCCTTTCACTTACGTAAATTTGTACCCCAATAAAAACATTTCTACTTATAAGAAATTAAAAACTAGACCGACTTCAAAATTATAAGGAATGGTTATTTCCTGTTTTTTCTTTTCGATTTCCTTTTTTTAAGCTAATTATTTTACAATTTTCAGTTATGGGAAAGCCTGATAAGGACGCTTTAATTTAAGTTAACCCAACTTATGTGGTTCTAAGATTGTCATAAACGTAACAGTTTAATTATTATATATTTCCTATTTTGAGGAGTTCTACAGTGTAAAGTCTAAGGTATTAATTACATGATTTTATTAATTTTGGACCAACATGGATCTATATTTATAGGTTCATAAATACATATATGTTTTGCCCTAATATACATAAAATAAATACAGACGAATGAAGAACTTTTTTTTCTCTTTATAAGTCAGAATAAAAATATGTATTTTTTTCTCTTTATAAGTCAGAATAAAAATATGTATTGTATAGTTTGTAAAAGAAAAACTCACACTTTAATTCTGCGAAAATAAGATAGTTTTACTGAAGTTTCTTAAGAAAATATATCGTTGTTCTTTAAAAAAAAAAAAAATAGGGAATTCTTGTTTACGTTTAAATTTAAACAGTGTTAAATCATTTACGTTAACAACTCCATTACATTGACGTGTTCCTCCATTGATATAAGCAGTAAGGTAAATAAAAACCATTTCATTAAGTCGGTGTATATGTTACCAACTTTTTTGGGACAGTGTAATGTAGGTTCTAAATTAAAAAAGTGTTCCATCTGAAAATTTTTTGGAACCCGATCAAAGCACCCGTTTGACTTTATGGCTTTCTATTTGTTTTAGTTGCGAAGCTTACAAACATCTACATTTCATTGTCAGTGATAAACGACGTGGCATCAGTAATAAGTTTTTCTTTAGAGGTCTACAAAAAATTCCATTGCTCAGTTTTCTTTGGTTGCTTTGAAACGGGAACAGATTCATTAAATCTACATTGTAATTAGGGGTTAGAAAAGAGTTTTTAATTGCACCCTATTTTAAAGTACTAACAAATCTGTCTTTAATGAACCGCGAATAAAACGATTAAAATTTTTTAAATTATTTTTAATTTGATTATCCTGATTCTCACTGATTAATTACTTACTTTAAATTTACTGAGAGATCCTACTCTTGTTATAATCAATAATTAGATCTAACCCAAAGTTTCCCGTTGTACTGATGCTTCCGAAATCTGGTTGGCATCCGTTTCCTGCAACCTCCAGTGTGTTTCGATTACCTAACCCTTTCAGGAATACTGAAAAGATCTCTTGTGGATTTTACCGTTAACCTCTTTATAAACTAATACATATGTTAACTATTAAAGTGGAAAAGATTGGAAATACATTTATTATTTTTTTAAGGGTTAAAAAATAGCTGAACCATAGACATGTTCAGGAATTAAATTTCAATTTTTTTTTTTTAGAATAATCTTCCTTGGTGTTATCTTGATTACATATGATATTGTAGATAGAATAGGGTCTTTACTCAGAATGGTGAGGGTGAAGTGTTAATATAGACACATTACAAAGCTTTGATACATGTAATGCAGACTTAATTATCTCAAGCTGACGCTTTCACAGGTGGTTTATATCTGTCTTTGAAGATTAAGACATACTTGGTTCAGAAATTCTCATGATGTTTAGGTACATACCTATTTATATGTTACACTATCGGTACAAGTGCAATTACAGTTGGTCAACACATTTAAGAAAACATTCACCTTAGGGTAGGTTTATTTGGTGAATTATTGCTTTGTGTTGGTCAGGTGTAAAAATTATAAATTATAAACTATAATATAAATTAATGTTAAACAAGTATCATAATTTTAGCCAAAAGAATAAATAAAAAACAACAAATTTAAAAATAGTGTAAGGAAAAAATAAATATGTAGATACATTAAACCATCATGTGAACACACTAATGAACGATTAATTTTTAAGTTGATTGATTGTTCGATTGTTCCATATTAATTAACAACTGCAATGAGATTTTTTCATTTTTTTAAATAGAAAGGTGGATGAAATTAAAATGTCATTCAGGCAGGTGCATATTACATCTACTGGTAGAATCGATAACTACAGATGCAGGTACACATTATATCTAATTACGTTAATTAATTTGTAATAGATAGAACGAACGATATATGGGAATTATGTTGACGAAGAGCTACGCTTGGGTGTTTATTTGCAATCCATCATTTGCGAGTTTGATTTCGAGATCGAAACGCTAGTTGCAGAGCTTTAGTACTTCAATGATGTACTTTAGAAATGAATCGTAGTCCTAGTTAATGCAATTTAGATTTGTAACAGAACAGAACACTAACAAGTATTTATTTGAAATTGTAACGACTTTTCTAGTTTAACTTATTTATTTAACGGATATTTATTTAACACTTAAACACTAATAGAATACTTAAACAATAATAACAATTCAACAACTTATTTATTTATATGACCAGAAAAATGCGTATTTATATCACTCTGTATATCGTAGTTCGGTATTTATATTACTCGTTCAGAAGCTAACTGTAAACTACTGTTAGTGACCACGTCAACAAGTATTTATAGAGACGTAGAATATTCCAGAAAGATCGGGTATGACCTAGGTACTAGAATTTACTCGTGTTCGTTTTATTTATGGCCTTGTTTAATTGTCATCAAAGCGGCGACCGACGCCCGTATTCTTTGAATTCCGCCTTTCTGCTCCCGGATCTCGTCGCCGCTCTCGCATACATACATACACGCTCGTTACAAAATTTATTGTGCAATTGAAAAGAAAATGTTAATACAAGATTAATATTTTACAATACCACTACAGAAAATTAATTTACAATATCTGTGACTGTACCTACATGACGATTGTAAGGGTTAGATTTGGTATTATGCTTTTAAGATTTTATTGTTAAAATTTTATGTTTTAAGTTTATGTACCACAGCTTTCGTTGGAGGTTTATTTAGAAATTAACTCCAGCCGTTTAAACATAGTTTAAGCGATAGGTATTTTCGATTTTCCTTTTGCCGAGATTATTTTCAATTTAGTTTCGGACGTGCGGTTGTTTTAAACTTATCGGCTAAACCGTTTGAAAGCCCAAGTCGGGAACTTTTCAGTAATCGAACCGGGTTTAAATGGATATGCTGTCACAGAAACAAACGGGAAACCTTGGTCGTGGCACAGGCATAAGGTATAACACAATATCGCGACGATGTGTGTGGTGAAACTCGCCCTCATTCTTCCAAGCCGCTCTGTTATTTTTATTTCAACCCTTTAGCTAGTTCTTCCGTTTTCTTTCCACAGGTATAGTATTGTATACGTATATAACAGGGGTAGCCAACCTTTTGTTCACCACGAGGGTGCTGCTACCTTAAATAAGATGATGATCAGTCAACATCGAATGAATTTAAAGCTATAAATAAGTAGATATAATTTGATTGTTAACGTCCAGTGGGCCACCAGTGATGACGACTAGTGTTTGTCACCAGTGGCTCAGGTAAACTACTAGACGTTACCATCGGTAAAGAAGGCCCGATTGATGATTTGGGGCGAAATTCACGGGGGTCCTCGTAGGAAACTGTTTTAATCTAATAATCAAGTGATTTTATCGTCCAAAAATTTTTTTTTTTCAGTTTTTATTAATACGATATTAAATGCATGAAAAATTTCGGCAACCACTTGTGGCTGCCACTGGTCTTTGGCAGTAATTCTTAGAGTGTGGGGTGCTAAATATGTATATATTAGATAGGGTGAATAGAAACAGGTGGATACTTTGGTCATCCCTGCTGTATAGGGCGTACGTATGCTTTTCCTATTTTGCCATTAGTAAATAACAGATATGTCGCTTTAAAGAGTCAATAATCTGGAAAACACGTCGATTACGTACGCGAAACTCCTTCGCTCTTGTGCTGCAAAGTCAGATACTTAAATGGTTCTTTACTCCACGTCCTTTTCAAGCAGAACTAGTAAGGAATTGAATAGGTCAGTAAGGATATACCTGTTTGAACGGTTAAAGGCTGCCTGCTTTTGATGTAGGTAGTAGTAATTTTCCTCGTAAATAACGTCTCAAATATAATTTTCAAATAAATAGAGTCCACTGTCGCAAATAGTTAATCAATATAAAAAATACGTTCGAGAAAATAAAGAAAATTATTAGAAAGGTTCAGGAATAAATTTCTCTATGCGTTCAGCATAAGATGTGTGGGGAAAGCATATGAAAGTGACAGCACTAGTTCCGTAATACTCGCTTCTGATTCTTCAGTAGATTTCACTCCCTATATTTTTCATACCCCGGGCCTTCTATTGATTCTTATTGAGTAAACTTCAAAAAAATCGAATGTCGCACACATTGTCATATTTGTGCTTCAGAGGTTACAAATATAAATGCGTTCGTCACTTGATCCAGAACGTGGGGGTGCAATGGTTGGTTCACAATAATGCAGCCCCAAAGAATGGCAAATGGTTCAAATTCCGGCCGCGTAATTATGCTGCTCCTTTGTGATCGACTTTACAAGAAAACAGACATGAAAGAAATGCCTCTCGCTCAAAGAGGGTTGCAGCTTCTGCCTGGTTTATTTGAACTGGATTTGGACAGACGCCACCGACGCCGTTGCCATCGCCGCGACGCTTGCAGCTCACGAATTTAGGGAACTTTAATATACATATACACAGTTCAAATAGATACTTGTATATATAGATAGATAGCGTTTTCTATTCATTCTTTTTGCTTTTCAAGGTTTAAAATAATGACGGTAGTGGTTGCTTTTGTTAGGAATTGTCGTTGATTTCTGATATGAATACTTCTATGGATAGGGAACTCAGAAGTAATTAAATTGATATAATTATGCAAGGGAAGTAAAAATAAAAAAATAATGTAGCAGTGGCTCCGTATTGAGTGGCAAAATAACAGAAACGTTTTACTCTTTTACGAAAAATGATGAACGAAGAAATCGACAATCTGGTCACGTCTTATATTTTTTTATTTGAATTTTTCGTAAAAATTCGGTGTATTTAATATATTTTAAACTATTTCTTTAATTTGTAGTTTAATTATAATACTGCTGCCCCATCTTTTCTACATTTTTAGAAAAAATTATAATTAATTTTATTAAAAATTTATCTAACTCTTCCTTTTATAAAGACGTCAATAAAGGATAGGATTCACTCTAAGTAAACGTCGTCTTATTCCACCCCCTATCCTTCCGATATCAGAGCCAGAATGTTTGAGTTTGCATTTACTCGCATTTTAATTAGAACGACATTTATTACCGATGCATCATTTCTCACTAGATGGAGATAGAAGTATTATTGTGGTCTTTTTTCCTTTCGATTTGCTTTTTGTGTTCGGATCTTCGCACTTTGTTCATTAATTTGTGATGGAGAAATTAATGAATCAGGAGATGAACTTGCGTACTGGTGGAAGTGACTTTAATTCGATTTCGATCCAATCTATTCGCAAATTGGCGAGCGTATCTCCGGATATGGGATGTTAATATATTGATTTAGCCCCTGCACTTATACTTAGGAAAAAAAAAAAAGAATTATATTGGCACATATTGACGTACCTGTATGAAGGATACATTCTACATACATATAAACAAAATTGAATTTGGTACCTAATACTCGTAAAAATGGGGTAGATACTTTTGAAATTTGTGGACTACTTCTTTTTATCGCGCTTGGTGTGCAAAATTTTTGGTGTAATTTTCTGTAAACTCTTTGCATGATTATTTAGTTCTTAAAAAAAATTACACTTACGAGCCTAATGTGGAACGAATATGGTATTTGTGTCCTTTTTGGCGCGAAGCATAAATAATTTTTTGTCATTTATGAGTTTGATTCGGTTTCCGGTGTCATTTTGTCACTCGCATTTTTCCGATTGACTTTGCATACCTAGCAATTTTCAAAATTAAATTGTTCGACAATTGAACAAACGTACGTACGTGTATATTTGTGCGAGTACAAAGCGTGTATTGGAAACGACAAGGCCGGGACAAAACGATAATCAAATCAAAGTTTAATCGTAGCCCAATTGGCGACTAATTCGTCCATTTATTGGTACATGTGTCTCTTCGTAACGACCGCAATAATGTATTTCAATTCATTTTTCTAATGCGATTTGTTCCTTAATGACCTAATTAAATCCAATATCTAATTATTGTGTTATACGACAGATTTTGTGGCAGTTGAAACGTAAAAAAATGAACAATACCTATAACAGAATTTCATTATATGCAGTTGTTCATTATAGACGACCATAAATAAAAAAATATTCATTCGCTAAGAAGACTGAAAACCTGGAAGTCCATTTGGATTGACCATAAAATATATAGTGCCCAAAAACTCACTTAAAAAATCAGATAGAAGACCAAAGTTTATAATTAAAAATTGGAGGTTTTTTACGAGTTCATAAATTATGCAGTATGGGGTTACGTATGACCTCCATGGCTTTTCTGTCCCATAAATTATTTGTGTTGAATTTTTCCACGACCGTTTTGCGTCAACGTGTGGTTCTATTTCGTCAATCCAGGGCTCAATTTCCTTCTTTAAGGTTTAAGTAATTTTAGAAATACATAATTAAGAATTGGCTACAATTCTGGGTATGAGGAGGTTTGTCAACTCGACAATTAGCTGAACTGTGCATGGCCAAAAGCTCTTCATTTAAATATACCTACTTACTTTCATGTGGATAAAGTGGAAGTAAAGGGTGTTTAGTTTAAATAAATACATCTACATAAAATTGTTGAATTGGGTTTTAGGAAGTTTTACCATCAAGGGTCATCTTTTCAGTAATACCAAAGATTTTGATTACGTTTCCAATGGAAGAAGACGAAATCACTCCATAATCTTACGAATGAATGTATTGGGATTGTTTAGCTTCTATTTTGATAATTTGTATGCGGTAGCTGTACGTAAATTGGCTAGAAAAGAAGGTCCCCGAATGTTGACGTTGAAGTACCATTAACGGAGACTGTCGTCCGAATTTAATCTCCCAGTTCGCGGCGCACTCGTCTCCTCCCTCCTATTTATATTCTCTAATTAAGCCCCAATTTTACCTGGAGCGGGTCCCGTCTGCTGCTAATCCCAACTTGTTACTCGCAATAGCAAATCTCAATTACAACACGGTGTAAATGTCGTCCGTGTGTTGTTCACTCTCTTCGCCAATTATCGATTAACGACTAGAATAATTTCTAATTTTGAAAGCAAATGGAACCGCGCGACCCATTTTCTGTGTCCATTTCGCCCATAAAAAGATCATGCTTTACATTCAGAATTTGCATTTAGATTACTAAAACCGTAACTCTAATACAGCTGGATCTTCATTAAAATACGCAGTTTTAATATTTCAATTAAATTCATTGCTGTAAAGTATCTTAGATGAAAAAGATGACATTATTCATGATATTGTAAGTTGTGCACAAAAATAATGATATTTATCATCAATAATAAATGATGTATAATTTTTATTAAATTTCTACGCTCAAGTATTGCCTCTTTCTCCATACCAAAGTTCACGGTACCCCTAATCTTTTTCAAACTTACAGTTTGCAATTTTAATTTTTTGAAATCTATCAGAAACTCCTTCTACAAGGGGATGATTCAAGTCTTGACCTCCTAATTGTTTCTAGACGCTTCTGATATGTAGACATTTCTGAGCCATCGGCGATGATGGCTAGTGGCAGCCACAAGTCGTTGAGGGGTTTAGTGGCAACAACAAGTCGTTGACGGTATCTCTCTTGTGTTTTATGGTTTCAACTTAAATTGAGAATTCGAGTGGTCGCGTTCGAGCCACAAGCTATAAAAGTGGTCAACATGGTTACTTGTGGCGACATATAGTAACCTGATCAACTCAGTCACAGCCTTGACAAAGGAAGACAAAAGTGGAGGCCACTAATGTTTACAACTAGCCACTTGTGTCTGATAGTTTCTCCTAGAATTGCGGTACAGTTTGAATCGAATACCATATAAATTTAAATACCCTTTCTTCAAATCCCTTAACATACGAAATATTATTACTGAACCTAATCTTTAATTTAAACACTTTATAATCTGTTTGTTAAAATGGACGATACCTAGTTGGTTCCCAAAGTAATTAGTCTGACATTTAGGTGGTCGGATTGCCTCCCGGGCACTGATTAAGTTGGCTCTCGTTTATATCTGCTGCGGTAAATGCTTTGTATGCGATTAAATTAAATAATATTAAATAACTGAACTACATTTTATTCGAAAATATTCGATTTATTTAATGGTTAACTGACTACATAAATTCAAATAGATTTTAAATGATTTTAACAAATTTTATATTTATTTCCTCTGCATTTTAAATCACATGATATACAATCGTATTAACACGTTAAATCCATCTTGAGTTACACTGTCACCCGCCCCCGCTGGGAGGCAATTGGGGTGATATTTTAACCCTTACTGAAAACAGGCATCTATAAATATGGGAGCAAACAGCGGTTTTTTGTTAAATAAGTTAAACAGTACCTTTTAATATGTGTGTATTGTAAAGGATACATGAGGACGTAGTTAGGGAGACAGGGGTAGGAATAAGTGTCCACTCTACAAAACTCTTTTCATACCCTAGAAAAATGGACAGTATATACTGTTTTTATGTTTGTCATGAAAAAGAAAGTATAAATATACAAAAATTGAAACTTTACGCTAACTGATCTTTGCCCATCCTGGGAAAACACCCTATATCACTGCCACTGAAAAGATTTTATATGATATCTACTTAATTGAGTCGACTTGTACTTGATAAAAGTTCATTTCACGTTATTAATTAAAATTCGTGTGAAAGATTCTGCTCATTTTAATTCCTTATCAATTGCTAATGAGCTGATTTACCCTTCTGAAGAAGTCACAAAACGAAACTATTATTTTATTTTATAATTTATTGATAGCGTTGAATATCATTCGGCATTTTTCTTTGTGCGAATGAACATTTCGAGTAAGTAGATATTGTATGTAAGGTTACAGAAACCTCAAGGTATTAGATCAAATCCCGCATATATAAAGGAACAATAGCGATTTTGTTGTCGTTTAAAATATGGCTGTTTTGACACTTTTGGTCTTGGTAGTACGTTTTTCTTTTGCTCTTCGTATAAACATGCCCATAAATTTGGAAATCTTGTTGTGATGGAAAACAGTTTTTATCAAAATTTTTATTTTCAATGTTTCTTAAACAAAAATGCATTTTAAGATCTTTTATGATAAACTTCAAAAGTAAACAGGAGAATTAATCTGTTTACAGTATGATATACAACGTAAATAAATAAAAGTGCTTCAAAGTTTTTCTGGCGACAGCTTGTTCGTAAAAGGATTAGACCGGGTAACAGGGGTGTAATATATTGTATAAGAAAAAACTTTTTTCGTCTCTTTGAACTCATGGGTGTTCTAAATTAGAAATAACGAGAAAAGTTTTGCGATCATGACCGGAAAATCAATTCTCGCTGGCAGTTTTTTAGACAAACTTCTATTATTGGTTCGGTAGCAAATGTAATTGTTGGACAACTTCCAAAAGTCCTAGGTGCTGGGTTCTATTACGAAACCGAAAGAAGTCGTACTTTTTTTATTTGGCGATTGTAAAACAATGTCTGTTTAATTGTATAAAAATATATCAGAAAAAACGATTTTTTTAAACTTTTGTTTTGTGTATTTTTTTAATTCTTTTTGTTTATTCCAGGTAAGCAAATACTTGATTTGGCGCACCATTTGTAAGTACGATTTAATTAATTAATAGATTTCTAATATTATTGTAATTTTACAATAATAATGTTTGGCTTGGCAAAATGTAAATTACATCGATTTTAATATTTTTGTATGTTTTGCTTACAAAACGATTAAGCTTTTTAAATCAGGCTCGAAGGACCATCAAAATGAAACTTTTAGGTACCTACACACGTATGTCTGTTGCGTATTGTATGGACTGTTTAACATTTTCCTATTCTGCTAACTGAATTGGATTTACTGACTCTGTTTATCAAAATTTTAACGCCCGCAATCCGGAATAAAATAATGTACATTGAGGCATTGTGATTTCGGCAAATCCGGCTCGATGGACCATTAGGGCTTTTGTTGGTGTTGTCGATCGTTTTTTACATGCTATTATGTTTCTGTATTTGACAATTTCCACCTTCGTAACTGGGAACGTGCATCGTATTCAGTGGTGGAGCTTATTCCGAAATACTCCAGTTAGTTCGTTCATGCGATGGAAATCTAATAGGTACTTGGGAAGTCGGTGTTAGAATTTATTCAACAAGATAAGGAGCTTTATCCTTCCAAGCAGCTTTGAAAGCATAAGGAAAATTGGAAAAATAACTGTCTAAATAACCAAGGTTGACGTAAATTATGATTTCGTTTGATAAATTTAAAAATGCATTTTTGAATTTTCGAGAATTAAATCTCCAGAGAAAACTAACGGTATAACATCTTATTATTATAAAAGACAGATTATTTAAATAATTTCTCTATGAACGGTCCTGAGATCTACAATGTAACAGGTGGAAGATGATATTGTGATGGGCCAGTATAATCGTCATAGGATTAACACCCTGCCTTTTCAGTACTAGTAAAATGACATAAAAATTAACCCCGAAATCAGTGCAAGGGGGTGGAAATAAATTAAATAGCTGTGCATATAGTAATAGTCCCAAACAAAATTTTCAGATTACGAGTTGTAGAAATAAAACTACTCATAAAGAAATATTGAAATTATTTTCTCGTATCTGCAATAGAACAAGGGAATCGAGGGTAAAGTTTTCGAAATTAAGGATAATGTAATTCGATTCGTTTCTGAAAGATCGATGGTGAGGTGACAGTTTGCTGTCACTGTAGAAGTATATAGAAATGAACCCCAAATCATTGCAAGGGATGAAAAAAAAAAACTAAAAAACCACTCCCGTACGGCTTAATGTCGTTTTATCGTAACTAGGAAATCGTGGTTATAGTTTTCGAAATTGCAAGAAAAAAAGTTATAATTTAGCTACAACGTTTTATAAAGTATTTATTTATTTTACATTTCTTGCAATGCCATAAAGACTTCGCATATTGTTCCTTTTCAAAGTCACGAATAATAATTCATTTTAAATAGTGTTTATTATATTTTTGGAAGAAGAGTTTTAACTAGGTAGCTCTAAATTTTTATTCTTTAATATGTACCTTCATCTTAGAAGGTTAAGCTCGTTGCAAAGAACGTAATATGAACTTTTTGTGGAGAAAATCGTAAGTTGAAAACTTGATGAGTTTTGACCAAAAGGGACTAGTAACGAGTTTTTTATGAGAAATCGTTTTTTATGGCATTGAACCTCTCGTTATATCTTTAGCAGCACACGTATTGATAGAGATTTTTAGGACTTTGCTTAGAATTATAAAAGGAAGGTTTACACAAAAATCCTATATTCCCCTAATTATTCAGAAGTTATACGTGTTTATAACCCGTACAATATGAAGGCAATAATGATTGGAAAATTTCTATTTAATTTTTGTTGATTTTCTGTTAATTGACAATGTTAGGAATTTCTTGAAAAAATATTTACTTCTTTGTTAGTTAAAATACAGTTTAAATACATATGCCAAACGTGAATAAGGGTTCCCTACGTAATTGGAAATATGTGTTAATTTTAATAACATTTCAGTTAACATAATAAATTTCAATAAAAAACACATTTGTATTGTAACAATTCAGTATAATAAACAAAATTTTTAACGGTCGGTTTTATAGAAAGAACAGTAGAAGCCTTGATTATACAAATTTCTGTCAATGTATTCAAGGAAATCCCCGAAAGTAGTTGACAATGCACTGTAGCTAAATAAAACACTGAAGTAATTAAAATATTATTTTCTACTTTTTTTTTTAGTTGAAGTTTGTACATGTAGGTATAATCTTGAAGTCGGTTTTTGTTTTTTTTTACTAAAATTAATTCTATATGTTCAATTAACCGAGCGTCTAATAAGTATTAGTTGGGCCAATTTCAAATTCACCAACGTGTCAGGGCTCGTATAAACGCTTCCAGTTGCCGCATACGTTGTGGTAGCGATTGAACTATGGATACGGAATGTTCTTTGCTCTGGTACCGACTGGCAGCTTCGTGGCCGGCTAGTTTTCCGGCTTGACGGTCGAGCTTTTGCGAATTTTCCAGCGGTGCGGTATGCTGAGTCGTTCGCCACGCTGGCTGTCGCTCCATTGCCGCGTCTATTGGCGATCGGTCACGACATTTTTCACCACTACCACACACTGTTGTAGAATCGTGAACGGCCGTACTCGACACTCGACGCGGCGGTGTATCTTTCGTCGACTCGACTCGGTGCGCGCTTGCTTTTTAGTTGCTCTCCAAACGTCGAACGTGGCTTCATCGTCGTTGTTTGCCGCGAACGAGTTCAGTCAGTCGCATCAGGCAAAAGTGTGGAGCGGCCGCGACAAAAACCGAACTCTTTCGTATTTTAAAGGATCTTATTTATTTGTCATTTATTATTGTTGTTGTCAATAAAATTTGCGTATGTGTCTCGTCGACGAGGATCGTCTCGATTTGTTTGCACTTTGCACTGTTTACGTTTCATTTGATACCTAAAACTACTTCAATGAACAGCGGATAAGTTTTTTTTGAATCGTATTTGTAAGTACCAATTAATTTTCGATTAAACGGATTGTTGTGTACGTAAAAGCAGAAGAAACGTTGCAGGATTAAAAGTACAATCTAACGGAAAAATAATAATTGGAGGTTTATTTACATTTTTTAATTATTATTTAACACAAAAATAATCTCTTTTTAATTAACGAAATTTTTTTCGTTAAATATTCATCGAATTTTTACTTTTTCAAATCTTAATAAAATTAAAATGGTGGCGGTCTAAATTCGAAACGTTTCCCTACTTCACTTTTTTAACCAATGAAAAATCTGCGCGTATATTTTTTTTTTGATTTTTTTATTTATGCCCACGCACAGAGTAACTTGATTTTGAGGAATCTTTTTTGTTGGGCAGAAAAAGAAGTCTCATTTCGATTTGAAAGAACTTTCATCCCCCGAAGGTAGGAGAAAAGGGAATGACAGATTGTTCACCCACTGAATTTTTACCTGTTGACCGATTCTATCACGCGAAACTTTGTATTGTGTTTTCTGATTTCGATTACTTACTGTCCTTTTAAATATATACATAGATTGAACTGTGATGTTTGCTCTATTTAAATTTGCAAAAAAGAAAATGCACCCTTCACAGTAGAAAAAAAAATAGTGAATGACTCATTTTTCACTTATGAACCGATTCTGTTTATTGATACTTATGGCATAAAAAAAAATGAACAATGAAATAAACCGTCGAAAAGGGTAACTAAATAAACTTTTAGTCTTAATAACTTTTTATAGAAGTTCTTCATACGATTTTCTTGCTTCTAATAAACGCAACTTCATTCTTTGTTTATAAAAATCATATCAATTATTGCCATGTGTAACAACATTATAACTTTTCGAATTAAATTAATCATCAGCAAAGAGTCTTCAGTCATCTAACATCTTTAAGTATTAGGTATTTTACGACAATAACCTAACCTAGGTTTCTGTCTGCCCCTCTTTGCTCCTGTTTCTGCCAGTAATATGTCTGATTCCCATAGCGTTGTTTCGGCCTTTGTTCCCCTACACTTTCTAATACATTCTCATTTCTAATTTAAATTGTACGAATTGTTTAAAATCCCTGCTATTTGAGGGTTGTGTTTTTTTTTGTACATTTCCTCTACGTTTCCTAATTAAAAGGGTTTAGAATGCAAAAATGAAGTACAAATAAGTTTAGTTATTAATTCACAAGCTCATTTTTCAGTTTGCTTTTAATTTTGTGCCTGTGTTAAAACTACTACATACTTCTGATGCACGTAAATATCTCGTAAACTTAAGCTGGCGTAAAGTTGTTTAGTTTTTAGTTGGAATTTGCTGGACCTTATAATACTGGTCTGTAATGTGTAGGAAAAAAAAAACTCGTGATATAGCGTTTTTGCTGGATCTTCAACGAAGATAATTTAGGTCTCTATGATAAACAGAAGGTTATTCTCAAAGCGTTAAACATGGTAAAAAAATGAGTCCTTGAATATGCAAAAAAAGGCTATATGGTTGTGAACAGACAAAGACGAGAGTGACTTCTTTATTTATCTCTTTGTATATCAAGAAAACGTAAAAAGCGCTTCAAACATTAGCATAATTGCGTTATTTCACGAATTTTCGAAATATTAGTTTTCCTTTGTAAAACAATACTGTACCACTTTTGACATTAGTTTCAAACAGCGATTGAATTTTTTTGTAAAAGTCAAAAAATATCTTCAAATAATTTGTAGATTGACAACGTAGTTCAGTATTTTTTTAGGCTTAAGTTACCAGCTCTTCGTAACGTGTACTGTCACTGTTTAACGATTATAACACAATAAATTTCGCTGATTTACGGTAAACTTCACACTTTTAAGAAGATTCATTTTATGTCTGCAAAATGTCAAGCGTAGTCATTAATTTTGCATCCGGTAATAAAGAAGTTAGAAATAGTTTTTCTCTCAAATGAATACAAAAAAAATGGAAAGATTTTTTAGTGGTAAATTTGAAAATTTAAAGAATGTAATTGTCTACAAAAATTATAATAAATACCTGGCTTTGCGTTCCATCAACATAAATTTATTTAAAAACAAAACTGAAAAGCTGCAGACATTCCATTATCTTTTAGAAAGAAAATTGTTTTAAGCGAAATTAATTTCTTGAATGCGTACTGCTTTTTTTAAAAATAACAACTTGTTGCATCTTACGGCAGCTAATAGATATTATATTAGGATGTTTACCTTTTTCCTAAGTCACTTGGTGGTTGTCATTGTATGTACATAATAATGTGTGTCTATGTTAGAGATAACATCTTTATGTATCTTGTGGAAATTGTGTGTTCCTTTTTTCTTGTTACGAAATGTGAGATGGCATCATCTTTCTAGCTATTTAGTTTTTTATGGTAGTTTCATACAATGTTAAGCAAGCTTTTTACGTTTTTTTTTTTTTAATTTAATTTTATAATTTAGTTATTTTTTTAATCGAAATTTTTTATGATACGTGACATACATTTTTTCTGAGGTAGGTAACTCGTGAAAATGATAACATCAAATTTGAAAGTACCGTTGGAGTTACTTTATTAAAAATAAAGTTAAACAGTTTCCGCTCCTGGTGGATTGTGAGATTTTATTTTATGTTTAGTTTTGCTTGCTTGTACGTTCACAATTGTCGGATTATATTCGGATGCATACACCCAAAAGATTAACGTGGTCGCTTGACGACATAAACTAAACGACAAATAGGATCCACTTTAGTTACACAACGTCCTGTTCTACCGATCCAAAATTAACATTCGAACAGACTCCGTTTTAACTATTGTTAGCGATCTGTAATGGCAAGGCAAACCGAAGCACAACTCGTGTCAGAATATTCTGTCATATAATTTCAGTTTCGGTAATCTTCATAGGTAGTTATTTTTTTGTAGGAAAGGGGATTGTTTTTCAGAACAGTTTTTATTTTAATTCTGTAATGTTTTTGATATTTTTGAAGTAGAGTTATATTTAATGATAAAAAAGAAACAGAAGAAAACTTACTTTTAAATGGATATTGGAATTAGATTATAGTCATATTCCCTACTTTTCTGTCTTAGACTATGGAGATTCATTCATTACTATTTTCATTCTGGGATCTGGGTTCATTTTTGAATAATCTGGAACATTTAAGCTTTTCTCTAACATTTCAAGACATCCTTGAAAGATGAAGAACATTTTAGGTTATTCTTCAACGTTCTAGGTCATTATCAGAAAATCCAGAACATTCTAAACCGTTCGAAATAATTGTCAAACTGTCTAGATTATTCTTGATTATTCTCAAACGTTCCAAATATGTATCAGAATCAAATTCAGAAAAAGTTAATATTTATTAGTTTAAAAAAATTCTCTATTGATTCTAGGATTTATCGATTTGTTTTTTTTTTAACCAGCAATCTTTGAGGTCCACACGAATAAAGAGTAATTTCCTTGAAAATCAAAAATTTCAACACATTTATCTGTTTATGGGTTACTACCGTATTTATTTATAGATTATCCGTTAGAAGTTTATGTTAATATTAAATATTTATCCTTTTTTTGACATTTCTTTTTAATATTGCATTAAACTATAAAAAATCTGTTGCTATATGCGATTTTTTGTAAAGTTTAGAATTATGTCTGAACGAATTTTTTCAGATAGGTCAGATCTTTTTTAAAAAGTTCCAGAATTTACTAATTTTCCAAATTATGTTGTGATGCTAAGATTCTCACTTTCAAATTTCAAAATATTTTAATAACTGCGATTTTTTGATCGGGCCCATTACAATAACTTCCCTATAGACTAGAAGTTAAAAAGTCCTCCCTCACAATAAATTTATGGTGTTTCAGCACATTTATAAAAAAATAATTTTAGATACTAGTTTATCGTGAAAAATACTTGTGAACACTGCTGATTGACTTTTTAAAAAATGCATTGATAAAGCTTAGAACCGTTAGATGAAACGTTGGAAATTACCTGAAAATTTCTAATTTTGATTTTGAAAAAAAAAAAAAAACTGCGGGTGTTATATGTACACGTACATGTACAAGGACCTAATTTTATTGATAGAGTAACTTTATTAGTCCATATAGAGAGTCCATGTTATCTTCACCTCCTACATCACTTTTATTTACATTTCTTTAAAATCAATTTCAGAGTAGGGCGGAAGTAATATACGGAACTAATGAAATTTTGCTCATCGATGCGCTTGATTTGAGCGTCATATGCAATCGTTTTGTATACATTGTAAAAGAGTGTTGGTGTGATACATGTAGCGTGAAAGATTGGGTGTTAACAGTTAAAGGGTGTTCTTTATGAGCAATTTCAGTTTTCGACGTTTATTAAGACAAAGTTCACGCAACACCCGAGTCGAGTCTATGGTGTTGTGTTGTGTACGTGGTTGTAACTTTAGCAGTTTCGTATATTTAATCAAACCGTCGTTTGGGTATTTATTCACCAATTTGCAGACCAATAAATTATTCAGTCGCTTAACCAAACTAAAAAACTATTACATTTTATAGTCTCGTTAATTTTCCTAGTCATATAAACGACGAAATTTATTTGCTTCTGGTGCCGCTGTGGAAGAGATAAATTTTTCCTATTTCGCATTCGTCGCTTGATATTAACGGTCATTAAATGTAATAAATTGGTAATTGAAAAATATCATCACACAATGATTAAAGCGATTACTGTTTTTATTATCGTTGATTGTGGTTTAGAGCTGTAAATAACTACAGCTAGTTGTTTTTCGCAAAATGCATTTTGAATTATGATTGTAGCTAAAGAATATGTATGCAACGATAAATGGATGTGACTTAAATAATAAAATAAAAAAAGATTAGTGTAGCTACGAGTTGCTTTTAACAAAAATAAATCACTTTATGTGCTCGCGGACGTTCAACCACCGTATTCGCAAAAAGGCTTAGAGCACGGCTCTTTACGGGTGAAAAAACATACACGAATAGATGAAAATACTGCGGATAAAAGATATGACCAGGATTAATAAGTACGAGAACAAAAATGGTGTTATGTACCTATGATCACATTATTAGAAAGGAGAAATAAGATGGTAGATCAGGTAAAATTTTATTTTTTGTTATACTAAATTTCCGTTTTCAAATGTTATGCTATAATGCGTTCGGTTGGCACAGAACAGTTTGTTTTTCAATCCATTACTTTGTCACAAAATACATAAATCCTGCTCACGTGCTTCCAAAACTGAATGGAATTGTATAAAGGTTTATCAATGTTTTTGGACATTAAAATTTATGAATCCGTTATAAAATAACATAAATCCTGACTAAAGATTACAAAATGCGGTATGAGTATTTTATAGAATGCTGTTTATTAAAATCGATCCCGGGAGAATGAGCGGTTCCCATGCAGTATTTCCCACAACTTACAACAGGGCCTAGAAATGACCCGATACCTATATGGGAACAATAATTGACAACTTAAATAAATCTATTAAATGGCCCAGTCTGGGATACTCGTTCGATATTCGGCCAAGGACTGGGCCAATAACTACCATTGGCAAATCAAATAAATCTAATCATTGGCCCAGTTGAGGGTACTCATTGTCACCCATCGGTATCTTTGAATTACGGTAAACGATATTCTGCCAAGGGGTTGCGCCAATAATTGCCGTTGTCTATAAAATAATAGCAAACAATATTTCGCTAAGTAAATGTATTTATTGGCCTAGTCTAGGCTTCGCAATGGCCCAAAAGTAATTTGGAATATTGGCCGATAATTGGCGATTTAGGGTGTTAATATCCCGTCAATTCCCAAGACTAGGCCAATATTAAAGCAACAATGGTCCAAGATTAATGTAGATCATTGGCAGCCTAAGCTAGATCGGTGTTATCATCCAGTCAATTTCTATACGACTGCGTCAACATTGGTTGCCCATGATGGTTCATTTATGAACAGAGGTGGTCCAAACATGACCCTGTATGGGGTTTTTGATATCTAAGATGCTGCTCTGTAGGTACGCTACTGTCGACTACGTCATTCATTGTCGAAAGGAAGTGAAGAATAATTGAGTTGACATTATTAGCTTAATAATTTACCAAATGGCATTTTAAGAATATTGGCCAAGGCCCGGTAACGTTATCGAGAATGAACTCGTTGTTAAATTTATGGCCGTTTTGTGTTTCATATAGTTCAGACGATAGTTTCGGCTGCCAAAAGTCATCGTTCGAAATATTAGTAACGTTACTTATAATACCTACCCACCTTTAGAAACGTACAGTCGAGAATTTAATTCTGTTTCTAGCAGCAGACGGGTACATGTCATCGGCAACCTTGGCCACAACCACAACCACAACCATTGACTTAATTAATTGTGGACGACCAGTTGGACGGACACTTCTGTTTCGGTCTATTTTAATTGCGTCCATCCTATACATATACGTTTACGCACCGGGAATGTATTTGTTCAACATGTGGTGCCAAAAGTTCGAAACAGTCGAGCTTAATAACCGTGTCGTAAGCCTTACAATATTTCATAAATAAATGGCCTTTGTGGACACTGAATCGCCCTTTTAGTCAACATTTTCTCTTTACGAACTTTTGTACATAATCTCCATTTTAACGCCGATGTTAATTTTTACGTTATTAGTTCTTAATTAATTAATTACTTCATAAAACACTAATTAAGTTACATGTTCGAGAGAGTAAATACACATATACAGGGTGTCCACTAAAGATGCGGCCAAAATTTAAGGGGTTATTCCTTCGACTATTTTAAGAATATTTTGTTCTTTGATGATTTTTGAAAAACCGCTTTGTTTCGATAATACAGGGCGAAAATCATTTTCGAGAAAATCAATGTTGATAATTTTTATCGAATGCAAAAACATGGTACGATGCAAAAACTGGAGGTTTTTTATTATTCATTTTATTGCTATCATTGACATTAGCTGTCAGCACGTGTATTTTCTGTCTTCAAGAATTTAACTTGTGTGAGTGAAGTCTTTACCATGAATCGTTATACGAATGCTGAGATGACCGACATGCATTTTATTTATGGCCTTGCTGAAGGCAATTCGCGAGAAGCTAGGCGGTTGTACTTGGAAAGATTTCCTAATCGTAATGTTCCTGATAGAAAAACCTTCCAACGTCTTCATGAAACAGGCTCATTGAGACGAAGTAGAGCATCAGGAAGGCCAACGACAGTCAGAACGGTAGAAGTGGAAGAGAATGGGGACACTTAAAGTCATTAGTTTACACTACTCCAGTGGATAATGTCGACGATTTGAGAAATCGGATAATTGCTGGGTGTAACACAATACGAAACGACCCAGGTGTGTTTGAACGAGTCCGGAAATCAATGAGGAGAGGAATGGATTCTTGTATACAAGCTGGCGGTAATCATTTCCAACAATTTTTGTAGATTAAAAGTAATTACTTGTAATCTTTCAGAATAAAATGTTGTTATTGTCGAAAATAGTTTTCGCCCAGTATCATCGAAACAAAGCGGTTTTTCAAAAATCACCAAAGGACAAAATATTCTTAAAATAGTCCAATGAATAACCCCTTAAATTTTGGCCACATCTTTAGTGGACACCCTGTATACAAATAAGTTATAGAAAACGAAAATTTATGTTAATTAAGTCTTTAAAGAAGATTGTGTGATAGTTGACAAGAATTTACTTTGATTCATACCTACGTTAAAATGTTTTTCATCTTTTATTACTGCACGTTGGAACTCTGATAATTTCAAAAGTCATAAAGTTGAATTTAATTATCGAGTCATTAGACTATCATGTGATGATAAATTTAATGATCTCTTTGAAATGCAAGTTAATTACATTTGCTGTTACGTTTTTCCTTCTACCCTCTATCAAAATCCATGATATGATTCAGACAACCTACCGTGTTGCTAACGATTTTGTGATGAACATGTTCGTTCATTATTCGTGACAAAATACAAAATTAACGGATCACAATGCAATCGATTAACCGGCTTATGTTTAATTGCAAATTATGTAATTAATAAACGTATTATACAACAGATTTTTCATTGCAAACGTGTTTACGAAAAACAACTAACTACCATGTGAACTAAACGCTTCTCTCACTTTATGGACAATTGAGTTACAAACAAAAGGTAGTAACGCTAGCGTTATTGTTTATTTTATTTCATTTGAATTGTTATTTTCATTTTCACCTTGGTATATTTATTACATTACAAAGTTGATGTATGTTACGCAATTATGTTTTAATCTCTTTCACAACGACCATGATCTAAATTTGAAACACTGTAATAAGCCATATATTGGCGAGATTTTCATTAACTTTTGATGTCGCTTTTACTGCATTTTTTTATTTACCAATAGCAATAATACCTATGTCAAATTGTATTCGGTTTCTACCTTCACATTATTTATAAAAAATATGTAGTTCTTTCTAAGCTAATTCGAAAAGTGTCAAAATCAGTACACTTTAGCAATTAACTAGGCCCAAAGTCCGTCGTTGCCTTGTGGGGAATATATTATACGATTGATGGACGCAAGATTTACCATTCTAAAGTAAAGATACGCGACTTAACTTGAAATTCAAGTTCCTTGACTTGATGTCAAAAGTTAAGTCAAGTTAAGTTATTTGTTAAAATATTAAGCTACTTGACTTGATGAATCACTATTCTCAAGCGATCTCGATCATCCTTGAAAGATATGGAACATTCTGTGACTTTCTGGGTCATTTTAGATCATTCTCGAACATTCCAAATCATTCTGCAACAATTTTGAATAGTTTCATTCGCAAACATTTTTTCAAATTATACAATTTTGAAGTAAATTCTTAGACATCACCATTACTCCTCAGTGTGTTAGACAAAGATAGATTTATAGAAAATACAATGTCTTATCTCATAAAACATAAAACACAATCGCTGGTAGGTGGCGGTAGGTAGTTATGGAGAAACGTCAGGACAAACATTATAACGGCTATCTTACATTAATTTTTTTTTGTGAGTATTATCCAAAAGATAATGATGGGCCACTTAAACATTCTTAATCGGACCATTTTACTTAGTGAAAAACAAACTTATAGTCAATTTCAATGTTTGAAGAGAAAGCCAATGATTGATATATTTCAAATTTCGTATTTTTATTCGAGAAGAAAAGTTTGACAAAAGAAATACGACGTGGTGTTGTAGAAAAGTAATTTCTAACATTTGTGAGATAGATGAAGAACGAAGGTATGCTCTACTCATTATCCTGCAACGTTTCGGAGGGTAAAACGTACACGAGTTTCCGCAGTTCTCGTCCCGTTGTTATAAACGACGTACTTTAAATGGCTCACGTTTTTTCGTACTACTTTTCAGAAATATCCGCACTACGAAAAACGAATACCAGGTAGAGAAAGAAAGAAGGCACAACCGAAAGGACAGTAGCAAGGACTTGTTTGTAATAGTTTGAACAGCGGCGGTTGTGTTGTCGTGGTGCAACGGTATCGACTGGTACTGGTACCCACCTATCACCAGGATCTGGTGCAGTAATTCGCATGGCGTGCGGCATACTATCGGCAACGACCCCCGACAAAACGAAATCCCTATCATTCCGTGTAGTCTAATTAGATCTACACATACACATAGGTCTTTACTACATCAAAACTACACTTTTTTTATTTAATTTCTTGTTTTGTACAAACGCGATAGTGAAACTGCTATTATTGTTTTTGTGAATACATTAGTGTGAAATTAGTGTTTCGTAATTCTGTCATCAACAATGCAGCACCCGGGTTCGTGGTATTTGCCGTGGGGTGTACCTCTGCAGAAAGTAATGGCGATGCCGCTGCATCCTGCGGCCGCAGCTGCAGCGGGGCCTCTGCATCACCTGCAGAGGCCGCAAGCGGCTGTCCATGTGCAGCCTATGTTGACCAGTATTGGCTCACCACTCACCACAATTACCAGCTTCATCGGTCAACCTGCCGCAATTATGAGGCAACCTCATGCTAGAAAGGTTGGTGCAATTTTTTTAAATACATACTTTAAAATAAATTTCTATCGATTAGATCCGGAAAAGACATCAACAGTGTTCACTATCTTCCATTATATTCAGGACCAACCAGTAACTTTAATTTCTCCTCTTCTCCTTTTCATTCGACTGCTATTTGGACATTTTTTGGTAATTATTTTCCTTTCATACTCTTTCTCCTTTCTATTCTTCTACTTGAATCCTGTTTACATAACTATTGTTCCTTTATACTCCTATTTTTCATTTTGCTTCTATTTGAGTCCTACCTGAATAATTTTTTTCCTTCTTATTCCTCCTTATCATTCTTCATCTATTTGAACCCCGATGCTTACATATTTATTTCTTTTTATTCTTTCTCTTTTCGACTTCTTCCTGCTTGCTTATTTTTTTTACTCTGCATAACTACAGCCACCTTCTCAATCCAAATCTTCATTCCTCTATGATTTGAATCCTGCTTGTATAATTATGATCTATTCTAACCTACTTTTTATCCTTCTTCTATTTGAATCTTCCTGAGAAAACTTTTCTCCTCTTTACTCTTTTTATACTTCTTTTTTTCCTCTCCTTTTATTTAGGTCCCATTTGCTTTATTATTTTTCTTCCTCCACTTTCTATTCCTTTGACTTAACTTCTCTTTTACTTGCTTATATAATTATTATCCCTTCTTACTCCTCCTTTCCATTCTCCTTCTGTTTTAATTTTACTTGCATAATTATTCTTCCTTTGTTATTCCTCTTTCCTTCCTTTCTCATTCTATTTGAATCTTGTTTATATAATTTTTTGCGCTTCTTATACCTTCTTCCTTCCTTTTTTCTCCTTCTATAGGGTTTCTACTTACATTACTTTTCTTCTTCGCCTATCTAATCTTCTGATGCCTTTGCTATTTTTCCTGTAGTTCCCCTTTCTGTATATGTTCTTTAATCTTCACATCTTAAGTTTCTCATCACTTTCCCTTCTTTTTTTCTCTTTCTTCCTGGTTTTGTGTTTACAACATCGTTTTATATTTGACTTAGAATTACCTTTTTTTCATCCACAATACAAATATGTAACAAACTTCAATGACGAGACATCCTCCATATTATTCTATGCATAATTGAATTATTTACCGGCTCTATTACATTATACGGTTCGTGAGTGTCGTACTTGTTATATGTCGTAGTTTAGCCGAAGTTTCTGAGCTGTAGTTGTAGCAATTCATCGCTGACCAGAGACAGGACACCGAGATGGGAATCTGTGGTCCAGTGGAACATACTAAGCTTTGATGCTCGCAATTCATTACAGTTACAGTGTAAACTTGTAATTAATCCATTAGTTTAGTAATGGCGGACGGCATGGCTAATTTCATAATTTCCGCCTGTTTCTAGCGCACTCCAAACTGCACATTTCAGGGTAAATTATGTGAAGTTACCCGTTTGTACACACACACACACACACACACACACACACACACACGAACGGACGAATTTATTTGGCATCTATATAGTGTTCTACAACACTGTCTTAACTTTTAGAAAAAGTTTATCACTTGAACCTTTCGATTTTCACTTTAGCCAATTTGATGCGTATTAATAGATACTAAAGATGATTTTTCTTTTTAATTGTGAGGTAAATTGAAGTTGAAGTTAATCTATGATAAAAGTACCTGCATTTTATTTTTTCCAGATTAAATGGTAGTTGGTAATTTTTCTTTTCAATTGTAAATGTTCGTTCTTCTTATGAAACAATGGCAACGTAACTGTAGTATAAATGTAGTATTTGTAATCCGGATTCTGTTCAGCAATCTTCGAAAATGGCTTTCCTGATTAATAATATCTCCCGTGCACAAGTAGGCGGGAGTTTTTAGCTGATGAGAATATTTTGACGGGAAGTAAATGTGCCGGAAACGAAATTATTTATTGACCGAGTCGTTATATTTGCAAAGAGTGTCAGAGATTAAACGTTTCATGATTCTCAAATTGTTCTGGAGTTTGTTTGTAGGTGTATATTTCAATTAATTAAATGCTTCATGGGGAGAAACGGGGTAGGATAGTAAAACATTAAATTGAATGAATATATTCATATAAAAAAAGATAATTAATGTACTATTTTAGTAGATATATCATTTTCAGATGGAAAACAGTTGTTAGCCCTAATGTTTCCAACTTTTTTGAGGTTTACAGTTTACAGCTTTTACATCTATTTTACAGCTTTCTACAGATGGTTGCTTTTAGATCCCATTGACTTGTCATACTTAAATGAATCACGTCAAAAAATTATCTCTATTAAAAATGTTGGCCTTCAGGTCACACAAAGTTAATTATTTTTATTTTCTCCAGTTTTTATGATTAAGGCTTTCCCAATACTATTAAAATAACTCACTCTGTAGCCCATGCAAATGACGTCAAAGTATTTCAAGGCTTGGTTTGATCCTGTGAGCTAAAATGAGGCTCTCCCTATATACAGGATGAATCTCTTTTTAGTTCATTTATCAAATTATAGTCTACAATATATCGAAGTTAGTGCCAAAAGTATAATGGAAAACTGATATCTCTTTTTGTTGTGTTAACATAATGTTTCTTAGTCTCAAATAAACCAGCATAGATATGACAGTGGATTCAAGTGTGAACCGTTTGTGGCACTTCACATTCCCCTAACGTTGGTAATAAAAATATCGCTGGCGTTGCATTTTTAAGACCAATTTTTGGCTGACGCTCATTACTCGTCAGCATCCATTACTTCGCCCCCCTCCCTATAACTGATCGTCCCTTTTAACAAAGCCCTCTTCACGGAAAAAGTCCTTTGGCACGGACCTTCATCCGCAGTGCATGGATTTTTACTTACCAAAAGGCTGCAAACTTTTCTTTATGTTAACGTAAGGTCAAGAGTAGCCTAATAGATATTTGTCAATGTCATTGTTCAGAAACATTTAGATATTTGCTAAATTAATATTCTTCCAAAATTCGAATCCATTTTTTTTTTCAATACTACTTTCATACGGTTTCAAATGAGGGAGGGAAAATGTTTAGGGAACTACTGGTCGTCTTTGTAAAAGATTGGGATTGTTCATAATATTTTTGTTCATACTATCCTGTTTAACAACCCTCTGTTTTTCTGTTTAAAAGGCTGGATTAAAAGCAAAATATTAAATGTAAACAGAAAGCGTTGAATAATATTAATAATAATTAAATTTTTGATCACATAATCTCAAAATTTCTTGACCATAAAACTGCAAATTCGGTAGGTAAACTTAAAAACAAGTGATCACCAGTTCTACCTAAGTTTTAATTAAAACATCTAAACTTTATACAAACAAAATTCATTTTCATCTCGTTGGAACTATAACGCTTACTCATAGGTTTATAGCTTTTCATCCCTCATGAGTGACCCGAATTGCGTTCAATAATTCGACGTTATCCTCATTAAATGTTGTAGAAGCGTATAGTTCATTAAAAGGTGATAACTAAGAGGAATATAAACTGATGTTATCGGTAACAAAGTTAATTCGAGAAGAGATATTCAAAACTGAACTGTTTACAATAAAGTTTCTAGTTCGTAAACTTATTTTTCCATCGAAAGCACCTTGTTTTATACGATTCTGCTGTCTGTTTATATCTTTATATGTGTGTGTTGACACATTAACTTGTGAACAAACTTTACAGTTTTCAGCATCGTTGTTTTATCTAATGAATAGCATCACTTGTGACATTTATGTGTATATAATTTGTGTGAATATACGGGGTGATGATAGCAAGGGAGTTAGAAAGGGATATTCAGATGACCCAAGATCGAATCGCTTTACCTAAACAATACGTTTTGCAAAACTAAAGGTTAAATGAAAAACAGAAACAATTATTTGCCAATGTTATAATTTTCCATATATGTATGCTTTTCTGATCGACTTCTACAAGAATCCTCGATGAAAAACATTTTTGCACGACAAATCCCTTTTCTAGAAGACTAAACAGTTCCTTACGAAGACTCCCTTTATAGTGACTAATCGATGACGTCGCACGTTAGCATTTGGGCCTTGATAACGATGGTAACACAGTTTAATGTGAATCGAGTGATGGTATATGTATTTGTTTGTCTGACAATATTTGTGGTATATGTACATATGATGAAACCTTCAATTGTGACCAAACAAATACGTATGTGAAAGGGCCGCTTCCAGCAATTTTTTTTTTAATTCAGTACTTTTTTAACGGTTTTCGAGAGCGTTCTGTTTTTTTTTTTTTTTAAAGTGAAGTGCGCGATGGTTGCAATTACACGTCGATTCAGGGCATTTTAAAGTCGAACAAGGGCTGTATGCAACGTTCCCATTTGTTAGTAAAAAAAAAAAAGATCACTCCGCACATATAACGCGGCTGTTACACCACCGAAAACAAAAAGGTAGAAAAAAAACGTAGTAAAGTACTAAATTAGTAGCCTCACCACGGATGGAGACGTAAAACTAATTAGTTGTGCACTTATGTTCTCATTCTGACTCTTTTTTTCTGGACTCGAGTACTTCCGGATTCCCGACGTAAGTGAAAAGAAGGAACGTTTTAAATGTCTATTCAACTTGATTTATTTAATTATGTACTGTGCTTCTTCTTAAAAGGATTTCTAAAAGGGATTCTGTTTGTAATAATTTTCTTGAAAGCGGAGATGCGATATACCTATAAACTTATTAAAAAACAAGTTATGAAGAAATTTGATTTTGTGTGAGGTAACTGACTAGGATTATTATTGTAATATTAATTAACAAAATTGAGGGAATTCTGCTTATAAAGCTCGTGAAAATTAAATTATGTGTGCTGTCAGTGGGAATTTATACCCGAAATTGAAATACTTTGAAGTTTTCTGCTCCTATTTCATACAAGTTTGCTTTTGAAAATTTTTTCTTAGAAACTGAAGGAAACGTGTCTTTCACGTTTCAAGTTTGTACGCTGAACAGTTTTGGAGATATGGTGATGAGTAGTAAATGATTATAACTTATTTTGGGACTTGAATATACCTTCTTTTTATTGGTCGTTTAACTGAGTTGGTAATTGTCAAATAAAATGTGTTTTCCGCCTAATTCTGTTTGCTACGTTTTTATCCTTTTGTCTCGGTATCCTTGTTAGCTATACACGTCATATTTGTTTTTTGTTTGAACAAGATAGGAAGAGTTGACGATAATCGTGTATGTCGGTCACGCATTTCTTTATCTTACTTTCATTGAAGAGACGACGGAGTGGAAAAATTTAATATTCTTATTATCCTACGCGATCACATTTACATTTTTATGTCCTCTTCTTCGACCCTTTCTTTGCCTCCTAGATTCTATTCAAGGTTTAGGTCGTAAAGTATTCAAAGACTTCGTAATCCATTTCAAAAGTACACACAACTTGCTAGCACTTCATATTTTTTAGGAGATTAGACCTTTTTTGTTTGCAACTTGATTTCTTATTTTATTTATATGAATGAATACTGTGTTTACAAAAAACCAGCTACTAATTACTAGAATTGAAATAATTGACTGATTATATATAGGTATATTATATTCAAATTATTTGAAAATTCGGATTTTGAATTGATTGTAAAAAAGTTTATATAAAGCATTCAAGCAATATACAAAATAGAACGAAGAGCAATAAAAGGGTTTATTTACGTTTCCCTTAACTGATGTATTGAGTTATGGCTTCGTAAAGTGTAAAGTTAGTTAACATGAGTTTGCTACTCTTGTTGTTACGACGTCTTGAATCGTGAACTTTTGAGAGTTTTCGTATTTGTTCTCGTTTGAACTGGTGAACAACATTAACTCCGTCATTCATTGCACCGAATACGACTTCTCGTATCACAAGGCGCTTCTATGTAAGTTGCCAGCAGCATCCTCGAGCTTACTTTTACGAGATGACTGACAGGGCCCAAGCCTTCCTTCCAAGATTAACTATCCTAAACGTATCTTTTACTCTCTAGTTTTACCAACCAGTTGCGAATAACATTTCTCTTAGCCGTTATCGTTACATAACAGTAGACGAAAATTGGATGTCATAGACAAATTAGTAGATTACACTACATCTGCAGATGTATCCATTATTGCTATTATGTGTCTAGTGTAATTGCAGAATTCCACTGTTGTAGAGGACATTGGAAGAGCAGACTCGTTCGTGGATTCGTATCTGATACGAAATATTAACTGGGTACTATCTAAATTCAAAATATGATACCACAAATCAAATAAAAAATCTAATCTAACGTTTTGACACTTAATGTCATCTTCTGTTATAGATTTCGAATCTTTTGATTTTGATTTGCAAATTTCACAGTATTTATGTAAACGTTTATAAATGAATTATCATTAAATAAACTGTGGTCGTTTAATCGATAGATCGATGGTAACAAAATTGAATTGTTAACAGATGGTTGAATCGACGATTATGTGGTTGCGATCAGAAGCGCCACATAGATGTTCTAATAGCTTGAGGTTGTGACCTATAATGGCACAATTTCCGTGGCAGATCAGTTTTTGGTTAATAATAACCACTGTCATTTAGCCTAAGGTGTTGATAATACATAGAAATCAATAGTTTAACATCGGAAGGGTTGTCATAGTAGCCGAAAGTTATAATAGAAATTAGGAAATGATCCTTTACATACAAGAAGTTGTATTCAAATAGGTGTGACAAAGTTTTAAAAAAACTGTTACAATTAAATGAATACTGACAAATTGGATAGGTTTCGACCCCCTAAGGTTCCATATTGTTATATTATATAACAATATAGCTTACAGTTTGTCGACTGTATGTCACTACCTAAGTTGCCAAGAATATAATTCATTTTTTGGTAATTCTCCAATATAGCGGAGATGTGCTGTTCATGGTGTTTTGGAGCTTCTAAATTTTCAAACATTTTTTGTGTTTGTCTTCTATGTGTAAGTGTAAAACTCGATAATGGCATCATCAGTAGTTGTGTTGTTGATTTATTTTAATATTGTGTAATGTATGTTGTATTTGTTATTTTTAGAATATTTAAGGAACCGTAGGTTATGCGGTAGTAAGTGTGGGTTCGTGTAAATGCACACGTCCACGCCTACACCATATAACCTACGTAGTACGCTAGTATAAATATAAACAATTCCTCGTCAAACGTTCCTTAATCTCATTTTAACATAAACAATACATGGTCGCAAAATTAATTAAAGACAACAAGTGCTAATGATGTCATTATCGCGTTGGTACACATACACATTGAAGACATACTTAATTACCGAGTTTTTTCATCATTTTGTCTAACTAAAAGTTATGATAAATAACTCCCAGTTGTTTGCTAACACTTAAATGACCTTATGAATGTCGATTTCATTTAGCGTCGCATTTAAATGATAAATAAATAATTTTTACCTGGTGCAGCATTCAGTAGGAATGAAACGATTGAAGATCGTAATCATGAAGTTTGTCGATAATGGTATTAACCTAATAACTTGAGCTTTAAAATTTTCCGTTGTAAAAAAGGCTGTTTACGGTGTAAATAAAATGGCCTTACTACCTATATGTACATTATGGATCGTAATTCGGTTTCATTATGCGGTGCAGACAAGCCGACGCCGCATCGCCGTGACGTCGAGCGCGTCGTGACGGTCTACTTGATTATTTACTCTGATGTTTTAATTTTCCGATGCAATCCGTGAGAGCGTTTATTTAACGTGTACAATTTTTTGTTTTATTTTGGTTCCTCACGCAATTTTACAAACTAAACGTGACGTCGTTTAAAATATCACTCCTACAATATGCAAAATTTACAAGTATCTTCATTTTACATTAAAAAAATGTATCGATAACATTTATCTAGTGGATTTAGTTTGAATTGATTTAAAAAGATTTCAATGATTATTTCGTTCAGAATTCGTCGGGAGAAATAAAATAAAGCAATTGACTCTAATAAAGAATTTTGTTTTCATTGTGAGCATTGCGTGAGTAACCAGAATAAAGGTTCATCGTCAAAGGGGAGCGAAAGATGGGAAACGTATAAGGCGTTGGAAATTTCGGCTTAAAACGCGTCCTTTGCAGATTGGAATCAGTAATTTCCGGTCCCTATGTGACAACTATTATGATAACGATATGATTTAGTTTGTCATACATTTCGCTTTATTCGCGTAGTTATTTTTGAAAAAACTATTAATTTTCGTAATTTATATATATTTAGATATACATATATATGCATTAGGACCTTTGTTCATTAATATTCCTGGTAGCATACTCCTTTGTGACTTATGGCTTGTACATTGATCATTTATATAATTTGGGAACAGGAACGAATATTTTTATTTCTTAGTATTATTATTAATAAATTATTAAATAGTGGACGTGATGTTAATATTTATTTAAAATTTCTTTATAAGGGTGTTAAAAAATAGATCTTTTTCTGACGTAATCCCATTTCTTTTTGAGATTTTAGGATATTCACTTCTCGCTTATACGTATGTGAATCCCTAAATGGCTTAATTTTTTTTTGACATGCCGTCGACGTGTTTGGTTGACATGTTAGCTTTTATTGTGTTGAAATAAACGAGTTTGTCGGTCTCTCAAAAATAAAAAAAAAAACAGTAAAAAATAATATCATCCGAAGGGGATTGTGGTTGTCTGTAGGTGGTAGGTGCTTGTGCTGACGTATAAATCTGACACGATGCTAGTGCCATAGCAGAACGGCTGACGTATTTGTGTAATTTGGAGCACTGCGAAATGTAAATTACGACCAATAAATAACGCCGTTTATCATAAGATGCCTCGGCATCGTTCCTAAATCCAAATTGAAAATTATCCTTCTCATTCAACTATTACAAACACTCCAAATAGAGTCCTTAGAATACCTGTCTAGGATTTCCTTAATAAGGAGGTGTTAGTGATGATTTTGGAAAGATTAATTGTTGGATTTATCTTAAAAATTAAGCAAGTTTAAAAAAAATATGAATCTGCACTGGCGGTTATGTACCTTAAAGCCGGGTCCCTACGATGTATGATTCAGCGATATAGTGCGTGGTACGGTGAATTTTGCTAAAATATGAATGCAAAAAAAATAAGGAAAAAACAAGAGTAAAGTGTTAATAATGTAGTAGAAATTATAAAAATTGAATGATTGACTTTTTAATTTTTGACTAAAATACATGCCGTATTCATTCGTAGTTTATTAAGACGATTCTTTTTTTTAAAATTTGATTTTATTTCACATGTATGTCGTCTAACTTGTAAAATTTTAATTCAATTATGAAAAATGCTTGTTTCAAATATGCATCCACATTTCTAAAAAGAACGTATGTGGAAGTAAATTTAAACGTTTTCAACTGTACTTCCAATCTCAAAGATCTGATGTTAGCTGTATGAAGTAGGTACCTCCTGTTTAGAAATCGTTTGAATTCCTTTACGTTGCTTCAATTTAATTGAATATTGATCGTTGAAAAGGCTTTTATGTTACGTGGTTGATGAACAAACATGTTTAAATTGAAGACTTTTTATCTTCATGCCTTTTCTATTCGACGGCAAACGGCCATTTGGAACAAATTGCGTTTTCTTTTTTTATTTTTTATTCTACATAATACATCAAAGAGCCTTATAGGTATTTGTGTTGCTACAGAACAGATACTAGGTACCTACCTAACAAAAATGAAAAAAGTTGTAATCAATTTCAAACTTTTGATGCGTTCTTTTTTATCTTGTTAAAACATTTTCTATTAAGGAATCTGTGAAGAAATGTCCCGTATTGCATCCCGCTTGAAGCATGTGAATTTTTACCGTATAAATTGGAGACTCACGACTTTTTGATTTAGATCTTTTTTGAATTGTATATTTATTAATAAAAATAATGGAAAGTAGAAAAAGAAACATAATTCGAAATAGGTGGTCTCAAAATTTTTGATACTGAACTACCTACTGTGTGATATCATATTGTTGCTGAAAGTATTAGGAGACGATTTTGTTCGTTAAACACGAAGAAAAATACTTCATAAAGTTGTCAATATTTTTTTTCGTTTTGTCGTGAATGTTTTTTTTTTAATATGGTTTCCATATCCTTCTTTTGTGTAGATATAGACACATTAATTTTATTTTTTTGAGGGATACTATTCTAAAGCTGAAGCTTAACGTCAAATGACAGGTTTAAGAAAATATCTCTTTGATATTTTACTCAAAGGACACAAAATGATGTATAAACCTTTGCGAAGTCCATATACATATTTATGTAGTAGGTACATTTACGGTAGGGATGTGTTCTGAGGTTATATTCAGATCTCCGCATAAACTTTTAAATGGGGCATTAAATCGTAGGGACCGTTTTACCATCTCCATCAATATAACCAAATATTTTCTGAGAAAAAATTTTTGTGACAAACACTGGCTTCATTTCGTTTTCTTTTTTTCCTTGAGAAAATTGAAAATTATGAGACGATTCCTGTATCATTTATAATTATTTTTTCCTCACAATTCCTAGAAATTATAGTCACGTTGAGAATGTGGTGAGCAGAGATGAACAAAGAAAAATTCTACTGCACTTTACCAACTTCTTGTATTGTCTTGCTTGAGCTTGGTAGCAGGTTTTTCTATTGTAGTGTTCGTGGGGTTTATTAAATTTTATTTACAAGACTAAAGTACAGGAACAATAATTTATATACACTGATTTAATTATAACTAGGTACTTAAAACACTAATAATTAATACTGAACTTAGATTACTATTTATTTACACCATTCACTTATGTGCACGTTTCAATTTATTTGTATTCTCACTGTCGAATTATTTCTTATGTTACTACCGTCACTGACACTTTATTACTAACTACTTCACTTTTATAGCATCCATAGAAAAAGTCGGGAAAAGTCTAGAATATTCGAAACGTCGAGAGTTGTTTACATTTCTGCGAACCGCTTAATTGTCTTCCGAGAAAGCAGCTACGAGACACACGTTTACAAACACGACGCACACACTGCCGAAACCGGCCGCAACACATACAAGTGTACCCGATTGCACACAAGCATGCTCGTGTTCGCTACACTATATTGCTTTCAGTAGCTTGGGGAGTCCCCATACTTACTTGCTTTCGACTTTATTTTAAAACAGGGACTTATATATAGACAAAACAAAAATTCATGCTTCCTGCTAATTAATCGTTAAGATATATTGGTTTTGCAAATGGAAATTCTTGTCTTGTCTTGTTCTTGCTCAAATTAAGAATAAGAAAATAAAAACAAGAACAAGAAATGAGTGAAATAAAAAGAAACTCACCCCTATTTACCACTATAAACTTAAAAGAGTGGACACGTGTTTCGCCCACTTATGTGTGAGTCGTGAAGTGGGCGAAACTCGTGTTTGCTCTTTTATTAAGTTTATAGTGGTGAGTTTTTTTATTTTAGTTATTTGTTTAATTACCACAGTCTCTGTTTTCTACTAAGAACAACAAGTTCGTTAAACACTTAGTAATAAGGGTCACAATGTTTTTTTTATTTCCTATTTTCAGGAGTTGAATTTTAAAAAGAAGTATAAAGTGGAAACCGTAAAATTTTTGTAAAACTTGCACCTACTTGTAAATTTGAAGTTTAATGTATAGAAATGGTTTGGTTTTGGTCTCCCTGTTATAAGGTAACTTTTTAAATGAGAATAGCTTTCAATTTTAAGTTGAACATTTTAATTTTAATCATAGGGGTGAATGCTATTTAACACCCTTTTGTATATTTATTGACAATATGTGAACAACACGTCTACGCAGAACAGTCGCCGTAAATAAACGTATCTTTGTTGGTACACATAATAAAGCAGTTCGGTATACATTATGGCGTAAATGCTGATGTTATCAAATGTTTAACAACACTGCAAACATACATACCAACACCATTGTAGGACCGTTGCGAGACTTACCACCTTGTCGTTAATTCTTGTTTTAACAACTGTAACTATTTGTAAATTTATGGGTATTTTACTGGTGGAGTAAATAGTAAAAGAAGAATTTCATTAACAAATACTAATAAGTATCTTATACAGGGTGTTAGGTCTATAAGTACAAAAAAAAGAATCATGGATTCCTTGCACAATAAATAACAAAAGTCTAAAACCATTTTTCAATCGAGTGACAATTAAGTACGCAATTCGTGTTCGAAAATTTGACCCTGAAATTCGGTTTAATACGGGCCTGGCGAAATACGAATTCTCGTAACTGATAGTTTGCAACGAGCAGCGCCACTTACGAAACAGCGTTATCTATCACCGGCGACTATTCTCTAGGGAATAAGCGCGCTAAACCAGGGCCGGCCTCAGAAATCAAAATAATTTTTAATTTTTTTTTTTAATTTCAAAAGTCAAAAAGTGTATAAATTCATGTTTGAAATGCAACAGGGAACATGTGGTTCTTTTTTTTGTACTTATAGACCAAACACCCTGTATATGTATAATAAAAGTACTTAGAGGATGTAGGAAATTTATGCAAATATACCAGTAAGAAATTTGTTAGACAGACTAGAAGCTCTTTTCACGTTAGGTTCGAAGAACATTCAGCTAACCTACTAATCACCCTTAAGATTTTCAAATGTTTTTTTTTTGTGTAAAAAAAACAGCTAATTGAGCGGTAAAAAAAAAACGAAATAAACGGTTATTTAGGGATGTTTTGTGATATATATTTGGATCTAATTTCCGTACGTATGTTGTATATTACTATATTTGCAGTTGTTATTAGATTCTTGAGTAAAAGTTGCGGTTGTGATGCGCTGCATCTTAAGTAATGGGGAAGTACCTAAAACTTTGCTTTGTAATGCAAAAGACACCCCAAATAGTAGTGGATGTGCATGGCAATACGTAGATGTGTATGTATGTACGTACGTACGTTTATCGCGATTGTTTCCTGTACGCTACTCATAAACTTGGCAAGTTTCGAGCCGAACTACTCGAGCAAGAAAGCCGAAATGTGCGATTGTTAAACAGATTGTTGAACTTGTACGTAATTTGTAGAGTTTTGTTTGTTTGTTGGTAGAACTTATAAGCAAACTTTTCGAGCAGCAAACCATCCCGCTTATGTTTGTCAACCCTTATTATAGATGTATAGGTTACGTACGTATTTTTTACAATAAATGTTACTAACTTTTCTTTAAATTAGCAAAAAAGTATTTATTTCGGAGCATAAGTCTATAAGAATCTTTAGTTTTCGTAAATATACAATCGTATATTAGAAACAATAATGATACGTAAAAAAATAGAGTAAATAAATTGATCAGAACTTCTCTCAGGTATAAAAGTGATTTATTTTAGACAAAAACCAAACGTTTCGTTTATTCATTTCAGGCTTCTTCAGAGGACGTAAATAAGTATGAAATAATTTATCAAAAATTAATTTTGTTCATGTAATCTGTAAGGTTTGCTTTATGAATTTGTTGGTCATTGCTTACTTTGATAACTAGAAGGCATCTACCATAGTTAAACAACCTAATAGAATCTAATTTGTTAAATGTCAGCAACGAGGTCATCGTTTGAACATGGGATTATTACATCTTCCTCGAAGTGACCTTCTTTTTGAAGTCACTAAGCAATTCGGTAAATACAATTATATTCGATTGCTTAACAGTAATCTCGCCAATTGCATAATTGTATAAAATCACTTAACTTCACCTATCAGTTGTACCTTGCATTTTATGTTTATTCTACATGTTGCATTATGTTCGTTAGAATTTAATATTCATCGGTTACGAGTTATGAAACATGTTGTCTTTGAATTGGTCAGTGTTGTATATGGTCCGTGAAAACAACAAATTGTTGGTAAAATAATAAGCATGTATAGAGGTTTTTCACAAAATGAGAAAGGGTTTTTAAAATGCAAATAAAATGGTGGGAAAAAGGGAGTTCAAAGTTTGGTAAATATACTCATCAAGGTACAACCAAAACCTTCGAATTAAAATGCTTGAATACGTCACTCGTAAGCTGTCGGGCCTTTCTGTTTTCGGTGGTAAAGGCAGAAATCGTTTCCAGATAATCACACTTCTACCTTTGCGTCTCTTGTGTCTTGTGGTTACAAATTACGTTTCTTTTTGTCTTGAATTTTGCTTTTTGTTCCAACTAATTCGACGAGTGTACCTAATAAGTATACGTTGAAACTTTCAACCCTTCTTCGTACTTAATTGGTTTATGGCTAAATGAATATTCAGGTGGTAGTAGCCAGATCTAAATTATAACAAAACAATCTCTAATTTTACTAAGAATTCTGGATTAATTTGTACAGTTTACACTTTCCCCTTACTAGTTATTTTGAATTATAAACCTGCCCTTTATGGGTCAATAAATAATAACTGTTCTTTTATTTAATAATCGCACTAAGTTAGGGAGGCGATATTCATAATAAATGAGTGTGAAATAGAGTTGTTTTACTGGAAGTATAATACAAGTGTATATCATGCATGAGAATAGGATTAAAAGAAATGAAGACAAGTCTTGTATTGTGTACATAGTTGGAATGTGTGTAACAAGTAATGGAATAGCTTTTATCCAGTTGAATAATTTACCACAAAATCTGCCTGCGTATTAAAATCCTCAGCATTTCACGCTCATTTATTGCTTGATGTATATAAAGCAATTCAGCGAGCTATTCTTTTTTAATTATTTTGCCGTTTGTTTTTTAACTTCCTTTCGTATACTCGAGCAGCCAAGTTTTTAATCTTCTATAATCTCTCCTTTTCCCTCTCACTATTTTCCATCTTCTTCCTCTCTCAATTTTCATTGAACAAAAAATTCCCTAACGTCAAATTGCGCCTTAACTGATGACGGAACGAAAGACTTCTTCGAGATTGCCCGCGAACTAATATATTTCGCATTAATTAGGGTAATTAATTCAGATTAACACGAAGGGCCCGCTCGAAGCAATTTAAACGCTTCGGTTATGTTGTTTTCGTCTACGACTAAGACCTTATATACATATATACGTGTACTTAACTAGCGTACTTTTGATGCAGTGGATCTTAAGTGCGCAAAAGACTTGTTAATATAACTTTGCTGAGCGATAATCAGCATGGTATAAACTTCTCGAAGTAAAAAGTGAAGAGTTGGGAAAATTCATTAACAACTTTCCAAGAAATTGGCGTTTTTGTTGTTGCTGTTGATTAAGTCAATTAAAACAAACAGGGTTTAATTGTTTTTCCATGTACATTGTTTTAAACAGCAGGCAACGACGTTGATAAATTAATGTATTTTTTTGTTGTATTTTTTAAGGATAATGTATCATTTTCGGAGGACTTTAAGTGTTAATATCAAACAAACTCTCTTAAAGGCTTAAAGTCTTTAAGGGGAATGTGGTGCAGAGATAGTACGATACTTTTCTTAAAAGTTCCTTACATTTTAAATTCTTAAAGGATTCACTTAATTTGTAAAAATTAGTAAACTAAATCCCATTATCTATTTTTAAAAATATTTTTCAAAATATCTAACTTAAATAGAATAATTAAATATTTTTTTTTAATACAATGGAATTTTTTAATGTATTAAGCTGTATAGTGAGCAATAAACTTTTTTCAGTCTTGTTAATTGGGTAAAAGTTTAGCTCTACCCAATAGATCTTAGACATTGGCGTTGAATAGGTATATAATTAGGGTTGAGGCTTGTGGATCGTTTTCTCCACGTTAAAGAACGAATTTGAATAATGATCGTACTTAGACCGAAACTTTCTTTTCGTATTTCTTTAGACCTTTTGGACTCTAAATTATTTACTCCTTCGTTACACCGGTAACTTAAGGGAACTCAAGTGAAAAATGTTTTCCAATAAAAAATTAATGATAAGATAATTCTGTAATTCGTTTAAGTAGACTATGATTAATTGATTTTCATTCGTTTTAATTGCAATGTTAATTTTAATTTTTTTTTTGACAAACTACTTCTAAATTAATTTGCCACCTATGAATATTTTGTTATAATATTAAATTTACTATTATTGTTGAGCGACAGCTTAGTTAATTGACGAACAATCCAGGTTCATTAAGTTGAGCAGTGTTTGATTAATTAGTACTAACTAAACCAATGCATATCCGATTTTGTAACAAAATAATTAATCCCGAATAAAAATGCAATTGCAATTTTCAAAAATCCTTGACCCTTTTATGTGTTAATTTAACTTTACGAATACAATAATTACGAGGTATGATGGAATGTTACTTGTTTAGACTTGATTAATCATTTTCTATTAAATATAAAATAATTCAAAATGAAGTTTACAATATTGCAACTTCAGGATGAACAGTGATTTATTGTTCGTAATAGTTCATCAAATTATTTAATTTTTATAAACTACCAACTCTTGATAACAATGGTTTTTGAAACTTTGGTTGGGTAGCTTTTATTATATTATTCAGATATATTTGTTTAAATATGTACTATAAAATGTATTGATACCTATATTTATTTATATTTACGTTCAAACAGAAATAACTTATTTTTTTATGGAATCCCAAACTTTTCTTACGTTGTACAAGGGAAAATTAAATTTCCCGTCTACTAGTTAAAAATTTCCAGAAAATTGCAAATTTCTGATAAAACTGTTTGTGGCAGATATAGGAATTGCAATCTGCATCGTACAACGTGAAAAATAAAGGATTTCGTTCTAATTTAAAGAACAATTTTGAATTTGTATATATCCAATCGATAAAAATTAATTTTTTGTGCAATATTTGTATATGATAGGTTACTTCTTCCTGAGACGTCCAATTTTTTAAGGAAATCTAAATATCTCCAAAACGATGCAATAAGTCCTACACGGCATTATCAGTTAGGTACGTCTATTTTTAATGGAGGATTGAAAAATGCAATAATATATGGAGATTTCATTTAAAATAACCAAGCTTCTGTCGGAACCCCAGAATATTTAAAAATGTTTTTCGCACTAAAATTTGGGAAACATTTATTTGAATTTTTTTTTTCTATTTTGTTATGATATGAATATTACAGACTGATTCAGCCTTAATGACTTACCCTGTATAGATTGATTCAAAAAACTCTGCTTTTAATGTTCTGCACCATTATGCTTTATCTCGAACTACAGAAGGAACTAAAAATTCATCCCTATTTAGTTAGAGATATTAATTATTCCATTTTTTTTTCTTTTCTGTAATGTTAAACACCTGCTTTCTTATTTCATCCAGAAAACTTTTAAATTGTGTTTGGTATACACATTGCAAAGTAAACATGAACTGCGAAGGTTAATTTGCAAATGTGTAACCTACTATGCAGCTACTGGAATTTCTGTTGCATAACACAAATATACATCGAATTCGTGTAGTAGGTATTATTTCTCTGTTTTTTTTTTGTTTTAGTTTCTACAAGTAGTTGCGTGTGTGCAAGCATAATTGTGTTAATAACTGCTAATTAAATTATCCTGACTGATCTTGAATAAGTTGCTAATTAGCTTTAACATGGTGTGTAAAGAAAATTAGTACGGTATTGTATGGTGAACGATTCACTCATTGAAATTGTTACAATAAAACTATTCAGAAAAAGTTTCACACTGAATCGTTGGGTGGAGATCCATATTAGGATGATTCAAATTTTTAAATGGGTTTAATAGTTGCGGGAACATAATAGAAGAACCCTAGTTCGAGGGGAGAAATCATATAAAGAACCCCTTATAACAATCGCAGTGTCAGTTCATATCGCAGCTCGAATGATTATAACGATTTTACACCAATAAATTTAAGAGTGGTGAAAAATAATCTGAAAAAGTTTTCACGTGAATTTTAATGGATTAATAAAAGGCAAAAAATCGATTAGTAACCGTAAATTCTAATCTTTTTTTTTGCTTGATATTAAAAATATTCCTAATGAACTGATATATATGGTGATGAAAAAATGAATAAGAACTCTTTTATGGGATATTTTATTTCTTCTTTAATGGAAGATTAATAAAAGTTAATCTTGGTCCAACGGGATATAAACAAGTGCCCAGTCCAGTAATTCATTCGTTGCCAAGTTATTATGGAAAACAAAAAAGTCTGATGAGCCAAAAATAAGCTTGGACCAGGGTTCTTATTTTATATATCGGCAACTATTAAAACTGTTCGTAAGACAAAACATTTTTTTTTTGAATCACCCAAATGTAGTAGGTACTGAATTTATTGGTTAAAAATCCCTTAGATGATTTCTCGAAAATTTTCGTTTACATAATTTAGGGATATAAAAAGTGTTAACGAAATGGAATTCTGGCTTGGCTCTAGGTGAAACATATTCACAAGTTTGTGAAACAAAAATACCAAGTGTTTTTTCTTTTTTATCATTATAAAAAGTGTGTTTATTATCGGTAGATTTACGTTACGGTAATAATTGATTGTAGAACTGCATTTTGTAGTGTGCCAAGGTGATTAGGTACATTACCCATTTATATCAGACACGTACCTATATATACGTGTAAGTCTGTGTAACACAGTAATTTGAAATTCAAGGCAAAAGTATAATCTTTTTTCGAACGTTGAATTGGTAATGGCAGTACAAAACTGTTGTAAAATGAGCGCTTTTGTGATATGGACAAACAGGGTGAAGTAAAAAAACTTCGTCTTCGTTTTATGTATCTATGTGGATGAAGCGGCATATCAAAATTCGAAAGTTGACAATTTGGCAATGCCAGTGCAGCCTGAGAGGTTCGGCCTTTCGTGCTTTATGAATTCTCAAAATCCGCAACTCCATATGGGATTTACAAAATCCGCAAGATGAGTTCGGAATAAAAGTTTCGGTAAATGCCCGAAATCGGCAAATATCTATAATTGCTAAAAACTTCATAATCCTAGAATGGTCTATTAACTTTTAGTTCTCATTTCATCTCCTAAAGGGTGCTATTTTGAAAAATAATTTTATAATGGTTGGTACGTAACCTATCCTAACCTAACCTAACCTTTCAAGCTTCTTGACTCAATGATTGGGCAGTGCCTTGATAGATACGTAACCTGCTGGACTCTTTTCTCGGGGATTGAATTTTAAAAGAATGCTCACTTAACATGCATAATAAACCTTTATGCAAAATTTCAAGTCTCTATGGCTCTAGCTCTAGACCAACAGCATGTTGGTGTAGAGTTATACAAATTCTTTGTAGACGATGTTCAAAATCGTTTTTCCATACAATAAAAAAGTAATGTGGTGGTGTTTTGGAACATCTTCTGTAGAGAAACCGTCGTCTCTTACTTTCATTTACCGTAAAGTAATTTGTTAATAAAGCATGTAAAGTTTATTAAATTGTTTTAATTTTGACTCCATAATCCCATCAATTAAATAATTGTAAGAGAAAATTCACTGTAACCATTTCTATTTAAAATTTGACGTCCTTATAGAAAAAATAATATCAATACAGGGTGTTCGATTGAAAGAAGTATTTTCAGTTAAATTAAAAAGTATTTTTAGTTAACTAGTTTACCAATGATGGACCCTTAATTGCATTTTGGTATTTTTTTGTTTCAAACTGTATTCTGGAACGATTTACAGCTCGACCTGGTTAAAATCAGTTCTGATATTATTGTAGTCTTTGTAATTTCCGAAATAGCTTTATTGTATAATTAAAATTCAAGTTGCTACTTAGAGTCATTTATTTATTGAAAAATAGTGAAGAATTATTTTATAATAGATTATTTAAAAATTTAATATGCTGTGTGAAACACAATGAATGAAATAATGAATCGTAAAACGTGAAAAGATTTGGTCTGGCGTGTTCTAGTGACCCCAAAAAATTGGAGCTCTTTAATTTGTTTATTAACGATTACGTAATTTATACATCTATAGAAGGAGATTCAGATATGTACAAGAAAGTGAAAGTGTCCGTTAGCGGCCAAGGGCAATAATATCATTAAAGGCTACGAACGGCCTTAAAAAATACTTTGACACACTTGCCCCGATATCAACAACATCGTACTATGCGTTTAATTAATTGAAAGATTCAAATTATACGTAGGTATTTAAAAATCGCCACCGCATACGAATTTTCGAAGTATTTATTATTTGAAAGAGTCTAAGGTGACTCATTAAAAAAATATACGTGTGATGCTGGTATTTTTGTTAGTTTAACTACACTAACCGTAAAAAATCTGCATTTGTTGAAAGAGATAAATGGCAATGGACTTTATTTGAATTGCAAAACGTTAAATAATTTATTGAACATGGGATTTCGAAAATATTAAAATGAAGTGTTCTTTCTATTTGCCCACATATGTATTTGCCATTAATATTTGTCAATATATCGATAACTGAAATCATTTACCGCTCAGGACTAGTTCAGATCGCCTTATTGTAATTTGTAAGTTTGAAGTAAAATTAGGGCACTTTACAGAATAATTTCGTAATAATGGTTTTCGCTTTTTCGGAATTATTTTAAGTTTTTTTATTACTAGAAATGTTTTCCTTTTTTGTCCCTTGTGTTAGATTTATCAATCTATTTCGACAGTCCGTGGGTTGAAAAGGTACGTTAGCTGGGGCGGGTTTTATATTTAGATATTTTACGAATCTCAAAACGCCTGATTACTGTCGAAATGGTCTTTGATTCAATAAAACCTTTCCGTGAATGGTTTATATTTATTTATTTTGCTTTCTGAATCGTTCGTTTTGTGCAATAACTTTTCGTCCTTTTTACCACCTCCGCATATTTTCTTCTACATCTTACCAACGCTTATTAGAGGAAATGAGAAAAAATATTCAACCGTTTTCGTTATGTAATGGAAATATTTTCGGTGTTGGCTGAATTGTTGAATTCTATAATTATGAAATGTAAAGGGTAGATAAATACACATATAAAAAGGTGTTCATATAAAATCCCTTTTCCCGTTCGTTTTCTTTTGCCTGACATATTTGTGGTTTGCCAAGTGTATCTGTAAAGAACTTTTTGTTTGAATAATTTAAATGTGTATAGTACAAACAGTTTTTTGCTAATATTTCAAACAAAGTTGACTTAAATTTTACCAATGGCAATAGTTGGAAAGTATTGAATTAATAGAAAATCAGGTCCGGACTCGGCAACCTTTAATTTTGAATGCAATCTACAATCAACTTTATTATTAACAATATTGATATTGAAAACTCTTTACTTCTTAGTAGTCTTTTGATTTATAATGAATTAATATGTTATTTTTTTTTTTAAAAACTTGTCTTACATAGTACCTACTAATAATCTTTCTATTTTCGTTTTTCAAAATGCCATATGTCACGATGTGGGTGTCGATTGTACCAGTTATTATTTATGGGTACATTTTAAGTTTTATTTATGATAAAATATTGTGTAAATTCCTGACATATGTACTCAATATATGTTTGCATTTGAGGATAGTATTTTTTCGCGAACGACGTTCGATGTGTTTTACTTGGCATCGCTTATAGTTTGGACGAACACAGAAATGGTTTTTCTGAGTTTCCGCCAATTAGACGGATCTTTGTGACAGTTGCCAAGTCTCTCTTTACGACCTGCGATTGATTGTTATTTTTGGAAAGGAAAAAATGTGATTTTTGAATACGGTTAATGGTATTACTGGTTGGGAACATATGTATAATAACAACGTCCAATAAAATGACTTATTTCTATAACCGTTAACTTATTTTTATTAAATATTAATTTCTGCCTTGCTATAGCATATTTTCTAATATTTTTGTTCACATGTTGTAAATAAGCTTCATTTCGGTCCTGAAAGAAAAATAGAAAACTTATTGATTCTAATTTAAAAAAGTAAAGTAAAACTTGTAGGTACTATACACACATTTAATAGATACTTATTTTTTCAAAAAACAACAACAAAACAAGATGTTCTTTACATATACACTTAATGACTATTTGTAGAACTGGCTGAGGTCGATGGCAAACCACAAATATGTCATGTGGAAGAAAATGAACAGGAAAAGGATTTTATGCGGAGACCTTTTTATATGTGTATAGACCCTTTTACCTTTCATAACTCTAGAATTCAACGATTCCGCCAACACTGGAAATATTTCCAGAATATAACGAAGACGGTGGAATATCTTTCTTTATTTCTTCTAGCGAATGCGAATGAAAATATGCGGAGGTGGCAACAAGGACGTAAAGTCGCTGCACAAATCCAACGTTTTTGAAAGAAAAAGAAAAATAAACAGTGCATGGGAATATTTTATATGATTAAAGACCCCAAACAAAGTGTTTATATGTTCCTAAAATATGTAAATAAATATAAAGTCCTTCCTAACAAATGTACTTTTTCAACCCACGGAATGTTGAAATAGATTAAAAAATTTAACGCACCAGTTTAAGGTCTCGAAGAGGTGAAAAATTTCAATGCTCTAAACGCGCCCATAAAAGTTTTAAGATCTATAACATATATGAATAAGAAGTTGTTGGGTTTTTCTTATCCCGCCTCGTGTAACTTTGAAAAGGTGGATGCAGTACTCAATTTATAGAAGCTTTGCTTTGTTGCTTCATCTGCACGAGAATACAAAAAGGCTAAGGCGAGGTGAGGCAATGGGAGATGAATGCCGCGCACGTTTTCCATGTAGATTCGCCAAGGTACCAAGCGAGGCAAAGTTTTTGCCAGTCGATTTTTTTTTTTTTTTTGAAGTATCGACCCCAGGCGAATGGAGTTTCCTGTTTGCCCCATGCCGTTTGACGCCTCGTTCACAGCACTTAGGCGCATTTATTCGGCATTGCCTCGCCTTGATTTGCTTCGTTGCGTTCTCGTACATTTGTATCGCCACACACAAGCCCCACTATTTTAGAAATGATTCGTTCAGGGTCGTTTGTCGCCTCGGTCACAGCACTTAGGCGCATTTATTCGGCATTGCCTCGCCTCAGTTTGCTTTGTCACCACACACAAGCCCTTTTATTTTAGAATTGGTTTGCCCCACAAAGCCGTTTGGCGCCTCGGTTACAGCACTTATGCTCATTGCCTCACCTCAGTTTTCTTCGTTACCCCACACAAGCTCCACTATTTTAGAAACAATTCTATAATTACTTATCAAACTTCATTAAAATTCCTCTGTTGTGTTTTATGAGCACAACTCTGTTAGAACTTGTATTAAAATTGAAATTCTTGAACTTTGGGAGTCGAAAGGTGACGGGAGAGGGTGAGAGAGCAGATGGGGTTATTTCTGCTGTAATATGTTCGATTCAGTCGTTTGCAAACGGTGAGATTTTGAAAGTTTCAAACAAAGCGAAGTAAACCCATGGGCATAAGTCCGTGACGACCGACGGGCGCATCGCATCGGTGCAGTTCCTCCGTTGAAAAAGTTTCCCGGCGATGAAGTTCATACCGTGCTTCTTCGGTGCAAAACTCGATAATAAGATCAACAAAATAAGTAACGGACGGGGGCGATGGATGTAATAAGGAGCGCGAGTGAATCGTCGAAACTTTCGTTTTAAGCGTTTTCCTGAGGAACGTTTTTATTCTTCTAATCCGTACAGGACTAGACACGTTCATTATCTACAATCCCTTTGCAAACTTCGTTAATCTTCTTCGTTTCACTTCGTTTGCTTGGTTTCATCTAGGGATTTTTTTCGCCGTTTCAGTTGTGAGCAGGTACAGTGTTTTATTTCAATGAACTTCATCAATTACAAAAAGACTGCCTGCTTTAGGAAATAATTCCAAATTAACGAACATCTATTGTCTGTTATAAACGTACAAACAGTTTATATTTATATATAGCTTTTTTGGAAAATCCTCATATTATTTAATAAATAAAGATTTCGTTTTATTGAATACGTTGGCTTTGCAGTAAAGTTGACTTACTTTTTACTTTTATTTAAATTTGAGTGTGATACTTTAAAATTTTTAATATCAATTGGCACTTTAATAATGTTCAGAAACCCCAGTTTCATATCCTTCGTTGTAATGATGGTTATATGTTCTTTTATATGCGTGTTTATTGCTCTTTCACTGTGACCTACATAGGGACATCACAGGATTCATAAAAGCAACTGATAAATGCTACTTCTATCTTTTACTTCTTATTTTCAACAAGTTTCTTTACGGTGAACGTAACTGCTAGGGCTAGATACTAATCTTGTGTACAAATGTTCAAGTTTAATCTGTTTTAATTTACTTAAAATGCTTGATGTTAGATTAATACAATGTACCAAAACTTTTTGTTTTCTGTTTAATATTCAAATAATAGGTTTTCACCAATACACATAAATGCTTTAAATTAAATTCCTCCGGAAACTAATATAATACATACCTGCCTGCATATAAAAATATGTTGGCAGAATTTCTGTTAATTTTTGAACTTTATTAGTTTCTAGTTAATTTTGTTCGTTAAATTTCAATTAAACACAATTAAAAAAGAACATTTTTGTAACTATGTATGTGTACTCACATGTAGATTGATGTATTTCATAGCTTTTTATGGTTTTCAATATATGTAGTTTATTAATTTTTTCCTTTTTTGTTTCAGGTGTGTATTATTTTTCTATAATCGTAAGAGTTCTTGGCTGGTAAGTTTATTTTCTGAAAGCTTATCTTAGTAGAAAACTCATCGACAGATTTAGCTAACGTACATACAACGTAGTACTAATAGAAGTCCCAAATAATAAATTTTTGAATAATGGGTTCAGTTAATTAAGAGGTTGTATAAATTTGTCATTTTTGAACGATTAAATATTGATTAGAGAAGTATGCCACGTTTTGTATAAAAAACATTTTATTTCGACTTGAACATGATTGAAAGAAATAAGTTACATTAGTTCTTAACGTTGGAACAATTTTTTTGTTGTTTGAACACAAAAAAATTCGTGAAAAATCATGAGTACTTGGAATTAAATTAGACAAATCTTTTAACTAATTTATTAGACTGAAATTACTGTGATTCTCAATATTCTTTTTGTTTGAAGTAGATGACAATTATCTATTGACACATTAATGAAAATTTGAATACGGTCTGTTTTTTTTTGCCATTTGCGTTTCTTTTGACAGACGTGTGATTTCATAACATTAACTCATCTACATTGTAAATAAGAGCAGCATGTTTTAGAGGGTATGTTTTCGCAGCAAAAGGAGCATTTTAATTAAACGCAGAATTTCCTTACAGCATTATTCTACGCAAAATATTCCATCTAATATCTCTTTAAGGAGTTCGTAATTCAGTGCGGCTTGTGGGTTTAGAACAGGCAACTTTTGTCTATGTTCTGGCAAGTATAAAATTATTCAGTGTGTACCTATAGTATATAATTAGATATCTACTGCCTCGGAAACAATTTTCGTTAATCTAATGAGAGCACAATTAATTTAACTATTACTATAATCAAATTCAATTCTGCCTCATCTTGATATTCTAGAAAAAGACTGGATTAAAATATTCTCATTCCCAAAAAACTAAAGCTTTCAACTACATATTTACAAATACATAATAATATGCTGATCTAGATTTTGATTTGCTCCTATTTACTCCTGTTTCTGACTCTCATTTTGTTTTCCTCCGATTTTTTTTATAGTTGTTCAGAAATTATGGTGACTTCAAATACCTAACTGTATGGTGAAAAAATGTTTTTGTAGATTTTTTTAAACTTTTACTGATTTGTATGGAAGAGAAAAATCTGAAAGCCGTACATTTTTAATCAAACCACTAAAGAAAACATGGTCTTTATTTTATTTAATTAGGGACTGTTTTTTTTTTTGTATTTAATTATAATAGCGTCCTTTTTCTCCACGAGCCAGCACTGCACTGGTGTGATTGCAGTTACTGAAATTATTCCTTTTCATTTTCGTTTTATGATTAAATTGTGCAACCATACGTGCGCTATCCGCCGATATTCGAAATTCATTCAAGCCAGTTTTGAATGTACGAAATAAGGTTTTACGGTACATTACCCGTACACGACGACTGTAGCACGTAGAAATGTTGCGATAAAAGGTAAAAGTCTGATAGAAGTCGAACAATTCGACAGAAGAAAAATCCAAACGTTCCTGACTCCTGCGACGAAGGGCTTGCTAAATATTGAGGTTCTATGGTAAATAATAATGTTAAGAATTCAAATAGGCACTTAGAATGCAATTGAGGAAATTGTAGGCTCGATAAAAGCCCACCGCTTTATACTAAAGGTATTCGTGATGAAACGACTTCGACCAGGAAGCGATTCGAAGTTCGGGGTAAAAATACAAATTCTTATTCAAGAACGTCTTTTATTTTTTCGTCGTCTTCTAAGAAGTAATAACCAACAAACGTGCTAATAATGACAATATAAAAGTTTGAAAGCAAGCTGTTTTTGGAACTATAATACCGACTTAAAAAGTATCTCGTGTTTCCAAATTTTTTCTTATCCTGAAATGGATTAAGTCGATTTTAATCTTCATCTTGTCGAAACAATTCTATATATGTTTAAAAAACGAGTATACATTCTTATAATTACTAAATTATCATTTAGGTGCATTACTGAGTTTACTTGATAAAAAGTTTCTTTTTTTGAAAATCTTACAATTTCACTTATACATATAGGGAAATGTGTCCTGATTAGTCCTGAGTAAAAACTGATTTTAGTCACACATTATCGCTAAAAAAAAGTATATATTACATGAATGTATTGAATATGTCGGTATATCGATAGCTATATATGGTCGATATATCGATAATTAATAAATAATCTGTAACTGTCGACTAGTTCATGTTTAGACATTAGATCATCTCTTGTTAGTTTAAATCGATAACTGGTGTATAGGTTATTGATAATTTTTTTGATGTATGGAATGGATTAATACACCGATAATTACTGATAAATACCAATAGTTGATACATCGATAAGTATCGGTAATTATAGAAGTAGCCATATTTTTGTTCAGGACTAGACTTTACTGACTAGTGAATCGCTGTTAAACAATAAATGGGCTTTCATTTTTTTTTTTTTCAAAATTTTGCGAAACATGATCGAGTAACCAAAATATAATCTTGCAAACAAAATTCTAAATTCGATTACACAAGAAGGCTAGGTTAATAATTTAGGTTTTGTTCCATATTAGTTTTATATGAATTACTAAATCTTGATAAAATAAGAAAATTTGAATGTATAGTATTTATATTTTGAATAGACGTGATTTATCTGGAAACAATAATCCTTATTATTTATCATTAGAATTGTAAATTATAACAACGAATGCTGGAGGCAAAGGCTAGTAAATTCTCTTTCAAAACTATAACTATAGTTCGACAGGTATTATTTTGTGCATTAACTGCCTTCTTACTATATTTCAGTCTTTAAACTTCGCCAATATTAATTGTAAATACTGTAGATCCATTAAACGTTGGTTAGAACCTAAAGTATGAGTAGAAAAACAATAATTTAAACATCATATTCGGAATACTCGTTATCTTGTCGTTTGAAATTACACACGCTCATAAATTCTTTGAGAAGTAATGAAGTATATGATAACTTTCATTTAGGCGTCGTCGTCGTCGGCGTCGTGGCGTAGTAAATGGAATTTATACGTACATACACATACATACATCCGATCCGACACGTTCATGTGTCCAACCGCGTAAGGGATTCGTTCTTCCAAGTTTTTTTCTTTTTTTGTTGACCCTGTCAAAGGAAACTGCTGTAGTCGGGTGCTGAGCTGGGACCTAAATGACATTTTACGTTTTCGAGAGTCCACACGTTTCTCTATTCAAAAGGGCCTCTGCTGGCGCGTCAAATAAATCATTCCTGCGAGAGAAATTTTAATACGAATCGTCTGTAGTCGGCGTGTTTGCTGGCAGCAGTTTTCGTCACCCGTGGGGACCATGTCGCCTGGTGGACCTCGGTCTTCTTCTGGTTGAACGAATTTCTAAAGGGTAAACGTTTCGAATGAAGTCCCTTACCTCCGCCCACTTGCCAACTTAATAACTTTATTAAGTACAAACGGACTCATTTAGACCAAGAACGACACTTTTCCTGATTGTTTTATTAATTAAAAAATACAACAATTTTTTTTTTTGTTACAACGACGAGCATCGAAATCTGCACAAATACTCTTCTTATAAATTTCTACGAGAATTCGAAATCAAAAAATTGTTGTTTTCATTCTAAAATTACACATGTACGCTGATTGTGAGTCAGATTGATGGAATAAGTTCGAGATTTTAACGACAAACGTTCCGAAATGGAGACCCAAAACTAGAAGATGTCGCAGAAAGAGTCACCAACCTGAAAACTAAAAATGACGATTGAAGATGAGTACAAAATGTGACTTGTGAAATGTGAGCTTGGCTGAAAAGAAAGAAGTCAGAAGCATTTGCGATCAGTGGCGTTTCTTAGGAGCCAAACTGTTTTAGGGACTTCGTTGGGGTCGTTAACAGTTTATTTGTAATCGGAGCTTTTTTCTGATCTGGAGTTTCATTGACGGTACATGCAAGTAACCTCATATAAAATTAAAAAGGAATTGAGAATATAATTTCGCATACAATGACTACATGTATACATCGAGCCCCTAGTAAGTTATTTGAATTAAAAAAATCAAATGAAATCTCCTTATCTAAACAATAGATTGATAGTGCCGGAACGCTTATCAGTTATCAACTACAACCCTTATCCATAATTTATATAGAACTACCATTTTTGAAGTTTAATGACTTTTAAAGTGAACATTACATGAGTAATTAGAGATATGATATTAGGGGAAGATTCAGGATTAAAAAGCGATAAAAGGAGGTCCAGTTTGGATGTTATAGTTTTCAAGAAATGCGAAAATTGACTCCATATAGTGAAGATGTAAGTATACAGGGTGGTAGGACAACAAAATTTTGGGAGTGTTCCTTGACAAACAAAGACTATTTTTCACAAGAATCGAAATTTTGGTCTCCCCCAATGGAAGGGCCCCAGCCCAACTATTATATTCGGGCTAAATATTGTGATGGTGGCGTTATTTTTGATATTATGAAATATTCCGGTTGTTATTTAAACAACCCTTTTGTCAATCCTTCCCCGTACTCTTATAAGGTCGTCCGTGAGCATAATATAGGTAAAATACCAATCGTTTCTACGGTACATACATCTAAATTCTATTACGCGTCCGTAAACATTTGCAAAGTTGGGAATACGTATACTTCTCTATATGTACACACATACCTACCTGTATTGATTTAGCCCTGTGTCTTATCTGGTTCTCTTACGAAAGCAGTTTCCAGGATTGTGTATAAACAGGAAACAGTAACCCTTTAGAATCCCACGCATACAAATTACCTATAAACATAAATCAACCGGAGCAGTGACGCGAAGAGAAAATACAATAATTCTTGCTGATTAATTAAGGGACCACAATGAAACGCGTTTATACATTCATGTATACAGGGTGATTCATATTGTTCTGGTTTGGACAGGGAAAACAGGGTATTTCCCAACTTAGTATCTAGAGATGTCATGGGCTTGAGAAATGCTTAATGGGAAAAAACTCGCATGAAGTTTGGTCTACAGTGACAATTGAGATTTAAGGCATTTTCATTTTTCGGCCATATTAAAAAATTGAAAATGACCAAAGCCCACGGTAGTTTTTGTTCAAAAAATAAAGTTTTACTTGTAATTCATAAAATTGATTATTATAGAAAAAATCTGAGTACGCTACTTGATTCTTCCTAAAAACTGACTTCTGCTAAACAAAAAAGTAATAATTTTGCTCTACCAAGTGTCAAAACGAACCAATTTTGACCACCCTGTACATAAAAATAAGTATGGCACAGGTTGCTAAGATGTCTGTGTCTTTGTCTAATTCGTGCATACGTATTTTATAAATGCTTATTCAAGTGTATATTTGGATCGTACGTCGGTACGTCGTGTGGAGGCGCGGCGAACGCTGCGGATTTAAGATTAGGGTCGTATAAATCTTCTAGTCCCTTTTGCCGGAGGGGCAAGGGTAGGTAATATTCGCACTAACGTAAGGGACAGCCAGCAGAGCGGAGCCTTGAGAAGGCAATGTATATGCAAATCAGTTTTAATCTAACGGCAAATTAAGTACATAAATGTACACATAGCATGTGCGGCGCCTTGGTATAGTGGTGCCATTAAGTGTATGTAATCGTACCGGATGTCAGGGTTGTTATCGACGAAAACGACGGGGCTTGATTGAAAATTTCATGAGCGTTTACCAACTTGTATTCTCCCGTCGTCCCCTTCACGTGAATCCCAATAAAACCCGCTGTAATTTGCTTAAACAATGTGTTTATTTATAGCTAAAATAGCCCCAAACGCTTCTCTGATTGTTGACTATTCGCAAAAGTAAATTCACATGTGGTTACAATCTCTGTAACGTGTTACATATCAAAGCTCGATTCTCACAATAATTCAAACTGTGATTCCAAAACGTTCGTTTCCTGTGGGGAAGTTCCGAAAGAATGCCTTTGTAATATATCGTTATTACAAACTTTGGGTAGCTTAACATTGACAACAGATTCCAATTATGTACCTAGTTATTTTCAAAATCGATTATATTATTTATTTTTAAATTCCCAGGTAGATTGTAACAAAAATTTATTTCTGGAATTGTCTATCATTCAATTTCGAAAGTAACTCAATTTGAATAATTCGCACACAGAAATATTTGATGAGACAGCACACCCTTGTTAATGTTAAACTCTGTCCAAAAGATGTTATCAGAAGCTTTTAGTAAATACCCAAACCTCAGGTTGTTGCGGATTCAAATTTAGCTCACTGGGATGTATCGACTTGTAATTACTTTCTGAGGAAATAGAGTTTCCTCGCATTACTTCAGGAGATCAGTTTCAGATTTTGATAAATATTAACCAATACCAATTTCCCGTTGTTATAAGAAAAGAACTTTCTGTTTGACATTATCATTCACGCTGTTGTAATACCTTTGAGATTTTCCTTTTCGGTGACTTCATTACAACTTACCCACGTAAGACAAATAAGTTTGAGATGCGATACCTTTACAGGGTATTTTAGTAGATTCCTAAGTGCAAAATGTGATATTTTCTTGAAGCCGCTCCATCCTTCAAAAATACTCGTATTACTAAGGGAGATATCAGAATGTATTAAGCCATAAAAAGTAAAAATGTATTTGGACTTAATTTTGTTTCAACCAATTAAATTATCAATAAAATGGCGTCAGAAATCGTTACCCGTCACGAAAAAATTCAAATTCAACTAATTGATTTAAAGGACCAATTTTCTCGCCATTAGAGCACAGTCAAAAATTCAATTTACCTCAAAATTTATTTTACTGCGGTCTCCTCTACTGAAATGAAGAAAGTGTCACTATCGAGATCCGCCAAAAAAATTTTTTATTTTTAGTTTCGAACTTTGTTTTCCTCATTAATATTTGTTGGTTCTTGCTTTTGTTGGAAAGCGTTCCGTCGTAATAAATGGATTCGTTACAAAACGTTTTACCAAATGCCATCCACTTCACCGTAAGATTTACTATGCGACAGTTTTATTTCTAACGCTACTGTGTTTGATTTTCTTTTGTGGAGTGGCAATATATTATATACGTTGGAATACACTTTTAAAAGTAGCTAACTTCTATTCTTAGACTTTTACATATATAACTAACTAAAAATTAAATGGATAGGTACGTAAACAAATAAAAATTGTAGGTCATAAAGTAGAAAACCAAAATTGATTCGGTTGATAAATCTATTAATAATCTCTAACTCAATGATGCTGTTTCGAAGAAAATAATTAATACGTCAATGTCACTCTGAATTTAGTGGAAAGAGAAAACAAAGGAAATTAATTGCTCCCCTTTCTCATCGAATTCTCTTTCCTACTTATCAGAAACATCTTGAGATAAAGTAAAAGCTTTAGTTCTGGCAAATTTTTAGTCCTTTTTGAAATTTAGAAGAAATTTACAATATCCACAGATACGTAGAATGTTATTTTAGCATTTTTAATTTTAATAGAGATTGTGGTATGAAATGTTTTGGCAGTCTCTACCTTTAATAGTTTTAAATGTGCATCTCTAGAAACTTGCAGTTCCAAATTAAAAGTAAATACTATTTCAAGCGAGTAAATCGAGTTTAAAATTGGCAAACCATTTTTCGTTTATTCAAAAAATATTAAAATTTTCATTTTCTTTCAATTAAAGTTAGTAAAAATGTTTTCTTTTATAAGGCGTAAGTCACAATAAAAGGAATTTGACAAGTGTGAGCTGATGGATATGTTGACTGCAACTTTTTTTTTTAGAATCTAATTAAATTTGTTTGGGGTTACTAAAAAAGAGTATATATGTTACACTGGATTGTAGAGAGAAATTGCTGAATATATTATCTATTTTGTTGAATTCTGTCTTATACATATATGCCATATCATTATAAACAGATAGTCTTCTTACCCATAGAACTGTACTTAAGTATTCTAGTAAATTCAAAGCAAATTCACTATGACAAACGAATAGAGAGATGCACAAGTGATTCTATAAGGGTTCCATTTTGTCAGTAGAGGGTGTGGATTCTTTAACAAATTCGTATTAACGAGAACTTTGTTGTTTTTTTTATTAGCCTAATTAAGTTTTTAAATTTTTAATAAAAGCCTCATTTATTTATTTATTTCTTTTACAAATCAAATGCGACCGAATCGTCTTATTTAAATATTTTCAAACTTCAGTTTACTTATCATTTAAATATCTTATAACTATATTATTACGCAATTTTACTGTTGTTGATTTTCTTACATTGAAAGGATGTCAAATCATTAATAATAAATCAAGAGAATTCAATTTCGAGACAAATCCAAAATTGAAACTAAATTCGTTGATTATACAATGAATAATGAAATGTTTGTGACCTTGTTTCTGTTTGCAAAAATATTGATGTCTCATTTTCGATCAATCACCCTTTCCCAATTTCCATTTTGCTTTGCAAATCATAGGCGTACAATTCCGATGAGGTGGTTTATAAAAATGTATGCTTTCTCCTCCGTACCAAACTGCTTGAAATTATTCATTGCCTTTTGATTTCGAAACTGAAATTTATATCCTTCTCCAGCCTTTTCCTTTTGATAAAATATCCGTAGTTTGAACAAAAAATAAAAATTTGAAATAACGTAAATAACAGGTACATGTTACGGTTTATAAGAAAAGTTATATATTTTAATCTACCTATAATATAAAACTAGAACTTAAAACTGTGGTCGAAGAACTTATCGTGGCTCCTGAAGATGACAACTACAGTTCATACAAAACGACATTAGAATTAGAAATCTTTTAGACTGCAGCCTAAAAGCTCAAATTTTAATTCCGATGTGGTTCTAGCCGTCAAAGTCATCCTGCATTTGTACCTTTTGGGAATTGTATAAAAAACAAATTTTAGGAATTAAGGAAGGTTTTTAATTGAAAAACAAATTTCGTCAAATAAAAATTGAATGTATATTTACCTCTTCGGTAGAAGTGAACTGTAAGCATTAGAGGTTAATATTTTATATATAATATACTTATACATAAATTCAAAATTCGTGAGTTATAATACAAGATTACACAAAGTTGTCGTGAATGAAGTGAGTTCCAATTTTCCATCTTGTACCTTCGCGATTTCTTTTATTACAGTTGACAACTTGAGCAGTTATTTATCCGTATCAGAAGCCCAACTTCATTTTCTTCGTGCGGTTGTACATTTTTCTCTGTCTACGCATTTATCAGCGTTAACAGTGACGGATTTTGCACGTAATATAACAATTCCTTCCCTGCTATATACAACCACCGTTCTCGCAAAAACGCGTTCTGCGTCCCAATTTTTGCGTTTATCGTGTTCACATACCATACAAGTCGTTTTGTGACTCTAACTGAATACCATTAATCTGAGTAAGGAATCGGAAGAATTTTTTATACAAGATAGTCTGTCGAAGATTACAAAAATTATGGCAAAAAAAATTTAGTAAATGAAGAAAGGAAGTACATTAAAAGAGAACGACTTTTTGAAAATAGTCAAAGAAATAAAAACAAAGATACAAAACTTTTGGAATGATGAAGAGAAGGCTAAGCATGAGTCTTCCTTTTATGATTCTGAACAAAATAATACTCGTATTTGTATAACCTCTAATTAAAAATTTAAAATCCTTTTGTTATACGATGCATTAACTAATTAATTCATCAATGTCTGTATGATATAACGATAGTTTTGGTCCAGTCAAAATTCACAGAGGTTGATAATGAATCTATATTGGAACGAATAAGAGTAGTAAGGTGTAATGTAGATAGATAAATAATGTTAATTGAAAACCATAAACATAAATTAAAAAATTGAAATTAGAATATCAGTAATAGCCTTCAATTTTTAAAAATTCGACGAAAAATTACTAATTAACTTTCTCAGCTTCTTCGATAAATGATTAGAAAATTATCTTTCTTTATAATTTATTTTTCTGTCACAAAACCTACGCTCAATTTGTTATTACTTTCGTCGTCCTTTGGAAAACTAATATAGGTTTTCATGCAATTGTTGAAGCTACTGAAGAGTTTCAAGAAACCCACGCCAATAATAGGTATAAAGCTTTCTGGTTTGCTCCCGTTTCTCTTTGTCAATTTTAATTGAAGTGGCATTAAAAATAGGAATAGAAATGAATAATAAAATTCTGTGAAATTTAAAGTGGAATATTTGTGTAGGTATAGACGTATACCTTATATAATAGAAGGAACGAAATCATAATTGCGAATAATCCAAAGGCCAATGCTTTTTTGTTGCCTTCCAGCGGAGCTTTCCACGCCAATGAACGAATTGTTTATAAAAAATAAGGCCTGATTTAATTAAATACGAAAACCTACGGTCCCTTTGACTTTTCCGAACAAAAGCCTTTGATTTCTACTCCACTGAATATGTGGAACTGCAATATTTAAAAAGCTTTTTAATTAAGTATTTATTTAAAAACAAAATGCGATACTGGTAAAAATAAACGTTTAATTTAAATTTAGACATCCGCACATACATATAAAAACAAAAATTTAGATTTCTGTTGAAAAATATGCCACTAGGGACGACTGGATTATGATATCCCTTTGATGTAATTAAAATTGGTTTTTATGTATTTATTTTATTTTGCAACTATTTTGTGATTTTAACTCCCCATAGTTTTCCAAAGTTAGAACAATTTAGTTTTATTCATAGCTTTTGCTGGCCGTGTATTATGCTCCCGTTGGAAACCGATTAACGTCCATTACCTTTGGTTAATTTCACCCTGGAGAACAGTAGAAATTGCAGATAGAATAGTGGTTGTGTCAGCGGACGGCGGACGGGGGAATTCAGTTCCTCGTTGCTGGTACGTACCCCGTTCATCAACCATAGTTACAATGTGCCCATTAAAGTGTATACATTACTGCCAATCAAAGGCGGTTCGCTGCAAAGCACTCGCTAATTACAAAGCAAGTTGAGTGTTGACATATGACACGTGTCCGTCATTATGACCCCTCTTTATACATTATGTACCTGAGGCCTGTCTGTATCCACTGAATGTTCATTTAAAAAAACATTCTAATGACTTCGAAAAACTTCGGTGTAAGTGCCAGAAAGTTTGTTTGAAATGTAATTTGAAGTTAAAACGAAGATAGGTCGAGCTTTTATAGCTTTCAAGCAGCTAGTGTGACCTAGAAATAGTAAAATTAGTAAAGTGTACTTTTCTGCATTTCGATCAATTTTAAAGCTTCACCAAAATTAGTGATGGAGATATTTTCAGATTGTTTTCTGGTATTGATGAATAATAACAAAAAAGTTTAAAATTAGTGTTTCGATTAAAAAAAAAATACTTTAAACATTTTTAATGGCAGCTGAACGTTCCCAACTTATAGGCTACTGGTTTAACTAACATGCATAGCAGCTTTTAAGTTGCATATGTGCATGTACCATCATACAGAAATAGATGAGCGAAATATTCTCTCTTGATTGCTATATTTTTTTTTTCTTTAACATTAATTATTTCAAAATTGGTGATATTATGCTGCTCTTAACCCAAATTTAGAATATTAGTTATTGAAATTGTCCGTAATAATAATCGAACTGTGATAAAATTAAGTTAAATAATACCTTTCTCTTTCGTGACTTTCTGGACGAACTCGTCTGTTTGAGTTTTCACACGCTACTTGCAAGCAACGTTTGTTTCTTGAACGATTTCCAAAAATATTTACTAAAGCGAAGGCTTCGTGCAGCTAATGGCACGCCATTCCATGCACTTTATTCGAGAATTTCTGTAAAATGCCTTAAAATAACGCATAAAAGTTTTTACGTCAAGTTATGATAACGTATCAGTCCATAAGGTCACAGGAACTCACGTCTACTGAACTATTTCGGAAGTTGCGTCGACAAAATTGTGAAGCTAAAATCTAAACCACACTCACTAGCATCCTGGGATATTATCGTGCGTTAATTTTGGAACAAAAATTGTTGCTATTGTTTATGTAATGTTAAAATGAAAATGCGTTTTTTGACTTTTAGATTTTTACATAAAAAGTCCTCGTATATACAAAAAGAAGTGTGGAGACTTTTTAGTAAACAGTACGAGTCCGCAGCACCCGTTTACCTTTTATACCTATCCCAATTAAATCTAAATTACATGTTTTTAAAAGAGGGTAATATGTATAATTTCAAAGAGAATAGCTGATTAGATAATTTTTTTTTTGAGTTTACTCGTGTATGTCAACTTGATTCCACATTTATTATAATTTTACTTTGAGAAGTAGGCATACGTAACTTTATTGTCCTTTTAAAATTAGTTTAAGGATTTTGATAATAGCAATATTGATTACGGTCCCTGTGTGAAAATGTGCTTTTTTATGTCGCGGTTAAGAGACAAAGCAGGGTGTTGTCTCTACGGTTGGAGCGATGGTGCTCATATATGCAAACGTATTTGTTTGTAACCATCAGACAACTCATAGAGCTTTGGCCGTTCCTCATTCAACGAGCGTTTTTGACGAGGACGATATAATTAACGATCGTCTCTCCTTCGTGGACCGTTAGACAATGGGACGAATGGGACAATGGGAACAATTGTTTGTAAACTGCAAAGCTGCTCTGCATCTACTTATCCTTCTCTCTCTTTCACTCGCTCTTACTCGATTTAGATCGACGAACTGAACGGTACAAAGCAGTTGATAGTTAACCACTATCGAAATGAATTCATTTGAACAATATTAATTAATCAATGATTAAATAGAGGTGACATTGATAAGGAGATGCACCATTTCACTTCTGGGTAGGTACCTAAAGCACAACCGCAATGGTATCCTCGCTGGTCATGCGCATTGAGTTACTTAAATTTTTTAAATGACCCATGCGTTCATTTTTGAAAAATTTTCTCTTATTTTAAGGATTTATAATAACCCCTCTCTCCTCCCCAGTTTCTTTTGTCATTAATGGTAAAGAAACTCAAAATAATTTTTGCACATTAAATCCCTTAGTTAAGACCATCTATGGTGACGTATCGGGCTTTTTATGTATAAAAAGTATCTGGCCTTGTTATTTCTCTATCAAACCCTCCACCCCTAAGCTGCTTATGTAATTTTATGTCCTTGAAAATACATTTAAGAATTATTACTTACCAGAGCTACGTCAAAATAGAAGGGGTCGTTGATGCCTTTTAAAGGACGATGTCATTTGTGGATGGTTGTAGGTGTGATGACGCTTTTTGCCTTAATTCCAACGACACTAAACGGTCCATTTTCCATGCGAACGCTGAAATTGTCTGGCGTCATGGAAACTAAGGAGCCGTAATTTCATAAGAAACGAGGTGTTATTAGTCTAAAATGCTGAAAGACATACAATTTCATCTCGACGTAAAGATGGTCGTTCAGGGAGCGATTCCAGTCATTTGTTTGCTTTTTACCCTGACAATAGTCTAATGCACAAAAGGGTAACAAGGAGATTCAGAATTTCGACGTAGTATATCGATCCATAAATATTTTGACAAAGTTTTGTTTATAATCGAAATTTTAAAAAGTACTTATTTTTTCGATACTTTTTGTCTACATAACAAATGAATGGACTATAGTTGCGCATATGATCGTTTTAATGAGTTAATGATAAAAAAAACATTATCCATTACTTATTGTTACATAATGAAATTTAAATTTTAGTCAATAATGAGCATGAAGTGAAGATATCAATTACTTTCCAACAGATAATGGAATTGGATTGTAATTTTCCAATATTATTTAATGAGTTATTATTATCATTGGGTTTTAATGGTAGTAAAGGGAATATTTTTTTCAAAAGGGACTAATTTATTATTGATTTTAATGTAACTTTTAATTGAAAAATAATGTCCATAACTAATTGAGGTTGAGTGGAGATCGAATGCGTTATTTGCAACCCTGGTTGCTTGGGTAAAACATTAGAATTGCACTAATTGTTTTATAATTGATGAAACAACATTCTTATTTTTATAATCAACTTTATTAACGAATAAATTGTTGCTATCTTGTTAGAGCTTTGTTTACTACCGACCCTCGTTGCTGCTGACCCGCAAAAATATGGTTGCGATCTAGTTTGTCGACGTAGTGGCGGCGCTCAGCAGAGAGGGTAGCAGCAAACTAGATTTACACATAGCGTTATTGCGAAAATACTCCGCTTATCCCGTTTAATGTCGGGATATATTTTGCTATCCTGGAATTTTTATCTCAAATGGAACATACAACAGCGCATGTAGGAAATTATTCATTCGTGACGCTCGTTTAAGAGTTTGTAAGATGAAACTCAGATGACTGATAATATTATAAAAGTTAAAATAAAGTCTTAATTATTTTGGTAATTAGGTTCAAAACACCCTTAAATTCTAAATGTGGTTAAAGTCTTCCCGGACACTTCATTAAATCAGTCTCATAAACAATTAAGCAAAAATAGGAAAAACTGTACTTTTTAGAATTAATAAGCGGAATCTTTAATGGATCATCTGTTTGTCTGTCCCTCTGTAACAGAAATTTTGCTCCAAATATACTGGATCAATTGAGTCGAAATTTGGTACACGTATGTGACCCAAAAAAGGGTTGTACAACGTAAATGTAGAATTTTGAGTGTGAGATCCTCGATGTGTTGAACCTTAAATTTAAAAAAAATCAGCAAATGGTTCTTTTCTTAAAGATTACAGAAAACCTTAAAAGCACGCGAAATAATTATGTCAGCAGATGATTTTTTATCAAATTTATGATAAATGCATGAAAAATTTTAGTATGATATTGAATTACCACATATTTATAGAACTTATTTCTTCATCCCCCGTTTAAAAAATGTTTGTAAATTTAAATTATTTTACCCAGTTTAATACAAAAGATACTAATCAACAAGTTTTATTTCTGACGCGTTTAAAGAGTGATTGTAATTAATCGGTAATGCTAAAAGCTTTCTATTTCCCTCTTGGCCCTTTTTAGAAGATTTACGATCCTCCTGTTTTCTACTCAGTTTCAAGCGTTTGAACTTAATGGTCTATAAAAGAAAAATTAACCCAAGTACACTTGTTTGTAGAACACTCTTTTATAATCTTCATCCTTCGTTTGCCATAGTAAAACGTTCGACAGTCGTCGCCGCAATCGGCATTGCAGTTAAATTTTGCAGAAACTACGACCTCTCCGAATCGGAAATGCCTTTTTATTCTGATGGTTTTGTTAGAAGTCCCTGGACGACCACATATGGACGAGAAAATACTTACCCTAATTGACTATTAAAACTAAAAAAAAAATAATGTTTTATGACTTACTAGGTACTTACTTCGAATAGGTTTTCAGCCAAACAAAAATTACAATAAATATGACGTAGATAAAAAATTTATTTGAGAAGACTACCTAGGTTTTGAAAATCTGTTCCACTGTTTTTTGTAAAATGTGCAATATAATTATAATTATATTTTGGGGGTTAAGTTTAGAAGAACAGTAGGTGTTATTAGTACATAGCTATTAATAAGTGTTCAAAGTGAGCGAATACTATTGTTTATATTTAGAGGGTTTGTGATTTTTAGGGGTCAGCCTCTTTTTTATAGTCGCATGTAAATGAAAAATTAAGATTACATTACAACCAGCATCTAGGGTGTGCAATTATTGTTATACTTTATTTAATGTAGGGTACCAACTGAGCGAGACCATAAAGTTAATTCCGTCTAATCACATCCAACTGAGAAACATTATTAGGCATATTAACTGAGACGGTTTCTATACGTTACTCGTGTACACGTTAAATCCCAAATGCACCCTACAATCAAACTAATCTGGGGATGGTCGTTTGGTAGATGTATTTAATTAACCTTTCATTTTAGGTGGTTGACACGTCTGCCTCTATTGGTAGTACCCATTAACAACAAAACCGCTTCAATTGGTAGTGTTCTGAAGGAAATCACCCCCGGGTCGGGGGGACCAAAATAAAGAATTCGTTCGAATAAGTTTTGTTTTTATTTAGCCGAACAGCTAGTGTATTTAAATTTAAAAAGCATGTAAACTAAAAGAAAAAAAAAGAGTAACTAAATATTCTTGTTCTTCATTTCATTTCTATTCAGTGAGTTCTCCGAATGGCATTTTCTTGCTTTATTCGTTAAATTGTACGAAAAGTGGTGTTCGGTGGCACGGAAATACACAGGGTCTTAATTGGGCCGCGGGGGGCGTGCAATAAACAGATGCCATTTACACAAATTGCATGGCATCACACACACTCCCACAGAAAACGGATCAAACACTGTGTAAGATCGTTGACGTTAACAAGCCATCGCGTCATCGCGTTTCCCTTTACGTTGTCGACGTGTTTCCACTTCCGTGCCTTGTTGTTTTGTTTGTAACGGAGGGTTAGTATATGTAATGTTTGTCGGCGGGGTTGTTTTCCATTTATTTTCATTACATGTTGATCGCAGAGGGTAGGAAGAAAGATTTTGAGACGTTAAGGAGATAAAGTGAAATTATTTTATGTTGTTCTGAACTGGTTGCGTTGGTTCCAGATTAAAGCTAAATCTTACACATTAAATCTGCTTTATAAGGGAATAAAGTTTTAACACCATTTATGCACCAACTTTATACTAACTGTAAAGTTTAGGGCCCAGAGTTTCTAAAACGTCTTGTCCTTATTTGTTGGTTTACAGTAAAAATATTATACGCTCCTGTTGGAATTTATTCCCCAAAAACTTTTTGCGTTGGATTAGGTTAGGTAAAGTTACACTAGAAAAAATAAAATAATCTTGATATCGTAATTTTTAATAGGATGTTCCATTAGTACATAAGGAAAAATGAAAATACCATAGATATAAAAGTTACAAATGAGTTAATTGTTGAGTCTATAATGTTCAACAAGACGTGATACAACAAAACTGAGAGTGTCTCATAAATAGCCACAGATGGCACTTATTTGTCCATCTCTAGTACTTCATCGATCTTACCTGCTACGCATTAGGAGGTTCAGCTTGGTCGGTTTTCTGTTGGTGTGCCTTTGCCGCTTTGATGAGGACTAATGAGCACGAAATCGCTGTTCGGTCTACAGCTGTTTCGACAGACATTTTATTAAATTATGTTGTGATATGAGTCTCTTCCATACAAATTAGTAAATCTAAATGTCCTTAAATGTAAAAGGGTCTTGTTGGACGCTAGTAAAGCGACAATTTATAGCAAATTGCCACAGATGGTGCCCACTTGCCCATCTGGGGTTTGGTATTTCTAATTGTAAAAGCAATCTTTGGTTATATCATATCCTATTAAATTTAGAATTTCGTTTTGTTTGATAAATTACCAACTGAATTGCTATTTACTGTTCTCCATAATTGTGTTTGAAAATTTAAAACGTGCATATAAATTTTCAAGAGCTAAATGTTGTTATTTTAACGCATAATAAAACACGAATTTATGACATACTCAAGACCACACTGAAAGCAAACATTCATTCATGATCACAATCTAAAAAAGCTAACTAACTAGCGATACTTTTCGCATGTTTCTAAATTTCATTTTATGAAATCATGAATCCTTAGTTCCCCAGTTCGCGGCTTTAATAAGTACTTATGTTTTCATGTAAACATAATTCTTTATTTCATCGTTCAGTTTTAACAAAAAGTGCATCGGAATTTTCAGGAAATGAATGATTATGTTCTATATTTACTAGTAATACGATAGATTTACGACCTACTTAAATTTATTTCGTGCTCCAAACGTAAAAGCAATATTAAGTACAGTAGGTACGTATTTATACAGACGTAAACTCTCTTAAATGGATTTCTTAATGAGTCCATTATTTCCAATAAAATTTTTACTCATACTAATTGGGAATCTCATTTCATGAAGTATTTGTTCAGTAGATAACATTGAAAATATTTATTTAAAGAAAAATTCGACATAGATAAATATGTCAGCTGTGATTTCTAAAAAATGTTTTTCTCATTTAAAAGGCAGGCATTATTGAAATTTTGAAAACTATTATATTAATTTATAGATAAACTTTTTGAATGTTCTATTTTGTGAGTGTCTGAAAACTGTAGTATAAATATTTTTTCCCTTACAAAGCTAGAATTCTAAATTAGGCTCGGCTCGGTTTTCCATCGGCATATAATCTCATCAGATATGTTTAAAATAAACCCTCGGCACGTCGCGTCAGCTTATTCGTGACAAAGTGGCATTCGTGTTACGAACTTTTTTATACACTAACTAAATTGCAGAAGATCGTGATTGTCTTCTACAAAAATTTTACGTTGCCGCGTTTGGTCATAATTTTACGTAAGTAAACTTACACAATATGAAAGTAAATGTTAATTGAAGATGATGTGATAGATACCTACATCTCTGTAAATGAAAAGTTCAACGTGTAGTAAGATATTAAAAAAAATCTGCAAGTGTTAAGATAAAGACAAACAAATGCGTAATTAAAAGTCTTTTACTTCTTGTTTTGCATTTCATTGCATATGATTAAAAAAAATAATAATAAATGATAAAGCAAGTTTATATCCAAATAAAAACGATGCTGAATATTCTCCTAATTTCTTACGAAAACGATAATTTTTTTCTACAAATAGAACTGTTTTTGGTGTCTGCTTTTTGTTATCAGCAGCTATAAATACGAATTCTATTATCAACAGAATCCTTCGTATCATATTGAGGAGTTGTCACTCAAAATTCTACGCAACAAAAGGGTCCGGTCCCCGTTATAGCACTTTATCTAATACATAAATGCGTTGTTAACTGTGAGGGTTGGTTCATTTATGCATTTGAATGGGATCATCAGTCAACGATACACAATGGCTTTGAATGATATTCGGGATTTTGCAACAGTGACGCACTACTGATGTAAATTAATCTCACTTTGACCAGCCCGAAGAAGAAGAGGAAGACGGAGACGAGGATGCCGATGAAGGAGAGAGATTACTACTAGAAGTGGATGTGACACGACGACACCGTTCTCGGACCGATTCGAATTCGATCTTAAACTGTCACTCGATCTAGTTCTTCCTGCAAATAAATGCGAATTCGTTTGCCTGACTGATTCGTATGTTTGGCCATGTTTTTAACATTTAAGCCTTTGTAGAATCCTCTCTTGTCTCTAACGTCTTGAATAAAACAAGAGATACGAATCGCTACGTCCTGTTCTCCAGAGATGAATGGAAAAATACGATGTGGAAATGTTCACCAATTCTATTAATGTCGATTTGTTTGAAATTCATATATGTTTAACAACTTAAGTTTTATTTACGGGTACATATTATTTAGTTCCCGCAATCGCTCCAAGTGTACCTACACTATGAAAATTGGTGAAGTTAAAAATTTAAAATTATCCCTTATAAATGTATGACTGCTTCTTCCAAATCTTTTGTTATAATTAATTTTTTTCTTTGGGGTACAATTTTTGTAGTTAAACATATTATGTTTACTTTTCATTATAAACGGGGCTGGTAATCTTTAAAATGATACCTTGATTATTAATTTTAATGAAGTACAAAAAAGTCTATTAAATTCAATACATTAAATGTAATTTTCGGAAAAACTTTTACTGTCATTCGATGGCATTAATTGATATTTTTACTCTCTTATACCCTGGCTTCATTTTTCTTAATAAAGACGAAGAAATTTTCTTTGCGCTAATAAAGTGTACATGACATAATTTACTTTCCCTTTTTATATTAATTGTATTTTTCCGGATACTTTCGTTTTCCTCCTTGCGATTTTCCTTGGAAAAAAGTTAATGTTATTTCCTCGGCAGTTTCCGAGAATATTAAAGATAATCCGGGAAAATTGCAGTTATAAGATCTTGCTGTTTTCTTGTCTATTATAATGGTGATACGCGAATGTCTTTATTAAAGGCGTCATCACGGAATGTACTACATTAATATAATAACAGTTTATGAAAACCACAGAAGATAAAAAAAGGAGATTCAACGAGTCTTTACTTTTTAGCAACGGTACGTTTTTGTAGTTTGTTTACAAACTTTTCAGTGGTTCAGGACGCCATCAGCAGTAATGGTAAAAATTTCAATTTGTAAACAGACAAACCTGAAAATCAAAGTGAATCAAGACCAAAAAATTTCATAAAATTCATGAAACTTGTGTTATACTGGCAAGACCTACAAGTCGTAATATAGGATTAAAGGAACACAAAATATCATCCTACCTTCAGGATTCCACATAATCACAACTATAACTTTAATGATATCTGTGAATCACTGCATACTGTCAGTCATGATTTTAAATTATCGTTAGTTAAAAAATTATTAAACACGAAAATACTGATATATTGTGCGAAGGAAACACATTGGAAGTGAAGTAACAATTTATGGAAATTTATTAGTTCTGTTTTTATATAATAGTCGTAATGAATTTGTTAAAAGTAAAGGTAGATTTAATTACTCGAGTTAAAATGTTAACGCGAATTTTATAATGATGTCAGGAATACTTTTCGGGTACGTTTTTAAAACTCTACTCTAACAATTTTTTTATGTTTAAAAAAGATAAAATTACTTCTTATATGTCCAGTAATTGCAATTACTACTTGACGAATTTAATTAATGTTTAAAAAACACATAGTAGACACGAATAACTTCACACTACATATTTTTTTCTTTTTAATTGGTGTTTTTTCCTTAAAACATATTTGGCAACAAAAGCACGTTATTCATTTCAATTGTATATAATCTTACGTAAACTTTGAATTAAATAAATGAACCCTGCAATAAGCAAAAAAATTTAGTGTTTAATTTTTTGTATAGTTTGTACATAAATATGTATCACCTTACTTTTACACGTTTTATAAATTAGTAACTAAATACTAACTGGAAAATGAAAAATTGACAGTTTTATCAGTGGCGTAGAATTTGGGAAAAGGTTAAACGTTTCATTTTCAATTTAGGATGAAGTAGATAAATGAATACTTTTTAAAAATGAAGTTTATAGACGCTTTTCAAGGAAATCTACAACTTTCATCACGTAATAGGTTTTATTTTATGAAATAACCGAATGACTCGTGCGTCTAATGTGTAGTTGCGATCAATCTTCGAAGAAGGAAATTGAGGAAGTTTTTAGTAAATATCCTAATTGTGTGGGAAAAGTTATTTCTTGTACTGTTACAAATAATTTAAACATTATAATAGGTAGTAATTAATTAGTAGATTGTTTACAAGTGGCGATGAAAAGCTTTCGATTTATTTTTGCTTCGCAATTTGTATAAAGAAACTAAAACAAATAAGGTAACAGCAGAAGAAAATTGATGCAGTATCAAAAAAGTTATTATAGCAAAGGGCAATAGGCAACGTTTGCACCAAACTTAGTGCCATAGGGGAAGGAGTTCCAATCCACCGAGTTAAGTTTGAATGGGACATTATTTTCAAAAATCTCCGGAAACAACTTTTAAGGAGCATCAAAGTTGGAAAATTAAAATTAACCGGAGCGAATAAATGAGCCATGAAAATGATAGTGAAGATCACACAGATTAGGGATATTTCTTCTATATGGTAATTCAAGTTTGATATAGTAAATCATCCCTAATAACTACAGAAGTTTTATACATAGAAGAAAATTTCTTACAAATTCGTAATGTGTGTGATATTTGTTAAGTACCGTTTTCATGTATCATTGGCTCGATTAAGTTAACTTCAGTTTTCCTACTTTAACGCTCTCTAGGTCTAGAGGCTATATTTCTCCAGGTTTTAAATGATAAACGTCCTAGGATGTTCCATCGATTGAAACTACATCCCTGATTGATTAAATTTTTTGTAAAGGTTATGTTGGGTTAGGTTAGGTTTTAAATTGTATTTTTTAATATACAGGGGTGGGAAATATTTAGTATCAGTAGTTGAAAAATATTCCTAACAAAGCTTTTGTAGTTGTTTTCATATTTTTACCGACGTAATATGATCTCCACTCTGTATATTTTTAATTAATTGGATGAACATGTTTTAAACAAAAACGTCGTTTTCAATAAATAAATTATACCTGAATTAACTGAACGTGAGAGACTTTCGTTGCTAACGATGGTTGGTTTTGGAGATAAAATTTATTGCAACTTCCTTCATAACATTATTTTATAAATTAATTTTCATTTTAGTTAAATAAATGAGATTGTCCGATGTCATTTAATAAGGTAAAAGACACAAATTGCACACGATATTTCTTTGTAATTGTTTAAGAGAATAGAGGGTATTCCATTAAAAAAATTAAAGCAACATACCTCGAACACTACGATAACTGTTGGGAATTTCCTTACTTCCCATGAATCCGATACTTTTGTCCAACCTTGTGAAAATTGTGCACTGTTTATTACAATATTTACTGAAATATTATAATCTAAACGACAAAGTAAGGTGTGGTGTGAGTAAATTTGAATATAAAAATGGAGGAAGTCCTGCAGGGAAACGAAATTCATAGTGTCGTTTGGTTTTGTGACAGTACTAAAATATTCAAAACAGTAGTAGAAGAAGAAAAAATGCCAAGCTGTTGTTCGTGACTTTTTTGCTTTACGTACATATTCTACCATAACGCGACATCAACCGAAAACAGTTAAAGGAGAACGTGATACCTGTACCTATATATAGAGGTATGGGCCAAAATGGAAGTTGTCTCAGCTCGTTTTCCTTCCCGAGGGATTATTCCAAATAGATGGAAGGAGAACGAACATGTCGAATTGAATGTTTCCTCTGTGCGAAATATAAAATTTCCCAAATCCCACTACGAATAAATGAGATCTGATTCGACTTTTTTTCTGTAGGTTATTTTTGAGAGAGAGGAGTGTGAATAAGTTTTAGACATTAGCAATTCAAACATCGGCACATTATTTATTTATTTAAAGCTAATCCGGAATGGGATAAGAACTTTCATGAAGTTCCCCAAAAGCAGCGATGTCTCAGACCTGGAATGCGTGAAATGGAATTTTTCTTCGGGAGATAAATAAGGAAAAGCTTTGCAATATAGACTGGTTTCCACCCGCAGACATCGCACATCGTGGTTTAGTGAAATTAAACTAGAGAAGGGAATACTTTATTTAAATGGCTTTCAAATTGAAAATAAATTATCCAGCGAGTTTGTAAAGAATTTGATTTTTGATAAACTCCAACTTTGGAGGATAATATTGTAAGTAACGGAGAAAAACAGAAAACCGTCTTAAAAAGTACAAAAGTTGACTGAAGATTAGAAAAAGGATTATTAAAATTGGTCCATGAGAAAAGAAGTAAAATATGCAAACGATTTAAGGAAGAAAGTAGGTAATAAAATAGTAAAAAAAACTCGCAATTCTTGAATTACATTATTTAGACTATTATACGAACAATACAACATTGAGAGATACTTTTCTTCTGTAAAATAAATCTTGATTTTTACCCTTCGCTACTTAAACTATTCTAGTCAGGATCGTGGGTATTAAATTTATTCGTTACTCAGGAAGAATGTAATAAAAGTCTTGGTAGAACTGCTCGTATTTTTAATGAAACAAATTGCCCTAAGCGCCTGTGATGAAAAAGAAAACGTGAAACGTGGGACTGAATTTTTACATATTATAAGGATGAGCTTTACCAAAAGGATTTACTACCAGTATTGCCTAAAATGTCAAAGTAGATAAATTCGCTCCCATTTTAATATAGTCATAAAATTTCAGATAAAGGCCCTTTTGATTGCCTATATCCTTTTATTATTTAACTGTAGATTAGGTAACTGTATTCTTTATCAACCCTGTTATAAAGCTAAACATTGCGACATATTCTACAAGTTGCACACTATCAAACCTATGTCGAAGAAATCACCCCTAAACTTTACTCCTTGTTTGAAATAATTCTGTCTTCTGGCTACAGAGCTAATTTGACTGCAACTTTTTTTTTTGAATTTTGGTAAATTAATTATCATTAGCAAGAGGGAATATGGTACTCTTTTTTAAGTCTTACGAGTTATTTGATTGTGTATTTGTAGCTTATTAATGAATAAAAAACCTTTTTGTTTTTGTTACAGGTAAATATATTAGCCGTTCTTTGCTGATTTACAAAGCGAATCCAATTTGGATTGTAACGTAAGTGACTGTGCTTTTTTTATTAATAACTTTTCTTCTATAATCAAAATCCTTTGTCTCATTAATATTAATTCTACAATATTGCCTCCTTATTCGACCTTTTACGCGTTAAAATGTTTTTTCATAAATAAAATACTTTGTAAAATAAATTCAACAACAAAAAGAATCGCCTTTATTTCAAACTCAGAGTATAATTAGTCTTATTACGGTTTTTAAATTTCGTAAAAAAACTTATTTCTTCTTCACAACATTTTCTGAACATCTTGTATAATTTTAATTGTCTATTTCTGCACGATTTGAATAAAACTCTAAGGGATACTCCCTTTAACAACGTATTTATCCGGCGGGAACATATAATACTATACATTAAACTTGTTATGGTCACAGTGCTAAAGTTTTGACAATGGAAATTATAAAGTTAGGTTGTGCGGTTAATATTGTTCAAAGGTTCAGTTAATGGATGATGAATTAAACAAATGCCACCAAACTAATAATTAAACTTCAACTAAAATTTGTATTAGTAATTACCAGCGAATTTTAAATGGGGTCGTTTCTCTTGATGGTTTTGATCTCTTTAATTAGTTTTCTATTGATTGATGATCGATGTAGAAAAAAATTTAAAACATGAAATAATTGAGTAGTCTCGACTTTTATGTAATGAAAAGCCATATTAATCAAGATTAGTAACGATTTTCACAACTTTTTGAACGTTTGCCAAAGATTCCTCAGACAAATGAGTACTGCTAATAAGGGGGGCGGGGTGGTATTAGATGCAAATAAATTAAAAAAAAGGGAGTATTACCTTCAAGTTGGTATTTTGAAATAATAATTTTCCAAAAATGTTGCAGGTACCAAAAAAATTCTTGTTGAAGAAATTTTTGTAAAATAAGTTTTTCTCTATACATAGTTTTCTTGTTATTCTAGATTGTCTTTGCAAAAAAATTATCCCTTTAACTTTGTAATAATAAAAAGTTTACATAGTCACGGTTCGGTTGAAATAACATTAGGGTGGATCTTTGTGAAGACGGTTAGCTGAAACGGTCCGTTTTGAAAATATTTTCTGTTACTTTGTACAGTTACACGACCATGAGTAAATAGCTTAAGAGTGTATTCTCTCTCAGGCTACGGTTTATTTTGGGACGGAATTTAATGAATTTTAGTATTATATATACATATATACGTAGTTACGGAGGATGTTTTTTCTCAAAAATACCTTGAAAATGTTTTACAAGAAACAGTTCTATTTTGTTACCCTCTTTTTGTGGGTAAAATCAAAATTTAATATTCACGTGCGTTGATTTTTAAATCGAGAAAACAGTCACACAATTACATAAAGATAAAGACGTTTTCTTTGGTAGCGGTTGAAAAAAGAATAAGACAATTTCTTTTCGATTAAGTGATTTAAATTCTATTAAGGACGTGGCATTTTACTTCCATCAAATATCGAACGTGAGTAAACAGTACGCGGGTCGTCAAATGTCGAATGATGACATTAAGCTACAAAAAAAAATTTTTCCTCCGCAAAACGCTCTGCTACGATACACTATCGTGTCGTCCTGTCTTATTCGCATCGCTTCATCCCCAGCTTTGCGACAGCAGCGTCAAATTAATGTCGTTTTATCCATTTCATTTGATCCGTTCAACACTTCAACAAAAAACTTTTTTTAACAACAGGTTAAATCGATCTCTGTTCGTTATTAAGTCACAGATTAAATACGTAGAAAAATCTATTAAGTTTAGTTCCCGGAAAATTTCTTAAAATGAGATTCCGTTTATAATAACGTAGAAAAGAAACCGCAATCAATTTACAACTAAACGGAACAGAACGAGTAAAACCATTAAAACACCTTGGTCTTTTAGATTTTCTGTATTGTTGTGTTTTTTTACAAATAATTCATTGTTTTAAAGTTTAATGACTTTATTGTTAAGCAAAAATACCAGTTCGTCGGGGTATATTCAGAAGATCGTGAACCGGAATAACTTTAAAAATCCAATGCTACGCTTTACTTGTTTTTTTTATGAATCCACTTTAAAAAAATCAAATTGTGGAAACTATTAAAACTTTAGAGAACAGTTCGGAACATCTCAGAATTTTCAATGACTTTAGAAACCTCTCGATTTTTTATACATTTATTGGAAATTCTAGAAAATTTAAGCAGTTTCTTTAAAACTCCAAAACTTTCTAGAGCATTCAGTCATATTACATCTTCAAAGTACTTGCAAAAGTACAGTACTCTCTGCTTTGTAGTTTAAAAATAATTTTGTTTTATAGAAACTATTAATAAATTTTGGAAACATTTTTGAACATCTTTCTAAATTTTTTATAATATTGCACGAAATTCTAGAAAATATTCTCAAATATTCCAGAACTTTCTAGAATATCGTTTTGTCAAAGTACCGGTAATGCTATCAAATATTGCACTTGAAAGTCAAAATTTCAGCAAAGTTTTGTCTTCATAACAGTCAATTCTCATTTTCAAATACCAATAATGGATCACTTAGTCTTTTATTTCACTTATTACATCATTAATTGAATTGAATTTAATTGAATTGATGGGTAATCTAATTGATACACTTTGTTCCTGTGCCTCTTCGGACAAAAGAGGCGCTCCACCCTTAAGTTGGAAATAATTGATTTCAGAAGAATGGGGTTAAGGCTCTAAATGAGCAAAATGATAAGGAACATTAAATAAACTTGATTGAATAAACATTTACTTAATGAAAATTTTTCATAATTATTAAAAACACTAATTTGGTTAAATTTCTAAAAATTTATTTCTCGCTTATTATGTGTTTCATAGGAAATTAAATAGTTTTAACAATAACGTGTTGGAATTGAAAGAAAAGTTAACTTTAAAATTTTAAAACTTTTGCAGACTTTTTCTTGCCTCCTTTATATTTAACGGACTACAAAAAAGGGATTTACTTTTTGGAAACATCCCTAATTTTCTCCGTACAGTTACCTATTATTCCTAGTTCTTGAACGGAATTTGTTCAATTTTAGTTAACGTTAGCAATTTTACTTCCAAAAAGTTTGTTCACTCGCGTGATTCGAATCTGATATTAGCAAGTCGGTTTTCCGAACACGTTCGACTTAATTTACTGGACTACTGTTAAGATGACGTCCCGAAAATTGGAGAATCCGACCGGTTATCTACAAACAACTCCCAACATTATCTTTTGCAGTTTATCTTAATTTCTCTAATTCTTTACGCTTCCTTGCACATCCTTTATTGCTTTTTTCGGATCTTTAAACCTGTTCTACTAGATACCTATAATAGTGACGTTTATTTGTTTTCTTCCTACAGGAATTTTATGGTTTAATAAAAGACATCTTTCGTGTTTTTGATGTTTGTCTTATGGAAAAACAAAAATTACTTGTTTTTAGTTCCTAATTGTGCCTAATCCAGTCCTGAAAATGATGCTTATTGACAGTACCAGTTAGTTCAAAATTTTTTTTTGTCTCTTGATGAAGTTGAAATTTAAATTGTTTCTTTATTTTTTTTTAAACTTAACAAAGCCCATGATCAATTGTATTAGGTGCTTAATTTATGAATTAAGTAAATTGTAATTTTGTTATTTTATTTCTTGGCAGTTAATAATTGCATATTATGATGAATATTCGCGTTTCGTCGCTTGTTATAAATATTATAAAATTGGCCGAGGTAAATTAGCATATACAGAGATGCTCAACTTAAATTATTTATCGATGTGTTAAAATGCAGATTTGATCCTACGTAAAAGTCAAGCAAATTTGATTCACGACATTTAACTTTATAGTAAATCATTAACTGTCATTTACATAATCAAAGCAAAATCTCATTTTCTATTATTAAATGTTATAAAATTGTCCGTTTTATTATGTCTGGGGTAATAAAAGTAATTGCCAAATTGCGCAAATATATTTTCGTGGTAAGGAACCTTGATTTCAAAAATGCTACTGCAGCTGGCACCTATAGTTGTGACCCGAATTTTTGGCACTTCAGAAAATTAGAAAAATCTTACCACGGCCCTTTTGTAGGTGACTTCGGACGGTTTTATTGCTCGCCTGCTTTTGATCTTTAACGTATGCTCTATTTAACCAATAGATGTTTCACTTATCATTATCCTTTATTTTAATCACTTTGACTTAAAATATATCTTCATATATCACCCCTTATGTCTACTGTGGACTATAGAAGGACGACAAAGTTTTTGGCGCCATGAAAGGTTCGTATTAATTTTTTGAACGTAAATGTTGGCCAGAACTGTACCCACAATTTAAGATTATGCACGACTACACATGCAATAATATACATAAGCGTTAATTATGGACTTTAAACCGTAGTAAAAATGAACGTTCTGTTTTCAATTTGCGTGTTGGTTTTGTATTATAAACACGTGCTGTTTCATAAATCATTGCCATTAATTATGGTGCCTTGTTTCCGTTTAAAAAGAACATAAAAATCAAATTAATTTTGTAATACTTTACGTATGTGTATGAATCTCCGTATTTTATAATTCTGTGATTTATTTATTTAAAAAAAAAATGAAAAAATAATGCAGAACCGGCTTTTGCCTCGAAAGAAAGAAAAAGAAAAAATGTTCGCGACTGTCACAGCAAACTGCCATCCCATATGTCTTCGTTTTGGAAACAGAAGAAATGATTATGAAACTGTATTGTGACAGCTTTACATATTTTTTTTGTTCATGCTCTTTTTTTGTCATAAACTTTTTCATATCTACGAATAACTCATTGTTCTTGTTGTTAAAGTAGAAGAAGCTACTTCTACAACTTCATGCTCTATAATTGAAATCATTTCACATGGCGAATACAAATCTTGAAAAAACGAAAAGCCAAATTTCTAAGCTTCTTTTCAATAAGTGACTTTAAATAAAGGAATTCGACTTCAAAAATTATAAAATCAGTTTACTTTTATGTTATTTAAAATGGCTTTTCTTTTTTTTTACAATTATCAGCGAGTTATGGGATTAACATATACTATTTGATTTTGGGAATTCCCTGGTGCGTTCTCTAATCCCCACGTTCAAAATTAATATGGGGCCACCTTCGAGCTATACTAATTCTAATGCAAAAAGAATCAATCAAAAGAACATACCCATAAAAGAAAAATACAAGTGTTTTAGCCTTAACTCTGTACGGTAGTTACTAACTTCGAATTTTATAAAAAAAAATTAATATTATACATATACAAACGAATTGAGAAACTCCTTTTTCAAACTAGGTACATAGGTGTGTAAGTAGGAAAATTTCTAGGAAATTTTATTTTGTTTGCCTTGTTTTTTTTTTTTATGAAACAATAGATTTTTAATGTAGTAATAAACTTGACGATCCATAAAAATTGTACGTATGGATGATAGTATATTTTGGCTATAAAGAAGAAAATCCTTTGGAAACGTTCAGAAGAAAATTGCACATTGGATTGATTTAATATAAAGATAGTCATCTTAGAAATTTATTTCAGATTGAAATGTAACACTAAATAGATTCTTAAATATATTTTCGGAAAAGTCATTGGAAAAATAATAAAATAAGAATATTCTTTTTTCTAATTAGTGTAAATATTTTATGAAAATTAGCAAACTGTCTTTGTAAAATTATTGTTCGATTCATAAGTAGTTATGTACAATTTCTTATAGATATTGTCTTTTGAAGTTGTTTTTTGAACAAGTTTTCTTTTTATTGAAGTAGTGGAGTTAAATTTTCCTCTGGCATTGATTCCATTAGACAGTTTTTCCAATATGTCTACACATATATAATTAAAGTAGTACTACCGTATGTGTATATCTGTGTGCTTCTGTCGATGTGAAAAATATCCTGAGGTATCCTAAATAAATTTTCCCGACGTAATTAATAGATAATACGTCTAGTCTATTTTTAGAAACATCTTTTCATTTCGGAATTTTCAAATCTAACAATAATTTGGCAAATTTTAATACTGGAAGAGAGCCATTTCCTTATGTCTAAATGATGTTTTATTAACTAATACCAGAAGCATGCTTTTATAAAGAAAATGAGAAATGATTGTCAATATTTCTTTGACACAAAATTAAGTCATGGTTGGAAGTTTTAAATCAAGACTTCGAAGTCGTCTTAACATCAGGTTACTGTGGTCCTTCAGAACTTCCGTAATCATCAGTTTGACAGTTTTTCTGATTATTGACGCTTCATAGTGTAGAGCTTTTCTCGTGTGCAGCAAAGGAAAACAGTAATTTAGACTCAAGTTTCATTTTCGTTATTAAATTGTAAACTCTTCTCCTTGGTTGGAAGAGGGGAAAGAAGGGCGAAGAATCGCAGAATTCAATCCCGTTAAATTCGAAACGGCTTCAATTAAGCAGTTACTCGAAGTCTTCTCTACCTTCTTCTAACCATAAAACAGACATTTCCGTTCTAATGCAGGAGTTCGTAAAGACTCTCGTTTTATTTTTATTTCTTTCCCTCGTGGCGGCAGATTTCTAGGACATTTTTAATTACTCTTTTTTTCAGTCATGACCTTAATTTAAATTATATTTATTAACAGGTACCTGTTCAAGACATTTGATGTTTTATTTTATCACAATCATAAAATATTTTTTTTAATGTATAATTAACCATTTGTTTTCGTAAATTTGTTTGTTTATTACATATGTGTTTGTTTTTTTTAATCCAAATTGCTTCCTAATTTTCGAATTAAAAAAAGTGCCAAGAAAAGAAAGAAACATTGAGCTTAATTCCGTTTTGAAAGTTTGAAAGATATTTATTAGGTGAAATTGTTTTGATCCCTAGTGGGAAAATTTGTGCTGCTTTTGTACTTAATAAATAATCCTAATTTTTTTCTGGCAAAGTCTAGAATTGTTCTATTTTGTATTAAATGTAAATCTAATTTACTACTGAATATTATAATTTTAATAGTAATTTAGACTATTTTGAAAAGCCCAATTTAGAAACAAAAACATAAATACCAAAGCAGCACAAATTTTTCAACGTGTATCATAGTATTTAACGGGGTCCCTGTAAACATATTTAATTTTGACATCATAATAAATTTTATCGTAAGCATTCAATAGAGGTCACTAGAATGTTATAAACATCAATCAAGGACACAATTAACTTTCTCCTTCCAGTTAGATACCTACATGTAGACAGTTGAGGCAAGACTGAAGAAGACGTCGGTTATGTTTGTTAGTATAAATTATTGTTTTAATGTTTTTTGGTCAGTTTCGTGTTTTTAATTTTTGGTTTGACTATAAAGTGTTTTATTTTTCAAATGAGTTTGTTTCTACTATTCTGCCTATGGAGGACGAAACGAAAATTTAAAAGGTAGATATTTAAATGAATATTATTTATTTCCTTTTTTATATCCGACATTGTCAACTTTTTATGAACTTATAGTCGCAATAAAATAGATAAAAGTTAGGTAGGGACATAGTTTTGAATCGAATTTTGAAGGTTACTTGGCTTCGTATGTACATTCACAATCATTTCGACTTTTTTATAGCATATTATCTTTTTATCTATCCAATATCTATAGAAAAATAATCATGTCGATTCCTCAGTTCCGATTCATTTTATTTGGACGATAAATTTTTTGGAAAAGGTACTCAGAAAAAAAATCGTAGAGGGAAGCAAGGGACAAGATCTTTTTTGTGGAAAGATGATAGTCAAGTTAAATCTCAAATAAAAAAGGCAAATGCTTAGCATGGGTAGAATTCAGGTTTTTTTACTCGCCAAAAAAATGTTTTTATGTTCTTTTATTTCAAATATCTGCCTGCTTGGCCTACCTAGGCACATGTGATTTGTTACTGCCGCAATTGAGTTTATATACATACTTTCGATTTCACTATATTTAAGATGTTTTGATCTTTTAGATCTATTTTCGAAGAATTTTTATATTTAGATTTACTCATATTAATTGAAAAATTACCTGGATGAGTTATGAGAATTGAAATTAGAATTTTTGGTAAAGTTATTTTAAACTTTACTTTGAATATTCTGACCGTTTGGTTTCGATAATCCAGGATAGTAGTTAAAAATTGTAACAATGTTTTACTTTTGTAACGTTTCGGTATATTTAACCATCATACGACCACTCAAAGAGTCAGTGTCACCCTTCAAAGATATTTTGCATCACCGCATGTGCCCCTAATTCTAAATCTACCAAAACGGAATTTAGATTTCTAAACATTTTGTGAATCTTTTGTGTTTGATTTGCAATCTTCTCTAAACCGTGGGTATTGTTTGCTATAACATCTATTTATGCTAATCTTCTTTTATTTCTGAACTATATCACGATAAGGATAAGGAAAGAAATTGAGTATGTAAAAGAAAACCTTTGCATACGTATTCGCGATTAGAGACTCCTCACCCTTCAAAAACGACTCTATTTATTTACGATTCAAGTATCTAACTTTTACATTTTCGCATTTTACTCAAGCAATCTGTTACTTCTTCGAATTGATAAAATAAAATTCGAATTTTCGATTGGTATCGTTGAGTTGATTCGTTCGTTCCTAAATAAGAAGTAGACTTTATCAGTGACGTCGTGGCAGATTCATTATTTTATTAGACGATTGTACGAAATTCAGGGAATGTTTCTCCCATATACGTACATCACTCCCTATCCCTGTTGTATATGTATGTATAAAGGTACATACGTGTACATGTATTCGTGTACATACATATAAGTAAGAACTATACGTTCTTTGCGAAAACGTGACTCGAATTCTGTCGTTGTCGCGTGCACTCGGTCGCGACACAATCCTTTCTAACTTGATGGTCATCTTTCTTTTGGTACCACGAGAGAATACCTGAAAAGCAACGATGATTTGTTCGGCTTATGAAAGCTCCGTGTGTTTGGACAATGTGACAGTGGAATGATTGAACACTTTTTGTTGAATACGTAATTTCGAACTTAAGACGTCCTTATTGGACTAGCCGATATGCCAGAAATAAAAAAAACCTAAGGTTAATGAACGGTATTCAACCCCTAATTTTCCACCTTAGAGGTTTAAATTCAAATGACAAATATGACGCCCACCGGCTTCCTACTTTATATATGTAATGTAATGTAAATTTCAAAATAAATATGGGGAAGTTACATGTACGAAATTTTCTTTCTACCAAAAATTATAATAGGTAGGTACCTATCCAATTTTGGTCCTTCGAGCCGGATGTGATTGCACTACTTTAGAAAATTGATAATTTATGAATTATTACCTAAAATAAAACAGCTCTTAATCTAAAATTATTTATATATGTACCACTTTTGCCCAATTCTATACCTTTTTCTTTGAAATTGTATAAGTATATTCCAATCAAAATTTATTGAGGTTTAAGTACATCGAATTTAAATTTGAATTGATTCTCTTGGTGTCCCACTAATAATAATATTTTTGCAATGTGTGCATCATGCAGTATAAATTTAGGAATGATGATATATTTATCGGTTGCATGTGGAATATTTGAAACATCATCAAGTGCAACCTTATGTATTATAGGTAAATGTCCATGTTATGTGACAGTGAACATAGCAACAGTGTCCTTTTTTCCCTTGACAAAGTGGATAGTCTTGCTGCATTTTTCCCCATTGCGACTCTTTCGCTTCGTTGAAACTTAATCGTTTTGAATGCATATTCATTAGAAAATTAGCCATCTCACGTGCAAATGCACCTGGAAGACAATAAATATGCAAATGGGACGGCCGCGAGGTCCCCTGGATCATTCTTTTCCGAAACGACCCGTTTTCCGCACTATGAATTCCAAAACGTTTCGGAAATTTTATTAGCGTCACCCGAAAGTTTTACATAATTTGTGTTTTTAGTTTTTATTTGAATGTTTTACTATTTTTCAAGTGAAAACTTCTTTAGCCGCTTTATGCGATCTTTAATAGGAGATAAAAATGTAAAATCGCGTTACCACTTATACCGCTCCAACGCTAGACTAGCGCGGACGCTATGTCTATGTACACGTTTGTACGAATGCATACCTATGTGAATTTTTTTCTGACCGCTGTGAGCAATCGTCCGTTGCCTACAGCAAAATCAGCACCATTTTATTTTTCCAAAAAATAATTGGTAAGTTCTTTATCTCATGGTAAAGTTAAAGTTAAAAGTAACCAGATTATTTTATATTTTACTTTATTTTTTTTTGCCATAATACGTACCTATGACATTAAAAACCCAATCAGTTGAAAAAACTGCGGGGTATTTTTAGAAACGAGAACATTTTTCTTCTTCTTCTTTCTTTTATCGCTTGTCTGTATATTCATTCTTATTCTCATCTGCCCTCTAAACGTTTTATTTCAAACTCAATTTGTTTTTGTTGAATCGCATCTGCTCCATTTCTAAAAATCACCGTGTCATCTCCTGATGTTTATTTTGTATTTTTATTCAAATGCTATAATATATTATTTTCATACACAAAGGAAAATAACTATATGTATAAATGAAGTTACTCTTATTTTATAATTTTTCAAATCGTGGAATAGCAAGTGCTATTTTCACAACATTATCCTTTACATAGTAGAAATTCGTGCACCCTACTTTTCATATGTGGATTACAGATCATGAAGGAGACCGCGAAAAAAATCTTTTGGTGTTGAAGTATACCATAATTGCTCATTATTTCTGCATTTGCTGTGTGCCTGTCGTTTTGAGTTTTAAAAGAATGAAAGCAAGCATACCTTCTAAAAAGATCTCTTCCGCGTAGGTTCTTTAAATTTTATTGTTTGCCACCAGAAGTTTGTTTAAAGTTTCTTCGTTACAATTCCTTATTTAATTTTGCCATTTATTATTCAAAGGTTTGTTCTCTAAACTGACAATGAGTTAAATTTAGATTAATTGGGATATTTACGTTTCGTTTTGCTAATTTGTATAGAAAACTCACTGACTCCATCATACCATATAAAAGTCAAATGGAAGAATTAAAACGGTTAAATTACTTCGCTTATTCTCTGGAACGAGAAACCGATATCACATTTCATAATGATTCTTAAATGTCATAATTTAACCCAAAATTGGATTTTATTACCTATTTGCGATCTTTTAATGTACATAAATTTTCTTTTATCCAATAACCTTACCCTTTCAACCGGAAAACCTGATAAGGCCAATGTTTCTTATAATTCACTCTATTGTAGTTTCTTTTCTGCTTGAAATTCTAATGCTTATCTATTTAACTGTAAAGGTATTTGAGATAACAGTTAAAACAATTTATCCACTGCGGTTAGGATAATAAGGTTGCGGTGAAAGTAAAAACCGAAACCAAAAATGTCGGAAAAAGTTATTTGTAAAACCAAACCCAAAAATCAGATTTATGCGACCGTTGGCAGATCTGGTCAGCTCACTGCCAAGGAAAATATATACGAACGGTTCTTATCTTGGCTGTCTTTTCAATATTTCGCGGTTGTTCCACTTCCAACGTTACCACAGGGTAATTGTGAACTTCACTTTGCTTTCGACCCTCTTTATTCTGAGAACTGATCTCCGCTAACAAGAATGATGGCCATTTGTACGAAATCTCTTTCAAAGACTTAATTTGATAGGAAATTGAAAATCAGTTGGGTTTTTTCTTACTGAGAATCCTTTGTTCTAAAGATTTCATTTACTGTCCTTCCTCATCATTTGTCATAGAGTATTTTTTATATTTCGATCATTTTGGAGGAGCGCCTTATATTTTAAATCAATAAATAGTCAAAAGGACGTTAATTTTCGTTAATATTGATAACAGTTTTTAATAATAAGTTATAAGCTGGTCATCCAGTTTCATGAAATTTTCACGGACATTTAGCAGAGGTGCGATCTAATGTAATATAAAGTATATTCCTAATATATGTATTGAAGAAGTTTCTTAAGTAAGCAACTTTTCATTTTAATGAAGTAGTGGAGCTAAATTTTTTGACACCTGCTGGGATCTATTCCATTAAGACAGTTTTCCTATTAGGTCTACATATATATAATTATGCGTATATCTGTGTGCTTCTGTCGATGTGAAAAATATCCTAATAGATTTTCCCAACATAATTAATTAATAGAAACAACCAACGCGAAACGTTCGTTTAGTACGTCTAGTTTATTTATAGAAACATCTTTTCATTTCGGAATTTTCAATTCTAACAACATTTTGGCAAATTTTAACACTGGAAGAGAGCCATTTCCTTATGTCTATGCGATGTTTTATTTATTGGCTAATACTAGATGCATGCTTTTGTGAAGAGAGTGATCTCAATAGGAATATAAATAACTGTCAGTGCTTTAGAGGACAAAAAATCAACTTCACGTAGGTGATTTTCCAAAGAAATCAAACTCATTGGAATTTGGTTTTTCCAAACTATTAAAACCTTAGTATAAAATTTCTTCCCCAGTAGGATGAACCAAAAAAAGAAAAAGAAGAAGCCAATTTGAGGTGAAGGTTTTTTTATTTTAATGGTTAATCACACCGATAGTTGTAATAACTGGTGATGTTTTCGAGGATTGTTAATAAGGCTACTAGTCGTTCTAACAGATATAATTATCTTTAGATGTTAGTCAAATGAGATCGCTTAATGAGGTAGGTATGTCGTAAAAGGCGGTATTTTTAATAAGGCGATCATACAGCATTCAGCCGGGGCCTATGATTTTGGTCGATATAATCGGTGTGTCGTTTTAAGCAATGTCGTTGTAAACGGTTTAGATGCGTTAACATCAGGTGATTGTTTATTAAAATTTTCTCTGGAAACGTATTAATTGCATGTTCGTTTGTGTTGTGGAAATAATCGAAACATCACGATTTATCTACCTATATACGTAACGTGAATGCGGTCATCGTAGGGCGCCTCCACCGTTCGCCCTTCGGGGGTTGTTTAGTTCGGTGTAGTGGTGGTGGTGGTGGTGGTAAGATACAGCGGCATGCAACATTGATTTTGCATTTCGACCTTTTTGCAGGAGAGTCGTGTTGTAGCACGAGTAGGCGAGGGAATACCCGCGGCCGACTTATGTAAATACGATTTCGATAGAACAGATATATTGCGGCAGCATTTAATGCATGAAGAAATAAAGCCGATATATACAGACTTACAGATGCATTATATGCATACACACAAACGTACGTATGTTTTCGCTTATTACCTACCTGTGCCGAAGAAGATAGCCTCGTTTAAAACTTATGCAATCGCATACTGCGGCATGGAAATAAAATATATTTTGCAGATCTTTTACTGCATTAAACCAAAACATGCATACTACCATATGGATGTAGTAATAGATAGACTACTTAAATAAGGAATGGGTCGTAAAGGGCCTAGTTAAAGACATATTAGAGGCAGAAACAGGAGTATTAAGAGGTTAGGGGCAGACCTAGATTAGATTCTACATACATATTTTGGAACTGGTAACAAATGTTAATTTTCTCTATGTAAATTTCATAGATCATCAATTTCTGAATTTGGGGTACATTTATTATATATACCTGGCTTTGCTTAGGTAAAACTTGAGAAATGTTAGAGGAAATTGTTCTAGTTTCTTTTAAATTTATATCTGATATAATATTGAATGTAGAACTTTTAAAAGTAATTTAGACTATTTTAGAAACCGAATTAAAAGTGATTTTGTTCTTTCTCTGTCGTATATCTCGCGAAGTCATTTTGGTTGCAATAATAATTATAATTATTTAAATTAAAAAATATAATAAAATCGTATATTTTTTTATTCTTAAATTTAATTTATGTAATAATTATGAATAATATTACAACGGAAATGATTTAGCGAAAAATAGAAGAATAGGGTGCTTTTATCAAGAATACGAAATAAAATCATCTTTAATTGGATTTATAAAAATAGTCCAAATTACTACAGAAAGTTCTTTATTCAGCAGTAAATCGCCCTTAAATTTCTAGAACACAATCAGAATTATTTGTTAATAAAAATTCTTCTTGATGGAAATCGGAAATGATCACCCTATACGCTTATTAAGACGTAATTAACCCTACACTACGCTTATTTCGCAACACCTTTCAATGGATTGGTTAATAATGTAGAAATAGCACTAACGCCGTTGTATTGGGCCATTTGAACATTACCTATCATTTGAATTATTCTTTTTTTTATAATTAATTTGTCTGTTAGTCGTGCATTAGCCCGTGGTTTTTGACATTGAGTGGATCTTTTTTTGATTATTAGCCAACAATCACATTGTTAAAAAGAGGACGAATGGTAAAAACATTATTTAATTAACCGCAACGCATTAGACAAATCTGCTTGTATTGGCGATGAGACCATATTACTAATGGTTTTTAATGATTTTTCCTGTTATTTCTGGCAGCTACTGCTGACGCTTAAACCTATTAAATGTTTAGTAAACTGCTTGTTAGATATTAGGACTCTGATATTTTTTTCATCAAGATATTATGATATGTTCGATATGGTACGGAAGTGATAATCGTTTCTCAACCTTTTCACAGTTACAACCCAATGAATAGCTAAAAAACTAAAAAATGACTTCTTCCTCAGTAAAATATGCTAATTTTCCGATTGCCAGAATGAAGGATATTTTATGGACAAAACTTTTTTGCTTAATACAGTATTGCTTCACTCGACTTCATTTAATCTTAAATACCACCACCTAGAGGGTCGCAGCCCCAAGGTTGAGAAACGCTGTGTACCTATATCACACACATAAAATTTTTACGTTGCATATCCAATTTGTTGATATCAAGTAGGTGATTTGATCCTGTCATCCTGAACCTCGGGATCCCGGCTGTTTTTCTCGGAATTACGTTTTCCTAATCCCGAGATTTTCGGGATTGACATTTTTTTGATACTTGAAAAACAAAAAGTCTGTTTAGCCTGACTCTAAGTCTGATTAGTTCAATTATTTGATTGTAAAATACTTTGATATTCGTTTTTTATTACATTAATTTTTGATTTGTTTATTAAAAAGTCAATATCTGTAAACTTGTCATGATCAAATAAAGTCCAGGAACAGTATACTTTCACAATACATATTTGCCAGAGATCTTCATAGGAAAAGTACGTCTTATATTCTTAATTTTTTTTTGCAAATAAAAGATTGCAAAAACTTTTTATTTATGAGCTGTATATTAACTCGTTTAGAAATGAGTGACATTTATAAAGCATTTACTTCACGCAAGTTATAATTCAATATTCAGGTGAAAATCTTCAGCTTTTCATTTTGTGAATTGTTATCTCTGTATGAAATCTTCAGTTTTAGGGGAAATATATCTACTCTCCTCCTTCTCTGCCTTTTTCCTTATATATTTACAATGTATGAGAAACCATCACGTGGACTATTTTAGGATATCAATTTTTAAATGTATCTTCCATTTCCCACCCCTTGTAGGCATTGAATTTTGCAAATATCGTTTAGTGTCCGACGTATGTAAGTGATATGTAGGGAAGTTTTGTAGAAAATTATATGAATCTAGACTAGGGTTGCCATAAATATGGGGACGTCAACCGGGACATTTCAGGGAAAAGTAGTGACCAAAAAAGAACTTTTATTACAAAAACAGGTAACCTTAGTAGATACATTAACATAAAATAACATGCAAAATATTTACGAAATCGACATTATTAAACTAATGATTTTCTTTAAATATTTTTTTTTTTTAAATCAAATCCAAAGTATAATAATAACAAAATCACCACAAATATAAAATTTTCATGTGTTAGTGGCATGGTTCTTTTTTTATCTTCTTTAATTCAAAAAACATTCGCTACTCTTCTGTAATCACTCATATTTTTCTGATGCACGATGGTTTTCAAACCGAGACAATTTCGTTATGGTCCTGAGACACCACCGGGACACTATGCTTCAAACCGGGACGTGTCCCTGCGAACCTGGACGTATGACAACCCTAATTTAGACGTATTTGTTTCAAGCTATGAATTGATATTTGGAAGCTTTGTTTCAACCATTGAAAGGTGGAGTTTTGAAGAACGTTTTGTTTGTCAATTCTGCTCTGTCGAAAATTTTACTATTCTAAAATAGATTTATTGTTAGAATATGTGCCTTTATATTAATCTTTCAACCCACGTTTCACCCCTTTAGGCGAGTTATTTGTGAAAATAATTTTATAATAATTAATTTGTGCAAACTTCCCCATGCATTGTGCCTTAAGCAACATGGACCCGCTTTTCATCCCTTCTTAGTACCCGTTTATGTTCTATAAAATATTTAATAAATTTTACAGTCCTTGACTATTTTTTAAACCTCAAAATAAACCACGCGCTTCTGTAACGTGTTGAGAAGGTTATTTTATTTTATTTTTTAAATCGGTAATAAATGTACGTGCTTTTCTTGTAATTAATTTAGTTTCCGAACGACGTGTTTGTTGCAAAGTTCGTGTTTAAAACTTTTGTCGATAATTTTAAAAACATATCGTTCGAGCCGTAAGCGCTAAAATTATGTTTCATCTCATTACCCAATTCCACGCTCGCCTGTTTGGAATTCATGCAGATGCAAGTGAGTTAGCGAATAGGCGAGCGAATGAGTGAGTGAATCGGAGGATCGTGCCAAGTGGCTTACATACTTATTAGTTTGAATTTACTCGGACCGTTCCATTTAATTTATGAGCAACTTGCGTTTACATTGAATCGATTAAGCAACAAAATTGCGAACGGACGAAGTTCACAGTGGAGATAGTTTAATAAGTCGAAGAGCCGGACGAGGAATTCGATTAAGTACTTTACTTCTACGATATTTCACTACGTTTTATTTGCTACTGAATTTAACCGTTTGTATAAATTCATCGTCATTCCATAGTCGTCAAATCGCTCTAACTCATTGGGCATTCACTTCAACTTTCTACTGAGCTAATCTTCACAGTTTCTGAAAACTAAAACCTCTTAAGAGCAACACTATATGTGAAAATCTGCCTCTTCCTTCTTGATTTCCATATAGCGTTCTCACCCCTTTTGTTCTAATTGTAGTAACCACAACCCTAGCCTGATCAATCGTAGGAAAAAGGACCCTTATTGTAAACAAAATACTTCAAGATGCACCGGCGAGGGCGTTAGGTGGAAAGGTAGAATAGGTTCAGAGAACAAAACAAAAACACTATATGACTTGTGAAATGAAATAAATGTTTATTAAACTTCCCTAATAATTTTGAACTGACGAAAGAAACCCAAAATAGAGTGCCAGGCTCAGCCTAGAGCTCCCGTGGAAAAAGAGCCATGACAGAGAAAACCACGATCTTTGCTCCGACATTTCCCTATTATACGAGCTCAGATCAATATTACAAAATTGGCCGAAAAGGAATGACAACTTAATGTATTTTGGATTCTCTTTGAAGTGATATCACACTCAAACTCTCGAGTACAAACCAAACAAACGTGAGTCACCAAACTTTCAAAACTGAAGAGATTGTGTTAGTTATCCGGCGAACCAGAAGGTACTGAAGTCCCATACGGGAGGCAATTCAGCTATTAGTTGCAAATTAGGATGCAATCTAGGCCTCACTTTTAATATTCAAATTCAAGGCCGAAAGGGACACATAAATATAAAACAATTTCGTGAATACTCCCAGATTGGTCATCCTACACGGGATAAAATGTTAGTTCCTTCAACAAGGCCAAAACATTTCGAATGTACCCGGTAGTTTGGGTGCATAGATAAATTTTAGACAGAGATATTCTGTTCGTAATTTGGTCGTCTCAATATTACTATGTTGAACGATCTTAGCATCGTATATAGGGGTTTGTTCTTCTAAAGGTTACCCAAATACATACACAGAGAAACTCGGATTGCCGAGAAACATAAACATCTGGAATGCTACATATACATTTGTGTGTGTGTGTGTGTGTGTAGAACACTTCACACTTGAAAAATGACGAAAATAATATTGCACATTCTTTCTAAACCAGTAACACTTTTACAAATTAACAAGAAATTCTGAATATGAACAAAATGTTTTATGATTTCAAACTCAATCTTCAAATCAATAATTAATTTTTGATAAAGAAATCATTATACAATCGATGATTGATAATTTACAATTATTTTGCAATGATATCAATTTCCCTTGACTTTAAATTTTTCATATCGGTAAATTGGCAATACAAAACATGAATTACTTATGCAAACATAAATTAAGATTAGGTTTAGAGTTTCTATTACCTTTGGTCGCACTAATACACCCTCACACAAACACACTTAACACCCTACTACTCCGCAGAATCCCCGCAAATACCCTTTTCGACTGTCACGCCACGGTAAACCGACGCACTAACAAAATTGATCGTTGTAATTGACGTATCGATCTCTACTGGGTCTATTCCCAAAAAAAAACAAATGTAGCGTTCAATCGCGATAGAGGGAGGAGGGTACTAGATTCTACATAATAAATCCCCATTTCTATCTTTTTCTAATATCCACGGTATTTCCTTTTATCATCACAACTCTACGTCCCAAACGCTTCTATCTTTTTTTTTTAATAAGTAGTCCATTTTTTGCACCCCAACAAAGCTGAGCTCTAAACATTTTCCTCTAACAATAGCCTCTAAGTTGACCATTCACGAACGGGGAAGTGATTTCTTTTTGTGTTAAAAATAACACGACCAATGACAAAACGCGTTAGTCACGTAATTCAAAGAAAAAAATTAGTAAAAAAACTATAGTATACGTAGCCACTTCAACCTAAGGATACTTTAAGATAAGTACTTACCACTTATTTGAACTGTTTAAATAGATAATGATGAACCATCCAATCTGTACAAATTATCCCTATTATTTCTAAGCCTTATATACCTTACAGATCGATAAATAATTATCTTTATCTATCACTCAAATCGATCAATAGTTTTCCAAATAACTGGCTCTCTTAGAAACCTAAATGTAGGTAGATAATAATTGCCATCAGTCAGCAGTGGAAAAATATACGTATTCCTGGTGCAGAGATTATTTACTGCTTTTTTCTGACTTCATAACTCCATTTATCAACCCATAATTGCTTGGCATCCGCACAAAGTAATCGGCATTCGAATGCATCACAGCTGTGAAAATATGTGCATTTCGGAAACGTTCCAAAAATGTTTATTGACGTTATTATGTTTGCCATTCATAATATCCAAAAGGTTAATCAGAATAGATAACCCAGACGTACTTGTTTACGTTGAATAAAACAATAATTGACTTTTGTGATCTACTTTTTGTTTAACCTCTTTCAACGGATCCACTTGTTGCTTTAATTTTTCCTTGAATGTGCGAACTTAAGAAAGTAAAATTTTTAATTTCACTATAAAGACAAAGCAAATCGTTTTTCTTTTGAGAACATTAACAAAGTATAGTTCAAGGTATTAGTATTTAAAATTCGCTAAAATTTTTTTATACTTTTAAAGTATTAGGTACTTTTATATATTCCATACTGAAAAAGAAGAGGAAAATTGAGCGTACTACTACAAAACCAAGCTAAAGGAACAGATGCGTTTAGAAAATTAATATGCCTTCGATAATTAATCAAGGTGTCATAATTAATTAGAGAATAAATTAATATAGTTAAAACTCTCCCTAAGAATTTCTGAAATTTGGACAAGGAATACTGTAAAGAAAATTGTAGTGTTTCGTATGAAAGCTATCCTCGGCCAGAGTATATGATTATATATATTTTTATGCAAGGAATTAAATTCATAAAAGCGATAAACATTTTGCTCTGCACTATTCAATAATGAAATTGTTTTTAAATTTTTCGAAACACAGTCAAAATTGCCAATGAAACTTTTTTTTTAAGATGTTGCCTTCCAACAATTCCTGAAACCATTCTTTAAAAAGGTATTAACACAGTGAAAAACACTGTTTTTAAACCCAGGGTTGGTACTCAAAAAATATTCAGGATTTAAGACCAGATTTTCCCTTAAATGTATGCCTCGAAAGAAAATATTCAGACGAAAAATAAAAAACAAACTTTTTTTTCTCTTCTAAACCCGAGGAGACTGTTATTTTCAAAGCAGAAGCTGTTTAAGCTGCAGACAGAAGAAAATTCGCCTCTCTCATGTGGAAGAGAATGAGCTTAAAGCTTTCTTAATCAATTTAATCATTGGAGAAGTTTGTTAATATGTCAAGAAGAAACGAAGAGAAAAAATAAGTTGAGCAGAAACGTAGATACAAATTAAGTAAACCTCTGTTGGTTGCTTTGTCTGAGCGGCTGTGACAGGAGAATCGTCATCAAGACGTTGCATTTGTTGTAACCCCCGTGACTGTAATTAATTTAGTGAGAATTTCCGGTTCAAGAAGATCTACTTTCGAAAACTAGATTTCCACGACGAGCGAAATTAATTCGACTAGTACCTACTTCTCTAATTCTCCTCGTAGTTTCTGCTCTCTTGCTTCCTCTACTTTGATGGCTAATAGTAGGTACTCTTTCAACTTACACACGCATACCTCGTAAATCTTGAACGAAATTGGAAATTCCGTCCCTTGGCGTTGATGAACTTCATCGGTGTTGGAGTGCCGCTTCGGGGAACTTTGGAAAATTTCCCAACTTTTCTATTCTTCGAAACTCGGCAGTCGTTTCATCTCTTTAAAGGAACGAGAATAATTTATTGGACACCGTTATTGTCCATGTTATGTGCACAAAAAGAAGTTACGTCTCTTCTTTTGCTCTTTTTTTGGGGTCGGTAGTATCAGTGATAAGTGAAATGTTTAAAACTATGCAATGTTCTAACTGAATTCTTAGTAGGAAGTCATTTGATATACCATTCTTTTAATGTAAGTTAAGAATTCAGAAAACCTTAAACGCCATTCTAAAGTCTGTTAATAAAAATCAATGAAATTACCTTATGAATTCTGTGATAAATAACGTAATCCGCCTTTATAGCTTTTGGAAGTTGTGGGAACTATTATTAGTAGAAACTTAGACAAACATTCAAGGGTGGTTTTCCTCAAAAGGTATTCTTGCGTGTATGTATCGAAAACCATAGACTAATAACGCTTTGCCATTTTCCTAATGTAGAATTAAATCAGTTTTCCCGCAAATTATTTCGGAACGCTGTAACTGTGCTTAAACTTGTTCCTAACTTGCTTCTTCTACACATGTGAGTTGAGATTCGCACAGGCGTATGCGTCGTTGTCGATGTGTTTCCGGTAGGATTCCAAAGTCTTTTGCACGAATTTATCCCGCTACACACATTTCCATCTTGTTCGGAATTAATTAGCGTAGACGCTCTGTTAACTCTTCCGTTACTCCCATCTCATCCCGTTCGTTCCACCTTATCGAAACCACTTACCTTACGTGTCGGTAAATGTAATTCCACATATACGTATAACAAGCATTTGCGGAGTTGTTTTGGGAACGTTTGAAGTCTTAGAGATAGGTAAATGTGACGAAATTGCTTTGTACATTAGGTACTTATTAATAGTTCAGGGGAGAAAGACAAAAAAAAAACACACACACACACAAAAGCTCGGAATAAATAAAGGAAAGTTGGATTTTGTGATTCTGAACGAAACTCGAAAAATCCTCTTCCATCATTATTTTACTCGAATCTTTCATAAAAGGTCATATTTACCGAAAAGTAGTGATTATTCTATGCTTATTTTATTGCCAAGGCATTATGGAGATTCGCAGTTACTGGTAGGTAGTAAGAATTCTTTTATAAACAGAACAAAACATATTTTTAGTCAGGATTCTTTCGAAACTACCAGACACGTATAGCTATTTCGAACTTGATGGTTCCAATCAGCGCGCCGTAGGCAGTTTCGACAGAATATCGACCATTTTGATCCTCCTTTATCTACCGAGAGATAAATAAACTACCGTTGAACTGACGTATATAGCACAACTTGCATGGTTAGCACGCATACCAAAATAGACAAACAAATTATGTTCTGTCGAAACTTATTAGTTCTCATCAGTGCGCTATAAGCTGATAGTAATGATAATCTTAGCAATTTCTTAAACCATAACCAATATTTTTTTTGTAAATACGATCTTCTAAAGACATTTTCATGACTTCCTGTGACATTTCTAGCTGAACACCCATAATTGGGTGACTTAGAATTTTGTTCATAATCATAAGGAGGAGCTTTCCCATATTTTTTCCGAAGTGCAATTTCTCTCATTATGAATGGACCTTTATCCTTTTTAGTACCATTGTTTGTTATTATTCCGAATTAAATAGTAATACATACATTCAGTTATTGTCTTCGTCTTTCATTGGTATATTTTTGTTTGTATAGTGGATCCATTCTCAGTTTAAAATATAATAAATTCAGCGTTTCTACGAGGGATGTTCATTTTTATTTTACACAGATGTACGAAGTGCAAATCTTATACGTATTATCATTTGCAATATTTGCTGTAAGTACGTGTAATATTATTTGCTAATACATAAAGGTTTTTTTAAAATATCGTAGAGCATGTATTGCCTTGAAAAGTTACGCAGGTACTCCTATGGACGGCACGTGTTTCACTCGCATTGCAAAGGAATATCGCACCCTCATTTTTTATATCGTTTTCAGTCGAGATAAGAAAAACTATTCTAGTCGCTGTTCTGTAAAGAACGTCAGCCATGAGTGCCTTTAAATGGTAGTTGTTTATTTTCCTGGGAGTGAGGTACGCCTAATATCCTTGAATAATTTCTCAAGGACAGGCTTTCCTGTTTTAAAGCGATTATTTCATTTCAGTGGTTTTGAAAGGAGCCGCAGGTATAAACCTACGGGACAGGTGGCTGGTTGAGAAACACAATTAAACAGTAGACAGATTGGGAAAAGGGCGGGATGAATTGGGGAATAATGAAATGTCAAGGGAAGAAGGACTGCGACAAAGCAAACGCACAGAAGAGCCCTCGTCTGACCTTGCGCAATATTATACGTATAATCATGTCCATTTCATTAACAATATCAAAAATTGCTGTTCTTTTTTGTAGGATTATTGAAACACTAGATATTTTAATCTGTATACAATTTTGGTACTGTTTTTTTTTTGTGTTTAAACATTTTTAAAAAAAATTACAATCCTGTTGTATTTATTTCTATGTAAAAATTGAGACATTCAATTTTTCTATTTTCAATATTTCTCACAAGCTTCACGTCATAAAGAAATCTTGTATACATAGGTCACGTTAGGGATAAGATAAGACAAATAGGCTATAAATATCGTTTTCGTTAGTGGCTCTGTCTCCGAGCTCGTCCATTTTTTTTACGACTTGGAAATGCACGCCTCGTATTTCACGGTTTACGGGACGCGTCGAGACGCCCACCTCCTCCTCCCTCCGTTCTTTACTCCTACACCTCCGTTCTCTATCGCTTTCGCTCATATTTATCTGTTGTTTCTTTCCCATTCGGAATATCCTGCTTCGTTATGTTAACTACAAGACGGCGATGGTTGGCATCGGTAAAACTTCGCACGTCGGAGATCACGCAATCGTAAATCTGGATTCAAAAAGGGAACCGGCACAGCGCGGCGTCCCGAGCTGCACGGCGTCCGCTGCGGTCACGACGCCACGCGTCGGCCTATAAATGATGGATATTTATTACCACGGTTGCGCTAACGAAACTTTTTCTATAAACATATTGACTCGAATGATATATAGCACACATTTGTTTTACTTTTAGTAGTAGATATGCGTACATTATGTGCGTGAAAGAAGAAGAAAAGTTTATTTACCTTTTCATAATGAGTTTATCTGCGTGAAATTCACAAACGCCCGTTTTGGACCTATAGGGTTTAAAAAACCGTTAATTATTACTAGCAGGAGATTACATTCATTCATCATCAAACTTTACCTACTTGTATCCCGAAAAGACATTTTTTATCTACAAATTTTTAATGTTTTAAAGGACTTTTGTACAATTTTAATATTTCAAATTTGGAAATCCCGTTACATCTCTTTAAAGGTTGATTTTTCAAAAACACCTTCAGTCCTTATCTTAATGTATAATAAGGAACCTCTGTAAAAATCTCAGAATTTCTTACTCAGCGCTTTGGGCTGTGCCTTGATCGATGCTTTATACTTTGAATTCCCTTTTCATCCCTTTAAGGGTTGAATTTTAAAAAAATCCTTTCTTAATACTCGAATATGTTATATAAGGATTCTCTGTAGGTACAACATTAATTCACTAGATTTGGAGGTTTGAATTGTGCAAAGATTTAGATTTTAATTAGCTGATATTAAAAGTAAAATTTATTTTAAATACATTAATGAGAATTAAATTATTCAACCAACTGCAAATTACGTCAATTTTATTTACTTTAAATCACCACTACCAAGTCATTTACTGAATTGCTTAATTGTAGTATTAAACTACCTTAACCTATAATTGTCATGTACGCTAGTTGAGCGATTTTTCAATAGATGGCGCCCTACAATTAAGTGTTTAAAAGTGTTTTTCTTAACGAAAACATTGTTTTTAAACTTCTTAATTATTTTTTATCAATATAGGGGAACTTACTCTTTATAATGAATTCTCAAAAGAAAAAGGAAATACAATGCTTTTGAGAAATAGTATGCGAAAAGTCCTCTTATCTTTACTTTATTCGTCTTTTTCAGCTTTAGTAAGTTAGAGTATTTAATTCATTTTTCTTGTAAATATTAAGAAGATCCTCTCTTCCGACCTTTGCGTCGTTAGAGGGTGGGCAGGGGTGGTCATTGCTCACTCTATGAAACTTTGTCCATCGTGGAAAAATCGGCAGTAAACTGTTTTAAAAATTTAAAATATTACTGAAATTCAAACCTTACGCTAGCAATCAACCGATCGGACGCCCACCCTAAGAAAACACTCGAGTTACGTTATCGCTACCGACTTACATAATTTTTCGATAAATAGTCTTATTTCATCGTTAGGAGCGTATTTCAGTTTAATTTGATTTATATGATATCCAATTATGAATTAATCAAAGTAATAAAGAAAACACAGATCGTCAGCAACAATTTATTGAAAAAAAAAAAAAAAATTGAAAAGACAGATATTGTGTGTCAGAAGTTTGCCATGAATCGGAAGATGAATCTATATTTAGATTATAGGTATATCGTAACATAGAACCTAATTTTAAACGTTAAAAGCTAAAACGGCTGATACATGAGAACAATTGCTAAGAAACAGAGGAGTGTCACATATACTTTGTTAACGCCTTTGAAATGTTTAGCATCATCATGTTGACACTAATTTACGTAATACGATCAGTGAAGATGAATTGAGTTATTTGTAACTACGCCTTGCTTAAACTATAATCGTATAATAAGCTGGATGGTTGATGTAGTTTCCGCACCGAATTTACCTCTAGAATTTCCCGTGAATTTAATATCGTACCTACTTAATTTTTTGAAATATAATATTCAAGTCACATTATTTTATTTCAGCAAAAGTAATACACAAATGTGTTTTTATCTTGAAAGCTGAGCATTTGAAATGAAAATAATAAATTGATTTTTTTAATTCCATTTCAAGTGTTTTTTGCCTGTACATTTCAAGAAATTTAGTAGATCTCTGGATAAAATGAAGTTGTTTTTTGTTTTTCATTCTACACCGCGTCGTAAAGAATTTCTAGATACCAACCGACGACCGTTTCTTTTAGACAAAACTTTCGAACTTTGAGAAAAAAGTTCGTTGACTGTAAATTGCGGGACTTTTATATTAATATTGCCCTAGGTGTTGGTGTAAGTTAAAGGTTTTGTTCTTTACTTCTGTAATAAGAGATAACTTTAAGGCATGCCTTAATTATGTAGGGCACCTAAAACTGTGAAACTTGTATACCAAAGCATATCTTTTTTTCATGTCAAGTTGAGGGCGCCTTTTTCATCAAAAGACATCCGATGCAAAAGCGAATTAAAAATTGAGTTTTTTGCAACTTCCAAGAGCTTACAAAAAACTTTTTAATGACTTTTCATCATCAGTTATTATAAAATAGCACATTAAATTTGCAGTGTGCCCTAAACTCCTTCTTTCCCTTTCTTTGGGAACTAGTTGGGACTATTTTTGCGGTCTTCCTGCTGATAGGCACAATATCGTTTTTCAAAATTTTTGCAACAATGCCCCTAAGGAACTCAGTTGTGACCCTATCCCTGTTAGAAGCCCTACCATTCCTTTCATCATAACATTCTTTGTGCTATCTTGTTGGGAACAGATAGTTGACCTCTTTAGGGCTTCCCCCAGAGTATTTTGACTTTTAATAGGTTTTTTCATGGATATTCCTGCAATTTATTTGACAGGTTTCACCCCTGACGTAGTTTTCCAATTGGCTAAGAAATTTCCATCAGGTGGCTTTGCTACGTAGATGATTTCTTTTAAAAGTTTTCTACTGAAGTGGCAGAGTCTCTTCAAGGAAGATTATCTCGGAAATCGAAGTCTATGGCGTAGTCTTCAGCGTTTGCATTCCTCTTCGAACACCTTTTTCTCTATGCTGCTATTTCATGAAGTTCCATCAATGTTTCCCCCCTTTCGAGTGTTACAGTGTTTGCTTTGGGAAGTAGGTGCCATTTATTGGGGTTCTCCTTAGATCAACACAGCTGCTGGAACTTTGTCTATCTATTTAGTCACTATGAATCTCTTAAGTCTTTCTCGCAGGCTGTCTTCGTTGTTCAAGGGGGATTAAATTCATATAAAGTGGTATGCATCATCTGCTTGTGGTCTCTAAGTGACTCCATCTAGCACTTTCCACTTCATCGTCCAACCACTTACCAGAAACCCGAGGAGACAGTGGGAATCGTTCCTTGATTTAGTAGTTAGCCTCCGCCACTGTAATGAGTTCTTCAATTAAATTGTCTCTCCTGTCTGTGATTAGGGATCTTCATATGATGGAAAGACCGTTCAGATCTCCCCCACCACTACGGTTCTATCGGCAGTACGGGTAAAATAAAAAAATAGAAAATTCAATAAGTCTTTGTATAAAGTGGAATGGAAATACATAAGAATACTTGTGTTGGTTTGGTTTATTTTATTCATCAAATCTGACAAATTAATTTTGACCTAAGGGTCATTGATTTTTTATTAAGCTAGTAATTACCCTTAAAGTATTGCAATAGGTACTTGTTTGTACTCATTTGACGTTCATGAGTTGTAGCGTATCTAACAGCAGTTGAAGTGGAAAGGTAATTTTGAATTCGTCTTTTTACTGCGAACGAATCTTATGTCAGTAATTTGATAAAGTTGCAAGCGAGTTGACGGTAAAAGCTTCATCATCTTCTCAGTATTATTCCTGTGTGCTTTTAAAAATGATATTAAATGCTAGCAGTAGGACAAAACGAGCTAATTTTCAATACGTATTTAAGAAAAGAAATCCTTAAAAGCTGAAAATTATACAGGTACTTTACCGAGACTTAATAAATAGTTACCTTAAAACTAAGTACTTGATCTCTGGAAATTTGAAACTTGATGTAGTGACAAATATTAGGTACTTACTGATCCAAATATTTTCTTAAAAATAAATAACTGAAAGTAAATTAGAATTGGCAAAAGTTAATAATCGACAAAGATAGGACCGCACTCCCTGAGTTTTTTAAGTTCACTTATTTTGTTTATATTTCAATACATTTAAAAGCGTCTAAAAGGAAAAGATTATTCAATGTTTCTTTTGTATAATTAAATCTAGAAAGCTGAACTCTATTTCATGGAAAAATTTTGGTAGATATATTTACTCTTTTAAACATAAGGTGAGCCAAATGCTCTTTAAATTTAACATTAATTGTCCTATCACTCTGACCAATATATCGTATAACGCAATTTATGCATTTAAGTCTGTAAATTCCTGCTAAGGGTTTATACAGTCATTTTTTGGACACATTTTTTGTATTGAATACTTACCCTGCATACTTTTGAAGTAGATATTGAAATAGGATAAGAAAGAAGTCTTATGTGCTTTTTATTATTATTTATCGATCGCATGAAATTTCTATTCACATTTTTCACCTTTTGTTCTGTCTATTTCAATATCGCGCTATTTCAAATTTTCAATATTCCGTGTTTGCTACCTTTTTTCGTTACTAATAACCGCTTAAGCGTAAAAAAGGGAGGTGATGTGTACTCATTTATTTCCCGAGCGTATGAAAATCATCCCCCATTGTTCTCCGTATTCGGTTTCTCTCTTTATACGTATATCCCATCTAGCGGTTCGATGATTTTCTACTATACATGTTTATGGTTTTCAGCAAATATTTTCCAGATTTTACTGACAAATGAGATAGTTGAATGGAACTGAATAGTAACAACAGTAGGTACAAAACAACTCTCTCTCTCTCTTTATTGCCACAATACACATTAACTATTCTACCTGATGTTGGTGCAACAATTTGCTAGATTGTTTCATATGCCATAGGTCATGGATGACCAAAGGTATCTACATATTTAGCACTTTCGCTACCGATGACGAAGACTAGTGGTGGCCACAAGTTTAAGTGGTCATGTTCGAGCCTTCGCCCACCAGACTGTAGTCATCAGCCAGTACGTACTTCAGTCTCGATAAATGAACAAAAAGTCGATTTGTGACCACTTATAGCTGTGACTGGTGGCTCCTGTTAGTCACTTTTGAGTGCTAATGGTGGCTGCGTTTACTAGCAGGCTGAATCACTAGTCATAGCCACTGATGGCTCAATCCGCAGCCACTGAACACATCCAATATTGGTAGACCTGTGTCTATAGTTTAAAAAAAATGGCTATCACAAGTTTTAGCCACCCCCGCTGTAGATAAATGTATGTAGAGATACCTATACATACAGGGTGTCCCCTCTCAATTGGAAAAAACTTCTAGGGCATATTGAGGAACCATAGACAAGCAGTTTGAGATATTAGACTGATGTCCGGAAGTGCATGGTTTTCAAAATACAGGGTGTCAAAGTTTTTTTGCAAAAAACTTTTTTTTTATCAATATCTCAAAGGCACGTTGACCGATTTTCTTGAAATTCGCTGGTGATGTAAGCTTTAATAAGACGCTCAGTTAGCACTAATTAAATGGTAATTATTACTTCCAGTGGCGCCCCGGGGGACAGTGTCACGAATAAAAATGACAAAAAAATGTACGCCACTGACTTTTTTTGAAAATTTTATATTTTTTAGAAAGCTCAGTTAAAAGTACAACTTTTTTGTCAACGTTTTTGAAAAAAACTTTGACACCCTGTATTTTGAAAACCATGCACTTCCGGACATCAGTCTAATATCTCAAACTGCTTGTCTATGGTTCCTCAATATGCCCTAGAAGTTTTTTCCAATTGAGAGGGGACACCCTGTATATGTCAAGTATTTACGAATATGGCTACTGTAAATTTTTTAATGTAAAATTAGGTACTCATTAACACTGTGATGGTGGCTAATTTACTTACGGTGTTGCATTCGCAAAATGCGTCGTCGTCATCAGTGGATACGCCGCAACGTGTAAATTTACACGACGCGACGCCACTAATGAATGCTTGCCACAGATTTAATTCGTATAGTGTGAGAACTGTTGGTTAGTTTGCTTCTAATTTTGTATCACATCAAAACTTGTTGACTTTCATGTAACGCTACGGAAACAATGGAAGGAGATTAAATATTATGACACATAGGTACAGTTTGCTAATTGAAAATTAAAACTTTCAACCGACACTGTGTAGAAATTAGTTAGTCTGTTTTATTGAAGTGAAAATTTCGAATGTAGCGATCGTTTTTGTTGAAAATCGAATCTTGATTTCCAGTATTCTGGTTAGGTCAAGTTCATAGAGCTTTGATATGATTGATCCTTGTGCATTTGGGTTCCCAAAAGTATCATTGATGCTCGACTTCCACCTCTGATATTCCCAAGTTCTCATTAGGGCATCTGATCAACGACTTTCATCTAATCTTCTAAGATGCTTATTATTCCCGTTCAAGCTCACATTAGAAACTTTCAAATTTCTTCTTCTCTTTATTCGTTTATAAAAAAAATTAATATGTCTATTTTTCGAAATAGCGCCAACGTGATATTTCAAGAACATTTTGGAATTAATTTTTATAGATTACATTTAGTTTTTCATTCACAAACAGCTTTAAATTGTTTAACGCATCTCTATGGTATTAATAGGCAAAATTATATCTAATTGTACACTTATTAAAGCCGAAATATTATGGAAAATGTTTTAGAAACTTTTTATGTTCAAAATAAGCTACTTTTATTATCTACGTTGAATATAAGCACATCGGAGGTTGTCAACATTTCTTTACGTTCCTTTTTAATTTTATGAATAGAAGCTTTACATCTGTCTTTTGAATTTCAGATTTGCCAAAGTGACAAAGACAAATCCAAATCCAATGGGACAGAAAAGCGAAAAGCAGAAAACAGCGAAGCCAGTAAAGAATTGAAGAAGGTGAGTTTTTACAATGTACAGCCAGTGAAAATATTTAATATTGGATTAATTATGACAACATAATGGCATTTATTGGATAAAATAATTAGAAATTGATATTATAAATATAATACAGTAATTCCCCTCTCGTGATCCTCAACAAACGCCTGTAGGCGAGCTGTGCACCATCAAAAAGATGAAGAAAAAAGTTACTAAACCTCCCAAAAAAAGTTGCCAGATTGAATGTAGAATCGATTTGTTACGTTGTTGGGAATGAAATATCTCAATAACGTTTTTTGTCTGAATGGCAAACAAAATTACAGAAAAAAAGAGAAAAATCTTTTTGAAAATACCTGCTACACTTTATTGGCAATTAGTATGAAACTTACTCAATTTGTAGGGTTCCGGGAAAACGGAATAATGTACATTTGATGATGTATATTATGAAGTTCTGTGACCCAAACTCGGTCATGTAACAAATTTTTAATATGGGCACCACTTCTAAAGGGCAATCTAAAAAAAAAAGGCGCTTTTATAATGTCAAGAGGCGAAACGGTTGTCGCTGAGAACTTTACAAAAATTCGTAAAATGGAAAGAACGAACCCAAAAAAAATGCAAATTATTATGAAGGTCTCAAAGCTATTTTCTTTATATATTTTTAATAGACAGTTTTATAAGAAAATATTTCTTTATCTCAATATTGTTCGAACCACCAAAATGCTTTCCGAAAAAAATTAAAAATGCTATCAGTGCTCACGAAAAGATTTTTTTATAGCAGGAAACTTTAATATCTATTAACATTAACGATAAATCAAAAAGTTAGATGCTAGAATACTTTCCACGATTTACGATTAGTCAAAATGTTCAAATTTGAGTTAGATTTAAAAAATCATTGATGACATAGTCATCTTAGGGAACCCTTTCCATAAGAGTTCAGTAAACACTTTATTTTTTTAAATAATTCCATTAACTTTTCCGTTTTTAAATCCTTGAGCTACATTGTAGAAGACGCATCGGATTGGACACATCCGTAAGGTTGGCGACTACGCGTGGCAATAAGTGGAAGAAAATAGAACTAATTTTTTTCTAACATTGGCGTTTGTCCAAACATTCGAAAATTGGCGAACCTTTAGATCCTGTCTAAAAATAATTCCTTTGTCGAATTCCGGTGTGTGCTCAATCTGTCCCTTTTTGTTCAACTTGCCATTTTTTCGTATCGCTTTTCGTCCTTCAAAAAATTTTTACCTTCCACAGTTATTACAAATTACATTATCGAAATATAATCATGGAAAGAATCATTCAAAATAAGTACCTATAACAAAATTAAATATATCAAGTCCAACGATTCAGTTATTTGTTTCTAACTTTTAAATCCTCAGCTTTCTTTTTTTTATCGTATCTGCACTATAACGGTTCTAGAGAGCGCTTTAAAAAAATCTTATTTAAGATTTTATAAATTAGACAAAGAAACTTACTTACAGGGTGAGCGATGATGGATGGCCTATTGGAACTATAGGTACTTTGAAAAACTAAGGCTATAGGAAAATTTTGAAAAAAATCATGTAATCAATTTTGTAGCAAATTGATGCGAAATTTTTTATTTTAAATAAGGATCATGTGCAACGTAATTTTTTTTCAAAAATTTCCTGGCCTTTGTTTTCCATATACTTACTTTTAATCGACCATCCACCGTGGCTCACCCTGTATGTTAAAAATGGTTTCAAAAGGAGTAGTTACTGAAAAAACTCTAGAAATTTTATACCAAAACTAGCGGCCCGTCCCGGCTTCGCACGGGTATTAGTAAGGATCCCTAATTGATCAGTTATTCAGCGCAGGAAATAGCTAGAGTGCCTGCCCCTTCCAACATTGTAACCGCCTCCCAAGAGCAGGGTTTGCTGGTGCGCACCTACATGATTAAATTACTAAAACAACTATTAAAAAATAGGGGTTGGTGATGGAAGGGTGAAAATTTAGAGTTGTATGTATTTTTTAATGCCACATTATAAAAAAATTAAAAAAACAATTTGTGTCCAAAAAATTAAAAAAAAAATGTTAGGGGTGGATAACCCTTATCACTTAGGGGTATGAAAAATAGATAGTAGCCGATTCTCAGACCTACTGAATATGCGTATAAAATTTCATAAAAATCGGTCAAGCCGTTTCGGAGGAGTACGGTAACAAACACTGTGACACGAGAATTTTATATATTAGAAGAAGTTTTAGCGTTTATAAAGTAAACGTAATTTGATTTACTACCCCTAACACATTGAAAGGGGAAGGGAAGAGAAACTGCTTGAGTTAATACAGGAACTGGTTAAAAACAAAAGTTTAAGAACTAATATCATCTGTTTTGTTCACGTGCGTTTTCTTTTAAAATTTATGTCATTCATAGGAGTAATTGTAAAGTATTTATTATCGGAATGGTCGGAGATTTCTCGCTTTTAATATTCGCCAGTGTTGGCATTCAAGTTCGCGCCTCCGTTAAGAAATTAAATAGAATTAGGCGAGAGTACTTGGTAGGCGAGAAGTAAGAATACAAAACAAACCGCACAAACCATGTTCTGACACTTTTGTAAGACCTCCTTGCGGCATCGTACCACAGATCAAAAGCCACTCCATTAGCCTAATGAAACTGGATACGTTTGCGAGTGGTTGTGGTGGCTTTACTACGACGAATCGTAGGATCTCTTTTAAGAAATTGGCGTCTTTTGGTTAATAAATTCTGTATTTCATTCAAATAATGTTTATGTATGTACAACTGGTACCTACATATGTATTACAATCCAGCACAGTGGTTAAAGTTGATAAAATACACCTAATTTTTTATTAGAACTTCCGAAAACGTTCTAGAGCATTTTCGAAAAAAATTTAAAACAAGTTTAGGAAATCTTAACAAGTTTCACGAAAGTTCTAAAAAGTTTTGGTACATTCTGTATTGTTCATACATTTTTGCTGCCCATCAGTTGTTGCAATCAATATTGCACACTTTGCCTTCCTAAATTGACCTGACGATGTTTTAGAAAATTATTTTTAAAATGTCTTATCTAGAACATAAAACCCTGTCTGTCTCTTTAGATATGTATATATATCAAATATGTAAAAGGAAAAGTTTTTTGATCTTGTTTTTAAGATTCCTTAACACTGTGCGTCAAAAGCAAAAGAGAGGAAGAGCGTCCTGATTCGTAAATAATTCATGATGCGTTGGAAAAACATCAAAAGTAACGTCAAGCGCCCATTCTGCGGAATTCGGTCTTGAAAAATAAGCCGCAGTCGAGTTTTTCCTTTGTATATACATCCATTTTGATTCGTTATGTGCCGTTCAAAGTGTTCCAAGTTGCTTTGAAACTTCCTTTTTTCGATGAAAACTAACTAACACCCTCTCCCACTGCACGCCTTAAATATTATGTACGTGTATGTGGTTGGGTTCGAACAAAAAGACTCTTTGTTTGTTTGAGATCTTCCGCGGAATATACACCCCTTTTGTGTTCATGAATTTCCCTTGAGTTTAATTAATTATTGTCATCATTATTGAAGCGAAGTGCTATGTTTGGCGCGTTAGCTCTACTCAGCTGGAACCCACTGTGTCTACTAGATCTTGAAGCCAAAATCTGATCCGGATTCTTGTAGAAGTTAATGAGTAGAGCTTCTGTGAAACCTTTTAGCAATTTAAATTTACAGGGCTGAAAATTGGAAAATATTTTTTATTATTCATGCCGAAAACTATCCAATTTTTTTTTGTGTTGCCTGTGTCACTTTTACCCTCTTATCTGTGCCCTTTATCCCATAAAGTTGATGACTTACTAAGGATCCTGTCATAACCTAATAAATACCCCGAAGTTACATACGTCTTTACTACCTTTTGCAGGTTAAGGTGTGTGTGAGGCAACCGCTTGACGCGAATGCGGTGATCGCTTAGTCTGGATGCGGTACATGTTCGAATTGTACGAATTATTGACTGTATCTGTGAGCACTTTTATGCGTTTACACTCCCAGATACTTTGCATAATCCATTGCAGTATTCGATTGCGGTTTTCGTGTTCGAATAGCGTTCAGTTTCGACTCGCTGACATGAAACTTCATTACGGACCTGAAACCGCATCGATCACATGTCAAATTTCGCGTCCGTTGTTTTCGATGACGAATGTGTGTGGTGCTTTTATCTATGAAAATATCGCCTCAGTGTATTCGGGCTCGATACAAACCGCTAGACATTCGTCAGACGAATTCAATAAAGTTTGAAATGGTTCGCGTTTCTCTAAAGCTTCAACTCGATTGATAATATCGATATAACATATTGACATGCTATTGTCAAAGTAGTAGGTATTTCAAAAATACGTCATTTCGACAAATATGAATTATAAATACATTGTTTACTTATGTTTCTGGTATTTTTGCTGAGAAATGGGAAGAAACAAAACCAGGACATATGCAGGGTAGCTTAAAGTATGTGCTCTATGAGACGTTGATGGAAAACAAATAGTAAAAGAATTATAAAAGAATCATGCAGTAGGTAGTCTATCTTTTTAAAATATCAACTGTTTTTTAAGCACTTCCGGCTGAATCGGAAGTCGATGAATATTTTGTTATTTTAATTGAAATGGTGTATTTTTCGTGTCTTCATAATTTATACAGGACGTTTTTAAAAAAAATCCAAATTTTGAAAACTTCAAACATTCTTTTCAAAAGGTAACTTTTACTTTTTCGTTTAATTCCCCTTTTCATCCACTTTCGTTCCATTAGGGTATTTCCTACTATTTTGTCTTCAAAAATTTGAGTACTTTTATTTACTTACGAAAAATTTGTTTATTTCACTAATGTTGGTATGATCAAAATGTACCATAGGCAACTAATAACAATCAAAGAAGACTTTTTTCTATTATTTTATTAAGGTACATATATGTAAAAAAATGTTTAAAGTGAACGCTTGTTTCTGGTCATTTTTGTGACGGAATCGGAAGTGCTTCAAAATTGAAAATATTTTAAAAATGTTAATGGACCGTAACTAATGCATGATTGTTTGGAAAATTTTCTGCTGTTGGTTTTCCATGAACGTCTTTACGCCACTAACTACATGACACCCTCCAGAAATTTTTCTGTAAACGGAGATCTTGCAATCCTTTTTTTGTTAAAATAATTCGGACGTGTGACTGTAAATAATTAAATAGAATCAAGTTTATTACAAAAGCATTGTGCTAACAGAAATTTTTGTTTTGTTTTTTTTCATGTTCTCTTACTGACTCGGTTTTGGTTGTGACGACACTGTCATCAATTTTCTTTTGGACAATTCCATTTGTCGTTGCGTTGGATGAGCAAAATTGTATTACGTCCAAAGGATTCTATCTTTTTTTTTTGTTTCGCATTTCCTAAAATAAGTAAAAATAAGTAAGTTTGTGTTCATGAATGATGTGATAACAATCCTAAAGAATCCTAAATCCTAACAATCTTAATCTTTTTCTTGAAAAATCTTCTCAATAGATTTCTCAGCGAGGGTTTTTGTATTAATGATGTTTTTTTTTTCTAGTGTAACTTCTTTATTTTTAAAGGTAAAGATTTGTTGCTTTTGCCCTTTTGTGGTTGAAGAAACTGTTACAATCTCGGTTAGCTTTCAGTTTAGCAAAATAGTAATTTTTTTGGTATTGCTATATGTTTTTGGAAAGCGAACAATAGTATCAAATAGAATTTCCAGTATCGTAATTAGAAAAGAAATCATATGGCTGAAACATATCTAAAAAATTTAACCTTCCCCCAAATTTCAAAGACAGAGGATAAACAGAATTTTCGTAATTATAAATTTGGACGCCCTGTATAACTAGTATATTTTGAAAATATCTACCAGAATATGACATTATTTGTATTATTAAAAGAATACTAAACAGTAGGTAGTATTTATTTTTTTTTTTTAAAATGGCATGGTTGTGTGTGTACCCCTTTGCCTTTGAGCACAGTTGTATTTAATGAACTAACTAATTTCTAAACCATCACAATAGAATTTTTAACTGAATGTTTTGGATGTTTAATCATGTATAGTATCCTTACTCACATAAGCAATTATATTGTTAAATTGAAAAATAACAAATGTTACTGAAGTTTAATTATTTGAATATCACAAAATAGAAAATTGTTTTTCTTGTGATCAATAAAAATATATACCTAGATACATAGATACGTATGTATGTATGTATGTACGAGTATATCTATTAAATTTGTGCACTTAAAATTGAAAAGTCCTGTTTTTATGGTTTAACCAAATTGAATTCGCTCCCGACCGTTTCTGCAACAAAATCCTCTTTATTTTATAAAACTAGAGGATCGCTGACTGTGCAGAATTGAATTATCCTGTTTTCGACGTACTTACGTATAACATTATATCGTTTTTGCTCCTCACTAATCAGATTAGGGAGGACCACAAACTCGACGAGTCCGTTTATAAATCTGCCTTGCTTAATGCCGTGGAAAGGCCCAATTTTTTTACTTTTCAAACGTAGTAGAAATACCAAAACTCACCATACCGTTATATCTCGTTATAAAAAAGGTCTATTTGGTTTTAGTTTTTAGTTTCACAGCAAAAAAAGACACTAAAATTTTTAATACAAAAGATAATAATTTTTTTAGCTAAATTTAACAACAACAAATTGGCAAAAAATCAATTCACGTGAAGAATTTTGCTTTTCTTAATAAAAAAGTGAACTTTTATACTAACCGTAATTTTGTTTTTTATTAATCGTATCTACATTAAATTAGTTATCATTTCAATTTTTTAACAAAACTGAGCTATTTTACAAGTTTTTCTAATAATTTCTGCCAAAGGAAAAATGAAAGAAGGAATCAACTAGGTATCTAGAATATGGTAATGCACAAGGCTTCCCCAGGGTTAGATCCTAATGTGTATGGTTGTTGATAATATTTTTAAATAAAAAAAATTTCACCTCTGAATTGCTTCCCTGTCTTCTTCACTTAATGCTTTTTTTGGGGAAGAAGTAAAAATTGTTGTATAAATTAGTTTATGTGAAATGTAAATTATGGTCTCAACAAACTTATTAACAGCTCGTTTATTCGTTCGCCCTAAAACTTGAGAAAAAAATAAAAATTAGAATTGACAAGAATCGTTATTTAATAGATTTCGTAACACCTAATGGAAAGAGACAATTTGCTTAATGTTTTTTTTTTCTTAGGTAGGGGTTCGTAAAAAGTTCAACTTTTACGAATGATGAAAGTTAATGAGTTTCGCATTCGATCAGACCGGTGAAGATTTCTCCCCCATTTCCCTGTTTTTGTTCTTTTGAAAACGAGTTTCCCGCGATAGCGGAGGTCATTAAGTCAACAACGAGCAAGGTTAATTCATGTTGTTTGGGGCATTTACACTAGTATAACTAAACCTCATTTGCGCTTTCACAGACAACTTTCGACATAAATGGAAAAGCTCTCAACTCCAATGACTTTTCCTTACCAATCTTTATTAGGTTGGTATACACTACTAATGGACACGTTCAGCTAGTCATCGCTATCATTTAGTACTATGTCTAAATTTATTCTTTTTTATTGAGAAACAACAACAATATCCAAACAAAAATTTCAAAAAGCTGAATATTAATATAGCAAAATCTCTGTTAAGTTCATAAATTCGTGGAAAACGTTAGAATTTTATACATAATTTTTAAGGATTCATGCTTTACTTTTAGGACGGTTTTATCAGTTAATGTATATGCAATATGCATAAAAATAACAACTTCAAAGTTTCGTATTTTAAACGTATGAAGCTTAAGCACCCAATAAAAAAACTCTTTTTAAGGGACTTCAAAAAAGGAGGTTATCAATTCGATTGTACATAATGTATGTTTTCTTATGTTCGGGCAGAACTTCATTTTTTTTTTAAACCTATTTCAAAAATTCTTTTTGTGTTGGGTTTATTAGTGTTCCAAAGTGGTACCTTCTTAATTTTATTAATATTATTACCCTGGACATAGAAGACACTAGGTTAGGTTAAGTTGGGTTAGGTTATTGTAGCGTCATTACTATTAGAATTTTCTATAATTGAAAGTTGTACAATAATTAGCTTTTAAAGAAATCTGACTTCAAAAAAAAAAAAGAAACACAGAAAATGTACATATAGTTCTTTTTTTTATAATTTTGAAGTCACTTCCCAGTAGATATCTTATTTTGTATCTAATTTGAAATCGTTTTTCATCTTTTCTAAATTACACATTTTTTATTTTGTTAGAATATTTTACAATACCTCCAACAGTAACATTCCCTGATCTTTAAAATATCTATTTGAAAAATTATAAATATTACTATAATCATTCTGTCAACGTTTGGTACTTTACTGACTATTAATTTATGTTTTTCTTATTTCTAATAAAAATCTTAATCCTAACTTCTGAAAAATTTCAAAAATTAAGTTCTAATGAGTGAATAATTAAATACAACCTGCTGTTAATCTTACTTTTCTCTCGTAGAAAAGATGCTACTACTCACATAAAGGCTTACGACGGTAATCTGTTTAAACCTCTTTTTGGAGTAACTTCTTGAAGAGAGGCGCAACAGTAAAACTTATGGAAATTAAGGACGTTCAAGTAAGCTTTTCGGATTTTCCAAAAGTTGCCTGTGTTTGCATTTTAAGAGACCATGAATAATTTTTTCTTTATCCTTGAAAGTAGTTGAAAAAACAATTTTTCTAAATAATTTTTGGTCAAAATGTTAGTGAGTGATACATTTTTGAAATGAAGTTTCTATAGGCGTGAAGTCGCATTTTTGGAAATTTTATTGGCACAAAAGCCAAATCTAAATTGCTTTGACTCATTAGTAGTAATAACGCTCTGGTAATTTCAATTTACGGTACATTAATATATATCTAAGGTGAAAAGTTTAAATCTATTCGAAATGATCAGAGATTACAATAGAAGTAATAATTCGTATCAAAGTCATGCCAACATATGGCTTCTGAGAATTAGTGGTCTAAAAGCATTCTCGGAGAGCGGACGTATTCATCGTAATTCTTTCAAAGGCTTCTAAGTCGACCTTTGTGCAGTTTGTGATAATGCACTGTCCATGTGAGGGCGGTAAGAGCAATTTATTTTAACAATGAGAACAGAAGTACAATCTAATCTCCACTTCGGATCTACGGAATTATATCACTTACTCCATAATTTTGTAGCAAATACGTAGTTTTGTTTCATTAATGTTTTGTTAATAAATAATTCTAATGTTTAAAAGCAAAAATTTTGAATATTTTTTGGTACTTCCTATTTTTTATTTTTTATTTGGGAAAAATGTAACCCTTATAGGATCACTTTTTTGTGTTAACAAAACAAAAATCAATTTAATTCTTTTTTGTAATAATATTGATCTAAGTTTTGAAGTTATTTATTTATTGATTTACTACCAGTATATACAAAGATATAATTTACATTGATTTACAAATCAAAGTAAATCCTTGCAAGGAGGGACGAGTCCCTGTACGCAGGCTGGTGTACAAAAGTGAAAATGAAACTGTGTCTAAACTAAAACTAACTTAAAAGTACATTAATAAATAAATTGATATCTATTAATTCTAATTATTGCAAAAATAAAAAATAAACTGTTTGCCATATCTTTATATATATTTTTTTTTATCTTTTATCCGATATTTATTAAAATAAAAAACTGGAAACCATTTAAAACAAAATTACAGTGTGTAACTTTTCATTCGTTTAATATAGTTATTTCATTGCGGTATTTTCCTTCGTTTCCAATTGTATAAAATGATGATGCAGTAAGGAAAACGGAGAATAGTTAAAGACGTTGAGCGAACAACTGCCGCAGACCTCATAATATAAAAGGTCATAAATCATAAACGGTAACGGAATAATAAATCTGATGCACAGCCCAAGTGGGACGACATTAAGTGTCATTTATAATGCAAACTTCTGTCGATGTTGGTATGACTGTTGTGCACGGCCCTGTTGTATATCGTCTCCACAATAAGACGGCTTCTTCGACATTTTCTTCAAGAACTCGTACAAGAAGAAATAAATATGTTTACATTTATGATTTATTTGCCCTTGGTACGGATATCTTTTTCATGGATGCTTTATACGACGGTTAATCGTATAATAGTCCTGTGGAAATTCTAAAGGTTTGCCTGCTACATTTCTGTACAAAAATCGTTAGGGTTTTATTGAAACCTTTTTTATAAAAAGGTAGTTTGACACACATACCTATTTTAAATTTACTGGGTAGGTAGTTCATAAAGTACAATATGCAGAAAAATTGAAACTTTTATGAGCATTTAATTTACAATTCATAGTTGAATTCCATCGGGAAACAAGGTTTTATAATTATGATAATTATTGTTTCAAAAGTAGATTCACCTTCTGAAAATGTAAGGGGTGCAAGAGGATGGTTAAGAGAGTTCCACCCCTCTTTACTCACAATGGATATCGTGTAAACAAGGTGTAATTTTGAGACAGATACAAGATATGTATTGCAACTTATACACGATGAGACCACCTGTTGAAGGGTAGCTTGTGGTTGAGAAGATTACCCTTATTTGAAAGTTAATCTTTCTCAAACCATAATCTTACCTTCAAGAGTTGGTTTCATATTAAAATTACGTTTTATGTATAGTCCTGAAGCTGGTGACACTGAAAACCCCATAATCACCAATATTCTGGACAAAAACATTAGATGTTTTTTTTTTACAAATTAAATGAAATACTATTTTTTTATTGGCGAATTAAATAGTGGTGTTAACTTTAAGATCGGAATTTACCTTTTTTTTTAGAAAAAATCTTCAGAATTTGTTCTCAAATTATTTCAATTCGCATAAACAGTTTTCGAAAGTTCTATTCTATTCTACTTTTCGGTCGCAAATTTAGGCAAAAACCACAAAAGACCCTTTTTATATATATATAAAAAAAATATTTCTATAATATTATTGCTGAAAGAAATGAAAGTCACAAGCAATAAATAAGCTGAAAATAGGAGTTCAAACGATTATTTTGTGAAAAATAACGATTTTTGAATATTTTTTAGGTTCTTTTAGCAGTGCCTTCTTTGAGCATTATTTCTACAAAATTAAAAGGAAAAAAATATTTATTTTTTCGCTTATGAAAATGTAACTGATGGATGTTATTAAAGTGGTAGGTAGGTACAGGTGAAAATTGAGGGTAAATTGAAATTTAATCGGTAAAAAACGACGCGCAATATATTCAAAAAAAGCAGATGCCCTTTTTTGTGTCGACGGGATGTATATGGCATATTAATGTCTACGTAAACATGCGAGACCCGTTTTTTTTTTTCCTTTGCCGCTCTTTTTTATTTTGGGTGGCTGACACGTGCAAAGCGGGGGTGTCGAAGTTAAGATTAATGACAGGCGTTTGTTTGTGGTGAGCTTCGATACCATTTGTTAAGACGCACATTTGAAGTCATTTGCTGGCGTATTAATGCACTGTCAACGACACGAAATCGCCCCTGAAAGCTCGATAGATCATTTTCACATATATACATACGCTGTCACAAACCACCGTGTCACAAGCGAGACAAAATTAGATATCTAACCTACCCCAATCGCTTGGTGAATAAGGGAAATTGACTAAATTTGGGATTCTGTTGCAAATTATCCGAAATCATATAGGGTAGATAATTATGAACACAGAGTATATATATTGTAGTGTTCGTGAATTTATTAAAATTTTATTTACAAGACTAAAGTACACGAATACAATTTATATAAATTTTTATAGATTACTATTTATTCAAACGATTCACTTGTATGCACTTTTTCAATTTATTTTATTCTCACTACTGTCGATTTATTTCCGATGTTACCACTGCCACTGTCAATTTATTACTAACTCCCTCGGCGAACGCCTCTATCACTTTTATAGCATCATAGAACAGTCAGAAAAAAGTCTGAAATATTCGAGTGTTTACATTTTCGGCGAACCGCTTAATTACTTTCTTGGAAGGCAGGTACGAGACACACGGATACACTGCCCTAAACCGCCCGCGGCTAGTTGAGCTGCCGGCCCGCAACACATACAATTGTAACCGATCGCACACAAGTATGCGCGTGTTCGCTACAATATTATACCTTGCGAAAATAACACTAAAAATGATGAATATTTTTTTGTAAACGTACCCCCTACACCCTACAATATACCAAGTAGAATAAAATAAAAACAATGCAAGGGTAGAGATGTTTTTATGAGGCTTCTTCATAATCTACCCTCTGAAGAAGCTTATAAATTTAGGCGAAGCATCGATGTATGATTTTACTTAAGTAAGAAATACTTTCACCCCTGAATTGATTTGATTCTATTCTACACGTGCGAAACGTATTTCAGGAAAATTTTATAATAGTGGGTTAATTTTAGCTATAACTAAACAGTTCTAGATGTAATAAAGGCATCCAGTAATTGGGGGAAGGCGTAGTCCATTCACATTAGTTTTGAAAGAAAAAAAACAAACATTTTTAAAATAATGCTTTTGTTTTTTCTGTCCTAAAGAGAATGAAAATGGCATGAGCGCAGTTAAGAGGGAGGCAGGGGTGGGCAGTAAGCAGTTTTCATGCTGGCCATTAAAAAAAATTATTACCGAAATTAAACCCTGCATATGGTGATAAACTAGTTTGTTATTCACCCTTAAGAAAATACCCTAGTCTCGGAGCAAGAATATAAATATCCAGGGAAGGTTCGATGCAAATAAGGTTGGAAAAACCTAATATAAAATCAAATGTATATTCGTAAAATAAGTAAGAAGGAGACTGTGATATATAAATAATACAGAGACTCACCCCTGAATATGACAACTTTTCATGTGACAGTCTCGCGTTTTTCGAATTTATTGTGATATTTAGGGGTGAGTATTTTTGTATTAAATATAGGTATATATTGCTTCATTAACATTAAAATAAACGGTTACAAAGTTAGTAATAGCTGTATTGATGGCAATTAAATTAACTGAACTACTTTAGGGGGCTGTTGGTATAATATTTCTTTTTCTTTTTCATAATTCCTTTATAAATTTTTATTTCACGGTTAAACAAAGGAGCGGTAAGTCAACTGTATGCTATTATAACTGACGTTTTAAAAGCAGTTCGTTTATATTATCGCATAATATATCCATTAGTAACATTTGGTTAAGATGTTAAGTAATCATTTTTTGTACTTCTATTGCTTACATTATAAAAATGTACAAAATATCCACAAAAATGTGGAAATGCTTACATTATTCTTTGATATGTTTTAATAAAAACTGTTTATGAAAAATATGTGTAAAACTTAAAACTTCTCAAATAATAATGTATTTATTTCCGCATTTTTGTGCATCTTTCTTCTCTTAACAATCTACCTAGTCTAATAATTTTTTTCAAAATTCGATATTTGAAAATAAACAATTTGCACTTAAAAGATAGAAAACCGACCACAATCTATAAAATTTTAATGTGTCGGTAGCTTTTCTAAAGCATCATTCGAATTTAAATAGCATATTTCTATATGAAAAGTACCGACTGAACTACTTTAAAAGATATATATATATATTTTTTTTTGAATTCCTTACGAAGATATTTTTCCATTCAGCCAGTAATTCTCCACATAGTCGTGTAGTTTGCATAAATCCGTTCTCTTTGATACGACTTGTCGACAAAAAGAAAAGCGAAAAAAAAAAGGAGAAAAGGTTTCGACATGTCGAATGAGACATTATTATCCGTCAAAAAGCTTCCAGGAAAAGAGAACGTTCAGAATTGAGATGGCAGACATTGCAGCAATGTAAGAAAGCTTTTTCCCTACCAATTTAAAAGGTACCTACTTCTATTGTCGCCACTATGTTCGCTCGATAGTTTCCATTACATTGTTTTCATCGGGACTGCTTTAAAGTTCTATTTTAGTTAGGTATCCCTATCCCCTATACCCCGCGCTTCTTTCATCGCTCCTAGAATTGCTCGTAATTTTTATATAAGTAGTTAAATAAGTTACTAAAAATCAAAAAGACTTTTTTAATATATTTTTACAAGAATTATTGCTATTGAAGGCTTATAGCAGGGCGAACATGTTAAATCTAACCCCCAGACTTTTTATTTCGACCCTTGGGCATGATTTTTGTATCACAATTTAGCCCTCCGAGTGAAATAGAAACTTCTTTTAGGGTTTTTATTTTTTATTTTTTTTTTGCCTAATTCATAAGAAAATAATTGAAACTGTGTTTTTGAAAACATACAATTGCCTACTACATTTCTACCAAAAAAAATCTCTATTGTAGGTGCTTCTTTATTCTCAGGATTTTTCTCTTCAATTTTTTATTTATTTTTTTTTATTTACAAAAAATGATTATTAAGATGTTGAGGTAGGTACTTATATAAAACGAAAATGAGAATATAGACAATTTGTAATTAAATTTTAGTTCATAAGAAATCAATATTGTCTAGACTATGTATTTCTAATTATTCAAGATTCAGTCAATCATTTTTTCGTTCCCTCATCAATTTTTTAATGGTTCGAATGTAAAGCGCACACAACCCCTAACGATTTGAAGTTAGTTTTTCTTTTTATTTTAAAGCTGAGCCGTTATAATCATTAGGAGACGTTCTAGTTAGTGAACTGAATTGCTGTATGGTTTAAATTTACCGATGACACTCGTGAATATCGACTAGATCGTTTAGTAATCGGCAAACGCATCCAGACGCCGTAGCATGAAGGGCTTTCGATGTGAAAAGACGGGAATAATCACGTAGCTACCCTTTCAGAACTTTAGAGAAGCTGCAATATTAAGTGTGTACCCTCTCGTATCCTCCCCCAATACCTATTCACGACAGACATTTACAAATGATTTCCACATACACACATACCTGTGCAAGGTAAAAGTGCACAAGATGGGATGCATTTCTGTAGACGAAACGTTTTATACGCAGTGTATTTGACACTAATGCTCCCTCTAATCTCATGTCAAACAAACTATGCGGCGAGAACTTCCTGAAGACGGTTTTCAACTTCTTATTACATATGTACGTGTGTATGTCTACACAAAAAATTTCTGAAGTAATCGTAACTTACTTTAAGCAGAGCTCCCACGTCGATGTAGCGTGTGGCATATGATCTGACTCGCATTATAGGAAATTGAACATATGTAGCATGCCACTTTGAATAAAATCGTCCGTCAAATTCGGAAAGCAAAATCTGTGTTGCTTACAAGACTTAAACTAAGCAACTTTAGGCACGAGCGTCACAGAATTAGCATGTGGCATATGACATGACAACAAGCGACATTCATGTAGCATGTCACATCAGTCAAATTCCGAAGGAAATGTCCGTATTCCTTACTAGAATTAAACAAAACTACCTTAGACAGTGCATCCACCCAAGTGGCATATGACAAGTGCCATACATATAGCATGCCAAATTGGATAAAACATCAGTTAAATTCAGAAGGCAATGTAAGTATTGCTTATTGAAATAAATCAAAGCTACTTTTGGTAGATCACCCAGTGGAGTAGCGAATGGCATATGACGTGACTCGCATTACAGTAAATGGCACATTTGTAGCATGCCAGTAGATTACCCAGTGGAGTAGCGAATGGCATATGACGTGACTCGCATTACAGTAAATGGCACATTTGTAGTATGCCAGTAGATTACCCAGTGGAGTAGCGTATGACATATGACGTGACTCGCATTACAGTAAATGGCACACTTATAGCAAACCACTTTGAATAAATCTTCGGCCAAATTCGGAAGGCAAAGTTCATATTGCTGATTAGAATTAGACAAAGCTACCTTAGACAGACAGAACACCCTCCGAAGTAATGTGTAGCATGTGACTTGACTCGCGTTAAAACAAATGACACACATGTGGCATGCCACATTGAATAAAACGTTGGTCAAATTCGGATGACAAAGTCTTTAATCCTTATTGGGCAGAGACAAAGCTATGTACTTTAGGCAAAATAACCACTAAAGTAACATGGCACATGATCTGACACGTTTTATGGCAAGAGACACACTTGTTGTATGCCACTGTGAATAGAATCTTGGTTAAGTAACGTGAAGCTTTACTTATTTAATGATATTTTTAAATAATTTACATCGTCTTTCTATCATTATATTTTAATTAGTTATAATTTAATTTATTTAATAGGACATTCTAAATAAATATTTTCTATCGGTTATCGATGTATCGACTTGAATAAAAAAGGTGATTCTCAAGGAGTAAACTCGAGCACACTTTTTTCCATTGTTTTCATACTTACCAATTATTTCTCAAACCCCAATTTTCCCAAAAAATTAAGCAGTTAGCCAAGTTTATTTGTTCTTTCTTTTTCTAAACGTGTAATACTGGATTGTGTCCTTTTAATTATGATTTATGATGATTGATTTTCGGTTGTTCTCTCGTCTTTGGTGAAATCTCGTTGGTCACGATATATCCTCTACTGCGACATTAATAAGTGAACTTGTTGGTCATATACACAATACATCATCCAGTTAGAGTCTGCTGTCATCTTTTATTTTCTACAAGTGGTCGTCCACTGTCGCTTACTTTTTACTCTCCCTTGCTGTTTTTCTTGTTTTCACTTGCGAATTTTCATTGGACTTGAAGCGAATAAAAAAAATAAATAAAAGGGAGAAATAGACCCCATGACGTTTCCGGTAGAATATGGTTTCATTTATTCAAAATTTGTGTAAGTTTATCCTTCTCATTAATCCTTTTAGGAGAAAACATTAACAAATTACTTATAAACCAAATAATTTCCTTAAATCTGAAAAATTTGGTTTTTAATGTGTCTAATAATATTATAGGATTCGATTATTTATTTTTTATCTCATGTAGTTTTATAGATAAATTGCCTCTGTTTATATGTAAAAGTAAGACCAATCAAGTAAATAGACGTCACTTATATTTTATTGAATTTTACGTTTGATTCCTGTTTCGTTCATCCCAAAAAGAAAAAGAATAAAACACTTCTTTCTATAAATAAGCTTTAGCAGCAGTATTGTCTATCTTTCACGTCACAAGTTCGATTTTAAATTAAGTGGTTTGCTGGATATGAAACAGTTACGGAAAGATGGTGCGCTTTGAAGTGAAATCGTAATCGTAAGATTTATGAGCAATTGGACTTCTCGTTTGGCTCCAAAAGCTCGTTAACTTGCTACTTCCCGAATTATCTTATTCTATAACCATAACTACACGTACATGTATATGAATATATTCTTCTTAAAATGTATATTTGGAATGGATTATTGCTCTTGAAGATCTCAATATAAACGACGTTAGTAGCAGTCTCAACCTTCGTTTAATTTCACGAGATGTTTCCACTTCCTACTAGCCAAATAGCTTTTAAATAAATACAGTGTGACCCAATATACTTTAGCATGTTTGGGTATCTTTGTTATTATTGAACGTAGAGAATCGGTTAAGTGGGCAAAGATTGCGGATTTGTGTGCATTTTGAAAAAAACAAAAAAATACCGTTTTCAAAATACAGCCAAGACTTGTTTATTATTGGTCGTTTCGACTTAAGGTTTCTGACATACACATAAACACACTTCTTCATGTAGAATTTTATCATGTTAGTAAAAATTTTCAGAGTACTTTGATATACCATATGCCATATTTCAAATTCAAAAAGATGTTTAAATTTAATTCGTATTCTTTTGTTTATCCCCCAAGAATCGTAGGAGGACGAGGACCTTATACAATTTGGCCCTAATTTATTTTGTTTAAAGGATTAATTTAAAAATGAACAAAATTTTGTAAATGGCTTTAAACGGAACTAAGAACAACAACAAAGAAATTAAATTAGGAGTATGAAGATCAATAGAAAATAATTAAGAGGAAACCATTAAAACGTATTTGAAGTACTAATTTGACAAATGTTTGAAAATTCCATTATTCCTTCGCATACATTTTTGAAGAACGTACTAAATAGCTCAAACCCCAACGCCAAAACTTGGATCAAAAATGTCCTAAGTTTTGGCGTTGGGGTTTGAGCTATTTAGTACGTTCTACAACACCGCCAAAGTTTTCTCCAGTTTCTGATACATTTTTGACAACGTGCAGATACTTGAAAGCTTCTGTCACTCGAATTTGTAATTCCTCTCAAGTTATTTTTTATATAATTATATTCCAAAGGTATTTGTAATTCCATTGGCTGTTGTGAACAATATGAAGTTCTTTCTCGCAACTTTGGCAACTGTTTTTTTTTCTTTCAATAAATTTTTGTTCATTTTTGGATCAATTCATAAAATCACCTATCATAGGTTGAGGGGTAAAAAAAAAGGACACGAACTTTAATATGTGTACATATATCTTTTGGACCTTATACATACCATTATGACATATCAAATTACTTATACAAAAAAGGCGTATTTTGAATAAATTTTAATCCTCATAAGGAAACAAAAAGTTCAATTGTTTCCAATGAACACAAAATCAAAAAAACATTAAATTTTACATCAAAAATTGTCTATGCAATGTGACATCCTCGTGTTAATAATACCAAAAATAAGAAACTTATGGCCACAAACGTATCATTAGTATGCGTAGAAATCCCAACTACATATTTTGCTTATTAACTAACGTCCTATATGACACTTGTTTACACCAACATCCCACAGGACACAATAATTAGTGACACGTGTTTCTAAATTTCCATTTTGCAGGTATTTTTGACAATTGTTTTTCGAAAAATTGAACTTACTGTTTAACAAACAAATGCAATAACACTTTAATTTTTTTTAAAATTCTTTGCAAGTAATTAATAGTCACTGTCAACACTAACTTATAAAATTGTGTAACTGTATATTAATTTGAGTTTATAATACTTCAAAAGTTTCTTCGTCCAGAATTTTCGTCTTAAGTAACTCGGACGAATTTATAAAACTTGCTTTTCACATCCCCTGAATTGTAATGTATTATAAATAAGTTGGTTGTCCTGAACAGACCACACAACAAACACAACTTGTGTACAAACTCATCACTTTTAAGTTTTAATAAATTTCGTCGCTCCCCAGGATATCATCTTATCATTTGACGCAACAAAACGTCCTGGCCCGTCATATCGTCCCGTGTTGCGGCGCGGCGTTGAAACAGAGACGACTTAAATTATTTGGACGCTGAATTTGCAATTCAAATACGACTACGCTTGAGCGCAACTACGGCCAGGGATGATGGGTGTTTTCTAAACAATTTCTGGGCTCGCGGAATGTTACATGCAGGGCGGCATTCTTTGTAGCAATTAGAATTCAGAAACATGTTTGTAATTTATGGACTAACGTTTAAATCTAATATCTGGACCGCTTATTTACGAACAAAAACTGTAAATGTTTTCGATAGAAAATTACCTTTTTTATCCTAAATATTAACGTGAGAGAATATGGAAATGCAAAAAGCACAACAAAAAGTCACCCCGAGTGGAAATTTGAATCCGGTTCGGATCACGTAAGTCTTTAAGTCTGAAAGTTTCAGAACCTTATGCGGTTCTTAATCCCGATTACAGAAAAAAAATCTGAATATAATAAGGAGCTGATCGGACATGCCCTATTGGGATAACCTAAGACATGTAACGCAGATTACTATTAGTGAAGATCTGATGAGGAATATTGTAAGAGCACCTTATAAGATTCCCTTTGTGGAAACCTTCTGTCTATCGTATTTTGGTTTTTGCTAGGTCTCCATTAGAGAAACTTCATAATTGTAACATATATTTCCAATTATTGATTGGCCTTGTGTACTTTTGATGACATGCCTCACCAATACCTAATTATCAGGCCCTTATATATCCTAAAGGTTTATCCTATGAGACCTGAAGAATATAATTGTATCCATCTGCATCTGTACCAATTTTGCCCTACTTTTACCTCCTACACATACCAATGTCTTTGTTTTGTATTCCACATTTTAGTTCAAACCAGAACTCACTAAAAATTTTAAGGAAAAATCTCGAAGTGTTGTAACAGTAAAATAAATTGGTAAACAGTCTTGTGAATTTTATGTCCGAATATTGTATTTCCACTGCAAACGGTTACACGTTTTTAATAGTTCAATAAAGTTGACCTAATAAACAGTACGAAATGTCGAAAACTTTGCTATTTCTTCAGTAAAAACAGCTCGTAAACCATTTATTACAACTTGGACGCGAGTGCTTCAATAGATGATGGGAACACTTCACTTATTTACGAAACCCAGATTGCTTGAATACAATCTTTGGAAAATGTTATCTACTGCAAATTATACTTCGATAATAAGAACAATAAAACTCGACTCTTTTTATTGATATGGACAATTGGACATTTATTAAAACTAAAAGTAAGAAAGAAACAGAAACTTTAATGGAAAGATCACTTGAATGAAACGCAAGAACAAGCAAATTTTTTTTTAAACTTTCGATAAATAATAGAAATAAACAAAGAAAAGTGTACCTTTTATAAATATTGTTTGAAGAATATTTTTTAATGAGTAGGTAACTACAACAGGTTCCAAATTTTTCAATTGAAGTTTTAATTGCGTACCCAAAGGAAAATTTGCCAATGGCATTAAAACTTATTTTTTTTAGCAATCCTATCGTTAGGGGTATGTATGTTGTCAAGTAGTTTGTTAGAAATGTTCATTTAATTAGAGCGACAAATAAAACTTGAATCGAGCTTTTAAGGGTAGGGTCGCTCTAATTGAAAATCCTTGTTACTCCACAGGGTGGTAATTCTTTAATTAGTAACGTACTTGGAAACAATCAGGCAGCCAGGTGGATAAATATTTGAAGTACCATTTTTACTTCCTCGTGACAACCGAATGGAAAGTTTCGCTAGAGACGTAAATATTTCCGTAGGATTGAAACTTAATTTTAAAGTTAATTAGCAACAGCGAGGGTGGTAAATATATACTGCTGAAGTTTAGAACTTATTATTGTTAAAACTTTATATTTGTAATAGTAGTACATGCAAAACAATTGGAAATAGGGTTAGAAGTAAAATATGATCGTGAACTACAATTATGTCATAATTAGGTCTTATTTTGATCTCAAAAATCTTGATTAATGCATTAATCTTGAAAATACCAGGAGGAACATTAAATCCAAGTAGATCAGAATTAGATTTGAAAGTTTAAATCAAGATTCTCTTACTATAAGCATTTTTGGACTTTTATTTTTCACTACAAAAAGTTTAGGTACGTATATTTGAGAAAATTATAATGTTTTTTTCTTTTTGTTTCAGGCCAAGTTAGAAACCAAAGCATTGAAAGCCAAAAGGCCGGGTTTTACTGACGATCGGTACAACGAAACGTCTTACTACATAGAAAATGGTGAGCATTTTTTAACTTTTTTTATTATGTATTTAACCACTAGTTTCAGTAGCCAAAAAATTATGGAAATTACTGAAACTTTTGGAAACACATTAAATCATCTCAATAAAGCTTTGAAACATCTGAATTTTTATGAAATTGTCGGAAATTCTATAAAATTCACGATATTTCCCTAAAGCTCCAAATTTTTAAAAGAATTTTGTCATGTTCGTATATCTTTGAAAATACAATGCTACACATTGCTTATCGGTTTATGAATCTGCTTTATAAAATTTTGAATTAACTACTATTAAAAAACTTCTCGGATCATTTCGGAGCTTTGAAAGCTCTTAATTTTTTATAAATCTTTCGCGAATCCTGTTAGAAAATTCAAAAAGTTTCTCTAAATTTCCAAATCTTTCTAGAGAACTGTCATGATATTATATTATTGGAATTATAATTCGATTTAAAAAAAAATGAATAATGAAAACTGTTAAAACATTTTGGGACATCCTTCAATTTTCAGTAAAGCTTTAAAACTGCTGATATTCTTTTCTTTTTCGGTTTCGGAAATTTTAGGGAATTCAAGAAGTTTCTTTCAATTTCCAAAACTTTCTATCGAATTCTGTCGTGTTCGTGAACCATTGATAATACAAAAGTACATATTGCTTGTCGGTTTACAAATCTATTTAAAATAAAAAAAAAAAATAATGGAAACTGAAGTATTTTGGAACATCGCTGAGTTTTTAATAGAGCTTTGAAACTTTTAAATTTCATATAGAATTTTTGGAAATTTTAGACAGGTCGAGAAGGTTCTCTAGTTTCAAAACTTCCTAGAGAATTCTGTCGAATTCGTACATATTTGAAAATCGAGTAGTACATTACATTGCTTGTAGGTTTATAAATCTATTTTAAAAATTTTTGAATTATGGAAACCCTTAAAACTTTGGAAACATTTCGGAATTTCAATACAGCTTTCTCAATCTTTTATAGAATTGCTAGGGGTTGTAGAAAATATCGTTTTAACGTTCCAAAAGTTTCTGGAACATGTCATTTTCCTATATATTTTTCCATCTATTATCAGCTGCAGTTTTCCATTAATAATTTTTTTTAAACGTTCTGAATCATTTTCAACCATCCATACAACACAAATGTTTTTCACCTCGCACGCACAGGTAATGCTAAAGCAATTGTTTATTATTAAAGGGATGAGACTTACGGTTATCCACCACTACCACAGTTTTATACCTTTACGTATATTAATTCCAAACTAAAATAGTGTGGTAGAAAAAGCTTACACCAGACAAACGCACAGTTCATTCGAAAACAGAATCGAAGACCATAAAAGTATTTTGTATTGTCCAACCCTTTGGAGCAATAATTTACTATAAAAATAAATACCGAATCAAACGAAGTTCTATAATTGTTTTGTTTTATTTTGGTTTGGTTCAGTAGAGTCTTTTTGTTACAGGTTTACGGAAGGTGTATCCATATTATTTCACATTCACTACATTCACAAAAGGTAGATGGGTAGGGGAGAAAATATTAGACGTCTTTGCCAGGGAGTTTAGGGCGCATCCGGCAGAGGAATATGAAAGGTGTATCAAAGCTGGTACTCTTACAGTTAATTATGAAAAGGTTGACACTGATTACCGGCTTAAACACAACGATTTGCTGGCCAACGTGGTTCATAGGTAAGAATTTTTATTATTCATCATATACATATGTATATGTTCATCATTTTTTTATTTCATCACTTAGGTCTTAGGTCATACAATTTTTTAAATCAACTTTTTCTTTATTCAATACATATATGGTAGAATGTCTGTGATCTGTGACATCAATGTCATAAGTGTAACAGATTTCATTATTTTTAATTTTGAAATTAATATTTTTGAGGCCGTTAGTCACTCGTAATATTTTTTTTTTCTGAAAAAAGAAAATCGTTTGAAAAAGTTACACATTTATTTAAGTAAAGATTCTTATAAATCCGTGTTAATATTCTTCGTACATATAATCGTTGGAGAGTTTGTTGGTGATCATATTAATTCTGAACGAAGTGACCGATTAGGGCCATAGCTGTGCTCGTCGTTTTTCAAAATTTGTGAAGTGTAATAAAGATACAACAGCTTTTTTTAATATAAATACTTATACATATATATATTTTCATTTAATTTTCAATATTTTAATTTGTCAAAAATAAAAAGAGAACTTTCTTTTAAACGAATGATCCCTTATTAATTTATGTAAAATATTTCTTTTAATATGCATTTAAAAAAAAAACTAAAAACAAAAATAGATTTGTAAGCTTACGTAAATTTTTGCACCGTCCGTCCTTGTGACCATATTTGAAAAAATGTGTGCTACACTTTTAATTTTAGAAATATTTTTGACTTTCCAAAATATTTTGCGTCTTATATTATATAATAATAGTTGACAACAATTTTGTTAATTGTTCTAAAATGTGTCTAATGAAAAATCGACCGATGTTACAAATCTTTGGTTGCCTGCCAAGGTTGTTATCCTAAATAAAAACCGTCAAATCCGGTCAGTTAAAAAAAAAAAATAAGAATTGAAATCACATTTCAGATACGTCTCACTTATAGTGTACGAATCTGTTGACATTGATGCTAGAATTTATTTCATGTCTATTTTATTTTTCGATTATAATATTCGTGCAGCGCAGAATAATTGCGCATTCTACGTGTATTATACGAAATATTTTAGGTACTATTTATTTTTATTACATATTATTAGTAATTACTACTTACAATAATACTTGCACCTGTGACATCACTTTTGAAGAATGATCTACACAAAACACGTATTCTGCATGAAATTGACAATAATTAACAATTTATTAGTTTTGATGGTTTTCTTTTATTTGAATTGATTTGTTTAAATAACGCTTGCTTATAAAATATAACAAATTTTATTACGCGTTTATGAGAGAAAACGAAAAGCTTCTAAATATTATTATTTTTATACTATAATTACCTACTTTGAAAAACGAAAATAATTATTAAATTGTTTTTTTTTTTTTCTTAAATTGAATGATTTTTTTATATTTTTGTATGAATTACAAAAACAGTGAAAGAATTTTTTTCACAAACAAGTGAATATTCAAATCAATTAAGAAATGTGTTAGTTAATACGTTCATTATCAGCAGTTTATTTCTAAATTTTAATTCAAAATGAATTTGTGAGTAAAAACTACAAAACTTTTTTTTAAGTTATTTCCGTGTTATTATTATTTTTTTTAATATATTCTATTGTTTATATTTTGATATACCTACTTACCTACTTGCGGGGCCGTTCATAAATTACTTCACACGAATTTAATGACTTTTGGAATCCCCATCCTTTTCGTAGATGGACCTGAGTCACATATTTTTCAGTTTTCGTAATATCAGTTCGTATATTTTAAATTTTTTTTCTGTAATATCAACAAGAATAAAAAATTTAAGAAATTTAACAAAACATAACAAATTGGTCATTTAGTATCCATGTACAGTGCAACCTCTTTAATCCGAACAGCAGATTGCCAGGCCTTGATCGGATTATCGAATTGTTCGGATTAACAAACATACAATAATAATAAAAAAACAAAACTTATTCTACAAACATATGTAATATTCTACACTTAAACTAACAATCGTAAACTGCCTTAACATTGAAATAACCAAAAATAAATGCATAATAAATTATTAATTATTTTTGTCTGGTGCGGTAAAAATTTTTGTTATTTTCGTCTGTTTTTTATTTTTAATTGCTGCATCTTGGGCTTGGAGTCGCAATTCTTGCAGAAAAATAATTCGATGGTCAGGAATATTATTTTGTGTTGCCCAAGCAATACAAGTATCAAAAGCTGAGACTGCATCACTGTCAAACTTATTTTATAATACGCGAACCGAGCCCTTCTGTATCACAAAACAATCTAATACAGTGCGGATGATCATCGGCGACGATGCAATTCGAGCGGCTGCAAGTCTTGACAAGTCTTTTCTCGTTTAGCGCTCAGCGTTCGGATTATAGAGGTAGCGTTCGGACTATCACTGCGTAATTTGGCCGTTCGGATTAGCGTGTGTTCGGATTAACATGTGTTCGGATTACCGAGGTTGTACTGTATGTACTTTGATCTACTCATTCCTTTATATTTTTCATCATTTTCCTTCTCATTCTGTTATTATCATGTGTCAGGGGAACAATATCATTTCTCTTATTTTACATTAGTTTGATTTATACATGTGACGCTACGAAGATCGTGTGGCTTAATACATGTAGGTATGGCCCCTAAAGAGGAAAATTAAAAAACTAACGTTTCACTTATTATTCTTACAATATTTATATTTTTACATAAAAATATTCGATTTATTAAAATGTACTTAGATATTCAATAATATAATTGTAACCCCTCATACTGTAAGATCAAATGACCCCCTATGAACGCTCCTCATTTAATAAGATTACTTCAAAGAATGTCCTTAATTTTTAGCTCCATTCTTTTTTTTTTTTTTCAACACTGATACGTGTAAAAAATAAATAACTATGCATTAGTTTTCCTCTTATTGTACTCACATATCAGAAATAAAATGTTATAATGAACTTAATTATTAACTGACGAACTAAAATTTGAAATAGCACAGTTAGAATTTAGATTAAAAGCAAGTGAAACTGTAGCATCTGAACGTATGTGCTGTTCCAGACATGAAGTTCCCGTCACTAGCGATTCGATCACCATTGTACATTTGGACGAAGACGTTGTGGTGGTCAACAAACCCGCCTCTATCCCAGTAAGTGGCTTCATGACTGCCATTAAATTATTTTACCACCTTTTTCAAAAACAATATTGTTTTGCTTACTTTACGTACGCGCACTAACTGTGCATGCTTACATTAACATCCTCCTGCCTTTTGACGCGCAGCAGTGGACTATAGTGACGCATATGTGCGAGTTAAGGCCCTATTTGTCATATTTTTCGAAATACAATCTAAAGCCGGTGTCCTACATCTGCCGGCTCGGCGAATTATCTATCGGCGAGCCTCTGTCCTTCCCACGGCGCACAACCCACAAGCTGGTCCTGAAAAAATATCACGAATCTACGTGAGGCAAATAGTACTTGCCACATTTGCCGGAAATCGATTAGAACTACGAACTGAGCCGAGCACAGCTGAGTTTACTTTTTTACGTGGTTCAGCGCATGGCTTGTCACATCGCATACCGGACTCGCCAGCGCCGTCTCGGTTCACGGAGATTCGTGTTGATTTTTCCAGGCTCGGCGTGTGAATTGTTCTCCAGATTGATTTGGCGAGTCGTAAGAAGTCGATGTAAATACTTAAACTGAATTTTCTGTCGTGCTTTAGTTGGTCGGGATTTATCTGATTTCTTAAAGGAGTAATAAGTTTTAATGTTCAAGAACTTTCTAGATCTTTGTACAATTCTATTCAACATTGGAAAATTTGTTTTATTTCATAAAAGGGTAAGGAGAGTTTTTGAATCGCAAAAACGAAAAGCGTGTTGTTGCATTTCAATTCTAAGACGTCGTAACTTAACAAAGGAGTAGGAATTTTCCGTAATAATCCTGTGAAGTTAACTGCAAAATTTTTTGTTTGTAACGCTTTTAGGGTCTCGTGTCTCCAAATACAAAATTAAGCCCTTAAGTCTATTTTCTCAGAAATATTATTGACCTGTGTATTTTTCAGAAATTTGCTTTTAAAAAATGTTAACAGGTGTGTTAATGAGAAATTTAAAAAATATAATTTTTTTTGATATTGAGAAAAACTTACTGAAAAAGCTTTATTTTCAAAATCACTGAAAAAGTCGACAAAAATAAACGTTTTCCTAAACCGCTGATTTTTATAATTAGTCAGTCCACTTCCTTCTCGTGTCTGAATGCAGTCCTGAATAATTTCCGCGCGTGGAAAACTCATATGCATAAACTAAAGCATACTAAGCATATTATCTTCATTGAAATACACAATTATTATTAATTTATTAAATGTGTGCATAGTCACTCATTATTGTATCAAAACCACCAGAAGTAGATCGCGATTTCTAACTTAAAATAGTTCTCATCAACGCGCTCCGATCGATTACCATCCCTTGTTTAACTAGTAGATCAGTAAACATCTACAGATAACAAGTGAACGCCATCTGTAGATAATGAATTGCTATAAATTCACAAATGTCCAACAAAAGCTTTTTCGATATAATTTATTTTACATTAAATAATTTAATTTCAAATTTTTTTGTAATTACTTAAAGTTTATTATCTGTCTATGTTACTTTTTTTATTATTTCGGTGTTATCCTTTTTGCTTTGTTAATAACATATTTTACAACTTTTTTTTATTACAACGTCTTCTAACAACATCAAAACTTGTATTTCAGTGAAGATGCTAAAATATTTTATTACCAAATGTGGTGACGCTTTATATCGCATCGCATGTATCTTTAAAGATGTTATTAACCATTAAAAGGTGTAGTTTTAACTGGCATATTTACTGGTGCATGTTTATACGTAGTCAGGTTATATTGTCCCTAAAACTCTTGTAGAACTTCATTCTACTTTAATGCGACCATTTAGGTAAATGCAAGTAAGTATCTGCTGAGATTGTTACTTTTTAAACGATTTTTATTGCCATTTTTTTACAATCAGAAAGGCAATAAATAGTTGATGTTTATTATAAATATTACCCATGCATATTGGCAGATTTCTTGTTTCCAGTTAAATTTAATTTATTATAGTGATTTTTTTTTTGTTTTTTAATGCAAATGCCATAATTTTGGTCATCTTGTATGAGACTTACTGATTGATGATTGTGATTAATGATTGATTTCTGTGATCCGAGATAAAAAAGAAAAGCTGACGAAGGCTAACTTTGCTTCTATTTTATATCTGCAATAATTAGTGACTTCTAAACATCTGTGGTAAAACATAAAAAGGCGAAGTTAATTGCAGCATTTGGTTCGGCGAGTTTGACGCATGATGTACCAACCCACGTACTGTGACGCAACGTCCAGTAAATGTAGTCCGAGTCAAACGAAAACTAGTCACTGTCGGCTCGGCTCACGCCGTAGACCTCCCGGCTCGCCTATCGGTGATCACTTGGCCTTCCTGTTCTACGTGAGCCGAGCCGGCGCCAACAATCAACGGCTTTACTCTTTCCCCTTGGCACATCATGCGCCGAGTTGATTCGGCGAGCCGGTAATTTCGTCGTTTTATAAATTCCTATCTGTCTACTAAAATACTTTTCCACTAAAGGATTTAGATCGTATCTTTCTATTACTCCATGTTAGAAAATTAAACTTTTTGCAAGATTATGTCTTAAATTCTCTAAGCTTAATAGGATTAAAATAAAATGTTTCAAATGATTAATTTGCGAGCTTTGCAATAGTTTATATTCCAGATCGACTGCTTTTCTTTCATCTCCCGTATTACATATGCATCATAACTAAATGTTTTTGCAATTAATAGAAACGCTTTTCATTAACATAAAGTTACACTTCACTACACATTTACTTTTACAAAATGAGACTATTTGAAGGATTGCTATGTCAACATTTTATTTTCAACCTTAAAATTGATAATATTTCAAGAAAGTACATCAACTCTGAAGTGTTGCATCTTGAACTCAATGTTTAGTCCTGAATTTTGAGCTTACCTTAATTGAGAAAGTATATAAGTAAATTAACTTAAATTAATGATGTACGCGATTTTACGAAGTCGTAATTTTTATTTGTACACGAAATAAATTATTGTGAGAGCGAATTTAGATACACTTAACGGAGGAGCACCATCATTATTTTTCTTCAATTAGAACTTTAATTAAAGTTCAGACATCCGTAGCTTTACTACTTTTGAAAGCGACTCACTCGACCTGCTAGGTTTGAAAATGTTAGAAGTTCCCATTTTATCGTGTTTTAATAGACGGCCGGTGTTCTGATTTTAATAACGTCTCTCGAAATATAATACACAATTAAGAAATTTACGTGAACTAAAATTAAACGGTACAGCAATTGTAAAATTTACATCAACGAATGACTTTTTAGTCGCATCTCTCTCTCCCATGTTTTTAATTTTAGTTCAAAAGTTGATTTAATTTTTTAATTTTAAAGTCTAGACACAGAGGTCATGTTACCTTTTTTGTGTCTACAAACTTAATAGTTCGTAGAAAAGCTTAAAAATTTAATTAACGATCCTACAAAAAAAAAGAAAGTTTTGTCGTCAATGACATTTTTAAGAATTTAGGATATTAATTTAGTGATGTAGGTGTGTCGAAAAAAGGATCTTTGAAATACGTACATATATTTAATAAAATATTATCTCCAAAGTTGAGCTCTTAATCTAATTAAAAAGACCGATCTCATTGAATTTTAAAATTTTTCATGAAAATAGCGTACTGAAAACATACTTCTTTGATAAAATATCACTGTCTTCGATTAGTTTGGTCAATTTTGTACAATAATTCTAAACCCCTGAAAAAGAATCTTTTGGTCTGCGAACCATCCCTCAACCTCACGGCACTATTATTTATTCCCAAAACTCAAAAACGATTTGAACGGTGGAAATATTTTCGACAAATAATGAAGACATAAGGAATTGTCTGCAGATCAAGATAAAGTATTTTTTCCAGGAGTTTAGAATTACTTGATGAACGTCGTGTTGAATTTAAAAGTCGCTGAAAATTGAAGAACATTATGTTGTACAAATTAAATTTAGTTTTAAAATATTGTGGCGTTTTATATGATAGTTAATACTACTTCATATTTATGAAATATTCCGACACATGCATATTTAATTTTTTTTTTACAAAAATGCGAATAAACCCCATGTGAGATCACATAAAAGCTAAATTAAGTCAGGAGAGTATGAGTGAAGTTAAGAAATCGCGTAATCTACGAAGAGTGCCTGCGAGGATAAAGAAGAGCCAAGAATTCCTTGAAGTTCAGGAACTGCTAAATACGATAGGATATCGCAGAAATGATCGGAGACTGAAATCTTCAAGTAAGTACAGGACTGGATCTTAGGGCTCTCCCAATCGTCCTTTTTTGGGTTATTCCCAAGATCACTTAGGATTTTAAGGCAAAACGATTCGTAAAGTCCAGTTCTTTGCTTAAAGATTTCAATCCCATGTAGTTTCTGCAACACCCAACTTCTCGTACTTTTTAACAGTTCCTGAACTTCAAGGAATTTCTCGATTTTCTTTTTTTTTACACACAAATCCCGCAGATTACGAGGTTTTACCTCTATTCCTTTCTAGAGTCCTACTTAGTGCTTATTATCCTTTTTGCTATAAGATGAGCGGAATCTTCGCATTTTTAGGATACCAATATGTAAATATATCATCCCTAATAATAATCTTATCTAGGTCTTCCTGTACCCCTCTTTACTGTCTGTTTTTTTCTCCTAGTTTATCAAAAATTAATTACATATGTTTTTGAATAAGACGATACATATATTTTCCTGTATGTACCTACGTAAAATATTCAACTGGATCGGTTGTAATCTTTAAATCAGCAGCTCATCTTTGGATTAATTATTTTTTGATACAGTCTTAATAAAATAATATATTTTTTTTCGATTCAACTGAACGTGTATGTATTTGTTAAATATTTATGCACTCTGGCCTAATTGTACCCTCAAAAAGTACTTGGTACTACTTAGTTCGGCGGCAAAGCATGCAGGACAGCCCGGCTGACACTGTTGTTCATTGTTGTTGTTTACAGACACGAGACCCCTATTTTAGCAAAGCCGATCCGGCTAATTCATGTTGACGAAGACCTAGTTGTCCTGGACAAGCCGTGCTCAATGCCGGTGAGTACCGATTAGTGCCGGTATAGAAAAAAAATCGACGAACTCGACGCTCACCAATTCGAGTTTTTTATAACCCGCTTTCGACCCACACCTCATTATCGATCACCAAATCGAATTATTTTATCGATGACCGTTACAATAACTAAAACTCTTTTCCAAACCGAAATACTAAACAGTAACGTCAAAATAATTATTCGAACATTTCGAATCGTAACGGTTTTTGCTTTTTCGGCTTTATATTTTTTTTTTTTACTATTTTTCGTTGACAGACAACAATTTTATTGTATTAAACATTTCATCGATTGCTACCAGAAGTAACATTTTTACCGATTTTTGCCCTCTTACTAATCGTTACATCTCTGATAAATATTTCAGTGGCTCATTTTCTCTCTTTTGCCCGTTAGAGGGTTGGAAAGTATGTGGATTACAATAATTTTTAATTTGTATATCATTGTAGTCTGGATACATATTTTTCAACCCTCTTTAAAGCAGAAGATAAACAATAAACCACTGAAATTTACAGTAACATTTATTTTATATTATCCGTGATTTCTTTGTGCCTCACTTCCATATTCGCTTGTCTTTGTTACCCTCTAGCAATCCCCATATGTTATTTCTCCAAGTTAATTCCTTTAACAGCTCATATTTCCCTAAATACTTCACCAATATTGATTATTGAGATACCATTTTAAAAATTACAGTCCCTAGTAAAAATGAAAAATAGACAAGCAGTTTAAAGTTAATATTTTCATTAAAAAAATAATTTTAAAAACTTAAATCGGCGGGCGCCATCTACTGACAGTTTGTTTAACTAACATGCATTTATTGCTCAATTCAAAAATTATTGCGGTTATCATCATATCTAATGTATTTTGGTGTTCGATAGTGAAGGTGGTTGACAACGGGACTACAACACCCGTACTACAACCCTATTTAAACGTTTTAAAAGTCAAACGATGCATGGTGTTTTATTATGTCGTTGTCTATTAGGTATATCTACTTTATTTACCAAGGGTGTTATAAATTGTCGTTACCTACCACGTAACGTCGAGGTGAAATACATTGCATCCCCTAAATATGTATATACCTACACCTCAGGTACTTGTAAATAATTGGACTTTAATAATAATTAGATATTTCCTCGTATAAAACAATTTTTTGTGTTAGTGATTCACAAGTGTCATTAATGGTAACTTTAACATTTCATACCATTTTGTGTTTGCGTGATCCTGCTGTTTCACATGTCTGTTACTAATTAAAGCTTTCTGTATTGCTTATTTATGGATTTATTTATCTAAAACTACTGCTATAGGAAAGAATGTATTAATTTATAAAAGCAAAAAAACAAAATCGTATCAATAAGTTGAAAATTAATAGCAATTTAATATTGACTTGTCATTCAAATAAGAGGTGGACTTTTTTCTACTATTGGTAGGTCTCTACGTTTTTGAAATTTATTTTGTAAGTGAGTGTTATGTTTATTAATCCTGAAGAAGCTGACCGATAAATCCCCTTGATCCGTTATAGGTCCATCCTTGTGGAAGGTACAGGCACAACACGGTCGTCTTTATTCTCGCAAAAGAGTACAATTTGAAGAACTTACGCACCATTCATAGGTTAGATAGGCTCACCAGCGGATTATTATTATTTGGAAGGTCTCCGAAAAAAGCGAGACAAATGGAACATCAAATTCGAAATCGTCTCGTACAGAAAGAATATATCTGCCGAGTTGAAGGAGAATTTCCAGAGTAAGCCAAAAATTTAAATTTAGATCGATTCAAAGGGGATTTATATCAATAAAAAGGTATCGATAGCTACATATATAAAAATTGTCTGTCGTAAATCTAGAAAATTATTCTTACGATGCTTTAAAAATCGTTTTTCGATCAAATTCTTTTTTCTTTTTTAAATTACAAATAATAATTGATTGGTAACAAGAGTATGAAAAAGATAGCTACAAATGTTGATTAAAGTAACATATACAGGGTGAGCCATTTTAATCTAACTTTCAGAATAACTTAAAAACATAGGTATAAAATGAAACAATTCTGTAAACCAAAGTTCTAGGATCTCGAGAGGGACATCAATGGTGACCTTAAATTTAACTTTGTCATTGAAACGGTTGGTAAATAAGGGTCACATTGAAAGTAACAATTTGCAACTTCAGTATCAGATAATAAAAATACGATAGAATGTGTCAACGAATCGAATTACATAATTTGGACAAAAGTATAATAATGTTGAAATATCGACAAAAAGAACCCCACTGTTAATAACTTTAGTGTCTACAATTTTTCCATTTAGGGCTTTTTTTTTAGTTATTCTCAAATAAAAATTAAAATGATCCACCCTGTATTTAAGAAACAAATTCTTATTCATTTTTAGGATTCTAGACTTATGTTTTTTAATTTACGTTATTTGGCTAGTAACGCTCACCTCTTTATCTTATAAAAAACCTTTTCCTATAAAGTCTCCTATCTTACGTTTAACAATTTTGAGAAATTTCTAGTTGTTTTTTTTTTTTAAATTCTGGATGTGATTTAATTAGTGAACAAAATTGGGTAGACGATAAGATTTTAATGTTTATTGACTTTTAACGTCCTCTTCAGTGGCTTGGTGGAATGCAAGGAGCCTTTAGAAGTGGTAAGCTACAAGATAGGCGTTTGCAAGGTATCGGAAAAGGGCAAGGATTGCGTGACAACATTTCAAAAGTTATCGTACGACGGTCAAACGAGCGTGGTCGTCTGCAAACCGAAAACTGGCCGAATGCATCAGATTCGTGTTCACCTGCAATTCTTAGGTAATAAACTGAGGTCATATTTCGTAACGTTAAGTAAAACGTCTGAAAAACGACTTGTTCTCCGCAGGATATCCGGTTGTAAATGATCCTTTGTATAACCACGACGTGTTTGGACCCAACAAGGGCAAGAATGGAGACTTTGGCGGAAAAACGGACGAGGAACTTGTCAGGGATTTAATTCACATTCACAATGCGGAAAACTGGCTCGGAATGGACGGCGACACCGAACTCTCCATGTTCAACCCCAGCAAACCTGATTTGGAGGATTCGTTGGTTGAATCGTTGGACACGAAAGGTAAGATTTATTATTCTTATTATACTTTACTTGTTACAATTTAAACAACCCTCTTCTCAAACCCAACGGTTTTTGACTATTTTATTTCATTTCATTTTTTTTTTAACAATGAATTCAAACGTAATGTAAATAAGTACAAATTTATATTTTTCCTCGTAAAAAAGGAAACAGTTTCGCCACCGTTTTGAAATAAGTTCCGTTCCGACACGAATTACTTTATTCGTCTCCTGGAGGTTTTAGCATAATAATATTGCCCAAAGCCTTTGTCGTTGTGTATACTTCTTTAATTTTGACAACCCCATTTTTTTTAATTCCAAAGTTTCTTCTGAAAAACTGAATTAAACAAACTTTACAAGAAGAAGAAGTTATTTCTGATACAATTTAATGTTGATTTACAGTTACAATATATCAACAAAAGGCGTCAAACTTATATAAAATAATTTAAAAGAAAATTAATGTGTAAACATTAACAAAAAGTGTTAGGTTTCGGTGTTAGTTAGTTTGATTGTTTGTTTTATCCTAATATGTTTGAAATAAATTTGAAAAAAAAAAACTAACAAGGTATATTCTAGTGTAAAATGTGATTAAATATGATCTGGTAACGTAAGTATATGTGAGATAATTTTTTTTTGTCAAACATCTTTTGTATCATTATCTCCAAGCATTCCAGGTGTTATTGTGATTTTAAATTTTTGCACTAAAAATTTACTAAGTACCAATCAAATCTAAAGGCCGGAGCATAGAAAACGTATCCTACTTAAAAACCAATATTTTCCTACCCGTGAAAATAATTCTATAGGTTAGGAGGTAAGACGAAATATTTTCTATTATCTTTTTTTTTGTAACGACCAAAATACATGCAACATTTTTTTTTTGTATATGATAAAAAGTTCTTCAGAAGGTAAAAATACCTAAATAGTTTTTTAATGAAATGTAAATGTTCCTTTTCAGAAAACATGATTGGAAATGACGATGCTGATGCTATTTCTCGAGAGTCTTCCCCATGTGGGGAAGCATCGCCCTGCGAAGAGAGCTGCGAAACAAACCCCATAACCCTCTGTAGTAGTACGTCAACTCAGGAAAGTTGCGAGGGCGAGAAAGTTACTGTTGCTACTCAAACAGGCCACGAAGCTCCGGACATGGCATTCAATCCCGAAAAAATGACCGTAGACAAACATTGTTATGAGTGCAAAGTACGCTACAGAGACCCTAAACCACAGGACCTCGTCATGTACCTTCATGCGTGGAAATACAGGGTAAAATATTTACACTCCCATCTCCTATCTATTTATTCTTTTGAGGTTTCCTGTGTTTGTCATAGTCATTTTTCTTTTATAAAAAAAAAATGATTCTGACTGAAGAATCACAAGGAAATGGTCACACACTGAAACTTTTAACTCTAATTAATTAAAACAAAATTATGTTCTTTTGCAGATACGAACTAATATATTGTAATTAATATTTTCAGGGTCCTGGATGGGCTTACGAAACGGAACTGCCCGATTGGGCAAAATCCGACTGGTATGGATCAAAATCATCGGGCTGATGTTATTTTTTTTAGGTACTGCATAGGACTTGAAAAAGTATATACAAAAAAAGTATATTTTGTTGATAGTTGAAGTTTAATTTGTCAAAAACTTGACTAGTGTATAATAATCCTTGCACATAAAACGGCAGGGTCCAATCACAATCATCGTAAGTAGGTCATCCTAATTAAGTTAGAAAAAGAACGTAAATAAATATTAATTGTTATTATTCCTTCAAAAGTGTTCAGAAAAGAGAAAAATAATCAAAAAAAGAAATAGGTGCGTTTTTGCAACAAACAAAATATTTATATTTGCTTTATTTTGATTGTAGAATTGCCCAGTATTAATGTCAATTTTCCTTATTCGCTAGTTTTTATAATTATAATAAATAATAACAAGAAAAGTAATAATAATAACACTTAGGTTTATGCAACATTCGTTATCAATTTTGTGCAGCAAACAGGACAAACTTCTGTGCTAACTTACCACCAAAAAGAACCAGTAATTATACGACTGAAACAAGGAACAATAAAAAAATATTAGTCAAAGAAAATCATGAAACCTTCAGTTAAGTGCCTGAAAAAAAAAAAGAAAATCAAATACTGGTTTAAAGAATTATTTGAAAGTATAAGAGTAACGCAATCTCGGTTTTTTTTTATTAGAAACGATTAAAAAAACATTTTGATTTATTTTACCCCAAATAGAAAAATATCTATTATTCCAGGCGCGTATACAATGTAGGGTGTAGGGTCACGACCCTCTCAGAAACTGAAGGATTGCAGTGATAATATCTAAGGTTTAATCACATCAACAAATAAAAATTGATTCAATTCTAATTTTTAAGGTATAAAACAATATTCAAAATTACAACAATTTAAGTCGACGCGAAAACACTCCAAATTCTAAATTTTACAGTTACGCTGGAGATTTTATTTGGGGTTCGTTTGAAAGTGCAGTGTAGTGTTTTTCAAACTGTTCTCGTTGAAGAATTGTATACGCGCCTACATCAATTAAAAAAATATCTTATTAAAATATTGAGACCTTTAAAATATTTTTATAATGAATGGTACGTCATGGGATAATTTAGCAAACAGACATCTAGCTGATTATGTAGCAGAAAATATAAAAAGTTCCATTTTTTTTATCATCTCAGTGGTCCTTCGGAATTTCAAAATGTAAATAATACTGCGAATGGTGCCTTATTGTGACAACTAATTTAATATTATTTATAATATAAAACACACTTAAAATTTATATTTGGAATATTACATCAAAATTAATTTTCTATAAATATGTAATAAAATTAATAATAGTCGTCACAAAATAGGCACTCTATCATTAGAACGTCTGTGATGATCGAATATTATTTACTTTAAATTTAATATCGATAAATAATTTCGGCGTAGGTATTAGGTAAAATTAATATTGATACTAACACCTTTTAAAAGTATTTGACTAACTTGTAAATTCTCTGACAAAAAGGTGAAGAAAGATTCACATTTTAAAGAAGAGTTCGATAAAATAAAATTCCATTTAATCGGTAATAATAATTTATTTCGTCGTGTAAATAACATCGATTAGCACAAAGTGATTAAATGATTACTTTCCATTAAAATTAATTACTATTAACAAAAACAATCAACAGTAAAGTAGCTGAAATCTTAAGAATTTATATACAAAATTTTATCATTGTTATGATAAAAAATATATTTATAAAGAAGACGATAAAGTTTAATAATTTTCCTAATTTTTATTTCAAAAAAACACATTAATGTATTACTTATAAACTAATTTTTTTTGTAGTTGTGATCGTATTGCTATGAATTCATGGAAATATAATGGAATGTTATTAATTTTATTTGTGTAGGATTGTACATAATTACGAACTTGTGGAATCATTAATTTTATTCAAAACTACTTTTTATTATTTTTACGCTGAATATTATTTATTTTTGGTTTTTTAGAGCACAGCCGGATAAGCACGAGAAAACATATTTATTCTTTTATATGATGCCTTTTAATACTAGAAACATTTTTAGTGCTGTAGTGCTGAAGTAAAAAAGCAAAATGACAATTCCAAAAACAAATTCTCAGCCTAAAGTAATTGCGTTTTATTCACGATATATGTGTATCTTGGACGAATTAAATAAAAGGGATAATATCTCTTCCTTACATGCTTAATTTTTATTATTACAATGTGGGGGGAACAACAACTTATTTTCCTTCAATAATTATTAGTCATTTAATGTTGCATCATATCATATACTTCGTAACTGTAAAAAAATAGTTTTTAAATTACAGAATTAAACAGAAAGTACGTCATTTTATTAATTTGTCAAACATGCATCCATTATGAATAAAACACAATTATTCGAGCCCCAGGTATTCTGACAAAATGAAATTTTTATTTTATTTTTTACAGGGGTACTACAGTAGTAAAATATCATTATATAATGGGAAAAAATATCCGTTTTGTGTTAAGGGGCGTTTTCCCGTGTTCATCCGTTTGTAATCTTTCTTCCAACAAAAAATTATTCTGAATACACATCAAATTTTTAGAAAAATATAGCATGTCTTATGATTGACAGGAAAAGAAACAAAGGTATAAAATTAATAAATAATTATTTCTCATCATTTAAATCAATATTCTTTATTGATATTTGTTGCAGTTTTATGTATAAATAAAAGAAAGGTCTTCTACAAAAAGCAGCATTATTAAATGAAGAAAAATAACAAACACTAATTGATTTAGTAAAACAAATATTTGAAACGCACGCTTTTGTAGAGCACCAATTTTGTAAAATAAGCTAATAAGTATATATTGACTATAATATGAACATACTTTTTACATTAAATTAATTAATTTATAAAAGAAATAACTTATTAGACCAATATTAATAAGTAATGTAGATGCATAAGTGGAGGAAAGATATATTGTTAAAAAATATTTTTTATTTATCTCCACACAGTTAGTGTGTGTATAATATTGTTGTTATTCTTATAATTATTATTACAATTATTTTCTCTTGTATTTTGCAGTCATCTGTGATTGTTATCTAAGTAGGAGATTGTTTCTTTTTTCTTCTTTACTATTTTTAAATAATTATGTGTGTATATTCCTGTAACAGTGTATTAGATATTAAGGATAATAAACAAAAATGCATTTCTCATATTACCCATTTACACTAAATCCGGGTAAGTAATTTGGATTTTCTTTGACAAGATCGAAATTTTAATAAAGGTCAAACTTTAAAATATTATTTATTCTCAGAAAATTACTTGAATTACATGAACTGTACATCATTATTATAAAATGTTTCTCTTAAACTAAATTCCTTTCTTGATTGGTTTTGGGGCAACGCTGACTTTAACGGGTTTACACAAGTCTAATAAGTAAGGAGAATCGACGAAAAATTTCCGTTTTCCTATGTCTCCTTCGGGAACAGCCAACGCAATATTCATTTCTACATTACAGGCCTCAGACCAGACTTGATGAGAAATAAGAACTGTCGTCAGAAGCCTTAAATTATGTCCAACTTGCTTTTCTAAAATATTTAAAACAAATAATCATAAAATTCTAAAGATTGTAGCGTGATCTTTACCATCATTAGGACCATCAAAATTCAAAGGCTTTAGATGAGAAGGTCTAGGTAAAACAACTTGGGTTTTTTGATCCGGATACTTAATTTTTAATCGAACTCGACTCGGATCCAACATATTATTCAGTTCAGCTTCCAACGGCACTGCCATAATAAGTCCTGCAGTAAATTTTAGGGTCGTTTCCGATTGCCCACTCGGCTCCAAAATTTGCACTTGACTCATTTGAACCTAAAGAATTATTGTATTGAATTACTAGAATTAAATGAAAACATTTTTGTAGGCGCGGCTTACGTTAATATTCGGCTCCGGGATTTTTCTAAGTTTCACCTGAGACAAAATAGGAATTAAGACTCGGGCAACGGTTCCGGGTTTCGGTTCTTCCAGGGTTGCAAGCTCGTTTAAAACTGCAGACGTGAATGAATCGGGTTCCAAGTCTGTAGAATTCAGATCTTTTTGCATCTCGTCCAAAGCAGTTAAAAAATGATGACAAGGTGCTAAGGCAGACGCATTACTTCCTAAAAGAAACTTTTTCGGTAAAAACGTAATCCTTTTTATCTTCATTACTACCACCTTTTACTATATAAACTAAATTTAGAGCCAAAGCTCTAAGTTTGAACTGTTTAACGGCGCAACTATCTTTAGGGCTTAAGCCCACGAAAAGAAATTGCATTTTTAAACAGATTTCTAGCAAATTTTTTAAATTCGTTTTTAGATTATTGTACTGCTGAGTGGCCAATGTGCCAGGATTATTCCAGAAACCCTTTTCCAAAATTTGAGCCATCAACAGTTGCGCCCCTATGTATAAGGCAGTGAAATGTGCTGTGCCAGACACAATTGCGTCCATTTTACTTAAACGATTCAACTGTTCCTGAGCAGTTTGTAAGAATGAAGTTTGAGTACTTAAAAAAATATATTAATAGTTCAAATTGGAGTTTTTTGGAACTCGATTTTTTTTACCTGTAGGAATTTTGATTTGCATTTACACTGTCTACAACAGCTTTTAAAAACTCCATACTTTCAGGAACCGACATTGGTCTTGAAATAGTGGTGTTAACATTCCCGGAAAGACTCAATTCAGGAACTAAGTAGGGCATTGTGTCCCTTAAATACGCGTAATGCCTCAGCGTATGGGGTTCTAACAAGGGCGTAATCGTTGGAAGATTTTTAGCAGCATTTAGAATCAAAATTAATATACATATATCTGCATTTGTCGTTAAGAAATCAAAATTAATTTTAAATATTTAATCTAAGCGGAAAAGGATACATTGTGGATTATCAACGTCCGGCTCTGCTATATCGAAAAAGGGGTGAATTGTTAGAAACTGAGGGACTAATGGTAACACCAGTTCAGGATGTTGCGCCCCAATAGTTTGCAAACACTTGTAGGTAGATCTTCGATCTTGTGGGTATCTTTTGAGATTATCCAACAGCTTTTCTACACACATTTTAAGACCGGCAGTAGTAGACATTCTGCAAGCGGCTAACATTCTGTATAAACCTTCGCGAATCTCCTGAGAAAAATCCTCCAACGCCCCTTTAAATTTTATATTCAATAAACTATTTAATATTTAAAATAATCAATAAAAAATACCTAAAATGGTTTCCAATTGATCGTCTCTTAAAATTATATGTCCGCTAATTATTCTAAGACTGTCGATGGCTTTTAGGCGGACGTCTTCAATTTCATCGTTGAACATGTCGACCAAAAAGTCCAAGGAGATGTTCGCGAAATCCGGGTTGTTCCTGGCCAGCTGGCAGAGCGATTCAACAGCAGCAGTACGAACCTCTACAAAAGAAAGTAAAAAAAAAACGGTAAGTTTTATTTTAAACCTTTCAATTTAAATGTTCTACCAAGAAATTCGTCTTCTAAACCGTGTACGAAAGCTCCGCAGGCTCCACTACTCATTAAATTAACACTGTCTGCGTCGATTTCTTCCCGAGGGGCGTCGTCGGCCCACTTTTTACCACTTGACCATTCGCCACTCGTTACATTTTCCCATGCTAATTCATGAGCAGTTCTCTTTAAAACGAATGAAACACATTAATGAAAAGTAACCACTATTATTAATTAATTAATTAAACAAACCTTTCTTCTCATGTTAGACATAAGTTTTTTGTCAAGTGTTTGGTTCAAGAAATGGGGACTAACAAGAACCATGGAACCTAACAATTTGGCTGACAAAGCCTTTACATGAATTGAAAGGTCTGTCAAACCACTACACACTTTACCAAAGGCATCATCAATGAGTCTAATTTCTTGTTCACTGTCTTGTAATATTACAACGCTAAAAGTGTGCAATATAAAATAATATTAATTGAATATAATTTTAGCAAAAAATGATCTTACATTTCAGGATAGGTGATACCAAGTAACCAAACCAGTTTGAGTACAACTTTCCGTACAATTTCATAATCATCTTTTAAACAGTTACACACATCTTTGTAAATGTTTGGATTAATTTTGATTCCCCTTTCGTGTAATGCAATAGTTGTAGAAAATGCCTGACTTCTAACTCGGGCATCTTCATGATCAAAATATGAAGAAACCAATTGCAATATCTTATCAGCTTCACTTCCTGTACAAACTGGCGTTAAGACTCCAATTGTCTCCAAACACTTGCATTTAACAGAGTGACTAACATCTTTCAGATAATTTTTAGCAATTTCAATCAATTTGTAATGTAATGATATATTGTCTGTCACCAGTTTTCCTAAATTTAATATTGTGTTTATGCCCTGTGCTATCACTTTATGTGAAACTTCATTTTTTATCAGCACTATTGTTTCATCAATAATTGATATTATATCAGCATTCAGTTCATTACCAATATCTAACAGAAGTGACAGTATCTTAACTCTGACAGCAGATTCTGCCTCCAATTTAAAATGATCACTTAACTTTTTCAAAACTTCTGGGATGTCAGAGGGGGCAAGTTCAAAGTTGTCTGATATCCTCAGTAATGTGCGTAACACTTCTCTACTGCTTTTACAACTTTCTAAGCAACTAACAAGTGCTAATACGGGGCTACTAGAGGCTGGCTTTTTAATTAATTTTAATTTTTTGACAGGGACTTGTAAGGTCGGTTCCTATTATAACGATACATTAGTACCATAATCTAAAAACGTATTATGTGAACTTACTTGAATCGTGTGACTGTATTCTGCTAAAGCCCTCTTTTTGAGTACTGCCGTCATTTTCTAAACTTTAATTCAACTTAAAATTAACATTAAAAGGAGAATTTACTTCCTAATTTTGTTTAGGTTATGTTTTGTTTTAGGATGATTATAGGTTAACATCGGTTGACAACCAGTGATGCTAACATTAAAAAAAAATAACTAGGAAAAAGAAGTCTTCAAATAATTTACGCCCACCCCCAGTAATTTAACTATTGTGCAAAACAGTGTTAAGATTTATTATACGGACGACTTCTGAAGCACTTACTTATTTTAATATGCGTAATGCATTATTTAAAAGATGGAAAGAGTATTCAAATTAAATTTGCCGCGACATATTCTTATGACGCTAAAAAGAGTAATTGAAGTTACTATCTATAGAATAAGAATGACATTACATTACAATTGTCTGCTTGCTGCAATTCATCAAGCAAAGATTTACACGTTTAATATAAACCTATAAGTACATTTTAAAATTAAAAGTAATCTAATTAATCTATGGTTTTACTTTTCACAAATATTTATCTATGTTTACGCCATACGTTTGATCTATGAATGATGCATTCTCTCTTGTCTATGGTTAATCTCCATTTTGAACTTTAATTGTTTGTCATTGTCAGTTCGGGTTATTGTGTTTTGTATCCCTTTTATTTAATGCCATGCTGTGTACGTATTAATTGATAATTAACTGCATTTTCAAGATTATTCCAATCTTAGTTCTCCAGCTGTCGTTCTGTGTCATTTTATTCTTATTCGCGGTCATCTCTCTGTACCTGGAGCATCGCACAATCAGTGAGTGAGAAAGCATGCCTCAATTAATATTTATTTTTTATAATATAAAGCGTATTGTATTTCGTGTCTAATTTATACAATCGTGAAGTTAATTCGTTTTTCTTGTTCGCCCTGTTTCTGTTTCAAAAGTTCTATTATTTTCTATTATGTATATACTATTTTTTCAATCCTAGTCTAGTGATCCTGCAAATTGTTGCAATGTGACTTGGCCTGCATTATATTTTATGTCATCCTTTTAGGTTGTATACATGATTAATAATTTCCGTTAATTTCAACAGGTTAATTTAATGAATTGCACAATGATGATTGATTAAACGTCAGTGGTACCTGTTCCACCAAGTCATCGCAATGGAATCGCCTGGCTGTGTTTTTCTGTATTTTATTCTTATTGTCTTCACTATGTGGTTAAAATTGTCCAGAAATCATTTTCAACCCCTATTTTAAGAATGTAATGCAACACACCAACAAGTGGTTCTACCAGGTTTCCATAACTTTGGATGTGGTTAAGGTGAGTTTCAAGTTTGACTTTAATACCATGTTTTTCCAAAAATTTGTACTTATAAATTGTTAAAAAAAGTCATTAATTAATTTAATTTTAACTATACTAATATTCCCATTATTTGAATTTAAGTTTAATATCTATTATCCTTCCCCAAAGTAATTGTCCTAAAGAATTTTCATATAATAAAAATTTTAACTAAACCTAAAAGATAAGGCGTAAATACTAGTAATTTCGGTTATGAATTTTTTGTTAAAATTGGTTGTGAGCTAGAAATAATCGTAATTTATAATCTCTTTCATTTTCGTGTTATTGTGTTTTGTTTTTTGTAATACTTGTTTTTTTTTTGAAATGCAGATTTCACCAATGCCAAGTTTAATGGAATACACGAGCGGGCGACTTTAATTTTCCATTACTTCAAATATAGCTGAGGTAATTTTCAAATTAGTTTTATTTAGTACTGATTACACCCTCTATATTTTCCCTAACTTATATGAGTCGGTTCTAATAATGGCCCTCTTTTTTTCAGTTATTGTTTCATTTCATTAACTTGTTTAATTTATTACTCGTATCATCACTTTAATAATTTTAAACAACAAAAGCTTAATTGCAAGACTGAGTACGAACGTAAGGCTTACATACAAGGCGAAGCGTTGGTAGTTTTCAATTCTTACTATTCAATTATTATTGCTTAACAACGTTGTTAATTCTTTGTTTTTCTCCTCTCTATAGGTTGAGTAATGGAAGAGACCGTATCGAATTTTATTTTACATTCGACGATAATTCTCTAATAGTATCGTTCTTGAACTTCACTGCCTCGGAAGTTTCCCAGTAGAACAAGTCACCTACGTGGATTTCATTTGCTATTCATCTTTGAAAATTCTGCAGTTTTTTAAAAGGTAATTAATATGTAATATAAAATCAAAAGGGGTACAGTTTGAAACGGACTACATGTTACTAAGATGTAAAGAAAATATATAACAATAGTTATTACTTTTAATATAAACAATCAATGAAAAGACAGTTGCTTTCTGGATATAAAAAAAATAGGTTAATAATTAAAAAAATTGCACAGGAAGCACTGACAAAGTGCTAAAGGTGGCATAATAAAATAAAAATAATTTCCACCTTATTTTTATTTTATTGTGCCACATTTGTATTTATTTTTTCAATTATTGCTTTACTTTCTTAACTTGTTAAATTCAAATCCCTCGATGGTGTCATTTCAGCCATCCAGTTTCTCGCCAATTAATTTAATCTCGAGTTTGAAAAGAATATTTTAATCAAATGTTACACCTATTACAATTATTATAATTGGGGCTTGTGGCAAATTTTTATTTAGATGCAAAAAAAGCGACGAAAAACAATGTTTGTGAAAATTTAATAATTTTCTTTTTTTATTTTTAAACAAAATGTTTTGCTAAGTGCTAAAACGTTTAATTCCATTTCAAATGAATTTTGCATTCAAGAATTCATTTGAAAAATATTTGTTTAGACTTATTTTTCAAGTGAAATTAGGAAAATCATTGTTTAAACACTTGCCGAATAATCAGCAGTTCAATATTTAATTGATTGAAAGAATTATTTTTATTGATTGTCTTACAATTACTATTATTTATTAAGAAGTTTCTTTTTAGTGATTTATGAACAATTTAAAGACTTACAATAAATTAAACAACACCATGTTTTTTTATTTTTCTTATTTCATGTATTATTGCCTAACAATGTTAATTTTTTTAATGTCTTTTTACAGGTTTAGTTTCCTCCTTCTTGGACTTCATTGCTGTTCGTTGTCTTCATTGTATCGAAGTTTCCCTGTAAAAAAGGGTCATTTACGTGGCTTCATTTGCTGCTCATCATCTTCACTTTAAAGGGTAATTAATATACATGTTACTAATTATAAACTCAAACGTTGTAGAGTTTGAAACAGACTTAATATGACGGAAATGCAAGGAAACGATACGATAATAGCTATTAATTTCTATAAATAATCAATGTGACGGCAGTTACTTTGTATAAATAAAATATTAAATATGTTAATATGTAATTAAAATCAATTAAATACTCTGTACAGGCAGCATCAACAAAATGCTAAAGGTGATACAATAAAATAGAAATAAGGTGAAAAATGATAAATAATTGACGGTTATGGAGTAGTCAGGCTGCATCCCCAATTTTGATAACATCTCCATATTGCATAATAAACAAAAACAATTACAATTATTTTAATATTTATAATAAATTTGGACAAAAACATAATTCTTAATTCCATTACCTTAATATTTATTTGTTACACTATATTTTGCCTTATTTTTATTTGGATGGTTTCAAGTTTGGTGAAAATCCACTATATTATATAGTGATCTAGTAAAATAGTGGAATGTATTTTAAACGGTTTTATTTAATTATTTTTATTTTATTGATTAATTTTAACATTTTGTTAGTGACTACTTGCTGCTTGCATATAGTTTTCAATTAATTTGAATTATTAACTTATATATTATTTTGCTTATACCAAGGTATTGTCGTTAAATTAATTATTTGTGTTGAAGTTGAAATAATTATTGTTAGATGTGCTCCACATTTTGGTAATAAATGCACATTCTGTTTAAAACTCCACTCAATAACTTCGAAACTTAAGTAAGTTTCAATTATGTTTTTAATCCTAACGAAGCCTCGTATGTGAGGCTAAGTGTTGGTATAGTTTCCCACATAATAAGAATGCCTTACGCCCTTATTACAGCTTGGAAATTTTATTATTATACAAGCTGTAATAAGGGCGTAATTCTTTGGAATAAAACAGATATGGATTATAGAGACTGTTTATAATTAAAATTGTGCAGCAATCTTTAATCCCAGTTTGACTTTTTGTCGTCAGTTTTATGTAATTGGATTCAATTTTAAAATGTAATTAATGTAAACCATCGATTATTTCAAGTATTTTATAGTTGTTAAATTTATTTAGATTTATGAAAAATTAGAAATTTGGAATAAGTAAGACATATACAGTACAACCTCGGTAATCCGAACACATGTTAATCCGAACACACGCTAATCCGAACGGCCAAATTACGCAGTGATAGTCCGAACGCTACCTCTATAATCCGAACGCTGAGCGCTAAACGAGAAAAGATTTGTCAAGACTTGCAGCCGCTCGAATTGCATCGTCGCCGATGATCATCCGCACTGTATTAGATTGTTTTGTGATACAGAAGGGCTCGGTTCGCGTATTATAAAATAAGTTTGACTTGCTTTACAAGTAGAAAAATGTCGAAAAGAAAGCACGTTACGCTAGAAGCTGATATCGTTCAAGAAATTGATACAGATTCTGATTCCGATTGTAACTCTCACGATTATGTTTCCGGAGTTCCGTGTCTCGTGAAGGACAGTGATGCAGTCTCAGCTTTTGATACTTGTATTGCTTGGGCAACACAAAATAATATTCCTGACCATCGAATTATTTTTCTGCAAGAATTGCGAGTCCAAGCCCAAGATGCAGCAATTAAAAATAAAAAACAGACGAAAATAACAAAATTTTTTACCGCACCAGACAAAAATAATTAATAATTTATTATGCATTTATTTTTGGTTATTTCAATGTAAAGGCAGTTTACGATTGTTAGTTTAAGTGTAGAATATTACATATGTATACATATGTACGTATTAGTTCCTGTTTGTAGAATAAATTTTGTTTTTTTATTATTATTGTATGTTTGTTAATCCGAACAATTCGATAATCCGATCAAGGCCTGGCAATCTGCTGTTCGGATTAAAGAGGTTGCACTGTACTTAGTAAGTTTATTTATCGTCTCATTTCATCTATTGCTTGATAGCGGTGATAATTCGTTCTTCTTGTTCTTTCTATAGGTTGATTTATTGAAGAGACCGAATCGAAGTTTAATCCAAACTCGATGGAACAAGTCTTTTACAGTTGTAGTGTTCTTCTTCAGACTTCACTGCTGTTTATCGAAGTTTTCTAATACATACAGGTCATCTACGTGGACTTCATTTGCTGTTCGTTTTCTTCACTTTGGAAGATTCAGCAATCATTTAAATATAATTAACATATTTAATGTAAATAGAAGTAAAATCTGTTATTGTTCGTATCAATTACCATCGTGCCAGTTTCGGGTGTACGCTGGAGAAGAATTAAGAAGACCTGTAGTTAGAAAGCTATTTTTTTAGTAGATTTAGGTATACTTGTTAGAAATAAAATGAAGCCAATTTTGGGATGAATCTTTTTTATTTAAATCTGACTTAATCAAGGCCTTATATCTAAAGGCGAAATGTTGGTTCGATTAAAGATTTAAATAAAATCATTCACCCCAAAATTGGCTTCATTTTAGTTCTGGTTCATCTTACTGAAAAGTAATTTTATGTAATATAATACTTGTTATTTTATAAACTGTTATATCAATACAAATGTTAGCTCACTATTAGAATTAATAAATTGTAACTTTTTGAATTTATTTTTGACAAAATTGTAAAAACAGTTCTGTTTAGGAATAAAAATTAATTTTCGATTGGGTAGATAAGGGGACCATATGATAGAGATACGGTTTAATATAACAGTTTCTAAATCTTCCTTTGTATTTAGTTCATGAAAGTTGTATTTTTAAACGTATTATTGATTATCTTTTACCTCTAATTTTATATATAATTTATTTTATATCGTATTATTTATTATATATTAATGTTGTAATATGGAATGTAGTTACTTACAGGTAGTTTAAATAAATGAATTTACGTTTACAAGTTCTTTTGTTTTGTCATTTATAAATTGGACTAAAATGCTGCTAAAGTCACTTATTTTTTGTCAAATTATTTGTTGATTAGATCTCGTGTATATTTAAAAATTTCGGATTTTGTACCAGGAGAGCATAAGTTGTTTGGGAAATATGTCCGATTATTTGTTGATTAGACCTCGTATTTTTCGAAAATTTTATGTCAAATTATTTGTTGATCAGACCTCGTATTTTTCGAAAATTTAAAAATTTCTATATTTGTATTAGGAGAGCATAAGTTGTTTGGGAAATATGTCAAATTATTTGTTGATCGGACCTCGTATAAAATCCACTTATGCTCTCCTAATACAAATTTCGAAATTTTCGAACTTTCGAAAAATACGAGGTCTGATCAACAAATAATTTGACATATTTCCCAAACAACTTATGCTCTCCTAATACAAATATAGAAATTTTTAAATTTTCGAAAAATACGAGGTCTGATCAACAAATAATTTGACATAAAATTTTCGAAAAATACGAGGTCTAATCAACAAATAATCGGACATATTTCCCAAACAACTTATGCTCTCCTGGTACAAAATCCGAAATTTTTAAATATATACGAGGTCTAATCAACAAATAATTTGACACAAAAAATTTATACCATTTATACGCTGATTTATGGTTTTAAATAAATAAAACGACTTCTAATTTTAATACATACATTTACTGATATATAAGGAAACACATTTATTTAATCATAATTATTACATTAAAATATAATTTTGAATAGACAATAGATACATTTTACTTAGTACAGATTAAAGCTTAATTCTTTACAGTCAATTATCTAACTATTGGAATAATAATTAATTTAATACATTTCATATTCTATTTGATCAATTGATAATTATATTGAAAACATATAATAGTAAATTATTAATACATTTTTAAACTCGTTTCCTACTTATAGCCACCTAATTGAAAATTAATTTATATTCCTAAACAGTGAACTTTGTTTTAACAATTTTGCCTAAAATTAATTCGGAAAATTATAATTTAACAGTTTATAAAATAACAAGTTATAAACATTAACAAAACAAACAAATGGAAATAAATAAAATACAAATAGTGAAGAGAAATACAACAAAAAACAAACAATTTCTTCGTATTCTTATGTGCTAGAAAATCAGATGATAAACTTACTTAGTTTTACTATTGCAAATTTCTAATTTTTCCAAAATCGCTAAAAAGAAACTCCTTAACGAATAATACTAACATAATCGATAATGTGAAAATGAACAACAATTCTTGCAATTAATACAAAATTACACCATTCATCATAAAACAACTGTCTAAAATACTTGAAATAATCAATTACGTTTTAAAATTCATTCCAATTACATAAAATTGAATACAAAATGTAAAACTTGGATTGAATACGATTGCTGTACAATTTAAATCAAATAGACTATAAAATCCATATCCTCCCCTTTGTCAGGTTTAAGAAGAGTTGTTAGTAAAAGAAAACTACTGGAGTAAAACGTAATTGTAACTTACTTAAGTTTCGAAGCTATAAATAAATAAAAACAAATATTATGGAATTTAAAGGAGAATACATATTACCAAAATGGGAATAACTCATGTAGCAACAATTGTGTATTAATATCAACGCAAACAATGAAACAATGAAAATTAATACTTTGTATAAATAAAACAATAAATAAGTCAATAATTAAAATCAACTGAAAACTACATGCAGGCAGCAAGTGGTTACCAACGAAATGCTAAAATTGACACAGTAAAATACGAATAATCGAATAAAACGGTTTAAAAGATTAGTTAAACTATTTTACTTGATCATATGAATACAATAGATTTTCGTCAAGCTCGAAACCATTCAAAAAATAAAAGTTGACAGATAAAAAACAAAAATATAGTGCAGAAAATAAGTACTAGGGTAGTAGTTAGTTAATTTCAGTTTAATTTAATTTTTAAGAATTATTTTTCTGTTAAAATTAATTATAAATATTAAAATAATAGTTCATAATCAAATTTTTGTTTAAATCCGAACGAGAGTTTATAGATATTTTTCTTAGATATTAAAATTTAAGAAATAATTTTTTTCAATGTGCAGTATAGAGATGTCATCAAAGTTGGGGATACGGTCCGACTCTACTCTATAGCAGTCACTTTTTTATTTCATTATCATATTTTTATAAGTTTTTCCAACTGGATCTTTAATTGATTTTAATTATTAACTTATTTAATATTTTATTTATACAAAGTAACTGCCGCCACATTGATTATTTATCGAAATTAATAGCTATTACCATCTCTTTTCATTGCATTTTCGTCATATTTAGTCTGTTTCAAACTCTACAACGTTTGAGTTTATAATTAATAACATGTATATTAATTACCCATTAAAAAATAGCAAATTTTTCCAAGGTGAAGTAGATGAGCAGCAAATGAAGCAACGTATATGCCTTATTTCTACTGGGACACTTCGATACAATGAAATCAACGAACAGCAATGAAGTCCAATAAGAACGATACTAAACCTACAGAAAGGACAAAAATGAATGAACATTGTTAAGCAATAATACATGAAATAAGATAATAAAAAAACATGGTGTTGTTTAATTTATTGTGTCTTTAAATTGTTCATAAATCACTAAAAAGAAACTTCTTAATAAATAATAGTAATTGTAAGACAATCAATAAAAATAATTCTTTCAATCAATTAAATATTGAACTGCTGATTATTCGGCAAGTGTTTAAACAATGATTTTCCTAATTTCACTTGAAAACTAAGTCTAAACAAATATTTTTCAAATGAATTCTTGAATGCAAAATTCATTTGAAATTGAATTAAACGTTTTAGCACTTAGCAAAACATTTTGTTTAAAAATAAAAAAAGAACATTAATAAATTTTCACAAACATATTTATGTTTTTTCGTCGATTTTTTGCATCTAAATAAAAATTTGCGACAAGCCCCAATTATAATAATTGTAATAGGTGTATAAGTAACATTTGATTAAAATATTCTTTTCAAACTCGAGATTAAATTAATTGGCGAGAAACTGGATGGCTGAAATGACACCATCGAGGGATTTGAATTTAACAAGTTAAGAAAGTAAAGCAATAATTGAAAAAATAAATACAAATGTGGCACAATAAAATAAAAATAAGGTGGAAATTATTTTTATTTTATTATGCCACCTTTAGCACTTTGTCAGTGCTTCCTGTGCAATTTTTTTAATTATTAACCTATTTTTTTTATATCCAGAAAGCAACTGTCTTTTCATTGATTGTTTATATTAAAAGTAATAACTATTGTTATATATTTTCTTTACATCTTAGTAACATGTAGTCCGTTTCAAACTGTACCCCTTTTGATTTTATATTACATATTAATTACCTTTTAAAAAACTGCAGAATTTTCAAAGATGAATAGCAAATGAAATCCACGTAGGTGACTTGTTCTACTGGGAAACTTCCGAGGCAGTGAAGTTCAAGAACGATACTATTAGAGAATTATCGTCGAATGTAAAATAAAATTCGATACGGTCTCTTCCATTACTCAACCTATAGAGAGGAGAAAAACAAAGAATTAACAACGTTGTTAAGCAATAATAATTGAATAGTAAGAATTGAAAACTACCAACGCTTCGCCTTGTATGTAAGCCTTACGTTCGTACTCAGTCTTGCAATTAAGCTTTTGTTGTTTAAAATTATTAAAGTGATGATACGAGTAATAAATTAAACAAGTTAATGAAATGAAACAATAATTGAAAAAAAGAGGGCCATTATTAGAACCGACTCATATAAGTTAGGGAAAATATAGAGGGTGTAATCAGTACTAAATAAAACTAATTTGAAAATTACCTCAGCTATATTTGAAGTAATGGAAAATTAAAGTCGCCCGCTCGTGTATTCCATTAAACTTGGCATTGGTGAAATCTGCATTTCAAAAAAAAAACAAGTATTACAAAAAACAAAACACAATAACACGAAAATGAAAGAGATTATAAATTACGATTATTTCTAGCTCACAACCAATTTTAACAAAAAATTCATAACCGAAATTACTAGTATTTACGCCTTATCTTTTAGGTTTAGTTAAAATTTTTATTATATGAAAATTCTTTAGGACAATTACTTTGGGGAAGGATAATAGATATTAAACTTAAATTCAAATAATGGGAATATTAGTATAGTTAAAATTAAATTAATTAATGACTTTTTTTAACAATTTATAAGTACAAATTTTTGGAAAAACATGGTATTAAAGTCAAACTTGAAACTCACCTTAACCACATCCAAAGTTATGGAAACCTGGTAGAACCACTTGTTGGTGTGTTGCATTACATTCTTAAAATAGGGGTTGAAAATGATTTCTGGACAATTTTAACCACATAGTGAAGACAATAAGAATAAAATACAGAAAAACACAGCCAGGCGATTCCATTGCGATGACTTGGTGGAACAGGTACCACTGACGTTTAATCAATCATCATTGTGCAATTCATTAAATTAACCTGTTGAAATTAACGGAAATTATTAATCATGTATACAACCTAAAAGGATGACATAAAATATAATGCAGGCCAAGTCACATTGCAACAATTTGCAGGATCACTAGACTAGGATTGAAAAAATAGTATATACATAATAGAAAATAATAGAACTTTTGAAACAGAAACAGGGCGAACAAGAAAAACGAATTAACTTCACGATTGTATAAATTAGACACGAAATACAATACGCTTTATATTATAAAAAATAAATATTAATTGAGGCATGCTTTCTCACTCACTGATTGTGCGATGCTCCAGGTACAGAGAGATGACCGCGAATAAGAATAAAATGACACAGAACGACAGCTGGAGAACTAAGATTGGAATAATCTTGAAAATGCAGTTAATTATCAATTAATACGTACACAGCATGGCATTAAATAAAAGGGATACAAAACACAATAACCCGAACTGACAATGACAAACAATTAAAGTTCAAAATGGAGATTAACCATAGACAAGAGAGAATGCATCATTCATAGATCAAACGTATGGCGTAAACATAGATAAATATTTGTGAAAAGTAAAACCATAGATTAATTAGATTACTTGTTTTTAATTTTTAAATATACTTATTGATTTATATTAACACAAATAAAGAACTGTTTGTTACTGAATTTGGCTCCACTTTAAGTTTTTCCTTTGAACTTTGAATTATTTCTAATTATTTGTTGTAACATTAATTATAATATGCACAAGTTGGGAGTGGAGACACTTCCGGAAATATCATTAGTCTATAGGTTCACTCCAATATCTATGGCTTTAACGTAACCTCCCTAACCTCACAAAATTTTGAATTCTGTTTATTGGCGCTAAATAACGTTCTTGTAGTTTCTATATTAATTATAGTAAATGGATTTGGAAGGATTACGCAGAAAAAGAATCCAGAAAGTGCTGGTGGATAATAGTTTACATGAAATATTTCAACATGATTTGCAATTGTACATTAATCCTCCCGATTTTGAAATAACATTGGAGGAGTTTGAAGAACTGGCCTTACAACGCCTACAGGTTTTGAGAATAATTGAGCAGGCATCACAAAAGAGGCTCAAGTTCCTCAGTGACGATTGGGTGAACAGTATCGGTGCAGATTTAAGAAAAGGAAACTTAAATAATTACCATCGTATGATTATGTATTGTGGCAGTTCTCAGTCAGAAGCCAGTTGTGCTGCACGCAGGGCGGATCACATTTCCCATTTTATTTTACGTTTGGCTTACTGTCGGTCGGAAGAATTAAGAAAATGGTTTTTAGCACGTGAGTTGGAATTGTTTAAATTAAAATTTAAAAAGATGACAGGCAAAGAGGATATGGAAAAATTCCTTAACATTAACAAACTTGATTATTCTCCAATATCTCAAGAAGAAAAGGCAAACCTAAGGGACTGCTTACTATGTTCAACCACAAATGTATACAATTTTGAAGGAACTGATTTTTATAAAGTGCCATTCACTGAAGTACCATTCTTGACAAAGAACCGCAGGGTGTTTTTAAAAGATGGTTTTGCTTTTATACCCAAGAAGGAATTAATGAATTGTATTGGCAATATTTTTAGAACAAAGCTTAGTCATTCTCTTGCAGTAAGTGTTTTTATTTTATTAAGTGAAAATAAAATATCCAAAAATTTGCAAATAAATTGATAAGTAACATCGCTTTTAAGTATTTGTATTTTTTTTTTTTTTTAATAACTGCGATCATGGTGTACTTTTAGGATAAAACACAATGTTGTCAGTCAGTCAGTCAACATTTCAGGACAAATGTTAATATAAATTCGGTGTTTTCTTTTTTAGTATGCAAATAGTAAAATGCCTACTTTAGATGATGAACGTGTAAATCAACTGCTATCGAGCTTACACACAACTTACACGGGTAAAGACTACTTGGCTGGTGAAGATTCCAAATCAATTGATCCAGCACTTATGGACGTTTATGCTAAAAATCATTTTCCTTTATGCATGCGTAACATTCACGAAAATTTCCGTGCTACGCATACACTGAAGCACGGCTGTCGGTTGCAGTATGGATTTTTCTGCAAAGCCATCGGCTTATCATATGAAGATTGTGTCAAGTTTTGGAGAGACGAATTTACAAAAGTGATCGATAGCAATCAATTCGAAAAGCAGTATTCTTATGTGATTAAACACAACTACGGAAAGGTGGGCAGTATGATCAATTACTCTCCACACAGCTGCATGAAAATAATCACGAGTACAGTTGTGGCTGGAGAACATCATGGATGTCCGTTTAAATTATGGGACAGTGGGTACTTAAAGCAGAAATTAAGCGAATATGGAATTAATAATCAAGGTAGATAATTATTTTCAAATTGCTGTTTTGTAAAGATTTTTTTGCTTCCTTGTTTATTTTAGGGATTCAAGAGATAGCTACTTATGCAAAGGAAGGTCACTATCAGTTAGCATGTAGTAAATATTTCGATTACTCGCATGGAAAACCAAGTAAAGAATTAATTTATCATCCCAATCAATACTTTGAAGAGAGCGTTAATCTTAAAAATGATAAAAACCAATCGCTTGCAAAAAAATAAAGATGTTAAAAATACGTTTATAATCTTAATTAAGAACAAATATGCAATTGCTGTTATTTTATGTATTTGTTTATTATTAGTACTAATAAAAGCTTTTAATATTTGTATGTTTTTGATTGCCTTTTTAAAATTTAGTACTGAATATAAAACGAATAAAATAAACTGTAAAAACTACAAATTGGCTTGCAAGTAGTAGGTCCATCTTACATGTGCCACATCGGCATCTTCACAATAAATAACGAGCTTACCAGTTAGAGGATATTTTCTTTCTTCTGATATCGTACTGTGGCTCTTGGGGCTTTGTATGGATATGGAAACTCTGTAGTCCCTCTTTGCCATTATCAGATCCACATCTTTTTTCAATAAAAATATCGGCGATTCGCACACAAACCGGAACAATCTGTCTTTCAAGAAAGGGTTACGAAAGTCGATGTATGTTACTAGTGATGGCCTAACCAGGAATGGTCCAATTGGTTTTGGTAAACCAACTTTCGCGATTAAAGGGTATCTGAAACAAAACAACAAAAAGTTACAATAATATGTTTATGACTTGTCCTGAAGAGGGTAGAACATATAATTTTGAAACATGTTGAGAAAGTGTGTTATTGATTTTGAATGCAACAGCTACATATTTTTTTACTAAACTTAAAATATTTAAAATAGTTTAGGTTAAAGACATGATTATACATACTAAAAAAATAGTTAATGTAAAGAATTGTACGAAGTAAACAGGACTATAGGTCTATTTGTAATAAATAAATAAATAAATAAATTTATTGTTTTGCTTACCTACACTTTGGTTCTTACTGCAGACCTTTGTTTTAATGTTTTTTAGATTTCGTTAAAATAAAGTACACTTTTTTGAGAAACTAAATAGTTAATTAGAGAATTATCACTCACATATATAAAAATTTCGTACACTTTTTGTTTATTTTCTCATATACTTTCCAAAAATAACGATTTTAGTGATAAAAGTGTTTAATTTACGTAATTCTAACCTAATTTTTGACGCGACGATGTACACCCTACCAAGCATCGCGGGTGACTAACTTTTCCAAACTTTTCTGCCCACTTTACTAGGTACTAATAGCGGCAGCCAATAAGAAACAAGGTCGCATTACACCTGTTCAGTACAGGGAATCCCTTTGGAATGTGGCGGCGGTAGAGATTTGTGAGAGTTCATTCACCTTTAAGTGCCACTTTTAGTACCCAAACATTAAAATAATTATAATTCAGACATTTCTCCACCGATTTTGATGCGGTTTTCACCAAAATACTAAAAATTTATTGTTTTTTACTATAATTACCTGTACATCCCTGCAAAAGACGAATTTAAAGTTAAATTAGAATGTATTTCTCCTGGATAACAAGGATCGACAATAACAGTAAATTCAGTAGTCTTGTCAGGGTACGTAACAACGGGGGCTTCTTCAAGTTTAAACATTTCGGGATTAGTAAACTGAAAAAATGTTTCTTTTTTTAAATCTTCACTACAAAACTTACTTAATTGTATATTGTACTTCTGCCCTTATTTTCTGTATACCTACCTAATCTAAAGGAAAAGTCAAAGAGGGTAAAAATTATATGATTTTTCAAAAAATGGACGCCGACGTTTCGCCCTCTATTTAATGGTTCACTAAGCACATAAATATCATATTTTTATGTTATAAATTAATATCAAATCAATTTCCAACGACTTTAACAAATTCTATATTTGTTAATTAGTAACAGAATATTTCTTTCTCGAGAATGACCTGGAAAAATCGTAACAAATTTAACCCTAATTAAAAATATATAATTCGGGAGCCAACTCGACATTTTCGGTTTTATCAAGGCTACAATGTACGACGATGTTAATTTTTTCAAAAAATTCACAATTTTTACCTTTCCTAGCTTTTCCTCTACATTTACTTATAATACTTGTATTGTAGGTATATAAACTTACGTCAGCCGTATATTCAGCAGAGGTTTTAGTAGTATTTTGTATAGTTCCTTTTCCAAATTCGGTACGTCCTAAAACGGTATTGAAATAAATGGGGGGTTCTGGAATTGGGGGGAGTGCAGTTAAAATGAACGTGTATGGATACGTTCCCAATTCTTGAGTTGTTGCTTCAAAATGAACTTCGACTGCTTCTGGTCGTAACGGAGTGAAAGTGATTTCCAAAAAATACTGAAAGAAAATAGTGAAAATCAGGAAAAAAATAATAATAAAAAATAATAATTTTAAATTACAGAAAATATGGTTAATGGTTAAGTTAATGGCTGATGTACCTACCAATAGGGATTTCAGAAGAAAATAATGGGAAAAGGAGAGAGAGTAATTAACTTTCTGGAAGACACAAAAATTTCTGTTGTAATTATTTATTTCGAGATATAAATAAAAATAAATCGAGGACACATACTGAAGATTCTGAACACAAAAAAAGATATATTTTGATTTTGAAAGTTAAACGAATATTAAAATTATCTACAAAAAGTCTGCATTTTCATTTACTAACAATAAAGTGTCGTATTTTTTTGTCCACTAATTTATTATTAAATAGGACAGTTTACGAAAAAATGCCCTACTTTCTGAGTTTGTCATGTAAGCCGCAATAGCAATAAATATATTGATTTTGTAACACTAAAACTCACTAATTTGTATTTTGATTTCAAATCTATTAAAACGACATAAGAGAGTAGACTTTTAGATCAATTTTTTTTAAATTTCCTGAATGCATTCTATTGAAACAAAAACATTTGATAATATAAAAGCATATTTAATTTTACAACTTAATAATTTATGTCATATTAATTAAAACTTCGACAAAAACACAATTTCAGTCATATTTTTGTTAATAAAATGTCCTTATATTTTTAAATTGAGATAAATAAACTGTTAAGATATTTTGAGTTAATGTACCTACTTCTTTAATGTACGTTACCTCAGAAAAGGGTTCCACAGAAGCCGTACTTGGGAACGAAAGGACCGGACTATCACTATAAAAGTTAAACACAACTGGTGTCTTGATCACATTTTCAAATTTGAGTTTGTAAATTAAGGGTTGCCTCACGCATGTTGTCAATTGTATCTGTTCCAATTCATCACATCTTTCAACAGTTAAATTTATGATGTAGTAAATGAATTCTTTTGTTTTTTCGTTTTGGAATTTCACCTAAATATTAAAAATTATTTTGGAGAAAAGAAGGGACAGTCTATGGGGAAGAGAAAGCTAAACTTTTATAAAATTAGATTCGAATGGGAGTTGAAAATTATTTCTAAAAATTTGATCTGACTACCTCAAAAACTAGAGATCCTTCTTTAATGACGAAGATTGTCCATGGGTATCTAACTGTACCATTAGCAATAACATTGATGATTTCATTGATATCAAGTTTATATAGTGCTTGCATGGAATTAGTCTTTGATTTTATCGATTTTAGTGACTTAACGCTGGCCATTTGAGATATTTTCGACAATTTCGATCCATCGTATATACTTTCAGGCGATTCAGTTGAGACAACTCGAAATTGTTGGGGGATTCCAAGCCAATTTTCGACTTTCAACATTTCAGTGTGGTATGTTTTACAAGTGATTGTTCTAAATATTTTTTCAACTGGTTGAGGGCGTTCTGTAATTCCCGTTAAGGTCCAAACTTGACCATGTGAATCGGGAAATAGGAAAAAGATAAAGCCCTAAAATTCGATACATGAAGGGTTAGTTATAGACATTAGTAGACACAGAAACAGAAGTAAAGAAGGGCAGAAGGAGACTTAGATTAGATTATTGTTCATAAATAGTTAAGAATATTAGATGTAGGAAGAAGTGCAGGTGATTATTTATCCGATCAATCTTCAGATTGATTAACATAATATATCAGGAACATCCACAATCTTATTTTTCTTTTTCTATCAATAAGGTTGAATGAAAACTGATTAATAAATAAACATAAGTCATGACTGTAAAGTACAATAAAAATTTAAATTACATTGTGAGTTCGACCATCAGCAGTCATTTCCATGGGTTTATAAAGTACTTCACACTCTTTAAATGAATAGGGTTGAATGATAAGAAAATCGGTGGCGTAAAAGTAATTGCCATTAACTTGAGGCTTAATAATCCATTCGTCATTACTCCTAAAATTTATTTTAATTTTTTTATGAAAATTTTCATGCAAATACGATAGCCATACTCACGGATTATCAACTTTGATGAATTTAGATTGAGTTTCCCTTACAGGGCATACAAATCGTAATGACTCTTTTGGTGCTGGCATTTTTATACAGTTACCAGTTAGAATGAGTTCTAGAGGCTTATTGTAACCGTCTATATAACATGTAAGCTGGAAATAACGTGTAGAAAAAAAAATATATATATACCAAATACCATAAAGTAGAGTGTCCATGCAACAATGACAAACTCTTTGATATTTTTATTTATTCTACCTTTCGTTTGAAAAGGCAGTCTACTCGAGGGGGTTCAAATCTGACAACAAAATTTTCAGTAGTACCGTGGGCAATCTGACCTGCCATGGGTGTTATTGAGAAAGTTTTCTGAGTTGATCTGTCAAATCTCCAATGAAACCTTCAACAAACGTTTTAAATCAAATATGAATACATATTTAAAAAGAAGAGAGGCGTTTTTCTGTTTGTTTTGTGGCTATTTGAATTTTACAGAATTTAGAAAAATATTCTGAAATACTTTAGAATGTTTCTAAAAATTCCACATTGCTCGAGAATGATCTAGAATGTTTTGAAACCTTCGAAAATGATTTGGAATATTTCAGAGTATTCAGCAATGCTAGATAATGTTTTCTACAACATTCCAGGATAATCTGAAATTTTCAAGAATATTCTCTAATGTTCCTGTGACTTTTCGAAGATGACTTAAAATGTTCGAGAGAATGGTCTAACCAACCGTTCCCCCTGGGGTTGGTATCGGTTTACCAAGGGTTGACATAAACGAAAACTGATTGTGGGGGTCGACGAGTCTAAAAATCGACCCCTATTTTTACTTAATTTGTATTAATAATTATTTATAATCAATGGAAGCTTCAGGTAAACAACTAACATCAATAAATTAAAAATTAACATTAAAGATATTAGTCAATAAATGACAGTCCATAATTTTATTTGTTAATATGATGAAGTTATTTCATTTGGTCTCAATAATGATGATTACCGAATTTGACGGTCGAAACGTGGCATAATTAAAGTGATTATTAATAATTGTTGGTTACTGGCGATATTAGCTTCTACTGATTATAAATATATTAATTTACAATTAACAAAATTAGATTTTTATAAGTGAATTTTAATAATTGTTAATTGCACTTCATTTTTACTGAATTTATCGTGTTTATTTTGTTAAATTTTTATGAGAAAATGATGTCAAGTTTTTCTCATTTAACTAACCGCAAAGTTTTTAAATTGGTAATTATTTTGTATCAATAGGAAAAAGAACTAGTGATAGAATTTTTAATATAATTTGGCTATGAGCTCTGCGGTATCACTTCATTTTGGAAAAAGTGTTTCTTGCCCAAAATAGTTTGGGAATCCTTGATCTAAACTGTTACTGAATATTCCAAATTTTTAATAATTATTTGAAATGTTCGGGAATGTTAAAAAGAAATCTAGAATTTTTAAAGAGTATTTCAGCTTGTTCACGAATTCTCAAAAATCATCTAAAACGATTTAAGTGTTCCAGATTATTTGTGTTTCATTCGTAATGTTCGAGAATGATCTAAAACGTTTCAGAATACTCCAGAATTTTCGAGGAAGATTAGGAATGATTTCTGCATAAGTTTAAGATACAAAAGTAGGTTTTAATTTCATCAAACGTGTCATATATTTCTGCCTGGATCACGCCAGTCCTTGTGACTGGTTATATTCAAAATAATATTTTTTTGTGAATTTTTAAATAACGTTCAAATTCCACGGACAGAACGAGGAAATGAGGAGAGTCCTTTAGGACCTCTTTTCCGAATTAACAATTCAACATTTATTTCAGTTAATAAAATTATTTGTGTAGGCAGGAAAAAAAGCAGAAATTTGTGTTTCGAAAATCCTGGTTCTACCCCCTGACTAAAGTTTGATTTGGATATTTAGTAGTAGTTGATTATATACTTCAGTTTGGCCTCACCTTCCGCTAGTATCACCCAAATTATTAAGGCTAACCATTTCTTCTTTGCTACATTTTTCAATAACACTTCCAAAACTGATGATATTTTTATCAAGTTCAAAATTGCTGTCTAAAGAGCACCCTTTAATTGTGCAAATGTTTCTCACCACGTCTTGAATTTGATAAGAAATCTACAATTTGATGTCAAACGATATTTAATTTTTGGAAGAATACTGAGCAGTTCTCTTTTACATCTTTTGTAAACGAGGTCAAGCGTGATTTTGGAAAAAAAATCACAGCGAATTCCATTTCACGGCCTGGTAGCAGTCTCGAAAATCTTTTCGGTGAGATCGAAATGTATTCATCGATTAGTTTCTGTCGTTCAAGTTCAAGATCAGGTTTTAGTTGACTGTTTAATAAAATGTAAGAAAAATTTGATAAAATCTTAAAGATGAAATAGTTATTGAACTTTCGCGTTCTACTTACACCAGGGATTTTCTGTCTGTTGAAGATTTGCTTGCTCTGCTGATAGATTTATCAAGTTTTGCAGAGCTTTTATCCTTTTTACCTTTTTTACCATTGGTGCTTGAATCCTTGTTGTCAATCTTTTTTCCAGAATCTTTACTAGCCTTTTCTTTCGTCTTACTACCTTTTGCCTTACCACCCTTTTCTTTTATACTCACTTGACTCTTGCTCTTATTCGTATCTTTTCTATATATGGATAATTGTATCTAAAAATTTAATCTTTTTTTTTTTAATTATTCGACTTTACATACTCTGGTTTCTTTCTAGACAGTTTGACGTCTTTCTTCTCTTCCACGACTTTTTCAAATTCATTAGGTAGCTTTTTAGCAGGTTTGTGAAAGAAAGGTAGTCGATTATGTATGTCGAAAATTACGGACATTTCTGCTTTGCTGTTATTTACGACTTTAACTACTTTTTTGACTACTTTTCCAACTTGAGGACCACCCAGATTTATAAACCTGTCTGAAATATTGACTAAATCTAATTTTAAAGCAACTCCTTCGCCAGTTATTGCAACAGCATGTCCTTGCGAATTAACAGTGAATAAAATTTTCGTGCTATAAAATCCTTCTTTGAATGGATGAAAGCAAATTAATATTTTTTTGGTCTGCTTGGGGAGGATTTTCTCTGATTTAAAATCGACTGTCAGAAATTCTACTCTGTCTGATTTGAATTCTAGTCTGCAATTAAACAGTGTTTACATCAACTAATATTTAGAAGTGAAGCACAGTGTAGATTCATATTAAACTTTTACATTTGCTTACATGACTTCTGTGTCTCCACTATTTGAAAATTCTAGAATAGCGTGGTAGTAACTGCTTCTATCGACTTGTAGTAAACAACGACCAAATTTATATTCATTGAAAGAAAATTTGAAAGAAACCGCAGGAACATAACCAGAGATATGAACTAAATACGAGGGCCCATATAATATCTGGTATAAGAAAAGAGAAAGTTTAAGCGAAAAACAAGTCAAAATATTTAAAAATTATTAGTGCAAAAAAGAAGGTAGTATTTTGCACTAAAATTTAAGAGTAAACCACAACTGTTATCTTTGTAACATATACTTAGAGTGACTTCTATTAAGAGGGTTGATATAGAAATGTTTTTGAAAATTTGAACTTTAAGAGGGTGAAACGGGGTTTCCACATTTGAAATCAATACGCAACAGATTGCTCTAAATAAATAATAGTTTTAAAAAAAAATTCCTTGCATATCACTGTACCAATTTTAATCCCCAAAGGGGCGAAAAAATCTTTAATACCCAAAAAAAAATTATATCACCTGGACATTATTTAAATTTGATTTGTATTTCTAAAATTATTATTATTGGTTAAATTGTAGATAACTTTTTAAAACAAATTTAATAGTCTTAAAACGAATTAAATCAGCATTCAGAATTACCTTTAAAACAACAGCAATCCTATCTACTGTTACTTTTGTCAAAGGTTTTAGTGTAATTACAGTGTCTTTGTCTGAATCAGTTTTTACAAATCCTTCTATGGGTTGAATATTCAGTTCTACTCTGTCATCAATAGTCTCTTTTAGAGTCCAATTAAAAAAGAATCCTATTTTTCCTCGATTTAATACTGTAAATGTTACCTTTTCCATATGATGAGGATACAACTTAAATTTTAATTGGAGAGTTATTAATTCGATTCCCATAAATGTGAATTTAACTCACGTTATTGAATTCTAAGGTATTAATTTTGTTTGCCTCCAAAGTTTTTGGTTGCATCCCTTCAATAGTATAATTTACCAAAGGTTCGACTTCGAAACAAGTCGCAGTTACGAATAATGATATTGGTTTCTTTATTTTTTCTACTTTGCATTTTAATTTGAATCTCATCTCGCCGATTTTTGTGGTAGTGTAAGAAATTCTTTAAAAATAAAGGGTAGGAAATTAATTTGAGATTAATATTAAAATATAAAGAAAATCTGAACGATTACTCACTTTATAAGTTTTTCACTATGTGGACCCACAATACCTCTCAAAGGTTCTACTTCAACGCATTCGTAACCGGCCACAGAACAAAAACTGTTTCTCATAAATTGGAAACCTACGTCAAAATTTTCGCAATTTTTTAGAAAAGTATTTTCATAAGTCTTGTTTCCAGCTACGGCGGGTTTTAAAGTAACATGAGAATCTGTAAAGTTTACGTCAGCTTCCCTGGCTGTGCCAACTAAAAGAAATGTAGTGATCAAATCGTATTTTGCTATGTGAAGCTTGTAGAATTTTTCGAAAACGTTCACTTCTTTAGGCAAAAATGTGACGGTAACGTTTGTTGTCTTTCCTTCAGGAACACAGCCTTCAGGATTGTGAATGTGAAAGACGGATACTTCTTTAGTGTCATCACCGTGAGGAATCCATTTATATAAAAAGCTCTCAGCCGTTGGATTTATAATTCCAAATGACCTATATCGACATCAATATTTTATTAAAAGAGAGCATGTTTCTCATTGTCCTCATTTTTCTCCATGACTACCTTTTACCATCCACTCGCGATTGTTATAGTAGATAGCTCTTGGCTTGAAGAAGTTCGAACGTGGTGGATGAAAATATGTGGACATGGATATCTAACACATTTCATTTCCCAATCGAATTGAAAATGTTAGAATTTTTCAAAATGTTTTAGAATTTGTAGGAATGTTTCAGAATGCTCCAAATATTTCGAAAATGATTTTTAATGTGTGATAAGGGTCTAGAATGTTCCAGATATTTCGACAAAGACTTAGAATATTGAGCTGGTGTTGTCCTTCTTCGGGCGTAGAGGCCGTCGTCGGTTGGAATTGCTTCCTGACGTTTCGCTAGCACGAGTGGCGAGCTTCTTCTGAGGTACTTCCATCTTCCAGTTTACGACCAACAACGAAGATGGAAGTACCTCAGAAGAAGCTCGCCACTCGTGCTAGCGAAACGTCAGGAAGCAATTCCAACCGACGACGGCCTCTACGCCCGAAGAAGGACAACACCAGCTCATCAACTGGCCGCGAAAGCCTTAATCAATTTTACTTAGAATATTGTAGATTTTTCGAAAATGATTGAAAACTATTTCTAGATTCAATACAAAAATATTAACGCCTGTACCAGAACTTTAAAATGGTTAAAAAAAAATACAGAAAAATTCATATAATTGAAACATATTTTTTCTGCAATTATTACCTTACAATAGGTTCACCTAATCCTACTGCTTCAATTTCAAAAACTTTTATATTCGTATCCAAAACATCGTCGCAGGATTTTACCATCCGCCTACCACCCAAATAATTACTAGGCTCAAGTTCAAAATGGCATAAGGGTAAAATGCACTTTGCTTTCACTCGAATCTTGAGTGGTTTCAGTGTAGGACTTAGATTTGGTATTACTGCCACCAAATCGACTTCGTAGTCATTTGCTTTTTTCGGTGTAAAATTTATTTCAAACTGTTGAACTTCTCCAATCCTGTTAATGGATACAGTTGATGGCTTTATAGTAAATGGAAAATGTGTTTCACAACTGCAAATTGATTCACAAAGGGACGCGGATGAAGTACTAAACAAGGATTTAGCGGAAGAATTCGAAGGGGTATCCTTATATAAGAAGCTTACTGGAAAATATTTGTTATAAAATAGAGAACATCAATAATGACTTCGATGATAGACCTGGTCTAGTTAGTTTAAATCGCTGGTGGTTTTTCTGGAGAAAGGATGTACTTGAGGAAGACACAAAACATGTTTGGGGTCGTTTACTGGACGTAACCCTTTTACATGATGTAACAATAGCTGAACAAGGTCTTTGTTGATCACACTCATTGATATCAGTTACTTCCATAAAATACCAATCAAGTTTTAGATCAACCGGAGATGTATTTTTGACTTCAAATTTGTAAACTCCTTCCTGAAAATTAAATTACAATATTTATCTATGAATTTATACTATGAAAAGAAAGGCGTTTTTATGTTTGTCCTTATTATTCTTCATGACCATCTACTGCCATCCACTCGCGATTGATTGATTTTTAGATTCTTTTAGAATAATCTGGAGTATTGGAAAATAAATTTAAATTTTAGATTTTTCGAGAATGATTTTAAATATTTGAAATATTCTAAAATGACCCAGAATTCCAGAGTTTTTCCGAAAATAATCTAGAATGTTCCAGGTTTTTCGAAAATAATTTAGAATGGTATTTGCATAAGTCTAAGAAAGAAAAGTAGATCTTCATTTCTTCAAGCTTGTGGTAATAGAATGGTAAATGCCGGGCCAACATCTTAGCTCTTGGTTTGTGGGATTCGTTTGGTGAATGCAACGGAAATAGATAACAGGAAATAGTTTATGTGTTTATTAAGGTATCTTTACCTCAAATAAGTAAGTAGTGGGAATCGTAACTGTGTTTTCTGAACTGCATTTGTACTCTGCATAAGAAGCCACAAGTTTTGCAAAAATGTTTGCAGTATACAGAGTATCTGGCACATAATCTACATCAGGTTCCATTCTTATATTACCACGATAAACTGTACTACTTGGTTTTCTTCTCTCTCTATGTAACACATTTATTTTATTTTATTAGAGAGGAAAATATATTTATTGTTAAACAGTCTTTATCTAGAAAAGTTCTTGACAGTAGTCATATTTGTCAATTAAGAACAGATTTCGACTCAAAATCTTAGCAATTTCGGTTTACACAGCTTTTTAGAAAAATTCAAGAATCGCTGTAATTTTAGATAATGTTCATCAGGATGGTAGATGCTCTGTCAGAACTGCTCATAGCGCGCTAATGAGAACTAACAAGTTCGAAATCACGATCCATGTCTAGCAGTTTCGATAGAATACTGACAAGAACTTATTTTGTTCTGTAGGAAGAACACTGGCACATATATACTATATCTCAGTTTTCGAAGTTATAAATTCCTTCATTCACTCGCTTTCTCCCTAATCGCAAGTGGTACAAAAAATTTAATTGAGCTTGTTTGTACGTACAATTAATAATAATAGTTGTATCAGGTAGCAAAAAGTTAAGAATTAAATGTAAAAAATTTATTCAAAAACGCAAGAAAATTACCTTGAACATTTTTCGAAAACGAAAAATTATTTATTGGCTTTTCTGTCTAAAAACTTTTATTATTAATTTTGGTAAACTAATATGATTAAGTATACACTTGTTTTTGAAGATGGTGCCTTTATCTTTTCTGCTCATTAAAAAAGAATTAATGCCTTTCGAAAATATTAACCCCTTTTTCTCAACTATTTAACTGGCCTTAGTTCTAAGTTCCAATAAATATTTATTTAATTAATCTAAACTACATCATAACCATATAGATAGTAATAGAACAAGTTGTAACTTACACTGAGGAACGCGGACTTTTAGAGCCACGATCTCTGTAAAAATAAGCATTTGCTGGTGTTAGAGTTAAATTAAAAATTCATGATTTCATTACTTTATTAAATATATTTTGAAATTTCCGGTTAATTTATCAATTTAGTAACCAGTAGCTAATTTTGTTTGAAATTAAATTACTATATTTATTTTTGGATAAATTATACAAAAATTTAATTATCTAACGATAATGAAATATGTAAGTACCTTGATGCAGAGGAGCCACTTCTGGACCTTTGTTCAGCCTCTTGCATCCATAAACTAAATGACTGTCTGTCATCCCATGATAAATTTTCGAATTGAGGATTTTTGTATGTAATCTTTTGTATATTACACTGGATCTTTTCCTAAATATGACCAAAAAAAAAAAAAAAAGGAACCATCCAAATTTGCTTATTTTTTCAAAGTGGATATGAAATACCTTTTCTGACACAACATAATCTTTTGTTACAAAAGTAACAATAACATCCTTGCTAGCGTTTGGTTTCAGGTGACCAATAGTTGGGATAAATTGTAAGACATCAAGGGAAAGGAATTCAAATCTGTAGGTGTCGTTTTCAGAAAGATTGATTATTTTGAATTTCTTTTTTTGCAACGTATTAATGGGGGTGTTGGAGAAATCTAATTCGTAGTTTCTCATAGGCCAGACTTGCTTGCCGGTTACACTCATTAAACTAGTAGTTTTTATCCATTCCTTAGATGGCTCTAAACCCTCAAAAACTACCCCGTCTTTGTACGTGTCAGCACACAATAAAATCTATAAAGTTTTGACTTTTATTATGACTTCTATGAAAAAATCGAAGGATAATGTTAATGGAGAACAATGGTCAATTTGAGGTCATATAAAAATGGAAATTTTAAAAATGACCTTAACCATTGACCTCGAGAAACACTTCACAAAGTCGGTACTTGGTTTACAACAAACGACAACATTTATAGATAGAAAGAAACTTTTTTAAAATTGGTTATATGCATGATAAGGATTTTTAAAATTTTATTATAACTTTAAAAGAAAATTTGAAAAGTTACCACATATTCTTCATAAGGGTTGTCTACAAGATAAAGTTTAACAAATGCTGCAACATGACCACCATCTTTGGCCTCATATAATACCACAAAAGTAGCAACATCTTCAGGGTTCAAGTTTACTAAATTCGTATGCTTACTCGATTCTTTAACTATATCCATCAAATTACGATAAAAAAAGAATAAGTAACTCAAACATTACTTAATAGAATAAGTTCTATTACGTACCATCGTCTCCCCAAACGTTTAAAAACTTTACTGTATTTTCTTCTGGCACAAGTGAAAATACTTTCGAATAATCGTCGATTATCTCTAGTATAACAACACAAGGGATGATTCCAACATTTTTAAAGGACAAAGTCTTTTCGACAACCTCTCCAACAAGTGAGGGTTCGAAATACAAGAGGTATCTGCTATTTTCTGCAGTAAAAGGGGGATCTATAATTTTTATTTCGGGGGCAATTCCTTCGCCACAAAGTTCGAACTCTAGAATATCCTTCTGAAGGGGTTCCGAAATTGTGTTGACAATTTGAAGGGATGATCTAAACTCCTAAATTGTATGTTATTATTTATAATCGATAAAAGATATTCTAAAATATATCGCTTACTCCTACACCTTTTGGGGTAAAAGTTACGTTGATATATCCTACAGAATAAGGACGAACTATCAGTACATCAGGATCTGCATCAAATCCAGATTCCATGTCAGTAGTTATCGTCGAGGATACGTAGCCAGGAACGGTTCCTTGGTTTTCAATAAGAAGTCTTACTGTTACACTTTTATTCATACAGCACGATTTAAAATGAAGTTCGTTATCTTTTTTAGAGTAAATTGTGTTTTGTAATAACTAAAAATGTAATAACTAAATATGTAGTGATAAAATTCAAAAAACGAGAATTTATTTATTTTTACCGTAAGTCCACATGGAAGGTTGGTCATCTTATCGACTATAGAGACTTCTTTTAAAATACTTCTGATGTTGTCAAAACTAATTTTTGGAGCACATGAATTAGTTCTTACGACAAAAGGCCTTCCAGCAGAATATTTTTGATGACTTTCAGATATAAAAAACAGAAATGAATGTTGCTGTATGCCAAGATCTTTAGGCTTTGAAAATATATTTATTGTAACCGATTCGTTTGGTTCGACGAAACCAGTTGCTGATATTACTGAAAATGGACCAGAATCCATTTTTGTTATTTTCATTTTTCTACAAAAAGAAAAAAAAAAAACGAAAAATGACCACATTCAACAACTATAGTAAATGAATTTACTTTTTCTTGTCAGAGTCTTTAGTGCTGGATTTACTTGATTTTGATTCTTTCGATTTAGATTTTGAAACGCTGGTTTTGGACTTTGATGCAGTGGATTTGCTTTTTTGGCTTGTTTTTGATTTTTCTTTTTTGCCTTTTTTTCCTTTAAATGAAGCAATACTTTAACTTATTTCAACAGTATAAAACAAAACAAAGGCATACAATATTGATTGATGTAAGAAAGTAAATATTCCTTTAACAAAATTTTGACAATACCCTGTTTTTCTTTTGCCTTTCTTTCTTTGGCCAAATCATCTAAATATTTTCGTAAACTCAGACATCTATAAGAAAACTCAAATTTTCCAGTATTAGTTAACGTTATAGTTTGTACTTTATCAGTGGAGAGAAGTTGATGTCCGAAATCAACCTCGATTGAAGGACAAAACTCAAATCTACAAGTAGAAGTAGTTATTCATCAACTTTCAACTTTTACGAAATCGTATTTTACCTTGAAGGTACAATTGTTGCTGAGACGAGAACTTCCCCTTGTTCTACGATTTTTTTCGAAACTGGATCGGAAAATAATACTCTATAAATTGGAACATTTTTGAATTTAGAAATTCTGGACGGTTTAAGTAGCAATTTCAAATTTGATTTTTTATTGGGGGTTAAAGAACCAGATAAAGGAAGAAGAGAAAACATTTTTCGAACTCTCACGTATTGCTTATTGGGGTTTTCTTCCGGTTCTTCTATACTTTCAATTCTGAAGAAAGAAAATTATTATTATTGTGAATTTAGTTTCATTATTGAATATTCCACCTAAAATCCACGTTATATTTTCCTTTATTAAGTACTTCCAGTAGTTGAAGCACGTCTACTTGGTATTTAATATCACCATAATTAATTCCGAAATTATATAAAAGTGGAACTTCTATAGATTCTGCTATTATAGAAACATAACCCTTACAAAGAGGTTCTTCACATTTAAATTCTTCATCAAACATCTGTAAGAGTTGCAAAAATCAGAAAAATTTTATTTAATTTTTTTTCGGAAAAGTGGCTGTGACTTTCAGCCACTAGTAGCGTTGACTATTATGTAAAAGTTGTAAAAAGTCAGAAACAAAAATTTCTATTTCTACTACCTGAATTTCTATGGTCTTCTTGGGAATAACTTCAACTTTTGCAGGAGAATACTCCACATCAATAGCATTTACCGAATTAGGACCCACTACACCAGCGGAAATTAAAAAAGTATAATTATCAGGTGCCGATCCAAAATCGGTGATCAACCAATTAATTGAAACCTCAGAATTATTAACTAATAGAATCGCTAAAGTATCGGTAGTGCCCACAACAGTGTGAGCAAAATTAAGTTCTTTCGGACTAATACTGAATTGCATGCTGGCCTCGGAACATTTCAGTTGTATCGTTTCTATTTTCGGATTGTTTTTAATCGACACTATCAGCTCGTCATTGTTTAGTTGCTGCTTTTTTGAAGGAAACGCTGATATGGTAAGAATGCCACAAGTGCCACTTTCAACGAGCATACATTCTGGTTCAAAAACGAAAACTTCGCTGTTCAATTTTTGCGAGAAAATCAAACTACAATCCAGAGGACATTTGTTTGTAAAAGTGAATGTGGTTTCTCTTGCGAAATGTCTGAAAATAATAACATGAGACATACTTCATTAAAAGTTCATCATCTTTTTGGACCACCGGTGGCGACGACTGGTGGCAGTCACAAGTTTCTGACGAAATTTCTACTATGTCTTATGAGGTTTCAGGGTTGTTAAGTTTCGTCAAACAGACAGAAAATTAGACGCGACTAGTGGTCAAGTTTAGCCACTAGTAACAGTGACTAGTGACAACGTTTAACCACTAGTGGCTAGCCACACTAGTAACTGTAACTGTTTACCCAAGCTATTCGCTTGTAACTGCAACTGGTGGCTGCATCCAGCTGCTAGTGACTGCTACTGGTGGCAGTGGCTAGCCACACTAGTGACTATAACTGGTTACCACAGCTAGTCACTTATAACTACAGCTAGTGGCTGCATCCAGCTACTAGTTACTACGATTGGTGGCAGTGGCTAGCCACATTAGTGACTGCAATTGGTTATCACAGGTAGTCGCTTATAACTGCAGCTGGTGGCTGCACCCAGCTACTAGTGACTGCTACTGGTGGCAGTGGCTAGCCACACTAGTGACTATAACTGGTTACCACAGCTAGTCACTTATAACTGCAGCTGGTGGCTGCACCCAGCTACTAGTGACTGCTACTGGTGGCAGTGGCTAGCCACACTAGTGACTATAACTGGTTACCACAGCTAGTAACTTATAACTGCAGCTAGTGGCTGCACCCAGCTACTAGTGACTGCTACTGGTGGCAGTGGCTAGCCACACTAGTGACTATAACTGGTTACCACAGCTAGTCACTTATAACTGCAGCTAGTGGCTGCACCCAGCTACTAGTGACTGCTACTGGTGGCAGTGGCTAGCCACACTAGTGACTATAACTGCTTACCACAGCTAGTTACTGTGATTGGTAGCAGTGCATATTAGCTCTACTGGGCCGCTTGAGCTTTAAATTACGACTTTATGTTGACTTAACACAAGTTGCCCGTGGTGAAAAAAAAATTGTTACCCCTGATTTAGTAGAAAACGCAAAATATTTCTTCATCATTGCTCTTAAAAACTATACATCAAAAAAAGTAAATACCTGGGATTCTTTGGATCAGTAGGCACTGGATTGAGAATGTAACCAAAGTCAAATACATTATCTTTTTGGTTGAACACGCAAGGCGAAAATTTATTTTTTTGGGTAGGCATTCTAACAACTACCGGAAAAAGTAGTCTTGGAGTCATGTCTATTTCGGGAATCCCACATAATCCACGACAATCCAGCGTGAACTTACACGGCCAATTGGCCAATTCCAACTGAAATTGGTCGCTGTATTCGCCAACAGCAGTTGGATAAAAAGTAATTCTGAACTTTATTTCACCTTCTGCTTCTAATACGTTTCTAGCAGATATACTGGAAACTTTGTCTATTACAGATATGAAGCCTAACCAAAAGAAAAATACGAAATGAAATGATTAATATTAGTATTAGTATTCATTTTGAAATATACTTTTAGATAAGCATTTTGAAATCGATGATGACGTGGATACTTTGGTCTCACTGCCGTCTTTCCTTTTCAGAGATCTTCTTCTCTGTCTTTGCGAGGAATTCGAGCTTCCTTTGGAATCTGTACTTTTCTTTATAGAGCCACTTGCACTTCGCAGAGTTTCTTCCTTGAATGGTTGCCACTTTTAAATTCTTGTTTTAAAAAATATATTGAGTATGTACCTTGTCAAATTCGTTTCCTAACAGGAAAATTTTTGGCGTATGCCTCAACCGATTTTCAGACCTCTTATGTAATACGGAAAATATTTTGGTTTCTTCAGGTAGTTTCGGTTGTAAAGATTCTTCTAAGTATTGAACAGCTTCATTCACTTGAGGAGTATGAGTGAGAAAATCTATGATGCTTTCTTTAGGAAATTTCTTTGGGTGAACGTCATTAAATAACCAGAAAGGTATGCCTAAATACAGCAGATAAAACCATCAGTTTTAGCAGTTTCAATAAAAAGAAAATGGATTACCAATTTCTCTATTCAGTCGAATTTCTTCTTCGGTTAATTCCTCCAGTTTAATTTCCTTTATGGTTACACTATCCATAGACACTGCAGTGTTATCTTTCTTTTGCTTGCCGCTTTTTTTCTTTGAAGGTTTAGGTGAACCTTTCTTCTTTTTCTTGTCTGGTAATGGCTATTTAAATATCAAAAACATACTTTATTATAGAAAGTATTTCAGGGGTAGATTAATAAGTTGTTAACCTTTGTTAAATAGCAGTTTCGTCGATCCCAATACTCAGCAATATGTATTATATCAGACAAATCAGATTCAAATTCGTCATATGTTTCCTTTATTTCTTTTTCTTCTGGACTTAAACCTACGAAATAAATACTTATAAAACGTTTTCGTATTTTGAAATATGAAGATGAACCTTTCTTTTTGCTTTGACTTCCTTTGCTACTTTTCGAACCCTTTGAACTCTTTTTAGAACTTTTTTTGGATCCAGACTTCGATTTTGATTGTTTTTTATCCACTTTCTTCTTATCTGCCTTCCCTTTGTCCTTTTTAGAACGTTTTTCTATTTTTTCTCTGAAAGTAATTATTTTTCGCTGTGGTTCGTACGAAAATTTGTTTTATTTTTTTAATATTTCACCTCAACTTTTTATTTTTCTCTAAGCTTTTAAGCTTCCTTAATGGTAAAATTTCAGTGCGATAAAGCTGAAGATCTTCAGGAGATAACATTTCAATTTCTTCCAACGTCAGTTTTTTTAATTTCAAAATTTTCTCTTGTTTATCCTTCTCTTTCCTTTCAAGTTCAATTTTCGCTTCCCAATCCGTGAGAGTCTTCATTTGAGCGTAAGTTTGTGAAAGAATCACCAGCTGTATATGTCGATAATTTTCTATTGCATTTAAAATCGAGTTCAGAGCGAGTATGGGCTTCCTTATGAAGATGCTTTGTAGACTTTCGATAATGACTCCAGTGGTAAAAGCTTCTAGTCTTATTTTCAAAAGAGCTTGCAAAAACTCCATCGGAATTCCGATGAACGTGTCCCGTTTGTCCTTCTTTTTGCCCTTGGCACTTCCTTCAGACTTGGAAGATTTACTTCCTGATTTATTTCCTGTCTTGCTTTCTGTCTTAATTTCACTTTTACTTCCTGCCTTACTTTCCCCTTTACTGCCTTTTTTTGGAGGCTTCTTTTTTTGTTTTCCACTTAACAACAATTCAATTCTTCTTTCCAATTCGTCATATTGGTCTGTGGTATTGGAAATATTATTTTGCATATTTCCAAATCCAAAATATATTCGTATCGTTTTGAAGCTTTTATAATATTAACATAATTTATAAATACTCAAAAAGCGAGGTATGAGACAACTGCGAATTCAGATTTAACACCCTATATTTCTATAATCATCAATACTAATTGTCCTTTTAAAAATTATTTGTTCACCTTTGACTCTGCATAATAATTAACACTAAAAGCGCCCTTGATGAACCTTGAGTATCGCCCTTATTCAATGAATAAATAACTATAACATTTTACTTTGTACTACGCATAGTACTACGTATTATTGTTGATAAATTAAATAAACAGTAATTTAAGATTGTTGAGCTTCAAAAGGGCTCAAATTGAAAAAAATAAGTACCTTCATCTTCATGTCGCACCAGATCAATTTCTGAGGCTACTTCATCAAAAGCTTTTCCTATGATTTCATAAACAGAAATGGCCACTAAACTGTCGCTATACAAAATACTTTCCATAAGTAACTTATCGATGCTGTAAACTGGTAAATTCAATTTCAATCCAACTGCCCCAGCTGCCTCTGCATTATCTATACCATAAAGTATTTTTTTCTAAATAATTTTTTATGCCTATCTATGCCAAAAATAAAAGAGACTATCATAGACAATGTGTTTCAAAAATGTTGCAAAAGACGTAAAAAATAATAAAAAATAAAATAAAATAAATAAAAATACTACGATGGGAGGCGTTTTTCCATAGGTCCTTATTTTTCTCCATAACCACCTACTGCGTGGGTTACAAAATTAGATATATGTACGTATATCTATCTTTCTCTAACACACTGTAAGTATTATAGGTCGAAAATGTTTCGAGAGGCGTTTGATGTGTCGGGGAATAACAGTTATTTAGAATTTTTCAAAATGTTCTAAAATTTGCATGAATGTGCCAGAACGCTCTAAATATTTCAAAAATGATTTGAAATGTTTGAGAATGGTCTTAAATGTTCTACTTATTTTGACAAAAATTTAGAAGAATTCAGAATGTTCTAAGAATGATTTGGAATGTTAAATAATCTAAGATGTCCTACATTTTTTGAAAATGACTTGAAATGTTGGAGAATTATTCCTGAAATGTTCCGGTTTTCCAGAATAATTTTAAATATTCGCGAATGACCCAGGAAGTGCCAGATTTTTCAAAAATTATTCAGAATGTTAGAGATCGTTTAAATATGATTTAAAATTCTCGAGAATAAGATCTGCATCAGTCTTACGAAGACAGATAAATAGCTCTTCATTTCATCAAGCCTGTGGTCTATTCTTGTCCCTTTTTTAGCTACTTATTTATTAAATAGTGATTAAGATTTGAAAATTTTTTTCTTTATATTAATTAATTAATCAATTATAACATTTTTGAATCATCATGTAGGAAATTTTGATTTATTATATGACAATATGTGTACTTGTGTTGGGTGCTCCGTGAAATATTAAAATAACTCCTTCTTTCATGTCAGTAGGATCCTTTGGTTCCGGAGGATAGGCTTCGTTGAAAGCTCTTTCAAGAGGATCCTCCGTTATGAATGTATCGGTAGTGTTTTCACGAACTTTTTGTTTTAAATGATCTACAATTGAGGACAAGCCTTATAAGTAGTTCATATCCAAAGAATATAGTGTTTCCTCACTCTTTATCATGGTTTGAAGTTCATCAAAAGTCACTTCGGAAAATGGATCGATTGATCGCTTATCGGAAATACTATACATGCAATTAATATATACATATAAATATTTTTTGTTAAAGAATACAATGTACCCAATTGCCGAATTCGGACATAGAGCGTAATTTTCAACCAAAACGCAATGTTAGAATGTTACGGCATCCACAACTTGTATCATGTAAAAATTTTCTTTTAGTGGTCGAAAGCGGTAAATGAGTACAAAGATACAACCAGCAGCTTATAATATTGTTATTCGTAGTACCTATCCCCGATAAAAAATTAAAAACTAAAATTGTTCTAAAAAATTGACTGTAAGACCAACCAAAATAAATAAAGTAAAAAAAAAATTAATAAAAGCATTGAACTTCTCAAAAAAAGTAATGATCCAAAGATATTGCCAGGAAGCAATATTTTTAAAATCTGGATAATTAGAAGCCAAAATGTAACTATTTATCCTTCCAGCAAGACATGAAAACTTTTAAAAAGCACTCCAGACAAGTAGTCTAATATATTTGGTAGTTTATTACAAACACTATAAATTAAGAATAGTTTATTAAGGACTCAAATCCTTTTTAATAATTTTTATTTCTTGCTAAAAGAAAATATTTATATTTTTGTCTCAAAATTATATAATTTTTTGCCTTTATTCATCTCCTTAGTTAACGAATTTGTTATTTCCTTCCTTAGACCCATTTCTACAGGTATACAGTGTGGTCATTTTAGTGTACAACATACGTGATTTTCTTTAATTAAATAAACAACCAAAATAAAAATATTTTCAAAATGCACTTAGAATGGTTGCAATTCAAACATCATACAGGGTAGGATTTAAAATATAAAAATTGTATAAGAGTAAAGTAGGTACCACTTTTAAAAAATTTTATTTAGAAAAGTTGTTGAGAATTAATTGTTACCAAAAACCAAAACATGGCCTCTTTAAAAAAAATTCTTAAGGCAAAATGCTTAATAATTTCCAAAATACGATTTTTTTATATTAACCATAAATGATTACCTAAGTAAAAAAATTTTTTTTCTTTGAAGGCCATGTTTTGAAATTTAGACTTTTAATTCTCAACAACTTTTCTTTATAAAATTTTCCTAATTCTTCTAAAATAAGGGTTTTTTATTCTTATACAATTTTCTTATTGTAAGTCCTACCCTGTATGCTGTTTGACTTGCAACCATTCTAAGTGCACCTTATATGATTATCGACATGCACCAACTTTCGGAAATGTTTTAATTTTGGTTATGCAATTAATTGAAAATCTATGATGTTTCAATAAAACCTATAGATTTTAATTTTTTTTTTAGAATATTCTACATTATAGAAGTTTCTAATATATTTTTTCTAAGACTTCGCCTTCCTAAATTAACCCGACAAACAATATTTATACCTTAAATGGGTAGATAAGGTTCTCTTCGAAGATTTTCCTTCCGCCTCAGGTTTAATTGATATCGTTTCAAGGGACGAATATGCAGTTGATTTCATTTTCATCGATAAAGTTTCTCTCAAATTCTGCAAGATTTTGTAATAAAGTTCGTAAAATGGAGACGGTAACCTAGTGCCTGCTTCAGCTGACGGAATTAATATTCTATCTGTATTGTAATACTCTATAATAAGATTTCCAATAGCTTCTTCCTCGTCGCATAAACTGAAAACGTTATTCTTATTTTAGATATCTTTGAATCTCATGCTTCTCTATTTTCAGTCCACTCACGTGTCAAAGTCAGTAAAAAAGAATTCCAAAGCAAAAGAAAACGGATTTTTCACAGAAAAGAACTTTTCATATCTGGGTTGATAAGGAGGGCATGGTTCGAAAATAGTTCTTTGATCTACTATCTCAATTTTCGGCTCTATTCCAAAACCTTTCAAAGCAATTTCCATTTCATCGGGGTTTTGTTGAATCGTAATGACCAAAGTTGCTTGTATCATCTCTGACCATTGAGGTTCGAAATAAATGTGAAGCAAACAACCCTCGCCTGGATCCAAGCAACCGCTGGTATTACCGAGGTAGAAATTGGGCACTTTCCAAAATTTCTCTATCCATTGGCCTTTTTTTGACTTTGTATGCTTTATTTTCGCGCTCCAAGCACTAGCAGTGTAACTTCTAAAAATGGGACCAAACCGTGAAGAATATTTTTGAGAAATATTTACTATTATACCTATTTCTTAGGGCAATGGTTCTCATTAAACATTTCCCACAGACAACGTCGCCAAAATTTAATTTTGTGTGGTAAACTGTAAGGGATGGTACGACAACCACAGCTCGAACCAATACGGGGATTCTAAGACCATACCCCACCTTCAAGTGGTATAATAAATTACATTTTTAAAGGGATGTTTTGAGGAACATGACAAAGATTAGAAGGATGATGAATTCAGGACTTGCCTCAATATAAAATGATCGGACGACGTCATAATTTGCAACTGGATAGAATTTGATTGTAGGAGAAAATATGATGTACAAATTGGTTGTCTTTCCTTCTGCCAAATTTTCACTTTTAAACTGAACTGTTATACCAGCTTCGTCTAACTCACTTCTTTTAGACAAAAAAAATTGGACGTTCGTCTGGCCAGGGCCGTAATTGAAAATTGATACCGTTCTATCCACGATTGTTTCACGTATCACATATCCTAAATCCACTTGATACGGAGGAATTGGACAATTCTTGAACAACCCAGTTTTTTTAGGTTTTGATAAAATCACAGGATTATATTGGAGGTAATCATGTAGAATCACACGTTCCACGGCCAAGTCCAGGTCAAGAACTGATGGATAAAGATCCTGTGATACAGGGTGATTGTTAGAATATATAATTAAAAATATTTTCTAAAACTTTTTACAGATGTTTTGAGCCTCTACTTAATGTCAAAGAAAACATGACAAGTAAATCGAATAAAAAACCCTGTATATTTTTTTAAGTCTAATCATCTTGTAACTTCCTTCTTTCTATAATACTTCGATCTTTACCTGATAAGAGATTACAGACCATCCGTTTTGGATCAATTTCTTTTTCATTGATTTCGACATTGTATCGTTTAGTTTGGTATCTTCGACATAATTGTAGATATTTCCAATTGTTGTTACAGTTTTTAAATAATCGTTTGTAAAAGACGCTGCTGCAGAATAAAGAACGGTCGGATTAACCAACTTTAAATTTGGCCTGGACGTATTTAAAAATACTTGAGGGAAAGTACCAAAACCATGCAAAGTAATGTTTACTGATGGTTCAAGATTTATCTAAAAAATTGAGAACGGAAGAGGGCAGTAGTAGTAATTCGTTTCGATGCATTTCACCCCTAGAAATAAATACTCACATTGACAATAATATCTTCTTTAAATTCTCCTGGAATGCCAGGATAATATTTCACAATTAATTCCACTGAACATTTGGGCTCTATAGTCCCAGAAGACGGTTCAACGTTCAACCATCCCACTTTGTATACAGAAGGGGATGATGGCAAATTATCTGAGTTTATATAATAAATAATTTCAACTCTTCCAGTATTTGTCAGTGTTATGGTGCTTTCGCACAACTCAAAAAATTGCTGTAAAATTGATTTTGGTCTTTTACAAGTATTTTATTAATTTTAAGCATGGGTAGGTTATTACCACTCTTCCAAATTCAATTTTTTTGGTACTAAAACAATATTCCACGGCGCCACAACTACCACTAACAGATAGTTCTTCGGTAGCCCCACCCTCCACGTAAAAATTAGCTACTGCAAAAATATTGGCACTAGTTTTGGGATGAAACGAAACGGCAACGATTGCACTTTCGTATGGACCTAAGAAACCATGATTGGGGACAATATTAATTATTTCATTAATAGCATTCTCTTGTTTATCTCCTGTTTTTTCTTCTTCTAATGGTAAACATTGAAGAATATCTGAGTTAAAATCGTCTGAGTCAAAATCAGCCACTATCGGATACAACAACGTATGAATTTTTTCAAAATATTCCTCATTTTGTGCTGGCATTTCAATTACGTCTTCGGTACACGTGGGGACATATATTATTTCTTTTATAAGAACGTGATGGTACTTTGGAAGAATTTCTTTTGCTAGATAATATGTAACTCTTTCTGTTGGTAATTTGTTTAATATTGACGAATTGCTTTTTTGGATGGATATTTTTTCAGATATTCGTTTCGTACTTGTGTCTTCTGATACAATGGAGCTCTTTCTGCTAACCATCTCTTCAGTTATGTCTTCTAGATAAACCTTTCAAACGTAACAATTATTATAAAATATTATTGTTAGCAAATTAACAATATGTTTTCCCATACGATATCTTCTTCAAGGGAAAGAATTGTTTCTCAATTACATGTCAATGTGAATTATGTACCTGTTTAGATTTCTCCTCATTTTCCAAATCTGCCATAATATTCCATTGTGTCCAAAAATTAACTGGCAAAGGACTTACGTTCTTCACGAGTATTTCTTGTTTTAAATTACCATACAATGATAAACATTTAAAATTTATGTTATTAGTACTCAACGAAATGTTGGGGTAGTTTACAGTACCAGTTAATTGAACTTTATCCTACAATTATTTATTCTAATCACAAACACGTTCATCTAACGAATAAATCATTTGTTACAAATAAGGGATGGTCCACGTATTTAAATTTTAAAATTCCCTCTTTAAAATAACACCTTCTACCAGTTAAAACAGGTTTAAAACCGACAATTACTTCTTTTGATTCCTCATGATCCAAAAATATAGTGTCCAATATTTGGGGGTAACTGTTATTAATGAGTAAATAAAAAGGATCGGGAACGGTGACATTTATTTCTAGGGGTAGGGTGGACACATTTTTTATAACAATTGTTTCTAAAATGAGGGAGATTAAAAGGGAATAATGAAAAGAACAATAGAAAGGGTACTTTTTTTGCACACTGTTGGTCATAAATTAAAAAAAATGTTATTTAGAATTATTTACCCTTTAACTCATGCGATCTAAGATCCTGTTATGTGAATTTCGCACCTCATATATGGAATTTCAAATTACCAAATACATCAGAAATTGTTCAATTTGAAGTTTCAGTACCTCATTTATATTTTTTTTAAATATATTTTACTCATTTTTACCATTTTTATACCTAACTCCAATATTAATGCATTTTTACCTTGTAAAAATCTTTCAATACCATCAGGAGAAATACTGATATAAAAATCAACATTCGTTTTAGATATTTCAACAACTGGATCCACAAATTTTGCAAATAAAATGAAACTAATAATAATCTTTTTGTTCCTCTCATTTTGCAACAAGGCATGACAGTAAAAGTCTTCGTTTATATCGCCTTGTGTTTTGGAAATTCCTTCCAGATTCACCACAATTGTTTCTTGAGGACTCAAATCGATTGCATTCGGTTCGAATTTGAAAACTGACCTAAAATTATTTTCTTATCCATTAGGTTCATTATAATATGAGTAGATAAAAGAAATTTACGGGATCGTCATTTCTGGAAGTTCCTTTAAGTTTTTCAGAAATTTGTTACGGGACCACAGCATCTTATGAAATTTATTTCCTTTGTTTGTAAGCGAAACACTGAGTGAAACCTCTTTGTGGGTAAAATGCGTTCCGATATCGAATTCAGGATGCAATTTCGGTTCACAAAGAATGGATGTACCAACCCCAGTAGCTGAGATGTTTGCAGTTATGGTCTCACCATTTTCGATATTTATAAATAAAATGTCTTTATAAGTTTTTGGTATTGTTAAATAGGCTGATACAGTCAAACTTATGGTCGAGCTTGCCGAAATTTCCACCTCTATAGGTTTCACTTCGAATACAGATTTTTTGGATTGCTAAAAGTTTTCAGCAAAATTAGAATATCATTGTGAAAAAAAAATAATCGAGTGTACGCGAGGATTCCATACCATGGGAAAATCGTATATTTAGTAGAAGAATTAAAAAAAAAAAGATCTGATAACAAAACACAATTAAAAAAGGCAATACATATTGAAGTAAATGTCTCAATAAGAACAAGACGATTTATTGTTTTCAACTAGTCTTGAATTTTTTATCGTTTCTGTTATATTAGTTTCGGAAATAAAAGAGAGAGAGGAATATTTTTGACGATATTTTCGAAAAGAGAGCTACTAAAAAGTATAATTTCGTGCACCCTTTTTTCTTCCTTCAAGCACCTTTCTGCTAGCTTTTATGGTTTTGCTAAACCTAATAAAAAAAAACACAACCCTTTTAGGATTACCCTTATGTCTGTCCCTCTGTCTGTCTGTCTGCTACAGTCAATTTGCTCCAATTCAGTTAAAATTTAGAACACATATGACTTTTGCTGGTCAAAACATGGACTTGTGATTCAATTATAAAATCAATTTTAGGGAGCAAATTAAAAAAACAAAAAAAAAGAATTTTTGCAAACTATACGGTATTATACATAAGAAAAGGGAAAAATACACAAACCAAATAAACTGAAATGGAAGTCGGTACAGGAGAATCGTTTATTACAAACAAATTTTGCTCTGCAACCTCCAAAAGGGTAATTTTTCCAAAGTTTAAATTTTCAGGCTCTACTTCCAGAACCGGGCCTTGACCCAAGCAAGTAATGGTACAAATTTCTTTGGGATCATCGCCAAACGTAGTTCCCCTACAAGGGATACCAATTAATACCGAAGGACTACTATCAAGATGACACAATTTTTCTAATTTTTCTAAAAATTTAAAGCTTGAATTAGTAAAGGGTTTTCAAATTTTTAAGATTCGTTGAGTTTCCATTTATTTTTCTGTATTATCATTACGAGATTTATCATTAAAAATAATAATTAAATATTATTGTTAACAATTAAATATTTTTAAAAGCAATTAAAATTCTATGAACTTAACTATAAATTTTCATTGATATTGTAAAAAAAGACTTCTCAAAGATAATAAATTATAAATAAATACTGTAGTGACTTATAAACACATAAATGCGTTGAAATTTTTGATTTTCATGAAAATTATTCTTTATTATACTGGGAAGTTATTCGTGTGGGTCTCAAGGGTCGCTTTTTGTTGTATGTATTACCAAGTTTACAACCACATTCGTTTCAACCCCCTCAAAGGCAGAAGAGAGAACAAGATGCTCTGATATCTACGAGTATATCTGACGATCGATTAATAAATTTTGATTAAATCTGATAGATATCTGAATCTGAGAATATAATTATTAATAATATGGCCTTAGTTATGTCACAAAGTTGAAACTACAAAAAGTATTTAACTTTGTTAAGAAATATACCAAACAAGAAGTTTATTTTCTCCAACGTTCGTAGTACTTATAGTGAATTCGATCGATACTGTCGAATTGGGTTTAATAATTGTTCGAGTTATTGAACTTGTACACTCAACGTCGTCTTCCTCATTCTAAAAACGAAAGAAAATTCAAAATATTTCTAGACTTTTAGTTCAATATGAAATCATACCTCGAGTGGTAATAAATAAAAATATCCATAGAGTTCCGACTTGTTTTCCAATTGAATTGTCCTTTTATAAATGATATTAATAAAACAAAAAGAAATTTTTATTTCCGAGGGTGTCACCTCCAAAACGGGGGTCTGTGACTGATAATTTACCAGCAAAAATTTCATATGATCGTTACTCTTCCACATTCTCAGTTTCAACTTTGTAGTAAAGTTGCCTCTTTTATTTGATGTAAGAGTCAACTAAAAGTTTAATTAATTGTAGAAATATCATGTAGTGTTGAATAAAATGATTCTTTCACTTGCTTTTATTTTTTTAGCTGATGTAGGTTCCACAATCCCCTCTGAGGGTTCTATAATAAAATTCTTAGGGTTCCTTGCTGGTTCTGGTAACTCTTTATCAGTTATATCACATATACTAAGTGATTTTTCGAACCCGTCATTTTCTATTTCCAATTCATATTCGATGCCAATTTTGGCAGTGTTAATAAGTTTTATTTCGACACGTACAGGGTAACCTTATGATGTTAATTAATGGTTTAATAATGGCACAATTAAAAAATAATAATACGTATAATCTCACCAAAAGAAATTGTTCCAAAATCTAGAGATTCTAAATTGAAGTCTAATAACGGACAGAATATTTCACCCCTTAAAGGAATAGAAAAAATAATAAATAATTATTTGTAGTGAATATGACTCACATTAAAGCCACAGTTACAATATCTCCTGACTCCTCAATTTTAAACATAATCTCTTCAACAAACTTTCCTTCTTCGTCACTACTAAATTGCAAAGTTACCATGTTAATTTGTTTATGCTTTAATTCAATTTGGTTAGGATAACAACAAATCTTTCCCCCAAAATTAGTTGAATTTGGTATCCAACTGATCGTCCCATTTATAAATCCTTCAAATTATATTGTTATTTTATAAGAAAATTAAAATAATAGAATATTATTACCAATATTAGTGAATGTAATATCGTACTCGTGAATCATGCGCATATAAATACGATTTACATTTAATGACTCAACACAGGGGACAATATTTGGACCTAATCCGGTACCTTCCAGCATTAAAGGTAACCTCTGATCTAATCCTAACACATCGCAAAAGGCAACAGCTTTGAATGAATGTTTTTTATTAGGAATGAAAATTCCAGTTAACTCTATTGATGATTTAGGCCAAATTTCTCCTTCCTATGAATAATAATAAATCATAAGTCAAATTTTATTTTTTTACTTTAAAAAATGGACCCCAAATTTTGTATAAATTGTGATCGTATATCATACAAATTGAATAACTGAGAACAAGATATTTTAAGATTTTGCATCCTATGGAACTTTTGATTAAGAAGTTTCAAGCAATCTCGAACCAAAAAACATAAATTTTATTATGACGTGAAATCGTGTCAAGATCGATCTGAATTTGTCCTGATTAATTAATAAAATCAAGACAGAACTTTTGGGCTGAAACCATATTCTGACCAGGTCCAAGAAAATCAAAATAAAAACGAAAATATCATGGTAAGATTTTTTTGACTTCAAAGGTATAAGGTCTAAATCATTGTAGGACCGCATCAACTGTTACGTTCAACGTTTCGTCAACAGCGGCTGACATCTTCAGTTGAACTGTTTTATTAAAAAGAGCGAAGATTATGCATATCTCGACTATTGCTACAAGCCCGAATCTTCGTTTTACTAAGGTCAAAATCGGTTTCTATTAATGGATTGGGAATGACATTTTTCAGTTACAAAGAATTTAGTCAAGACCTTTTTTCCATAAGGATGGTGCGGGGTACAAACGAAAGTATGAAACTAAATGGAAAAAAATATTTCTGGAAACCCATAAATTCATAGAGAGAAGATACACCTAGTAGAAGGGTTAATGTGTATCTAATACTTTTTGCATTTGTTTTTGGTGAAGATAATTGATCATATGAAATGAGGCTTACAGATGGTATGAGTTGAAAATTGGGATGCGAAAAATCAAAATGTTCTTCATCTTCATACTCTTCAACTTCGTCTTTATAAATTCTTTCATAAATTAACGAATGGCCATGGTTGTCAACCACGTCATATTCTTCTAGTTTTCGAGACCTATACGACTCAAAAACTTTCATACTGTTATAAGCTTCTTTAATTTTCTTGGCTTCTTCGACATCTTCATAAAACTCGGTCCTTTTCCACTTAAACGAAACTTTTTGTTCTCCATCGTTGTACATTTGAAATGTTTTGTATGACTTCATTGTCATAAACGTGTCGTCAAAGCAAATTGTAGATTTTTCCAAGTGTACGTGTATTTTATACACTTGGCCTTTTAATTTAACACCAAATTTTTCACCGGTTTCGTAAGTTACAACTAAATGACTCTCAGCGTGTTGGACACTCCATGGTTTAAAAGTTATTTTAAAGCAGAAGATTTTGCCGGGTTCTACCGCACATTGTTCTGGATATACATAAAACGGAGGCTCAGTCTTCAAAGTAATTGTTGCATGCGCCAAACCCAAATTTTTTATGAAAATTGATTGAAAAGATTCTAATCTAACAGCCGTTTTTGGCATAGTTAATTCATCTGGTAAATCCAAAACTGGTCTGTGACGCAGAGCTATGAAGGTATATAAAACATTAGACTGTCCTACAAAAGGGTTTTCTTAACTTATTAATAATTAGCTGCAAAGGCCTTTTCTTTTTGAGATTCTCATAACATTCTCGAACGTTCTAAATCATTCTCGACAATTTGGGATATTCTAAACTATTCTAAATCATTCTTGAACATTCTAAATAATTATAATAAATAAATAAATGATCTTCTTAGAACATTCGAAAGGACCCTGCAGAAACACAATTTGTATATCTGCAGATTTTTGCAACTCATGCTTATCCATGTCCACCTACCACGACCAAACTCCCTTATTACTGAAGTCATAGGGGCTATCTTTCACAAGAATTGGTTGACAAAGAATGACTATGGAGAAAAGTGAGGACTCATAGAAAATTCTACAAATTTGTGCTCTTCTGTAGAGCGTTTGAATAAAATGTGATTTTATTATGTAGATTGTTCATAAGGCTGAAGAACTAGGGTTTTTCTGGAAGCTGATAATTGGTAAGGTGTTTGTTTAACTTAATGGTGGAAATTTTAGTGAAAAAATACAAAAGAAAGAATAACTATTTTTGCATTCATAGACATGAGTGATGCACTGAAAAGAAACTGCTATTTTCAATAAAAAAAAAAACCAACGAGCAAAATTTTTTAATTCTAGTATAAAACCTTTATTTTAAAACTAGTCTAAGTCTTGGATTTTACTGAATCCTAAAAGTTAGAATCAATTTTGAAATGAAATTTTGTACAGAGGTAGGTAATACGTTATCGTTGGCTGCTTTTTATTTCAAAGCTTAACCTATAAGGACATAAAACAAGGGATGAAAGTTTGTATGGTGAATAAACATCTATTTGTAAATAATTTCTAACCTTCTTCTGCTACTGTTCAGTGCCCCATTCGCATTATGGTGGTAGATACCCTAGTGGATTCTAAGGAATTTGTATTTTAATTTTTTCATAATTTGGTAGATTTCCAAATTTTTAAATCACTCATCTGTATGCCATATTTAATCACAAGAAATCGTTTAATGGGAAGGGTTAGCTTTTGTGACGTAATTTTTATTAGGGGGTCGCTGAATGTGTAACTAAAGTGACGAAGGGAGAAGGAGGGGTGAAATTCTGAATGACGTATTTTATGGACGGTCCCCTACTGACATTGATTTCTAATGAAAAGCCCAAAAATGTTCCAGAATTTTTGAAAAGAGACTCATTAACAAGAAAATTTTCTACGGAGTGACAATGATGAACAAGCAAGGGAAAATATTCCAGAAGAAAGTTCAGAACGTTCGGGAAACTTCTAGAATTGTTCAAAATTTTCGGAAAAAAATACAAAATTCTTTCATGTAATTAAACTTAGATATACGTATGCCATACATTTAAGATAAATAGTTGAATCTTTTCTTTTGCAGCTAATTTTATACAATAAAAGATTCTGGTTTTAACATACCTATTACCGGTATTCTAATGCTTTCGGCTTCGGTAATAAAAGTTAGAAGATAGTAATAATCTTCCATTTCTTCGGCACAAAATTTTACCGTGTAATATTGGCTCATTCCGGGAGCGATTTTGGTTGTGTACATATTTGAAGAAACTGTCACTGTAAAATACCCTGAAGGTTCGCTAATATTTTTCAATGGTTTCGAAACCTTTAATAAATGTTTATAAAAGTTTAAACAAAAGTACCACTATATAATTATATGCAATATTTACATACTTCACAATTGTTTAAAAAGGACAATGTTGCAGAGTAGCTTATTCCAGGGGTAAAGTTTTGAAAAATTATAGCGTGCGGAACCACTGTGAACGTGTTTAATTGTAACTCACAAAGGGGGTTGGGTCTTTTAATGATTTTGCTTAGTTTTTCAATTCTTTCTTCAGTAGATAATAACATTTCTGACTTATAAAATGATGGTTTGATCTAGAAACACGTGTAAGTATTCTTTTTTCTTTAATAGAATGCGTTTTTGGTTTAACTTACATATTTTTCGTTCTCATAATCGGCGTCGAAAAAATCACACAATACGCTTAAAATCTCCGAATTAACGGAAGCAGGTTTTTGAAGAAACTCAAGAAATTCCATTATTTTAAATATCACAAAGAAAAATACTTTGGCATTGTTATATAAAATTATAAATGACAAATTAGTGACACTAACGTTATTTCATGTAGGTACGTTATTTTGAAAGACATATTCGATTTTTAATTGGAAGAAAAAACAAATAATACTTTAATTATAATTCGGAAATATTAATTTATTTATTTACTATCTACTGTTTTTTATTTACTACCACCATCATTTTTAATTATAAGTTGTTTTTCTACATTAAAGAAACTAAAATTTTGTTATTTTAATTCCGCTCCAAAATCTATTCGTATTTCTTTTTTTTTTTTTTAAAGTATTGAGCTTTTTAAACTCTCAAAGTGAATATTTACGTGTATGAATATTTAAAACGCGAGTGAAATTTTGCAACATCACTGTATTTCCTATTCAGGTAACTATAACTTTATTTTAATTCTTTCTAAATTCTACATAGACCATCAAAAATTTCATATTTTTAGGGTTCCATATGCCCGAATGGAAAAACGAACCCTTATGTATCTGGTAAGTATTGTAGCGAATACGAGCATGCTAGCCTAGCTTGACTAGCCGCGGCCGGTTTCGGCAGTGCGTGCGTCGTGTTTGTAAACGTGTGTCTCGTACCTGCCTTCCAAGAAAGCAATGAAGCGGTTCGCAGAAATATAAACAACTTTTTTATATATAAATTGTTATTCCTGTACATTTAGTCTTGCAAATAAATTTAATAAATCCACAAACACTACAGTATTATTAACTATGTATCCATTAAAAAAATTGCAACTAAATTATTGAAAAGCATAATTTGCCATGTTAACTAATTAAAAGAAAAGATTTAAAGGTTTAAATAATCAAATAATTTATTTGTTGGGAAAATTACAAATTAATATTTTATATTTTAGTGTAGGTACATTAAAATTATGAAACGATATTAAAAGTTACTTTCTATATAAATGGTTTACATAATGCAATAGTATGATCGAATCCACAACTCACATTCTTCACGAGCCCAGATAAACAAACCTTAAAAAAATATTGAAGAAAATATGAATATTTACTGGGTGGCTTATAATTACTGCTACCGTAATAAAAATCAACATCTACCTTAAAAGGAAATGGCTGATCCTTTTCGTGACCCAAACCAAGACATCCACTTCTGTTTCGCCCCCACATATACAAATTACCATAATTAGTAATAGCAGCCGCATGTCCTATACCAGCCCTAATTTTTATAACTTTGCTATCTGACTGAAATTCATTTTTGCCAAACAAAGTTTCAGGTAATCGAATTAGCTTTCTTGAATATTGAACTTCAGGACCCGCCCCTAAAAGGCCGTAACCCCAAGAGAATACTTGACCATCCTCTAGACAAAATCACCAATTTAGTAACAAAAAATTAAAGTATGCACAATGTTACTGTTACCATTTAAAACCATACAAAATGAGCCCCCCGCAGCTACATCCACTATTTTCCCAAGACCTTTACATTTTTCAATAAACGTTGCATTACAAACTTGCTGTGAGTCGTCAGGAGTATCCATCTGTGCATATTCTGTATTTCCCCATCCGAAAACGTCCCCTTTATCTTTAAAAAGAATGAAGTTAGAAGAAAAACTTCAAGAGACAGATAAAATATTTACCATTAACAGCTAAAACGAAATCAGACCTCCCAGATACTTTTATTATATTTTCATTTGCTATATCGCCCAAAACACGTGTAAAACGCGATTCTGAATTAAAATGGCCTAAGCCAGTTTGACCATCAGCTCCCCAACCACACGAATATACTTGACCATTTTCAGTTAAAATTAAACTACAATATTAATTTATTGTGATAAATTATATTTGCTTTTACTCTATGAAAATTGATTAAAAAGTTAATAATATACTTCTATATCATTCTGGAATGATGTAGAAGATTCTCAAAAATTCTGGAACATTCTAAATCATTCTCGAAAAAAACTGGAACATACCAGATCATTTTCTAACATTCTAAATGTTTCTCAAAAAATCTACAACTTTTAGATCATTCCTAAACATTCTAAATCAAAATAAAAAAATCTGGAATGTCTTTAGACAATGATCAAACATTCCAAATCATTCTGGGAATATCCCTGCGTTATATTAGATCATTTTCGAAAAATTTAGTTTCTGTAAATCGTTTGGGAATATTCCAATTAATCCTTAAAAAACATTCTCGAACATTTTATATCATTCTCAAACAATCGAGGGCTATAATAAATTTAAAAATTTTCCTAAAATAAAATGCTTTCAGGCTATTAGCCCTAAAAGGTTAAGCCACAAAAAGGCTCGGGATTTTCCCTATCCTAGTATATAACTTATCCTATAGATGGCAGCCAAATAAAGTAAAAGTAAACAAAGCCCCTGTATATCACACAGAACTTTTAATTATAAAGTCTAACTTTATTATAATCAAACAATTTAAAAATTTTGTACCTATGGTCTTGTCCACAACCAATGTCTTTTATCCTTTCATCAACATTGCTAATTTTATGGACATAATGGTTATTAATATAATCTTCATTAGCTATCACTTTTCTGCCACACTGGCCATAAGAATTATTCCCAAAACTAAACAACCCTTCAGTGGTCAAGACCAAAGTGTGTGCTCTTCCAGCTGCAATTCTATTAACTCGTGTTTTCTTTTCTTTTAATGGTAAATGAATGGGTACCGGAGAGAATAATATTTCAAGGGGTTTATTCAGACGAATAGAATGGTAACCTATTTGAGAATCTGAATTAAGACCTGTACCATATAGCCTACAATTATCGTCGTCTGGGTTCACAGAAAATATGCTAAAACCAAAACCGCAGGTAACATTTGAAACCTAAAATAACACTTTTAACGAATAGCTTTAGTGTGCATTAAACACGAAACCTCATGTTTTTCAGCGAAAAAAAGGCGCTTGGGATACTTAATGGATGATATATTGTGAAATTTTTCTTGCTCTTTCTTCTGGGGGACGCCTAAAGCCCCAGTCTCTCGACATCCCCATACAAATATTCTGTTATATGATGCCTTACTAACCCCATAATCAAAAACTAAAAGAATCAGTAATTCTACAAGTATGAACTACTTTATGAAGTAAAATACCTGGCAATTTCTTTGCATCTTCATGATTTACAGGATATTTTCGTTTTACAGCATAACCTCTGATTTGATTAAAAAGCTGTTTCTTTATAGACATGTTGATTTTTTAGCACTTTATGCTAATGAATCCTAATTTAAAATTACTGCACATTAATTTAACGTAAGTAAACTTGTTTTAATTTGGGTTTGCAATGTAAATTTTTAACTTTCTTCGCATTTATCCTAAGGTTATGTGTTATGTTTACATTTTGTTGGTTAATAAGGTTAGAACGGTTAGAACTCAACTAAAAACGAACTTTTTCGAATTATATTAAGCATTAAAGCATTAATAAAAACGCGACAGTGCTGATAAATGTTTCTGTAAAAAATATAAACTTCATTGGCATGTTTTTTAAGGGGTTCAAGATCGTCCGACATCTAACGAGATTAAAAAGGGGCCCCCCTTGTACTCAGTTTTATGTAGTTAACCAGTTGTGCACAACATCAAAACCTGATTTCGATTTGAAGGTAGATAGCGTATCATTGACAAAATTCCTAAATCACATTGAAGAGAAATACAATTATAAGGATAATGTTTTAAATCTGAATGAACAAAAGTTAAAACCGATCCTTCATCTACTATTTCAGAGAAAAGACATTATTAATGATTTAACTAACCTAAAGGAGCTACTGCAAGATAGTGACAAAGATCTTCAACAACTAGCTGAGACAGAGAAGCAACTATTTGAAGAAAAAGTTAGAACAATCGACAACAAAATAATTGAAGCATTATTAGATATGCATGGAGAGTCTCATTGCAATGCTATCATGTTAGAAGTGAATGCTGGCGTTGGTGGTCAAGAGGCAATGATGTTTGCCAGTGAATTATTCAATATGTATTCCAATTTTTGTTCGTACAAAGGATGGAGTTTTGAAGTAACAGAATATACTACAACAGACTTAGAAGGCTGCAGACATGCTTCTGCAATGATCGAAGGGGATTCAGTCTACAGTCATTTAATTCACGAAGCAGGAGTTCACAGGGTACAACGTGTACCAATTACTGAAAAATCGGGGCGCATCCACACCAGCACAGCTTCAGTTTTAGTATTACCTCAACCGAATGAAATACAAATACATATTAACAACAGCGATTTGAGGATAGAGACTAAAAGGGCGACAGGGGCGGGGGGGCAACACGTGAACACCACTGACAGTGCAGTAAGGATAACGCATTTGCCAACTGGAATTAGTACAGAATGTCAAATTGATAGATCTCAGATAAAAAATCGACAGATTGCTATGCAAAAACTGAGGACATTACTTTATAATCAGCAGTTGGATAAGCAAGTAGCAGAAATTGAGAAAACTAGGAAGACTCAAGTGAAATCTAATTTTCGAAACGAACGAATACGTACTTATAATTTCGGTCAAGATCGAATAACTGACCACAGATTGCAAGGCTGCAATTACCACAACATTGAAGTGTTTCTTGATGGAGGAGAACCGCTAGAAAGTTTAATAAAAAAAATAGATGATGCTAATAAACTACAGAGACTGTTAGATACTATTGATAAATTTCAAACCAGTTGATTTATATTGATTTTTGTTAAAATTAGATGTAATATATAACTATAGAAATTAATTTTTGTTTAATTTTAAAGAATTGACCGTTAGGTGCTAAAATGAAAGTAAATGCGAAAGTAAAATTATTGATAAACAAATTTTACTGAATATTTATCTCATAAATAATCGTTTTCGAAAAATTTTAAAATATACCGAAACGTTCTACACCGTTCAGGAACTACACTGGACATTTAAAAAGTTCATGCAAATTCAACTTTCTGAATAATTCAAAAAAAACTTATCACTCTCTGACGCACCTTAACTAAACGCACTTATTATGAAAAGGAGGCTGAAGGCTATCAGTCAATACAACCGCAAGTTGTGTCAGTGAAGAAAAGTAAGGATCTACAGAAAATCCTCTGTTTTTTAAAATGTAATATATTGATTTTAATTAATTGAACATTGTACTATTAAAAATTAATTACAATGTACGATATTTAAGAAATATATAAAACAATTTGAGTGTAAAATGTATAAACAAAAGGAACGAATGATAATAAAACATTTCATATGAATGTAGCAACAAAAAAATAATGTAAAAATATAATAAATCTAATAAAACATATATCGCATTCCTTGTGAAACGTGATGAAATAATTATAAAAATCATTCAATGAATAATAAGCACCGGATGTTTCACTAAATTTTTTTCTTCTTAATAATGAATGCATGAGAAAGTATTGTTAACTAATTCAATAAAAATTTTAGTGAAACTTCTTAGTGTTTGTAATTCATTGAAAGTTTTACCAAACATATGTGTATGGTTAAAAGTAATGCATAACAATAATTGTTTGCAACAAAAATTAGAAATAAATATATATATATATAAGCAATTGAATTACTTATAAATTTAAAATTACCTAATTTATTATTTTACCCTAAAAAGGCAAAAAATAAAACCGCTAAAATACAAAAATATGACTTCTAATTACACTTTAGATTATTTTCTCTTTGTAATGGCAACTACAAATTAATTTTACTATTTTACAATATATTTATGAAATCTTATTAATAATTCGTGTTTCAAATTCAGATTTTATTTATATAAAATTCAAGGTAGGTACTTCATATTCTACGTTATAGTGGTTCTAACTTAAAAGTTTTCGATATGTAACAGACGGATTTCTGACAATTACTTTTTTTAAAATTTGTACTAATAAATGTATGAGCGAAAATAATTCCTATATTTATTATTGCTTTTGGAAAAACTACACTACACATTATTCTTGACCTTTGTGACGTAAAAATACTTTTATAGGACTCACTCAAAACTTATCTTACTTTTATCTTTTTTTAAAATATATTATCTTTAACTTTTCCCAACTTGAATAGAAGTTTAAATATGTACATAAAAAAGATTTGTACAATAAATTAATTACTTAAAGCACAAAACAAGAAAGTGTAACGTTTAACAAGGCCATTGTCACGTAAACAAATAGAAACATAAAATAGAAATGCAACCACATTTCAGGCAATTTCTTTTATACTGCAGTGTATCGTTTCGAGAAAGAAATACAGTACAGTACAGGGCTATATTAAACAGTAAGTTGAACGCCGTGAGTGAAAATTAACTAGAATTTAGATTCAACACCAACAGCTCTAAAAAGGGTCTTATAGTTGCAATTAGTTATTGAGGTATGTTTAAAAATTCCAAAAAACAATTGGATTTATTACTCGAAAACTATAACATATGAAGATTTCCCTGGAATTATTAAGTAAACGGTTAACTTACAGTAAATTCGACTTTGCCTGGGACACAATTATCATATTTTTTGTCGATGGCCTTTAAAATAAATTTGTCAGTCTAATTTAACCATTATCACATCAATTAATCGTAGCTTTTTCCTGCAATATTTGCTGGTAACAAGCCTACAATAAAACGTTTCTTTAAGCATTCTGAAACACTCAACAAACTCCAATATATAATAATACCTTTAGAGTGGTGAACATTATACCTAATTCCCCGTTTTCCAAATTTAGTTCAACAAAATCTTCTATAAACTGAATTTCAGAGCCTAACTGTAAAATCCTTGCCCTAACCACAATATACATAAAAACAGGAAAGAGATCGTCCATGTTCCATTTGTAATCCTCCCCTAAATGACTTTGAACTACGCTAGTGGCTTTTTGGAATGTTTCCCTAATGACTAGAACTTTTTCAAATGGTGAAAATGTTGTTTTTATTGATTGTAAAGTCTCGATCGGTTCTAAAAAAACTGTGTCTTTAACTGAAGTTGACAAAAGGGGACCTGAATCTTGGACGCCAAAAAATCGTCTACAAAAAAGTAAACGACAATACAATTTTGAAATTATTGTTCCAATAAATGGCTTTACTTATCGACGGACAAGAACACCATCAACGAATAGTCAGGTTGCTTATTCCACTCTACTAATCTTTTCCAATACTGTAAATCTTGAGCGTCATTTTGTAAAGTATACAAAATAAATAACGACGAGTGCATTTTAGGTAATACAATGGGATGAAGAAGTGTTTGATAGCTTGCAATCTCACTGTAAAACCGAATTATAATTATCAATTAAAAAATATTCGTAAGGACGTGGATCACATTATTCGTACTCTACAAGAATTTGTTGACCAACAACTCTTTTGCTATCTGATGGGCATTAGCATTATCTTACTCGACTTGGCAAGGCTTCAAAATTGTTTACATTTTTGATTTTCAGGTCTTACCTATCATCGTTTCCTAATACTGTTTGTCCCTTGTAAGGTGGCAGAGCAGGAAACATAAAAAGGATAATTTCATATATCCGCCGTAAAATGGAATGTAATTCTAACACTGCGTGCTTCAGTAATAAAGGATGCGCCCTTAATCCACCATAAGACGTGTTGTACGCAGCAGTTAAATCGTTTAGTAAGCTGTATAATGGGTGATGAAGGTTTTCAAAAGCCTACAAATGTCTGCTGAAATTTTTCTTTTCCTTACGTAGTTTATTTTTACCTTCGTTAAGTAGCTCCTAATTTCGTTAAAACTATTTTTGTCAATCTTATCCATTCCAAATTGAGGTATTGTGTCTAAATTATTAAGACTGTTACACTGCCACTGATCCTTTTCCCTTTTAATAGCGTTCCTGTAGGAATTGGATAGTCTAATGGCTACATTTTGCCATACCTTTTGCGTATCCACTGATTTGGTACAAAAATCTGTCATTCCCAAAGTTTGATAGCAATGCCGAAACAATACTATCCACTTGTCCTCTGAGGATACACAATTTTTTCCGAAACTCTTCGGTTCCATACCTGCGTCGTTTTGTGTTGCTTTAAGTATACTTAACGTCCCGTTACTTATTTTTAAACCGTCGGCCAATGATCCTGTCAACTGACCGACGATGGTGTGACCTGAATTTAGGGTCAGTCTCCCTTTACCGTTAAATTGACCGACTCCTTTAAAATCACCCTCATAGTGGGTACCATCTTCGAGTATCATCAGACCATTTCCCTTTAGAAATATTTCTTTTCTTATTTAATAAATTATATTTTAATACTGTGATTGTAGTTGGAATGGTTTAAGTATATTAAAACTAAATGGAAAATTACTATTTACCGTGAAAACGCCTTGATTAAATATGCCCTCGTAATAAACCCCATCGGAAGTTACGATAATTCCGTTTCCATGTTTTTTATTATCGGACCATTTTCCAAGGTATTTTTCACCAGTTACAATATTATCGCATATTCCGTAACCTTTTTTGACTCCATTGATCCATTCACCAATGTATACAGACGCTGTAGCGGACATAAAATGCCCCTGTTGAAAACAACCGTGGCCGTGTGGCAAACCATCTTTAAAATATCCTTTGTAAACGTCCCCATTTGTGTATTTAAAAATACCGTATCCATTTTCTCTATTCTCTTTCCAAGATCCTTCGTAAACCCCTTAAAGGAAAGACCTGCACTGAGCTTTTTTCGAATTACTTAATGATAAATAAGGATACCTTTTGAAAAACTTGCATCAGAAGTAAAATAAGCAATAAAATGAGTTATATTTGAGTTCATGATACATAAATGTTATATAACTGGTTAAGTTGTAATATATTCAGTGTGAGATATTATAATGAAGAAACGTTTTATTACGTTATCTACTCATGTTTCGCTTTGGATATCTGAACAATAAGTACCTACTATTACATTACAAAACAAAATTTTGATTAGAAGCAGAAAATTCTGCTGCTGTATAAAAAAAAAATAAAGCACCTGTATTTGGTATTTCCATTTTTCCAAAACCAGAAATGGTGTTGTTGTTAAATTGGCCGTAATATTTTCTACCATCAGTCCATTCTATTTTGCCTTTCCCTTGCATTTTGGCATCGGACCATCGCCCTGAATATTTGGCACTTTTGAAAAATCCAGGTTTAGTAAAGGAATAGTCGGCATTCCTAACATTAGGAACGTTGATACTATTTAATTTATTCAAAGCAGTTTTTATAGCGTTTTGTAAAGCATGTAACCATTTCGATTTTTCCTCCAGTTCATAAGCAACCAAAACGAAACGATCTTCGGGTGTTTTCAAAAGAATTTTATACTCTGTTTCGTTTTCGTCCTGCACTGCTTCCACCCAAATAATTTTCAAATCAAAGGATAAAACAATAGAGCCACTAATATATACGAAAATGTCCGATAGAAGGATGAACCAGTGTGATGAAAATCTGCTACCACCTTGGAGAAATATCGGATTCTTATGAGATTCGATAATAAGTTTCCTGTGAGGTTTTTTCAAATAATCCACTAATTTTGCACTTTCGTTCCAAAACTGGTTCGTCATTTCAGCTTTATTCTCGTTATCCTTTTCCTCTTCATAAATAGAAGTGAGTTTATTAATTATTTTCAGTTCCGTTGGATTATTTTCCACCGAAAGTAGTTTGTGTACAATTTCTTCGTAAATAAGAAATCTATCTTTTGGATATTTAAGTAATATCCTTATCAAGCTGAGATTGTTGATTTTCCCTTTATTTTTTAAAGAACTTATAATACTTGTTTTGTAAATAATTTGAGGTATTTCAAGGAGTTTCGTTAATAACTGCAGACCATCAATACTGATAATATCGTTTATTAAATTAAAATAATTTCTATATACTCCAATAAATTCCTCATTATGCTTAATTATGATCGATTCGGAATTTGGAATTTCTCCGTAACTACACTTTACAATCGAGGATAAATTGTTTGCTATTACATACATTAGTTCTAAATAAATAGAAGATAATTTTTCGTAAATGTCTACTTCTGTATATAGAAAATATTTCTTCTGTATTTGTTTGATGATAGTTGTATAAATGATTAAGAGATTTTCCAAAAAACAACTTTCTTCAACTATAACGCTATTTACATCTCTTTTCTCGTAATTTTTATCAAACAGTGTGAAACTGCTGCTAGAGAATAATTTCCCATTGGAAATTCCTTTCTCATTAACGGGAATTAATTCAATATCTTCAAAATTTATCAGAGTATCTATAATATCTTTGTAAAGGCTTTCTGAGTAGATGACTGCTGGTTTCCCTGTATTCTTCTTGTATGAACCCAAATAATATAAATTCCCTTTTGTAGATAATAAATTAGTGTGGTACTGGCCACACGAATTGTCTAAAATTCGCTCGTTTTCTAGTACTGAAAATACTTTAGGGGAACTTTGATCGGAATTATTTTCAAAAGAAATTTGATTTTGATCATTTTTACCCCAAAAAAATGCGCGACCGTCTACAGTTAAAGTCGCAATATGATAACTCCCTACAGAACACTTCACAGCTCCTATTTTTGAAAGTTTGGATATAATCATTGGATGTTCTCTTTTTATATTATCACCAGTTCCTAAAATTTTAGTAATATGCATATACATGTATAATTTAATCAACATTGATATTGAGAATGATCTAAAATGTACCAAATTTTTCAAAATGATATAAAATAAGGTAAATTTTTGATAATATACTTTGGAACGTTCAGAAATGATCTACAACATTCCATATCGTTTTTAGATAATGATTAAATGTTCAAGAATGATCTAGTGTTTCAAATACGTCAAGAATTGTCCAAAATGTCGCAGACTTTGCGAGAATGATAGAAAATGTTCTGATGTTTTCGAAAATGATTCAGAATGTTTGAGAATGATCTAGAAAGTTTCAGATCTTTGAAAGATGAACTGGAATGTTTCAAAATTTTCAAAAAGGTCTATAATGTTTTAGATATATAGTTTGGAATATTTATAATGATACAAAACGCTTCAGATTGTTCCAAACTTTTCCAAAATGATTTAGAATGTTCAAAAGTGATCTAAAGTGTTCTACATTAATGCAAATTAATCCGGGCCTTCGGTTTTATGCGTCAATAATAATTTGGAGGTACATTGTAGTTGGTATAAACTGATACAAATAAAATAGAAAACGAGGCTTGATTTCATCAAGAATATAATAAATTATTGTCTGGGCAATACTAGACATTGCAGCAAGTTTATCATAAAAATTGAAGAAAAAACCGCATATAAGTAACAAAAGAATACCTAGTTGACCATAGTTAACGTTTCCCCAAGTCCATACTTCACGATTTATGATTTCAGCTCCTTCCTTTAGAACTAGACCGTAATTTTCTTTCACTTCTATCTCTGACATGGTTTCTAAAGTTAAGATGCTTACTGATGATGAAACGTCATCAGTAGAGGTTAAAATCCAGTCATTATCCAAAGTGTTTTCAATATTATCTGTATCACTGCTTAAATGTTTGGAAAGAATTGCAACTTTATCACCTACACTTTTCACTTTTTCATACATCAAAGATGCGACATTTGTAACATTCTCCTTAAGGGCTTTGGTCTGAACATCAGTGTTTAAGTAATCTTCACTACTTGCAGATATCCAGGAAAACTGTTTCTTTAAAAAATCTTTAGCTGCTTCAGTGTTAGAGAAAACATGTTTAGCAACATTGTTATTATTCGATTTCAATATTTCATAAGTTTCTAAAGTCCTTTTATCACCCAATGAACTAGAAGAACTATTACTGCTCCTGTCTAAATCTGCATTTTCATCAAGAGTCTTTTCAAGTACTGTGTCTTGTATGACATCATTAACAGTACACATAGAACAATTTACATTTGACAAATTATATTCTGTGGAATCTTTTTCTAGTTCATGAGCACCAACTATGACAATAGCAAAATCCTTTCCTACACTAATATCAAACACTTTTCTTCCACTAAAAAATTCTACTTTCTTTGGAATGGCATTTGTGATGTTTATTTGGGGCATAGAACCAAAAGCCCATAACTGATCATTATTTGTAATTATCAACCCTCCAAAATCATTTACAGCTATACTTTTTGCTTTCGTTTTGTATTTCTTTGGAACCCCATGGCGACACACCTCACCTTCACTGATCAACAGAATCTCTTCGGAAACGACTAACTGTTTATTACATTTGTATGTACAACCATTTAAATCTATAATATACAGAACTTCTGCACAAGCATCGATATCCAAGCACAAAAATGCAGATTTTTTAAATTGTATGTAGGATTCTGCCCCCTGAGTTTCAAGATTGCCATAGTAAAGGTTATGTTTATTAGTCAAAATAAATAAGCACTCATCAATGTTAGTAAATTTAATTACGTTTTCCGTAGGAAATTCTATAATGTTTATTTCTTTTAAATTATTCCATAAATTTAAACTGTTACTCATTATCAATAATTATTTACAATAAATTTATAGGTTAGGGTCATTTTGATCACAGATAACATCAATATTCACGATCATAGAATGTACTACAAACCACAAAAATTAATTTCACTAATACGTTGAAAACTATATTAGTGCATTACAATTAATTTTTAAAAACCACAAAATGAAAATCAATTAAGTAAAATTGTTGGTTAATTGTTTCTATCCAAAAAAGTTTAAATATTTAAAATTTGATTAAACGGATAACAGGGACGGTTTTTTTAGCTACATTGGCTGCCCTTAATCAGCTAATAAACATACACCTTGGCAACGACCAATGAAAACAAGTAATCAGGTAATACAAACTAGAGTTTAAATGTCAGGTGTAACCGTCAATTTTAATCGTCCAATTTTACTGTTCTCATTCAATAATTTTGAAAAGTGGTAACGTGTAAGTGTTTGTGCAAAAATGGAAACAGAATCAGATGTACCAGGAGATACAACATCATTGTAAGTAGTTACAATAAATAAATATTTTAACTACTGATCAGAATAACGTTTTATACCCAAAGCACCCCCTCACAACTATTTATTTTTTGTTTATCTTTATAAAATAACTGTTTTGAATATCTAATATTTGCAAAACTAATGGTCGTACCTAAATAAATGATTTAATGTACATCTAAAGTGTAAATAATATAAAAAATAATAACCTGTACCTGCAATGTCGTAGGTTATGCCACAAAATTATCTTTACAAAGGTTATTTTTACTTGTTTTTAATTAATTTATCCAAGAAGTAATTACCACCTGATTTTATATTATTGACATTTTGTATATCAGTGATAAATTTTAAGCTCAGGAAGAAAATGAACAAATATTCATTATATTCAAATAGGTTATTACACCTGTTGACTGAAAGGGGCAAATGGGGCTCCACTGGCTGATTAAATTGATATTCTTTTTATTCATTATCACTTATATTTCAATATGTCTTATTTTATAAACTGTTACGAAGTTAAATACCAACTCATATTTAAGTAATGTAGAAAAAAAAGTTAAATTTATTAGTCATAGGTACTCCTCCAGGTCAAAATTTTCAAATTTTTCATTTTTGGATTCACGTTAATTCTGCCCAGAACTCAAAGTACTACTGACGTTTTGGTTTGTAAAATCACTTTTTTTTGTACGATTTTCTTATTATATTTTATTACATCCGAATAGGTATACAGGGCGTGCAGAACATGTAATAGTTCACATCTTCACAAAAAAAATTAATTAAATAGCTACAGAAATATAAATATTAAAGATGTGGATCTAAGAAATGCCCTCAAATCATCTATTGGATGATTGATTCATATTTATCGGTATTAAAAAAATGTATTGGAAATAATTTAAACCAAACGAAGACTTACCTCAGTTTTAGTGACCCATTGGGTAAATCCTTATTTGGTTTAATTTATCGATATATAGGGTGGTCCCTAAGTATGTTCCAAAGTGTCTCGGTTTTAAAATATAGGTTGTTAAAGTTACAGCAAAAAAAAAATGATGTTTGATGATATTTTGAAAATTCAGCGAGCTACTTCCGTGGTTGTAAGTGAGTAAAGTGTTACATTTTGCAACTATTCAAATGGTTTTAATTTTTGGAGCGATTTTGGTCTGGAGCCTCCTGTTTCTTTTTGATACGATGAACGGTTTTTGAGAAAAAAAAATCATTTTGCTACACGTATCTTCATTGGAATTTAAAGAGCAATTATTTATTTTTTGTTTAAGTTTAACCACTTCTTGTTGGTTTTGTTCGTTGAACTTTAAGGTGTACAGGATATCGTTTTGATTCAAAATTGTTTATAATTGAGGCTCCAGACCAAAATCGCTTTAAAATTTTTTTTGAAAAGACAGATAGAGGGTGTAGGTAAGTGCGGAAGGGGGGGTGTAAAAAGGGCGCAAACATTTGGATGTCCAAATGTATTTTTTTTAAATAAATATTGTAAAAAAACTTTGTTAAAAAAACTTTGGAGCGATTTTAGTCTGGAACCCTAATCTTAAACGTAATTCGTAGGTACCATATGGGTCGTTAATAAATTGATCGGTGTTAAAGTGCGCATTTTAGGAAAACAATTGATTAGTGTTTAAAACAGATTAATCACTTTTTATGATGGATGATGAAAAAAAATCATCCACCCAAACACACATTTATTAAACCATTGCTGTTAGTTTTTCGTATTGGACTTGCTGATTGTAAGTTTGTAAAATTTACTAGAGCCCACGTGCATTTTGAAATCGATAGTAGGAAAGCGTCGCGACGATCTACGACACGACGTCCTCGTCGCTCGTTTATTTGTCCGCAATTTAGCGCGTGCTGCTAAACGGATCAGAGCTATAGGTTGCGCGTCGTCTGCAGACGCACATACAAATTTATCTCAAAGCGGGAGCTGGTACAGCTGCTGTACATTCATCTGTTTATCTCCTCATTTTCGTAGCATCCGTCGTACGGTTGATGTAGAAGTTGTGAACAAGTGTGCGTTTCTTTTTGGGGGGTGCGCGGGAGTATAATCTAATTATCGCGTTTGTTTTTTCTTAATAATAGTGACGTTACAACAAAATGAATAAATAAAGAATTGTAATTATTATAGTCGCTGTTTTTTAATATGAACGATTTTTACGTGCTGCATTGGAGGTGATAATAAATTGACGTTTAAAAAATGCTTGGTCCTTTAAGGTAGCATGTGATCAGGACGAAATATTTTTGATTTTGTAAATATTGATAAAAAAAATCTGTAAATAAATAAGTGTCTACGTGTGATACATGTACTGTTAGCAATGCCGTTTTTTAAGTTTCCTGGATCACAAAGTCCTCCCAGGAGGCTGCTAATACAACCCTCTCCTACTAGTCCTTTTTGGTAAGTTGATACGCAAAAATATTCTACGTGTAATTTCATAAATTCGTTAATTTGTTTTGATCAATAAACATTTCTAATACTTTTAGTAAGTATTTTAGTGTTTTCTAATAATTATTTATCATTTAAAAATTTCTATTTTAATATAATTGATTATTCCTGCTTATAGTTAGAAAAGTCTGCTCTATTGTGATTATTTTTATAGAAAATGCAAGATATTAGTCCACCTTTTTTCCTCCATTAAATATTTATCTACTTTTTTATTTAGAATTTGTTGCTGTCATTTGTTGGTGTCATTCAGATAAATAAATACTTTTTTATCAAATATTAAATTAAAATTAGGTAATTTATATTAAGTAAAGCACCTAAGAGTTACTTTCTTAATTTCAATAAATTCAATTGAGTAGTAAGTATAATGTCTACAATAATTCTGTAACGAATATCAACTTTACGTGGTAACTGTTGATAATTTCTTATCTTTTTCCTCGACCGTGATTCAATAAAATGTAAACGAAAGTTTGAGATTATAATATGATGTCAATATTCTTACAATTGTCCGTTTCTGTTTTCCCCATAAAAATATATTTAGTATAAGTGGAAATTGAGCGAGCACAGGGTTTTTCCTAAAATTATTTGGTCATTAATGGTAATATTTCAATATTTAGTGGATATTTTTGCAGAAGTAATTAGCAAAATTTAAATTTCTTGTAAACAGGGTTATAGTGTTGTGTGATGAAATCAAATCAAAACATCCCTAAAATTAATCTTTTGTTTGTTAACTTCTGCCCTTATCAATGTCCCAAATATTATAATTCTTAGTACTTACTTGACTGTTTATTTTCGAATTTAACGTTTACTAATGTCAATAAGGAAATAAGTGATTAAGTTCATCTACACAGATATGTCTTTATATCGACGTTTAATACTATGTAAATAACAATTTCAATATTAGTATAGGTACATAAATACGATTCTATTTATATTCTTATTTTCAAAATTTTGTATTCTTTGGCATATAAATTTTAAACATTTTTTTATAGGTACGTTTCCTATAAAAAATTGTGTCGTACTTTTAGTTAATGAATAACGCTTGTGTTCAGTGTATTTGCGCTTTGGTAGTGCCATCCATCACGTTTTATTAGAGCGAAATTAGTCATAATAAATTGGTTTAATTCCCTCGTCTGGCATACCATATTGCTAAACGTACTTTTAAGGTATTAAAACTAACACGGAAGAAATATAATTTCATATGCCAAATTTCATGTTGCATTTTGTACTCCATTTTTGCTTTTATTACGTCAATAAAAATACAAATAAACGATTATAAAAAATTAATGTTTTTACAGATGTTCGTTGCTCATGATAGAGAGTCTGTAAAAATGGGGTTTTTGCACTTATTTAATATGGACACAATTTACATCATCACAAAACTATTTTTTGTTAAATTACCTAAATAAAAAACAGAAATACCTATCAGAGTGAAATTTTGATTAAAAAAAAATCGGTGGATTCAAGTTTATATTTATTTCAAGTTTTATTATGAGATGTCATTGTAAATATCGACAACCCCTTTACATATTTTAACGACAACTGCTCATAGTATTTTCCTCCTTTTTTAGTAATCCCAGTTCTGACAAATCAAAAAATTATTCCTGGACGTGGGGGCTTTTTTTTATAAATCTTCAACCCTATTTGCAATTACAATTAAAATATAATCCAATTAATATTTAATGGTCATTTCAACAGTGAATCAAAACAAATACTTTTTTCTAAAATTATTTAAAGTATTATATAAGTGAAATTCTGTATCAGAATGTAGTGCTTTATGTTTCCTGTTTTATTAAATTATGTATCCAATTTTTTATGAAGTATTTTGAGTAAGAAACTCAAAATCCATTATTTTATAACACGAAGTACCATATGTATTTCTATAAAAAGCCCATACCTCGAAGTAGCATGAAAAATCGTATAAAACATTTTTTGAGTTAATTCTTGCAAAAAAAAAACAACCCTTGGAAAAAGGGGACACGAAAAAGCGCCAAAGTATTAATTGCGAACGTATATAGAGGCAAATTTCTGTTTTGTCTGGGCCAAGGTGTCTCGACAAAATCTATCTTTTATTTTACATGTATCTATGTATATAATTTCAAATATAACCGTGTAATGTTGGCTAAAGCCCAGAGGGAACCATTGCTTATTTTCTTGTACTGTCGTTGTACACCGTCACTGAAGTCTTTTTTTCATTTCTTCTTTACATTGAAAGACTGTGACAGTGTGACAATGTGACAATGCAAAAGGACGCTCGTAAAGATCCTAGTAATTTAATATGACATAATAGAAAAGCTACGAAATATTTACATGAAAGAAAAAAGAATTTTTGAAGTTAAAACTTTTTTAGGCGCCTTATGCGATTTTTAGTAGGGTATAAAAATGTAGATTCGCAAGACTAGTCGGCCGTCACCAACAGACCGATAGCGTTCCAACGCTAGACTAGTGCATCCACACACACACCCGTGAGGAGGTCTCTGTACAAGTTTACATATTGCAATCTATAAAGGGATTACCGATTAGAATAAACAATATGTATATGCAGTCTAACGAAGTGCTCATTATTTATGTATTTATTTATTCAATTATTATTTTAATCGTTGTAGCGTCACTGCAGTGCAAAAGTGAATATTAAATATATTAATACTTATAAATAAATAACAAACAAAACATTTAGGCATTTTCTAATATTTTCACTTTTCGTATCGATATTTGCTTTTAGAAATGTTTTTCTAATAGTTTTCATAATATTTTTGTCGCGCATTTTAAAATTTAAAGTTCTATAAAATATTATAATTATTTGAAAAATGTGTACACTCAAAATTTTATACAATAAGCGTACAAGGGATAATTATGTAAGTATACCTGGTTTTGGTCAACTATAAGTAGAGAAACTACATACAGGGTGTCCCCTCTCAATTGGAAAAACTTCTAGGGCATATTGAGGAACCATAGACAAGCAGTTTGAGATATTAGACTGATGTCCGGAAGTGCATGGTTTTCAAAATACAGGGTGTCAAAGTTTTTTTTCAAAAAACTTTTTTTTTATCAATATCTCAAAGGCACGTTGACCGATTTTCTTGAAATTCGCTGGTGATGTAAGCTTTAATAAGACGCTCAGTTAGCACTAATTAAATGGTAATTATTACTTCCAGTGGCGCCCCGGGGGACAGTGTCACGAATAAAAATGACAAAAAAATGTACGCCACTGACTTTTTTTGAAAATTTTATATTTTTTAGAAAGCTCAGTTAAAAGTACAACTTGCCTTTGAGATATTGATAAAAAAAAAGTTTTTTGAAAAAAACTTTGACACCCTGTATTTTGAAAACCATGCACTTCCGGACATCAGTCTAATATCTCAAACTGCTTGTCTATGGTTCCTCAATATGCCCTAGAAGTTTTTTCCAATTGAGAGGGGACACCCTGTATATCAGAAAAGTAGAGGAAATTGTTCTAGTTTATTTTTAATTTAAATTTGATATTGAATATAGAACTTTCAACAGTAATTTAGACTATTTTAGAAACTCTTTCCTATTTCTCGCGAAATCATTTTAATTGCAAAAATAATTATAATTATTTAAATTAACAAATACATATAATAAAATCGTATTTTTTAATAATTATGAATATTATTATAACGGAAATGATTTTGCGAAAAATAGAAGAATAGTCTGCTTTTATCAGGAATACGAAATAAAATCATTTTTAATTGGGTTTTTAAAAATAGTCTAAAATTCTTGGCACTGAAATTTTCGCTTGTAATACGAGATTATGAAAATAATAGAAAGTTAAAAAAGATTGCCTATAATGAAAAGGTGGAGGCACAAAACCCTTTTGGCTTTATCTATTTAACCTAATGTAAATTAATAGTAAAAAATATGCGGATTTTGATTGAAGATTTTGTTTTTTTTTTCAAACCATACATACAAAACGACTATTGAAGTACTGAAGTTTCATAAATAGTTGTCTGCATGTCACTTCTTTATACGCGTCTATTTTAGAATCATGTTTGACCTAAATTCACGTATCAAATGCAGGTCATACTGACCATGTGGGTGTTTATTATTTTTTTTCGTAAAAACTCATCAAACGTGTCAAATGTCTAAAAAGCTAATTGCGAAAATTCGAAGGATAATGTTATGATATTTGTTATTATTTATTATTATTAGTGTTCCTAAGGCATTTACATTTTTATTTAGACAGGACAGCGTGGGTTACGATTTGCACATGTGGGTGAATCCACAATGGTGTGTGTTTGTATATACGCAGTTGTGATTTTAAGAATGTGCCTACAATAAAACAATTAATTATAAATGCAGATTATTTAATGCATACCAATTGTGATTTAATAAGTTACCTTTTATTGTTCCCTGTTATGTAGTCAATCTAACGCGGGTTACATATTACACAAATTAGGTCGACAGGTATAAATTATTCATCAAATATAGGACACATTTTCTTTTCACTTTTTTATATTTAGATTACTCCTGTTTTCAGAACGTTTTGATTGATCCATCGTTATAAGAATGGACTTCAAAATAATAGCGAAAATCCCGTTTGTTAAAAAGCATAAAAAAAAGTGAGATACCTAAATTAATTTTAATTTAATTACATAGTGCTTTTAATTATTTCTAATAATGGTTGACAAGTAATAAAATCAACATTTTAAGTAAAAATGATTTATATAACGATTAAAATGATTGTTTTTTACAATTTTCTAATCAAAATTTATTTTTTGAATTATGTATTTTCATTCAAAAATATCTATATTATTTTATATGAACATAAAATTTTTACTAATTAATTTTAATTAGTAATTTAATTGCATAACTACGTATTATAAAATAATATTTTAATTCTATGATTAAATCGTTTTAAATTGGCCCTATTTTAAATAACAGATGTATCTATTATTAGTAAATCGTTTTAAATAATTCGTATCCTTTAAAATTGAGCGTGTTTGTTTACTATCGTCTTACGCACTAACCTATTGGGTGACACAAAAGAAGAAGTGGGTTATGCTAATGAAAAGATTTGCTCTTTTGAATGCCCACGTACCCTTCTGTATGCTAGTTTATGCACAATTTGTTCGTATTATAAAAGGAAATGCGATAATTCTTATTGAAAATATTAAATCAGTGTTAGTCTTTTATATTAAGCTTCTGAATTCAATATTTTAACGTTCAACCGTGCAATACGAATGAGCGAACGCGTATTATTAATGCCTACCCCTCCTAAATTAGAAAAGGTAGTGGGCGAATCGTATGCATATGATGTGCGCCAGTTTAACAACGAACGAGATGGTGGAAAATATTCCAGCAATCAACGAATTTAGTCGAGCTAGGTCGAACTGGTTATAACGACATCGAAGGGACCACCCATTTTTGGTCGTAAAAACCGATAGTCGTAATGTTTTCGAGGCACAAAATAATTATTATTTAGTATTATTGAATGTGTAGGTATTTATAAATCAATAGATATTAATAGGAATTGTATAAAGTATGTTTTGGTGCGTCTTGTGTACATTTAAGTAACAAACTAACTGAAGAGATATGAGGAAACGATGGGCTTTGATTATACTGCATGCACGTGTATTTTGTTCCTGAGGATTGACTCGAAACGTTTGCTATCTTAATTGTCATTGATCATTATACATATTGTACTTGATCATTATACTGCCCCAGATGTGGATACTGTTACCTATTGAAATTGTTAATAAAACTACTGGTCGTTGTAACAGATATAATTCTCCCAAGATATTAGTTAAATGTGGTCGCTTAATGAGGTATGTCGTAATAAGCAACGTCGTAAAAAGCGTTATTTTTTATAAGGCGATCATATATCATTCGGCCTCGACCTATGATTATGGTAGATATAACCGGGATATCGTTTTAAGCGATGTCGTTGTAAACGGTTTTGACTTTATTTTAATTTAGGCAATGATTTTGTACTATTGGAGCAAATAAAATAAGTGATACCATGCGCTTCTTGTGCCAAGTTGCCGGTTCGAAATTTGAAAATGTCACATCGTCTTTCCGACGCGACTATAAAAAGCTTCGTTTATTACCCTCGCAATTAGTACGACCATTCGTAGCAGCGATAAAAAAGAAACGGAAATGAGCTCTTGGCTCTTCTCGAAAACGTGAAAGAAGAACCTTTACGTTACCAAAGAATGTATTATTATTACTGAGCAGTGTTCCATTCTCCTTTTCCTTTCTACGTTCACACTCATTCAAATGACACCAGGATGAAAAGAAAAGGATGCGCATAGGACAGGATAGGTGTACACATAATTTAAAAGCGAGGGGATGCTAAAAATATACGCCACTTGGCCGTAACGTACGTTTGTCTCTCCCGTTTCCCGTGCGACACGTGACGTATCCAGAAAATCACCTCGATCGCTAGAACTGGATGACACATTTATTATTGCCGTTGTTTTTCCAAGTGAGCTTTCTTAAGAGCCAGTTTCACATTTGTATAGGTATATGAGAAATGAACGTCGGAATTGAGGCGTCCAATGTGGCCTTTGATGTGTCATTATATTTGGCTTTTGGCCGTTATGAAGCCCGTCTGTCTGGCAGGCCTGTTTCAAGGAAGTCCAAAATGCGAAATGAACGTTTGATAAATATCATCAAACCATTAGCTTGTCATATCCATTCGAATGGAAGCGATGACACAACTGCTTACTCCGGAAAAAGATTTTGGAAATACTTATTTTATTTTTACAAAAAAGTTAGTCGTTTATAATACTTCCTCTAATCTTGAGTTAATTTTTGCATAGGTACCCCCCGAGAAACCACAACACCTAACGTATTGTAACTAAGTATTTCCTATAGCAATAATCTTACTTTTTCTTCTGTTCCTTTTTAGTTCTATTTCTGCCTCTAGCATGTCTAATTAGTCCTCCATATCACAGAAGGTACTATCATCCTTTTCCGGGCAACGGACGATTGCACGCAAGGGTCATAATAATTTTCAGGTAATCGATAATTACAGGACAATTGCATGTACGGCAGTTGTAATGTATGTATATACAGGGGGGTCCAAGTTTTCTATAGGGGAACTCGGTAACCACAAGACATACAAAAAAATTAATGGCGCATCCTCTGTCTTTTTTTTTATAGACAAACTTACGGGTGATTTAAAAAAAATACTATTGTCTTTCATTTTCTAGTCATAATAAAAATTTAAATTTTCGTGTTTTTGAAATATATCCACATCTTGGTTATTTGTTAAATTAGAAAAAAAAAACGACTTCCACATTCTTGAGGCACTTTTTCACGTAGAATACAATGACGTCGAAGCAAATTTTAAAAAATAATGCACTTTCGAGTTATAACACAAACTTGTCTTTTTTTAAAATGGGAATCATAGTTTGGCTATGCTTTAGTTTTAGTTAAAAATATTTTTCTCTCTTTTCATAGATAACATGTGGGGGTCCCTTTTGTTGTTTTTGTGTAGAATAAGAACAATAATCTATCAGATAATTGCTGCGTGCATTCGTCCTATACCCCCCTTTTCTATATTGACTACTATGTCGCCTTTCTGTTACTTTTTTAAATATGTACTTCATTTCTAATTTTTTTTTTCATAATATATTTTCGTCATTCACATACAGAACACCATATCATCTAACCCTTTCTTCTCTTAGAATCCGTATAAGAGAAGTCATTGAAACGTATAGGTACCTTTTCTGATTTCTTTTTGTTAAAAAGTTATTCGACTCCAAAACAGCCAAATCAGCCACTTTATTACAATTTTCTTCATGTGATAATTTTGGATGTTTGTTAAAATAAAAATTATTTTAGGCCTAATTTGAAAATGTATCACCTTTTCAAAAAGTGTATGAGCTTACTGATAAAAACAACCATTAAACAATTTATTGAAGTGATCCAAAAAGCTTTTAGTTTGTTTTTTGTACTTTTTTCGTATAAACAAACACCTAATAATTTTCTTTTTATCTTTTATGTCCATATGCTTTTTGGATTTAAGCCAGAGAACCTCGTGTTTTATGTCTTTAAGTCAAATTGATTATTGAAAATGCAACTATTTGCGTACACATGTTAGTGTTTAATCGTTTGGTATCGTAGTTTTGAGTGGCATTCACTTTTTTAGCCATTTGAAGTAACAGATTTCAATTAACTGGGATCGTAATTCTCAAATTGATTTGGTATTTTGGCATTTAACAGGTTTAATTTTTTTTGGTTTGAAAATGTCAACAGCGCAAGAACTTAAAAAAGCGAAAGGAAATTATTTTTAAAAACAAAATTGGGAGAATTACATTTATTTATTATTAACGTTTATCTACAATTTATTCGTCCATGTAGAATCATGTATTACTGTTGTTATGTAGAATAAAAATTGACAACATAAACATAACTTTTGAAATCGTTATTAATAGGTAATTTACTTTTTTTCTTTAAGATGGTCGTTCAGTCAATGGACCTTCCGTTAAAGAATGCGTTTGCAAAAATTAGTTTCCTATTGCATAACTTTTTCGTGTCATTTGAAAGCCAAATTAAAATTTTTTCGTCGTTAATAGTAGAAGAAGACTTCTATTTTCGTATGAATGGCTACCACCGTATCGTGAAGAAGCTCATCAATCATTCGCGGCTGACAATTTGTTGTTTTCCAAATTAATTTAGGCTTCAGGAAAGTCGAAATAAACGTTAGAGAGAATTCCTGGCGCTAAACGACGGACTTTGAGGTCCTTTTTTGTCAACTTAAACACGTCTAAAGTTAGAATGGCCGCTTATTTTGATCTGTTTATCGCCTCTTTTATTGTCAAAAATACTCGAAATATATAGGTCTCTTGGCGCAATCACGAACCGGTGAGAATGGATCTTAAATAAAATTTGTGCCAAAAATATTCGCTACAATATGTAAATTTCTTTCGATTTTCTTGGCATTTTTATAGTGTTTCTTAGGCCTTGAAATTTTCAAAAATTAAACAATTAAACACGGCAATACAAGTACTAATGATGTCATTATCGCGTTGGTACACATACTCATTGAAGACAAATAGGTATAAGAAATTATTGAAAATTTAGAAGCTCAAAAACACCTATAAACAAGCATATTTACTGAATTTTCTTTGCAATCAATTCTAATTTTTTATTTAATTTAGATACTACTTACCAGAAATGTCGTGTAGCTCTAACAAATTTAATTATTTAGCGATATTGGGTTTTTATATTCAAAATAAGTATTAAATATGTATTAATATTTAGATAAAATAGTATAACCAATACTTTGGCCAGCATCTCCCAATGAGATAGAAACGGTTTTTAAAAAATCCTGATGTTAATAAAGTTGCCAAACATTTCCGGTCCCAAACGGATGTATATATTTATAACCTCCATCAAGATGCTATTCGTTAAAGAGGACATACTTCCTGAGAAGGTCCTTCCGGGAGCGATATTGTTTCTTATCTTAAAAGCTTTTATTATTAAAAAAAACCTACGTGTTTTAAAAACTAAATTCTCACAGCTTTGTTACCGTCAATTTTTTTAATTTTTTTTTATTATAGATGAAATTTTTGATGTAAATTTTTATTTATAACTTTCGAATGTTCAATGTTATTACAATTCAAGAATTTCTTAACAAAATTTTTATAGGAATTTTATACCTTCAAAAAAAAAAATTGAGGAGAATTATACGAAGTAATACGAATATGAATAGCCCGGGACTACCCCTTGCGAGACCGCAACGCTAACGTAAAAAGTTTCACGGTAATTATACACAATAAATTACCCCCCCCCTTTCATTCCAAAAATTAATTAGCGCTTAAATTACAATTAAGATTTGATATGAAATTGAGTGAAAACTCAGTTTTGTTTATTTTCACCAGACACGTGTATATGTCAAACTGTAAAGTAAAATACTAACATTTTTATGATTTCTCCAGTTTGTTGATTAACATTTACATTCGCGTATGTTTAGTTTGATTAGAATAACTTTGTAGTGCAGGGCCACCTAGAAGCTGCGAGTTTACAGCTTTATTTACCCTGTAAAATTGTTTTTATTTTGGACTTCTTCCGTTGAAAACAGAAACTTGCTTGCTAATGTTGACAGCTGGATCTTAATCGTTCCCTACACGTACGTACGTATGTAGGTATACTAAGAAAGTTAAAACATTTGTCGTTTTATTTTATTTTTTCGCCGTTTTTAGTAAGCCTGTTTGCTTATTTAACACGTTCGTTGAATAATTTTCAAAACACGAGAACGTTTAGAAAAATCTCAGTTCCACGTCTGTTTAATGACGTAGAAATGATGACTGCGTTAAATGTTTTGAATTATTGATATTTTTATATAAAAAATAACACAAAAAATTTGCTACGACTAGTATAGATACTTAATAAAAAAACTTCTATTAAGTACAAAATAATAAAATTAATTGGAGATGTGACTTCTAAACTAAACAAAATGTCATGTAACGCGGTCAGTTCCTTCCCTCGAAATTGTTTAAAGTGAGTCTATAATTATATATATTTTTTCTGTTAATTCATAATTTTTTAAAAGCCGGATATGTTCGTTAAATGTCGCAATTTATTCTCCGTAGTCTCTAATTAAAACTTTTAGATGCCATAAAACACAAGATTTGAATTGTTGCCAATTAGACTTAACATAAATTTTAACTCGTCTCCATTTTATTATGTTTTCTATTTGTTTTCTGATTGTGTAAACACGAAGGTAACAAAGGAAGAACTTTGCAAAATATTTGCAAATTTGTAATTTTGTAATATATCTACTACTCCTACCCTTTCAATTTCGTTCCATAAGAGCGAGTTTTAAAGTATGAAGGAAACTAATAATAAAACGAATTCTCATAAAATCGAGTACCTATGAGCAAACGTTTTTTAAGTTTTTAGAGATTAGTTTAGTTCTATTTTAAGATGTTAAAAGTACATTTAATTACTTTACAACATCTGTTTTACGTTAATTAACGCTGCAACTTGTTTTTTTTTGTTGTTTCAGCACAAGTCCTAGCCAGTTACAGGAGGTCACATTGGATCCTGATTCGACAACATTTACTTGTAAGTTTTTTATTTCTAGATAGCTTGATGATTACCGAAATTGACGGTCGAAACGTTGTCTAATTAAACCTAATCAACAGCTGTTGTTTATTGGCAGGATTAGCTTTTATTGATCTTAAAATATTTTAATCATACCAATAAAATTAAACATATAACTGATACTTATATTGTTATGATAAGTACCTATATAATCATTATTTTTAATTGTGATTTATGGCTAATAAGTATCAGTTTATAAAAAATATTTATTGCATAACGTTAATGAACATGCTTTGATCAGATACTTTACCCTGCATCCCTCCAATATTCCAAAATGATCTTTACCAATTCTTATTCATTTTTAGTGTAGCTATATATTTCTTTTAATTGCAGTTAAGTATTTATTTGCACACAGTGAATAATTATACACGTTTAATTTTCATTATCCAATAATAAGTACGTATTTATAATGTTTTTTTAATCATTTTTAAACAACCCTCCGTGGGAAACCGGCTTAATAAGGTTACGTGTTAAATGTGACTTTTTAAAAACAATGTTATTTAAATTTTAATTTCGTGACGAGCCTTTTTTTATCGCTGTTTCGACTTTTGTTATTTTAAAAAGGCTTGTCTATTATGGGGTCGTTTTGTATTTATGAACTTGGCAGTATTCCACAACTGAACATACTTTGCAGTTGCAAAGATATTTACTGAATTGTTAGATAATGTAAAATTAGTTTAAAAATTATAATGCTTAAACATAAACTCACCAACCACTGAAGATAAGGATCAATAGGGGTTTTACCTGCAATAAAAAAAAATACTAATTGTAATTAGTGTGTTAGTAAAATCTGTGGTTTAAATTTTACTGAGTAGCTAGAAAATTTTATTTTGACTACTAATGAGGAAGAAAAAATTCTACGAATTGTTTGTGCCCTGTTGAATAACTAATTAACGAATTCTTCGTCTATTTCGTATCCTGTTCGAAGCCACTCAAAAATTTTCTAATTAGAAACAGTTGTTTGAAAGGTTTCTCTAAAATGTTTTTACTTGTGGTATACAGAATGTCAAAAATTTTGGCAGTTTTCCCGATAGGCGTACAACCGTCTAATGATAAATCTTTTTTTGGATGGCCCTTCGAAAGAAGGACCTTTTCAATGAATCCAACTGATACATAACACACGTATATTCCGTTCAGTTTAATTTTGCCGGTTTTTTTTTATTATTATAAAGTCGAAATTAACTAATCAAAATATATACAGGATGAATACTGTTGAAATTTTGTTCTCTTAATTAGAAATATAAAACAATAGAATTTATTTAAAGGACTGTGAAGGTAATTAAGTACAGGTATCGTTAAAGAATTTTTTTTGTAGTAAATTTTACAGCTATGGAAACATCCTGTATATTTTTCAATTTGTTGCTGTCATTTTTTTTGTTTTCCGAGGTTGCAAACTAAATGTTGGCGGCTGAAAATACATTTTTGGAACATTAACAATTGCACCCTTGCCAATAGAATGTAATGACGCCAAAGAAAGTAATAATACGTACCTATACCTACAAATTGAAATCGTAAATGTAATGGTTTATGCCAAAAAGTACATGATCATTCATTAAGCACATATGAACATCGTTAATTGCAAAATAAATAAATAAATAATAAAACTAGTATCTTATCGAATTATAATGTTTTGATGCATTAATTGGGTGAGTGATGGGGTCAATATTCTACGATTTATTTACCATCTTATTTAATAAAGCCATCAAAGTTTATCAGTTTATAATAAATACCAAACACAGGAAAATTTTAGATCTTTAAAAACTGACATAAAAGTATCATAAGTTATGTTGTTTATTATGTAATTATTAAGAACCTCTTCGTTTTTGAAATGATTTAAAAATATGACAATATGTACTTGTTCTGCTGTCGTTGACTCACAAATTTTGATTCTTTTTTTTTTTTAAATCGTGGGGAAACTTTTTGTCAAAAACTAATTACGTCTATCATGTCAACGTTCCTACCTTCGTCATGTTAGTTCTTTAGTGTGATTCACAAATTGAGAGCGAATAATATTTCTTTAGAGTTTATTTTAAGAAAAGTATTTTAGAAGTAGGATTTCGTAATATTTTAGGCTGTTAAAATTTCTTTTGTGAGCCTTGAACTTTGCTGTTTGTTCAGTCAATTTTTTTTCTTCATAATATGTATAGAGTAGCCACCAATTCTTTGCATATTTTGGTTCAGTTTAATAATTTAATAATGTAACGAATAGATCAAGTACGAAGACTTCAAAAATATGATTTTTGACCGGGGAAGCAGATGTATTTTTGACGTGTGTAAAAATTCACTTTTTCGATTTCCACTTCCATTTTTATCGAAATTATGTTTAAAGTTGATATAATTCTAAAATTATACATTCAAATTATCGTTTTCATAAGTTCCTCACGCGCTGTTTACATTCCTTAATATTCGCAATTTGAAAAAGTCTCAACAGCCATTAATTGTGTTAGATTACTTTTTTTATTCGCTACATTGATCTAGAACAATACCTACTATTTTTATTCATTAAATGGAAAGGGTGAGGTAGATTTGAATGCCGTTGTTCGATCATCTTTCCAATGATATTTACTCTTTGATTTTCATAAGTGTAGCATGCTTAAGAATACTAATCCAGTTATGGAAGGTAATCAGTTAAATTTTGGTGTATCAGATATCACCTGCAATTTCTCATCAACTGAACTGGAAGATGACCTTTTTTTAAAAAATTCAGGTAGAAATTAAATTACATCTGTATCACCCCATATAGGGCTTTCAATTTCAACTCTTTATATTTTTGAGAATAATTAATCCTTTTTTCGTTTTGTTATAGATATGGGGATACAAACCCCCACTGCGCCGACTGGCAGGTCCGTAAAAGATTTCGAAGAGCAGCTCACAAATTTGAGAAAAGAAAATTTTAATCTCAAATTGAGAATTTATTTTTTGGAGGAACGAATGGGAGCGAATTTCAACATTGACAAAGAAAATGCCATAAAAAAGAATATTGAACTTAGTGTAAGGATGCACGAAAAGTTACTTACTGAACGAATAAAAATAATGTGCGTCAATTTTATTTTATTAGGTGGAATTGGAATCTCTTCGCAAAGAAGTTGAGGAAAAACAAGAATTATTATGCCAAGCTGTCAAGGCCATGGAACTTGAAGAGGAAGAACATAAAAAAGACGTTAATGCACGAGACAAGGAAATCGAAACATTAAAAGAAGAACTGAAAAATTTGCATCAGGTAGAAATTTTTGTTTAATTATCTGGAATTGCATTTAACAGATTTTGTATGTGTTGTCGTTTAATGTTAAATAAAAAGTTATTGTGGAATTATTGTAGTAGTTTTTATACTACATTTCTATTATTGTAAAAGGCTTTTGTCTTTAGTTTTTATTATATTTATTTACAGAATGCACAAGTTGCTTTGCAAACCAATGATAGTTTAACAAACGCTGGTAACCAACTAACGCTTTACGCAGCTCATCTCCAACTTGACAATGCCAAAGCCTCTGATATATTACACGACCTTCAAACACAGATTCTAGAATTAGAAAAAGCCGTAAGTTTTTTTCCCTTCATCATTTTATCAAAGGACAAACTTTTAATACGATTATTATATTCTATTCTTAATTTTTAATGTCTCAACAAGTGATGAGTGTTACATTTAGTGTCCAAAGTTCGTGATTTCTAATAATTAAATCTGCTAATTTATTGATTCAACATTATTTTTATAATATTAATTTTAAATTATTTTTTTATCCAAATTTGTATATTTCGTAATAATTTTGTTTTGTGTACAGTTAAAAAAGGAACGTAACAGAGGCGACCATTTGGAACGTCTTTTGGCTGCTGCAGATTGCGAAAACATCAGATCGAAAGACCTCGAAGTAGAGATACGTCGAAAAGATAATAGACTCGTTAGTGTAGAACAAGAGCTCAAAGAGTCGACATACAAAATTTGTACATTAGAAGACGAAGTACACGAACTACAAAAACAGGCTGCGGTAGCCATTAGCGACCTGGAAGTGAAAACTCGCGAATTAAAAAAGAAAGAACAAGAACTGGTCGTACGGGATAACCAAATGGAAGAGATGAAGAGGGCGCTGTTAGACGCCGAAGGCCAGATGGACGCAGAACAGCGCAAGACTGAAAAATATCGTTGTTCTTTAACGAAACGAAATACTCTATTGACCGAAAAAGAAGTTTACATCGAACGTCTAGAGACGAAAATACGACAGTTGGAGTCTTGTCTTAAAGAGGTTAAAGGGGCGAGCCCTGGGCGAAGGTCGAAATCATTGCACAGTAATAATAATGACGTCGATTCGTTTATTTCAGTGCAACGTTCACCGACACCTACAGAACTTTCAGCAGCAACAGCACCAACGAAGGACTACGCGTCGCAACAACTAACCCCAAATAATTCGACCAATAGCCATCATCATCCCCATTATAATAACAGCCAGCAATCAACACAAGAGTACTACTCAAGGTACTCTGCCGGCGATTTTGTCACCTGTTCTGATAATTGCTCGTGCAATATCGAAAAGCTCCTGCAAGAGTTGGGACGGGCCAACGAAGAGATTGCTCGTCTCAAAAAGGACCAATACAAAGCAGTCAAAATGATCAAATCGATGATAATGACCCGTAGAGAACATACGCAAGAGATCGAGCAGCTGAAAGCTCTCGTGGATGAGAAAGAACGCGAAATAGATGCGTTACGCCTTGAAAAAAGTGAGAATGAAAATTGTTTGATGAAAAATAACGAAACGGCGTCTACAAGGACCACATCGGAAAAACCCATCTATCAAAAAATTAACGAACTAAACCTGACGGCCGCGCTTAGTCCAACCGCTAATAACGAGGTACGGCCTTAAAGTTATTCATAATATTTCGCTTAACTGTCGTACACAGCGGCCATTCAAACGAATCGTGAGTGGTACATTTGATGTTTTAGGGAAACTAATTGTAAGCGTGTTAGAAACTCCAGAGAAAGGGTTATCGGGGATGGTTTTCTTGACTAAAATATTTTTAATTGTCGGCCACTATTAAACTTTGTTATTTTAATTGGAATTTTTTATTTTTTTACGACGAATTCAAACAAAATACGAAAAATTTGTTAACAACTCGTATGCCTACGATGTATAGTTTCTAAAGTAAGTTTCATTTATGTTATCACAACTATAAAAATCACAACTTTCACAAAAAACTTCCAATTAGAGTGTTGAAGTTTTTAGCAGTTTTAGCGCTAACGTTATACCAAATCTTAAGCTCCATACTCGTACGATCGAATAATCAATAATAATAAATAACAATCTAATAGCATGCTGAAACTAAACATCATAATATGTATAGGGCGTTCAAAAAAATCACAAATATAGTACACTTCAATCACGAATAACTTCGGTTTTTCAAATACTTATATTCGAGTCTCCTTTTTATTCTTTGTTGAAACTTTAGGATGTATCCTATTGTTTTATTTGAAATTTTTTGAGTAATTTTGTATAATGGATCGAAAGAGAATAAATTAAAATATAGGAAGTGCAAGTTGCCATTTGAAAAAATGAAGTTATTCGTGTTGGAAGTTTTTAACTTTATATTTTTTCGAAACGCAGTGTACAAATTATGAAGTTGAGTTTCAGCATGATGTTAGTCCTAATGTTCGACTATAACTAGTAAAAATTTCATCACTTTTAAGTTATATTTTGCGTAAGTAATGATTTTTTATATTTTGGGTAGCACTACAGGATTTTTTGTATAAATTAAATTTGAAACTATCTATTGTACATCTGCAAGTTGGTTATGAAACTTATCTCAGAATTTCGCAATTTGTTCGAATTCGTCGTAAAAAAATATTCCATTTTTAAAAACAAAATGAAAAATCTTCAAATTTCTAAAATTCTTACAACAGTTTCCCTAAAACGCCTAATGTACCAGTTTGAATGACCCTGTATTCCCGGTGTTTGTAGGTAGTAGTAGTCAAAGTAGCCATTAAGCCAGTTAGTTTCAATTTGCAGGAAGTCTTTTACCATTGTTTTTTTTTAAATACCTTTAAGTTAATTAATTAATAATCTTTTTTAATCATCGTGCATTAATTATCACTGCACCAACACTGCTTCACGTTTTACTTTGCACTCTCTTTATTGTGTGTATGTATCTTTTACTTCATCATTTCCAAATTAAAATTACACAACTGCAGGCCTTCACAGCCGGAGTTTACGGATTAACAGCCCGAAAAAAGGCTCGACGTAATTGATATTAATTATTTATTGTAAATTTCCCTGCAAATTAAAGATTGGCTTTTTGAAATTGTATATTTGCTTTTGTAGCTTTAGCATGAAATTAATGCTTTATATTTTAGTTACTAACATAATTATTAATAGGATGACGTTAAAACTAAAACTACATTAAAAACATCCTGCTCCTTTCCGAAGAGCACGACTGATATGTCCAAGGTAGAGACCGCTTTAAAAAAATTGCAATTGGCGTTGGGCACCGAAAATGAATTAGATTTTTTGTTTATATGTTGGAAACTAGCAAATAAAACGGGTTACGTCCAATTGACCAGTTGTCGACAATTCTTCACTGAGAAAAGTAATACATCTGCTAAAAAATGTAATTTGTAATATCAAGAAGAGGTTTAGCGGGAAATTAAAGCTAATGATGTGCACTTTTAAATGAGCCGCAAAGAAGTCCTTAGTGTTTGTACATGACTGTAATATTAAGAATTTAGGGCATTTTTTTCTTAATAGCCCTGTTAACAAAGATATCATAATCTTGCAAACAGTAAATATCACGTCCTACAATTCTTCCATCTGTTTTTTTAATAAAGTTGTTGAATTATGCTAAAGGTAAAACCGTGCAAAAAGGTTCAATTGGATACCGGAATCGAACGAAGTTGTTGTAACTCCTAACAATCTAGCTTCGTTTGATTCCGACCTCGAGTTGATCTGCGCTTCATTCAGGGGCAATTTTAACATATTTAATCAGTTTCAATAAAAAAGTGAGACTGAGAAGAAGAAAGTAAATTATATAAAGGTACTTTTAGGAACGGTTTGCAAAATTAAAATTGATTATCTCTGTTAATACGGTAACTCAAAGAAGATAATGCACTAAATTTAAATTATACAAAGACTACTAACGTTAATGTCTGCTTTTGCGGTTCCTTTAAAAGCACACATTGTTAGCTATAATTTGTGGCATTATTTTTTTTAGCGTTTTTCTAATTTTTCTCGGAGAATAATCGTTCAGTCGGACTAAAAAAAAACATTTAGCAGGTTTTTTAATTGACCACAACTTGGATATGATCTGTTTCATTATCTAAATAATTTTGTGAATTAAAATTTATAAAGAATCCCGTTGAATGATCTGAAATTGAAAACCTTGTTTATGTACTAGTGATCGAGTCCAAAGAGAGAGTTAAGGTTACTAAATTTCAAATGTTATGGCTAAAATTTGCATTAAAGACTCTTTGAGAAGGTAGACATGCAGCTGTCTTTAATATGTACCTACTGCATTCTGAGAATTATTTTTCACTTTTACCTGTCCTAAAAATATCCCACGTGTATGTTTCAAATTTCCGTGTTTAATAGGCCACAGAAAAGTTTCAGCAGATTCAGCCTGCGTTGTTTACATACATGTACATGTGTATTTTATTTTTGGACGTCCCCAAATACCTCCCGTCTAGATACCGCGCACTACTCTACACTTGCCTTCTTAACACTTCGACCGTTTTCTACATACATGCCGCGCCTTTTCTCACATTCAGTTCTCACTGTGATATTGTACAAATTTTTTTTATATACTCTTGCTCAACCTGTGCTAGTGAAAAAATGCTTGATTAACACATTTTAGTCTTATATCAAAAAGAGAACATGCTTTCATGCATTGATTGCTCTGTGCACAGTAGTGAGGTAAATTAATTTAATTACTTAAAGTAGTTACAATTAGTTATACTGTAAATAAATATTGTATGTATAGATGTTATTAATGTGGGCTTATTACCTTTCTTAACTGCTAAAGTTTGAAGTATGAAAATAGCAAAATTATCAATTTCTATTGAATTTCTTTTCTTTGTAATATATTAGGATTATTTTTTTATAAGAAAAATTCTCAAGGCAAGTTTTTTAATCAAAAAGATGAAGAAGTGCTTTAGTCTAAAAAAGCTGCCTTTAGAAAGCCTAAAAATTTTGGCAAGACATAAAAAAAAGTATAATTATTCAATCTTATTCTGACTGATTCATAATACAATTAAATTACTATAATTATTTTTTTAAACAAAAAGTAGTATTGGTACAGATGTATGTTTGTTAAATTTTAGTTTTGGTGGGAAATAATCAGTGCTTTATCGGCGGCTACCCCTTATTTACGAACAAACTGACAGGCTTTTTGCATCCCCTAACACAAAATAAAATTTGTATGAACCTAAAAATGTTGTAGCCCCATTAATTGTAATAACACCGATGATGTACCTATTTTTTTAAATAATATATTTATATTGAAGTGATGTATTTTGTATTTACCGTCAATAAAGAGCATGCATATTTTATTTTGTTTTTGCTTGTCTTTTATGCTTTGGGGGTTCTTGGTGACTGCTAACTGTTTAACAAAAAGTTGTAATTTTTTCGTTTTATCATTTTAATAGAATTCGATGTCAGAAACGGCCGAGGGCACGTCACAGTTATGTGAACAGTACAAAACTCTATCTATAGAACTGGAGAAACAAGTCCAGGTTTGTATTTTGTTTACCAATGAGAAATATTCTCATTATTGTATGTCTTGCAACATTAATAATGACTTCTTTGAAAAACAGGTGCTTCTTGAAACACTCGCACAAAAGGATGCTCAACTGAATAGTTATAAATCAGAATGTGAAAGCCAGTTATCTGAATTGAAAGAAAAACAAAACCGTATCATCGACTTGGAATTTGAACTGCTCTCTACCACTCAAGAAAAATCTGATGTGTCGGATGAAAAAGAATGCAGTTTTTGGAAACGAGAACTTACCGAAAAGGACAAAGAGATTTCGAGACTGGAAATTGAACTGCGTAAACGCACCGGAGATTTACAGACCATAGTGAATAAGGAATTGTGGGAGAAAAATAGAGAGATAGAGAAGTTACAAAACAGATATGGAAACACTCTCGAATTAAAAGATAAACAGATTGTTGAACTTAAAAAGGACATTGAAAGCAAAGACTCGCAACTGACCTTACTCAAAGATATAATAAGCGAATTGGAGGTTCAAATAACGCCGGAATCGAACTTCCTACCTGTTAAAGACAATGAAAAATTAATTACTGAGAATAAATCCCTAGAAGAACGTTTTTATCGTTGCTTGGAAGAACGAAAAGAATTAATTAAACAAGTGGAAAACCTTAAACATCAGTTAAGAAATTCATTTGAAAATGATAAAGTCAATGAAATAATATTTTTAAAGGATGAGCTTGAGAAATCTGAGAAGTTAAGACACGAAAGCCAGGACATATGTTCCGTATTAAGCACACGCTTGGAAGAATTATGCCAATTTCTGGATTCTCTATTAAAACAAAAATCTGTTCTTGGCTTTTTAGGGAATAAACAAAAAAGCCATCTTCGCAAAATAATTGATCAAAGCCTAGATCTTTCTCGCACTTTATCAATGAGCATTTCTTTGAATCCAAATCAAAGTTTGTTACAACTAAGCAATTTAAGTAACTTGTTAGATTTAACTCATGAAGCGAATGCATCTGTCCATAATGCTGAAGAAACATCACTCAGCATTCTCCCAGATGAAATCTCTCTAACATATCAAAATCACTTAAAGCTCACTAAAGCAGAAAGTGTGATTAATTCAAGTGTTGTAACACAGCAAGCTGAAATAATAACGATATTACGTGAACAAGTCGAGAATCTCAAGAAAGAAATCGAATTAAGAGACACTGAGCTTGAAAATAAAGCAAAAAGCGAGGGCAAAGAACTTCAGAATGATCAGGAGTTTGTTGAAGCAGTTATTGATCTACAATCTTTATCTGAATCTGCCAAACATATTCAATCACCTCAAAATATTTTACAAGAACTATTTACTTCGAAGTCGTCTTTATTGTGTTCAATTGAAAAATCCGCTCTCAATACTACATCTACTACTCTTAAAAATGTTAATACAGAAAATCAATCAGAGTCTGAATGTTGGTCAGAACCTGATAGGAAGGTATCTATGCAAAGAATGGGAATCATTGATGACAAGGTGAGAACTGGTTTGAACTCTTCCTTAACTGGTCGCAGAAGCAGATTCAGTCATATGGAATGCCTTTCCACCGAGTCTACAGAGGATGAAAGGAATGTAAGTTTGTCCAGGACACCTTCAAAGAGAAACACCATAGTTGCTCTACATGAACAAATTTGTGAGCTGGAAGACAAGCTTAGAGACAAAGAAAAACAACTTTTAGCTGTCCAAATTGCTTATCTTGAAACAGAAAAAGCTTTTAATGAAGAAAAAGCAAAAATACTTGAATACATAAAACAGCAAGAACAACTGGTTTCCAAAATGAAAATAACAGAAAATAAACTGAAAGAGGCTGAAGAAAATTATGAAACGGCAAATAAAAAATTAGAAGAAAACAACACAGTTATTACCACTTTGGAAGAGTTTAAGTCACAAATGGAAGAGAAAATGAAAATCAAAGATAAAGAGATGCAAACTAAAATTAATGAGTTACAGAAGGAAAAGGAAATTGCCATTAAGGCTGCAGAAGAAGCAGAAAAATTGGCTGATAATGCTAAAAACGATATTAAAAATGCAGAATCAAAACTTAAAGATTTGCAAGACGAACTTGCACAAACGGAGAACAAAATGCGCCAAAACTTAGAGGAAGAATACAAAATCAAACTTAAAAACATAGAAAATGATTTCCAAAGTCGATTAAATTGTTCAGAACAAGAGCATAAAACAAAATTGCAATCCTTGGAACTCGAATGTGAATCTCAGATAAAATCGATAAGAAATACTATAGCTAGCATTAAAGAAGCCTGTGTGGAAGATCAACATAGAAATTCTGATGTAACCAATCAAACGACAGAAGTTGAGTTTATAATGAGCGAATTAGAAAGCATTAGGAAATCCATCAGATCAACAAGAGCTAAGGTAAAAGATATGGAGGAAAATGAAGAATTGTATAGACAAAAAGTACACAAACTGGAGTCTCAAAACGAAGAAAAAATCAAAAATCTTTATACACAGCTTGACACTTTAGCGCTTCAACATTCAGAAACGATGTTGGAGAAAACGAAATTGATGAACGAGAAGAATGTTTTAGAGCAGGACATTCAAAAATACATTCAAAAGGAAGAAGAACTGATCAAGCAAGTAAACGATTTCCAAAGAGAATTTATGGATATACGACATAGCTTCCAAAAACAATTGAGCTATCTAGAAAACCTTAAGATTTCTCTTGAAAATAAAGTGTTACAACTCGAGTCATCTAACGCAGATTTACGTAGAAGAATTATGAGTAGTGGAAATATTAATATCCACGATGATACCAACGCTCTATCGTTTTCTCTTCCAAATAGTCCTACTAAATATGCTGATTTGTATCCTAACAAAACGCTACCCATTCGTTCTAAGAAAAGTGCCCAATATGCCCAATATCTTAGACAACTATCGGACACTGCCCCTAGTGATTTGGGTGACACTAAGGGTTCATTTAATGTTGTTCAACTTCAAGCGCCGAATGTTATGGAAATGGAGCATGATTCTCGTCATGGAAATTCGTCTCCAGATTTGGGGATAGAAAGCGACCAAGGGCGGTTTTCTAGTCTCGAGGCGAATGTCAACATTTCTAGACCTTTGTTATCTACTTTGAAACTAACTGAGTCCATGAATAATCTATTGGGTAACAGTTCTTCTATTCAAGATAATTTTTGCAGTAAGTATCTGTATTCTACTAGATCATTCTTGAAAATATTATGTCATTCTGAACATTCTAACATCTAATTATTCTGGAACATTCTGAAATATTTTAGATCATTTCTGAACGATGTGGAATACTTAAGAAATTTGTTAAAGATTCTATTTTGTAATTATTACTGTCTCTCTAATTTCTTTTAAACTTTTGTTATAGACAATGAAAGTTGTATACTGAAAATAAAGGATATGGTGAATGAAAATTCGGATTTGAAAAAGAGATTATTAAGGACTAGAAGGGCTTTGGAAGAGACGGTAACCCAGCTAACACTGGCTAACAAGCGCAAGAAGGAAGTGGAAAAAACGATTTGCAAACAAATCCACAAAACAAGTCAAGTTTTGCGAAAGGCTAAAGCAAATCTAGATTCCGGTTCAGAAACAGAACTGTTCACTAAAAAGTGAAAGTGTATCAAATATTGCGTATGTACATACATCCCATGTGTCCAGTGACTGATTTGTCTATTTTTAATTTGTTCCTTTTTTAATTTTGTTTTATTCAACGATTTCTTTTATTTTAAATAAAGTTGAGAAACTTTTTTGTATAAATATATTATTATAATTGTACGTTTTCACACGTGTTGTGATGTGATAAGTCTGTTCACAATTATAACAGTAACATACAATTGTCATGTACAAAGTTGTTGAGTAGTTTTATTGTAAGAGCAATGAAAAAAAGAAATAGTTTTATAAACTAGATTGTGTGGCTGTTACGCATTTAAAATGACAGTATTCTTAAATTTTAAAAGTAGATTAATATTTGTAAATCTTTGCTCAAATAAACTCCCTTTTTTAATACGTATGTTTCTTTAAACTTCCCTTTTTTGCTTCCCAAAAAAATAAGATAAGGCAAACAAAGGTTAGATAGCAGCCAATGTTATCTTTTAAATACTCTTAGAATTTTATTTTATTTTACAACGTGATGTGATGTGAAAGTGTTCGTGTTTGTTCTTGTACATTTAATGACAATTTGAGTAAATATTTTTTAAAACATGACCGAAATTTCTTCAGACTACAAATCACCCTCGGTGTTAATTGACTGTAAGGCAGTTTTTATTGATGACGATAGAAATACAAAGTTGCATTATGCCGCAGCATTCGGTAAAACCGAAGACGTACTTCAAGAAATACAAAATGGACACAAAATTGACATTACAAATTATTTGGGTTGGACACCGTTAATGATGGCTGCGAGACACGGTCATTTCGAAATTGCTAAAATTCTTCTTGAAAAATCAGCCGATTCAACAAAAAGAAATAAATTTGGTAGGTTACATATTTTATATTTTTAAATTAATTCCATAATTAAAATATTTTGGTCCTTAAGGATGCAGTATATTTCATATGGCCGTTGCAAGTGGAAAACTAGACTTGGTGGTATTCATTTTACAACATCTTTTACGTGGTGGCGTTACAAGGAAAAGCATGGAAGGCTTGCTGTCTCCTATTTCACTTGCTACTCTATTTAATCATAAGCATATTGTACAATGTTTAGTTGATCAGAAGTTCAATATTAATTCAGAAACTATCAAAACAGGTTGAAATTATTTTATACGATATAAACCGTATAAACATTAATATCTTTTTTATAGAAGTAACACCAATTATGTTTGCTGCAGCTACAGGAAATTGCGAAATGTTCAATTATTTGGCGTCAAAAGGTGCTAATACTGATCCAAATACAGGAGGTGCAAAAATGAGCGACATTATCAAAATGAAGCATTTTGACGATTGTCCTGCAAACCGCCAAAATCACCTTCCTTCCCCGATCTTAATAATTCACCCTCCTGTTCAAACAGTTATGCCTCATCCTCCCCACTTTGTAACTGCTCCCCAATCTTCACATACTTTATATCCCCCTATGGTGAGTTTGCCACGTAAATCTTCTGATTTCGAATCACCTTGTTTTATGAGTCCAGATGTAAGTCCTCTAACACCTATAACTCCCTCATTTCGTCCCACTTATCTTCCTGGTTTTGGAACATCGCAAGTATTTTTCCCACCTGAATTTTCTCCCACCCATTTTATTAGTCCTTATCAAAATGTTTCTCAAACTAGCGATTTTTTAAACAGACGTTTACATCAGACTACTTTTCTGTACACTTTTCCACAATTTTCACCGGTCAATAATCAATTTTAATTTAATTTAATGTTTGTTTGAAATGATAGTACTAAAAAATTTATTTATATTTTTTATTTTTAAAAAAATTTATAACATGTAACGCTGTGTTTTTTAAGAAAAAATAATTCATAACTATTATTGTAACTTAACTATTGAATTATATATTATTGTCTAGAAAGTATCCTCTTACTTTTTCAACTAAAACATCTTTCTTATCTCTTGTGGTACAATGAATCAGATGATCTTTGAGCCAATGTCTTAGTGTAGCAGTTGAAAGTTTGTTCACGGAATCTTTTTCATAATGCTCTTTCATATCTTCGATTATTTGGGGCTTGGGTTTATTTCTGGTTTTTTTAATCGGTACCTAAACACGAACAGTTAAAGTTACGCAAAGTTTTTTTACTTAATATGAAAAGACAAAAGTATTTCTGTTAACTGTTTTTAGATGAATTAAAACATGACTACCCCATCACAATATTTTAGAAACTAATTTGAGTTTTAAAACATTGGCCTCTACGATTTTCTAGGGTGCTGTTCTTGGGAATAGTATATTTTAAGACGTCTTTGGTAACCAACTTGTATTAATAGTTTCAGAGATAATTTAATTTACAGAAAAAGAGCAATCCAACTCCAAATAAAAAAGATCACAATTTCCAAAAAAATTACTTTAAGAGTGTTATAGTCGAGTCTTAAGGTTGACATAACCGTACCAAAAATAAGCTTCATAATTTCTGCAGCTCAAAAAAAAGATCCTGATTTAAACAAGGTGAAATCGATTTGTCAGGGTATTTTAAGAATGAGAAACCTAAAATTGTTTTCGGCAGGTTTTATTATTTCTTTTTTTTGAGACTGCGTCCCTTTTCTAATATAATTTTATTTATACCCAATATAAGTATTTTTTACGAGCCGGATTTTCGTACAAAAGATTTAAAAAACACAACTGGTCTTGATTTGAAAAATAACTAATATAAGAACGTTTAAAAAAAGTTGTTTCATATGAAAGGCAATTATTAGTTCAAAAAATTACTATATCAGAAATAATTTTAATCTTACTGATTGTTCTTCTGAAGCAGGTCTTTTTCTGTCAGAAGTTACACTATCTGTATCTTGTTCTTGTTTTTCATCAGAAACAGATTCCGTTTCAGCGCTTACGTCGATTTCCAATGATTTTTCGTCACTTTCGCACGGAATTTTGCTATCTTTACTTTCTGAGCTTTCGGAAAACGAACTTGTGCTGGTTTTCACTGAATTTCCTTCGTTTACCATGGCTACGTTTGAAACTTCTGACGATACCTTTTATATTCAAAATATTATAAATTCAGTTGTATTTGTATTTACTAGCTTTCAAAAACAAATATTTAATGTAACGATAAGCACTTACCATGTCGTTCTTTACCATGTTTGATGGCTGGCTGTTTGCTACTGTTTGCGTCGCTTTGGTGAATGCATGCATATGTTTGTATTTTAGAGAACATGCTTGCTTGATAACTACGCGAAACATAAAAACTTGTTCAATCCAGTTCAATCGATTCAATTTCAAAAATTTTTGGAAAGTAACTTTCATTTCATTTACCAGTTTACCTTTTTTCCCGCGAAACTCTTTTAAAACACTTTGGCGCGCGGAACATTTAAACTAAACCAAAAAATGAAAGTAGTTCTATAGTATGTTCGTAGTTCTTATTCCACGTAGTTCTATTGTATAATCATTTAAAAAAGAATATACAACTTAACCCTTAAAAATTCAAAAATTTCAGAGGACCGTTACGAATATAAAAAATAAATTCAAATTTTATACTTCACAATCGTTAATTTAATAGAAGTTTATGTAGATTTAATAACGTTAATAATTAATTTAATAAAAAATATCGAGCGCTGATTATAATTAGAAATGTCTGAACATGGGGCTGCTTTACAAACATATAATCAAGAGTTAGTAAAATGTATGTATGCACTATCAGAAATCTGTTTTTTTTTCTGTTTTTATTTAATTTTAAGGCTTAGAAGAGTTAAAAAACAAGAGAAATACATTACAAGTGATTATCGAACGAGAAGAAAGTGAAAAGATGCAACTAGAAAAAAATATGAAAATCATACAAGATAAACTACAAACATGCAATAACAAATTAAATCAACACATAAGAATAAAGACAAATTATGACCAGACAATAAAAGAGACTGAACTCGGCTTTAAAAAGGTAGAACGGTTAATTTCAAAATTATCAAAATAAATTTGACTATTTCAGATACTAGAGAGTTCCCAAACTTTACTGAACCTTGTTCAACACGAAGCAAACAAATTAAACACCTGTATCGACTCATTATGTAAAATCAATAGCATACAATACAATGCTTCAAGTGATTGATTGATTTTAGGTAGAACAAATATGTATAATACATTTAATAGTCGTGATAATGCAATTATTGGCCTTTTTTAAATGCTGTACATGCAGCTTATATTATATTTTCATATTTTATTAATAAAACATACATAATGTATTCAAAAGTTGACTGTTTTATTGCATAAATTATGCAGAATCTTAATAAAATTATAATACCTAGTACCTACAAATTAATTTATCTACTTAAGCAGTCTTATTTTCATTTTCAGATCATCTATTTGTTACAAAAACGTCACGCATGGCCTAAACTTTTCTGTTTGGTCCAAATTTGCAACAATTCTTCTGGATCATTAAAACCATGAGATGCGATTGTGTATTGGTATCTTTTAGGTTCATATTTTTGCCTATAAAAGTGAAATTCATCGCAATGAAATGGTTCAATGTCTATCTTTTTAGCAACAAGTGCAAGAAAAATATCATCAAATCTAAAATGTTTAGTATAAAAGGTTGCATAATACATTTGTAAAAGTGCTTCTCTTGATAAAACATATGCTCCAGCAGTGACATAAGGTGGCCATTGGTTATATGGATATTCGTTTAAGCTCACATACCATTTACTTGTTATGAATCTTAAAGGTTTTGACACAATAACGTATCCTGCGTACAGCTTAACATCATTTGGTAACTCAAAATCCAAATATCGTCGTTTTCTTCGTGTAAATGGTAGTTTATTTTTCTTTACATTGTGAAGATGTTCTTCCAAATATTTAGGATAATTTACTGGATTTCTTGTAAATCTCAGAACATTTTTAGTTGACACATAATAATCATCATCAATGAACATGTAAAGCTTCGATTTATTGCAAAAGGTCATAGCCCACTTAAAGCCCATCATCGTTTTAGTTGTATTATTGAAATATGAATCAACAAAATTGGCTTGAACAATGTCATTGAAGTTTGAGGATTCTTTTTCAATTTTTTTCTGAAGAGTTTTATCTTCTGTGATGCCCAAAAGAAATACTGTTCTAATTTCAACATCACTAAATCGTTTTTCAAACCCCCAGCTGCTTCTTATTGCTAGTCTTTTATTAAAATTGTTAAGAGCTGATTTAACTAAGTACACTAATCTTAATCCCTGTGGATCAAGAGGATCCTCCAGCCTACATTTCTCAGAGCACGAATGTATATATTCATAATTGTAAGTATTAATTGGGGTTACATCTGGTATTTCATTGCGTTTTAGCTGATTAACTAATAATTTTATGTCTACATCATATGGGTATTGAAAGTCTTTACTATAATCTTCTTCGAATACATAGAGAAAAAGACCGGACACATAACACAATATAACTGCACATAACGCAATACAAAAGTATTTTTTTCTTCTTTTTGGGTGCATACTTATTTATTTTATCATCGTTAAAACATTAATTAAAATAAAACTTTATAATTTAATTTGAAGTTTTTCTGCTTAGGATCTTAGGTTATATTTATATCTGGGAATATTTATCTATGGAATGTATGGCGTCTGAAGATTAGAATCTATTCAGCCCCAAGGTTTACGATAATTTAGAAGTGTTCGCCGACTTATAACGTACTTCTGATGGGATCTTCTCACAACAGTTTTAAATATCTTAAATGTTAATATGTTTTAGTACCTATTTGTTATTTTGAACAATAAAGAATATGTTGCGTATGAAAAATCTACCTCAGATAGCCTTTTCACTTTAAAAATGAAAGTAATTAATCAATCTAACCTAACCTAACCTTGCCCCCCCCCCGCCTCCGCACTACAATTTTAATGTTACCGGAATTTTAACTGCTGAATTAATAAACTCCTTTTATGGTCCAGAATAATTTAGATAAAAGATTTTTCCGTGCCAGGACTATTCAATATTAAACAAACTTTAGAGCAAACATCAATTCTAATAAAATACAATTTATTTTAAACTCCTCATAGATGATCCAAAACAATAAAATAGATTATATACTGAATTAATTAACTTCAATTAATGATAAAATGAGATTCCTATATTTAATAGTATGTCATAACGTTTCCTAAGCTAAAAGAGTATTTGCAGCATTTTGTATTTTATTTGAGGCTTCTTGTGTAAGAGCGGCTTCTCTCAAAACCTAAAATTTAATCAACAGTAATTTTTTAAACACCCATTTATTTTTTAAATGTACCAGAACATGCCCATCCATTTGAGCCAATGATTTATCAATCCATGACAAGTTCTTTTCTTTTTGGCCACATTCATATCTAGTTATAAGGGCAAGTTGAGTTACTGCCAACGTAAGAGCTGCTGTTCTTGCTTCTAGCAGGCGGGGATCTAAAGGGGGGTACATGCTTCTAACTACATCATCAACACGACTTGATATTCTCTTTGCACACTGAAATTTTCACTTTTCAAGTGATGTAATTTATATCATAAATAGGAATTATCACCCACATCAATGATTTGTGATAATCCAGTTCCATTGGAATTCATGGGTCTCATAGCCAGGGCTGTCAGTCTTTCAGTTAGAAAACGACAAGTTTTTAGAATTGAAAGGCAATGTGGAATGAGACCTGTAGCATCATCTACCCATTGCTCATCAGTAAGAATTTGTTCCAAATTGGGATTGAGTGTTACCTCATTTAACAAAATTTCTGGCTTTTCTGGCTCAATAAGCATCACCTCAGGTCTAAAATACGTGCGTACTTTAAAGGCAAATAAATTCTAAATAATTTTGCTGGTACCTTGTTAAGAAGTCCTCATTCTCACAGAGTTTTGATTTGTAGTATAATTTTTGTCTTCTGCAAATTAGTACTAACACTATAAATGCACTCAGGAAAATTGCTGATAATACTCCAATTGCTATAGCAGCAATCATTTCAGTATACTCCGGATTCATCGTTATTTATTGTAAATGCGGCTAATATATCACATTTGCTTGCTTGCAAACATACTTATGTACTAATAATTATGAATAGAACTTTTCAGAACTTTTTAATTGCCAAAGGTAGTTAACATACGTTTTATTTTGTTGTAATATTATAAGTATTCCACTTATAATTATATTACTAGTTATTTTGTTGTAAATAAACATGCAAATATCAAAAACATATGTTTTTGACAGGAGGGAGGCAAAACTTTGTTGCCAGATGCTTTAATCTTTGTTAGATATCGTAGATATGAAAGCGATTTTGGGAAAGAAATTGTAGCAGTTCTTTAATTTAAATGATGTTAAGATTACAAGAATTAAGTATTTAGTTGTCGTATAGCTTCTTTTTTCCAGCATTTGCGTATAAATGTATTTACCAATTTATTTAATAAAAAAAGAGAATGTAAGTTCGCATATTGGCAACATAGGACGTAATTAATAGAGAACCCATAGAGAACAGTTATTTCAGGTTAGGAATCCTATTTGTTGTTGCACGAGTAAAATAATGATATTCTTAATGATTTTGTAGGATGAGGGTTGTTTGATCACTTAAAAAAATATTAAAAGAAATAATTTACTTCACCCTACAATAGAAATGGCAGAGGAGGATAGAAACAGCTTTATAAACGCGGAAATGCCGGATAGAGATTTGGTAGGAAAGCTGCTATCCAAGAAATTGCGTTAATAATCTTATTGTTTTACTTTTAAGATTACGCAGTGGTTAAATACCTCTGCTATATCAACAAATCCTAAAGAAAGAGTGGAGATATTACAAAAACTTCAAGAATTTTTAGTTCGAAAAACACCATTTTTGTTGCCAGAATTTTTACGAAATATTCTGAATTTCGTGACTGATAAGAATTCGGACGTTAAGAAGGCATTAATGGGGTTTATAGAAGAAGTGTGGTAAGTTTACTAGCAAACGTAATGCATTAATTATCACTATATGGATTGTTTTACAGCAAATTAGATGAGCAGTACTTGGTTGAAGTTATGGTAACAGTTCGTTTATTATTGTCTGATAGCAATATAGCAGTTCAGAAAAGGGTAATTCAAGCAGCTATAACAATTTACCGTAAAATGCTTGTTTGGTTATGTAAAGCTCCTACGATAACAGAGAAAATGGAGCAGACGTGGAATCAGTTGAATGTCATAAAAGTGGAAATTGCAAATTTAGTAGACAGTGACAATGACGGGGTCAGAACTAGTGCTGTCAAGTTTCTAGAATGTGTAGTGCTATTGCAAACTTATCCTGACTCTAGTGATAGTAAGAGTGGTTTCTCTTTAGAAGATGTCCCATTAACTTTAAAGATCATTAGAAGGAGAAAACTTGAAGAAGAGGCACAGTATGTGAATGTTGAAATCGTTATCATATCTAATTTTAATTGTTTTTATTGTTTTTCAGCAACATATTTGAACTTCTGTCCAAATTTACGGGTTCACAGCACATAAGTAGTGCAAATCTATTTGCTTGCTTGGGTGCTTTGACCAACATTGGCAAAAATCGACCTTCGTACATGCCAAAAGTTATTGGTGTAATTGAAATGCTCCACTCAAATTTACCTCCGACTTTGAGCAGTACACAAGTTAATTCAGTACGAAAGAAACTTAAATCAGAACTTATAGGGCTTATAAAAAATCCTGTAAGTTACGAATTTGTGGATAGCATATCTGTGATGTTAACAGAATTAGGTAAAAAAAAAAGAGTACAAACAACTTGCATCATTATTTATTTTTGAAACCATGTTGAAGGTGTTTCGAGTGCAGATATACAAAAAATGATTCCAAAAATTGACGATCAGGCGAGGAGAGAGAAACGCAGGATTCAAATGGAATATATGCAGAGTAGCAAAAGGCAAAGATTAAATACTGATTTTATGAATAAGGAAACATACGAAAAACTAAAAAAGCAAGCAGTCGAAGCAAATGAAAAATTCGTTTATGAAAAGATAAACACTGAAAAAATAATAGAATTGGTGTTGTTAACTTTAGGAAAACTGCCTGAATTTGCACCTCCATTTTTCGATAAAGAATACCGGGAATTTACCAGCACGGGAATGGTAGGACAGTATAAAGCTTTAGTTACTCTGATGGGCGATTATTTGTTGAAGAGCAATTTGGGGCCTGGTGGGGATATCACAAAGAATCTTCCTCCGATAGAATCTATTCAGGACGACAACAAAAATGATAGGAATGAAGCTGAAGAAATAGAAAAAGAAAAGGTAAATAAAAATAAAAATCTAGACACGTCTATCTAACACTACATTTAACTTTTCATTAGAAAAAAGAGAGAATAAAAGTACCCAGAGTAAAAATTTTAAAATTATCTGAAATTACAAAACCTTTGGAGAAGAACACAAGGGAGAATTTCATGTTGAATGCAGTGCAAAGGGTATTAACAGCTGGCAAAAGTAAAGCAGGACCTTTAAGACAGAAGGTACTCGTTACAATGGGCACCTCTTTCACTCAAACTGTTTGGGAGACTATTTTAAGTTTTCTACTGTCTGATTTACGAGCTCATCTAGATTTGGCACTATCGTGGTTGTATGAGGAGTACAGTATTATGCAGGTATGTAACTGATTTAAATTGAGTAAGAAAAAACGTTCCCAAATGAAACAGTCTAAAATATCATTTCATTTAAATTTATGTTTGATGAATTTATGTAGATATTTTTTCAAAGGATATTCAAATTTTAACCTCATGGTTTTGACCTTTAATTCTGACTTGAAATATTGTATAGTAGGTAAAAGCATTTATTTCTATTTTCAGGGTTTTTCGAGACTCCCGCCTTTAAGACGAGGTACACGACCCGAGCAGGGTTACAACAATCTTATTAGAGCATTTGTAACATCCTCAATGACTGACGCGTTAGTATTATCTCGATTATTTCTGGAGGGTCCTTTAATAACAGACGAAATTTTGGAAATTCTGTGCACGGTATGTCGAGACGAAACCCATTGCGCGTGGGCTGCCGGTTTGTTACACGATCTAATCTTACGGAAACCTCCTAAACAAGTACCTTTTCTGAATGCTCTTCTCTCCCTAACGACTCACGAATCCGGTACCGTTCGTGAAATGTCTCTTAAACACGTTTTAGACCTTTATATAAATTCTAAACTGAAGGAACCCATCGAAGAATTCGGAAAAATTCATTTAGACTATTTGAACTCGTCACATCCCCCTGAAAAACTCTTCGGAGAAAGTCAAGGAAGACCCGTGAAACTCGAAATGTGGAGCGAAGATTTGGTGAAAGCTTGTTTGATGCCTTATATCAAAATTTTACCGTACAAGGAGGTGCTTATAGGAGATTTAACGAAAGTCTACATTCAGACAAATGCAGATGTTAAAAGGGCAATTTTAAGGCTGCTAGAAAATCCCATAAGGGAAATGGGAATGGACTGTCAAGAATTATTAAAACTTATTGAAGAGTGTCCTAAAGGTTCTGAGACATTGGTTACGAGAGTAATTCATATATTGACGGATAAGGGTCCCCCCAGCGCCCAACTTGTGCAAATTGTACGGAGATTGTATCAGACACGAGTTTCTGACGTCAGATTCCTTATACCTGTTCTAAATGGTCTGACAAAAAAAGAAGTAAGAAGATTTTTCACTTTTCATATACTCTTTTTTTAACATTTATATAATATAAAAATTGAATTTTGAACATAAATCAAAGTTTTGAGAAATAAACTGATGCTACACTTTATTTCTATTCAGGTTATCGCCGCGCTTCCCAGATTAATCAAATTAAATCCTGCAGTTGTTCGTGAAGTTTTCAATCGTTTATTAGGTCAACATGGTGACAGTCCTATCAGCCCTACCGAATTATTGGTTTCTTTACATTTGATAGATACATCTAAAGCGGATTTAAAAACCATTATGAAAGCGACTTCTCTATGTCTAAGTGAAAGACAAGTAAGACAGTTTAATCCTTTTGCATTATAATTCTGTTTAAATTAATTTTGATTTATTTCAAGGTATTTACTCAAGAAGTATTGGCGGTCGTTTTACAGCAACTAATGGAACAAACACCCCTTCCTACCCTCTTAATGAGAACCGTTATACAGGCTTTAAGTTCTTATCCAAGACTTTCTGGTTTCGTTATGAATATATTGCAGAGGCTCATTTTAAAACAGGTACCTACATTTTAAATAATGGAAACTATTTACTGTAATATTTTTATATGAAAGATTTTTTTAAAACGTTCTTTGCAGGTATGGAAACAAAAGGTTGTTTGGGAAGGTTTTATAAAGTGTTGTCAAAGGACGAAGCCGCAGAGTTTTTCGGTTCTTCTCCAATTACCGGCTCCTCAATTATCTGAGGCGTTGAGTATGTGCCCTGAGTTACGCGACCCCTTAAAACAACATTTGAGTAGTTTTTCCGAAAGTCAAAGGGCTCATATACCTTCTGCGATACAAGAGGTTATTTTTGGATCTCAGCAACAACAACAACAACAGCAGCAGCAACAACAACAACAACAGCAACAGCCAGTTGAAAATACAACTACAACTGCTGTAAGATAATTATTTATTAAGAATTTCTTTAAGAACTTATTAATTTATTTTTCAGATTGAAAATAATTCAAACGTCAGCGAGCCTTTGCCTCCGGGAATGGAATAAGTAATTTGTTGAAATACTACTACATATTATGATTTTTTTTTTTAATTTAAATAAACTGTTTTCGTAAAAATAGTAACTGATATTTAATAACAAAATACAATATTATTTTATTTAGAATGAACATTATTTTTTCTTTGTTTTCCTGAATAAAAACCACGAATAAAAGAATTTGTTATTAGTAGTTTTTGATACAATAAGTGAATTTATTACAGAAAGTTTGTGTGATTATTGTTGTTAGTTTAGTGTATGTATATGTTGTCTTTTACTAAATTATTTTTTAAACTGACCTGACGTTGAGAAATGGTTATACTAAACGTAAATATTAAAAGCAGCAACTACTCTGCTATTATTTTAACGATATTGTTTTTAAAATGTAGTTTGATTTCGCGGTCTACTTGTCGAAATTAAGCAATACTAAATCTATAAAGTGCTGTATTTTAAAGATTACTTGAGAAAAATATCAAGTGTGTTGTATATTTGAAAAGGTAATTTTGAACACTCTCAAAACGTATTAAAATATACAGGGCGTTCTATTTAAAAAATGACTATGTTGTTTACAGCTAAATTATTCACTTTACAACAACTCACCTAACGCCGTTGAATTCTACGTAAAAAAGTGCTTTGGGAAATAAAACATTTTCGCTAGGAAAAAAGTTATAGATTATTTTGAAGATTATGTTCTTTAGTATTGACGAAAAATAAACAAAAAATTTAAAATTATCGTTTTGGTCAAGTAATTTTAATTTAAACATTTATTACGATAGTTAAATACTCCTAGCTTATAGACAACCAGTTTTACTAACACGCAAATAAGCTAAAAATTAATGATCGTTTTAAAGATTACGTTCCCAATTGTTGACAATAAATAAAAAACTTTAAAATTAATATTTGGTTACAAAACTTTATCTTAAATGTTTTTAATAAACCCCGAATACAATATGTTTATCAAATAAATTATAATATATAGAAATAAATTAAAGAAATAGTCATTTTATTTCTTATTAATTAAACTCCAGACCATTTCGAAAACGAAAAAAAAAAAAAATGTGATTTATTATTAAGTAATACATAGTTACGTAGGTCGTTATAGGTAATTAAGGGTAAACTATTTTTGACTAAATTTAATAAAAAATTTAAGGACTAAAACACAAAACGTGTTATTATTATTAAATTCAATTAATTAACATAATTTCAATGGAGGGTTAGTTAGAGACGTGTTAGAGGCAGGAACAGCAGTATAAAGGGGCAGAGACAGAGACTTAGATTATATGTTAAATGTCCTAGTTTTCAAGAAATGTAACGATTAGATCAAAATAGAAAAAAGTGGAGGTTTGATTCATTAATTTTTTTTTATAGAAGAATAAAATAAATTAGATTTATTTTTAACTTGCATGAAAAATCAGTCCTGCTCACGCATATAGTGTATTAAGTTCATAAATAATTACACGCTAGCGCAGTATTGCATTTTTCCGAGGTATATACAAGGTATGTTCTAAAAGTTTTAGTTTACAGTCGTTAGACATTATTAATTGTAAATATTAATTTTTTCCGACATTCAAAAACAAAATACATAATTATATGTGCAATCGTAAATATTTCCTTTTTAAATGATTAATAATGAACATTAACTTTATATACACGTATGTACAGACAGGGTATTTGTTTTAAAAGTAATATTTAATACTTTTAGGGAACTTTAAATAGACACTAAAAGCACTTAGAATTAAAATCTGAAAAAGAATTTTGACCCCAAGATAAAATTCAAGACCATCATTTGATTCTATTTTGTTTTTTCATTTTGAAATAATTGAGTTGAATTTTGACAACAAAATCTGATGTCAAAAGTAACTGTTTCCATTCAAAATTGATTTTGATCTTGAAATAGGTAGTCAAGGAGAAAAGTTAAGACCAATTTTTCTCTAAATATTGAACTAATTTTATTTCTACGATTATTTTTATTCAAAATCCTGAGTTTGTTCATGAGATTCTTTTGAAAAGTCACCATTATAACTTGTTAATAAAAAAAGGAAAAGACAACTTATGAAAGTTTCTCTAAGGCACTGAAGGAAAAAATTGGAAATCTTTGTATATCTGTTTGTTTAATTGCGATTCATAAGCATAGTTAGTCTAATTTGATTAGAATGTAGCTTTCATTTTTGATTTCAGGCAATTGCTAAAACAATATCCTGATATTTGATATTTTTTTGGTAATTATGGGCCCTTCATGATGTTTTTGAGCTTCTAAATTTTCGAAAATTTGTTGTAATTGTCTTCAATGTGTATGTGTACCAACGCGATAATGACACCATTAGTACTTGTATTGTTGTGGTTTATTAATTTTGTGACCATGTACCGTTTATGTGATCGAAAAGGGGTAAGCTATTGTGCATATAATTATATATTTTTTCTATCCTCAGTTAATATTGGCATTCCTTGAAAGAAACATCTGACACATCCTTGACTATTTGCGTAGGTCTATCTCTGCGCCTCTTTACTCCTGTTTCTGTCGATAATATGAGCAAAATACTACGTAGATTTTTAAGAAGATTTATTACCTACCTAATTAATATTACAAAATTTGTCATCAATTTTTGATCCTTAACAAAAAAATAAGGCGCTTATTTTATGGATAGTCCTTGTATTCAGTGTCCTTTCATTATCCTTTTCGTAAAGTTCCGTAGCCAGTCGGCTATCGGCAGTTCTACTGCATTGACGTCAGGTCCTTAAAAGTCCTGTGTACATATGTATATAATAACGTTGATGTGCCGCTTAAATATTTTAAACGTTTTAATAGTTTAACACGAAATCTTGTAGCTTATGTAAATTTATTTCAATATATTTCGTGTATATGTCATTTTTATTTTGCATTCGTCCTTGCAGGACGAGCGAAGTTTCGGACGTTTGTGTGTATTTTTTTTATTTAATTTCTGTTCTGTTCTTTTCAAACGTTTGTATGTTGCGTCTAAGTCTTTAAGGATGTCACGAATGGCATTGTTTAATCCTGCGAGTAACGATACTAACAATAACGACAATGATATGGACGACTCTAAAGCTGTGACCATTTACAGGTATGCAGGTGCTAACCATTAATTAATAATTAGTCACCCACTTAACTGATTTACTAGTTATTTTGAATATTTAATTTTTTTGTTGAAGTTACAGAAAAATTATAATATTTAATTTACTATGGCCAAATATTTATTTAAAAAGCTTTGAATAGCAACCAATAGATTCTAGGTGAGTTACATAAATAATAATTGCGCAGGATTTATACCAACCTAGTGGTTAGTTTTTAATAAAGTCACTAATAAAGCAAATATTTATAATTATATTAGTTCTACTTTGACTTACTGGGGTTAGTTAAATTAAGTTTTTGACCTTAAAAAATAAATAACTTTTTAGATATTTTCAAAAACTATTATTTATTATTTTCTATAGAGACTGCAGTAGTCATTATAGCTACTTAATACATTATTATTTTTTTTTATTTTATATTTTAGGTATCTAGGTGCTTAATTTGTAGTATAAAAATATTTAAACAAAATTAGGTCACCAGCGTTTATCTAGGAGTATTTATTGCAGGTCGATATAAATATGTATGTAATTTGGCTTTGCTAAATTTTGAGACAAATTGGTTTTAAACGTTACCTATAATTTTTAAAAAAATTAATTAATATAGGAATTAAAATTGAGTTAAGGATTATACCTAAACATAAATGGCACTGATTTTTTTTATGAATTTTGTATTTATTCAATATGAAAAAAAAAAAAGAAAATAAAAAAAAATTTTAATCCCATCACGTTCACCAAATATTTTGCAAGCTAATTGTTTTCTTATTTAATAATGAACAGTGTTTGTCTTTTATTAATTGTTTATTTTTTATCAATTTTTCATGTTAAGTTTAATATACATATATTATATATATTTGCGAAAATTGGGGCAATCGATTTAGTCCCAAAATTATTGCCCTGTTTTCGAAGCTAGTGAAGTTTTCAATAATGCGATAGCGAAAAGTTTCTTGGCAACAAGTCAAGCGAATTCACATTTATCTCACCAATTACTGGATGGCAAAAGATCGTAATAAATACTTTTATTCTTTTTAATTAAATAAAAAATAATTAAACAGTGTTTAAGTATACTAATAGTGCAATATTTAAAACAATAGTTTACTGATTGTAAATAACCAAAAGTCTTGTAAAATAAAAAAAAAACAATAGTTACTGCAAGCCAAACTATAAATAATCATAAATTGTGTTAATTTTTTTGCCAGTATTAGCCGAATCTGAAAGTTAACACCCTAAAAAAACAGAACGTAATGATGCATACAGAGTGTTAAAAAAAATTTAAAGTTTAATACGTTCTATCACGAATAACTTTGTTTTTCAAATAACACCTACCATATTTAATTTATTCATTCGTTGTTGTATTTAAAGAATTTTGAATTTTTATTTAAAATAGCTGATTTTAATATTTTTTTTTGGATAAAAAATGTCGCTTGCGTTCAACTTCTGTTACTATAATGAGACAACAATTTATAAATTTTATTATATAATAAGTAAGCCCTTGATACTTTAAATAAAATAAAATTCTACTAAAAAAATTAAAAACAAATCCAAATATATAACGAAACTAATTTTTCCATGATATTACTATGTAAAAATATGTTTTGAAAATTATTATCAGTCAAACCTTCCCATTAGATACACAGACAACTATACTAAAGAAACGTTAAATTATTTAAAAAAATCAGAAGTATTTGAAGAAGTATCTATTTATAAAATCAAATAAAACTAAGAGAATGCTCAAATTTAATTTAAAATAGACTATTATTAAAATACCTACGTTACAAGTTTGATGGTGATCATTAAGTAAAAAATAATTCTTTTTTAATGTTATAGTTGAGGCACTTTGTATATATAAACTTATTATTTCGTTATAATAATTATCTCAGAAATTTAGAAAATTCTTTAGGAAGTTTGTTTAAAAGCAAATCAAAATTAATAAGTATTACATGTAGTCCTATTATGGAGAACGGACCTTTTTTATTATAACAAACTAAATAAGTAAATTAATTCGTTAACAGTGAAATTTAATTCAAATCCCATTTTTCTTTATGCAGGGGGTTTCAAGTGGGATATAAGAAGTATATGAATTAGTAAAATGAAATCAATTCTTAAACATGGACACGTCTTGATTGTTTATGCCGCTCCTTTTAAAAATATTTTCAAATTCGATTTACATCCGGTTATACCGGAAGTTGAAGTCAACTTTGTTATTTTAAATGGAATGGTATATTTTTTATGCCGAATTCGAAAAAACGTTAAATTTTAAGGTAAGTTTGATGACCAACTTGTACATCAATGATAAGCGGTTTCTGAGATAATTTAATTTATAGAAAAAAAGCTATAACTCAAAAAAAAATCATAACTTTCACAAAATACGACTTAGAATGTTGAAATTTTTACTAGTGCTAGCTGAATCTCAAATCTAATAATTTATACAAAGCGTTCAGAAAAAAAATCTTAAATTTAAAAAATAACTTTGTTTTTGTACCATATTTTATTTCTTCATTCGATTCCTTTTTGTATCCTCTTTCTATCCATATGGATACCTCCTATTGTTTTGAATAATTTTGAATTTTTACTGAAAATAGTTAATTTTCTTTAGTTTTCCCATAAAAAGGTGTGACAATTGAGAACCAACCGAAATTAATGCAAAGTCAAGTCAAAAATCGTCCTTTCGATTATTTCTGCTACAAAAATAGCCGAAAACGAAAACTTCAATTGAAGTACTTATTGTCAAAATTTCTTTCTCGAACATCTTCGTAACAGAACTTTATCGAAAAAAAGGTTTTTAGTGTGATTTTGCTTTGATTGTCGTTGGTTGTCAATTGTCCAAGGCACACCTTTTTATGGGAAAACTAAAGAAAATTAACTATTTTAAGTAAAAATTCAAAATTACTCAAAAATCTTTAAACAAAACATTAGAATGTATCCTCATGAATCAAAAGAGGATATGAAAGGGAATTGAATTAATGAAATAAACAATGGTAGGTGCCATTTGAAAAAACAAAATTATTCGTAAAGACAATTAAAATAAAACATTAAGGGTAGTTAATACAGTATAAGATTTACTCTATTCCTCTGAAAATGGTCGCGTGACCGAAACTTGTCAGGAGTTTTCAATAAAATTTGGTGAAACTACCCTTAATGTTTTATTTTAATTGTCTTTATTAAAATATGTTTCACAATAAGTGCACCCCCCGCAGTGTAGAGTGTATTAAAATTATTCGTGTTTGAAGTTTTTAAACTTTAGAATTTTTATCTGTATAAATAACATTAAGCTCAATTGTAAATAAACAGTCACAAGATGAGCTCAAGTTTTGGAATTGAATTAATTCTAGTAATTCGTGTACTTCCAATAGTCCATCAACTTGAAAAATCCTGTATATTTCTTGCCTTTATAAAGACTTTAAGAACGCTCTAATTTCTTAATTTAATTAATAGATTAGGAAGAGTTTCTACAGTTTTCAAGCTTCTCGAAGTTTATGGCTAATGGTATTATAATTTATTTATCGATATTATTGGTGATAATAATTTTCTGAGCTTGCAATTCAAGGCCCTTTCCAAGAATGCAGTTATGAATAAATAATGTTGCTCTGTTTTCAATGATACATTGTAATTATAGGTGATTTATTATACATCGCTGCTAATGATTGTGGCTTCCCCATTAGTGTTTTTCATCGCGACACTTTCCTTTGAACATTTTAACGTAAAAGCGAACAATAATTTATCGACTCCGTTCTACAGACACTTTTTGTAGCTAGAACTGCTTTGTAAATTTAATGAAAATGAACTTTTTGATTATTTTAGTGAAAACACAAAAGGTGTGATATGATAATTAATATATAAAGAAACTTAGATTTTGTTACTGTTAGAACCTTAATAGGACTTCTAAAGGACACAATGAAAGCATATACATGGTGTTTGTTAGTAGATGACCTACTTAGTTCTATTTATATATCTACAGGATGGGGCAGTTTGACGTTTAAATTTTGAACAGTCCTATTTTTGGCCTTTGAGAAGCAAAAGAGAGCTTTTTTATTATAAAATGTTATGATTAAATGGTGTAAGGGTAATTATTTAGAAGTGGGGCTCCAGACAAAACTGGCCCCAAAAAAAATTTCACCCCTTGGAGACCATTTTAATACATCAAAATAGTTCATTTACGGTGGGGGAAGACATTTTCAATAATTGTTTATAAACAAAAACATTGTTATAAACAAAAAATTTAAAGTTTTAGAAATTACCAAATTAAGAGAAAATTAAAATAGAAGGTAGTTATTGAGAAAATTGCTCCAAAAACTTTCTTGTATTGCACTAAAAAACTTTTTAGTGCATCAAATGCATTCTAGAGGTGGGGGAGATATATTTTTCACAAAAAAAACGTCGTAATAATTCCCTGTGTCTTGAAATAGGTTATGGTAGAGGGTGGGTGTGTTTATATATACATACCCCACACCCCAAAATTTTAATTTCATAATTAATTTGGTATTTGGTTAGGTTAGGGTACGGGATGTAGGGTATGTGTATGTAAACACACCCACCCTCTACCATAACCTATTTCAAGACACATTGAATTATTACGACGTTTTTTTAAATATTTTTTATAAAAAATATATCCCCCACTTCTAAAATTTTCTCAATTTTCTCAATAACTACCTTCTATTTTAATTTTTCTTAATTTGGTAATTTCTTAAACTTTAAATTTATTGTTTATAACAATGTTTTTGTTTATAAATATTGAAAATGTCTTCCACCACCGTAAATGAACTATTTTGATGTATTAAAATGGTCTCCAAGGGGTGAAAATTTTTTTGGGGCCAGTTTTGTCTGGAGCCCCACTTCTAAATAATTACCGGTGTTAAGTAGTCTCTAGTCAGATATGCACTGAAAAATGGCTACTAGGCTACTACACAAATTTTTTTACTATATCTACAATATGCCTTTCAGTAGTAGAAACTTTTTATATAAAATTTTAGTGTTGTAGTGTTTCTAGTTTCGGAGTAAAAAAATTAAACAACAATTTCAAAAAATGTTTTTGTCAAAACTGACCACTAATTTCTTCTAATAATTAGCTGTTTAGTTTAGGATTATATGTGTATTCGAAAAAAATATATCTAAATGATCAATTTATCAGTAGAAAATTGGTGGGTGTCCCTACTTGGTAAGTGTAAAAAAAATATTGTTGTCATTACAAATTTAATCATATATATTATATGGTGAATAATAGGCAGTCACTAATATTATTTAAGACCATTTATTGCAGGTTGATATAATTAAAATTAAGTTACAAATTGTTAAGCATTATAGGCTAAACATAAATGCCACTCATTGTTTATAAATTTTGTATTTATTCAATATAAAAAAAAACTAAATATAATTTTTCACAAAATTTTAATCCCAGTGCATTCACCAAAAAATTTTTCAAGCTAATTTTTTCCTTATTTGATAATGAGTGATAAATACAGTAAGTTTTTTATTAATTGTTTATTTTTCATCAATAAGTTTGTCGTATTTTCCTGTTAAAAACGAAAACAGTTTAACATAGGTATATATTTGCAATAATAGGGGCAATCGATTTACTCAAAACTTTTTTTAATAAATATGTATCTACAATACAATAAATGACCAATTTTATTATTGTTAGAAAAAAGGAAAAGATATGATCTCGATATATTTTTTTAATTATATTAGGAATATTGTGAAGTTACTCTATACACACATACATTTTAAAAGAAAAATTTTTGAAACGTCTAATTTTTTACTCCTAAACTGAGGCCACTAGAGCATTAAAAGTATCTAGGACTGAATATTGTATTGCAAATTTATGTAAATATGTAATTATATAGCTTTGCCAAATTTTGAGACACAGTTTTAAAGATAATTTATCTAATATATGAATCAAAATTAAGTCAGAAATGTTAAATAAACATAAATGGTACCGAATTTTGTATTTATTTAATATGAAAATGTAAATAAAGTTGTTCTCGAAACTTGATTCCCTGTGCATTCACCAAATATTTTGGAAGCTAATTTTTTCTTATTTGATAATGAGTAAGATTTAAAATAACGTTTGTCTTTTATTAATTGCTTATTTTTCATAAATTTCTTTGCTATGATTTCCTATTAAAAACATAAACTGTTTGAAATATGGGTACTTACGTATTAACGCCACCGCGGCAAAAATTTAATGGTTAGCAAGTGTGGACAACCTAAACCAAATGTTGGGAAAGGGTGAGGGATATGTAAATGTAAACACACCAACCCTCTACCCTAACCTATTGCAATACACATGGAAGTATTACGACAGTTTTGTTTTTGTATTTTTTGAAGTTCAAAACCAGTATGAAGATGTCTTAAAACACAAAAAACTGTCATATTACATCCGTGTGTATTGCAATAGGTTACGGTTCAGGATGGGTGTGTTTACATTTACATATCCCTCACCCTTTCCCAACATTTGGTTTAGGTTGTCCACACTTGCTAACCATTAATACGAAATATGTATTTGCCAATATTGGGACAATCATTTTAGTCTAAAAACTGTTGACTTGTTTCCGAAGGGATAGTTTTTGAGAATTCAAGACTAGTAAAGGCAACAATTCTTTTTTTATTAACATTACCGATGTACATAATAGCAGAATGTTACTAGGAAATTCTATGCACTTAATGTTTAATTTTTTTTTTAATAATAATTATAAGTGACAAATTATTAGAACACAATTGGTGGGTGTCCCTTTTTCGTAAATGTAAAAAAAATTCTTAATTTACAAAATTGAATCTCATATTTATAAGGAAAAGGGCACCTATTTCTTTGTTTCATCTTTGGGAATAATATGCAGTCATCCTACTTTTATCTAATTTTTCACTTTTGACTATAGCCCTAAAATTTTCTAGGGCTATTTATTGCAGGTCAATATAAATATGTAATTAGCTTTGCCAAATTTTGAGACAAACTTTAAAGCTTTGTTTATTTAATATTTGAATCAAAATTAAGTCAGAAATTGTCAAATGTTATACTCAAACATAAATTGCACCAATAGTGTTATGACTTTTGCGTTTATTCGATATTATAGTAGTTAAAATAGCTTTCGTAATATTAATCCCAGCGCGTTCACCAAATATTATTTACAATAATTTTTTCTGACATTAGTAATATCTACAGTAAATTACTGGCTAATGAATGATATTCAAAATAGTGTTTTTTTGTATTGTATTAATTGCTTGTTTTTCGTAATTTTTTTTGTTAGATTTTCCAATTTTTTTATTTATTTTTATTTTTTGATAAAATCAATCTTAAAAAACACAAAACGTCCAATTATTGGAACAAAATTGGTGGGGTCTATACTTTGTAAGTGTAGAAAAAAAATTTCCTTAATTACAAAATTGAATTGAAAAGGTATAATCCCGATATTTATTTGATTCGTCTAATATGTATATTATATCGTGAATTACCATAAATCCAGGCATTTTGACAAAAAAAATCTTGAGATATTTATTTAATTTTTTACTCCTAAACTGAGGCCACTAAATAACAAAAAAATTTCAAAAATGTTATAAAAAACGACATTACAAAATAAAAAAAATAACAGTTTTGTGTTAAAGGTCGTTTTCTCGTGCCTATTATGCTAGTTATTAATTATTAGGTCACTTACATTTGTTTGAATTTTAATTAGAAAAATATGTTTCAAAAACAGTAAAATTTCCAAAGTACATAACTTACGTTTCAGACCTGTTCAAATAGTTTTTAAAAAATGTCACCATAATTTTTACCTATTTTCAAAAATGTTTTTTGTTTTGTTTTGCTGAGAACCAAAACTGGGATTTATCTACGTAGTTATAAATCCTGTATGAGAAGGAATTAGGAGACATCATACAATACAGGAATGTCCTTATATTGAAAGGATTCTACACACAATACGGGGATGTTCTCATTAGTTTTAGAAACCACAATTGCCACATTCTAAATTAGATTTATCGTTAATTAAAAATCCCTACGATTTTAAACAGTGAAAAGAGATTATGACACTGAAAACATAGAAAAAAGGGACATATGTATATTTTTAGATGTAGAGCACCAATAGCTAGTTTGGATTGCATGGAAGAATTTAGCGCTGGTAGCACTGGTGCAGTTGCATCCGGTCGACCGATTGAAACTAAGGAACGCCTTCTTTTAAGTGGCCTGTCTTATTCTTCTTCAGAGAATCCTTATCAATTAACCAAACAAATCTCTTTACCACCGGGTCTTCGATATAGAAATCTTGGAAAAAGCGGTCTAAGGGTTGCCAACATTGGACTAGGTAAGCAACAATAATATTATCAAAAGGATAACTGACAAAGAAGGCCAAATTATTTGTAAGTCGAAGTAGTATGTATTCCTATCAGGATAATGATTGTCTATATAAGGGTAAGAAGGGCAAATTTAACTTGAGCTATTTTCCCTAAGAAGTCGTTAAGTGTAAGACTTTAAATAGCCCTTTTTTCTTTTACTCTCTATCAGTAATGGATAGATTCACTAGCGCCACCTAACGACCGCTGACAGAATTTATGAAAATCAGACACATTTGAATCATAGATATTTGAATTATTCTATGGTTTGAAGTTTACACCTGTCTAAAAGATAATTTAGAGCAAATTTTTAACTTCCCCAGTCTATTTAAGACTGAGATTTGTGTGGACCTTAAGGGTCGCTTGTCATGATGAATTTATTATGACTATGAGCTGAAGGATATTTCTGAAGTGGGTTGTTAATATGTGTAGAATAATAGAAAAAAGAAACGAAAATATGGTCATCTGTGTAAGTAGTTTAGCTACTTAAACTTGAGAAGTTTTTAATTATCCTTAAGAAAATTAGAATAAGGTCAAATATTCCCAACCTTTCAGAGAGGGCCCAATAGAGTATTTAAAGAAAGTCCAATAAAGTAATTACCATGAAAATTTGCATTAAATAACATCCATAGTATATCACCCAGGAAAGTTAAAATGTTACTGACTCTCATTAGTTTCATCAGCTGTCGATAGGGTTCTAGCAAATATGGCGTTTAACAATAGAAATGAAGAGAAACATCGTCAACTTCTTATGTTGAGATCTCAACTTTTTTATATATTAACTAACATTGTTATGCCATGATTATAAAATTACTGACGATACTAAACGTTAGCCTGATGATGATCGGAACTGACGGTCGAAACGTTGCGTAGCTAATTAAAATTATTTTCATCAACAGTTTTTGGTTAGTGGCAAGATTAACTTTGAATGATGTTACAACTTTTTTAAGGGACTTGGTCGCTTTTTGGATCTGGTCTGACAAGTGAAAAAATTGAAGAGATAATCACCATGGCTATGAACAATGGAATAAACGTTTTTGATCTCTCAGAAGCGCATTCTGGTACCTAATTAATATAAATTAATTATTCACAAAGCAATCGAATTATTGTTTTAGGATCTGGTTCCGAAGTTGAATTAGGACGAATTCTTTCGCGAAAATCGTGGAAGAGGTCCAGTTATATAATTACAACTAAGATATATTGGAGCACCAGGTAAAATATAACAAAGGGCTTTCAAGAACCGGGACCAGAAAGCCATCAGGGACTTCAGAATTAAATTAATAAATTCCGGGACTGGTTACGAAAAAATTAAAATTAATGAATATTTTTTTAATGATATTAAATAATTTCGACTTGGATTTTATCTTCTTTAGTGGCGAAAACATATTTATTAAAATTTGAAAACTTGAACTTTATTGAATAAAATAAAAGCGTTTAATGAGTTGTTCTGTAGAGAACATATTATTTTGATGGGGGGTGGTAGAGTGCCTTTTTTTTAATTTCGGGACTAAATTTGGTCCCGGGACTTCTAAACTGGTCCCGGGATTGGAAAACTACTAAAAGTCAAACAACTAGAAATACAATGGATAATGCAACTAGTGATGAGCAAAAATAGTCTTGTTCTTGCAGTTTGGTCTTGGTCTTGACAATTTGGAAATAAGACTTACGACCGAGACTTAGCTATTCTCGCAAGACCATGACCAAGACTAAATTAACAAGGACAAGGACTCTCGCAAAAGTCTTGCAGAATGATGTTTGGTCTTTCTGTAAGAAGAAATATCAATAAAGTACCCCTTACATACGAAAAAAATGTTTGAATAATAGTACCTATGTATGATACTAATTAAACAATTTTTTAATTGAAATTGTTAGTCATTAAATTATCAGCAGACATTAACTATGATGTTGAATAATTATTAGCACTAGAAATTATTTATAGCAGTGGTGATTTTAAATACTTAATGTGAATCCAATTAGTTGGTTAAATGATTTAATTCACATTAAAGTATTTATGATTTTAAAAACAAGAAATTCGACGTCATTTTGAATTAATTTTTTAAATATGTATCTACTTATTGACGAACATAACCAAATGTTTCTTACAATGTTTAAAAATAATTTCTTGTGATTTGTTAATTTTATACAGTTAAATTTTCTTATTAAAAAACGTACGTTTCTTTTTATTAATAACCAATTTTTGAAAAATGATACACACTTGAATATATTTCAATATACATACACGTAATTTTTATTCTTCTAAACTGCTACGCATAAGTCTTTCAAAAAACAAGACTACTGCCGAAAGGCATCACCAAGACCAAGTCTTAATTTGCAAGAACAAGACTACATTGGTATTGTCTCAGTCTTGCGTTTGCTCATCACTACGTGCAATCGTGGGGTGAAGGTATTTTTATTTTGAAGTAAAATCCACAACTTACATTTCGCTTTAGGAATAAGGCATCCTCAAAGTTAGGGAAAAATAATAATAATAATAGTTGGATTTTATGATTTTCAATGTATTTTTTTAATTATAGATCTGAAGAAAAGGGTTTATCACGAAAGCACATAGTTGAAAGCGTTAGAGCCAGTTTAATGAGATTACAATTACCTTACATAGACATCGTTATAATCCACAAGGCCGATTCTATGTGTCCAATGGAAGGTAAATCAATTATAATTACTCCTAATTGTTAATTAACATCCAGTATATGCTATATTAGCAAAAACTGAAAGCTTAATTTGTCGTTTTCTTATTATTTTTTCTTTTTTATATACAGAGGTTGTCAGAGCTATGCATTATATAATTTCGCAAGGATGGGTGATGTACTGGGGCACTGCGAGATGGTCCCCCGTAGAAATAATGGAAGCCTACACTAATTGTCGACAATTCAATTGTGTAACGCCGATCGTTGAACAGACGGAATATAACATGTTTTGCAGGGAAAAGACTGAGCTGCATATGCCAGAACTGTATAATAAAATTGGAGTAGGTAAGGTCATCATTAAAAGTAAATAAAATAGAAGCAAGGTCTATCAATAAGCGTTTGAGTTTGTTTTATGAAAAATATCAATTGGTGACGAATAGATTCACCAGCGCGCTCAATTGCCCGGCGATAGAATTTGTGAAAATCAGACGCTTTTATACCTATTTACCTTATGGTAATGCACGTATGGAAGTTTGGTAAAAAAAATACTTTTGATAGACTTTGTCTTTCAAAACTTCTATCTATTTTCACTGTTGAAATGATTTGAATAAACACGTTTCTTACATAAAACAAAATCTTATCTACTATATTTTTCATAGAGTTGCAGTAGTTGATAGTCCTTTTTAACTAAGAATCTATTTTTCATACTTTCTTCGCTAATAATTTAACTAGTAGGTAATGTATTGTAGTCTAGTCAATAGAGGAAAAAAATATTGAGTTATTAAAAAAAATACTATCAGGTAACCGATTCCATTGTGTAACTCTGACGTTTCCCACTGTAGCAACTATATGGTCTATTAATTAAAAAAGAAAAGAATTTTTTAGTCTCTCGATGATAATTAAATATTTTCAAATCTAATCACCCCATCAACGAAACGAGTCTTGTTGTAGCTTATATACAGGGAGTCTCATCTAGTGCAGTTTCTTATATAATTCTTCCAGTGTATGTTTGATAAAAGTATATGTATTTCTAATAAAAGTTGTCTGGAAATGGAGCATATAAAGAAAATATTTTCAATTACACAGGCAGCTCCATTTCTTCTGGGCAGCACATAACTTCGTCATTTTAAATGGAACAACCTGTATATTATTGCATTTTTGAATTTATCAATTAATTTTAGAATGACTTTAATCATCAGTAACTATAACAGATAACAAAATTAATGGAGCATCTTCGATCTCTTTTTTTTTTGAGACAAACTTACAGGTGTTTTCAAAAAATAGCTTTTTGTTTTCGAATTATAAAGAAGAGTTGGAATTTTCAACTTTTCGAAATATGCAGTGGAGTAGAAAAATTTTTAAAAATTATACACTTTCGAGTTATTGCATAAAGTTGTTATTTTTTTTTTTATTTTAATCATAGTTTGACTACGCTTAATTTAGAAAGACATTTTTTATATTTTTCCGAAGATATATAATAATTTAGAAATTCGTCTCCAATATATGCATCTATTAGAATTGTTAGAAACTAACATATTATAACATATATAACACTTTTTACAATTTCCGATAATATTTTATAATTTTAAGATTAATTAGGGTATAAATATGAAAGTCCATTTCGCATTTTGAAATGACAAAGGAATATACACAGACAGTAAAAATCTGTTAGAAACAAACATAAAAAAGCAAAAAGATTGTTCTACTCTTACAAAACAAAAGGAACCCCACATGTTACATATTTTTTAAAAGAGAAAAAAAAATGTCTTTTTAACTAAAGCATAATCAACTATGATTCCAATTTAATAAAACACAACTTTATGTAATAACACGAAAGTGCGTATTTTTTTTTTTAAATTTTTTTACGTCATTGCATTCATCAAATTTAACAGACAACCAAGATATGAGCATATTTCGAAAAATTGAAAATTCTAACGTTTGCTTATCACTCCAAAACAAAAGACGATAGCAATTTTTAGAAAACACCAAAAAAAAGAGATCGAGGATGCAACATTTTTTTTTTGTATCTCTTATAGTTACTGAGAGTTTCCCCATAGAAACATCGAAATTGGATCAGCCTGTAGGTTCTTAAAAAAATTCAGTAATCTGAAAATTTTTAGTGGAAAAATAAAATAGAAAGTTTCCAACCAAACCTAACCTAAGTCTTTGTAGGACTTTCAAAATATTTTCAGAAAATTGCAATCGGACGATCTATCGTATAAGCATTGAGATGTGCTGAATTGTACGAAAATTTAATTTTAAAGAAATCGTTAATTTTCTGACTTTTCCGTTATTTCTTCGATAAAGATCATCGATCCAGGGCTTATTTTGTTAAAAATTTCATTTTATACAAAATTTTTTTAAATTATTTTTTGAGTTATCTTCGAAAAACAAATCAATTCTTTGGACTTCTTGTTTAAAAGAAAATAAGTCACAATTACACTATGGATCATTTTTTTTAAATTTATGCCACAGTGGGATTCCAGATAGATTTTTTTTACTAATAAGTACCTCTACTGATTGGAATTATTAAATAAGTAGGTTGTACTTAAAACATTTTAAAAGTAGATTATACTTCATTTTCGACTATTAAATCTTGCTTTCTTCTAAACTTGAATTCTGCTTTCTTTTAAGTCGTAAAGAGTAGGTAGTGAATAGATTTTTTAATATTTGATTGCTTATTATGTTTTCTAATTTCTATTTCCATAAAAAAAAAAAAAAAACAACGAATCACTAATTTCATTGATCCACACCTTGCAAGTTTTTATCTACTCCCTTATATTTTTATGAACTTTCATCTGTCATTAGTTGAGGTTGCAATAAATGATATTTATTTTATTGCAAAGGCGCATCCCAAACAATGTTAAAATTTCAATAATTCACATTGTGAAACATAATTTTGGCTTAAAATTCTTATTTACTCCCAGGAAAGATAAAAATTTCATATTTGTTTCAATTCTGAAGTTTTTGGAAAAATTGAAAACTGTATAGAAAGATTAGGTATTAGACAAACAGTTTGAAATCCTTTTACAAGGTCCTAGGTCCTACGAAACACATTTAACTGCAAGTTGAAAATTAACTTTTATCTTTATATTATCGTTATGCAGAAACTCGATTTTTCATGTCCAGCAGAAACTAACCAACACCACAGTCTATTTAATGTTAGATGGACATTAGTACTATTAAAGTCGAATTCAAGCGAAAGTTTAAGTGTCCTTTCTAAATATTTTTTTCGGGCTAATTAATAATATTTTGATTATAGGTTCCTGTAAGGCATGAATGAAGTCGGTGTTTCAGTAACGGACTAAACGACATTCGGTTGGGTTTACTGAGGACGAAATATTGTTTGGGACGCGACCAAAATGAACTATTATTTTTACCGTTATTAGCAATTGTTTTACTAAGGTAAGTAACGAATTAATCAAAAAAAAAAAAAAATGGAATATGTTATGAAAACGGGCTCAGAATTATAAACGTCGCTCAAGTCTCTTCTGGGGAGGATGATTCTCAAAAAGTTTTAAGATTGGATTGGAAGAGATATAAAACACAGATAAAATTTTTTGGAAAACATCATTGTAAAGTGACATGTTTAGATTAAATTTTTTTTTTAAAGAAGGTCTCGAACATAATTTTATAATGGCAATAATAACGTATATATATATTCAGTCCTTGATCAAATTTTTTGTGTGTCAAACATGTAACGATCTTTGATGTTTTAAAAATAACGTTTTCGCAATATATACAGGGTGCTAAAAACTACTAATCTGAATATTTAATACTTCAGACAACAAAAACTTTCTTGTTTTAAACGGAACACTCTGTCATCGAATTGGTAACAAACGTTTCGTAACCTAACCTTCTTCCGTGGTAATTAGACGGACAAAGATCGTAGTGTAAAGAAGGAAATGATTCTACTAGGGAAGATACTATAAATCGGGAAACTATCTGAAGACATATTGTAAAAAAGATTTTTTTGTCACTACAAGTAAAGTTCGATGATGATTACCTAATATAAATCTCTTACATGGTATGACATACCATTCATTGAATTTTTAATGTTTTTTTTTTTTTAAAAATAAACCCCTAAAGGTGTAAAATGGAAGACTGATGCGATGCCATTTTGCACGATTACGTACTTAAAAGATCAAAATCCTACCTTTTCAGACGATTATTCAAACCCGAAATCCTTAATCCCGGCTGAGCAATGTAGCGCTAACACCTGAAACAATTAATTCGAATATATAAATAAAGGTCTTAATAATTTATTTAATAATAAAAACATTAGAAATAGAAAAATTGGTAATTGTAACGGTCATCTGGTTTTTTGTCCGTAAAAAAAAAACGAAAAATGGACCAATCTGTAGATTTGTTCCATTTTACGGCGGATTTATGATAAGGATTACAAAAATTTAAAGAAAACAATATTTTTGGTAGTCCTTTCTTCTTTTTTTCACTTATTTTAATTTAAATCCTTTAAAAAATTATTTTACGAGTTTTTTAGATGGTTTCGAGGGTGAAGGTGGTGCTAGAAATGGTGGTAGGGTTTGTAGGAGGTTGATTTTTGGAGATAGCACCAAGGGGGGTTGTATATAGATTTACGCACACCCACCCTCTACTTAAACCATTCCAAACCTTTATTCTTTCACTTCCTACAACCCCCACCTTATCCTAATACTACCCTCAGAAGCACTCCTAATAAACTCATCCCCTGATGAAACCCATCCCACTCATATACCAAACGCCACCCTCGAAGTCAGCTCAAAAAACCCACCCCCTACAATTCCTCACCACCAACTCCAACTATATTGAGTATATTACCAATGATAATCAATCAAAAAATCTACTTTTCTACAACTTTTTTATTAATTTGACCTGATGATGTGGAAAACATTTATAGAGAATTTTCAGTAAAAAACTATTTTGAGTATTCAGTCATAAGATTTAAAAAAAACTACTAATTTTTTATTCGTAAAATTTTCATGGTAAATTTTTTATGACTTAAAATGCAATGACCATTAAAATAAGAAGTTTTCCAAAAAACCATAAATAAATAATATTTAAATAACTTGACCTACAATTGTTAAAACAATTATTGTATAATTAATAAACGTTAATCTTGGCAATAATCAACAATAATTGATGAAAATAACTTTAATTATGCCACGTTTTAACAATTAATTTCCATAATTACCGAATAATAACATCATCATTATAAAGTTATTGGTGTTATTAGTTAGTAGCCTGAAGAAGGCCGAAATTGATGGTCGAAATATTGCATAGTTAATGCTATTTTCATCAATTATTACTGATTATTGGCAAGATTAACTTTTCTTGATTATACGATATATTTTAATCATAAAAACAAAATTAAACTCTTTTATCTGATTGTTAAAAAATTAAATAGAATGACTCTATGTAATATCAAAGAGAGATGCATTGTATCGCCATCTACAGAGAATTTCTATAAATTTCAATAATATTTTTGGGTACATACATAAAATATATTGTAGGTGTATTTAAAAAATAGAAATAGATATCAATATTTTATAAATACATACATTTATAAAATTGGTTATTTACATTTTCATATACTTCGCTGTTTACTGCTTAGGTAGATAAACATTACAACCACGTGCAGTCGAAGAAACTTACGTTAAAGGAAATCAATTCGTCGTAAAAAAAAGTCAAAAACGCATAAATAAACAATATAATTCTGACTAAAAATTAATTACGTGGTTAGAAAATGGTATAAATCCCGATTATTTCGATAAACAACTCATCTTTTGGTATAGCGCCTCCATTTTATTAACAAACCACGTTTCGCGTTTGTATCTCCAGAACAAAGAGAAGCATCTTATAATGTTAATTAATAATTATCAGTGTAATCCACTTACCCATTAATTATGCTTATATTAATTATGGAATTAATATCACTTCACTTCACTCACAAGAACCGGCAATTAATCGATTCGAGATTAATTAATTAATGTCTTCAAGTATACAAGAACCGCGCACGACGTAACACGAGTTACCGAAACCGTTTTCACTCTTGCACTAAAGTGGACAACTACAGGAGATGGAAAATGTGAAAACGAATGTGACGTAGTAATTAATTCGTGATTTTTCGGCAGGTGGATCGGGTTTAAGAAATGCAGAAAACGTGATAACAGAGATGTTTACAGCTTGTTTTTAATATTTTATACGATCTTTAAATCGACGAAAATCAGGGGCGTAGATTATTTTAAGGGACGAAAATAAGTAAAAGGAAATTTGCAAAACACAATTTGAGTTATAAGAAAATTTTCACGTCTGTGACGTTGATTAAGGAAAATAAAAACTTTTTGCTGACATAATAAATACTAAAAATTTATTTTTCTCCATAATATAAAGATTTTCTTAAAAAATCAATTTATTTGAATAAGAACTTTTCTAAAAAATCTGAAAATTGAACAGAGCTTATTTTAAGTACCTATCTTTTAATTTTCAGATTCCGAATGTTTTATTAAAATTTAATATTTTTTTGTAAAAGGGGGAGGTAGTTATAATAAAACTCCTACAAAAAAAATCTAGAAATAAGAATTTGATTTTGGTTAGTGTGACTATAATATAATTTACAATAACTATACCTAATCGATATTTCCCAATTATTGAAAACGTCCAATGTCATTAATTAATTTTATTATCGGACGACGTTTCGACCGTCAATTTTGTCCATGTCCAGGTTAAAGTTAAAATAATTAATATTATAAACAAAAAAATACTATATGCAATGAACAATTTAACATCAAAAAGTTAACAAAAATGCTTCAAAATTAAATTGTTGATGTTAGATATTAAGGAAATTAAAAGCAATTATGAGGGGTAGAAAAGCCTTTATTGTTTAAAAATAATCAACGTTTCGCCTTCCAAAATTAGTTTTTTTCAAGGTACCTTTCGTCAGGTGAAGCGTCCATTTTGTACCCATTGTATTTACTTTTAATTCCATTAATGCAGACGTATTATATCCTTATGATGACCGAAAATGACAACCGAAACGTTGCTTGTTAATGAATTAATGTTGTTTTGGTAAAATATCGGTTAATGGTAAATGGAATTTTAGTTATGAAGAATCATCCATTGCATACAAAATTTAAAACAGGTAAATCCTCATACAGGGTGGCCTAAAGTCAGTGATCTATTAGAAATGGTATGAGAAAAGAATATATACTAGTTAAATTATTTTTTTCAAAATTTTCCTACCACAAGTTATCTATAAACGTGTAATAGGCTACCTTGTGTAATAATGTATTTGTATACATATCTATAAGAGCTTCTGTCTGAAAATAAGATTTAAAAAAGGCAAAAAAATGATCTTCAAGAAGATAACAAAATTACTAGAAAATAATTTTCGTATGAAGCATCTGTAAATTGGTTTGGAAATTTTTAGGAGCAATGACATGGGGTGCGACATCTATGATTTCCTCGCTGGACAGAGATGATAGAAGTAATTTTTTCTCGCGATACAACTTCAAAAATAAAAATACTTCATTTTCTTGGACAGAAGATGAAGCTGCAATAAATAAGGAGGTACGAAATGCGTCATTTTTTAATAAAAAAAGCTTATATGTTACGTTTGATTATTCTTATCAACTATTTCATTTTGGTTTTTCTTTTCTTGAAAATTTTCGTTATTGCCTTTGAAATGTTTCGCTAAACGTTGCCTTCCTCAGGCTTGTGTATATACTAATGAAAATTACAATTTAGTCTTTCTTAAATAGGTACAAAAAAGAAGAGGGTTGTATTAGGAGTTTAATTATCTAGAAAAGATTTACGAAAGGGGGATTATTACAGCCTATTGCATCATTTAACAGTATATCTATTTTTTTATATTTGTTGATCTACATTTGATATTATTTAAACAATTCCTAACATTATACCCTGATTTGGTGACATCGTTTTTATAAACAAGTCGACTTTGTTTTATCCCTTACATAATTGTTCTTATGTTCTAAAAGGCATTTCTTTAAATAATTTCTTTCTGTTTGTCCCTTGTTTATTCAGCTTAGAACGAACAGGTAAATTCTACATACGAAAAAATAGTAATAATTTTTAAAAATGCGTTTTAGAACATAAGAATAGTTACAAAAAAAAAAAAAATAAATAAAAAATAAAACAAATTTGACTTGACCTTGTTACCGAAAAAGGATATAATTTTATAAATAATATAGATGTTCTACATATAAATAATAAATAATGTAGATTGAATTTGAAATTTGTTAAAACTTTTAAATATCAACAAATGTAAAAAATTAGGTCTACTTATTGTTAAATTGTTAAATAGTCTGAAGGAAATCTTTTCTTAATAAATTAATAAAATTAATGTCGTAAATTTTGTCAATGTGCAGTAGAGTCATTTTTACTCTAATGCTTCAGTCTGAGGAAGCCAAAGTTTTGCGAAATATCAGTCGTGAGACAATTCTGAAAAGTGAAAACCTTTATCTAGAGTTGTTTGATTTTTATTTAAATTTTTAAACGAAAGCAGTTTATTGTTTGCTTTTTGATAGAGTTGGAATTGGTCTAAAGATCGAAATCAGTTAGACAGAAACAGGAAAATCTCGGAAAAACTTCAGGAGTTGAGCAGCCTGTCGGAAAAATTAGGATGTTCGGTTTCTCAATTATGCATAGCTTGGTGCCTCAAAAACGAATCTGTTCATTGTTTGCTCTTGGAAGCTGCATCAGAAGAGCAATTATTTAACGGAATTCAATCCCTTCAGGTAGGTGCAATTTCAAATTTTACTAATTATTGTTAAAAGAATTCATTTAATAGACAAAAAACTTAAAATTTTCTGAATAATCTGAGCCAAAAAATAAAATCTGATATTATTCTTTTTAAGTCCAGAAATTGTGACAGTAAAATCATCTTGTTTTGATCTTAGTTCTAATTTTGATCTACTCGTATCTGGTTTTGCTCCATTTTTCTCCAAAATAATTTTTTTACTCGCAACCTTTTTAGAATTAAATTAGAACTTTAATATTTCTTTAGATCATCTGAGGAGTGCCTTTAAATCTATTTTGCATGATGAAATTATATATGAGACTTGTCCTGATTTTTTCATCACATTAACATTTTATTTTGGAACATTATATTTCTTAAAAAATGTTCAATCGATTGAAATGGGAAGTAAACCATAAAACAAATAAAGCTGAAAACTCTAGACTCAATTAAGAAAATTATGAAATTAAACTTAAAGATAGTAAGTTTAACGCTATCTGCGTGAATTAATTACTAAGGCTCAACATTAAGTAATAATTTTTAATTAGTATTAGGCGTCTAAGTGTTATATTGTGTTAATGATAACTTCTTTAGCTAATACCAAAATTAAGTGCCACCCTGATGGCAGACTTCGAGAGAATTTTGGATAACAAACCCACTCGACCCCCAGCAATTTCAACCCTGGTGCTTCGGTGACAATCGATGTGCCCTTCGCCATCCGCTAAGTAAGACATACTTACATTTTTACAATTATATATATTTTTTTTAATTCAATCAGTTTTAATTTTTTTTATAATATATTCCTTTATCAGGTACTATAAATATTTCGACATCTTCAGGTTAAAAAAGAATAAATTCACCCTATTCCATCATACAGTTGTTAGTCCAAAGGCACCTTCACTATTTCTCATCCCTATGATACAAATATAGAATAGGCAACATATCTCTTCTAGGTTTCCCTCAGCTTTTCTCTACTTCTGTTTCTGTCTCTAACATGTCCCTAAGGAACCATTAATTTCTCATAAAATGGACGGTTTCAAGTTTCCTTACATACCAAAATTGATTTATTTATTATTTGTTTTCATCTAAAACTCTTTCACTCCAAGTATTGTTTAATGAAGACTCTACTTCCTCCTAGCTAGAAGTTGAGGCCTTCCCAAATCTTTGAGTACTTAAAAATCATACTTTTAATGCCCAAATAGTTATTTTTAATGTCTAATAACTTTGCTATTCTTTTTGAATCAACCTATTCAGTTCTGGAACAGGAATGGAATTTAAAGAAAATTGAAAATTGTCAAAAAGCATTGTACATTCTTGTATTTTTCTACAGTGCGGTGGCTGAGGGCTGCAGCAACACCGAGAGTCCGAAAGAAGAAGATTTTGACAGTAACGAAATGGAAAACAAAGTTAGCCAAAGAATTCCGTTTTGTGAACTCCAGTGACAAAAAGGGTCCGAGTTCTCTGCAACTCGTAAAATCGCAAAATCCGATCTGAACTTGCCAAAGGGCAAGATGAAGTGGACGTACAGTTCGGAAGAGGGACCTAAATGCATTTTCAAACCGTATTCCGAAAAGAAGTCCTAATAACAATGCGTCTACTTCCTTCGACGAACGAACGAAACAAAGAAAAATAAGTAATAATAAATCCTGTGTATAACTCTTTCTTGAGTCTTATGAGTAAATTAACGATAGTGATTTTACTTAGATAACGCAAAGTATTCATCAATAATTACAAAATAAACGAATTAATAAGCATAAGTTCAGTATTAATTTACCTTTTTACCCAAAAAGAATTTTTGAATATTTTATTATTAGTACAGCCCCAACAAAACGTTTGATGGAATCAAAATCTAATAATTTTGCTATTCTCAGATCATTTTGGACTGCTGTAGAACATCCGTTAACCTCTTGGAAAATTTTAGAACAATCTTCAATAGTTTAAATCATTCTCGAAAAAATGGGTGACATTCCGAAATGTCCTAGATCATTCTTGAACGTTTCAAACAAATGTCAAAAATGTTAGAACATAATGAAACATTCTGGATCAACAACAATACAAATTATTACCGAAAAATTCGAAAAATTTAAAATCATATCAAACAATTCTTTGAAAATTTGGAAGGTTTTCTATCGTTCTTAAACGTTCCAAATCATTATTGAAAAATCAAGAACATTCTGTATCATTCTTTAACATTCCAGGTGGATATCGAAAAATCTGGAACATTCCAGTCTGGATCATTTTTGACATTTTAAATCGTTACTGAAAAATCTAAAATGTAATATATTATTCTCGAACATTCTAAATAATTCTTGAAAAATTTGGAATGATCTGGATCCTCCTTAAAAATTCCAAATTATTCTCGAGTAATTTGGAACATATTGCAACATTGTAAGCTAAATTATTCTCAAATATATTATTATATATTATTCCAAATCATTTTCAAGAAACCTGGAATGGTCTGGAACATTCTGGGCTAGATCATCCTGGACATTCTAAATTATTATTGAAAAAATTGAAACATATATCATTGTCGAACATTGCAAACGATTCTTGAAAAATTTGGAAGACTTTAGATCATCCTTAAACATTCTAAATCATTCTCAAATAATGTGAAACATATTGGAACGTTATAGGCTGAATCATTCTGAAACATTCCAAATCATTTTTGAAAAATGTTCCAGATTTTTCTCTAACATTCTCAAAAAATATTGGAAATTCTGGGGCATTACGGAATATTATGGGTCATCCTCGAGTATTTTTAATAATTTTCGAAAAATCTGAAGCATTCTTTATCATTCTTGAACATTCCAGATGATTATTGAAAAATATGGAACATTCCAGTCTAGATCATCATTAAACGTTCCAAATCATCCCTGAACAATGTGGAACATATTGGAACATTGTAAGCAATCATTCTCAAACAACCAAAATCATTATTGAAAAATTTAAAACATTCTAGTTAATGAAAATGAGAAAATGCTGGAGTATTACGGAAAAATCGAAAGCATTCTATATCATCCTTAAACATTCCAGATCATTATCGAAAAATCTGGATCATTTTGGAACATTCTAGTCTAGATTATCCTCAAATATTAATAAATAATTTAAAACATTTCATATCATTATAGAACATTCCGAATTATTCTCGAAAGACTGCAATATTCTGGCACACATTTTTGATCATAATTTCATAACATAGTGACTATATAAAATGAATTTTATTGCAAACGTGTTAATAATCTCAAAAATGTGTTGTGTAAAAGTTTCTTAAGTTTCCTTACTAAAATTTTGCAATCAAAATTCTCTAAATCTATTTTTATGTGCAAATTAGTAACTAGATATACATGAATAATTTTTTTTATAACAAAAAAAAAAAATAGCTCATTGATTCGGTTGACCTGACCTTCTGCTAATAATTGAGATCATAATAATGACGTAAATTAAAATAAATAGTGTCGTTTTTCAAGTTCCAAAAGTTGACATCATGATTAAGTTAATTTTCATAGTACGTATTTGTGTGTTTTCTTTGACTTACCCACAACCTTTGATGATAACTAAATAACTGGAATACTGTATTAACTTCAAGCTTTAATTTTTCAAAATTGAAATCGATACATGTTGCAGTGAAAAAGTCAGTACACTAAAGCTTAAGAATTGCACTAAACAAATTGCACAACACAGAAAGTTTCCCATACGTTCCTCCATGGGGCACTAGCAGAATGAAAACCTTTTAGCACCACAATTTCTCATTATTATTATTTTTTGGTTGATCGATCACAGTTCTCTTCTCGTCATTTCTTTGGATAACCAAATCATGCCAATTAATTAATGATAATTAGCATTATTTATGAGAAGTAACAATAGTAGGTAATTAATAATTTTGCAAATTTTAACATATGTACAAAACGAAAAAACAAATCATATTTTACATGGTAGGTATATGTACAAAGAAAAACTATTTTTGCTTTGATAAGGCGTTTCAGCCTAAGTTGTTATTTTAAAGATAATGTGTTTTTTTTTTATAATTTTCTTCGTCGAAACGGTTTATCAAGTCGTTTTTATTTGATTAGGAAGTGTTTGGAAGTGTACTTCCGGTTTCTTGACACTATGCAACAATCGACCTCAATTCTGTGTGTTGCGTTTCCTTGTGCCTTCTCAAATCCACTTTCCTTTGAAAAGCTCGTCCGCACAGGTCACATGCGAACGGCTTGAACCCGGTGTGTTTTCTTGAATGAGTTATTAGATTCGACGATTGACTGAAAGCTTTCCCACAAACCTGGCATTTGTGAGGTTTTTCACCTGCAACAAATAGAAAAACATAAATTTTTCTCACAAAGCTTCTTATTATGACAAAAAACATCTTACTGAAAAGCTCAAAGTTCCTGAACAAGAAAAGGCTCTTATTACCATTTTTTTAAAATATTTTTTAATTACTAACTAACTTTAATTAATAACTAATTAGGAAAATAAATAAATAAATTAATGTAATTGAAAAATGGAATTACTAAATTTAAGAATTGGAAATTTTTAATAAAACATACTTTTTCTAAATATTAGCAAGTAGAAAATAGTAAAATTAAGATTTGGGTTTGTAGATCTGTGATTACATAGAGATTTATTTTTTGGTTTTAACTTTTTTTATACATTTTCAAAACTTTTCCTCGAATTCACAAAACAGTCAGAAACTGATTCCTTGAAATTCATTATCAGATATTTATGTGCCAAACTGCCAAATGCCTTCACAATTTCTTTTTAATAATGACAAATTTTTGTGTCAATCTTTAAGTATTACTATTATTAACAAATTTAACTTAAAAATAAACAAAAACTTTAAATTTAAGGGCCCACAGCATGAAGATTCTGACCTAGCTCTAATATCTCAAATTAAAATCTATATCTATTAGGAAGAACTCTAATTTTATGACTTTTTTTTCAAAAATTTTATTAAACTCATTCTCAAATCTAAAATCTTGAATTATTCTACAATTGAAGAATCAACCCTTAAACAAAATTAAAAAATTCAAAATCGACGTACCAAACTATTTTGTATAATTTAATTTTTAAATAATTCTTTGGAAATTCTTATCCAACCTATGATTTATAGCACCTTCCCCTCGCCCTCTCACAGCAAAGGTAAGAAGAAATTAATCCCCCTGCTCCCACCCATAACCCTAATACTTTAACGCTCCCTATATAAAAACTAAGGCCTTTAAGGCCATATTCAATCAAGATTATGGTTGTAATGGAAATTAACAGTTACGTCCTGACGGTAAACATCTGCAGTGAATACAGCAGCTGAAGATGTTAGCTACAGTTGCCGACGAAACGTCTGGACGTAACTAACCGTTCATTTCAATTCCAACCACAAAACTTGAAATCTTGATGTTTTTTTTTTTAATTTATATATAAGGGAGCGTTAAAGTATTGGGCGTATGGGTGAGGGCAGGGCGATTAATGTTTTCTTACCTTTGCTGTGAAAGGGCGAAGGGAAGTTCTATAAATTATAGGTTGGATAAGAATTTCAAAAGAAATTAAAATTAAAATTATACAATATAGTTTGGTACGTCGATTTTGATTTTTTTAATTTTGTTTAAGGATTGATTCTTCAATTTTAAAAATAATTTAAGATTTTAGATTTTAGTGATTGTTTAATAAAAGTTTTGCGAAAATTGTTAGGTACGTCTTAACATCTGGGTGAGGGGGCCACAAGTGTCCAGAGGTAGGTGAAATAACATTCTTTTTCAAGATATAGTAATAAGAAACGTAATATTTTTTTTTGTTCGAAGTACTAGATCAGGAAATTAGTTCAGAAATAGTAATAAAATTCGGGTTCATCTTAATAGAGATAGATTTTAATTTGAGATATTAAAGATAGGTCAGAATATTCATGTTATGGGCCTTTAAATTTAAAGTTTTTGTTTATTTTTAAGTTAAATTTGTTAATAATAGTAATGTATTAAGCCATTAATATTGCTACAAAATTTATATAAGTTTATCATGATTAAAAGGAAATGGTGAAGGCACTTGGCACATGAATATCTGGTAATAAATTTTAAGAAATTAGTTTCTGATCGTTTTTTGAATTTGAGGAAAAGTTTTGAAAATGTGTAAACAAAGTAAAATTGAAATAAAAAAAAAACTCTTAGTGATCACTGTTGCTGTTAACAAATGTGGTCACCTTGATGGATATTCAATTTTAGTTGGAGTACCTACTTATTATTTAGGTATTCACTAAAATCCCATTGAAAAAAATCCTTTCAGTTTTTCCAATTTTGTGGGAAATTCTTCTAATTTTTCTCTCACTGAAAATCGTACTCAGACCCAGAATTTTACGTGGAAAAAGTTGCGCGTAAACATCGCTAGATAATGTATCTTCCCAATAGCCAATAATAATTAATAAAAATTACTTTAATTATGCAACGTTCCGACCGTCAATTTGGATCATCATCAGGAAAATATATATATATATATATATAATAAAGTCATTGCACAATTAAAGTGATTTTAATTTATTACTGTTGGTTATTGGCAAGATTAGCTTTTATTGATTATAAGATACAAAAAATATTGTTTAGTGACGTTATTTTCAATTTTTTGTTGATTAACGTTTAGCAATCTTTAGATATTAGATGTCCTTTATTACATAATTATATTTATTATCATTGAGATATAGGTAATAATAGCATTGATTCTCGATTGCGATTTCTTTGTATAAAGAATCGTTTAATCCAGTTTTATTACCGTTAATATGCGATTAAGATTTTGAGAAAGGAATTTAAAACAGATTAATAAAAATTATCTTTATTTATTTTCAACTCTCCTTACGAAATATATTTCTGTTTTCCTCATGTTTCTTATTATTTGTTTTTTTTTTTTTTAAGTAATAAGTGAGTTATAAATACATAACAAAATATTTGAGAAAAGTATCGTATATGAGTCGCATATTCGCATATATAAATATTTATAAAGCTATTTGGTCGATTTATGTCACCTTTAAGATCGTAAAGAAGGGAGATAGGCAAGCGAATGGTTGGAAGCGTCCTTTTCTGAGGACACGTTTCTATGGTAACAGGATGGTGTGCGGGCGGAGCCTATCCTGAATTTACCCTGAATTTACAGGGCGAATCACGGTTTGCGGCAAACTTATCGCAATCGATAACGTTTCTAACTTTTCCCGAGATCTGAAAGAGATCAGGTGGTGATTTTTCAGTCGCTGAAAACGCTCCCACACACATCCATCCAAAGAAACATAAAAATACGTACAAATGAAATTTATCTCAAAATGTACCATTATTTTGGTGACTGTTGACGACATAGTCCTGAATTTCTTTAACAACCCCCGCGGAAACCTATTACGAAACTCATTTATGTTGGTAGTTTATGAAAAAAAATGAAATAAACTCACGTACGACAGAAATTCTTCTCAAAATGTGTCATTATTTTGGTGAATGTTAAGGATATAGTCATAAATTTCTCTAACAACCCCACGGAAGCCTACGAAAATATTGTAGTTTAAGAAATATTTTCCTTATTGGTAAAAAAATTAAATAAATACACCTACGAATGATATTCTTCTCAAAAAGTGTCACTATTTTGGTAAACGTTAACCACATAGACACAAATTTCTCTAAAAACAACCCCCGTGGAATCCTACGAGACCCACTTATGTTTGTAGTTTAGGAAATATTTTCCTTATTGAAAAAAAATGAAGCTGTAATTAAAAATACATACACACTTAATATTTGTAATCATAAAAATACGTACCAACGATTTTTTTCGAAATTTGTCATTATTTTGGTTAAAATGATTGATATAGTCCTGAATGATTTTAACAGCAACCCCCGTAGATGCATACGAATCTCACTTATGTTTGTAGTTTAGAAATTAATTTCCTCATTGAAAAAAAAAAATGGAAATAAACATGAAATTATTTTCAAAATGTGTCATTATTTTCGTAAAAAATATTTTCATTATTGAGAAAAAAGTAGCAATCAATATAAAAATACGTGCGAATGAAATTCTTTTTGATACGTATCGTTATTTTGGTGAAAATAATTAATTGATATAATTATCTATATTTTTATCGATAAATTAACAAATATGTGCTACCAAAGTATATAATAAACAATGGAGTTGAAATATCTTTGAATTGCATATTTTGGTTTAGGATAATTGTTGGGCTTATCGTATTTTTATTTACAACATTTCAGTAAAAAACGTCTTCTTGGGCATAATAAATAATAATTAATTAATGTCGAAATTTGTGAAAGATTCAAAATCAATTCGAACGTTCTGGAACTAAAAAATATGAGGCACCGTGGTTTTTCCCAAAATCCAGCTAGAAAATAGAGCCTGATAATGAACAGACTATTAATGAAAAGTTTTAACGTTTTTGAAATGATACAATTTAATTTTAGTTTGTTTTGACGTAGGGAGTAATTCTTGTAGATCGCAATTAATAATTCTGTTCTAGATACTTAACTATTAAATTATCCAAAATATTTTAGAATGTAACATTATTCTTCAAAAGATTTGAGAAGATTTTAAAATGTTCTGGTGTCATAGAATCTTCCAAAAGTTTCGAAAATTTTACAGAAATTTGTACAATGTTTCTAGAATGTTGTAGAATGTTCGAAAATGTTTAAGCACGTCTCGGAATGTAATTGAGTTTTCTATATTGTTTCAGGAATGCTATAAAATTTTCCGGAAAGTACAGTATGTTTTTAGAGCAGTAGTGAAGCAGTTTCTAAAAATTCAAGGATGTTCTACAACATTGAAGAATACTACAGAATACACTAAAATATTCTTAAATGCATTATAATATTCTGGATTGTAATTTATTGTGCAAAAGGTTTCAGAATGTAGTATATATACTTACCTTAAAAACGTTTGAGAAAATTTTAGAATTATCTACGATGTAATAGAATCTTTCTAAAGTTTTGAGAATGTTCCAGAATGTCCCGGAATGTCATAGAATGTTTCTAAAGATCCGAAAATTTTCTAGAACGTACTTGGATATCGACAAATGGTGCACAATGTTTATGATTGATGTAAAATGTTCAGAATTATCCCATGATATTTTAGGATTTTCCTAAATTTTTCAAAATATTTCAGAATGTGAAACAATCCTCCAAAAAGTTTGAGAACATTTTAGAACATTCTAAAATGTTATAGAATCAGCCAGAAGTTTCGATATTGTTCTAGAATGTCGTACAATGTCTTAGAATGAAGTAAAATGTTGGAAAATGTTTCATTATATTCTGGACTGTTATTATTCTTGTTTTCTATATGGTTTCAGATCCTCCAAAAGATTCTGGATTGTTTCAGATTGTTATAGAATCTTCGAGTAATTTCGAGTATGTTCCAGTATGTTTTAGGGTGCTATAAAATGTTTCTTAAACATTTAGAATGTTTTACAACGTTCCTGGAAGTTGAAGAATGTTTCATAAGGGCCTAAAACGTTCATAAATGTTTTGTAATATCGTAGAATGTTACTAGTTTTTAAAGAGTTTCATAAAAAGTTATAGAATATAATTCATACAATCGTTTAGGTAGTTATTATCTGTTTAAAACTCAAACTATCTTAACTTACATATTTTTTAAACCAATTTATTCTGCTGTATATATAAATGGGCAAAATAGTGGCAGCTCTTAAGTCCAAAAATAATATTTCTATTTGGTAAAAAATCCATGTTCAAAAAGATATTGTTAAGAAGGTTTAGGTTCATTTTGTCATTTGTTGGGTTTAAATCAACCAGTGGCGGTTCGTTATAACGCACTTCAGTGCAGTACGAAAGAGCGAACGGGTTTTATTACCGTTTACCCCTCCAAAATTAGGAAAGGTAATGTGCGAATCGTATACATATGATGTGCACAGTTTAAGAACGCACGAGACGATGTAAGATATTCCAGTTCAAAAAGACGAAACTTTTCAATTGTATTTTAATTTAAATACTAACGTTGTTTTTACTTTTTAAAATTTCAAGAATAAATTGTTTAACATCCGTCATTTGATGATAATATAGCAGTTACGTACGAGAAAAATCAGTAAAAATAGTAATCTGTGCAATCTAGACGATATATGGCAAAAATCAGGAGTCCGGGCCTCTCTCCCAAAGGATAAATAAAATTTATGAGTGATTCCAGAGTTTTGTGTCAGGCCATACATACCAAACTAACTGGCCCGAGGAACGGTTAAAGGTATCGTACGTCCGTTTCGACCTAGTGAATGACACCATCTCCATCCTCCTCCTCCTCCTCTTCCTCAAACTAAGAGGTGGCAATGTGTACGTGTATATATATATACGAAGGCAGAGATCGAAAACAAGACGGTAATCTTTTTCCCTCCGAGTTAACTTTCATTATGTCGAAAACCTGTACGTGAACTGAATAATATTCCCCATAATGGCTGCAAACACTCCCGAAAGAAGACAACTCCTGTTTGCCGGAAACGGAAAAGATCTTCGCTACGTCTACGGCTTCATTCGCATCTTTTATTTACATCATGATTAAATGCAACATTTGAAATTGCAAAGTAACTCTTTCTTCCTCTAAATTATTATTGAGGGTAGATAATGCACCATCAAAAGAAGATTTATTAATATGAATCATTATTATAAATATTATTAGGATAACGAACTATCACAACTTTTCCAATTTATATAAACAGCAGAGTATATTGGTTCAAAAATTGCGTTAAGATAATTTGAATTTTAACTAGATAATAACTAGCAGAACGATTGCATGAAATATATTCAATAACTTTTTAAAAAATTCATAACTTCCTGGGATATTACAAAACATTTATGAACGTTTTAGGCCATTCTGAAACATTCTTCAGCTTCCAGGAACGTTGTAGAACATTCTAAAAGTTTAAGAAACATTTTTTATTTCACTCTAAAACATACTGCAACATTCTCGAAATTACTCGAAGATTCTATAACAATCTGAAACAATCCAGAATCTTTTCGAGGATCTGAAACCATATAGAAGACAAAAATAATAACAGTCCAGAATATAATGAACATTTTCTAACACTCTACATCATTCTAAGACATTGTACAACATTCTAGAACATTTTCGAAACTTCTGGCTGATTCTATAACATTTTAGAGTGTTCTAAATTGTTCTCAAACTTTTTGGAGGATTGTTTTACATTCTGAAATATTTTGAAAAATTTAGGACAATCCTAAACTATCATGGGAAACTTCTGAACATTTTACATCAATCATAAACATTGTGCACCATTTGTCGATATCCAAGTACGTTCTAGAACATTTTCGGATCTTTAGAAACATTCTATAACATTCCGGGACATTCTGGAACATTCTCAAAACTTTAGAAAGATTCTATTACATCGTAGTTAATTCTAAAATTTTTTCAAACGTTTTTGTATGTATATACTACATTCTGAAACCTTTTGCACAATAAATTACAATCCAGAATATTATGATGCATTTTAAGAACATTTTAGTATAATCTGAAGTATTCTTCAATGTTGTAGAACATCCTCGAATTTTAAGAAACTGCTTCACTACTGTTCTAAAACATACTGTACTTTCCGGAAAATTCTACAACATTTCCAGAATATTTTCGAAAAGTTCCTGAAACAATATAGGAAACTTAATTACGTTTCAAGACGTGCCTAAACATTTTCGAACATTCTACACCATTCTAGAACATTGTTCAAATTCCTGGAACATTTTCGAAACTTTTGTTCTAAAATGTTCTCAAACTTTTCGGAGGATTATTTTACATTCTGGAATTTTTGAAAAAATTAATAAAACCCGAAAATATCATGGAAAACTTCTGAAGATTTTACATCAATCTTAAATATTGTGTACCATTTGTCAATATACATATATCGAAGTTCCTATGTTCTAGAACATTTTCGGATCTTTAGAAACATTCTGGAACATTCTCAAAACTTCAGAAAGGTTTTATTACATCATTCCAAATATTTTGAAGGTAATTGTGTCAAATAGCGACATACAGCGTTTCTTTGCTATCTATGGTAGTTTATAAATCTACCTATTAACTAGGGGGCTGATTTTGGATAGTATTTTATGGGAAGTACTGATGGCGCGCTGATGAGAACTCATATAAGTTCGAAAAAACTATTCATTTGTGGTAGTTTCAATAGTGAGTCCTTTGTGTTCCATAATGTGTTACTTCTTGAAAATTTGTGAAGTTGTTGACAAAGTTCTTACTACAAAAATAGGGTTGATAGAGTTAGGGGATTGGCCCAACATGAGTGAATATTAATTTTTTTGTCATAAAATTGTAACTTCACCTTTAAAATTCATATCCATTTTAATTATTCGCAGTTATTATTTTTTCTTTTTTGAAATTCTAGCAGTAGGTACTTTATAAAAAGTATCAGATTGTTTAAAAAAATATTTACCACTAGACATCAGGTTTAGTGGCGTGTATAGAATGGTGTGGAAAAAAGAGCGTGAAATGTTAAGAGACAAAATATTTGATCAAAGGCCAAATTAAATTTATATAATGAACAGAAGGGAGGCGAATAGATTCGAGCAGTTTCGAGTGTTTTGGTTGCGAACAGGGTTGTAAATTGGCGAAGCTTGAAACTATTGCTTGCTTTTCCTTCGATGGAGTACAATATATACAAAAAATATTAGATTAGTTTTATATATTTATAAATAAATATCGTATAACTTCAAATACTCCTTTTTGAAAGTTACTAAATAATGGAACGTGGAATTAACCGCACGATCATTGACGAACTGAAGCGGAAATTTATAACTGCATTTTCTTTTCGACACAGTTCGGCTATTACGACACTTTTTTCGTTAACTGGAATAAGTTATTACTTGATGAAGCCTCACGTCTGGAGAGGAAACGTCGGTCTGTTTAATTGAGTAAAAAAATTATCGAACCCCTTAATTTCTCATTTATTAGGGGATGTTTTGCATTTGTTAATACCAACCTAACTAAAAAAAATTCCTATAGATATCTATTTCTTTGTTTAAAATGTAATAGCGACCATTCTTATCAAATTTAACGACCCACATACCTTAAATACCAAACAGGGGGTGGTGTAGGTTAACTGAAATCAATGATCCGAGTGTAATAAACGGCCTAATGTCCGCAATAAATCAAGAGCCGTAGCGAGCGCCTTATTATGACAATTCCCGAGATTTCACGGCCAAATTAAAATTCCAAGCAATGCTCCAATAACGCTATTAATAATGCCCTTTCCGTTCTTGTTCTGATCTTTATGACGAACGCTGGAACACGTCTCTCCTACATATTAATTTTTGAATTAAATTATCAAACAACCCATTGAATTCAACAAATTTTTAATAATGTTGACTAGTAATAAATAAGTTGCATATTTAATGAAGAGGAGTTGTAAAGTTGACAAAGACATAAAGTTTTTGGGAGCTTTATTTTAGAAGCAAAGCAAATGGAGCACTGAGGAATTCAACTAAATACAGGCATTAAACACTCGATGTAACAAAATCTTTAGAAATTCAATTCCTGTGCGGTTCGATACCTTAAGGGTCATCCTCATTTGGAGACTGCCCCCTGTGGAATTGAGGATCACGTATTCTTCTACTTTTTAATTACTCATGAGTTCATGACATCTTTATGATCTTATTTTTTCTGCTCGTCATTTCGTCATACCTTTGTCTGCACTCACTATGGAAACGTTTAACCCTTTGTGGACTTCCCTAACATGTAAGATACGCTTATTTACCCTAACTGCGATCTCATAGATTTACGTGCACTCATTAATATCGCTTACGTTTGTTTATGGCTCTTGTGCTAATTAGAGATTTCTGATGTTTTTTGTTAATCACATTATTTTTCCATTTACTCTGTAACCGTTATTTAACCTGTTAGCGTTTTTAACACGTATCTATTACCCCTAATGTACACGTTTATCATTACCTTCTGGTAAATTTAATTAGAAATTATAGTGGCAGATTTAAAAGAGAGAATAGGAGAAATCCATTCACTTCCTAGTATTTTTAACTTTAAGATTTTTCCTTTATTAAAAATAGTAAAGCAAATATCTATTGTTCAAAGTATAATCATATCCAGATTTCATGAGACAGTTAATCCCCTTCCCACCCTTGGAATTGATGAGAGATTAGAAAAAGTAAGAGAACAAACTCAAAAAGGAAAAGAGAAATGGTAGGATGGTATGTTCCACATTCTGAGATATGTTAGAGGCAGATACAGGAATAAAGGGAGGCAGAGGGAGATTTAAATAAAATTATTAGCAAAAAAAAGGTTAAGAGCTTTAGAAGCCGAAGTTTTGGAAAAATAAGAGTAAGAAGAAGTAGAACTGTGGGCTGAATTAGTCATTAAATTTAACTGAAATTCTAAAAGCTAACATTTTAATGTAATTGATTTTGTCCATAATAAACACAATAATATAATAGTTAAAGGTAAAGATAAGAACGTTAAGCAAAATTGAACCAATGTAAGCATCTACATAAGCCAGACAAGACGAAAATTGTTGACGAGGGTAAAAGAACATAGATATACAAAAAATACTTAGAGATTCGGAATATTAAAATGCAATAAGTGAACATAAAGTAAAATATGACATGAATTCGAGTGGGATAATTCTAAAATTATTGAAAAAAAAAAAAAACAATTTATGTAAAAGACACGAACAACTTAAATGAAATTAATACACCAATTACTGAAAGAAAATGAAATCATTTCATCATATTTATTATCGAATGTCATATATTGACTATTTTTTATGTCAATTTTTATTAAGTAGACATTGAATTTTCGCTTATCTCTCGGTGAAACCTTTGTCTTTTAATTTATTGATATCTATTAGTTGTTTGCCTGAGGATGATCGTATTTGACGGCCGAAACGTGGCATAATTATTAGTTATTAGCGATATTATTATTATTATTTTATTTTATTGATTATAATTTACAATAACTTCTATTTTTTAGAAATTAGCTGTATAGGTACATTTCAATTTAGGCGCTCACTCTTTTAACTCATCATCAGTCATTCGTATGTGCCTATTTACTTAATAAAATATATTTGCGATAAATTTGATGGATTATTAATAAACAATATTGACGTTCAAATATCTAAGTGAAATATAGAAACGGTAATCGATTGTTGTTGGGTCGTTTGAAGAGAAATGGGCAATTCCGTCAGTTTTATTTTATGACGCCACTCATTCAGATTCGTTTCATTTAATTTCGCTTATTTTTCGACCCGTCATTGGACTTATTGTTTCTTATTTTCTCAAATTAACTGGAATAAGTGTTTCCCCCCCGATGCGAACGATAAATTTCATTTTTATTGTTAGTGCTCTCGCTGCGACGTTAGAAAAAAGTCGTGTAGCAGTTAATTGAGGGTAGATCGTCAACTTAATTAGATAATTGTACTTTATGAACTTTTATCACAAAAATCTTGATTTCAATCAAGCTTATGGCGTCTACATGCCCTTCTTCTCTCCCCATGTAGTCTAGTCGTCATACTCATCATCATCATCATCATTGCGTCACGCGCCCGTTCGTCGTCAGCAGTTGTCGATGGTCCCGGATGACCTCTACAGCTGATTGCCTTCCAGTCCCAATGGGGTTCGCCACTAACCCCTCCTGAGGTCTTATGAATTTAATAATGACTCGCTTGCCGTTGAATACAATAACTGTTTGGCTTTAAACGTTTACCCCTCCAATTGAAATATTCAATGTCGAAACACTTTACCACTAGCTGTTACGTAAACACTTGAAACCAATTCCAACAGAAAAGAGCAACTGTCGAGATTGAAGGAAAAATCAATACGTATTATAAAAACAGAGGAGTTTTTCTGTTTGTCCTCATTATTCTTCATGAACGCTTACTGCAACCCACTCTCAATTGTTATGGTTTATGGTATGGTAGATAGTTATTGGGTCTTCTGCTGATAATAAGAGTTTGATTGCGGCTGGTGAAAATTGTTGGAAGAAAAGTTTAATGAGTACATCTATCTTTGTCTAACACATATTATTTCCTATAAATCGAGTTGTGTTTTGAGGAGTATTTAGTGTATCAGGAAATAACAGTTATGTACGTATTAGACCTTTCCAGAAAGTTTTAGAATTTACAAGAATGTTTCAAAAGGTTCCATATAGTTCGAAAGTGATTTGCAATGTTTGAGAATGGTGTGGAATACCTCAGACATTTTGATAATGATTTAGAATGGTATAAAATATTCTAGATGTACAGATAATGATCTGAAATGTTGGAGAACGATTTAGAATGTTCTACATTTTTTGAAAATTACTTCAAATGTTAGAGGTTCATTCTAGAATGATTTTAAATGCACGAAAATGATCCACAATGTTCCACACTTTTTTCCACATAAGTCTAAGACAGAAAAGTAGATCTTCATTCTATCAAGCATATGATGTGTTCGTTCCATAAACATAGCAAGAATAGACAGCGGGTCCCAATGTAAGCTCGTCGCTGGCCTGCGAGAGAGACAGAGCGAAATAGTGTACTCCGCAGAGAGGGGGACAAATTCATGCTATTGGCTGAATAACGTTTCAAACATGATCTTCAGCCAATAGCGTAAATTCGTCCTCCTCTCTGCGGAGTACACTATTTCGCTTTGTTTATCTCGCAGGTTACGGACGAGCTTACATTGGGACCCGTATTCTGTTCTTACTATGTCTATGGTTCTTGCTCGAATAACGCAGTCTTAAGAACTTTTTGATGAAAATTACATATAGAAAACAATGTTCTGATATTAATTTTTTGTTGTCACGCAGATTATTAGCTACTACTTACAAAGAAGGTAAAATATACCCTACGTTTAATTCTAAATCCTTATGAATCAGTAGAGAGCATTAACTATTCCAAAAATTAACTTAACTTTTGAAGTAAAATTCGACTTGTTATTGAATGTAAAAACGAGATTTTGGTTTTTATCTCTTGATAATCTTATTTGCAACAAAGAACACGTGTATTCGTCTTTATTTTTTCTGTTACAAGTGGGAAAAAGTCTATGCGTGAACGTAATCTTTTTGAAGACTTCCGAAGAGACATATCACATAAAGCCAGGAGGGTGATAATGAAATTAAAGCAGCAAATGTTTCCTCGCACCAGCATAAAGCCACATGTTCTTGATGCAGTGACGTCACGAATAACAGAGATAGAAATACAAGAGTAATAAGACACTTAACGCATTTTTTATTTGCCATCATTAATGTCGCTGCTTCACAGGAGCAAAAGGCATTGTCATTTTCGTTCTTTTGTCGTTTAGCAACCACATTATGACCAATTAATTGGGTTCATTCAGCTAAAATCTTCATATGGCGCAAATGGAGATTCTACTTATTAATGATACAAATGAAATTACAGTTTTTGTTCGGCAAGTTCTTTTTGTTTAATAAAAAACGAAAAAAGACCCAGACCAAAGTAAATGAAATTAACAATACTGTACAACAACTCATTGCAAAGATTCCGAAACATTTGTTAATAGAATAATAATTTTTTTGAGTGATACAAAAATACTATTCACTATTTAATTACTATTAGCTTGATGGAATGAAGGTCTACCAAAATGATAATAAAAATTAAATATTTTCAAAAACAATAAAAATTTTATGAACTTAACTATGAATTTTGATTGATATTGTAAAAAAAATAAAATAAAATAATATAAACACAATTAAATATTTTAAAGAACAATAAATTAGTGTTGTTAACAATGAAACATTGATATTAGCAATTAAATATTACACCACACATAAACTCCTGAAGGATAATTTACAAATAAATACTGTAGTGACCTATAAGCATATAAATGTGCTAAAATTTTTGATTTTCATGGAAATTACTCTTTATTATACTGGGAAGTTATTCGTCTGAACCTCAAGAGTCGCCTATTTAACCATTAAATGGGGGTTGGATTAGGGAACCGTAGAAATGAATGCAAATTATTTTCTAATGACCAATAACAAATAACTCGCAATAATTTCGAAGATTCCATAACCTTTCAAAGGTTACAAAAGGCAATCTCCATACCTCACTCCCATTAGTGAACTGAACTGAAATGAACTGAAAATCAAACTCCTCAGAATAAGTAAATCTATAGTCTGATTCGTTCTCCAAAGATCAGGATAAACCGTAGTGTAGAATCTTGTCTTACAAGATACGAATTAGCCAATAAGTCAATTTATTTTCAGCAAAAAAGACCAAACGTAGAGGATTATAATCAGTTTGACCTCCAATTCGAGCATTATAACAACTCAATTTAATTAAGAATGGATTAAAATATAAGAGTAAACAGTAACTCGGGAGTGTCCTTAATTTTTTTGGCTTCATTCCCTAAATAATTGAATCTGTCGTGTTCCAAAACTTGGACTTTATCAATATTAATTCAAAGAAGAATGCATTAAACTGCTTTAGAAAAACATGGGAGTTTGGGGGTGCGAAAAATTCCTAACTTGTTTCCCATCAATAATAATAATAATTGCCGTTACGCGGTGGCGTGTTCTAATTGAAAGATAAAGACGGGGGCGAAAGAGGGCAACAAAAAAGTGCGGGGAATAAAAATATTAACCAGCGCATGGATCACTCTGCTAGATTGCAGCAGGACACTAATATAATTATCGTTATTGGTTTTCGTAATCGCAGAAGCTAATATTGGGGCTGATCCACTATCATTGTAACTTAACACCGTCGGGAGTATCTGGAGGATCAGTTGTGCACGGGGTAGAGTAGTAGTAGTCTAGTCGTCTGTCTGTTGTTCCCTTACGGGTCCCTTTTTTCGCTCGCTCTCTCCCACTCTCACTCCCAAGCCTACCAGAATTTCTTTGCGTCTGAAATGGTTTTGAATACATACTAAAGGTGATTAGCAATTCAGTCGCCACGCCATCCCAGAGCATTCACATTTCAATTTATTGCATTTGATGCCAGGCACCACATTCTACAATAATCTGATTCGCACTTCTCGCAAAAGCCCTCTCCCTTTTCAACCTGCAGAAAGCATCACGGATCTCTTCTCTGATCTTTCTCCCTTTCACTTTTTCTCTCTATCTTTCTACCGTTCTCTATCTACTCGTCTCTCTTTATGCCCTTTCCGGATCCCTTCAGCAGATTTTATTTTCTGCGTTGCTACGGGTTACACGAAAAAAACTACACGCTGGCATTATGAACTGTTCGCCAGCACCTCGGTCAGAGGTGAATTTACTTCCATTTTTAGATTAACCATCAGAGAGGATTTGGTTTTTCATGGAGGAATTTTCATCTCGAAATATTTTTTTACTTATATTTATCGCATTTTGACAGAGCCCTGGCAACAACAACAACAACAACAACAACAACAAAATAGACCAATGGTCATTCATTGGATTTTATAAATCGTATAATTTGGACTTAAAACGTTAAACACAAATATGCAATAGAAAATAATAAAATTCATCGCAATTCGTTAATTTCTGCTTATTATTTTTAAAGCATTTATCAATCTTTTAGGTTCAAACACCAATTTTGACTGACCGTCGAAAAACATGGACAAACACGTTCACTTTCAAATTTCAAAATATTTTGAAAACCACGATTTTTATGAAGTTGGGAAGTTAAAAATTGTTTAAAGATAAAATATCAGTATCATCTATTAAAGATTGTTTAAAAGATATGTCAAAAAGGAGTTTTTTCTTTTCATTTTAATTTTTTTGTTGGTGCTAAACAAAATGCTATTGTATCCTATAAAATTGAGCGATTTTATTCGTTCTTTTTATGTTCGGAAGAAATAAAAAATTGTATGATTTCCAAACATTAAAAACAAACTTACCAGTGTGTATGTAGGTATGTTTCTTCATGTCGGACTTCTGATGGAATCTTTTCCCGCAATACTGACATGGATATGGTCTGGTATCTGAATGTATGAGAAGATGCGTTGAAAGTGTCGAAGATCGTTTGAACGACTTACCGCATTGTTTACATTCAAAAACTTTTTCGGCATTATGAACAGCTCTAAAAAAAAAAACAATGCTAATTACTTCCTGAATTAAGTAGTTAACAAATTAACGTTGACATCGTTTAATAAAATCGAAAGTTTTAAGATTGTGAGTGCAAAATTAGCAAATAATCCTCAATGTAAAAGGATACAATTTTCATCAATTTTTGTAATTATTTTCTTTGTAAGACTCAAACATTACGCAGAAATGAACTCCAAAAAGCTCCAAAATTTATAAAAATTCAGAAGAACTTTTTGACCACATTTAGAATCAATACACATGATAATGATAATGGAATTGAATATTTGTTAGACAAAATTTTGAATATGGACATAGTAATTATGCATGCAATAATATAAACATATTTTTATAAATAACCCAAAAATGATGATTAGATTCTTTTAAAGCAAATATATCAAAATAATCTGTTTGAGTTCATGTCAATGGAGTTCAATTTTTAATTTTTGATTATATAGGGATTTAGGCAGTATTAATAAAGGTAAATCCGAACAAAAATGTGTAAAATTTCTTTGGACGTTTTTTAACTTTGACTTCTTCAGCAACTGATTTGTAACTGGAGAAAATTTTAGATTGACTAGTCAATCAAAAACTTCCAGAATCAGAAAGGCATGGTTATTAGGTCCACCCAAAAGAAATCACATCGGGAGTCACTGTGAACTAATTCATCCTGTTTTAGTAGAAAAGAGGAATTCATGGGTTTTTGCTCGGCCTAGTAATCATGCCCATCACGTTACTGATTTTTTTGATTGAGTAACCCAAAACTCTTGAAAGTGTTTTTAATAAATCCACTTCAAACCATGAACAAAAGAGCCAAATATGAGTTGCCGAAGAAGTCACAATAAAGTTACGAAACATCCATTAAAATTTTTGAACATCTTTCTTTGAATTTGTCTTTAAAAGTGTCCAAATCCCTATGATCAAAAATTGGAAACATCACAAAATTTCGCCTTTGACTGTTTATTCAAAGGAACAACTTTTTCTAACAACTATTCTTTTTTAAATACATAATTAACAATAGCGCTTCCATTTAAGGAATCATTGTTTTTTTCGTTTTTTAAACACCCTGTATAGGGAATAAAAATTTATTTTTGAAGACGATCTTATATTAATTTAAGGAACAAGTTTTTTTGAAGATTTTGAAAATTTTTTGTGAACTTTTTGAGCCACCCTGTGTATCTGAAGATCACGAAACTCGATTTAATCAGTTTGTGTAAATAATGTGGTGTATCATGTGGATAATATGAATGTAACAAACCTGTGTTGACTTAAGCTGATCTCGTGTCCAAAAGTTTTGTTACAAAGTTCGCAGGCGAAGGGTCGTTTCCCGTTATGCGACCGCCTTGCGTGAACTTCTAAACCGTGAGGGGTGGAGAACATCTTTTCACACTTTATACAAGAATAAACATCCCCTAGGGGCATGATATTCGGTCTAAGTAGTAAATGATTATGCGGATGAATGCCATTACCGTTGAAGATTTGGTGTTTTAATCTTAAAAATTCTTCAGGATATTGAGCGGGGTATTGTCCGTGTTGAAGACTAGAAGAATTGTCATTGGCCATGGCAGCAGCCACGGCACTAAGATACATAGAAGAAGTAGCAAAAGACGATTTGTCTTCCAAAGGTTTTTGGTATATACCAGGAGGAAGGAGATTGGGATATATAAGATGCCTCTGGAAAATGTAGTTCTCATAATCCTGATTGGTTTTGATATGCGCATCCCTTAACAGATCAACTATAGGGGGATAAAAATAAGACCGAGTAAACGATATCGTTTCTTGATAACACGAATTTCGTTTACTTTTCGGGTTGTCTGGTTTTAGGAGCGCACTGACAGAAAAAGTCTCGGATTTCTTTAGGGAACTTGTACTTTTTGTTTCGGGAAAAAACCGGTGAGAAGACGAGGGAGAACTAACCCGAGAACACGGGGGTGAATCGACCTCTATGTCTGGCGAGGTCGTTTTGCTAGGACATAAAACCGCTGGATCCACGACTTTGTCCTGGAATTGCACGGGCGAAGTACTGCTGCTCCTTGAGTCCTCATGTCTATCAACGTAGTAATGAAACGATTGATTTTCGTCAATGACACTCTTATTTGAAGGATAATCTTGATCCGTCAGTTGATTGGCTACCAGTCTGTTTACTCCGAATTTGATTTTGTCTGAAATAGGAAAAATAAATGAAAAGATAAATCGTTCAACGTATTTATAAATCTAACTATGTGAACAAACAAACTGTGACGATAATAAGGACTTTTGGGGATAGGGATTTAAAAGATAAAAAAAATTTTGATGGAATCAACACTTAGGGATCGTCCATATAATACATCATTCAGAAATTCACCCTTTTAGAGTCACACTTTCAGTGACCCCTCCTGACAAATATTTAGGTACTAAGCTAACTTCCATCTATAAACGATTTCTTGTGATTAAAAATAGCCTACAGATGAATAATTTAAAAAGTTTTAAGAACTACCAAATTAAGAAAAAAAAAAATAAAGTTGATTATTGATTTTCCTAATTATTTGATAACATGAAGAAAACTCAAGCTGCTGTGGGGAGTGTAGTTTGATGTTTCGCCTCAATATAAGACCCTTAATGAAGGGTTAACAAAAAAATTTAAAACCTTGAAGAATTCTTCTATTATGAGGCGAAACATAGGTTTATAGTAAACATTACACCCCAGAATAAGTCTCTTCTTTATAGAATATATTTTATATTTAATTTCTGTTCAACTCTCTGATAATGACTTTTTAAAAGCGCAAATTAGAAGAATTCCTTAAATTTCGCCTGGTCTTCTCCTTTTACTTATTTGAAAAGTTTTATTGAATTAAATTAATAATCATTTTTACAGATTTAATTTGACAAAGTAAAGGAATTTATATTATAGTCAAATATATATTTTCGATCGGAAATTAATAGTTTTTATATTGTGTGCTGATGTACTTGTATGTAGTCTTTAACCCCCTGGTTTTTAAAATAATAAATGATTCGTCACAAACTGCAACAGAGTCCTTGCTGGGTATAAAGCAGCCTGTTCCTTTGTTTGTCAGGATTCCACGGATATCAAGAAAAACATTATAACAATAATAAAGAAGGGCAATTTGTAATGAAAATTAATCTCAGTGCAAGCGACATAAATTACAAAATAGGGGTGAGACAGCGGCGTTAATTGAGGGGGTCGTACGAAAAGTTCTGAGTCAGTTTATGCTCTGCGCTATGTTATACGCCTCATTTACCACTTGGTTAAGCTTTAGTGGCTCTACACATTTATTATGAGCATGTGTGCACTTGTGCAAGTGGATGGTTGTATTTTAGTTGCGCTCTGTATCAAGGGGGGCAAGTTTTGATGGAATTATAAATAAATAATTTATTTGAACAATTAAAAGGGGATAGTGCTTTATATAAACTGCGGAATACAAATTTGATTATTAAAAATTTGATGTATTTATCACAAATTGAGCTTTTTTGAAAGGAGAACACAATTTTTAAGATAAAACTATAATCAGTAGGTTCCATTCCCTTTTCTTTGATTTGTTATAGGTATAAATTTGAATCAAAGCAGAAATAGGGTTTTTAAATAATAGATCGGACCTATACAGCCCTTTTCTACTTTGAATCAAGCTTTTAATCAGTAGATATTATGGTTTTTAATTTTAAAATATTAACTATAAAACGTAAGACAAGGTGTGATGTATTGGGTTATATAAATTGTAGACTCAATAATGTAATAAACTAATAACATTATTAAACCTACAGCCACAGATGAGGTTAATATGCTTGCCTATAGCGCGCTGTTGAGAACCAACAAGTTTGAAATCACGACCCGCCTCTGGTAATCTTGACATAATTCTCATTAAGCATGTCTTATTCCATAAAATACTATGATTTTAAGTTCATAATCAGATGTAAATTCGTTATTTTGATCAACTGGATCAGAGCCAAAAAATCAAAATTTGATAATTGTACAGGTGGTCATTTTGAACTTCAAGGGAATACCCTTTTGTCGATTTTATTAAAAATGTTTTATAATTGCTTTATCACTTGACCTTTGAATTTTTTCACTAGGGTTTTATTGATTCAGAGGAAATAATCGAATTTTCCAAAATTATGTCTCGTTTGTCACGATTTCAATTTTTATTTACCAAATTACGCATGTTTATTTAACTTTAAAGTTTTTGCCGTGGAAAATGATTACACAATTGAAATAAAAAATAAATTTTTGAAAGTTTCACTACTCATTCAACTCGATACGTGTTACGCCTTATTGAGCACCATCAGGGGTAATTTTTATGCTATATAAACAGGCAAAATACGATTTGAATAAATATCTATTTCTATTATTATTTTAATTATGATTGTTTGTATAATAAAAATAGTATTATCATTAATTTATTACAATCTAGTTATTAAAACCTCAAAGTTTCAAACACTATAAAAAAAGAGAACGAATACCTTAGGATGTATCATTTTCTTTTGTAATTCAAAGATTAAATTGCTGCAAGGTCCATTTGTTATTATTTATTATTCTCATAAAAAATATTGAACAAATAAGGCTTTTACATCTTGAAATTCTGTATTTTTACCATCATAAGTTGATTAATTGCAAAAAATAAACCAACAGATTGGTAAATTCATTGCAGAATTACAAAAACGACAACGATCCGTTTCATCCCATAGGGACATCCTCATATCAGAAGTGAGATCTAAACTAAATAATTCTTAGATGTGAGAGATAAAGATGTTCAATAAAGGATTTTTGTTGATCATTTCTTTGTTCTTAAGTAGGTTTACATTATCATTACTTTTTCTGATCTGAGGATGCCACTGTGGGGTGAAACAAATTCTAATCTTTTGTGTAATAGTAAAAGTGAATTTTAGTAATTTTTAGAATAACTCGTGTGTCTTGTCTTTTTTCTCCGAAAATACTCCAATGATTAATCTGAATATGGTACACAATTCTTTTTTGTTATTAATTAAATAATTTTTAAAAATTATTATTAAATTTTAAGGATCAGCAACCGTTTTCGTTAATAATATGCATGTTCTTTGTTAACTACATATATAAATTTGTTATAAGTGCCATAAATATATTACTTAATATATACCTGTGTATATAATGTGATAGAAAAATATATCGTAGATAGACCTTTGACTAGAGTGCTGTTAGAGGAATCAACCGAGGCGTGTAGGATTAATGTGATTTACAATCTTTGGGGCAATTCATCATAGTGACATCGATATCAGAAATCCCTGCTTTATACACTCTTTTAACCGACCGCTATCTTGAACAATTCTCCGATATAAATCCACAAACTCACAAACATCTAATCTTATTGACTCTTTGCAGCTGATACTACTCCTGATTTCTCCCCGATTGGAATACTTTCGAAAATCCACATTTTTTTAATATAAATTCATCTACGTGATAAGAATCTTCTACTGTTTTAATGCCAATAGCATTATTAAAAATAATATTTGTATAAGAAAGCTCCATCATGTGCAAGTAAAATTATCTTACAGACGATTTAAAGAATCCTTCACTAAATTCAAAGTTCTCGATAACAAAATAAGGAAAATATTTCTATGAAAATGCTCAAAATACACAGGGTCGAAACGTCTTGTACTTTCTTATGGAATTTCCAGTTATGGAAAGATCTAGTAAGGGCCCATCACTAACCTAACCTAACCTAACCTACCTTAGTTTTGGATTTTAAACCTAAACCTAAACCTAACAGTACCTTGACTGCTTAAAATTTCCTATTGGAATTTGGGCATTTCCCAGGTAAATCTTCTAAGTTCAGGGTTCAATATTAATCAAATTAGTAGGGGACTATTCTGGAGTTATACTAAATCCAATGCAAACATTTCACATTTTCTATTTGAGTTTGGGGGTTTCTTTGGTATATGTTCCAACTTTAGGATCCAAGATGAATTGAAAATCACTTTTTTTCTTGAACTCGGTTAAAAAAATAACCTTCAGTACGGTTTTCTGAAGGTCCAATGTGGCGTGAGTCTTAGAACGATTTTCACAGGGTCAAAACGTCATGTATTTTCTTGAGAGATTCCCAATCATGGAAAAACTTAGTAAGGACCTTTCTCTAACCTAACCCAAGCTGACCTAACGTACCTATTTGAGTTTAGGGGTATATCATTCGAGTTCAGGATCCAAGACGAATTGAGAACGACCTTTGTTCTTGAAGTTGGTTAAAAGAATGAAACAAAACCTTCAATTCGGATTTCTGAAGGTCCAATTGTGGCGTGAGTCTTTGAACGATTCGCACAGATTCGAAACGTCATGTATTTTCTTGAGAGATTCCCAATCATGGAAAAACTTAGTAAGGACCTTTCTCTAACCTCACCCAAGCTGACCTAACGTACCTATTTGAGTTTAGGGGTATTTCATTCGAGTTTAGGATCCAAGACGAATTGAGAACGACCTTTGTTCTTGAAGTTGGTTAAAAGAATGAAACAAAACCTTCAATTCGGATTTCTGAAGGTCCAATGTGGCGTGAGTCTTTGAACGATTCGCACAGATTCGAAACGTCATGTATTTTCTTGAGAGATTCCCAATCATGGAAAAACTTAGTAAGGACCTTTCTCTAACCTCACCCAAGCTGACCTAACGTACCTATTTGAGTTTAGGGGTATTTCATTCGAGTTTAGAATCCAAGACGAATTGAGAACGACCTTTGTTCTTGAAGTTGGTTAAAAGAATGAAACAAAACCTTCAATTCGGATTTCTGAAGGTTCAATGTGGCGTGAGTGTTTGAACGATTCGCACAGATTCGAAACGTCATGTATTTTCTTGAGAGATTCCCAATCATGGAAAAACTTAGTAAGGACCTTTCTCTAACCCAACCCAAGCTGACCTAACGTACCTATTTGAGTTTAGGGGTATATCATTCGAGTTCAGGATCCAAGACGAATTGAGAACGACCTTTGTTCTTGAAGTTGGTTAAAAGAATGAAACAAAACCTTCAATTCGGATTTCTGAAGGTTCAATGTGGCGTGAGTGTTTGAACGATTCGCAGCTCAATTCGTCAATAATAGATATCTAAATATTGAACGTAATTAATTCGTGCAGGGTTGTATTATGAAGACAGATACGGCGTTTCTGTATTTGACCCTGTCATTTCTCTTAGTGTTTACATGTAAACAGAAATTTCACTATTGATCACAATCTATCTGTATGAACAGAGTGGCTCACGGAAGTAAAGTAAACATTGTTTCCGGTCTAGTGTTCTTTATACATGTCATATAACGTAATAAATGTGACATGTGAACATATAATCCGATACTATCGTGACCAGACTCCGGCTTGTTTGCCCCAACTACACAATTGCGTTAATTAACCATAAATACTAACAATAATTCTAACGTTGCAAATACACCACAACCCTTGCTTGGCCACATGCTCAAACACCGGGAAATAAAACGTCTTTATATTAGTAATCGTGATGGCAATTTAAAAGAACCGAAGAAATACAACTAAAAATTAAGAGGGTAGGTTTCAGAGGCATACCGAGGGTTCCGTACCTTGTCAACTAGGTTTTATTTTTATAAATTCGCTTACAATAATTGTGTGTGTCGACTTTGAAACAAATTTTTCATATAGTTACTAATATTTTCAATTTTTCTTTGAATATTGGGCTTTAGGGAACAGTTTTGGGGGTTAAAAATTGGTCCTGGCTGAATTCCTTAATAATTTATGAGTGGATTGGTATATAGTATCGTGCTTTGTTTTGTGGTGTTTTCTTTTGATATCGATTGAATGGTACAAAAATCAATGATAACTAATTTCGAAATGATTTTATTGCAGTGATTATCGATAAACAATAATAAACGGTAAAATAGCGTATATTAAGGAAAACTTAATCAAATCTACGTTGAATGATAATGCGGCCATAATAAATACTTCAACCTTTTTTTCGAAACAAATAAAGATAACGTTGATTTATTGTAGTATTGGATTAAAGGGATTTATTTCGTTATTGGGCCTAGATACATACGAACGAATTCAAAATCGAAAGTAATAACAATGTAGGTAGGTAGGGAGTAACTGACTATCGGTTTTATTTCTGCAAGGTGTTATTTTTCATGATGTAAAATTATTTTATTCATAATGATGGGTGCTTTTGAGATTGTTCAATAGAAATTATAAGAGATGACTGAGTAATAATTTTGTTGTCAAATTTTTCTCAAAAATACTGATGGTAATCTTGCTATGAGACAGCAACGAGATCAGATAAAGCCCATAAAATTTAATATATTATTTTTTAAGTCCATATTTTGAACTTAATACAATGACAATGATATTTTTGTTGCCATAAAAGTACATATTATCTGATATATAGCTTTATACTTAATTTTTTAAAAAGTTAGTCTAAAGTACAGAATATTATTAGTTACATAAATGTAGTTGGTCTTCTTTTCACTTTTTTGCTTATTATTTGGTGAAAATCCTCAACCTATGAAGAGGTCCAGTGTCACTAGGAGTAAATGGATTAAAAAATGAGTAGATTTTGTTCATAATTTGAAATTTTCTGTTTGTTTGTAGGCATAAATGTTACTTCATAACAGAGCTTTTAACAAATTTAAAATCCCAAAGGTCTATAGAATCGATTCTGTTTACTTTTGGGAACTTGTGAACACATTTTTTTAATTTTTGGTCATTTTTCCAAAAAACTGTTGTTATGAAATGTACGTCCCAAAGAGATGTTATCCACTTTATTTTCGAAATCAAATTGTTAATACTAGTTAGATAAATAAAGCTAATCAAAAATAATAAAATAGGTAAGTTACTGTTTACAAAAAAGTAAAGGGACCATCATACCACCCCGTCCTCTTTTATCAGTGATATTTGCAGAACGAAAATTTTGAGCTACTTCTCACCGACAGACAGTTTTGTAAAAATTACTAGAAGTAACTAAAAACTCAGGGTATGTTTACTAAACTTAATAAAATCTACAAGAAAAAAAAATACCTTATTCTTTTATTAATTTTTTTTAAATTTTATAAATATCATCCACAATGAATGTGATGCTCAATCTAAAATTTAATATTATTTTTTTCAAAAAAAAAAAAAAAAAGGAATTTCGGTAGAAAGGGGGTTCATAAAAATATTTGCCCTTTCTTCTTAGCTAATACCTACAGATATCGACCAAGTTTATTAGCTGCTGTTAATAAATACAGAATTTAAATAAAGGGGGTATGATTGGGTGAAGTTAGGTTAGATTAAGTTTACGTTGATGTTTTTCTATGGCTTTTTATAACACATTCCAATACAAAATATACACCTAGGTAAAAATTATGATCCTTCTATGGATACGCCGCCGATAAATAATTTAAAGCACTTAACCATCACCATCGAGAATTGAAGGCCCAATTACTTAGATATGTGTGACGTAATTTAAAGGAGTCCTTGTAAGGAATTGTTGTCGTGTAATAACCAAAGGATTTACAGTACAAATTCTTTTTATTGCGGATTCTTGTAGAAGTCAAATAAAGAACTTGTTCAAATTTTAAAAACTAACATATAATGTTACTACTAGATATTTATTTAACGTTAAAGTTTTGCAAAATAAGTTTTCGACCATTCGACGCTTTTGTAGAGAATTACATTCATGTAAGTAATTACATGTACTCATATTTTTAATGTATTTAACAGATTTATGTTAATTAAAAATCCTAAAAATGCAAATGTCCCATGGCACCATGGAGCACCATCTGTGGTAATCATAATAATCTATTCAGGTATGCAGAAGGTTTAGACTGTGGCAGCTATCTATAGCGCGCTGGCGAGAACATCATCAACAGATTCGAATCGCTATTCGCGTCTGGTAATTGATGTATACTTTGGAAAATACCACGTCCAACAAGTTTCAACTTCGTTTTTCATATTTTCAAAAAAATAAAAAAATTAGGATCCAAAGAGTTGGAAATTGTCTCTTTTTGATCCTTGTTCTTTTGCTAACTTTCTTCTGACTCTCCATATCTTAGAATTTTATGAGCCAGTACGTCATTCCAATCAGTCATTGAATTTTAAATATTTGTGAAATCGTTCAAAAACCAGTAGACGAGTTGAGATGAAACGAGAGTGATCTTTTCATGACCGAGCTCCAAGTTAATTCTATGGAGACAATAAATTTCTCAACTAAATTGATGCTGTAACTTATTAATGGAAATCAAAACGCAGCGGCGTAGGAAGCGAAGAAAGAGTAAAGTGAAATCGGAAATAACAAATTAATGTGTAATTGACTTCAGTTTCATTTGTCCATTTAGCTGGTCCTATTAGCTCGAGTTGACGTCATTCTAGGCGCCAATGATCTGAAGTCAAGTCCGTTTTGTTGTAGACACGCGTACTTCTTCAGTACGCACACGTATGCATCTGTACGCTTGTGTGTAACGTTCACCAAACTAATTGACCATTTAGCATCATTTCATTTTTATTTGTTAACCTTCCCTCAAATTGAATAACTGGATCCTGATAGCCAGATATGAATCTGACCGAACCGACTGATGAGCACTGACTTCTTTCGAACAATCTATCAGATCAGTTCTTCAATTTTGCTAACCCAAGAAACTGGAAAATATTATTTGGAACACGTGTCAAGACATTCTATGTGGAGGACACTTCTTTGGATCTTCAGGATCTCATGGGAAAAAGAAAATTGATTGGATAGATTTTGTTCATTTCCTTATGAAGATTAAAAAAGTTGTAACCATCATCAGTCCAAACGCTGGATGATGACTGGACGCACCTCTACATCCTCTTATCCTTTGTTAATCTTTACATCTTACTTAGGTTTACTTTTGCCCCTTTTTACTCCTGTTTCTTACTTTAATATGTCTCTAAATGTCTGCACCAACTTCTTCTCAAGCACGAATATACTATTTTGTAGAATAATCTTCATAGATTTAGTTTTCATTAAGACAAATGGAAGAGATGATGAGGAGACAGGTCTAAAAGTGGTGAATTACATTTATAAATTCAATCAGTCGTTCAACATTCAAAGTGTAAGTGGGAAGAAAAAAATTTTTTTAGGAAATTTTAGGACTACAAAGAATATTCCACTCGATCTTTAATGATTACAAACATTAGATCTTCTAATCGATACTCAGATTCCACATTGATGTAGCTCATCTATTTGTTCTTCCACAAAGAAAAGTAGTCAAGAGTTGACAAAATTATTTACCTAAAGAGAAAGGTCACGTTCTGTAATTGACCTCTGCTCCTCATAATCGTTAATTTATTGGTACCTATTGTTTTATTCGCTGACCTTTTTGTGTAATACACCAGTCACGAGTCGCCACTGTACTACATATATATACATGTCTAATAGTTAAGTATCGTCGTAAGATTCTGGTCGCGATTAGAGATCAGGAAATAAAACAAACTTTGACCGATTGCTTGAACGAAAAATAAATTTTTAAACTTAAGCACCAAAGTTATAGCGTGTGGTTCGTTCCCTGGTAAGAAGATGAAAGTTTCATTATATGAGTCTCAGAAATCTTTTGGTAATAGGTAAATCCAATACAATTCTCATTGCTTGAAAAGCTCTTCTGCTCCCACGGGATAATGTCAATCATGACGTTGGAGACGTAATACGGGATTTTTCTTATGGTTTCTTAACAAGTTAACGCTACTTATGTGTCATAAAACATGCACGATCTTTTTCCGACAATGTCAACTTTCTAACGCCGGAAAATCCATTTTCATCGGTTATATTTTACGTTATTCGGAATGTATGTGTGTATGGAGCTTTCTCGAAATCTTAAGAAAAGCTTTTCGCCGGTAAAAAATGCTTGTGTCTCGAAGAATTCACTAAATCAACGCAAAAATGTCACTGAGTATCCTGGTATAAGAAAAAAACGAGAATAAAAAAGTTGGTGGATATTTTAAAGGAAATAAAAAATAACTTTGGTAATTATTTAGAAGTGGGGCTCCAGACAAAACTGACCCCAAAAAAATTTTCACCCCTTGGAGACCATTTTAATACATCAAAATAGTTCATTTACGGTGGGGGAAGACATTTTCAATAATTGTTTATAAACAAAAACATTGTTATAAACAATAAATTTAAAGTTTTAGAAACTACCAAATTAAGAGAAAATTAAAATAGAAGGTAGTTATTGAGAAAATTGAGAAAATATTAGAAGTGGGGGATATATTTTTTATAAAAAATACTTAAAAAAAACGTCGTAATAATTCAATGTGTCTTGAAATAGGTTATGGTAGAGGGTGGGTGTTTTTACATACACATACCCTACATCCCGTACCCTAACCTAACCAAATACCAAATTAATTATTAAATTAAAATTTTGGGGTGTGGGGTATGTATATATAAACACACCCACCCTCTACCATAACCTATTTCAAGACACAGGGAATTATTACGACGTTTTTTTTGTGAAAAATATATATCCCCCACCTCTAGAATGCATTTGATTCACTAAAAAGTTTTTTAGTGCAATACAAGAAAGTTTTTGGAGCAATTTTCTCAATAACTACCTTCTATTTTAATTTTCTCTAAATTTGGTAATTTCTAAAACTTTAAATTTTTTGTTTATAACAATGTTTTTGTTTATAAACAATTATTGAAAATGTCTTCCCCCACCGTAAATGAACTATTTTGATGTATTAAAATGGTCTCCAAGGGGTGAAAATTTTTTTGGGGCCAGTTTTGTCTGGAGCCCCATTTCTAAATAATTACTGAAGAAAAAAGAAAAGAAAAACAAAAATTTGTATTTTAATTAATTGAAGATGGTAGTGATTCATCAAGTCAATAAGCTTGATAACAAATAACTTGACTTGAAAATCAAGCTTTTGACAAATTGATTTCTAAAGTTTACTGCTTGACTTGATATGAGGTAATTTCAATCTACTTGATATTGATAAAACTAGATAATAAATAATTTATTTATTTATTACCAAAACCCATGAATAGTTTTTTTACAATCTCCAATATATCTAAAAAGAAGCTTATTGTAAACAAACTTAAATTTTCTTTAAATATTGTTGAAATTAAAAGAAAGGGTGGTCGTATTTGAGAAATTTTAGTTTAAAACGTTTAAACATTAATTATTCGAAACGAATGACTGAAAGCTTAATTTTAAATTCTTTCCGAAAATTAAATTACAAAACTGAATACAGAATTAATTCCAATAACAAAACTTGAATTTAAAAAATGCTCTGAGGCATATTCAATAAAATTAAAAAAAAAAAAGTCTGGAATGAGTATTAGAGTTCGCAGTTCTTCAGTAAATAAAAAGAAACGCCAACAATAAAAACTTTTAAATTTTAAAAATTTATACGTATTTATACAAAAATTGTAAGTACACCCCTATTGCAAGAAAAAGTTATTTGTCCTAAACCTACACGATTGTTGGGGATTCTTGAGACTCTTTTAATAGTACCGGGTGCTGCTTTAGGAACTTAATTACTGGACTTGTTTAAAGAATGTCCAGAAGCAGGCAAGACAATTAAAGTACATTTTAGGGGATCACATTGTTTCTAGTTGTACAGGGGCAAATTCTATAATTTTTAATAATACTTATTTTAATAATGGAAGAGTAGGTATATTGAAAAGATTTATCAAAGTTTTATCGATTTGCGTAATAAAATTGACAGTAAATGAATTAATTACTAGAAAAGACTCACCCCTAAATACTGCAAAATCTTTCAAATAACCAGACATGAAATTTACCCTCTTTACCCATGACTCTCGGTTTTACATTGATCAAGTAGCTTGAAGATTTGACTTGATTTTTTTAAATCAATACTTGATTTATCTTGTTATTGGAATTAGTACTTGACTTGATTCTCGACACAGGAGCCCTATGGGTACAAGAATTTTTTAATTGACTGTGACTTTCCGTTATTTTCAAGGTAATTTTGAAGTTATTTCGGAATTTTTAAATGAGAAGCCCTATTTTCTATAATAGATTAAAAAAAAAGGACAATTTAAGACTAACGAATTTAGACCATGCAAATGAGTACCTATGCGAAAACGGAAACTGTGGCGATGAAAATAATCAAAATCAAAAGAAATTACCTAAAAGAAACCACAACGCGAACATGTGTTTCGCTTACTTACGCTGTGAGCATTTTGAACGCAAGACTATGTTGCGACTTAAGTGATCAAAACTGTTACCATCGTTTAGAAGGCCAGAGCGCTGACGTGCAACGTCATATGAAGAAGTCCTCCTAGGGACCTGTTTTAATCATATAGCTGAGGTATTTATCGTGCAAAAAAATTTTTATTGCGGATTCTTGTAGAGGCACATCAGAATGGCATTTCTGCAAAGTTTTAGCATTGACAAATAATTGTTACTATTTCTCATTTAACGTTAAGTTTTTCAGAACGTATTGTTTGACCTTTTGACGCTCACGTAGCCAAAACCATGATATATGTGAAAAAGTATACAGACCTTTTTGTAGATAATTAAATTTTCTACAAAAAGTCCTTGATCTTTAATGTTAATTTTTTGAATTCAAACCTTTACTTATGACTCAAAATACAAATTTAAACGTAAAATTTTGCGCTCTTCTAATTATTTAACATCTGCGAATCCGTTTGAAGTTTGTGCTCTTTTCAATTCTATAATCGAAAATAACGGATTTCCGATGTAATCTCAAAATTATCTCGAAGTTTAAGGTCACGTTCAAACTGAAAGTCACTGTCAAATGTCCTTTTTCAAAAATTTAATGGGACACTCTGTACAAGTATTAGATGTACCTAACATTTGTACCTAATTTCAGCATGATATATCAATTACTTATCGTTTTTGTATTTATTGTGTTAATGTAAATGATAGGCACAAGTTTTACTCATAATCATATGCAGCAACATGTGTTGACTTCAATAAAACAAAAAAAAAATCGTGCAAAACATTCTACGTACTCTTTGATACATCATATGGCAAGTAATCAAACCCCAATGCTTTCGTAAAACACTACATACAAGCACATCGTTTTTTTTTTCTTTTTAGACGTCTGTACATTCTTCTCATTTCATTTCCTGTGTCTAAATAATGAATACTAACGCAATTGTAACATCAATTGTAATTAGTATACAGGCACAGTGAAAACTTGTTTCTATGGTACTTTATGTTGCAGTACATGTTTACTTCTTTTTTGGAATTACTGATAAAATAAGCACACCTCCAAACAGTATAACAAATTAATGTAATTGTGACATTAAACCGATAATGCTGATAAAATGTTAGAAATTTTGATTGACAACATTAAAAGATAACGTAAATGGGTTTCAATCAGGTATTTAAAACAACAGCAATCTTTTATCATCGCTTAAATTAAAACAAAATAATAAGTAACCACCACAAGGATAACGCCATGCGCCTCATTAAATATGCACATTGAAACATTAATTAACAAAATCGTTTAGTAGATAAGGAAAGTATGGCAACGAAAATTAGTCCAACACCCTAATTTTTTTTAAAGCTAGGATCCATATAAGAAGAAGCGTTGACAAATTTTGAAGTCAAATCTAAACCGTTCTGACGTATTGTTGGACATAAAAAAAGTATTGAATAAATTGATCACCTGTGCAACTGGTAAATAAAAAGTTTTACAAAATCTTTAACTTTTCGAAAAAAAAAAATTGTGACAGATACAGAAAAAAGTGTATAAATCTGTCTGAAGTCGACTGCACTAATTATTTTAGTATTAGGTAGACATTTAGTGTATTAGTGTGCAATATCTAGCCAATTTCTTGAGAATTTATTTGCAATGTTTTAAGTACAAAAAATTTAGTCGAATTTTCCGGAAAAACAAAGTCCATAAACCCAAATGAATACCAATTTTCCATTTAAAATACGACAATTTAATTTTTTAGAAGGCAATATTAGTATTGTGTTAACTGCACGATATCCCCCTCGTTGTTGAGTTTGGTTGCTGCCCTCTTCGGTGATTTTTTTTTTGAACCCCTCAATTAGCAACACAATAGGTAGGTATAAGTCCGGACAAAGTTCGATGATCAGCAAGGTTCGATAATTGGATTTGACAAGGGATACTTTAGGTACGCTACCTTTTGATGGTAATTGAAAAGGCGTATGTTTGATTGTTGACCACAATTATCGGCTGCGTTCGTGCCTGTGCTTTTCATCGAAAGCTCTGCCAAAAACAATTTCTCTTTAAGTAATACTTTATTCAGCACTACAGAGCTTTTTGCCTAGTTTTAGGGTTGATTTTATTCGAAAAGCTAAATTTAATTATTCAAAAATGCGATTGTGTTGAGAAATACATAATGATTGATTTCAAATTTGTAGTGCTTAATTTAGGTGATTTTTTTGATAAAAAGTATTCAATCTATGTATTACACACAGGAAAGCGTTGTAGATGTCACATAATCGAATAATTGATGTGCCAATTTAGCAATTTTAAATCCAAAATCATTCATAAAGGCGAAGTGGAGGGATTTACAGAACAAGTCTGAAATTAGGTTTTATCTTATCTAAAAATTTATTCAATTGCATCTATAAGGTACAATATAAGCTGAAATAAAATGAGTGAGTTTTCGAAAATTATTTGTTGTTATCATGAAATTTATTTGTAAAAATGTTGTTTCAGGATAGTGATTTAAATCATTCAAAACTGCTAAAAGTCCTGTCAAAAAAATTGTCTTAAGGAATTTAGTATGAATTAGTCTTAGGTGTAGTTAAGGGAGACACTTATTATCCACCCTAAAAAATTTGTATAGGTACTGTTTCATATTTTTCATTAAAAAGGAAGGTAATTGTTTACTATTGGTGACCCTCTTTCGATTTTAAAAAAAAAAAAATATGTTCTCATTCTGATTAAGAATAGATATATAATTTAGGGTGCGGAAATGTGCCCCCTATGTTGTTCTTGAGCTTCTAAATTTTCAATAATTTCTTGTATTCCATGTGTAAGTATGTGTAAAATGGCATCATTAGTGGTTGTGTTGTTGATTTATTTTAATATTGGGTGCATGTTGTAAGTATTTGTTATTTTTGGATTAGATAACGAACCGTAGGTTATGCGGTAGTAGGTGTGGGTTCGTTAAAATTCACACGTCCACGCCTACACCATATAACCCAGTACGCTAATATAAATATACACAATTCCTCGTTAATCGTTCCTTAATCTCATCTTAACATAAACAGTACATTAATTAAAGATTAAGATTAATTAAATACAACAATACAAGTACTAAAGATGTCATTATCGCGTTGGTACACATACACATTGAAGACATATAAAAGAAATGAAAAGCTCAACAACACTATGAAGGACATATTTCCGCATGACGAACTCTACAACATATTTCTTTTCAAGAAAATCGAAAGGGGGTTGCAGAAAATTACCAAAAAAAATTTCCACCCTAGGAAAGCCCTTTAGCTACGCCAATGGAAATAATCATGTCAATTTTAAAATGTTTAATGAGAATTCTGTAGGATCTTCTAATAAAATAATAGTCTGGTGTACGTAAATTAAAATAAAAATGAAAACTATTTTATTTTAATGTAGTTTAAAAGAGAAATCCAGCTCAAAAAAGCAATGAAATATAGCTTTCAAAATTAATGAAAATGTGTGTTTTAATTATTTATTGGAGAAATGCGTAAGAAATATTTTTTTACTATGGGGAATTTACACCACTATCTCATGAGCTTTAGGATAATTGAAAGTTGATCCAAATCAAAAAATTACTTAACAGAAATTTAGTTCTCATACAGGCAAAAGAGGCCCACAATTTGATAGATGTGGTTTTGTTATTATAAAAAAAAAAATAATAAGAGAACATACCGTTTCTGGCTGAAGGATTGACAACAGTGAAAGCACTATTTCCACGAGGGCTCAAAGATCCTGACTCGGTAACTAATAAAGGACTCGGTGAAATTTCTCGACTCTTAATCGTCGATCCACTATAATCCAATGGCATGGTACTCACAGAAGTCAAGTCCAAAGACATTTTTCGACAACGAATCTACGATTTTTATCTTCCGTTAGAAATCAAGTGTTAGTCATAGTTTCGAACTTGAAAAGCACCGACACAAAACGGGTCCTTGTCTCCCTACTTGACTGTTATCTTTCTCAAAAGAAAAACAATCGGAGTCAAAATTGACTTTTAACTGCTTTGCGTCGCGTCAACCCTTAACAGCCGTCGGTCGCTTGACTATATCAAGGCACAAGTGTCCTGGATGAATCAGTATTTGTTTCGCACAGGTCCTCCCCAACAGACGATAAACAACCTTCTGTACTCCTACGTAATGTACCATGGGTGTGTCTGATCGAAAAAGCTCCTCCCCACACTCAAGTACGGGATGATAACGTTAAACCTCCATAGGCGTCGGTACGGATGCAAACCCCGAAATTATAATTCATATCAAAAGCAATTTTTCCCGTTTTCTTTTCCGCGATTTTCCTTTTCGAACACGAACTGTCCAGGACACTACTCGTTTACACTGGTAGATAATTGATAACAACCGATTTAATATTGAGTACACTTTCTTTTTTTTTTTTGGTCTTCTAAGGATTCGATTTTAGTTAGTTATGTTTTCTGAATCCTTTTCGAGCGTCCTGATGATGATTATCCTTTTTGCGTCACTTTTCTCGTGCGAGTGTTTGAGGTGTTGGGCAGCATTAATTCTGATTTAAGAACAAAGTTGTGAGCGGAATCGTTATCGTTTACAGTTTATGTAACCATGTTTTTGTGTTATCTCCGTTTGACGCGGCTCCTAATGGAGAGAGAAGGGATTTGAGAGTTGTCATTGGGTCGTATCGTGACCACGCCTGTGAAAGATTTTCCAGTCGTGCGAAATAGGGAATAGGGAACAGGGTGCTGCTGCTGCTGCTGCTGCTGCTACTGCTGCGCTCCTACTGCTACAACTACTTTACCCTATTCATCGATTTGAAGGGGAGCAATATTCGGAGAAAATGAGATCGTTTGCTTTACACTTTATAATCTGCGTTATCGCGATTTTCTCTTTAATCTGGAGGTGAAATAAAAATTCGCTCCTCTCTCCAAACGCGAATGCCATTCGAACGAAATTTGAATAAATCGAATATTTGAATGTATCAGAATTGAAATCCCAATTGGATTTTTCAAACAGTCATGCTAAAACGGTTTTTTTATATCTACAGAAAATAGCTTTTCACATAAACGAAAATGTGTATCGGTTTTAATTGAAGAAATAAATAAACATTTCTCCGTCAAAAAGTTCATTGCATGGTAACAATTCGGTCAAATTGGGTCTCACAAGCCAAAAATGTGGGTTTTAATTAATAAACAAACAAATTTAAAAAATGAATTCTCTAGCTACAGAATGTAAAGTACCTTTTTTTACATATTATTTTTAGTCCTTCAGGATAATTGGAACTATAAATTCTAATAAAATTCAGATACTTATTATTAAAGCTTGGAAACCATTTCATTTTAATTTGATTATATCTTTCTTGTTTGTGTCAATTTTTGAAAAAAAACTACTCTACTCGAGTCATGACGTGTTTGTTTTTAAAAATCAAAGATATTTTTTACAATTAGATAGTTAATTCATTTAACAATTTGAAACATTAAAATTTGAACCTACTGCTTTATCTTAATTTGAATCACATCCTTTTTCTGTCTCAATTTTTGGAAACCCTATTCTACTTTTTCCATTACAAGGAAATTTATCATCCGCTTTGAATAGATTCCACAAGACGAAGGTGAAATTACATCAATGTAAAGAAACAGCAATCAAAACACTGGGATCTAGAATGAAAAATTTTAATTCGAAACAATAAATACTAAACTAAATTAAATAAACACCAGGTTATACCCAAAATTGATTAAGAAAAGCGCTTAAACACTAAGATCCGTTTCGATACTCAAACCTGTAATCTTCACTTAGGTTTTTAAATGACTTTTATGGAATTTTGGATTTTAGAGTTATTATGGAATAGATAAGTGAGAACTGTTCTTGTAAAGAACGATGAAGTGCAGTAATTAATTGCCTGATAATAGCGTTATAAATCAATAAAAAATATATAATTAAAATATTAAAGCATTTATAGCTAAATGACACCCTGTATATATTTAAATACTAGGACTTCATGCTAATTGAGGTAAAACTGACTCAGAGGTAGAGGGATGTTTATCATATGAAAGACACTTTTTTTACTAAAAACAAATTTCCTTCATTTATATATGTACCACAATTTTCTTAATTTTTTTTTAGCCTTTTACCTTTTATACTTATTCTTCCAGCACTTCCTGATTTAAATATTTAGTAGATACATACAGGGTGTTTGGTCTATAAGTACAAAAAAAAAAGAACCACATGTTCCCTGTTGCATTTCAAACATGAATTTATACACTTTTTGACTTTTGAAATAAAAAAAAAAATTAAAAATTATTTTGATTTCTGAGGCCGGCCCTGGTTTAGCGCGCTTATTCCCTAGACTAGAGAATAGTCGCCGGTGATGGATAACGCTGTTTCGTAAGTGGCGCTGCTCGTTGCAAACTATCAGTTACGAGAATTCGTATTTCGCCAGGCCCGTATTAAACCGAATTTCAGGGTCAAATTTTCGAACACGAATTGCGTACTTAATTGTCACTCGATTGAAAAATGCTTTTAGACTTTTGTTATTTATTGTGCAAGGAATCCATGATTCTCTTTTTTGTACTTATAGACCTAACACCCTGTATATGCTATAATATTCCCGTTCTCCATCATTTTTTGATTTTATTTAATTTTCCTCCTCACCGTCGTCCCAACATTATCTGTAGTTTTGGTGGTTTTTTCTTAAATATTCTCCCCTTTTGTGGTTTCATTCGTCCTAATAGAAAACGGAGCCCTTATAGATGCATCTGTCTATCCGTCTATCACTTGTTAGTCATACCTATGTATAAACTTTTGTAACGCTTAGTGAAGGGTTAATTAAAAGAAAAGGTTTTAGAAACTATACTGCGTGCCGTATCAAATGAAAGGGCTTATTATGAGGGCCCCTGCGTTACCATCATTAAAGAAGGCCAGAGTGCTGATTTGCGGCGTAATATACGGGGGTCCCCGTAGGAAAGAGTTCTAATCTAATAGCCAAGAGATTATATACATACACGTTGAAGCGCGTCTTTGAAACGTTGTATCTTTTTACCTGTAAAAGGTAAATAGGTGTTGTCTGGGACTTTTTGGTAGAAAATTTAATTATCTGAAAAAAAGGTTTATATACTTTTTTTTATATTTATCACGGTTTTGGCTACGTAAGCGTCGAAAGGTCAAACAACACGTTCTGCAATACTTAACGTTAAATGAAAAATAGTAACAATTATCTGCCAATGCTAAAAATTTAGAGAAATGCTGTTCTGATCTTCCTCTACAAGAATGCGCAATCAAAAAAATGTTTTCATGATAAATACCTCTGCTATAAGATTAAAAACGGTTCCCTACGAGAGCCTTCTTATATGACGTGTTGCTCATTAGCGCTCTGGTCTTCAAAAACGATGGTCACGGCTTCAAACGTATTTTTTTAGTGATTTTAGTTAATTTTTTCCATTTTTTGATTTCTTTTGTTATAATCAAATTTAGTTGTTTGATTGAAAATTGATCTTTTTCCCCTTATTATCTCCCAGACGATTATTGAGCCATAAATTTTCAAAAAAGTACAGAAAGTAGTTCTTTACCTATCACAGGAAACTTATAGGAAGTCTATGTACATATCAATATTGTATAAATCAACAAAATTCCTCTCGAATTCATTCAGAAAATAAAACCTACTGTATGGTAAATGGTTAATTATACCCTTTTCTTCTACTATATTCCACAGTGAACGCTCTAATAGTTATTCGCTTTTCTGTTATAATATTTCATAGAGTACCAAAGTTACTCATTTTGCCAATTCCTAATTATTTATTAAATAAATGTCTATTTATTGTAATAGGTACCGGTAGCTTTATCTGCTTAACAGTATCGATACATCGACATCTAACTGCAGCATTAAAATTAAGAAATCATGATCTCGTTACAACAAGTCGTTTCTTCCTGCGAAATGTAATAAACGATTACCGTTTCCCATTTCTTTACATGCCCTTCTTCCATGTCCAAACCAAACGGCTTCTGATCACGAACAAACCAATCTTATTTTCTACTCATGACCATCAACTTTCCCCGATAACACAAAGGGCAGAAATCTCCAAATAATTTAGCACTCTTCAAATTACTCTATTATGTTTAAGAAGGAAGGGAATATAAGGATTTGAGTCCTTGGATTTAAGGTTCACTATTGGTATAGTTTTGTAAGAAATGGTAGTCCTTTATGGCTATTCACTTTTGCTAATTTAAAAACTGAGGCGGACCATTTAATTAAAGTCGTGAGATCATGTCTAACTGAGCCAAACCATGTATACTAACTGAGACGGTCACCTAATTAACCCTCCTCGATGGAATCATCTGCTTCAGTTGGTAGTACATACCCCTTGGCAATAAAATTCCCTCAAGAAGTAATAGTGTTTTATTGAGGGCCACCTCAGTTGGTGTATCTATGAGTATATTTTTCAAATGTATTTATTAAGTTTCCTTGTTCGTACCAAGAGCAATGGTGACGTTCCTTTAATCCTGCTGCACTAATTAATAACACTTTTAAAGGACCACTATTCCAGAATATGAAAGGAAAGGGAGTATTGGAGCCCTGAGGTTTTAGAAACTGAGCAATGACACAACGGGTTTAGGTGTAAAACCAAAATATATAATGAACAAACTTATTGTCTTGGAAAACCTCAGACTGAGCAATAAAATGATAATTAAATTATATAATAAATTATTATTAAATTATAAATTTAAATTTTTGAAAAAACCTCTTTTGTGCTCAATGAAAAGAGCTATAATTTTTTTCTAGGGAGTTTGACTTCAGTAGTAGTAATAATATTTTGCACCAAACTGAAACAAATTTGGTTTAAATATTGAACCAAGGGGTAAGTTACTTACTACGAATTTATTTCGTGTATCGTGGTTCCAAGTTGAAATAGATTGGAGCCGCAGGACAATAAAAGAGCTCTCATGCAACAATTAGACGAGTGTATAATTTGCTACAGAAACCATCCTGTTGTCTGTTAAGTAGTGGTTGAGTTTCCTTGTTTCTCGAATTATTCCCGGTGGACCATTTCCAAGACTCCAGTTGACTCATTATCCCTTAAACGCCCTGAACGACGACACAAAAGAGGAACATTTCCGACAAGCTAACAACCAACTTTATCTTTCTCATAAGATGAATAATTTACAATGTAACTTTTTCCTTTCATAATTGCCTTATTTAAGTGATACTCAGTGGGTAAGTGTAGAAAGAAATATTTGATAAATATATAATAATAATATCACAGAGGTTCTTTTTTATAAAATTGACTATAAAAAGGTTGTCAAACGATAAGTTGATAAATAAAATAGACATTAGTTGGTTTATTTATTTCACTCAGATAAAAAATAATTTGTTTATAGTACTAGAGGGTCAATGGTAGGGTAACAATAAATGAGAAAAAAATCCAGAAAGAAAATGTTTCCCGCAGGAATCGAACCCAGAACTGTTTTTCTCTTCTCATCAATCTATATGAGAATCCGAAACCAAAAAATATTATCTTTATTCTAAAATAATGCGAGATAAAATCTCCTGGCTACTAAACTTTTGTGAATCAAAGGTTTATCAAATCCTTTTACAAGGGATGGGATGATGTAAGTGTTAGAGCTTATATGTTGAGAGAAAGTAATTTACCTGTACCATATAAAAAAGGTTCGTCCTGATTGATTGATCGATCAAAGTTGAGGTGAAATTACTTGAAGCTGATAACTTGAAGTAGAGAAAATCGTTTTCTTCTGTAACGTAGAGGTTCATTAGACCCCTAAAATCTATCAGAGTACAGACTTTTCTATAAGAATGTTCTTCTGTTTTCTGGAAAGTTGTAGTATTTTTGAAAAGTTCTACAATACTTTAGTACATCGTTGAATATTCACAAATTTATGGTCTTGACCTCCCTGTTTTTCCCTTTACCTCACTCTCACCCCGTCATCAATTAAAAACAATAGAGAGATAAAATAAATTTCGAGGGTTGTCCTCAGTTGGAGTGCTCTAGAATAAACTGGACCAGAAGGATCGAAAATGTTTTACATCTTTTTATGAATGTGACTTGGTTTGAAAAATAAAAAATAAAATATAAGAAACAAAAAAAATGTTTTAATGCTTTAATTTCAATACTATCTTGTTTATGACTTTATTTCTTAATTTTTTTTTTAAATTAACAAAAAAACCAAAGTAATTGAGTTGGATTGAATTATGAAATAATGGAAGTAATATCTAAATCTTAATTTAATATTTGATTGGTTTTCTAGTTATTTCCAATTTTTTGGATAAAAGTCTATAATAATACACTCTGAAGATCACTTGTAAATAATAAAATAATTTCTTTTTTAAGTAGATAAACTGTTTTGCTTGTCGTGTATTGTTAGTATACATTATTTTTTGCAAGTGCGTGTAGAATACGTAAGTTAGCAAAAAATAAATTGTGAGTATACATGTAAAGCTTAATAAGAGGAGCAAATTTAAAGCCGTGGATGAAACAATGTGAGTTAATTTGTGAGTTAGCAGATATTAACGAAAGTGGGAGTGAAGGGCGTGAGAATAGTGTTTGGTTCAGATTCTCGTCGTTTTCATTACCTCAATTAAAATCGTACATCTGCAATTTCGTACAGTTTACAGACTTCCCCATTCATTAAAATTTAAATCAAACAGATCATTCTTTTAATTGTCACACGTTGTCTCTTTTCCTGGAAACGAAAACAACCTACCGATTTGTCAGCGTGTTTCAAAATACGTAATTCAAAAAAATGCCTCATGACGCATTAGGGGCAGAAACAGGGATAAAGGGAATCACAAAAAGACCTAAATCAGAATAGTTGGATATGGTGGAATGCAAAGATCCTCAGCGTAGGAAGAAGTTGGTATGAGAAATGTGATTTCAACCAGAATAATAATTTTTTTTGACTACAGTTTTGATTGAAATTAAAAAGCGTTCGATATTTTAAACACAGTATTGGAAAAAAAAAAATTGTCGAATCTGACGTTAGAAATGTTCCCTTAAGATGTTCTTTGGCTGCCAAATCGAGCATTTGCTTTTTCGGTCTGTTATTTTAACTGACAATGCATTCAAACGACAACAAAAGGGGGAAAATATTTCTATAAATATGTAATGTTTCCATTTGGAAAGTAGATGTTCATAAGATATTCAGCAGCGGTCAGACGGACGTTAGATGTAGATGTAGAAGGACGTATATACGAGTATAGGTAGAAGCAACTCACGAAAGGACTGATCTGCCGTTCTCCCTTTACCACTTATGCACTTGAATGGTCCCCACAGAAAACTCGAACATCTTCAACGTGACAAAATCTCCGTTGGGATCGTACCACTAAAGCTTTTATCGAGAAGATCTCTTTCGTATATGTTATTACATTTTATATCAACGACGGACGTTGTTCTACTCCTTTTTGCTAAAGGTCACCACCTACATGTTACATAGGTATTTTGATAGCAATGTAGTATTTAGGGATGAGAACCCAATTTCTACCCCATTAATTTTAGTTCTGTTTGTTTCTGATATATTTAACAAATTATTAACAAAAAACGGTTAACAAGCAAAAGAACTGGATGGTAGATAACTTTCCAATACATGAAGGCCCAGTTAGAGACATATTAGAGGCAGAAACAAGAGTAAAGAGGGGCTGAGGAAGACTTAGAGTATCTTATTCTTCGTAAATCGTTTACAAGATTTTTAGAAGTTTTAATTTTAAATGAATGCGAAGATTTAATCAGGGCAAGAAGAGGTTGGGTTAGGTTAGGTTAGGTTCGATTTCAATTGGTCCTTGAACTATCGACATGAATCATCAAAAGAAAATTAAATAAACAGTAAAGTAATAAGATCCAGAAAAGTCTACTCTGACAAATAATCCGACAAGTTCATTACTTATTGTACCCAATTAATCAATGATAATTATAAATTATTTTGCCAAACAAAGATTCGTCTTAAACATGAAACAAAAAGCATATTTTTAATTTTTTTTTTAAAACTTAAAAAGTTAAAGGTCAAAACGTTACCTGGTGTTAATGTTATTTCTGCTCGTCAATTTTCGTTATCGAAGCAACTGGTTTCCATTATCAAAATGGTCAATTCATTAGTGTACAAGAGCCCTCAACAAGGTAACTTAATCTAATAAATCAATACAGGCTAGCCGTGTTTGCGTGTTGTTAAGATTATTAACTGATTGGTGTCACATTACGATTAAACTGCTTCACATGAGCTACTAAAACCCTAAAATGATTGCTTCTAGTTGGTAATTCCATACAAATATTATGGTCATTATGATGAAAATGACTATATACAGATACGTAAAAGATACTGATAAAAATATGTATCACAGATTAATTAAAATAAAAAATACTATCTACTAAATCGAACAGTGATGGGGAGCTTATGAACTATTCTCAGTAGAAACTGAGATACTCTAAAATCTATAAATTTCAAGTCCAGTCAAAATTAGATTTCGTTTTCGACAGCGTTTATTTTGAAAATTACATCTACGAAAAGCGTCGCAATCACAAAATTAAGACAAGACCATTTTCTATATGACATTTTTTGGTTTCAAATGAGTAAGAAGTCAAACTCAGATGTTCTTTTTTAATTCGCAAGTAGGTATATTGAAAATCTATAGAACTGAGGAAGGTCCGAATAGATCAAAATCAGTACAAAGCGATTACGAAATGATAATTTCAGTATCAAAATTTTTTTAATTTTACGAGAATTAGATCAAAACCACAAGTTAGTTTTCGATTCGTGAGGATTTTAAAAAGGTATAGGCAAAACTTGAACAAAATCCGAACCAAACGAATAGCACTACTTTGGCCATTATTGATTTTTAAATGAATAATTATAAATTAAAATTAGATTTAGTTTTTTTAAATGACTAAGAGGCGAAAATCAGATTTTGTTTTTCTACTCACGAGTATTTTGAAAATTTGTAGAACAAAGGCAAACGAATAATGTCAAAATCAGTTCAGAAATATCACCAATCATCATTTTCCTGTCGAAATTTTTAGATTACAAAGTAACGAAGTCGAAATTGGATTTTAGTTTTCGACTTGTAAGCATTTTAAAAACATAAAACAGCGGCAGGTCCGAATAGATCAAAATCAGTACGAAAAAGTCGCCAAATGGTCATTTTACTGTCGCCAATTTTATATTGGAAACGAATAAGGCCAACGTCAGTTCCAAAATATCATCAAATCCTCATTTTATTGTCGGAATTTTTAGATTGCAAAGGAACGAGGTCAAAATTAGATTTTATTTTTCGACTCGCGAGCATTTTGAAAATATATAGACCAGGGGCAGGTCAGAATACATCAAAATTAGTACGGGGAACACGCCAAATGGTCATTTTACTGTCGCCATTTTCATATTGTAAACGAATAAGCTCAAAGTCAGTTCCAATATTTCACCAAATCATCATTTTACTGTTGGAATTTTTAGATTGCAAAGTAACGACGTCAAAATTAGATTTTATTTTTCAAATCGCGAGTATTTTGAAAATATATAGACCAGGGGCAGGTCAGAATACATCAAAATTAGTACGAGAAACACGCCAGATGGTCATTTTACTGTCGCCATTTTTATATTGCAAATGAATAAAGTCACAATCAGTTCCAAAGTATCACCAATCATCATTTTACTGTCTGAAGTTTTAGATTACAAAGTAACCAGGTCAAAATTAGATTTTACTTTTCGACTCGTGAGCATTTTGAAAATATATAAAACAGTACGAAAAAGTCGCCAAATGGTCATTTTTACTGTCGCCAATTCTATATTGCAAACGAATAAGGTCAACATCAGTTCCAAAATATCACCAGATCATCATTTTACTATCGGAATTTTTAGATTGCAAAGGTCTTAATACATCAAAATCAGTACGAAGAAGACGCCAAAAGGTCATTTTACTGTCGCAATTTTCGTATTGCAAACGAATAAGGTCACAATCAGTTCCAAAGTATCACCAATCATCATTTTACTGTCGGAAGTTTCAGATTGCAAAGTAACGAGGCCAAAATTAGATATTGATTTTCGACTCGATGGTATTTTGAAAATATATAGTCCAGGGGCAGGTCAGAATACATCAAAATTAGTACGGAGAAGACGCCAAATGGTCATTTTACTGTCGCCAATTTTATATTGCAAACAAATATGGTCAAAATTGGATTTTAGTTTTCAACTAGTGAATGTATTTTGTGCTGTTTAAATATAAATTAAATTATCAATTACAACATTAAAAATTCTTTTAGCTTTATTCTTAAAATTCCTGTTTGCACTTTGCTGTCGTTATTTTTATTGGCGCCTGCAGTTTGTACGTTCATCAACGGTAGGGTTAAGATTAATATACAAAAGGTTCGTAGGTGGAAGGATATTAGTGAAAATAAATGTTGCTTTCGTTCTCGTCGGTATTTAAATAATAAAAAAAATTAATTAGAGTACGAAGGGTGTGGCCCCTAATTATCGGGTCGGTATAGCCGTTTTACGTAGCCAGTTCTGACGGAAGTGGACTGTTTGAATAACACCCTCGTGTGTCGTGTGTAAGCATGAAGGGTTGAAGGGCTCCGGTGGTGCTGCGGCGCGGGTGACGGACGGTGGTCACAGCCACCTCCGACCACCGACGTTTTGTTCCCTGCTTGCTGTTTACATTCCAGTTAGTACAACAGACGTTTATGTTTCATTTAGGCCGACCGTGATAGTAAACGACACGGGATAGAAAGAGAAAGAGAGAGATAGTCAGAACAATAAATACGATTAATCAACTTTGAAACAGAACAATAAATATAATTAATCAAATTACACCAACTAGACGGACGGGATTATTATGGCAGTGTGTGTGCTCGTGTGGCAGAAATAACCCGACGAATAATCGCTCTTTCTTTTTGTACATTATTCGACATAATTTACCCTCGTGTCGACGTATTATTACTTGGAAATAGAACAACCACATTTATAATCTCCACACTTACACTGTGGTCACAAAATTCAGGCGATATAAAATCCAAAAATTCTTTATGTGGATTGATAACTCTGTATCTTTTTTAACTATGGAGGAAGGAACAAAATCGATTTCGAGCTTGTTGGCTCTCATCAGCGTGTCGTAGGAGGATCCGACAGAATACAGACCAAACAAAATCTCCTCCTGCCAGAGGTGGATTCAACAACGACCAAAGATGTCACGAGAGCGCCATCTGTGGTAAATGCTATAAATAATAGGTACTGTAATGTCCAACAGGATTCCTATTTCCTGTAAGGAAGGAAGGATTATATTGTGCAAAGGATTTGAATCAAATGACTAAATTCTATTGGAGGAATGGGAATGAGTATTCTGCTGCGAAGGACGTAAAGGATGATTTTAAAGGCCTCTACTGTTATGTTTTATTCTTTAAATGCGTTAAACTTTACTTAATTCTGAAAAGAAAAAATCATTTCGATGACAATGACAAATAAGGCCATAAAATGGATTACTAAAGGGAGATGTGACTAAAATCTATGCATTTGAGCAGTTCTACCAATTATGCTGTTAATCAATTATGCAAAAAAGGTGAACCAAAGTCGAAAAAAGACATCTCAAATTCTATAAAAAACCAAAGGTCATGTTAACTACCATTATTTTGGCGATTAATAAGGAACATTTTTTAATAACAGTGCAGTTTCTGGCTGCTCAACAAACTCGCATGACCAAATAAGTTCCGGAAAAACTTGAAAAGTTTCTACGTATCAAAGTTCTCAAATAAAGGAAAAAGGTTAAAAAAGAATGATTCTATACAAAAAAACGCAAATATAATATAAAGGGATACCTCTCTCATCAATACCAGAATTTCTCGTTGCCAATAGAATTTAAGTAGGAAGGTGAAAATGAGGTAGATTCCAGGTTTAAGACTTTAAAGAAAGTTAAAAAATTGGTGGGTACATTTTATTATGAAACTACTTAAAATTTTCTTAGTTTCGTGATATAGATAACATAAAAAAAAAATATGAGACACTTCCGACTGGAAATTAGTTCAGGTATTTCGGATTATGATCAGATCTTGATCAGATATTCTTTAGTACGGTCGCCTATAATCAAGCCATAGTGCAATAATCCTTGATCCGGAGATCTGATCACCTTATGATTAGGATTCCTTGATCCGATTATCTGATCAGTTCCTCATGAGAATCTAGTATTTAGAAACCCTTTAACAGTTCCAATACATTGACTGAGCCAGGATCGTATTATCTGTGATGTACTGAATTGACTCGTAAGATGGAATTTATAATCTACTTTTGGATATGTAAAATTCTGTCTCAAATAATAAATTTTTTCAATAGAGTTCTGAAACAAGTGTGATAATTTTGTTCTGTGACTGAAAAATTTACTTCAAATAAGTTGGCGGATCGAAAATCTCCAAAAGTCGACGACTTATCTATAGGATTAAATTCGCAAAGTATACGTAAATACCTATGAACTACCACTTTGCGAATTGACAAGTTAAAAAAGTTCAGAAGAGAGAGATGAGATGTGAATTTTCGAATTTATCGACTTTTGGCAGAGATGATGTTGACTGTGTCTTTACTTTATATCCTTCTGTTTTCTCCAAACATATATATGTATACAAAAATGGGTATTTGTATGTTAGTATGTATTTATTTATGAATCTATATATACCTATCATATCCTCTGATTATAAAGCTTGATCTCCAGTAAATCCGATAATCCTGTCTATTTCTGAAAATAATTTGTGATCAGGAGCGAATAAGGTTATGGGAGTCGGTCCACTTAAGAGGTGTAACGAATATTTTCTTGACTAGAAAACCTGACCCATTTCTAATCGTACTTCAGGTAAATCTGATCCGAATCGGATCCAAACCTGAAGTAATTTCCAGTTCAAATGTCTAACTCAAGTCAATAAAAGGAAATGGGCTTTGAAATAAGTTATCTATATTTTTTTGGTAGAGTTGATTCAATACTGCCATCAAGAGCAGATAAAAGGATGGTTGATGGAGATGTAAAACTAGAAGATGTAGCGGATTTTTTGATATTCAGAAAGTAAGATCAAATAGTTTTTGACAAAAAAAAAACAAGTTCTGTGTTAGCAAATATGGAAACCTGAAAATAACGGAATTTAACGAAACGTTGACGATGCAAGCGTTTGAAATGTGGATTTATTGGCGAATGATGAAAATGTGGTTGACAGAAAAAAATATAAATGAGAAAAAGAGTATGAAAAAGTGGTACTATGGAAGTCATTTGTAGGACATGAGGAGCTACCTATAATTACCTATTTTATGCACAGAAAATTGTAGAAAAGGGAAAGAGACGTGTTAAAAATCATTGAAAAAGATTTTTTTATTTTAGTATGATTTTTTTCCCGATTGTTGTGCTTTTTGTGTTCTTTTTACATCACCTACAAAGAGTATTTTTTTTAATTATAAATATAATAATAAAAGCAATCTACTCATTCATGTACCTAGTTTAAATATTTAATTTAGTAATAATTTTCAATTGCGTCTACAGCTGTAATAGACAGACAAATTTGAATTTAAGTAAGTACAGAATGAAAATTTTCCTCACATACGCTGATCTTCAAAACACCCTTTCGTGGAAGGAATAAGCGCCAAATAAAATTATGCAGATATCATGAAAACGTCGAAGGATCAATGTACGCCTTACACGGATTTTAAGAGGGTTGAGCATGGCTCTAAGTTGAACAATGCCAACAAGGAATAGGTCGTACATTTCTATCTTCATTCCAGGAAGTATCCTTTTTAGATCACGCTTTGCATAATAAAATCTTGCAATAGTACAAAAAAAGTTTAACAGTATTAAAAAAAAAAATAGATAAAAGTATTGGTAAATATAACAGATGGTTTAAAAGTAGTGATGAGCAAAAGGTCTTGTTTTTGTTATATTTTATATACTTATTTTTTTTTATAAAAATGTACGTTTCTTTTTATTAATAACCAAAATCGGAGGAATAAAACCAGAAGTATTCCTGGATTTTCTCGTATAATTCAAAACTTCGAAAACGACTCTTCAAAAGATTTATTTGGAGCACGGCTCTGTAGCTCTATGGACGCTAGGCATGGCAGAAAATGAAAATTTAGAGGCTTCTTCAGATACGTAAGTACGTTAATCCTGAAGAAGTCAAAATTTGCCGAAACGACTTTTATTAAAATTTGTTGAAATTTATATTTGATGTTTTATTTTCTAATAAATAAATACTTAAAGTATTTATGCTTTGATGCTGCACTAACTTATTAATAAGTAAATAAAACCATTGTATTTGAGTATGATGAATAAATATTTGTTTTAGTTTCTTCGTCTTGTCTGTGAACTCTTTGTGTTTCTTCATGAAATATTTATGTAAGCTCGGCTAATTTACAACGTTTGAAAATCTAATAAGTGACTGAACATAAGTCACGACGAATGTCCTGAAGGTTATTAGCGTTCTTTGTGAATGATTAGGTTCGCTTTTTTATCCCGTCCGCTGGTTTAACCCCCAGCATTCAAATAAAGAAGTGGGCTTCACTAACACCACCTAGAATCTTTCTTAGCTTCGTTGTTATTGAGCATGTTCACCATAACTAGCCAACCCTTACAGATTCGGTAAACTTTACCTTTGTCACATATCCTTCGAGCCCCTTTCCCCATGCTAAGCAATACACATCTTTCTCCCTAATTTGCGAATGTATTTTATGAACAACCCCTTTAAGAATTACACGCTTATCTCAACTTCCAAAAGTTATTTCTAAATTTTTAAAAGAATTTCATTATTTTGATTTGCAAACTACTAGGTACTTAATCTCAAAAATACATACGACTTTAATATTTTCTAAACTTTGGGAATAAATAGTAGCCTGAAGGTGGTAAATCGGGAGAATAGGGGGGTGCGAGTGGTTAGCCAATTCTAAACCAATTTTACAAACGACTTATGGGCAGGGGGGTTATTTTGCAAGAAGAGGACACGTTTAGTAAGTTTTCACATCGTATTTCCAAAACTTTTTGCTTAATTTAGTGGGTAACTCCTTATAGTATATTCCTGTAACTGTTCTGTTTTCTTCAAAAAAATCTAACAGAATTGTCTCATCTTTGTTCTAGAAAATTGAAGAAAGTTTTGACGTTGTACCAAAAAAGTATACCTACATTATATTTTGAAATTTTTGAATTTAAAATAGTTCATCTTATCATTTTCAGTGATGAAAGGGTGTTCTGTAGGTTGGTTTCTATCATTGGGAGTTAATTTTTGATCTTTAACCGCTATTATAACACGATGGCCCGGAGTACAAAAGGGATTACTGAAAAGTTCACAAAACGTTTTACAGAGAGATAATTTTATCTCATTTGTTAGGCACCCTTTTCACTTTGCCGTCTTATTTTGAATGTAAAAACGAGACGAAACAGGCCGAAGAAGAGGGAACCAGAATACAAATTACAGGGACTATAGATCACCCTCATTGAGTGCGCACTCCCTTGAGGAATACTTAGCGGACTGATCATTCCGAATTCAATTGATCTATCAATATGTATAACGTCTTTACTCTGATAGTTTCGTTTAACAGACTATTTTACATGTAGATAATATAATATCTACATACGTATGTATGTACTTAATAGTTAGATATACAGGGTGTCTGGAAACACATAGCCAATTACGATAATTAAACTTAGTAAAATAAGAATCCTAATTGTGAAACGTTTTGAGTTATCTGGTAGATACTCGGCTCCAAGTCCACATTAATTCTCTTTCTCTATCTCTGCTACATCACGCTCTCTTTTGGAGCGTTCGTCGAGTCTAACAGTATTATATACAGGAAAAATATTGTGTAACGTCAACAGAGAATCTTTAGATGTAAATAGGTCGTTAATTACTGCATATTGTTAGTTTCTCTTTTAATTTAGATTTTAATATTTTAAGTAACTTTGGTGTGGTTTATTGTTTTTTTTTCTATTTATGTTAAAAGCTGTTGTTGTGTCTGGACTGATAGATTGATTAGGTGAGTATTTGATGAATCTCGAGCAAAATAAAGATATTCAGTGAATTATCAGAGGATTTCGGATTTCCCTAAAGCATCAGCGGGAATAATGTATTCGGACTGTTAACTGATAACCAGGCAGTCACGAAACGGCTAAAGTAAATTCACTCGTCACTCCTTTATTAATGATTTTAGAATCGCATTAAACCTTAGCGTTGCTGATTACATCAGTGGCAGTAGCACACGTTTAATTAAGGTTTTAGCTTAATAAGAGTTGAATGTTCCCCAAGACACTTTTATTTAATGAATTCTTGAATGGATGTCTCAGATTAATTAGTTAAAACGCAATTTTCACAAAAACGAATCGTCCTTCTATTGACACGACATAAAATTCGTAATACACTTCAACGAAAAAAATATTTTCATTTATAGTGGGAATTTTGGTGACCGTAGAGCAGTATGTGATTGTATTATTTGTTGTCAACGTTTCGACCACAAATTGTTTGAATTCTTCACAACTTTTTTAAGTTGATAATTATGTATTAGAAACAAATTGAAGTTATTGAAAATATATTTACAAAATCCTTAACTAAATTTAATAAATAAAATAAGGAGTAATTTCAACACATTTATGTGTTTATAGGTCACTACTGTATTTATTTAAAAATTTGGCTATGAGAAGTTTATGTGTGGTGTAATATTTAATTACTAATATCACTGCTTCATTGTTAAAAACACTAATTTATTGTTCTCTAAAATATTTAATTGTGTTTATATTATTTTGTTTTTACAATATCAGTAAAAATTCATAGTTGAGTTCATTGAATTAATTGTTTTCAAAAATATTTAATTGTTATTAATAATATTTAATTATTATTTTTCATGACAAACCTCGTAATGATAATAATGAAAAATAAATAGAAACTCAATGTATCTCATGCTATTCGATTAACCGTTTTATTTATCATTAATATTAAAAATTTATCTTTTTTTGCCATTTCTCTAAAGTTACAGTAAACTATAATTTTTGTTTGCTAGTGCAGGATAAAAATTTCCTATTTTTTCAAAGTATAAAGTTATATCAGAATCAATTGGATCAGAAAAATATTTTTCAAAAAATTCCAAAATTTCAGTCTTTTTGTTTAAAAAAAGAACGACTAAACATCAATTTAAAAAAATGATAGTCAAAACCCTCTCTTTAATATTAATTATGTAGATTTTGAATGATATTTAAATTAGTAACTGTGGTTTAAATGTTTATTTAAACTAAAAGTAAGTATTGTCTGTGGTTTAATTTCAGAAATACTTCTGCCTTGTTAGAAATAACAGGAGGTAAAGCCTTCAGAGATTTTTCTGTTGGGGTTTCAAAACAGGATGAAATGATGATTTAGAAAAACAAGAAGGATCAGGTTTTCCTTATGAGAGACATCTAAGGTCCAAACAGTTTAGACCTTTCAAACAGCTATGCCATAGTCCTCATACATAAGAAACATGCTGAATTCGGACAATGAGTGAAATTTTCACCCAGAAAGCGCTGTGGTGGTTATGGGCTTGTAATACAAAATTTTATGATATAATTAAATTGGATACGATCATACTTCATCTATGTTCATAAATTCCTCTTAAACTAATGTACACAGGTACTTATCTTAATATTTTGAATTCTTTGTATTTTTTTATAATATCTATAGTTGAATTTCTCCTTAAATTGTACCTGACATGACACATGAAAATTTTTCCTTTTATGATTTTTGTAGAAATTCAACTTTTTTCTTTCAACATTTTTGAGTGTAACTGTTGCAAAACGTATTTACTAAATTAAAATAAGACTTCGAATACGTTAGCAAAGTGTACCTGTATATAACTTACTTTTTTGTTTTGAAAAACATAAATATAATTTTATTGTGAAAACCTCTTCCAGTAAATTTAATTATTCTGTATAAAGCCAACATTCATTTACTCTTTCCATTTGGTTGGCTTTGGGTTTGAAGTTGTTCCACAGCTAGGAAAATAACACCTTTTTCGCGGAAAAGCACTCACTACCAAGCTTCGTGATTAAATGGACTAAAGGAACTGTTCTTCGCAATTTATTTAATTTAGGGGAAGAATTAAGTATTTGGAGTGTACTGCAAAAAAATCCGCAAAAAACTTATCTAATTAACTTTGACAAAGGAAAATAGTTGAACATGTAACTTCTGTTAATGCTTAAATGTACGAAAAAATGTGATTAACTTTGTAGCTGCTACATAAAATCTAATGGGGGGGTTGTATACCTATTTTGCTCTCAATTTACTTTCTTTCGTAAAAATATTGAACTTTTTGTGCATATCGTTGTTTGCTTCTCAATAATGTTTATAAAAGGGGAGAGTAGGATTAAGATACAAAATCAAAAAAATATGCAATTAAGAACTCATAAAAAATTTCAAATAACAACCCCACAGTTGAACTATTTTAAACCAATAACAATATTTATCAAATTTTATTTTTTTTATGTACTTAATGTGTTAATTTAGGAAATTCTATTTGATATTTGAGACACCCCGTATACATTCGGGGGTAGATCCTGTTTCGAGCGTAAACGGATTGTCAAGACGCTGTCGATTTCGCTAGACGTTGGGGTTGTGGAACGATACGAGGGTTGCCAAATAGGGTGCGTATACCTATATGTATTATAAGGCTCGCAAACAGATGGTCTTTAGCCCTACAATGACATGTATTGCTATAATCTACCTTGCTACCGGCCTTAGAGAGTGCTTATTACCACGAGAGAAATTTTGCCCCCAATGGCAGGTTGACAAATTTAGATCAGCACATCATTTATTGATAAATCTTTATCCTCAATGAAGATAGGAAACAATGGAGGATAAAATTTGGAATGATTTCCGAAATTTGGAACAAGATGCTGTTAAAGAATAACATGATTTTGTAAAACTTTGCTATTGTATGTTTTTATACAATTTTGGGGGTTCGTCAAAAGAAACACAAAAATATACCCTTGCATAATGGTGGTAAATGATATTCTGCAAATTGATAGCTGTTAATTACAAATATGTTCTTCAGCTTTTCTTGGCAAAATCAACTGTTCTGATTATTCAATTGTAAGGATAATCCTCGAAATCCTTCAGGGCTGTTATTGTATCTGCAACATTGTGCCAAGTCCTATTTTGGGAATAAATGAAATCTAGTTATAGCTTACAGAGTCAAATAAATATAAAAAAATCAGTAGTAAAATTCGATAGGATTTGGTTCAATTCTTTGTATTTACTTAAGATAAAATGATTGATAACTGTTAATCTAAATTGCTTTTAAATTCTCTAAAAATTTCAAAGGGTCAAAAATTGCCCTTGTTAGTTCGTCTTGTTTTAGGTGATGAACATCCAGTTCTATGACTCTCTCATAAATAAATAAACAACTGATTAATTTCATTTTTAGAGTTGCAAAATTATATTAAGGTTGAAATAAATTTACAGGAAATAAATTAAATAAATAAATAGTGAAAGAATGAGACGTGTATCGATTGAAAGAGAAAGAATAAAAAAATAGTTGGACGGACCCCAAGTTGCGGTATTCCGTTGTCAAAGGGATCAGTTAAACTCCATTAGTTTATTGCAGTAAATGAACTGCTCATACTGTTTTCCATATGTATTAAAAGACCCTCAAAGCGTCCGTGGCCGAATCATTACAAATTGCGGCTGGCACAGAAGCAGCTTACGTTTCACACCGCCAACAATAGTCTTGTGATTGCCTAAGGATAATCCAGGATTACATCGTCGATTGACAGAATTGCTCAAAACCTCTCAGCACGATCGACCCCAATACAATGAAGAACAACGCACATCGCCTGCGGTATTTACTCTAGTCAAAAGCGATCCCTAAAAGCTACATATGTTTTGTATCGTACGGGACGTTAAAAGCGCAAAAATAACGCACAAGTTTCCGGACTAACCGAATGGCAAATTTCCCATTGAACCGTTTCTTGTAGTTACGGGTAATGTTTTCAATGTGAAAAATTACAAGCTTTCATTAGTCCTTTCTGATATTACTTAATACACCGACATAATTTAGTTGACAACAATTAATTTGCATTGTTGCAAATAATTAACATTCTTAATTTAATTCGAACATTCAAGATCATCATAGAATAATCATTAATATTCAGAGACGTTATGGAACATTTTCGAAAGTTTCAGAACTTTTTGGAAGATTTTCGAAATTTTTGAAAGTATTGGAGGAGTTTCTAAAGTTCTTCTGGAAGAATTAACAGCTTTATAGAACATAATGAAACAATCTCGAACATTTTGAATTATTTTAGAACATTCTACATCATTATTCAATATCGAAGAACGATTTAGAATATCCTCAAACATTCTATAGCACTCTCAAACGTTTTCTAACATTATGGATCATAAGAAACACTGGTATTTTAAAACATAGAAGAGAATTTTCGAAATTTCTGATCCTATAGTTGTCTTGAACATTTTGGAACTTCTCAAGGAGTTTCTGAAACATTCTGAAAGATTCCATAGTTTTCTAGGGAACACTCAATCAATCCCGAACACTTATTATAATAATTCTACGATATTCTTCAATATTCAAGAACAGTCCAGAACGATGTGGAATCTATAGAAGTATTCTGGAATGTTCATGAAATTAACGGCAGATTCTATAATGTATTGAAACATTCTCGCAGCTTCTGCAAATTCAAAAACATTCTGGAACATCACGAAGCATTTTCAAACAGTCTAAATCATTCTGGCATATTGTACATCATTCGTCAATATCTAAGAACGATTTAGAACATTGTCGAATCTATAGAGACATTGTACAGCACCCCTGAACTTCCTCAAACATTTTCGAACATTTTAGAGCATTCTCGAATCTTCATAAACATTGTATAACATTCCAAAAATTAGTAGAGTATTCTTAAATTCCTAGAATATCCTAAAACTGTCTAGAACATTTCAGAAGAAAGTTTCTGAAACCTTTTGAAAGATTGGATAATTTTCTTGATAATTCTGGAATATTCCATGACATTTATCAATATCCAAGGGCGTTCTAGAACGCTGTTAGATATATAATTTTGGAAAATTCTTGAAATTTACGGAAGATTCTATAACATTTTGAAACACTTTCGAAACTTCTGCAAACGCAAAAACGTTCTGGAACATTATGGAGCATTTTCAAATAATCTTAATAATTCTGGAATATTCTACAACATTTTTCAATACACATGAACGTTTTCAAATGTTCCTAAACTTTTAGAAATATACTGGAACATTATCGAAACATCCAAACATTTTAGATCGTTCTGAAACGTTCTTCAATAACCAGGGACGTCCTAGAATATGCATGAATCTTTAAAAGTGTTCTATAACAGACTGAAACAAGAGTGAAAGTTTTAGATGATTCAGTATCGTTCAAGAACATTCTATAAAAATTTCTCAAACTTTTTGGACGGTTTTTAATAAATTGTTTAGTCTTTAATCGATTTTCACTATTTATTTACTGGCATAAAACAATTTGCCTCTATAAATTATACAACAAATTTTACAGACCTAATAAAAAAATGTAGATTCTTCTGGCGTGCAGTTTTTGAGATTCAACCATCGAAACTGAACATTTATGTATCAGAATTCATGTTCAAGATAAGCCATCGTGGTCAATACCTTTACTTCGGATCATCTATAATCCACTCTAGGTACCACTTTGCTGTTATTGAAAGCATAAGAGCATTACTTTAATAAAAAATAAAACGTTTATATCCGAAAAGCCTTTCCTTAGCATGTCCCTCTAGAGTGTCATATACGACGACATTTGTACATATGTACAACTACATAAAGAGACATACAATATATTTATAGGTAAATGCAAAAATTGGAATATTGGTTTCAAATCAACTCGAGCAAAACCATGTAGTTCCAAGATGATATCACAAAAAAGTTCACAACGTCTAGAAAAATTCAGAGCAATATATAAATGATATTCGATAGTTTAATATCAGAATTGGGGACGTATTAGAGTCGGAGGGATACGAAAAAAATCAGGTATAGTCAACCAGGAAACTCAAAAACGATTAAGTACTTCAGCACAGCTTTTAGGGGTGTGAAACGTGATGGGTGGACGCAGAAGAAGAGATAACGTTAGAAGTATTTGAAATGGGGTGTTATAGGCTAATGATAAAGGTATAATGTAAAGAAAAAGAGGTGAGAAGGTATTAGAGAGAATAAGAGATGTAAGGGTTTTATTGATGAAAAGGAGATATAGATTTGTAGGAAGTATTAATAGGGGATAGAGGTAGAAATAGGGGTAAAGAGTAGTAAATGAAGATCTTGATTGGATTACTGTTTCCACAGGTGGTTAACGATGTGCATCTGTCATTATATCTTTTTATGAAAATTCTACAAACTTTTAAACATCCATGCAGTGCAAAATTGTGATTTGAAGTGTTTAAATGATCATGACTGATTCACGGTCATGTCTGTTTCTATTGTCAGTTCATTTAGTAAAAGGATGTTCAATAGGAGAATTATCTCCTACAAATTTGATCATTCAATTATTTTACAAAAACGACAACTTGTTTACATTTAGTTACAATTAGTTTTCAATTGTTTGAGAATTAATTGTAAGATAAAACAATTTTCCTTTGGTTCTTTGCAGCATCCTGAATATTTTACAATTTCTTGTTTGATTCTTTTTGGGTTCCTTGTTGCTCATCGTGAAGAGGAGGAGATAAGGTAGAAATTAGAAAATTTTGTATTTTATAATGTCACGTTCCTTCTAGCTTTAAAAAATCACCCTGTTGTACCCTGTGAGTACAAACTCATCACTTGACCAAGTATCCCATAACTTAACCTTCCTAGTTCTAATGTCTTTTCAGATGTGGATGAAGTAAGATGAACACGCTGAATTCTGAAAACCGTTTTTCATCAATTTTAAACGAGGAAAACCAAACGTTAGTTTAAAAAGGAATTGAAAGGAATGGTCACGTTTCCACCTGTCAAAAGTGCGATACTTTTTAAACGTACATATGTATATTATGCCCACTTGGATCGCGTTACAGCATAAGATATTCAAGGCGGCATCGGCATGGCATCGGCATGGCATGGCATAAGACACTCAAGCGACACGGTCCTTTCAATAACGCGTCTCAGGAGGCCGCGCTCCACTTGAAGCCATAAAAAAGGTATACGATAAATACATGGAACGCGAATATCTCATATCTTGAGCACATCCTTCGGGAATGTGCGTCCTGCAATTTTAAGAAACCCATTTTCTGTTCCTCTGCACCGTCCTATGCACTTATTAATAAATAGTTTATATCTACTGCTCAAATCCCTTATGGCGTAACTTCGTTGTACAATAACGAAAGGACACCGTATCACTTCGCATACAAATTTTTTTGGTGAGATTTTGAGATAAATCGTGTTATAATCAAAGTAGGGTAGATGAAAGTTAATTGGTATTTTAGCAAAATATCTATGGGTAGCATTATGGGCATCCCTAATATTCAATTTTTTTGTCACTGATCGTGAGAAATTTGATGGCGCAATATTGAGGGAAAATAATACATCTCACCCTGATTCATTAATTTTTACTATCACTCATTTTGGACAATGAAGCCACTTTTTTATTTTTCGATGAAGGGTTAATTTCAGAGTAGACATGTATTTACAGTTAGTTTCAATGAACGTCTCCCCGAATATTCTAAAAAACTGATAAAGGCGCCTTTTTTTAGGGGTTTAAAGCTGAGTAAGCTGTATGTTCTTCGTAACAATTATTCCGGAGAAAGTGACTACCTTATGCTTTTTTTACCTAGTGATGAAGCGATCAAAAAAATGCACCCACCATACTCGCCAGATGTTGCGCCGTTCGATTTCCATTTATTCCGTTCGCTAGGTAGTCACCTTTAAAAAAATTGAAAATTTGGGTAATTCCAAAAACACCACCTTCAGATATTTTGCACAAACTTTAATTGATTTTTAATAGATCCAGAATTGAAAATTTGTAAATAGGATGGCAAAATTTTGATAGATTAGCGGTATCCGTCTATCTTTAGCAAAAACGCCCTCAAGTGCGAATCGAACTCGTCCACCGAGGGTTCCGTACGTAGGTACATATTATTAACAGTTGAGGAAACGAGTCTTTCAGTTTTTTCCGAGCTTTCCACGAAATTCAGTTTCCAAAACCTAGACATCATAAAAATAATTAAAAACCTGTCTAAGCCTGTGCCAATGAAGCCCCTTCATATGATACCCAACCCCACATGACACGGTTAACTCACTTCAAAATTTGGACCCCTTTTTTTTTGTAATTCAATAAAATAAAAGATACGGCTTCCAGATTTTTCCTTTCTGTACAGATTAGTAAAAGTTTAAATAAAACCTACTGAACCCTAAAAACTTAAATAAAATAATTTTTGATGACTACAGGATTATGAAATTAATAATTCAATACGTGACGTTGCGGACTAAGAATGAAACCATGAAGCAATTGCAGTGTTTATGGAGACGTAAAAGTGACATTGATTGGATAATTTGGATATAATCAATACCAATTACCAACCTCAAGTTCTTCCTTCCACAACGACGACTTTATTAATACCTGTATTAATCAACAGAAGGGGAAAAATTGGATACTTATAATAGAGACATCTCAAGTTTAATCAAATAGTTTTCCGTTTATTATCAATAATGTTATCCTCTAAGTTTGATAAAATTTGAATTCGAAACCGATTACATGCAATGTAGGCCTACTTTTTTGTATTGGAGAGGTATCATTTGCGACCATTCTAAATCATTTTTAAAAAATATGGAACATTATGGATCATTTTAGAACATATTCGAAAAATCAGGAACATTCTGCATGAATTTTGAGAAATTTGAAGCATGTTAAATTACTTTCAAAGAATTTGGAACATTTTGGACTACTTTTGAAAATTTTAGAATAATAAGGAACATTCTGGATCAAATTCTAAAAATTTAGATCATTTTAGATAATTTTCGAAAAATTTGGTATATTTTGGATCACTTTCTAAAACTCTAGATCATTTTCGAAAATGTTTAGACCAATTATGAACGTACCACATTATTCTCATATAAAATAATTCTGGAAAAATTCACAAACATTTTGTCATTTTCGAAAATTTTGAACACTTTATTCTCTATCATTATAGATCATTGTCAGAAAACCTAGAGCTTTCTAAAACATTATAAATTCTTGTCAAAATATCTAGAACATTTTATACCATCCTCAAGCATTCCAAATTGTAGTTTTGAAAATATTGGAAATATTTTTACCCACCAAACGTCCCTCAAAACATTATCGACTTGATTTACAAGAAAAAGAATAAGTTGGAGACAAAGATAAACGAATCTAATTACATATTCATAGCACCTATACCCGATCATTTTCCAGCTTGGCTATTAATGCAATTGTAAGTACTGGTAGTAGAAAGTCATGGGCAAATATGAGGACAAGCAGAAAAATGGCTTTCGTTTTACAATACAACTTAGTTTGTTACTACAAGTCGTAATATTAGTATCTAATCAAGGGCAAATAATAAGTGAACAGCGATCAATTGACCTCCCTATTCGCCAGACCTGGCATCTAAGCAGTTTTTCTTTCGTCGAAATTACAAATACCTGTTGGCAATCTTTAAAGATCTTCGTTAAAAGTTAATAATGATGAATAAATAAATTTATAAATTCTAAAGTTAAGAGTAACATGAGAGCTTGAGGTTTGTGTACTTATTTACAAAGAAGAGAATTCATGTCTTTTAATAGATGAGCTTTTGCTTTCGATTTTCGTATTCAACCCCTGGACGGGGTGTTTCGCTTTAAATCTCGTTCTCAAATTGTTTTAGCGTTAAGCTTTCTGTTGGTATTGACCGAGTGTAATTGTTCGGTGTCCAACAGGAAAATGGGTCACGTGTGTGCGCTAATCCAAGAGAAAACGTTCATTAATTAATTAGCACCATTAAATAGGTAACAACAGTATCGCATAAAACTGATTACCTCGATAGTTTACAGGAAAACGTGGTCACCAGTGGGTTACTAAAAGGGTTAGGCTTCACGTGATAGCAGCACTAGATCAAGTCTTTTGAGAATCTCCAAATCGTTTAATGGACGTCCTTGCGTTATTCACTGTCACGTTCCGTCTCTCTCTACGATTACGTGCAACTAGTAGTGGAGAGAATGAGACGGAAATAGTAGCGGATGCGTGTAATTTCTATGCACATTTGATTGCAGAGAAGACCCACCTAAATCCATTTCGAAATACTGGCTGAAACGCACTCGAATTTTATCAGTACATATAGCACATGAACATGTGATAGGGCTGTCAGTTTAAAAGAAAGATTATACCGAAGGGATTGGGCTTACTGTCCCTCTGGAAATACCACGTTCAACCCACTTGCAAATTTTCACAAATGGAAAAAGCAACGCCACCATCTAACCGAATTACATTCGACATATTTGTCATGCTTGATCATCGAAAATTCTTTATACATTTTTTAAACAAATAATATATAAAGGATGTAGATACCTATTTACAGAATTGATAAAACTTACGTTGTTTCAATATCACCCCCCTCGTAATACCCCACGACAAGATACTTCAGATCAGTCAAAATGTACGTATCATTACGACAGAATATTCCAGAAAAAAACATACGGTAGGTAACAAAATATCCATGACTGATGGGTATTTGAATAGACTTTTTGATGTAATTAATTAAAAAAATCTACCTCGAAGAAGTTTTACATCTGAGGCGAAACGTTAGTTGTTGGTATTGGTGAAAAAGGCGTACAGCGATATAAGGGAGGGTTAATTACGTCTTAATAGGGGTTGCTGTTCTTCTGATTTCCACGACACTGTATACGAAGAATTTGTATTGATGAATAACTTTGATTTTGTTCTAGAAATTTAAAGGCGATTTACTGCTGAATGTTGAACTTTCGGTAGTAATTTAGACTATTTTTAAAAATCCAATTAAAGATGATTTTATTTCGTATTCTTGATGAAAGCACACTTTTCTCCTATTTTTCACAAAATCATTTCCATTGTAATAATATTCATAATTATTACATTAATTAAATTTAAGAATAAAAAATTCTACGATTTTATAATAATTTTTAAATTAAATAATTATAATTATTATTGCAACCAAAATGATTTAGCGAGAAATAGAAAAGAGAAAGAAGAAAATCACTTTTAATTAGGTATCTAAAATAATCTAAATTACTGTTAAAAGTTCTATATTTTCAATATTATATCCGATTTAAATTTAAAATAAAACAATTTTAAATCCCTAAGGGGATGAGAAAACGTTTAAAAATTGATATAATGGTCAAACCTAGCTAAAACTCTAGACAAGTCGAGGAAAAGTAGGTAGTTAAAAAGAAATCTTTTGGCACTACAGGTAAGGTGGTCAACATCATGACAAAAGTAAAAATCCTGCCAATGACTAAGTATGTGTTACATATCATTCCTTAAACATTCAAAGGATTTTTCATAATTAAAGGAGTAAAACTCAATCTCAATAAAGTAAGATAGATACAGGATAAAAAGGTTTTCATTGCAACTACAATTTTTTATTGTTTTGATTCAAAGTGAAATATAAAAATTTACGAATAGAATAATTATTTATTTAATCAAAAATTAATAAAAAACTTTCAGAAACTAAAATTAGTCATGGAAGATGATGAAGATTGGTTTTGTCTTTAGGTCAAAAGGACAATTCTACGAAATTGGGTACATAAGTTTTATATTTATTATTGTTTTATAACTATTTCACAATTAGTGATGTTTCCTATACTTTATTAATTGTTACAATTTAAAAATAAAATCTGAGTAATTGTTTTTTGGAATCATAAGAGCAATAACAATAATGTTTATTAGGAAAATTAAATAGTAAAAGAAAAAGGATAATGTAGAGAATGAAAATGTGGGTGAAAGAGAGAATCGTTTGTTTTATGAAAATTCGGTTTCTTAAAGTCCGCTAGGTCTATTGAGTTAAAATTTATGCACCAGAGGGTTTCAATTTGCAGAGAATGTACAATAAGCTAGAATTCCCATTTATCAAGAGTAGTTTATGAAACCAGTTATCCCTGGGAAGTGAGCTTTCTCTCGCAGTTAACGATAAATCAACCAGTGGCGGCGCTATTGATAAATTACTGGGTAATGTCCGATTAAAATTATACCGAACACAATTTGAAGACGATTATAAACTAAATTTATGGACGTCGTATATCAAAACTTGTACAAAATTTTCGAATTTCTTGTTCTACCAAACATAAAAAGAAGCTTTTTTGATAACAATAATTGTACATAGAATTTCTTTTTGAAAATAAGTAGACACAAATGATAAATGAAATCACTTCTATAGTCGTAAAGGTAAATCTAGAGGCTAGAAAAAGGGTACTTGGAGCGCAGCTCTGTGCGGTTGAGAAACGTGGACGGTGGGAGCAGCAGAAAGGGCAAAGTTAAAAGACTTTAGGATGTGCTGTTATGAGAGAATGTGAAAATACCGTGGATGGAGGTATGAGAAAATGTAGGAGAATAAAGGGTTTGTGAATACCATAGAAGTCAAAGTGGAAAATGGGAAGGGTTGTGCCAAATTGTATAAGGATCCATCCACATTTTTGACTTATTTTTTTGGTGTCTCAAATATGTTACGTTTTTAATCAATATTTTATTATTTTAAAGTCTGACTTCCGACGTTTCGTCTTTAAATGGAAATATTATAAATTAAATTTTTTTTATTTCAAATAATTAGGGGAATGGTATGAATTTTTAGAATATTTGAATGTGGATTTGACGTGGGTTTTGGCCCTAAAATTTCGTCCAGTATTCTACGCCTCTGATACAAAGTTTCGGACATGAGAGCACAAGCGGGAAAGTGATTAACTACGGCCCTACGGAGGCGGTGTGAAATCAGTCCTGGAAATTAAATCCCGCCTCAGATTATTACATACCTCAGTGACTGTTCATACTATAAATTTACGGGATGAAGCGGAAAAAATGCGCTACCCAATTATTCACTAGCTATCCTAATTAATATTTTCCGTTACCAACAATATAAGTACCTACAATGGAACGAAAGGAAACGAGTTATCCAATTATAAAGCATTAAATGTTGATTTTTTATGTGTTATGTAACGTTTCGAATTTTACTTGATTTATGAAATAAAACAACAGATTAGATTTTCAAAAATATGTATGTAAGATTGTACTGAACATTCGAGAAAATTTATAACTAAACTAAATTAAAATAATTCTACTATGATGGGAAATAAAAAGCATACACTTCAGTTGATTACGTACATCTTTAAATGGTGATATGTTGACCCATTTGTGCTCATTAAACAATTTTACATTATTTATAAAAGTATTGTTCATTTTTGATGTCTCTAGTAGATTTAAGATAGCATTTTTTAGTAATATTTAAGTTTATTGGCCGAAACGTTGCATAAATAAAAATATTTACATTAATTATTGTTGGTTGTTATTAGTCCAATAGTCTGTCGTTAAATCGGGGGACGTTAAACAGAGTTTACATTGTATGTAGCAAAATTTTATAGTTTTAGATTATATATACGATAAATATATTAATTGAGTGCCAATCGTGAATTAAGTTTCTTTAATATTTTTTTTTTTGAGTTCAATATTTCTCTTCGTTTTTCTCATATACAGTATGATCATTTTAGTGTGCAACATACATAATTTTTTTTTAATTTGAAAATTTAGTTTTATAGTTTTCAGGGTTTTGTTAAATATTATTATCACTTTCGATTTGCTACTACGAAGGTATTAGTTAATAAAAAAAAAAGTACAAACAGAGCCTAGCCTAGCCTTCAAAGCTATTTTCAATTATATTTCAATAAATATTTTTTTGTGAGTCTATCTACGTAATTAATATTAATTGTTATTTAAATTGAGACTCAATTTCTCAATTGAGTATTATTGAGAAATACTAACTTAACATTTCTTTGTCAAACCTTAAACCGACAGGACTTCCTTCAGGACATTTTATACTGTCTATTGTCTTTATTCACACAGAAAATTTTTTCTTCTCTTAAATATGGAAATTTCTGCAACGTCACTCAAGCTTTATAATATAAAACTTAGACTTCTAAAGTTTCTTCACCTAATCTTTTCTTAATTCCTCATGGATTCAAAGAAAGCAAAGTGGAATAGAGTTCTGGAATGTCTCATTTAACTTAGGGGTAACAAAATTTAAAAAAAAAACTTCAACTTTAACCAAGTGATCACGAAATTTTTTATTTTTTTATGTTGGATTTGTAAGGGGTTGTTCTTATTAAGGATAAAAATTAACTGTTGACTGGTGGTCACAAAAAATTCTAAATGAGTCTTCTTTTTAATCATATATAGAATTAATTCGCTCTATTTAAAAATATGTTTAATTACGAAACATGCGACTCTAATTTAAAATCGTCAAATAGAAAATCCTAATAATAAACACATTTTTATTTGCATTCTAAAATTAATATGCGGTAAGGTAGAGCTTAAAATTATGGATTCATATTCAGGGTGGTGGAGTTTTGTATCAAGATTTTGGCGATAAAATATCCGAAAAGGGCCAGAACAAACGCATGAATGGAAGCTTCGTTTTAATAATGTGCTGGGTTTATTAGTCACAGCTCCAACGATTTTATGGAGCCTCTCCGTTCCTGCCATATGTAGTCATACTTTTATGACCCCTTCCGTTGGTGTGATGTCACACATTTTTAGTCTTAAATTTAGAAATTATTGAATTATAACAACACTTCCAAAAGTTATTTCTATGTTGCAATCCTTTGAGGGCAATGTTTCCCCAACCCTTAACGTGTGACGTATTTTAAATTCAATTCGATTGAAAATTAACTCAATAATATCCTAATTAATATCAAGTTTTCATTCAATTTGTGGTGATGACCATTGACCGTCATAGAGCAAAATAAGATGCTGTAAATATAACCGGCTATTTATGGCTGAATCTTACACAATTATCTAAACCGTATGACTTTATCATAGCACCCCCTAAAACATACGACTGTTGTGACAACTTATTGAGTCTTTTTTTAAATCACTGAGGTGATGGCTATCATAAAACTAAATCAGATGCTGTAAAAGAACTTAATTTAATTATCTAAAATTTATAATAATATCATAGGCCAATTACGTATACCTTATCAATTTTTATGCAAATTTTAAGGCTCTTGTGGCGACTTATTGGGCTTTTCGTTATATTTGCAATGTTAACCATCATAAAATAAAGTTAGAGTCAAGAAAAACGTCGATCATTTTATAAAAGAATCTCTCACAATTACCTAAAATGTATGACCACATGATACAAAAACCAAACACGGAGGTCCTATCAACCCCTAAATCATAAGACTGTTGTGGCAACTTATTGAGGTTGTCATTAAATTTGTGGTGGTTACCATTGATCATCATAAAACTAAAACACCCGGTTATTTATAGGAGAATCTCCCTTAATTATATAAAACGTATGACCATATCATAGGCCAAGTACGTAGGTTTTATCAACCCTTAAATCATAGGACAGTTGTGGTAACCTAGTAAGACTTCCATTGAATTGGTGGTGATGACCATCATAAAGTAAAGTCTGATGCTAGATTTATATGCAGGAGAATCTCACTCGTCACTGAACTCTCATTACTTTTGTGATTCAATATTTATTTAGAGAATGAAGATGATACAGTACGTAAGAATAAACGTGTGTGTGCGATAAAAGTACGTACGTACGAACGTAAAGTATCAAGTAAACAAATATGAGTTGTGTAAGTCAGGTAATGTATACTCTGAGAGATAAAATATCGCTCGATGTAGTGGAGGTTTTACAGGTAGGAAGGTAGAGGTAGGTAGGTATTCATAGAAATGCATGTTTAACAGAAAACGAATACTACTTATGCATATGTCGCAGAAGTGTGCTCGAAAGTGGTAGTGATTCACGAACTTGATGATGGACACCATGGACACTTGGTATAGTGAGTGTTGTGGCTCGAATTACGAAAAGTGATGTGTCGAATTATTGCATACTAAAACGTAATAACAGATACATTTTTGTGCGAAAATGGGAGGTTCAAGTACAAAGTTCATTAGAAAGGACAAGAGTCGAAGAACTGCAAGTAAGTTACTGCGTCTATTAATGTTATAAATAATAATCGAATGTAGGTAATTCAATTGCAAAAATTTATTGTACTCTTTTCATTCGATCATACATAGGTATGTTTAAACATTTTTAGTTCAATGGAATAAATAGAAAGTTTATACCTATAAAACGATATTTTGCTTATGCATACATTCACTACACAAACAAACTGTTACATAAATAAACAACTAAGAATATTAGGTAATATCCAAAACAGTGATCTAATAGCTGGTTGTTATTGAGGATTCGCGAATATATTAATTTGTTGCTAACTTTTTGACGGTAGCCTTGAGGTGTAAACATATCCAATTAATAAATTATGTTTGCATAATAACGCATAATTCGCTACTAATTTATTAAAAGTTGATTATACTGTGTTTTCTTAATTATTGTACCTACCTAGAGATACGTACTCGTGAAAAAACGCGTTTTGAAAATAAAATTCAACTCCTATGATAACAATTAAAATAATTAAAAAAACAAAACACTCCTTCACTTTAAAGATTGAAATTCGTAATCTAAATCGACTTTTCTGAAGATTGACAGTTTCCAGCAGAAGATAGGGTGGATGTGGTGTTGGGAGTTGTGGGTGGTGTAGTGAGGAGAGTGGTGGTATAGTGGGTGGTGTGGTTGTAGTGGGGATTGGTATTGGGGGCGGGACAGATGTTGGAATGTTGGAGATGGAGTAAACGTTAAGAATATCATTTACCTCACCTCCAATATCTAGCTCACACCTAATACCAACCCCCCACCGCTACCACCACCCCTTCCAATACACCACCCTCACTCCCAACACCACCTCCACCCTCTATAACTCGCTAGAAGCTTCAAAATCATTTAGATGATAGGAGTTTTAATTTTCAAAGTGGAAAAACTAAGTGAAGGGGTGGTTTTCTTTTATTATTGTATTTGTGACCACACATCCGCTGTAATATGGAATAATTAAAAAAGAATATGCAGATTCGTCCATTTGTAAGGATTTATAATGTCTGAAAGTAAATTCTATTATATTTTTAAAATGATTTTTCAAAATTAAACTTCCAAATATGCAAAATGAAAGGGGTAGCAATATAATCGAATTCTAAGAGAGAAGAAGTGATGAACAAACAGTAGCTACTTTTTTAGTAAAATAAGAACAAGTATAACCTAAACTATTGCTTGAAATATAACAATACGTGTATATCTATGTATTTTTGTAATCTTAATGTAAAAAGCTTTAAAGTTCTTGAATAAAATACACGAAAATTGAGTATTTCTTCATAGTGTCTCCCAAACTACTAAAAAAAAAACATACTTGTTTTAGTTATCACAAATTTTGGGTCAGCCTTAAAAAAAAACATGGTACATAATATATTCATTGTTCGAACCCTCGTCAATTCGTACTTTTTACAAATTTTTTAAGAACTTAGAGAGAATATTTTTAAGCCTTTATTCGATCAATATTCCAGCAACATTTTCCTGTAGGATTACATACCCAATCATTTAATTTTTGAGAATTTATAAATACCTGTAAATTAAGGAATTTGTAGTTTAAATTGGTTAAAAGTTGTAACTATCTGTGAAGAAGTCAGTAATAATACTTTCTCCTTTTCAATTGCAATATATTTCGAAAAGTTGCAATAATGTGATTTAGAGATAAATTTTATAGAGATAAGGAATCTCGTCGTAGGTACTTCAAAAATCCATTTAAGAAAAGTTTTTATATTTGCCCCCACAAGTCAAAATCTTTCTGATATATCTACGTTCCAAGGTTCCAAAAGTTATTTTATGCTATTGTTTTTAAAAAATACTTGTGTGTGCGTGTGTATTCATGATCTATTTTAGAGTCTCAAAATCTAAAGTGTTTTTAACTCACACAACTCTTCAATTTATTAATTTAAACCCAAAAACTTTGAAAAAGCTCTAAAGATATGTTTAACAAGAATTGTTATTAATATTTTTATATCAATAGACATACAATGGTGTGAGAATTAAATGAAAATTTTCACTTTCAAATTTGCCCCTAAATAAGAAAATCACTATAAGAGGAAAGTTGAAATGTCCCCTACGTAAAAAATATGAAGACATATGTATGATCCAAAGTTTTTGCTCCTCAGATTAAGTACAAAATATTATAATTACATTTTAATACTGGTATTATTATTATTTATTGTCTGATTTTACTGCCCCAGAAAAGAATGCTACCCGGGGTGGCCCACAATTTTGTTTGTGGAAATCAAAAAAATTAAAGATGAATTTCCATCAAGTAAATATAGAAACTATTGATCATATTCCTGCTTTACATTGTCTTTTAAAATGGCAATAGAAAAATAAACGGATTAAAACAATAGGAAAATCATCCAATTGTATGTAAAATGTGCGTAAACAAATATGTATCTTAAAAAAAATAATAATTCGGTGTGCAGATATTAGTTTCACTTGTTTCATTTGTAATCAATCCCTGTTGCTGTTATTTGAAACACATCAGGCACAAATATGTAGAAAAATTGGCCGAACGTCTATTAACTTAGATTATATTATCTATGGTAAATAAAAACAAATATTACTTTCTCTTTTGGAATTTTTTACAAATCATATACGATTAGCGTAGGTGTGCCACTTTAGACAGTATGTTTACTTAGACCTTTAAATTTTAGTATTTTTGATGTTTCTCTACGAGTTAATAGCAACAAAAAGAAACTATAAAAATGAAGCGCGTGTGGCATTGTAACACGCCGAAGAAGAGCTGTTTTTATTTCGCTGAAACAAAAATTCGATTTAACTTCTGTTATAATTTAATCAACATTAAAAAAAGTATTATATTCTAAAGGGTGGGCCAAAGATAAAAAAAATACGTGTGGCACTCGAGGACTGCCGCGGTAAAGCTATTGCATAGTTTATCAACTTATGCAATTATAATATTTACGCAATATTTTTTTTTTCTTTGTTATTAATTATTAATATAATAATACACCTACATACTTTCTCACAAACAGCTGCTTAAGTATTCGTCCGATGTCGGAGCAGCTCGTCTCGATCCGTGCGAGCTTCGTACAGTCTACACGCATTCGTATAGTCGCACGCGCACGCCGCACCGCTGTGCCGGTCGGAGTGGGGGGTGTTAGGTTTTTTCGTTACGGAATTTCTTGGTTCGGTCGCTGCGCTCAAAGCCCGCGATAAAAGCTATGCAATAGCTTAATAAATGGCGCATTCTCGGTCTCTAAAGACACTTATTACTGTATTATCACTACTTCATTCTATAACTCAAAAATGCATAATTTAAAAAAATGAAATAAATTATTATTAATAAATGTAACTTGGTGAAAAAACAAATTTTTGTTTTGAGGCAACGTAATAAGTGTCCCTAGAGCAGCTTCTGAGCTTCTGCTTCTGCAGATATCAATTTGGCGAAAATGTTAGAGACTGCTTACTGCAAACCCTTAAACGTTTGTGTGGAGGAAGAGAAAGACAACGATGCCATTATGAAGTGCTGAGAGGCATGAATGCATGGATACATCCCGACCGTATTGCGGTAGTAAAGCGGTCGCTTTCCAAGTGCGGGAGGACTACATTAATTACTTATTATACGAAGCTCTCGCTGTCGGTAATAGAATAACTAACCAGTGAACTAGTCTTAAGTAAATGGGCAACTCGTAGAGAAAATAGTGATTCGTTCAACATATTCTTAGTGCTATCAAATGAAAACTGAAGTACTACTTAGGCGAAAAAAGTAACAAACAATCCCACAATCGCAGCAGTATAAACTAAAGTCAGTCTCTAAGAGTCTCTGACGATCTCCTATGGTCTCTCAATCAGTCTCTTGCAGTCTTTCATAATCTTTCACCGTTTTCCTTTACGAATCTTCACATTTTTTAATCTTTTAGAAAAAGATTTCAGCCTTCCAATCAGAAATTCCGGAAATAGTGCCCACAATCAATGCACAGTTACAACTACCACTCTGATCGGTGATACCAAAGAGGTTGTGATGATCAAAAGTAATCTTGGTCTTGCAGTTTTGTCTTGTATTTTCTTGGTTTTATAAATTTTGTAAGACCAAGACCAAAATTAACTGAACAAGACCAAAACTAAGACTAAGCAACAGTCTCACAAAAACAATAATGAAAGTTTTTGATTTTGATAGGAATACATATATTGCGATGTTATTTGGTACAAAACTTTGTTTTCAATTGTTACATATTAAGACAACAATTAATTTTGATTTTATTTTATTTAACATATATTTTTAATATATTTTATAACCCTTGATGTAACATTAGTATATAATAATAACTGTATAAATACAATTTATTTTATACATTTAATTCAAATAAAAAATATCATTATTGAAAAGCAATCGATAAGATGTATGTTCCAAAATAGAATGTTAAATAAGTATTAATTATATTAAAAAATTTATATATGAATCCAGAATCAAACATTAATGAACATCTTATTCGATATAAATGACTAAAAGTTTAAATTCACTCACTTCTAAATTTAAATTAGATTATAAATTTTCTTCAAATCACATAAATAATATAGTTTCCATCCTAATGATGTGAATAATCTTCATTTTATATGTCATATTTCAAGATTTTAAATATAATTCCAAAATCATACACCTCACACTTTATTTTATTCCATCTAAATTTTACAATATTCTTGATTGGAAGTGACACACAACAGTCGACAGGATATTATATTTATTTGTTTATTTTATACCCTTTTCAAAAATTATTATTTATATCTTTTTTTTGTAAATAATTTTTAATTCCAAAAATATTTCTTTTAAATTAAAAATCTTTTAAAGTATTATTTTCTTACTCCACATATTCGGTATATATTATTTTGGAACGTTATTCTTCTTCAATAAAATCAAAATTAATATAGAGAACTTCCTTTAGTTTGAAATTTCAAATAAATACTAATATAATAAATTTTTTGATACCATCTAAATTACATTTTATCAAATGTAATTGTTATATCTCTTTCTATCATGACATATATATATTTTAGTTTATTGTAATTTGTTAATTTTATATTATATTATATCATATTTCTATATGTCTTTCTTCTAAAGATCGAAATCTCAGAGACTACAGTCTCTCTCACTGTCAGCGCCAAAAGCAAGACTCATTTAGAGACTTGAAGTTGCTCTCTGTAGTGATGAAATTAATTTCTGAATATTAATGTGAATATTGTTGAGGATTATCCAACCTGGTAACCATATCAAATTAATTTTTTTACCCAATGGGGTTGCCACCTCTCTCGATTTGGTCGCGACGTTTTCGAAATTCAACAGTTCATCCCGAATCTCGATTTTTTTAGTTATAAATGTTGCAAATTCAGTAAATAAAAGTTTTATTAATTAAAATTAATTATTGTGGAAACATATACCAACTAAGGCGACCCTCAATAAAACACTACCAACTGAGGCGATTTTAATGTTAACGGGTACTATCAACTGAGTCAAACGTATTCTGGTTCTCAAAGTGGAAGCTCAGTTAGCATACATGAGTTGCCTCAGTTGGACATTCCTCCATGGTAATTTTTATACATAATATTCCGATTTTATGGAACTTTGTGATGGTTAACCCTGAGCTGGAAAGTAAATTATGTAGGAAGTAGCTTCTTTTGGAATCCAACACACCATATTCTATTTATTCAGCTTCTAGGATAATTACAAGGGTTGATAACATTCATTACCTCACAATGATTCAAAATTTTATTTGTTTATTGTTTAATTTCTATTTTGATAATATATATTTTAAATAGAAAGTTTAAGTTCATGAAATTCTATACAACCTACTTGATTTCATTTCAAAAGAATAAATTGTTAACAATTTTATTTTCTATTATACTTTACTTTTAAATATTAATATTTAAGAGTATTAATATTATTATACTATAAATAAATCTAAGAGGAGTAAAAGTTATGATTTACTTTATTACTATTGTTGTTTTATAAATGAATAATTCCAATAATAATGTAATAAATATAATAAATGTTTCAACTTATTTCTGTATCAAGACTTTCCCTGGAAAAATAAATTTTCCATGTTATAGAACAAAGTGACCTCTATCCATAACTATTGAAAAATAACTTGCTGTGAGATAGAATTCTACTACAATAATTGCCAATTGTTTATAGTTTAATGCAATTTTAATGAAATATTAATGTAATAACAATTTTCCTGTATAATTTATATTTTAAGAGGTGGATTTAAAATAAATTGAAATTATTATACAGTAAAAGCTTTCACAGATTGCCAGCAGGTGGTTCTAGTAAATTCATTGATTCCTCTCGCAACTTTTGAAAAAGTTCTTTTTTTTTTAGTACAGACTCTTTTAATTCCTTTTGTTTTTGATGAAATTTGCAGAAAAATATTTTTAAGGGGTAAAAATCGTCCCATAAATTAATATTTCGTAGACGATTTCAATTTCTATCACATACGTCTGATACATCTTCTTAAAAACGACCTAGTTAATTCAAAACAGTTTTAAATATATCAAAAATACTTTTGTTAACACACTTAAAACAATAAAATATTTCATTTTCTTAAGCTGAAAAAATAAACTCGTTAATTATTTTCTAAAAAAAAACCAATTTTAATTGAAAGTGCATGGACATTATGGGATTTATGTCATTTTTTGTTTATTTTGAATCTTTTTAAAGAAAGTATATTTTTTTGCTTTTCAAATGTGTGCATAGAAGTAGTTTTTTGATCGTTTTTTGTAAAGTTCTCAAACCACTAGGTCGTTTTTGAAAAGATAAACTGGAAATATGTGGAAACGTAGAATTTATTCTTAAAGTATTAACTTTTGGAATGATTTTAAAATGAATTTTTTTTTCAAAAATTATTAACATATCTATTCAAAAGGTGCAACTAATACCATAAAATTTTCATGTGGATTTTAAAGGTTTTGCTGTTTTTTAGTTATCAATTTAATGGCTAAGAACAATATAGTATTTGTTGTTATCTGTTATGGTGCATTTGGTTTTCTGTTCAACCAGGAACAATAAATACCCAAATTACTTATACGTGCATATAATATAATTTTGTTTGTTGCTTTTGTAAATATTTTAATAGGTACAATATACTTTTATTAAATGTGTATTTATTTTATTTAAAAAATAAACAAATATTTATAATAATGTCCACAATAAATAAAAATACTTAAACATTCATACAGATGATGATACAGAAAGCACCTGCTTCTGGTTAGAAATCTCGCATTCGCTAATAAAAATCTGTCACTTTAGTAACTCTTTTTAACTAAGTATGTCTTAAGTAGCTAAGTTCCTGCTCCCATCTACTTAGTTTCTTAATTGATTGGACCAGTTATGTACTTTATTATTAGTGAGTGTACACATGTGTCCACAGTTGTGATGTGTTACAATAATTAACGACAATACAGCATCTTACTCAACCACCAGCAGCTGCTCATAAGAGACTCAAAAAAAAAAGAAAAAATTGTGTGATTTTTTTGTGTAAAAAATATCTACTAAGTACATTTCTCTCTTTGGTAAAAGGTGAAAGGCAAGAAAAAATAACAAACAATTTAATGAGGGTAAACATGCTCTTAAGTAAGCAATTTTAAGAACTATTTTTAATAATTTTATTCTAATAGTGGGTAGTTTTAGAATAATGCGAATGCAAGGGTGTAATTTTTGGATTTAAAACCGTTTTATCATTCTTGATAAGAATAACCAAAATCTGATATTTATTCACATTACTAATACCATAGACAAATAAAAATGGCACGAGTTTCTTTTATAAACTTCTCTTCCTAAATATCTTAAGTCCGCCCCTGTTTTAAAATTTACTTTCCATAATGAAAACACTTCATTAAGTAATTAAATCCTACAAATGCACTCCTGTTTTTTTTTTTAATTGATTGGAGTGTTTTTTTTTTTTTTTAGGGAAACTCATGCACCCTCCCACCATAAGACACAGTACAGTCCTAGATAGCAGAAAAGTACAACAGAAGGAAGAAAAGTAAGTATCATAAAATGTTACTATAAAAAATAATAATCTACCAAAAAATAAATGAATATTATTTAGCCCGGCACCTTCACCATAATTTGTCGCCTGGCGCTTTCGCCATAATTTGTCGCTCGGCACCTTCACCATTATTTGTAATATAAGTAAAATAATCTCACAGTTGTATCTGTTACCAGAATTTTATTTTGAAATCCAATTGGCACTAGTAGAGAGTTGAAATAATATAAAATCGTTGATTAAACCCTTCGAATTTATTTGGTGACGTTTCGACAAAAAAGGCTTTACATCAATTCACTAGCAAGTTTCATAAATAAATTTCAATGATTTTATCAATCAAGGATTCTCTTACATTGTTTTATCTAAAAATGACTTACTGAAAAATTTAGTTCATTTATCCAATTGGTTACAGTTTGTCTAGAAAATTAATCAGAGGCATATATGTCACCAGGGTCGGAATCCCTCCTCATTCGTAATTAGAAAAAGCAAAATTTGATATTTGTTCATAATTAATGCAATTGAATTATTGACGTAGGCATAAAAAAAGCAGAAATTTTTGTGGACTCCCTTCTTTAAAAATCCTGTATGCGCTCCTGAAATTGACAATTTCGGCCCTATTTACTGATTGAACTACTAAAATTTTAAAGAATTATTTCAAAGTTAGGTATATCATCTTCAAAAAATTAAAACATTCCTTTGCGTTCATTGTCAGATATATTTTATAACGTTTTTGAAAATAAAGCTCTCTATCATCTATACATGTCAATATTATGAAAACAATATCAGTAAAATAGATAACTGCAGATTAAGTTTCAATCCTTTTAACTCCAGATAACATATTAAAGCTACTTATTGAAATATTTACCCAAAAAATATTTTTACAGTGAAACTCCAATTATACATCCTCTCATTCATTAGCACAATCAGTAGAATTTACTTGCTGGATTAATATCAATTCTCTATAGTTTAAAAGTAACCCTTATGAGTTCACTGGTCCAACCAGTAAAATTTATCTGTTTGCATTGTTTCACTCAGCAATTGTTTAAATAAAAAGTCAAACACTATAAGGATTTTTATTCATGAAACATTTTTAATTAATTTATTTATAAAGTTCCTTTACTTACCCCATTTCTTCTGCGTTGAAATACGAGGGTCGATCAATAACTACTAAAGTCCCTAAAATAGAGAGTGTGGCCAACTTTTAAACAAAATGTCGCCGCCTCTGTTGCTGTCTCTGTTCTTACTAGTTGTTACTCGTTCTAACATTCTATCTATGGCTGTCACTCGCGTAGTTATTTTCAAACGGGCCGTTCTGAGCAACTTCATCATTGGTTCTCGCCATTTTGTTTACAAACCAATTCGTGCTAACCCTTTAGATGGCCAGACTCTATTCTAGGAATACCGTCATATATTGCCATCTATCAAAGGACAACATACTTAATTTTACACCGATTCATTCATTAGCACAGTTTTTATTTATTTATCGTACGTGCTTCATTTTCTTGGAAAACTGGAATTAACGCGGATACTTATTGATCGACCCTTGTATTTTAATGCAAAAGAAGAAATAGGAACAGATTTGGGTCCACGATTTTTTAACTTATGCCTCGAGGAGTACTAAGAGGGAACTATTCCCTTACGGCGTTCCACGTGAAATTTCGATTTCCATTTCAAAAAGAAATAACTTCTACCACCTTCATAAATCGACAGAATTGGGATAAAAATAAAATTACTAGACATAAGTGCTGAAAGTGTAGAAAGAGTTGAAAGCATATTTTAGAGACGTAACGAAAATTCGTGTTTTTTTAACCAGTAAAGTGATGAAAGTTTCCACCCTAAAGGATTTAAAAAATTGGCGTAAGGATTGTTCATAATAACATGTCCGATATGGTCTCACGAAGTCCCTGAAAGGCGTCAACAGTCGCACGATTTAACAAACAAATCCGTTTCCTTTCCCCTATGCCTTCGGAATACGATGAGCGTAAAAAGCATATGGCAGTGGCAGCGTTAGTTTCGTAACGCTTACTTCCGTAACGTTCACTCACTATATCGATTCTTAAGGAGTAAACCCCAAAAATACCTAACGAATTTGAATTTGTGCAAATTTTTAACAATACCATTTAATTGTTGCTACAGTTCATGTAATGATACAATTTTCCAAAACACTTACGTCCAGGAGAGCACCTGTTTAAAAAAGTGCTTTCCTCTGATCGCGCCCTTAAATGTTGACCATACTAATAATAAAATGAATTCTTAAAAATTTGTTTTTGTTTGTTTATAGATATTTTTCTGTCCAAAACTTAACACTTTTGTTTATAATAATTGCAGTAATATACTTCAATGTAAGAGTACGTATTCATCATCAGGAAGAGACATATCTAAAAACTAATTTTTTTTTAAAAAATTTTTAAAACTAATTAATCGTCCATAGAACCGTTAGTCCTTTGTCTAACTTAATGCCCATAAGTAATTAAAAGAATGTATCTGGGTCTGATTTGAAAACATTTTATCTGAAACAACTGTTGCGATAGGGAAGTACATTTCACAAATCGCTGCTAGTGTAACAATACACTATTTTTTTTTTTGTCGTCGTTCGTGATTACTGTTACTTCTGCTCCCCTAGTTGCATTCACACTTTATCTCTTATCTCGTCCGACTTCTAGTCGTATATAGAACAAAAGATAGAGAAAGGAAACGAACGAATTCTGTTTTATTCGAAGGGAGACTGCGCCCAGCCCGGATCAATATATGAATGTAGGGTTCTTATCTTACCGTGGGGGTGTGTACGTATATGTGTGTGTATGTGTGTGTGTACTAGCACCGGGTTGACAGGAATTTCGGGAGCAATATATCGTTACTATATGTGACTAGTTTTGTGAGCCGAAACGGGCCAATGTGGGATTTGAATTGTGCGCTTAAAATCACCGAAAATAGAAAGTAACGTTCGACAATTTTTTTTCTAACTAACGAATGAGTTACGCGAATCCCTACGATTTTCCACCCCTTCTATAACAGGGTGTTTAATAGTAAAATGAGTGCCAGGGCAATGCTTCAAATTGTAAACGGAAAGTGAACGCGAATCTTTTTTTTTTTTTTGTCAAATAAGTTTGCAGTTTGTCTCCTGGGCTACAGAAATATGTCCAAGGGGTAATAAAGTGAAATTTAAGAAGTAAGTAAAGTACAGTAAGTGAGTTTGTAAGTGTATTATGTAATTGTAAAAAAATAAAATTAAAAAGAAATAATTTTTTAACACCCCACAGTTGTGTGTCTATTGTTTGTGATATTAATTAAAATATATATTTATAAGTAAAGATATTAATAAAATGAGTTCAACTTATCCACACCCCATAACATGTTGCGTGTTTATGACTGTATTTTATTTTTTTATTATTATCCCGACTAATACATAGTTACATGACACGTTTTTTTTTATTCCCCAGGGAAAATGAAAAGCCAATCCAAAGCAAAAGTTTAGATGATCTTCTAATAGTAAGTACAACTTTAAATATTTTCAAAAACAATGACGTACTTTTATATTTAGTAAGTATTAATTCTAAGCCCAAATTTACCAGTGGCGAATCCACAGGGCGGGAGCTTTAGCTCTGACCCTTCAGGATCGAAAAAATAACCAAAATTCAACATTTTTTTACAGTTTATATAAGAAAATCATATATTTCTGTAATTTGATACATAAAATTCAATTTTGAGGTGAAATTAATTTTGTAATATACTTGATAAACTTCGTCTTCAGTCAAATCAACAAAATTATAGTATTATTAAAATGTAACTAATAAAAATTTTAGATAGACAGAACCACCCTCCCTTCATAAAATCCTGGATCCGCCCCTGGTAAATATATTAAGTAATGCAATAAAATAATATTTAATAAGATTTTTAAGTCTACAAATAACTGCACGTTGCATTACAAGTACGTTATGGAATAATCACTAGGTTTAGAAGCAGATATACATATTTATATTTGCATTAAATCGCTTATCTGCAAAAAAAAAATAAAAGATACGATTGCAACGAGCATTCTGTTCCACATTCTGAGTTGGTGATTGACCAATAATAAATGTGCGAATGTTTCAGAGTTTAATCTGGTAAAAACTTTTTTTATAAAATGTATTAATTTGGTTTTAAAGTTCGTTAAAGTTTAAGTAAAAAAAACATTGAAGGATTGGTAGGTAAAATACTAGTCGTACCAATAGAAAAAAGATTATATTTTCCAGATACCGAAATCGGAACCAAAGATAGTCGAAATGGATACAGAATCTCTAAAGAAATCGTTAGAGAAAGAGCTGTCGTTGGACACAAGAGATCTGAGGTCCCACGCATGGTACCACGGGTCGATTCCTCGTCACCGAGCTGAAGAGATTGTGAACGAAGAGGGTGGTTTTCTAGTTCGCGACTGCACTTCTCAACCGGGTAACTACGTGTTAACGTGCAGGACTAAAAGCCAAGTACTTCATTTCGTAATTAACAAAGTTATAGTGCATCCAGACACAGTGTACGAAAAAGTTCAGTTTCAATTTGAAGACGAAGCATTCGACACTGTTCCTGACCTAATAACCTTCTATGTTGGATCAGATAAACCCGTAACTGTTGCATCTGATGCCCGTATACGTTACCCCAAGAATCGAATGTACCCCCTTTCTCATTATGCCTCCAAATATCCCTCGATTTATAGTTCGAGTAGATTCAAAGCACCCATGCCAAATCCTTCAGGACCAAGAAACAGTACCAGTATCCACAACCTGCAAAAGAACCCAAACGAAAAGGATCTTCCTCCAAAGATGCCAGCGAAACAACACAGGTCACAATCCTTAACCCCATCTGAAGTCAACAGGGTTGCTCAGGAGAAATGCAGCAGTGCTGATGGAGTTATCCATTTTCCTTCAATGACTCGTTCTATGGGGAACGAAGGGCTGTTAAGTTCTAAATTTTCGACTCATTCACTGCCAAGGAGCCCCGTTACAAGATTATCGGATTCCTTCAATTTCACTTCTCTTACTCTCGATAGAAATAATAGGAATATGATGCGCGAAATTAATAATTCAGCTCTTTCTCCCGGTACTGATCAAACAATGAGGGTGGTGGAGATTAACGAAGAAACTGTTAATTGTAATCTTCCACCACCAAAGCCATCCAGGGTACCGTCAGTACCTAGGGGAGAAGAGGAACATGACCGGAAGAACGGGGACATCTCATTTATGCCTCCCAGTGATTTGCAGCGGGTGTCTACGTACCATGCTTCCGGTTCAGATTCAGGAAACGGATCGGGGGATTCGGCTTTGAGTTCCGTAACGGGGGATCCTTTAGAAATCAACCAAAGAAATTCAGGAGTGATAATAAAAAATCCACGATACCACAGCGGATTCATGGATACGTCGGTTGCCTTTTTTGACGTAAACTTTAATTATAAAGAACTCGAAGACAAATTAGTTCAATCTCCTCATCTAAAGTTAAATATACCGAGTAAGATTGATTTGGAAAATTTTCACAGTATTCTGCTACCAGTAAACGACAATAAACCCTTAGAAAGTCAGGCACTGAAAGGGGTGAAGAATATCCTGCTAGAAAGTGGATCAAGGATACTGGCAAACCATTTGACTAGATGTGATTTAGATATAATTTACGAAAAAAACAGTAAAAATGAAAAAATACTGTACGGGTCTGATATTGCTTTACTGTTGTTGTCGCATGGTCATGAACTTCGAAATGACCTAATCGAAAGGTAAGAATGTGGTAAACAGTATTTAAAATTTATATTTTTTTGGAAAACGCCTTTGACTTAATCTTAATTCTTTACCAGTCCTAAACGTATAAAACTAAATGAAAATTATAAGTGCACTTACCATCACAATTTTTGTATTTTTGTTTTCCTTCCTCACTCAAAAATTTTAAATCCGAAACACGCACTATTTCTCACTTATTGAAAGCACAATAGTCAGTTCACTTAAAGTTATCGACGAAAATAATCAAATAATTATTTATTCAATGCACAATAGGCCCGCGTTATCTTATAAAAGATTTTACGACTGCTTTTGCCACGCTTCGAAAAAGCAAACTCGAGTAAAAACTGGAGAGGGTCATCGTTGATAAGGTGGCTCTCTTAGAAAGTGAAATCGTATGCCATCTTTCATCAAGGTTAATTACTATCAAAGGAATTTTATCTGTTTACGAATAAATTGTAGTTTTATGAGGTCTGTTCGATAAATAAAGGGAATGAGCACAAGAAAACGGCCTTTAACACAAAACTGACATTTTATCTATTATTATGTCTTTTAGTACAAAAATATTTCTATGAAGAATTTTGATCTTGGCGATTTGGACGGTATAATTTAAAACATAGAAAGAAGTTCAAAATTTTTAAAAAAAAACTTTTATTGTGGCTTCCTCAGCAACTCATTTTCACTTTATTTCTACGCTGAGTTAAAATACCTTACAAAGGTTAGGTTAGGTCCAATGAAATTTCAAAAATATTCATTGATTTAAGTACTGCGAAGATTTAGTGCTGCAGCGCCCTTGATTTCGGAGTCAAAAAAAAGTAAAAGAAAATTCTCAAAAACTTTTTTGTCAAAACGCCTGATACTGAGGTTCTGATCTTTTTCCGAATATATATAATTTATTTTTGAATATATTTCGAGATCGTACCTCTTCCTTAGCTACCTGTTTTTTATGTTTGTAATTAAAGCAATTTTTTTAATTATAAAATTAAAGAGTAGATCCTTTTTTTTTAAATTCCTCCGACATGTAGGTTAGATTAGTTATCTTTATTAAAAAAATTACGTTTTATAATACAGTTAAGGTTCATTTACATTTTATTTTATTTTTTCCTGTGCTTCTCTTCTGCTGCTATCTTCTACCACAAAACTTCCCTAATCCCCTTTTTACTGTCCTGTCCTCCCATTTGATCTAACCCACTCTAACTCCTCGTATTACTTCCTGTTACCTTGCATTTTTCAAAAACATGTTCCATTGTCTCTGGTTCTATTTTATATAATCTACATATTTTCTTCTTTTCCTCTTCCCAGTATCGCTCCCTAGTCTAAATCTTGCTATTAATTCTAATTTATTTTTTTCTTCTTTACGCCTTCATCTTTTAGATACTGTGGTTTTTTCCTCTCCTTATTTCCATATTTTCTTGTTCTCTTGTTCTCAATTTTCAACCCTTTTTGTCTTTACTCAGACTTTCTAGTTCTCTCCATACACTTCCATATTTATTTAGTTTCCATCTGAAGTGGTTGATTTCCATCAAAAAATATTTTCTTTCTCTTTTCCAATCTAATTTTCTGATTTTCTCTTCTAGACATTTTATCTTCAACTTTTATGCATCTTCGATTTTTTCTTCGTATTTTACTGCTCGTTTAGAGTATTTTAATGTCAATTTTCCTATTTAAGTTTCTTCTTGCAGCAGATACTTCTTATCAACTTTTAGGACCCATAGATAGATAAATCAATCCCGGATGCCTCATTTCTTCCCACCCCCAGTAGGTTATAAATATATTGTGAATAAAATTCAGTTTTCCTGAGCTCACGCTTTTTGAGAAATCTTTTTGAAATTTTTGGTTTATTGTTTTATTCCGATATCAAAGTTGCTACAGCGCTAATATTTCGCCAAAATGTTTTTAGCACTAAAATGTGCCATATATAATTATTAAAGAACCTTTACAGTTTTTTTAATGGAAATTAACATTCCAGAGCCAATTGTTTAAAGTTGCTGGTGGCTGTTACAATATTGACTTGCTGTGATGACGAAGAACGCACCGAAATGGTTAACAAGTGGATCGAAGTGGCAGTCGATACCAAAACTGCTTTAGGGAATTTATACGGGTTTTCAGGGATAATGATGGGATTATGTTTGCCACAGGTAGATCTTTTCCCACATTGAATTTTGTACCTAAAATTAAACCTGTACATGTAATTTAATGTTGGTGCCATCAAAAGCGCGTTCTTAAAAAGAAAGTGATTGATGATCCTTTAAAAAATTGTTTTCAGATTCAAAAATTGGACACCACATGGCACTTGTTACGTCAAAGGTATACAAACACTGCATTTAATTTTGAAGCAAAGCTGAAACCGACGCTAAAGAACATGGACAATTGCTCAAATCCACAAGCACCAAATACAACGATACCTCATCTACTGCCGGTGATTTTATTATTGGAAAAAAGCTCAGAAAGTTTCATACCATCGAACGAACAAAACCAAGACCTGCCATTTCTGACAACGTGGCATACGAATTCTCTGGATTTTGGCCTGAGCATTTTACATTATCATCTAGAAGCTGCCAGGAAATTTCTAGATCTAAGTCCGACTTTTCAAAGAAATGCTGAGATCGTCCTTTCCGGGGCCAAAATGGAAGATTTAACCTTAGACATGTTTAGAACTGAATTTTTATTGAAATTCCTGTGGGGAAGCCAAGGTGCCCGGGCAGAATTTTTCGAACGATACCAGAAATTCGAAAACTTACTAGACTTGATGGTCGAAAGATACTGCGCAAAACTCCTTGAAGAATAGATCCTGAACAAGAAACGTAAAGGTCTAATAACAACATAATAATACCCTTATTTATTTCATTAGTTCCTATTGTAAGTATGTATAAATAGTAATTTAATTAATTAGGTTTATATGAGTTTGTTGTAAACGATGATGGATTTATAAGACTTTTAATGTATCGCCATAAGTGTTAAGTTGCATTACATATCAATAAAATTTATGGTTACATTTTTAACGAAAAATAAAAATTAATAAATTAAATACGACAACACCAATGTAAACCTTTGTTATACAAGAAATCTTTGTAACTGATTTTGACAGGCTAAATTACATTGGAAACTGAACTATTCTGTTAAAGGACAATACAAATATAGTATGGTAGAAATAAATTGACGTAAAATATGCACGTGTGTGATTTTAATATACAAAAGAAAAAAAATTCGTATCAATATTTTTAGAAGGTAAGTTAAATCTATTTTCTGATTTTTCTTTTTCGAAATTCTAAGCTCATTAATTCTGGTGATTTTTAAAAATTTGTTATTAATAAAATGGAACGTACTTACATTTTCATAAGAAAATTTAGGCATATAAAATTAACAAAGCACAAGAAATTATTTTTAAACATTGGGTTACGTTCATCAATAGGTACATATTCAAAGAACGAAATCCAATTGCAATTTTATCTTAATTTAAAATGACTTCGAATTTCTTGTTTTTAAAATTATAAATACTTTAATGTGAATTAAATCATTTAACCAACTAATTGGATTCACATTAAGTATTTAAAATCACCACTGCTAAATAATTTCTAGTGCTAATGATTATTTAACATCATAGTTAATTTTTGCTGGTAAATTAATAACTAATAATTTCAATTAAAAAATTGTTTAATTAGTATGGTACATACTTTTATTCAAACAATTCTTTTGTATATAGGGGGTACTTTTTTTACGTCTGGTGTCATTTATTATTCTTACAAGAAAACCAAACATCAAAATAAATTTTTGCGATAGTCTTGCATTTGGTCTTGTTCTTGTTCATGTAGTCTTGGTTACAAAACGTCCAAAACAAGAACAAGACAAGACAAAACCGCAAGAACAAGACTATTTTTGCCCATCACTAACCCTTTTTCCCCCATAGTTCTCGTCAAGGTACGTCACTGTTCCTTTTTTTACGGTTTTAAAGTATTAATATCGAAGAAGACATTTTCATTTCGTTTTTAAATGAAATTGAACTTGTGTTGCGTCGATATCGGCTAAAATCAAAGGCGCCACATCTAACGTGGTCACTGGTCACGGCCTGTAATTGTTCCTGTTAGCGATCGCGATCCTGATGCCTGGAGCTCAAATAAGGAGACAGTCTCCCATTGTGGCAATCACTGGCATTAATTAACATTATTTTAAACTAAGCTGATGAATTCCTAGGAGAGATGAGGAGCTCTCCTGCCAATCACGATTGCCGTTTCTTTACGAAATGGAATCTCGATTTGTATGCGTTTTTTCAAAGAATTTCTGAAATGGCTGCAATTACACGATCGAACGCCGCAACCTGAACTCCAGGTTGGTCGAGAGCGTAATAAAAATTTCTTTACGAACCCGCTGACGGACTTGTAACGATTCTTCAAAGTCGTAATTGAAACAGAAAAGAAACAAAAATAATAAAAATAAAAATAAAAAAAAACGGAAAAAGAAAAACGAAATGAGGTTTTGAAAATTTCAACCACTTCACATCACATCATGTCACTCACGCTCTTTTTGTACACAATTTGCTAGTTTTTTGCTTAAAGCATCTCTCATGTGGATCACGGTTTATGGAGTCTTTATCCTGTGGGAAGTACTCAATTAATTCGCTTTCTAACTCTGAGTACAACCTTTGTCAGTTGAGTATAGTACATCCCCGAATATTCCTCTTGGTGGAGAGGAAGACTAACCATCTTGGGTTTCAAGAGGATCAATCCGTATCCAAAGAACAAAAGAATTCCTTTTAATTTTGCTTGGGGATGAGGAAGGTAATAAAGGCCAAAGACTATGCTCTCTTGAGTAACTTTGGTTTTTTAAATTTTGTAAGTTCTTCTGGATCAATCCTGAGCAAAGAACCGTTTCTTAAGGGTTGTTCCTGTAACGATCCAACACTTGTTCACTGATCATGTCCATAATACAGCGACTTTCAAAATATCTTGGAATTGTCTGTCAAATATTTTCTGTTCGACTTGGATTACCTTACAAGTCTGGCGCTCGTTAAGCGAGGAAGTAAAATTATCTGCATAGTTCCACGACCCATTTTAATGACTAAAATTCTTTGTCAATTGATCGCCACATGTGTGGTCACCGGTGGTTCCCGAAACGTGAACAGGACGGTGCCTTTGATGTGCCCGATCGAAGAGAATATTCCAGGAACGGGTAACTGCCTACTCTCCGCACTCGTGTAGTGTAGGAGGCTTCTGTAATTACTTACATACGGACATTTACAAGTTACAAGAATTAACGAACAACATTCTCGTCCATGTTCTTTCGTCATTACTTAAAATAATAAATTCTGGCCAAGTTCGGTCAATGATATAGGTAAATGTGTCCATCAAAACACAAAAACACTCAACTACTTTCTACTTCTACTTCTTCTACTAAAAAAATATTCTTGTAAAATATATTAAGGCACCCCTTTACTTGAATGAAAGCAAATCCACTTCTATGAAACTAACCTAAAATCCCAAAATTTCGTCGTATAAAACTTTGGAATGCTGTACTTCGAAATGCTGATTATAGAACAGTTACCCCTTTATGTCTTAGCATAAATATTCTTTAAGGGAGGAGGTGATGGCAAAAATAATAACATATATATATAATTAGAAGGTTCTTTAAGGCTCGCCTACAACGTTAAGGTTAATTTTTGTGCAGACGATGTTTTTCAAATGAAAATATCAATTTTGCTCCAGGATAAACTTGAGGAATAGGGAAGGGTGACCTCTATCACCCTTGGATCAACCCCTGTGTCTCAGTCTATCCTACCATCCTGTCTCTTCCTTTACCTATTGAATTTCATGTCGTCCTCCCATCTTTCATATCCTTCTATTTTTTTGTAATACATTTTTATATCTAATTTTTCCATGTGACCTGTAGTACTCTACATAAATGCACTTTAATAATCCTTCTTTGATTCTCCAAATTGATTTTTGACACAAGAACAGAAATGATTTCGTTTTTAACTATCAAATTAGCGCATATTCTTTTTCATGTATAAGACGTTTATTTACCCAAAACTTTTTTTTAAAACTGCACGATTTTTATTTTCTTTTATTGAATGGGACATACCTCAAAGTTAGTCCAAATAATTGTATTAAAAAAAAATGCACTTCGTGTAAGGAAATATGACACACATATACGTATTATTGATCCTATTACGATTTCAATGATTTTTTTTATTGAATAATGTACATCTCTACTTTAACTTAAAAAAGAATCACCCCCTAAATGAAGCAAAAAATAAGGATAATTACTAGTTATTTTTGGTGTACATTTTACTAAAGCGATATCATTAGTTTTATGTCTCAACTTAGCCTAGTTATGGGACAGAGGTGGGCAGTGTCCGCCTTACAATGTTCCTTACCCACCCAATAAAAATGGGCTGTATACTGTTTTCATGATTGAAATTAAAAAACTTACCGAAATAGAAAAAAAGGACTTGCTAACCAATGCTCAACTCTATGATACTAAAAATGAAATACTTTCTGGACTAATTTATTCTTTAAAAAAATATATCTTTCGACTTTTTAAATCCACTGAATCATTTGTAAAAAATTAAGAAGAAATATGATACACCAAAGAACATTTTTAATTTATTTTACTTTTTTAAAATGTTTACAATTTTTAAAGTTAGATAATATATGAGAGCCGCTACTAATTGAGGATATTACCTTGGGTTTCAAAATGTTCAATGCAAAATTTTGTAATTTTTGTCTTCTACTTAAACTGTTTAATAAGTAACTCCAACGTATTCCAATAAAAACTTATCATTTTTACCTATTACAACTCACTTTTTAAATTAGAAACCAAGAAGAAAATGTTGAAAAAAAAATTACTGTTAATAACAACTCTTAACTTATACATAACATTTTCCAAAAAAGGTTTTATTATCAGATTATATTATTAATAACAACTTCTACCAATAACGAAATTGAATTACATGAGAATTTAAAATCACCAACTGACACGATTCTTATAAAGTACAACGTGCGCAGAATGAAATTGAAACATGATAAAAAATTGCTGTCAATACTGAGTACCTGTCACATCATGTACTTAGTCTATTGATAGGTATTAATTTACCATGAGTAGTACAATGTCCTTTTGTGGTGTTTTTTATATGAAAACTATTAATCATTATGTTGTCCGTCTATGACGATTGATGTAATGATAAAGTGGACGACAAATAAAATCAATTTCTAATGAAAGGAACAAGTACAGCATTGATTCAAGTTGCCAACTTATTATACATTTATGGAATCATAATGAACGTTACCTTAGATAAATTATAATTAATAACTGTTTTAGAACAAATACTGTACTTAATGTGTCTCATTGAATGCGAAAGAAAAATATGGAACATGTATGAAAGTATTAATTTAGTCTCAGGTTTAAAAAAAAAATGGAAAATTGAAACAATCTATCTGTAAATACAAAAGGTTCAGTTAGGTCTTTATTTCCTGGAACTGCCAATGACACGTTGATGAGAACCAATAAGTTCTAACCTTTTGGCTCTAATTTTGTCCTGGTTCTGCTCCTTACATTACACTACCAATTCTAAACATTTTGTGCTAATTTTGCATAAATTGTTTATTTATCAGGACTAATTTAGATGGACTAAAAAACTGATTTTAAATTTAGTTTTCTAAAAAATATTTTCTAAAAAGTATTTAAATAGAAATACAAATATTTTACTCCATAGAGTTTTTTGAAATATAAATGCTTGTGTTGTAAAAGTATTTAAACACAAATAGGTACAAATTTTTGTAAATTATTTGAAATACTGTAACAAATACTTCCGGGTTAGGTATTTAATTTTTCTGTTTCCTTAATATTTTTATTAAATTAATTTAGTGTTTCTAATTACGCAAATATGAATTATTGCAGAGTAACTTTTAACTCTTGCTTAGATGTTTTAATAACAGGTAATTAAGTATTTTTTATTTTATTTTTTAATTCAGTAAAAGAAAAAATGCATAATATTTGAAATCCAAATTATAACGAAACTATAACTCATTATTCAATTATAAAAATACTTTTAAATACACAGCAAGTTACACTAAAGAGACGTTAAATGATTTCAAAAAATATTTAATTGTTTATCAATCTTTTTTCGAAAACAAATTTGTATTTAAAAAATTTTTTTATAAAATCAAATAATATATGTAAAAAGAAAATTGTATTTAAATACAAAATACTTTTAGAATTGAAAATTATTTAAAATACAAAAACAAATACTACAAAAATATTTCAGAATATGTAAAATGTTTTAATAGTATCTCGTATTACAAATGGATGCCCCTTAAACCGTCAGCATTTTTGGACTTCCAATGGGTAAAGTCAAAAATCAGTTTTTATGTTTGAACGACAGATATTTGTTTTCCAAAAACGCCAAAAATGTAAACTCCTGATAATAGAGAATTTTAACTTAGACCCGCTCTCTCCCCTTTGATGAGATCTGTTGGATGAAGTGAGACTCCATTCTTCCTTATATTAGATAACTTTTTATTAATTCAAAAAAAATAAAATATTTCAAATCAACGAAAAGTTTTAATGGCACCCCTTCTACTAAATGAAATTTTTGATGGATCCCCATACTGAACTCATGTAATTAACCTAACCTAACCCAACTGTCTATCTCATTTTGAACTCATAATATAATTTTGATGGATGTCCCTTAAAATTTCAGCATTTTTAGACTAATGAATAAAGTCAAAATCAGTTTTTATGTTTACACTCGGGGATGAATGAATGAATTTTTGTTTCAAAAATGCCAAAAATGTAAACTCCTGTTCTGGAGGATTTTAACTTAGATCCCTTTTCTCCCCCTTGATGAGATGTGTTGGATGTGATGAGATGCCTTTCTCCCTTATGGGAGATTATTTTTTATTAATTCAAAAAAATATAAAATTTCAAATCAATGCAAACATTTAATGGCACCCTCTCTACTAAATGAGATTTTTAATGGATATCGACATTGAACTCCTGGAATCATTCTAACCTAATCCAACTCTCTTCCCTATTTTGAACTCATATAATTAATGAATGTCCCTTTAATCGTCAGAATTTTTGGATTTCCAATGAATAAAGTCAAAATCAGTTTTAATATTTATATTTAGGGATGAATGGATGGATTTTTTTTTTCGAAAATCCCAAAAATTCAATTTCCTGCTGTAGAGGCTTAATAAATATGGTCTACTTATTTTTAAATCATGGAAGTTTACGTTATTATTATTATTTCGCCCTTATATTAAAAACATATGTTTAATTGCTTGTAAATGTTGAACAATCAATTAATTAATAACTTGTATTAAATAATTACCATACCAGCAACTTCCGCCCTAAATTAGAGTAGCAAAAAAAATCTTGGATGTGGCAGGTGATGATGTCGTCATCCTGAATTGTCTAATTTTGGCAATCGGTTTAGATTGATGCCGTTAGGTCCGGTCACTATCCCATACTATTTTTGATTATAACTGTACATAAGTGGGGTGTATTACACTACACACGTGTATAAATTGACAACATAAATAATGTACATCTGCCTGTACAACGGGACCGAGCAGATTTCGTACTTAACATGAAAGAACGCCGTGGTGTAAGCGACAAAAAAGGAGCGCACCTGCAACTTTGACTCGTGCCATGCCACGAAGGAATTTATAATAGGTAAGTTTCACCACCACCGACTGACTGACTGACTGACTGACTGACTAACTGACTGCCCTTACTTACTACCTGATTGACTGACTGACTGACTGACTTACCGATTGACTTAAACCAACTAATTCTCTGACTGTGGAGCTAAAAATAATTAACTCAAGATAAGTAATGATAATATTAATTACCCTAATCGAATTAATGACACATGACCTGGAAACGTATTCCTGGATCTTAGAATATATGTAGATACCTACCAAAAAAATAAAACCTAGTTTGGATCTTTGAAAACCTCAATTAGCGATGAGCGAGACCAAGACCAAGACCATAGTTATCTTGGTTTTGTACTAGTTTTGATGATTGTATCTCGTTACTGGTCTTGGTCTTGCATAAATATGTCTTGGTCTTTCAGAATTGAGTCTTGGTCTATCAAAATTGAGTCTTGGTCTTGCAGAGTTGAGTCTTGATCTTGGTCAATAGAGTCTTGGAATCACAACCGACCAATTCCAAATACTGTAGACGCTGTTAACAGAGGGTTTCAATAGACATTTCGTAAAATTTCTAAGGTCCTTTCAGGGTAATAAAGGTCACATTTTTTCATTAATAAATGAGCAGCTAGAATGTGCTGCAGGAAAAGGGTCAAGGGTCATCACAGAACTCAATAAAAAAAAGGACATCATCTGAGACATGAAGGGATTGCTAAGCGTCAGTTTAGTGGCAGTAATAGAAACAAAGGGAATGAGGAGGATATTTAAATCAAATTATTTTTCAACTCTTGATGTTGGACGTTTTAGTTTTTTTTGCTTAGGCACAATAGTGATGAGCACATTTTTCAAGACCAAGACAAAGACCAAGACTATTCTCCCAAAGACCAAGACTAAATGATCTAGAAAAAGACCAAACCCAAGATACTCTCGCAAAAGACTATTTTGATGTTTGGTCTTTCCAGAAGAGTAAATGACACGAAACATAAAACACTACCCCTATATACGAAAAAATTGTTTGAATAATAGTATGTACGACACTAATTATAAAATTTTTTAACTGAAATTGTTAGTCAGCAGACATTAACTATGGTGTTTAATAATTATTAGCACTAGAAATTATTTAGCAGTAGTTATTTTAAATACTTAATGTGAATCCATCTAATTGATTAAATGATTTAATTAACATTAAAGTATTTTTGATGTTAAAAACAAGAAATTCGAAGTCGTTTTAAATTCAGATAAAATTGCAAGATACTTGGATTTCGTTTTTTGAATATGTACCTATAGACGAACGTAACCCAATGTTACTAATCATGTTTAAAAATAATTTCTTGTGATTTATTAATTTTATATACTTAATTTTTCTTACGAAAATGTACGTTTCTTTTTATTTATAACCAATTTTTAAAAAAGGATACACACTTGAATATATTTCAATATACATACATCAATGCCACGAATAAGTTTTGCAAGAGACCAAGACTACATTAGTCTTGCGTTTGCTCATCACTAGGCACAAATAATTTCTAAATTTTCAAATAGAAAATCCTTTAGCTTTAAGGAGCCATATTTTATCTGAATAATTTAGGTTGGTTCTTCGCCTTTTGGGCCTGAGATTTTTCATTTAATGGATCACCCTGTATATATGTTAAAATATTCAAACATTCCTAATGAAGTACTTATATTTTTATCTAATGGGTATATGTACGTATCAAGTTAGGTATTCCTACGATACATTTGTAAATGTATTTTCACTGGCGTTCTGTTTGGATAGAAATACTTCATTTAATACAGAAGAAATAAATAATATGTTAAGTATATAAAAATTTGAGCAACTGCTTGACCATGAACATAATGTCTTATTTATTGATGACAATCAAAAATTTCAAGAAATGGAGAAGTGCTAGGCGCATCCACCAGAATCGTTATTCAACGTCAGCAAAGTTATCACACATATACAGGGTGATTACATATGAACAAAAAAAACTGTTTGTGTTTACGTCTAAAAAAATTATATTTACAATTTCAAATAGTACCTACCATTTTTTTTACCTTCTTTATAACTTTGCAGGTTAAGTTCATATGGGCAGTTTCTTGATGAGTTTTTAATTTTTTATATAACTTAACTACTTATTCTTTAATTTAATTGAATTCTTATTAATTTTAGGGTTAGGTCAGATTTTACGACGTTTAATAACATTTCACTTACTAATTTTTCAGCAGTATTTGAAAAAAGCTTCCAGCTTTAGTGTATGGAAGAATATTTTTGATAAATTTTCTTATTTTTGCTTACACAATACTAGGAGTCTAAAATCACTGAAACATCGCTTACATAATACACGGACGTACCTCTTTTAAATAAAAATTACAACTGAAGACGTCAACCTTAGCTGCTGCCGAAACGTCTGGACCTAACGGACAGCTACATATTTTATAATAGGTAAATTCTGTTTAAGAAAATACTTTCGTTTTATTAATGTTCGTTTATGTACAGGGTGTCAATACAAATTTTATTAATAAATAAAAGGAATACTTACATACAGTTGTACCACACATTTAACTTCACATATTTACAATAATTAACTAAACGCTAAAATTTGAAGGCACTTGAAGGTAATGTAACGTATCTTATTGATAATTATGTATATATTAATACAAATAATAAATAAATAATTACTTATCACTACAACAATAAACTATCTTTGGTCTTTAGCTGCATGAAGGTTTTGTAACATTTATCCAAAACGTAGCTAGCATCCAAATTATTATTCAAACTTAAATTTTAAGTGCAAATGTGCAAATTTTAATTTCATTATACAAATAGGCTAGCCAATGAGTCAACATTTTTGGTAGGCATATTTTTTTTTTATTGTTGGGGGTTCAAAACAAACACGAATGTCCCAAAAAAATTTGGTTTTTATAATTTTCTTTTTAAATTAAATTTATAATAAAAATTGCATCTTACACTTTCATAAAAAAAATTACGGCCTACTTAAAATATTAACCCCCTGTACTGGACTAAAAGAAACGTGACGTGTTCTACCGTGGGTATTCTTTTTTATTTGTACAATTCGGCAATTAATTATTTATATTTTTATATTATACCTATTATTGAAGTTAAAATCTAGGATCACAATCTTACAAATTTACAAATTATTACAAAATATATGCGGTAGACACAAATGAGAAAATAATTGAAAATAAAGTTCGTTCTTTAACTCCCCTTTTATTGATGTAATGTAATACTGTAAGTGGGACCATGAATTTTTAAAACAAATACAATTTTTGTCGGCAGGCTATATTGTACCTAATTGACTCTTTATGATAAAATGGGTGAAAATGTACCTACCTCGATATCGGGAATCTAGCTTTCATAAAAAGCTTCAATGAGCTATAAAAATATTAATTTGTTAGCAGACACAAGCTATATGTCAGCACGAACTAAGACCTCTCCAGTAATTACGATATTATCGTTCAGTAATGAAAACGGTAGTAAAATATGAGTATCTTTGTCATCTGTCAACTAGACAAAAAACAATTCGCACGCAACCAACGAATGATTACCTCCGATAATAAATGGCGTAATTTTTAATTATAATGGGTAATTTTCTGAAATGGAAATCGTAAACGGGGATTTTCCTTCTTTTGACAAATCGTTACTCAAACTACCTACTAAAAAATTTGCAGTTATTGTTTCATTATTCCTTCTATCCCATAATAATAATTAATAGCCACATATATTGTAGTGCAAAATTGAGAATAGCCTTAAATTAAGGTCAGAATTAGTCAATTGTGAAGTTAACTTCAAAAAAAAAATCCTCAACTTTTGATTCATCAAACGAAAAGTTACAAAAAGATGCAATTGCAGTAGCTGCAATTTCGAAAATAATTGCCAAAGTGGTAATGGTTTTGAAAACATTGATGTAAATGTAAGGAACATATAGAAAAGTATTAACACATTCTTCTTGACGTCAAAAGATCAGCGATTTCGTCTTCGAAATTGCGAATGTTGAAATAGAAATGCATTCAAGAAATTTCAATCCCCGTCAAATTATTTCTTACAAAAAATAGGTATAAAACAAAAGAAAACATCAAGTATAAGCTTTAAGTAAATTGTTTGACCGCATTAATAATTTCGACACAAAGTGGCTGCTTTAGTAGGGAGAATGGTTTAAAATATATAAGGAAACTCAAGTTCATCATCCCTTATAGTCGGCTATCAAGAAGCTATTGTGAAGAAACCCTGTATAATGGGCCGAAACGTTGATTGTGAGTTTCACAAACAAATCAAAAAACCCTAAACCCTTCTTGATAACTGATTATTTTGGTTACTATACAAACAGATATTTCAAAAGGGAGGGCCTTCAATTTAGTTGCGTCATTAATATGTTAATTAATATTATTTAATAAATAAATATTTTCTTTTTTTTTTGTAGTTTTTTGACGAATTTTTTCCTTTCCTTATTATATTAATCAATGTTAGAGATGATGGATGGTACATAATTGATATCATAATTGTGATGCTGTTTCGATTAGAATTATTTAATTTAATTCTTTAAAAAATATATAAATTTTTGCATACTTTCTAATATTTTTTTCAATCTACTAGGACATTTTGAAAAATATAAGACTACTCGAATTATAAGGAAACTGAAAATAAATCCCCAACAAATGTTAACTTCTTTTGCCCCTAAAATAATTTTTCACAAGAAAAAAACAAGAAGAAATGCAGAAGTATACGTATTAACATTTTTAATGTACAAGGACGTATTAGAGAAGCCACTGGAGGTGGTCATTTCGAAACGTTTCTTTGTCAGAAGTTCCTCAACCTTAAGAAGCCACAATGTGATGAAATGATCATTGCAGTCAATAAAAATATTTTGTTTTTGGACATTGATGAATTTTTCAGAACTATCTGAATATTTACAAAATACAAATTGGAAATATTTTTTTAAATTTATTTTTTAATATAATTTAAGTAGTTTGCGTTCTATATTAACCTTCTCTCGCTTACGATTATTATGGGACAAATTAAATTCATCAACATATTATGGGACAGAAGGTGTACTTCTTTAATAATTATTTACTGCTAAAAACATTAAGTAATTAAAAGCAAGCTAACCTCGGGTTTTAATATTCCCACATCTTTTTGCGTTTTGAAATATATGTAATATGTGATGGTATGGCATCAAGCAAGTAGTACATAAAATCATAAATGGGTATAATTTACGCAAATTACGTATGATTTTTTCTTAAACAGTCTTATTGACCTTTTACTATGAAGAAATCGCCATGAAAACCAAGCTACACATTAACGATGTGTTGAAAATTACTCTCCATAATAATATCATCTGTACTTTAGATACAAAAAGTAATTAAAAAAACACCACAATGTACCTAGTGTAAAAAGTACATTAGAATTTTACTAAATATATATAAGATATATATCTTTCAGTGTTTTTTGAATTTTTTAGTTACAGAAATGTTAAAATGGTTTCAATCCAATTTATAGGGAGCAAAAGAGTAGATTTTGTTTAAAAATCGAGATTTTTTGATCAATTTTTGATCTCATATCAAACAACGATTGCATTTGATGTTTTCCCACCCATTTATTAAAACATAATAAAAACAACAAACCTTTAGATCAGTCTCAAAATGTGCCGCCACTGCTGCTGCTGACTTCCGGTTTGCCATTATCTTCTTGTTGAGGTAATAATTTAAATAATTTCGTATCACGCGAATGTAGTCTCGTAAAAGCTGTAGCAGGTTCCTCTTCAGATGGATGTTGAGATTCACGATGACGACGTAAATCTACTTTCCGTTGGAACGCTTTGTCGCAGAGGCCGCACGAAAAAGGCTTGTATCCGGTATGCTTTCGCATATGAGTTATGAGATTCGAAGACTGACTAAATGCCTTTGCGCACACCACGCATTTGTGAGGTTTTTCACCTGTAGAAGAAAAGTTACTTTTCAATAAAGAAGAGAGTGTAATTAATTTTTTTTTTTTTCGATAGTAAGTGAGAGTGGATGAAAAGGGGTGGACGAGGGTGGCAGAAACACCATTGTGTTATAAGTATAGTTAAAACATTTTGAGAGGTATTTCGTAAATCAGAGACCACAGAGCCTAAAATATTTTTCAAGAATAATTTGGTATATTCGAAGATGGTCTAAAATGTTTCAGAATGTTTAAGAATGATCTGGAATGTTCGAGAATATTTTACGGAGTTACAAAATTTTAGAGAACGACTTAAAATGTTCAGCAACATTTAAAGCATAGACTGTTCCTTCATTTTCGAGAATGGTTTCAAAAATTATCTAGAACTTTCCAGAATGTTTGTTTTGGAATCGACAAGAATGATCGAGAACGTTGCAAAATGTTTCAGATTTTTCGAAAATGATTTCAAATAATTATCCAAAATGGTCCAAATGATTTCAGAATGTTCTGTAACATTCCAGAATGGTCTAGAATGTTTGAGAGTTGTATCTGAGTGAGTGTAAGGTACAAGATTAGGCCTCAATTTCATCAAACGCCTTGTAATAATTATAAATGACCTAATCTTAGTTTGAAAAAATAATATAGGCTTCTTATTTCTCATTAATAGTAATAGTGAAGCTACTCAGACAAAAAAAATTACATTGAACAAAGTGGTCGCGCTTTAATGGTAAGAATCAAAGAACACTTTGTAGATTCCCCAATTTTAAAAGTAACAAAATTATGTGCAATTTTCAAAATTTCAACTTCATCAGCCAATAAAAAATATCGAGTTTCTTTATGAAATTGTGTATTTTTAATGTATCTATGTACTTAATCTAGTATTAATTTCTAATTTAATTAGATAAAAGGTAAAGGATGTGAACGTGTCTTTATTTGGAACTACAAAAGAATATTAGTTAAAAAAATAATGTAAATGAAAGTAGCTTTATTAAGGCTGACATGTCAGGACCGGTATTACGAAAAAAAAAAAGTAAAAACGAGTGGCATCAGATATAATCGTACTTAATTAATTACACCTTTATAGATAGATGAACGCAATTTATTTTATAAACCATTATTATTCCAAGTCATCATCATCATCATTATGTCGCTTTTGTAATGAAGGTTGTAAACGATTTTTTCGAATGTTCAGATTTCATGTATTCTTTCAATTAATTAATTATAATTACTGCATATATACGATAGCAGTATAAACTTTTAGAGTTTGTATATATTACTTTTGAAAATACCCTAAACAATCCAAATGGGCATACAATAATGATATATTTGCATGAATAGGTATATGCTTGCAGGTTGTCAATTAGCATAAGTTGAACCTTGGTGATGTCCTTTATTAAAACAAAATATGTGCAAACATGAGGAGAATCAATCAACATAAGCGATTTAAGTTTTATAAGCTTTAAATACGTTAAATAGAAATTGTCATTGAATCGAAAAATAAAAGTAAAAGCATGTGTTTGATAGAGCATATGTGAATTAACTATGGCGGTCCTTCTCAAAACGTTACCAATTGCGGCAATTGCTATCAGAATGCTCTTTAAAGCAGTATCGACTACGACAGTACGTCCTCTACATAACACTACCATTGGAGCGGTCTCCTTAAAAACGTTACCTATCGCAATCGTCCCCCTCAAAACGCTATCGATACCGCGATATCGACTGCGTCTGTTAGCTTCTCTTATAACGTATTCGATTGAAACAGTGCTCATTAAAAGGCTATCGATACCGACTACGGCGATCCCCTTAAAAAAGTTTCCTTTCACAGCTGTTCTCTTCAAAATTCTATCGATACCGACTGCGATAGCTTCCTTCAAACCACTAAAAACTGCGACTGTCTGCTCTGCCTAAAACGCTACCGGCTGAGACTATCCCCATTCATTAAAAGGCTGTCGATACCGACTGTGGCGGTCTCCTTCAAAACACTACCATTGGAGCGGTCCCTTAAAAACGTCAGCTATCGCAATCGTCCCCCTCAAAACGCTATCGATACCGCGATATCGACTGCGTCCGTCAGCTTCTCTTATAACGTATTCGATTGTAACAGTCCTCATTAAAAGGCTATAGATACCTACTGCGGCGGTCCCCTTAAAAAAGTTTCCTTTCACAGCTGTTCCCTTCAAAATTCTATCGATACCGACTGCGATAGCTTCCTTCAAACCACTAAAAACTGCGACTGTCTGCTCTGCCTAAAACGCTACCGGCTGAGACTATCCCCATTCATTAAAAGGCTGTCGATACCGACTGTGGCGGTCTCCTTCAAAACACTACCATTGGAGCGGTCCCTTAAAAACGTCAGCTATCGCAATCGTCCCCCTCAAAACGCTATCGATACCGCGATATCGACTGCGTCCGTCAGCTTCTCTTATAACGTATTCGATTGTAACAGTCCTCATTAAAAGGCTATAGATACCTACTGCGGCGGTCCCCTTAAAAAAGTTTCCTTTCACAGCTGTTCCCTTCAAAATTCTATCGATACCGACTGCGATAGCTTCCTTCAAACCACTAAAAACTGCGACCGTCTGCTCTGCCTAAAACGCTACCGGCTGAGACTATCCCCATTCATTAAAAGGCTGTCGATACCGACTGTGGCGGTCTCATACAAAACGCTATCGACACCGACTGCGATGATCTCCTTCGCAGCACCACTACTAGAGCAGTCTTCTTAAAAACGTTACCTTCTGCAGCAGTCCACCTCAAAACGCTATCGATACCGACTGCTGCGGTCTCCTAGAAAATACTACCGCTGAGGCGGAGGTCCATTAAAAACGTTAGCTGTTGCATTCGTCCCTCTCAAAACGCGATCGATACCGACTGCGGCGGTGTACTTCAAAACGCTAACGACTGCGTCCGTCCGTCCGCCACAAAAGGCAACCGATTGCGACTGCCCATTCAAAAGGTATCGATATCGGCTGCGGCGGTCTCCGCCAAAACACTACCACTGCGGCGGTCCCACTTAAAACGCTACAGTCTTAATTTTATGATCTGCAGCAAGTCGGTACATGTCCTGTTTGGAGGACATTTTGAGTGTGTACGGTGGAGACGAAGGAAAAAGGACAATATTACACATTTACACAAAAGATTTTCGGGCGCCCCACTGATTGTGGTCCCTCTGCGGTCGAGGGGGGAGTTAATTATGCCACTGGCGCCTTCTTCGTGAGGATCAACTTGTTTCTTTTTTTTTTTAAATATTGGATGTTTTGACAACCAACTCGGCAATTAATTAAGTGAAGCCACGAGGTTTTTTACTACTTTTGGCAGATGATTCAAATCAGTGAATCCAATCCGATGAAAACTTTGCATTTTCGATAATTACAATTTTAGATCTGATGATAAAATGATCGCGTGACGTACATGCGTTTCCGTCCACCGGGTATTTCGCAGGCACACGCAACGACCGACCGGGTGTCCATTAGTATTACATTGTACACATATTGCGGTAGTGCACCCCTTCACAGAATCAATTATTGACCATTCGTACGTACCTGTGTGTATACGTGTAAATGTGTGCATTTGTACGTGTAGCGTCAGATACCTGATTAAAGATGACCATCAGAGATTTATGAATCACACACGGCAGCTTTTTTTTTGCCCATCAACGTACACGAACATATGTAGGTACATACCTAATATTCATACGCGAAAGGGGTCATTATAAATTTCGTTTAATTATATATACAGGGAGGTGTAATTATCATTTATGCAAGGATGTAATATTGAACGGTTAATGTAGATTTAATGATTGGAGACGACGCAATTACGATACGTAATACGGTATAAGTACGTGATGATATGAAGCAATCGTGTCAAATGGAACAAAAAAAAATGAATTAGGATAAAGTTAAAATCCCGTCTATGCCCTCAAAGGGGAGTTGTAAGGGTAACTTACCGGTGTGTATATACGTATGCTTCTTCATATCCGACTTCTGATGGAATCTCTTCCCACAAAACTGACACGGATATGGTCGCGTGTCTGAATGTATTAATAAATGCGTTGATAACGTTGAAGATCTTTTGAATGTTTTTCCGCACTGCTGACACTGAAAACAAAACTTTATTTTACGATATAATAAAGTAAAACTAACTGCAACAGGAAGCGTTTATACAGGGTGGAATTTATGACTGGAATAAATTCTACAGGGCCCTTTATTTGCTGAAATAGAAATATGACTCACTTTATTTTAAGTCCGGTATTTTTTTTTTGTTTCTTCTTGACATTTACTCCTCTTTTGGGGTAGAAACCGCTCTCAATCGCAACTTTTCAAACGTAAAAGTATCTATGTATTGTGATAGAGATCATTGAAAAGGTCTTAAAAAAGAATATGAACTGCCATTTTAGGAACAATTCATACCTTTAGCGACGTAATCAATCATCAATTTCATGAATCACTGTGATTTACCAGCAACTTCCCAAGGCACTATCAACAAAACGTTACATAATAGCTTTACCAACATTTAAAATAGAACAAATTGTGTCGAAAAAGATTGTTCTATTTTTTCTGAATTTCTAGATTACCGAAAAGTATATAGTGAATGCTTCTTCCAATAGGGACTTCTGTGAAGAAAAGATTGGGGGCAGCTTCTACGAGATTAAGAAAGGGTGTTAAACTAAAAATAAATGGCGGCATCGCATCTCTTTATTTTTTTTAGAAAATAAAAAGGCTTTGTAATACTAAATTTGTTACAGTTAAAAGTTTCGTCCTGTGCAATCAGAGCTGGTCATTATTTTCCAGAACTTGATATCATAAAATAATTATAAGCATTTTGTGGATCATTTAGACAATAAATATAAGTATTACAAGGTAATGATCCAAACAAAATAGTTTTTACCACTTGTGAAGATAATCCAATGTTAGTTGGTTTGGAAGTATTAATAAAACAAAGTACCATTCAAAATTTATTGAAAACATAGAATAAACGACGTTTCGATCGATAATTTTAGTTACATAGAATTATAAATGATAAAATTTTTTTTATAGATGAAATGAATTATAAAATTAAATTATTTACATAGGATTCGAAATTTTAATTTTAGATTAATCAGGATGGTGAGTAGCAGCCCATATAATTGGTTGAGGTAAGTTAATCAAAACGAATTGAATATGAAGGAACAAAACAAAATTAAGGAAGATCAAAATTAAATAAAAAATAAATTCTTGGAAATCAAAAGGAATTCTAAGAACACAAAAACAAACCTTTCTGAACCGAAGGTTGAGGTACTACTAACCATCAAAAAATTAAAAAAATGTCAAAAAAGAAAGGTGAATAAACTTAAACGTTTATTTAAAAGTAACCAATAAAATTTATTTCTAAGGATAGTTCAAATAGTTAATTAACTAAGTATATATCTTGTTAATATTCTGAAAATCTTAAAAAAATATATGATATATCTAAAACCAATTAACCACATTTATGGTTTTGATCCACATATGAACCAATATACACTTAGGCTTGTAGTTAATCAACTATTTCAACTATCTTTAGAAATAATATTATTAATTACTTTTAAAAATACATTTAAGTTTTCCTTTCTTTCCCTTTTGACAGTTTAATTTCCTAAATTTTTATGGTGATCACGAGTAGCAGGGTTTGTTCTTATCTTCTTAGAATTTTTTTTGAATTTCCAAGAGTTTATTGAATTGATTTTGATTTATTTACCTCGCCTAATTATATGGGCTGCTACTCACCATCATGGTTAGTATGAATTTCTTTATCAAAATTTATCTAAATTTGAAATTTCGAATCCTATGTCATTAATTTAATTTTAGATTTCATTTCATCTTTAAAAACTTCTCTTTATTTAAAATTCTATTTATTCTATTTATTTCTTCCACGTTTTGAATAAATTTTGAATGGTATTATCGAATAGTTTTTTATTTTATTTATATAACTTGCGTAAAAGTCTTAAAAGATCATGTTATGATTCGGGAAATAAAAAACATTTGACTTTTTTAAATAATCTTGAGGAATTATAACAACAAATAACTTTTTCAAAAGGCTCCACATCTGTTTTCATCCAATAATTTCATTTTATTTTCATATAATTATGGTTTACTGTAGGTACTTATAAAAAATTAGACATTTTGTTCTCAAAAAATTAATTTTAAATCCTTAATTTTTAGTTCGTCAGGAAATACATTATTTGTTAAATGATAGTAATTATGTATCGTTCATTAGACGTAGACTATAATTTTATTCAAATATTTATTTCACTATACGATTGTATTAAATGTAATATGCATATATAATTTGGACGAATTTAAAGGTTTTTTTTCATAAGTAATAATTAGAGTGTTTGATATTCCCTTCTTTATTTAACTTTCGCTATTTATCAGTAATCCAAATTTCCATTAGAAGATTCCAGGTACATGGCATGTCTTATAATATTTTAATAAATCTGAAACTTGTCGTGTTTTCAGCTAATGACGGTCATTTGAAGTTTTTCACATAAATTATAAGAAAGCGACTGAAGTTTTAGCCCATTAAATCTGCATCAGATGAGAAGGTAACCGTTTGATTACTGTCGGTTAGAATACTTCACAAATTACTTGCTTCTGAATTATTAATTAAAGCACTAAATATGCTTCGACAATGTTTAAATTACAATAAGTTTCCCTTCAACTTGAAATAGTCTACAAGATGTAATATACCATCTGCTTCAATATTCTTGTGATTTTCTTTAACAAACGTTTCAAGTCTTAATCCAATTAATAATTCAACCAACTAATCAATATACGTTTCAAGTTACTTATTATGACAGTATTTCGAATTCTAGTAAAGTATCATAAACTACTACTTATCGAAACATTCAAACCAAAACAAAGATCAAGAAAAATTACATTCTTTTAAGGCGAATTCATTTGACAAAGGGTTATAAAAAACCAAAAATAAAAAACGATAAGGACACTAAAAAACATTGGCGCAGGAAACAGAAATCACTTCTGTGGTCACGAATGGGCAATTCATGATTATTAAAACAAAGTTATGCATGGAGCACGTCTCTGACATGATCCATGACGTGGATGGTGGGCGCAGAGGAAAAGAAAAAGTTGGTATACTGAATTAGGAGAATGAAGGAAATGCCGTGGATATGAGGAATTGTAGGAAAACAAAGGGCACTATGGATGCCTAGAGAGAAGGAAAGGTAGAATGGTAGGATATCTTGTGAGATATTAAGCAGTAAGTAGAGATTTAATGGAGGTAGAAACAGGGGTGAAGAGAAGTAGATGGAAGGTCAGGAAAAGCTGTCCAACTAGTCTTAGGGTGGACGACTCTGAAATAACATGTTAATTTGGAGATAAAACAAAATTGGGCATAAATAGTGGAAAAGAAAACATTAGAAGGCTTTTAAACTATGATGTTGAAGGAAATTGATGACAATATCGTGGATATGAGAAAGTATTAGGTAGGAGAGCAAAGGACTACGAAAATCAGTAGAGAGGAGGAGAGCTAAGGACAAATTGGTGACAGATACAGAGGTAGAAAGATGCAAAGAGTGACATATTGTCCACAAATAATGTTGGATATCCTGATTTCTAGATAACGTCAACAATACTTCAGGAGAAGAAGAAGTGGAGGTTCTTGTCCAGACAGTCTTCGAAGTGAAAACTTTATGATATCGACAACATGTACCAAGGCAGAGAAACAAGGGGACTCGAAAGGGATTACTTAATATATCCCTGGACCATGAATCTGAACAGGAAAAATATGTAGACGGTGGGTGCGGCGCAAAGGAGTGTTTGCAATGTGGTGTTACAGGCTGATGAATGTAAAAGAAATTAAAAGTAAGGAGGTAAAAGAAAAAGTAGAGAAATAAAAATCCCAAAGGGCACTCTACAGAAAAGAAGAGAAACAATGGTAGGAGACGTTCTAAGACATAAAGCAGACACCTGGGACAGATGCAGTGGTTAAGAGAAACTAGTGAAGAACAAAAATAGTCTTGCGGTTTTGTCTTGTCTTGTCTTGTCTTGGTCTTAGACCTACTATTTTTGCAAGACCAAGACTAATTGAACAAAAACAATACCAAACGCAAAAGTCTCGCAAGTCTCGTAAAAATCGATTTTGATATTTAGTTTTCTAATAAGAATAAACGACACGAAACATAAAAAACTACCTACCCCCTATATACGAAAAAAATGTTTGAATAATGGTATGTATTATACTAATTATTCAAGAAGATATACAAGAACTAGACCAATATCAAGACTACTGCCGAAAAGCAAGACCAAGAGTACATTGGTCTTGTCTTGGTCTTGCGTTTGCTCATCACCAAGAGAAGCAGAAGAAGACCCGCTAGTAAATAAAACATTCTAAAAAAATTTTTGGTGGTCCTTCCAATCTTCAAAAGAAAGATAGAATGGTAGGATGGGACTCTGTATAAGCCACATAGAGCTATTTACAGATATATTAGAGGCAGAGACAGAGGTTATAAGGGTCAGAATTGGACGTAATCAGGATTACTATAGCGTAAGTACATGGTACTTATTATTTTTTTAAGAATACGAAGATTTAGTGCAGAATAGGAAGAAGAAAGAAGTGCTCTGACGACTGACGATGGTATGATGATAATTTTGAAAATAAAAAGTTAAAAAGTATTTCACTCACCGTAAATGTTTTTTCTCCAACTGTTCCTATTTGGCTAGAAGAATTGTTCGCCTGTTCTGGAGAACTCCACCTTCTTCTGATATCGCTAACGCTCGCACTAGAGTTCCTTTTGTTGTCACATTTACTTAAGTTTATTATATCAACACTAGTTGTTATTAAACTATTACCGTGAACGTTCGTGCACAAATTCACTTCAGATTTTGAGTTCACTTCTTGTTCACATAAACTTCCAGGTGACCAAATGCTATGCGACCTCGTTCGTCCTTTTAAGGATAGATTCAAAGGCATGTCATCAACTGTAAAAATATTATCGAGGTTTTCTACAATTGGACCGTAAAAACGAAAATAATTTTAACAAATAGATTTAAAAAAAATTGGAGTTGAATTTTAATGATTAATTAACTAATATTGAGAAGACTAAAGAAGTCAAAATGTATACTTAACTGCATATAGGAAATAAACATTTTGATAATAATTAAGCGTTATCATTGGTGTTAAAGTCTTTTTTAATTAATTGTAAATAATTAAAAATATTATTGTTATATTTACCATTTTTGTCTTTCCTGGTTTTGCAATGTGGATCTATTCGAGTAACATGAGAGGAATTGTATGATTTAACAGGTTTATCAGGGGCTGCATAAGGAAAAATAAGGTTTGGTAAGTGGGACCATACGTAGGGGGTATAAACAGTGGGGGTAAGTTGACTAAAGGTATTTGGCCCATACATCACGGCACTTATTTCTAAAAACAAAAAATTAGAAGCAATTAGAAGATATTAAATTGGTTTTTCAATAATTTATACTAATCAACTTAATTTTTTTTTTTACTTAAAAACTAAAACGTATTTTAAATTATTATCAGTATCAGATACTCAAGCTTTAATTAAAATCAATTTATTGGCTTGTAATGTCAGCTACAAAATTCTGGTAATTTTTTATTTATTTTAATTTCTTTGCAGACTAAATTATACGGGCACCCTCATCATTAAAAGATGCCTATCTAGCTACAGTATAAGCCCATGAATTTACACTTAGAATACAGATTCTTTATTGATTTGCTAAAAATAGAGTTAATTCATTTAGTATTAAATGTTGTTATTTTACAATCCTTTATAAAGTTCTCTTCAATCTCATTTGAACAAAAGGTTAAAAAAATAGGACAAAATTAATCATTCGGCAGGAGGAAACGACGACGACGATTTCAACTGTCTACCGGAAACAAGTTCAGATAAGACACGTACAGTATGCAAACAGAAACGTACTGCTTTCAAGTATTTAAGCTGTTTATAATTTGTTTATTAAAATTTTTGTTAAAAAAATAACCAAATACATTTTTTTAATAAATATTATCTGCTGAAGTGTGGAATTAGTTTTGGAAATAAAAAACACTTTTTATTGAAGAGCTCTCAAACAGAAAAATATTTAAAAAAATCGAATTGTAAAAAGTTGTTGTTCTCAAAAAATGTAGATAGTTTTAAAGCAAAAGATTTTCAAATCTTAACAAAAATTTTTTTTGTAGAGATTCTTCATGGTTTCTAAATGGCTTTAATTATGTTAAAATTATTTGGTGATTCTGGGAGATTTTTAGATCGTTTGATATTTCTAAAAGTTTTTGTAGAATTTTTTAAAAATATACATAATTTTGATAAGAATTAGGTCTATAACAAAATCGACTTATTTTAAACAGCTAAAATCATTCCAAAAGTACATGAATAATAAATTTTTCGATATAATTAGCCTAATTTTCTGACCGAGTCGGCATTTTGAACATGGCTCACCCCCCCAAACTCATGAGGCTCGGTTCGCCCCTGTAATTAGGACTAATAAACAGAATTATCCAAAAATTTCAAATATTCCCACACGGATGACATCTAACGTACAATAATCTAATCTCAGTAATTTAGTAAATATTAATTTTAATTGTCTTAATTATAAATTTCAATTTACGCTGATTGTTGACGTAATTTTATTTCATTTAATGTTAATTCTATTTTACTCCAGTATATGGCCTATTAAAAACTTATCGATGAATTTTCCCCTTTTTTTTAGTTATTAGTTAAAGGAGTGTAATTTTAGTTTTAGTTCCAGACCTACGTACCTACAGGTAGTTCTCTACCTCTGTATAATTACAATATTGTACTTTGTCCTGGTTTAATAAATAAATAAATAAATAAATAAGTATCCTTTCTAACCTCTCGCTGTTTGAAGACCTTTGGTATGAATATTCTTTGGATAAACTAAAGAAAACGCACTACATCGCGACCCCGTGGAAAATGGACTTATACTCCCCGAGGACACGCCTGGCATAGGACTAGTTGGTGGTGAGCTGGGTGGAGATCGCGAGGGTGAAGTAGAAGGTCTCATATACTGAGATAAATACTCCAGCCGAGGCATCTGCAGAATCAAAAATTGCAGGAATTTGTAACAATATGTTATAGTTCAAAAATAATAAATATTAATTAAAGACAGAAGTAGCGCCTGAATTGCGGTTGCACACGAATTCGTTTCGCGGTCAAACTTCTCTTATAACTATACCTTACAGTTCATAAATCTAAAAATTAGATAATTAATTAAATTAATTAATAACATACATAGGTATCTAACCCACACTGTGTTATAAACGCGTGTTATTTGTAGGTATTAAAATTAAAAATATAGTAAAATTTTTTACGCATATTTTTAACATTTATATGTGTTACCTTCGCATACTACACTGAATGATAATACTAGGAAGTAATCAGTGTCTAATGCTTCAAATATCCTTGTACGAAAATATTTTTATTTGTTATCGTATGCAGGAATTTTTAACTGATAGTTTATTTCGATAATTTAGTTGTTTATAAAAACATTAATAATAATAGCAACTGTTCAATAAAAAATAATAAATTACTCATCAAATTCATAAAGCAATTGGCCTCAATTTTTGCTTTTCTAAGATTTTCATATTTTTTTTTTTAGTTCACTAAATTAAAACGAACAGAAGCTGCAATATTAAAATTCTTGAGTACATTTTCATTTAACATATATTTTGATTTTATTGTTTGTTTGTGTGAAAAGCTATTATTAAAGGCCGTAACGTTGAACTCAATCAACAATATTTTAAAGTTATTACACATTTTACTATTTATTTAATGAAGTGAATTTCTAAAGTACTTCTACTACTGCAATAACCAATGCCATTAAATCAACCCCTCTATTTTATATTACAATTAGCATTATAATCAATTCTTAGCCATGAATTGGTTATAAACATTCAAGTATGAGAACAAGGCCGAAGAAACTCAATTTTTAAATATTTATTATGCACTGAAATTAAAACATACCGAGACGGACTCGCCCACCGAGGGTTCCATACAAATTTGTAAATACATAGATATTATAAATAGTTCAGGAAACGAAGCTTTTTTCGAGCTTTTTCAGAAATTCAGTTTCCAAAACCTATACGTCATAAAAATAATTAAAAACCTGTTCAAACTTGTGCCAATAAAGACCTTTCATGCGATACCCCACACGACACGGTTAACTCACTTCAAAATTTGGACCCACGTCCCTTGCATACAAGCCCTGTTTTTTTATGATTTAATAACAAATATATAGTTTTCAGATTTTTTCCTGTACTTGTAGTATAAGACGATGTTATTTGCCAAATTTCATAGTTCTAGGTCAACGAAAACTACCCTATACATTTTAATTCCCTTAAAAGTGCCAAAATATACGTTTTTTGCGGCATAAACGGCCGTATATTTTTTTTACGTTAACTTAAAGGTTTGGTTTTGTCACAGCTTCAAGGGACTATAGACCTGAGTATATGGTTTTAATTTCAACCTGATATCTTTACGACCGAAGTGGCCCTTTGAGGGTTCCGTTTTTTCCTTTTGAAGTACAGAACCCTAAAAAGAAAAAAAAACATTTCTCGTGTTTTTATATTGAAAAAATAGAAGATAGCACATAATAAATTGATAAATGTCAACATCATCAAGTTGAGTGGTTCTCGATCATTTAGTTAAAACGTTACACGATGTAAATACTTGAAAATTGTTAACACATTATACACTTCTACTGACGATGAGTTTTTATTGTTCAGTAGCAGTGTAGTAAGTGAAAACTAATTTTAACGTTTTACGAAGATGTTAATTAAAAAACATTAATTAACAAAACACCTGCTGCACAATATACACACATGCCTTTGTACACCTACCTTATTTTATCTCAACGATTTAATGTTCCAGTTATTTTATATTACACGTTTATTATACCTGTTTCATTACCTTTAAAACTTTTAATCTATGATAATTAGGGTTCATTTTGTTACGACCTTATGACCAAGTTTACGCTCGGTTATTATGTAAACTGCTTCACTGCTACTAAACAGTGATAGCGACTTGTAAAAAAAAGCTGCATATTCACCACCCTGACCTTTAGAAGTGTTCACTGGAATCGCAATGACTTTCCATAATAATTACTGTAATTATTCTATGATTGTTGTCACATCAAGTTTTTACGCCAACAGATTTGTTGTTCAATAGTTGGCAATTTAGCGATGCGTTTTGTTGGTACTTTTTTTTTTCTAATTGCTCGGAGAGACGTAATCAACGCGATATTGTAATGCAATTAAATCCTTTTTAAAAATAATTTTCCAAAGTTATACAATGCTTAATATGCGTACCTACACACGAAACGATTTTTTTTTAATATTCACACAATATTCTATGATATTGCAAATAGGCACGTGGATTATTTTACCATTAACTATAATTCCACAAGTTGTCCAAAAATAAAAAAATAAATAAAGAAATTAATTCGTTAATTCTTGATTAAATGTTATCAAATTATACAATTAAAAAAAAACACACGTACAATTTTTTTTTTAATTTTTGCTCAACTTAATATATTTCGCCCTCACCAGAAAAAAAATTCTGGTTTTAATTACAGAACTATTTTCAAATTTCATTTAATAGAAGGGAATCCCCAAAAATGTTAAAATTTTGAAATTATTTATGTCTTATCAACAATTTTCATTACCAACATTTACTAAACTTGTAACTGTTTTACTTAAGAGAAATTTATTGTTCATATTTCATATTATTATTTATTATCAATATGATATTATTTTAATTTTTTCAATTATTTTACTTAGCCTTAAATATCAGTTTTCTAGTCTTTAATTCATCACTTTATCAATAAACGAAGCTTAAATTAACAGCTGTTGTTGGCTGCAATTTTTTTGTTAAAATATTTGGTCCTTTTTCAAATTTAAGGATAAATTGGAATGAAGGGACTTAATTTAAGATTAAAAAGTTTAACAGATTAGTTTGCTCCTGATCTATGATCTTGATGATGACACCTTACTATTTTTTTGAATTATCTAAATCTAAATCAAGTTTTTTTATAAAAATTTGATGTTTATTTTTCACAGAGCAAAAAGGGCAAAATAGAACCGAAGGATTCTCTACTAAAACTATATAAACTAAAAAAGGCATCTGTGGATTACTTTCCATTGATCTTCCACGAAATAAGATAATATAGTCGAGATTTTAGAAATACTTATTTTTGTATTTATTTAAAAAAATATGAAAATGCTTTTATTGTTTCTAATCCTGTTTGATGAAAACATGAACAATCTTGCAAACATTTGAAAACTTCAGAATTAATTTGGGAAAGTTTGAAATTACGAATCAAAATTAATTATTCGCGTTACATAGGTACTCGAAGAAATTCTGAAACTTCGTTTTTTTTTTCTCCCCAGCAATTAAACATTTCCATTTTCAAATATTTAAAAAAAATTGTTTATTTTGCGATAATTAACTACTTGATAATTAATAAGATTAACATGCTATTTTGAAAATAACGAATTATTTTTGACTGTATTTATTGTTGCAACATTGTATGCCTTTCAGTATTATCCTTTTATGAGATCGAGGAAACACAAAAAGCTATTAACACTTGCTACAAAAGCCAAATTTTAAAAATATGCAATTATAAATTTGATATTAGCCAAGAAAAAGTTTGTTGTAATAGTTGTAATAATATCTACGTTTTGAAACAAATTAAGTCTCTGAACATTTACTTTCAATATTTATCAATTTACCATTTTATCGTAAATTTTTAAAATAAATCAAATAATGTAAGTAAATAAATCAGAGACGGAATCTGTATTTAAAATACAAAAACTGATAGAAATGCCAAGATTAATCAAATTTGGTTTGATTTTCCAATTCGTGACTCAATAAATTTTCACAGAATCTCTTATAGGTATGAAAAACTAAAAAATTTTAATTTTCCAAGTGAAGTTTCCTGAGAAAATCGTCTCATTCTTTGGAAAACACCACACTCAAAACTAGATAACTAGAAGATGGAATGGATTCGCCCACTTTTTTTTCATTTTTACATTAATTATCTCCAAAAAAAATGCAAATTTTCTTATTAAATTCTTACCTTTAAATATTAGCTTCAAAAGAACTGTCAAGAAGAGATTGAAGATTTCTTCGCTGACTTCATGACAGGTACTCCAGTTGAGTATTCCAAACAGCACCTCCTGGTGATACCTTATCTCGTGCTTTTTTCACATTGTCCAAAAAAATAACTAACACATTACAATAATTACATTAAAAAATCAAAAAGGCAACAGGATTTGTTCGTAAACTCCCAAAGGACACACTGTAAGTTGTCGTAGCTCAAAGAGCTTTTGCACCTGACTGATGGGAAGCGGTACTAAAGTCGAAGGTTCGTGGTAGTTGTTGAGTCCCTTCTTCGGCAAGAAACTCGCTGGCCCCAGGTAGAACAGGTAAATGGTAAATGTTTGTATGTGTTGCTTGAACTTGCCCACATTTCACCTGTACAAGTTGGCGATTGGTTTAGGAAAATTAACAGGCGTGTCCTTGTGACGGAAAACGTTTCATTGGAGATTTTTGCTTAATGAAAAGCGTATTACGGATCTGGTTTAATCCTAATTTGATTATATTGACTCTTAGTCTAACAGGAATGTCGATTTTATTATGTTTGAGGTAAGGTTTCCCGCTGTAGGACTTCGCAAAAGGTATAAATCGAAAAGAAATACCTGCACCTAATAGGTGACTGATAAGGTTTCCCTGATATAAATAAAATAAGCATACGTATGCAGGACATCAACTAGAAAGAATCAAATAATCCACCAAATAAAAAATTTTATCATTAAAGTACTTTAATTAATCACTATCAGAAAAAAATCAAAGAAAAATGCTCTACAAGAAGCAGAATAACGATTAAGTTCCATCTTAAGATAGGACTCATAAGATAGTCCTTCAATAGAACTTCGACCTATATTACTTATCAAGGATTTAAATTTAAGATTCATACTTATAGGTACAAAGTGAGCCACTTCCTGTTTTGATTTCCGTCCAGAATAGGAAACTAGCTAAAGGACTATTTCTTACAGAAGCGATTATGAGGAACTGTTATTGTCAGAAATATTTAATGAAAAAAGAAAAAAATTAAAAAAAGCTAAACGAAATTGAGAATAAAGATTAACTTTCATCTCATGAAATTCCGTAGACAATCCAATATTAACAAGGATTTAAAATTCAAGATCACGATTTAAAATGAGTTATCTCTTCCTGAGTTCCTGGTATGATGATAATGGATTCTAAATGAGTAATCGTTCCAGAAACGACAATATAACGTTATCAGAAATATTCAAACAAAAAAAATTATGAAAAAAAGATCCACGAAAATCAGGGTGAAGATTAGGATTCAAGCCTAGTTCACTCCCTGGTCTGATGACCTTTGGCTTCCAAAGACTACCTATACATTCCAGAGGCGATGACCAGCAACAGAAATCCAAAAAAGCTAGACGAGAGGCAGTATAAAAATGTAACTTCACCACACAATAAGGATTGGACACCTAAGATAACCCTTCAATGATTCCAAATTCAGGATTCTTATTCAGAGTGTGCTCACTTCCTGATATCATATCCATGATGCAGCATTTGATGATCAGACGATGATAAGCAACTGCTTACTGTTATTATCAGTAATGTTTAAGGAAAAGAATCAAAAAAGCTACACGAGAGGCAAAATCGAGATTTAACTTCATCACGAGATAAGGATTGGACACGTAAGATAATCCTTCAAGGATTCAAATTCATGATTCTTCCTCAGAGTGAGTTCACTTCCTGGTCCATGGTCTAGGAATGGATATCAAAGGACTGATCGTTCCACCGTCTACTTTTGTTATCAGAAATATTTAAAGAATAAATAAAAAAAAAGATTTATCTTTATCACAAGATGTGAATTGGACACATGAGGTAATATCCTTCAAGGAATTTAAATTCAAGATTCTTACTCGGAATCCTTTCACTTCCTGATATAATGCCCATTGTCTAGGAATGGATTCCAAAGGACTTTTTGTTTCTACAGTCGATTATAAACAACTACATATTTATTATCAGAAATATTTGAGGGAAAAAATCCAAAAAAGCTACACGAGAGGCAGTATAAAGATTTAACTTCATCATAAGGTAAAAATTGGAGACTGGCTAAAGTAATCCTTCAATAGAACTTTGTTCAATATCATCAAGGATTTAAATTCAAAAAAGTGAGTTCTCTTCCTGATTTGTGAGTGATATGCAGGATTGTACCTGACTTGAATCACGTCCTTAGGGAACGTTACAAGGTTGTAAGTTAGTAATTAATTAATTATAATAATAATAAATATAATAATTGATTTTCAAACATATTCTTTTACACAATTTTCAACGTTTCGCTTTCATTGATCCATCATCAATTTCAATAATAATATATGGAAAAATTACAAAACCTTGCCTGTTTTCTTTTGAACAAAATTTTTATTATAAAAGAATTTTAATGATTTACTTATTATCAGAAAAATTTACAGCTGTTTTCTTGAAAAACGAACATGAAACACTATTTCGATTCTTTTAAAATTAAATTAAATTAATTAAATAATTACGTATATAATGGTAAAAACCGGAAGAGATTTTATCAAAAGGAGAAGAACAGTAGGCATAATCAGTAAAGTAGTAATAAAATGAAACAAATTCTGAAAGAAGGAAGACTAATAGTTAAAGGCACATTAAAGGCAGAAACAGGAGTAAAAAGGGGCAGAGGAAGGCCTCGTTTATATCATTGTTCACACTAAAAGTCATTAATATGCATGACATGACATGACAATGCAAAGATTAGTGTAGGATGATGATTTCAAAAGAAGGTAAAATTTCAAATCTAATCAATTATAAATCTTGCTATTATTTGTAATGTTATTATTATTTATGTAGGTACTTACTGACAATTTTATCGTTTTAATTTATTAGAATAGATTAAATTGCCACGTCAATATTTAATGAAATAAATTCGATGACAAATAGAAAAAAAAAAATTGAGATTGTCAATCCGATATAATAGACATTAAATTCGTTCGGTGTTGACTAAAATCGTTTTCGTAATTGTATTAAAGCTTACGATGCCATAGGAAGGAATAATAAGGTAACGAACCAATCGGCTTCTGATTGTAATTTGATAACAGAAGACCGTTGAAGACCAAACAACACATGACTCTTCTAACTCACCCTCCGTGACCTGCCGCGTGCCATGCCATCATCCCCCATCGTCATATTATACATGCACATATATATAGGTGTACACACCACCACACACACACACACATACAAAGTTACGTACATACATAATACTTGCACCTAATAGCACTTAGGTAGGTACATTCCCATCACTTTACCACAGTCTACCAACTACCCCCATATATTTAATGTCTTGTGTGAATTGTTTATGTTTTAATCAAGCTAAATGGAAATAAATTACGAAAAAGACTTAAAACGATTCGATAAATTCATTTAATGGTTTCTATGCCACTGCTTTCCAATAGACAACTGCGATATCAATCTTGAAAAGTTTAATTTGAACGAAAATAAAAATGAGACCAGAAGCTTTCGTAAAATTCTTAATTGTGTGTGTTAAATGTTTAACAAATTTTATTAAAAACCTGATGTTGTTGACGTCTACAACATGATCTTAATGGCCGTTGTACAAATGCTACTTTAATTAAGAATCTCGGCCATAAAGGTAATTTTCGATCGAGCCATAAATTTTAAACGTGCCTGTTATTATGGTACCTTATCAAACTTGAATCTTACAAAGTATCTTTATAAAGTTAGCTCAGCAACCTGTGATGAAATATTAAACATAGAACACGTGCCAACTGTTGCTTATATTATAAAGATACTCGTATCCTCATCCTTAACTTATTAGGTTTAAAATAAGCAGCAAAATTATACTTAAACGATGAGTAATACATACTGTCAACTTTTTTGTCTTAATGTTAAAAAAATTAAGTTCAACATATAAAAAAAATCACCACAGAAAATATGGTGATCTCAATGACTCTTACAAGGGAGGTAAGTCAAAAGCGGATACAGATATCTTTAAAGTTAAGAATTTTGAGTAAACATACGACCATTATACATTTATTATATAAAGGGAAACGTTTTTCTGTTTGTCCTCACTTTTCTTCAAGGCTATCTCTTGCTATCCACTCATGGTCATGTTGTTAGAATGTCCTGGAATCCACAGAGTATTTAAAAATGCTAGACAATATTTAGAAACTTTCTAAAATGATCTGTAATTTTCAAAAATGGCCCAAATTGTTCCAAAATCTTTGAGAATAATTTGCAGAATTCAAAAATTATGTTTTAGAATGTTCTCGACTATTGGAGAATAATTAGGAATACCTATCTGAGAACGACGTAAAAATTTTCAGATTGTTCGTAAATCATCTACTGTCTTTCAAGAACATGAATATTCCTGTGTTTTAAAAAAACCATTGGAATGTTCTAGGATAATCTAGAAAGTTCAACGTTTTTCGAAATGTTCGAGAATGATCCAGAAGATTATATTTTCAACAATATTTCAAGATGGAGGTAAAAAAGTATGTGTTGATTCCATCATTAAGGAAATCAGAAAACAAGAACTTACTGGGTATTGTTCAACACTTTTTTTAATGTTTGATGTTATTACATTCTATCCTGACGATGACCAAAATTGACGGTCGAAACGTTCCTCATTGGTTATTGGTAAGACTTGCTTTTATTGATCTTACAATATTTTATTCCCACCAACAAAATTAACTTCATGTAACTGAAAATTCTGATATACATATTTGGTTATTAAGCCATTTTTGTCGTTCAATCAAAAAACATTTAACTAAACATTATAAATTAACAATTCAACATTCTGAAAACACAACCATAATAATAAACGATTCTATAAGTACAAACCGATCATTCAATAGGTAATTCCAAGTTATTACCACATCCCAAATAAACTAAGAATATTGGAAATTAGCCGAGTAGGTAAACAACAACAATAAAACTTTTATTGAATGACCAGGTAGACTTGGGGGCTTCCCCACTATGAAAAGCAGTTAAAGGCATAACGTAATAATAACCAATAGTCGTACAACTGTTATTTATAATTGAATTTTTGTTTACCTTTGGTCAGTTATAATACAATTCTTTAATAATGGCTATACATATAATTCAGAATTTTTTCAAACAATACAGAATAGTGCAGCAATCATTCAAAATTATTTTTGCATTTTTCTATTTACTTTCATCCCTTATTTGGAATTCCGACATTTCTTTATGACTAAAGGTCTTTTTTATTGTAAACTTTGCATCACATAACCAGCATGATTTCAGATATTTTGCAATTTTCAGTAGCATTGCATTTATTTGAAAAAAAGAGCAAATTTTATACCTATGTAATTATAATTCCTCTCGTTTTTTTAACAGGATTTGGTTCATTCCTCACTTTCATGTAAAAAAAAAATAAACTTCGAAGAATACAGAATTTTAAAAAGCATATGTAATCCATAATAATTGAGTCAAAAATCCACACATTGTATTTTATTGCTAAAAAATTTCGCTTAGCCATTATTTGTTTTTCAATCTTTCATTTTGTTTAATGGAAAGTAAAAAAAAAATAGTAATTGTACTTTAAAAACAATATTAAAACAAATCAGAGCCTCAAGTACGAGGCTTCTTCAGGGTACGTTTTATTCGATATATACTTCGTATGGATTCTGTTTAACTCCGAAACTTATTCTGAAGAATCCTCGTATTTGAGGCGAAACGTTGGTGCAGTTTCATACTGAAATTCAAATATAAATATAAATATATAAGCTCTAATTTGCCTTATTATTGATCGAAATAATAAAAAATAAATGACTTTTAATGATTAATTAACAAGATTAGATTCATTAATTGAAAATTATAATAATAATAATATTTGAATATTGCAATATGAAACTACGCCTACGTTTATTTTTTTTTTCAAATAAGAACCTTCTTCAGGGTAAGTTTCATTTAATTCACAATTCATATACGTATATACTGTATAACTTCGAAGCTTACCCAGAATAAGCGAAACGTCAGTCTAGTAGCATACTGAAATTCATATAAATTGTAACTTCAAAGTTCTGATTTGTCAATATTAAGGACTATGTACTTTGAAAACTTCTTTAAAATATATGTTTGGGAAAAATCCATGGAATGTAGGTACCTATGATAGGTAAAAAAAGGAATGAGTTATTCTTTAAACAGCCCCATTTCCCATTGTCTTCCGCCCCCAATTAAAAGTGGCACATTTAACTGCACCACTTGTGCCTTTTTATCGAAAGCGTAAATTAAAAAGTGAAATCTGTTTCGGCTCGACGACCAACAACTCGACATGATGGAAGGAGAAAGAGGTCGGATGAATTAGCACTCTTAGCCGATCATTGTCTGATACAACGCAAGAATGATCGGGAACGGTATCCTAGCCGAGTCATCTGGTAAGCGGCACGTGCCCCCGCTTTATAATATCACACACGTACGTATATTTTTACAAGTCGTTCCGTTAGTTTCTGCCCTCTCACGTAGGTACCTACACACTCTTCGAAAATACCACTATGATTTTTCAGCCGTATCCGACCTCTCTTGATCAGACTTACTTTCGTTCTGTCTACGACCTACCTGCCTACCGATCGTCACATGTGGGGGTTGAAAAAGTTTATGTGTTAAAAAGACGAAATAACCAACTGAAAATAACAAAATGTTTGATACACTGACCTCAAAACAGTATCTATTTAAGTATGAAATTGTGACTTATTTCAATTTTTTGTGTTTTACAAGTTCTATGATCACATTCTGGGAACATCACACATTTCGAGCATTGTAAATTTTCACAAACTTACTGACCTACTAGTCAATCACAAACACAATTGAAATATGTTTTATAATCAACAAAAGCTAATATTGGCAACGACCAAGAATAATAATATATAAAAATCACTTTAGCTATGCAACGTTTCGACCGTAAATTTTAGCCTACATCAGGCTAACAACTAACAGCTTCAATAACTTAATAATTATGTGACATAAAAGTATTAGTCAATGATATCTTTATGTCATAATTATTAAGATAGTGATGTTATTAGTTGTTCGCCTGATGATGAGAGAAATAGACGGTCAGAACGTTGCATAGTTGAAGTGATTTTCATTAATTATTGTCGGTTTTGAACAAGATTAGCTTTTATTAACTTCCAAGTCTGTAGGGAAGTTATTGTAATGGATCCCATAATAAAAAACACGGTTTTTAAAACATTTTGAAATTTGAAAGTGAGAATAGCATCACAACATAATTTGGAGTAGAAGTTCGAAGCGTGTTAACGGCAATACGATCCGAAAAGGATTACATAACATTCGATCGAATCTTTTTTTTTTAACAAAAAGACTAGAATTTTTTAAAAAAGATTTATCTGATCAAATTGGTTCTATACTTAAACAAATATCAGATATTTTTATCCATTACTAGCAAAAAACTTTTATGGTTTTTTGTATCATTAAAGAAAAGGCAAAAAAAAAACGATAAATATAGTTGATATTATAAATGTGTTGAAATTTTTGATTTTCATGAAAATTACTCTTTATTATGGAGCTCAAGGGTCGCTTGTCGATTATAAAATTGAAATTTGAACAGTCGAAAATTTATCCTTATTGATATCTACTCGTCCTCTATTTTTGTATTTGGTTAAGTAGAAAAATTAAAAGATAATATTCCTTCCTACATTGAAAATTTGATTTCAGACGTAATTTAATTTACCTACCTATTTAGAAAATTTCGTTTTTTTTTAGCACAATTCTATTCATAAGCCAAATAACATTATTTTTGTTTTTATTTATTTTTTACGATACAACATTATATGTAGAACGTGCTTGATATGAACTGTTTGGTCCAGACGTTTCGTCGACAAATTTTGCTGAAATCTTCAGTGAAAGCTATATTACACATATCTAATATCTTCGCTCTCGTTGTTGACACTTTTTTCAGTGATGATTGCAGCCGTAGTAGACGACGAAACGTCTAAATCAAACACATACTTTATATTGACCATGTTCTACATGCCCAAACTTTAGTTCTACAATGGATTCCGGCCGTGAAAGCCTATGTTCCTGTATTACTTCACCTACAATACAATTTTCTCAAAAAGAAAATGAAATTTTTACTTCCTTATAAATAGACATTCACAGTACCTAGGTACATATTTGTTTAATTTTTAATTTAAGTTTTAAAAATACCTACATAAAAAATAAAAAATAATAATTGAGTGTAAATAAATATGTTCCGTAGTTAATTTTTCATTGTTTAAATTTCAGTTATCTCGCAAATAATTCCATATTAAAATAGATAAACTATTGCAAATTTTTATCAGTTTATATGTTTGGGCAACATTTTAAAAATGTTTTATTCATCTTTACAACTATGACAGACCTTTGCTGACGTCAAACCTAACAGTTAACTAATCTAAATCACTACAGTAGTACATATTAGGAGCTATTAAGCCATGTAATATAATCAAAAGATTTGTCCTATTACATAAATACCTAAAATTAAAAGCCTGTTCAGATTATTGTTGTTATACTTAAATATTGTTTACACATGTACATATTCTATTTTGATAACACACATTGAGTTAGGTAAGTTACTGATTGCTAATCAACCAATCTACAATTTGCACATTGTTTTAATTTTGTTAGCAGTTTAAAAATTCGAATATGAAAACTCTATCTCTTCTAAACCAAGAAACACAAATTTAGTAAAAATAATTTTCAAATAATAAAAATCATTTTTTTTTGACACAAACAATTTCTAAATTCAATTTTAAGACCAATAGGCAGTAATGTTTCAATTGGAGGTAAACAAAAAGGAAACAAAACACGTGTTCTTTTTTGTAAATAAAATAAAAACCAAAAGCAACGTACAAGTCGTTTACATGTAACTTGTATAGATCAACGGTTGAAAGAGGAAATTACTTTGGAACAACTATGCGGGTTCTCATCTAAATTTATTCATTTAACCGATTTCTAGTGTGGTTTCCTATGTGGGAAGCACAACATTCAACACACCTGGCTAATATTTTTTTTTCTAAAAACTGCTCCCTGTAAGTACATTGTCGAACTGCTAATTATCTTTCAATAGAAATTGTGAAATAGTTAAAATAAACTGTTAACACAATATGATTAAAATGTAAGACAGATGAACTGAAGACCAAAGGGAAAACCAAATATGAAAGGATGGATAATATGAGCAAAGCCGCAATTAAACGAATAAGTGCAGGTACTTTGGAAAAACCATTAATTAAATTTTAACCCTCAGAAAATTCGACAGCAATTGGTAGGTGTATCTTTGAACATTATCTTTTGTAAAGTTTTCAAACAAGGATTGCGACATAATTAAAGGTTTTTCCTAAATACCTACTTGTACCCTCACTTGTATTAAAAGTGTAGATATATAAAAATTTATACATTATACTTATACCTAATAGAACTCATAGAAACATTTAGAAACCCTTGAATATTTAATTTAATAAGGAAGGATGATTTAGATCTTTGTCCTGTTCAAAATATCAGTTACAAGAGATTCTGTTTCATTACCATTTCACCAAGTACTTCTGATGATTCTTAAAACTTTTTCGTTCCCAAACCATTTTTTTTTTTTATTATCTTTAGTAGATACTTATTTGATTTGTAAAAGTAATAGACAACATTCGTAAAATGTTATGTTGGCCAAAGAAATCAAACGATCAAAGTGAGGAATCAATGAACATTTCAAAAAGACCCCAAATCTGTACAAGTTTTTATTGACTAATTAATACTGATTGATTTATTAACGAAATTCCGTGCATTAGCAATAAAAGCATTATTCCTGGTACCTATTGGGTGAAGCTAACGTAGTTTAACGACTGACTAATTATAGACGGCAGTGAACGGTATAGAAAAATAAAAAAAGAAGACAGAGGTGAATAGGGAAAGCACCTACCCCCTACGTCCTACACACGACTGTCGCGCTAACTACCTCAAACCTGCGTGAATCTTCTTCAACCGTGACCCTGCTCATCTGTAACACGTGGCCCTTTTACTATACAATCCCCAATCCCCTCAAAAAATAAGCAACGTCGACAGTCCAAACCGACCAGGTGAGGTCATTGATTTGCACATATGGTGTTATTAATTTGAAAAGTGAAAAAGGAAATATCACACAATATACAAACATATACGAATATAAATCCACTAATCTATTAACTGATGAGTTCTGTAATTCTTAGTTAAAACGATAACTGCTGATAGAGAAATTTACTTATTAATTTAGTGGTAGAAAAGATATGCTGTCAAAAGAAGGACATACATTTTTAATTGACTGTAAAATGATTCATTTTAAAACGAATAAGTAAATTGGTGCATCAAATAAAAGCAAAGCAAAAAATCTATTTTATAAAAAATTCAGAAAGTAGCATGAAATCATCAAAATGGTGTTGTTCCATCCGAGGAGTGAAGATTGTTAATAACAACAATCTACATCTGAGGATTCGCCGAATGAAGAACACTGTTAATAACAATTTTCATCCGAGTTTCACCCAATAGAGATTTTTAATATATAATAACAATCTCCATGGGTCCAAACTTCGGATGGAGTATAATGTCAGTAACAATCTTCATTCGGTAACTTCTCTGATGAAGATTAATATCAATAAAAATCTCCATTCGGATTCGGATCCTCGGATGTAGACAGTTTCCAGTCAAAATTCCATTGGGTCAGTTCTAAGAATAATATACTCCATCAAAATATTCACCCAAGGGACATTTTAGCAACAGTCTTCATCCTAAAATTCACCGATTGGAAACAGTTTTAGATGGAATTGTTATTGATAAAAGTCATCATCTTAGGATTCACCGCAGAAAGATTGTTATCAATCACAACCTCTGTCCGAGTATTCAACCAATGGAAATTATTATTGTTGGAAACTGTCTACGTCCGAGGATCCACCGAATTGTTAATAATCTTCATCCGAAGAGTTACCTAATGACATTGTTGCTGATATTAATTTCCATTCCAGGATTCACCCAACGTAGATTGTTACTAATACCAATCCCTATCCACAGATTCATCCAATATAAATTGCTACTATATTGTTACCCATTACAATCTCTATCTAATATAAGGATTCACCGTTTGAAGTTGACATTGATTCATTATTATTAGCAATTTGTGTACCCATTGAAGACTATCAATGATAACAGTCCTGATCCAAGAATGCACCAAATGGAGACTGTTATTGATAACTATCTTCATCCGATGATTCGTCCAAAGAAGATCGTTATTCCTAGCTACTTCCATAACGCGGATTTGTTAATGATCATAATCTTCATGCAATGCTTCACCCAGTGGAGGTTGTTACTAATACTAATCCTTATCCAACGATTCATCCAATGGAAACTGTTACTATATTGTTACCCATTACAATCTCTGACTAGAAATTTACAGAATGGAGATTTTATTAACAGAAATTTCCTTTCGAGGAGTCACCCAATATATACAAAATGTTTTAGATAACAATCCTCATCCGAGGATTCATCGATTGGAGATTGTTACTAATATTAATTTCCACCGAAGGAAGATTTCGATTGATAGTAATGTCCGTCCGAGGATTCATCCAAAGAAGTTTGTTATTCCTAGCAATCTCCATTCGAGAATTCACCCAATACATACAGAATTATTTTGACAACAATCCATATACGAGGATTCACTGATTGGAAATTGTTAGTAATATTAATTCCTATTAATGGCAATTTCAGTCAGAGGATTCTCCAAATGGAAATTCTTACTGATATTAATCCGATTATACACCAAATGATGGATATTCTAATTGATAGTAATCTCCAACTGCGGATTCACCAATTAAAGACTGTTATCTATAACAATCTCTGTCCAAGGATACAGCGAATGGAGTTTGTTATTGGGTGATTATAAATAGCTATTTCCATCCAAGTATTCGCCCATTGGAAATTGTTACTGATCATAATCTTCATTCAATGATTCACCGAATGGATATTATTGATGATAACAATCTTCATCCCAGGATTCATCCGAAGAAGATTGTTATCCATAGCACACCTCATTCGAGGATTCATCCAATAAATACAGAATGATTTTGATAACAATTCTTATACGAGGATTCACCGATTAGAAATTGTTGCTAATATTAATTTCTATTGATAGCAATCTCAGTCAAAGGATTCACCAAATGGAGATTCTTACTGATAGTAATCTTCATCTAATGATTCACCGAATGGAGATTATTGATGATAACAATCATCATTCCAGGATTCATCCAAAGAAGATTGTTATCCATAGCAATCCCCATTCGAGTATTCATCCTATACATACAGAATGATTTTGATAACAATTCTTATACGAGGATTCACCGATTAGAAATTGTTGCTAATATTAATTTCTATTGATAGCAATCTCAGTCAAAGGATTCACCAAATGGAGATTCTTACTGATAGTAATCTTCATCTAATGATTCACCGAATGGAGATTATTGATGATAACAATCTTCATCCCAGGATTCATCCGAAGAAGATTGTTATCCATAGCACACCTCATTCGAGGATTCATCCAATAAATACAGAATGATTTTGATAACAATTCTTATACTAGGATTCACCGATTAGAAATTGTTGCTAATATTAATTTCTATTGATGGTAATTTCAGCCAAATGATTCACCAAATGGAAATTCTTACTGATAGTAATCTCCATCTGAGGATTCACCAAATGGAGGTTATTATTGATAACAGTCTTCATTCAAGGATTCCTTCAATCGAGACAGTTTCTGATAGCACACTTCATTACAAGATTTACCAATTCACCGAATGAAAATTTTTATTGGATCATTATTGATAACAATCTCCATTCGATGATTTATATGCTCGTCCTTACTGTTCAACTGGAAGCTAACAATTTCCGCTTTTTTATTTGAATTTCAAATAAATTTAGTTCTTTTACTATCTTTTGGGCAATTTTCTGTAACATTTGATGGAAATATAATATAACGCGAAGGAAGGAATTAATTATTATTTTTAAATAATATATTTATACGAATTTATAAAACATTCTGAAACATATTTCCTTCTTTCTTAACCAATCGACTGATGATTTATGGTTTTCTCTTACACATACACGTATGAGGGTAGGTAAAGCATAAAACAAGACTAAATTGTGAGAATATTGAAAAATAATGTTCCAGCTTGAAGGCATACATTGTATGTAATACGAATGCAGACAAAATAAAGAAGCAAAAGAAGAATTTCTTTTTGGAAGAAAACGTAATTTATAATTTCATTTATTCATCAAGCAAGTCCGAAAGAAAATGATCAGGAACGAGGTGTCCATTGTGTTATTATCAATTTTTTCTGCCCTTATTTTTCTTAATCATTAATAATATAGCGGCATATGTATGTACGTACGTACTTATACATATAGGTAACGGATCTTTACGTTGTTGGATGTAAGTTGACCTATTTGAGGGACCGTATAATTAAATTCTGGTGAAAACAATTGCGGCAGGCGGGTAACAATGTTCTCCAAGTCTTTAGGATTCATTCTGCGTAAAATTGGCAACACGCGGCATCTGGTTGGCGTGTGCCACCGCGCCACAGAAGGGATGTCATGCACCTTGAACCGGCAAACACGAATTGCACCCGCTACCTTTTAGGTAGGTATTTTCAAAAAGGAAACCCTTAAAATATCACATCAATAATAGAGTAATTTATTCCAAAATTAAACGATGAAAAAACAAACTGAAAAGCGAAACATAAAATAAATTCTTTCAGGGTTAATAACTAAACCCCTAAACTAATTAAATTGAGTAATTTTCAGTTTTTAGTACAAGCAAAACAAAAATATTTAGTTTTAAATTTTCTTGACCAAGTTTTGGTCAATATAGGTAAAAAAAATTATCCACTTCCAATTTTTGACTCTTAAGGGTGGATTTTTTTTTCTAAATTAAGTGAGACAAACTTCGAGGTATTCTCTATACAAAATAACAAAAAAAGAATAATCGAAATCAGGTAACCCAGAAATAAGTTACACTTGGTATATACAATCCACACAAAACAGACACGTCTATAAAAATTTACCCCAATTCCACATTTTCAAATGATATTCCCATTGCAAAAAAAGAAATAAAATCACATCATTATACCAAGTCCTATTTGGGAACGAAATGAAAAGTAGTTATGGCTTACAGAATAAAATAAATATTTTAATAAAAAAAATTTTTTCAGGAGTAAATAATTGATTACTGTTGCATTTAAATTCCCTACAAATTAATACAAAAAAAAGGTAACTATCGATATGCACTGCCTATAAAAGATAAACCAACAATATGCAGTAATTTGCATCTAAAGATTCTCTGATAACGTTTTTCCTGTATATAGCACTGTTAGACTCGGCGAACGTGACTAAAAGAGCGCGATGTAGTAGAGGTAGAGAAAGAGAATGAGTTTCTACCAGATGCTCTAGATCTATTAATAGGTAAAAATTGGGTCGTTAAATAATTATTAACCATTAGGGGTGGTTGGCTTTTTTTTAAATTTAAATGAGAGAAACTTTGATGCATAAAAAAATAATTGTAATCAGATAACGCAGTGCAACGTAATGCGCGATAGAAGTAGTCAATAGGCAAAAATTCTGATCAATCATCCCCTAAATGGTTCTAAATTTAAATGAGATAAAAGAAAAAAAATAAAGGGAAATGACGCGTATCGACTTGAAATCCCTCTCCTACTTTTGTCAATTCATATTTAATGCAACATATAATTTCCTTGACCCCTCTTAAATGCCATTAATATTAAATTGGATTTTAAATATTGACATGAAAATGTTCCCAATGTTTCACCTAATTTTAAACAAAATCTATTTATACATTTTCCCTTAAAAATCTCAGAATAGTTTTAACTGTAACGACTGATAACAAGATTCCCAAAAATTGGTAAACAATTTGAAAATTATTCTGCACATTTGTGATAAAATGAGTTTCTTGGGGCTAAATATGCTTAACTTTAGAATGAACACAAAATAACGTGGTGGTTTTATATCGAATGTGTCGAAGTCCATGTTTTCATGCATCTGTTACGATATAGAGCACGTGTTGTCCCCGTCCTTATTCCACTCGAATGAACTTTAACGTTTTTTTAAAATTATTACAATTAAACGTCTTTTAAATTACCATAAGCAGGGAGAAGACATAAAAGCGGCAAAGAGGCACGAATAAATTAAAGGGGGACGGTTTGTTACTAAATTACTCTTGAATCGATAAGCAATATCCAAAGATAACGCAATGTTTTGGTTTCAAAGATTTAATATTTAAATAAATCTAGAAAATATAAAAAACAAAATTTATAGTGGCTCACCAACGATGTGAATAACATCTGATTTTGGTAACAAGGAAAACTTTCGTGGATAATTTGGATTTTAATGAACAAATGAATTTCGAATATGGGGGTCAGTTTTGGAAATATTTTTAAAATTATTTAAAAAAATAGGTGAAAATTTATCATTCGCACCCTCCTCATTATACAATACAAAACTCAACTAATTTTAAACCAAAAAAATTGTAAAAAAATTGTAGATAACTATAACAGTTGTTAGCTTTTTTTTATTTGCCTTTTTTTAAATTTTATTTTTATTCGTTAACCATTCTAGCATTCATTTTAATTTTTGCTATTACTACGTAGGTATAAATGATCCCTTATAATTAAGTGTCATCTGTTTTTTTTTCCCTTTACGATTTCCGTTTACGTACATGTTTTTTAAACGACAATTTCAAAGTTCCCTTCGTATAAAAATCAGCTTTTTATTTTTATCCTGATGAGGGTTAGCTGAATTTAAATAAATGCCTTTAACACAAGGGTTCAATTTCCGTGAGAACAGAACTTAGAAATCGTTCTCCTCCATTAGTTAGATAGGTAATAACTTCTAGGTATCCACTTTCCCTTTAAAGCATGTTATATAAAATGGATACATGGGTATGTACCTAATAAGTATGAGGTAGTAAGAAATTTTCTTTACACCTGCTGCAGACGATTCGTTTTCGTTGTTTCAACGTTTTAAAACAGACAGAACGAACCGGAAATAACGAAAGGGCGCCTAGTCTAAAATTTTTATACCCGCAATATCCGAGTGAACGTGATGTTTAACGAAATTCACAGAACAATAAAGGAATTATGATATTTAACACTTGTGAGGTCTTACCTGCAACTTTATCTAAGACAAAAAAAAAGAAAACAAAAATAGGGTTTAGTTGTTGTAATAAAAAATGTAATAGTGCAGTATTATCACAGCTAAATATTCATGGTTCGGTGACTAAAGTCTTCCCAATTTTCACTAATGTCATTAAAACATTAATTGACCTTTACTTTAAAAAAAAATTAATTAATCGTCCTTTGCTACGTCAAGCGAAGAACAAACATTAACATTTAAAAAAAAAATCAAAAGTTATTTACGAACTAAAATAAAGTCTAGATCAGACATGCTAATAGACCATTTCTAAAAAGGGTCAAAGAACATATTATGTATTTTTAAAGAAACGAATAATTAAATAATCTGAAATAAAAATGCGATTAAAAAACAAGCAATGAAAATAAAAATTAATTGATGTCTTCAAAATAGGAAAATCTTCAATTTTCTGCAAAGGTGACTAAAATAAAGATTATATTGGATAAACTGGTAGGCTATTTCAAAAAAGTGTCAAAGAACACACTGTATATCTTTAAAGAAAAGAACAATTAAACAATTTGAAATAAACATACGGTTCAAAAAAAGTTATCGATATGTAATGAAAATCAAAAATTAATTACTAATCTATATTCAATATACAGGGTGTCCACTAAAGATGCGGCCAAAATTTTAGGGGTTATTCCTTGGACTATTTTAAGAATATTTTGTCCTCGGATGATTTTTGAAAAACCGCTTTGTTTCGATGATACAGGGCGAAAACTATTTTCGACAATAACAACATTTTATTCTGAAAGATTACAAGTAATTGTTTTTAATATACAACAATTGTTGGAAATGATTACCGCCAGCTTGTATACAAGAATCCATTCTTCTCCTCATTGATTGCCGGACTCGTTCACCTCGACACCTAGATCGTTTCGTATTGTTACACCCAGCAATTATCCGATTTCTCAAATCGTCGACATTTTCCACTGGAGTAGTGTAAACTAATGACTTTAGGTGTCCCCATAAGAAATAATCCAAAGGGTTTAAGTCCGGGGAACGAGAAGGCCATAAGTGAGGTACACCTCGACCAATCCAGCTATCTCCGTATGTTATGACGACGAAAAAGTGACGAGCAACTATACTAAAATGCGCTGGTGCACCATCGTGCGTGCATAAACCACATTTTATTTCTTGTTACCAATGGTACATCTTCCAAAAACTCAGGGAGCGTGTGTTCCAAAAAGTTGCGATACACTTCGCCGGTACCTAAGTCTTGCTGGTAGAAATAGCGGTCCAATTAGCCAGTCACCCACAATTCCAACCCAAACGTTCAACGAGAACTGAAGTTGAAAACGATCCTCAAGTATCTCATGTCTCATGTGGGTTTTCTTCAGCCCACACATGGTTATTATGAAAATTCCGTATTGCATTTCTTGAGAAATTCGCTTCATCAGTAAAAAGAATGTGTGCAACGACCATTGAGAAAATTCAATTCATGTTGTTATTGTCGAAAATAGTTTTCGCCCTATATCATCGAAACAAAGCGGTTTTTTAAAAATCACCAAAAGGACAAAATATTCTTAAAATAGTCCAAGCAATAACCCCTTAAATTTTGGCCGTATCTTTAATGGACACCCTGTATATAATATCAGATTTAAATTTAAAATAAGATAGAACAATTTGCTCTTCTTTTCACAAAATTTTACTGTAAGCTTTTTTAACATATTCAGTTAATACGTCTGCCTCAGTTTGTAGGTACCCTTAAGCAATAAAATCGCCTCAGTTGGTTTATGGTCGTTCAAAAGGGCTTCCATTTTTGAAAACAGAGAAATCCTCAAAATCAGATAATTCAATTACGAAGCAGCCTGAGATGTTGTTAGGTTTCTGACAATCTTAGAATAAGGTTGGTTAAGTTAGGTTACTGGAGTGACCTTTCTAGGTCTACTTATGAATTAACATTGTACAATCTTGAACAAGAAAAATTCAAAAGTACCTATAGGTCGGTTTTCTTTTCTTCTAATAATTATACGTTTGTTTTTATTGTTAATAGAATTTTGTAAACCAATTACTTTTATTCATACAATAATAAAGTCTCAAAAGCTTTCGAAGCTCTTTCACTGTCTTCAACTTCATTTGTTTATTCTAACTAAAACGTGCCTTCTTGTTTTTCTCAAAATAAATTGTTCTGAACTAATGAAGTGTGAGGTCCAGTGCCTTTGAACTAATTAAAGACGGCATAATAAGCAAACCATATATACATACTTGCATTGGAAGTGCTAAGAAAGTGTAACTCTCTACTTAAACACCTATGCATATAGGTACGAGTGAATGCAGGTGCAAAGGGGAGCACCTGCTGCACAGGTGCCCCACCCGCACGTGGCGGTTACCACACACGACACCGACAAGTTCAGTAATAACGATGAGTAGATACCAAAGAGGTGAATCCTCTCCGATACAGCAATCGAAGTGTTCATCAATAAAAATGAAGAATAATCAACCAGTACTCCAATCCAAACTATAGGTACCTGAAGTACTTACGAAGCTAAGACCAAGCAACAAAATCAGTCTTGATTTCGTTCTAACGTTTTAGAAAAACCAAAACGATAAAGAAATGATTATAATTGCCGTTACAAGTTATAAAATATGTTACTGATACAATTTTGTAAGCTTAAAGTTTTAAAAACTGCTTGAGATCATGGTTTTTGGGGTCAAAGATCATTTAGTATACCAGATATAGATTTGCTGCTGACTTCGTTGGATGGATTTTGGATCCTAGAATAACTTTTATTCGAAAAAATTAAAAATGAGACGTTTAGATTCTTCATTATTTCAAGAAAACTGCTGAGATATCAACAGTGGATTAAGCGACTAACCAGGGATATCGATATAAAAAGATAAACTGGCACAAACCCCTGGATACAGGAATTTGAAATTTTGCATAGAAATTCCTTATACAACATGGACGATTACTAAGAAAGGATTTTTTAAAATTTAAAATGAGGAACATTAAAACAATTCTAGAATCTTAAATTTTTTCATTGAGATTCGTTTTATGAATAATAATCTACGTGGTGGCAATAGTCACTGAAAGCAACAGCATTAGGTCCGGAAGAGTTGCAAACACCCTTACATTTTATAAAATTTGGTCATGATATAATTTGTTACAGAAAAGGTTTAAAAACTGCTTAAGAACACGGTTTTTGGCGTCAAAGGTCATCTAATATACAAGATAGAGATTTGCCACTCCGTCGTCGAATGACTGTTGGATGCCAGAATGGCTCCTGTTCAAAAACAATTTATAAGACGTTCAGATTCTTCGTTATTTCAAGGAATCTACTGAAATATCAACAGTGGGCTAAGCTACTAACCCGGGAAGCATATAGATATAAAAAGATAAACTGGCACAAACCCCTGGATACAGGGACTTTAAATTTTGCATAGAAATTCCTTATACAACATGGACGATTACTAAGAAAGGATTTTTTAAAATTCCAACCCTAAAGGACTTACTTACACGGGGGATAAAATTAGGAACAGCAAAACAATTCTAGAATCTTAAGATTTTTCATTGAGATTCCTTTTATGAATAATAATCTACGTGGTGGCAATAGTCACTTAAAGCAGCGACATTGGGTCCTGAAGGGTTATAAACACCCTTACATTTTATAAAGTTTGATCATGAATTTATTTGTTACAGAAAAGGTTTAAAAACTCCTTGAGATCACAGTTTTTGGGGTCAAAGGTCATCTAATATGCAATATAGAGATTTGCTGCTGGCATTTTTGGATACCCCTTGAATCATACAATAACTTTTACTGGAACAAAATTATGAGTTGTTTAGATTTTACGTTATTTCTAGAAAACTATGGAGACATCAGTCGTAAGTCAAGCGACAAACCCAGACAGTCTATAGATATGAAAGGATAATACAACCCAAACCCCAAGACCTATAGAGACTTGAAATTTCCTATGCAACATAGGCAAGCACTAAGAATAAAGTTTTTGAAATTTTATCCCTAAAATAGAATAAAAATATGATAGCCCTTGGATCATTAAATGATTTTTATTCGAAAAAGAATTTTATAAAATGTTATGATTTTGAGTTCTTTCAAGAAAACGGTGCAGGATAAGCAATCCCAAAAAGTATTCCCCTCTTACATAAAAGCAAAAAAAAAAAGAAAACAAACCCTTGGATTCAGTTACATAAATTTTGCACAAAGATTCCTTATAACATACAGCTTATTATGTCTCCACCAAGAAGGGATGTTTTAAAATACAATTCAACCCATAAAGAACTAAAACGGGATTATAAATTTAATACAAACGCCCATTGTGAGATCCTTCTAGAACCCTATTTTTTTCCAGAGATTTCTTATATGCCCAGTGACAGCATTAACGCAGAAAACAGTTTTAAGAAGTCAAACATCAAGGGGTTGAAACGAATTTCCTAAATTTCGACTAGTAACAGCAAGTTCTGTATCACAAGGAATATGAAGTCTAGTGGCGTAAACTACACCCCTGTAGATCCACATGGAGGAGGGAAGGGCAAGCAGCTGTATCACTCCCCAATAAATAGGAATAAAATTGTCTGGAATGGGGGGAGGTAGTAAGGCCCAAGAACTTGGTCCTGCGGGGAGGAGGTAGCTTATGATTTTTTGTTTCGCCATTGATGAGTATCTTACGCAAAATGAACTAACCATGAAAACACTTGTTTCCCTCGACGTTTCGTTAACATGGCTTGTTGGCATCTTCAGCAGATATTTGTTAAAGTACATGGTATTTTTACACTATCGCGGTTCCCTCGTTTTTTGACTCTAGAAAACCGAAAAATAATCCGATTTCAATGAATTTTTTTTAAATTTTTCGTTTTTATGGCGGATTTATGAAAAACAAATATGGGAAATATCTCACTTGAAGATTTCAAATAGTTTTATGACTTTGAATGTGATCATAAATGCATTTCGTCGAATATAATAGTTCATAACTGTTTTGCAAATCATTAAACGAAGTTCATGTATTTTTTTTGTTAATCTACACAAAAAAAAGAACATTTTGAAAAAAAAAACATTAAAAAATGTTTGTTTATTAATTTTTTATCTCATTTAAAGATTTCATATGGTTTTATGACTTTAAATGTTATCATATTAAAACCATGTATGTTTATTTTGTAGATTGGATACGGAATAATTTATAGTCTTTATCTATAGGTGATACATGTAACTGTTTGTTTGTAAACACACCCATCCTGAACCGTAACCTATTTTTTGAAGCTCAAAAACCAGTAAGAAGATGTCATAAAATACAAAAAAAAATACTGTCGTAATACTTCCGACTGTATTGCAATAGGTTACGGTTCAGGATGGGTGTGTTTACATTTGCATATAAATAAATATAACAACTTTATTCGATTACTTGTAAAAAAATTATCAACAATTATACTTGAATGAGTGCATTTTCATGAACATTTAAAGCCCTGAAACCAATATGAGTTTTCATTTTTTTTTTCCGTAATTTTTTTCATAAATCCGCCGTAAAAACGAAGATTTTAAAAAAAATTCATTGGAATCGGTTGATTTTTCGATTTTCTAGAGCCAAAAAACGAAGGGACCGCGATAGTATAAAATTACCAAGTACCTACCTACATTTTATCGAAGTCTTCTGAAGATCTCCTCCAACGTATGTTGGAAGGAAGCCAGCCGGCTGCGAAACCGTAATTCAATTTGTAATTTATTGATTTTGATCAAGTTTTCGATGAGGTATTTTTGAAAAGTTGTACACATTTATTAGGTACCAATTCATTGAATAGGTACCTAGTCGATTAGTTATAATTTGCAACTGTATCAACGTGTTCCAAAATTGGTTTGGTTTCATTTCATTTTACTCTTTGTGTAAGGTGCCCTTCGTTTCTGTTTGATTAACTGGGTGATTTGCATATTATGCGCATTGATTTTTGTATTTGTGAGGTTAAGCCAGGTGTCGCCATTTATAAATAGCTTTACTTCCGATTAATAATTAATTTCAAGACAGTTGTTACGGTAAATTTCGCTTGGATGTATAGAATGTACATACGTGTGTCCCGGCACCACGGACCATCCATGTCCGTCGTCATGCTGTTAACGAGCCCAAATCGGCCATCCTGCAGCTGCTGGCTGCGCGTAAAGGTTGAAGCTCATGAAGCCAAGGTACAATCTACCTATAGGTACCAGCTATCCGTACACACAAATACCAACGGCTTACTCGCTGATTTATAATACGGATTGCAAGCTGAACGAAAATGTTAAAAAGGAAATCACTCTTGACCGACTTTTTTTTAATTTCAAATTATCTTTAAATTACCCACAAAAATGTCCCATGTACCTACAGGAAGCCGGAATATCGGTATTCTTTTTTATCAATCATTTCCGATAAGTTATGCAGCAGAACATTGACATCTCGTCACTTATCACCACAACCTAACCTAACCTAACCTAACCTAACCATCGTCACCGACTATGAGTATACTTCAATTTCGACAAAAAAGTTAATGTGACTTGTGTCCGCCTCCAGTCACCTGAAAACATGACTAGTGGCCGCGACTAGCCACTTTAGCTGTGACTTGTGGTCGCGTCTAGCCACTTGTAATTGTGACTGATAGCCACGTCTAACAACTCGTCACTGCGACTGGTGCTTGCTTCTAACCACTTGTAACTGTGACGAGTGGCCATTGTGACTGACGTCTGTGTCTAGCCACTTTAATTTCAACTGGTGACAGCTTCCAACAACTTTTAATTGTGACTGATTTCTATGTCAAGCCACATTAGTTGTAACGTGACAGCCTCTGGCCACTTGTAATTGTGAGAGATTTTCGCATATAACTTCTTGTGACTGTGACTGATGTCTGCGTCTAGCCGCTTTCACTGCCACTGTCTAGTGCTTACTTCTGGCCACTTGCAACTGCGACAGGTGCCAGCACCAAGCAACTTGTAACAGTGACTAGTGATCGCATCTAGCCACGTGTAACTAAGACTGATGGCCACGTTTAGCTACTTGTCACTGCCACTGGTGGTCGCGTCACGCCTCTTGTAATTGAGACTGATAGCCACGTCCTACAACTTATCGCTACGACTAGTGACCACTTGCAACTGTGACGGGTGGCCGCACCAAGCTACTTGTAACTGTGACTGACGTCTGAGTCTAGCCACTTTAATTGCAACTGGTGACAGCTTCTAGCCACTTGTAATTGCGACTAGTGATCGCATCTAGCCACATGTAACTAAGACTGATTGCCACGTCCAACTACTTGTCACTGCCACTGGTGGTCGCGTTACGCCTCTTGTAATTGAGACTGATAGCGACGTCCTACAACTTATCGCTAGGACTAGTGACCACTTGCAACTGTGACGGGTGGTCGCACCAAGCTACTTGTAACTGTGACTGACGTCTGAGTCTAGCCACTTTAATTGCAACTGGTGACAGCTTCTAGCCACTTGTAATTGCGACTAGTGATCGCATCTAGCCACGTGTAACTAAGACTGATTGCCACGTCCAACTACTTGTCACTGCCACTGGTGGTCGCGTTACGCCTCTTGTAATTGAGACTGATAGCGACGTCCTACAACTTATCGCTACGACTAGTGACCACTTGCAACTGTGACGGGTGGTCGCACCAAGCTACTTGTAACTGTGACTGACGTCTGAGTCTAGCCACTTTAATTGCAACTGGTGACAGCTTCTAGCCACTTGTAATTGCGACTAGTGATCGCATCTAGCCACGTGTAACTAAGACTGATTGCCACGTCCAACTACTTGTCACTGCCACTGGTGGTCGCGTTACGCCTCTTGTAATTGAGACTGATAGCGACGTCCTACAACTTATCGCTACGACTAGTGACCACTTGCAACTGTGACGGGTGGTCGCACCAAGCTACTTGTAACTGTGACTGACGTCTGAGTCTAGCCACTTTAATTGCAACTGGTGACAGCTTCTAGCCACTTGTAATTGCGACTAGTGATCGCATCTAGCCACGTGTAACTAAGACTGATTGCCACGTCCAACTACTTGTCACTGCCACTGGTGGTCGCGTTACGCCTCTTGTAATTGAGACTGATAGCGACGTCCTACAACTTATCGCTAGGACTAGTGACCACTTGCAACTGTGACGGGTGGCCGCACCAAGCTACTTGTAACTGTGACTGACGCCTGTGTTTAGCCACTTTAATTGCAACTTGTGACAACTTCCAACAACTTGTAATTCTGACGGATGTCTGTGTCTAACCACTTTAATTGTAACGTGACAGCGTTTAGCCTCTTGTAATTGAGACTGATAGCCACGTCTTACAACTTATCGCAACGATTAGTGCTTGCTTCTGACCACTTGCAACTGACTGATATATGTCCAGCCACTTTTATTTCAACTGGTTACAGCGTCCAGTCACTTGTAACTGTGGCTCCAGTTAGCCACTTATCACTTCGATGACCAATCCTGCATCTAACCACATGTAATTGTGGCTGGTGACCGTGTCTAATCAGTTGCAATTGCAACCGGTAATTGCATCTACAGTCACTTGTAACTACAGTGACTGCGTCTAGCCACCTGTTACTGCCACATGTTGCTGCAACCGATTATCGCGTCAAATGGCTTGCCTCAGGAACCTGTGGCAGGCACTGCTCACAGCCAACGAAATTAATTTTAACTTATTTTTTGCTTTTGAATTGCTCATTTCCTTATGAATAAATGTTTAACGTTGTGACTAACGAAAGATGTTTATTGAAAATGTTACTATTCTTAATCGACCATAATAAAGAAGTAACTTTCAGAAAATGTTTACATTATTAAGTGAATTTTCGACCAATTAACCAGACAATAATTTTGAAGCAGAATGGTCTTTAATTACGTACGCGAGCTTACTCAAAGTGGGTCGCAGCTTTACTTTAAATTTATTTCAAATATTTTAAGCAGTACACGCAATCGAAACCTATCCTTTCAGATTTTTAACCGTACAGAAGATTCTCCGTGGACGTTAAACGCTATAATTTACGATTTCCGTAATTTTACACCTTTATCATCGAAACATGCGAATGGCCGGAGAAAGTTTTTCGGCTTTTATACCTTCCTATTCCTTTTCACCAAATGAGTGTCATCGATTCTATTTGAAGTACATTTTTTTATACTTCAATAATACACGATGGACCCGTTTAGATAGATGTCCTTTTGCATTAGATAGGTACCTATATGGACGTACACTTGACCACTGAGATCAAACTGTTGTTGATCTATTCAGACAAGTTAAGATGCGTTGATATTAGTTCATTTCAACAATAATGACAAACAATACACGGGCCAAACTAAAAGGCCGATTAGGAGCAGATTCAATGTACGTAAAAACGATCTAAAAATTCTCTAGAAGACACAGATAATCTACACGTAAATATGACAGACATCAATGTCTAGCAACATGTCATTACGACTGGTGGCCACGTCGATCCAGCCACATGCCACTACGACTGGTGTCCGCATCTAGCCACTTGTTACTGCGACTAGTGACCGCGTATAGCCACGTGTAACTACGACTGGTGGCCACGTCCAACCACTTGTCGCTGCGACTGGTGTCCGCGTCTAGACGGTCATAACTATGACAAGTGGCCGCATCCAACTACTTTAATTGCCACTTGTGCCCAAGTCTAGCCACTTGTCACTTCAACTTGTGGCCTCTTCTAATCCCTTGGAAATATTACTAGTGACGGCGTCCAACCACTTGTAAAAATGACTAGCGTCCACCTCTAGCCACATTTCGCTGCGACTGGTGTCCGCATCTAGCCACTTGTAACTGCGACTGGTGGCCATATATAGCCACTTTAATTATGACTTGTGGCCGCTTCTGGTCCCTTATTAGTATTACCTGTGACGGCGTCCAAACACTAGTGGCCGCGTCAATGCACTTGTAAATCAGACTAGCATTTACTTCTAGCCACATGTCACTACGACTAGTGGCCATGTCTGGTCTGTTTAATTGTGACTCGTGGTCGCGTTTACTCACTTGTAATTCATAAGTATTTTTTTTTCTTCTATTTTTAATTTCTACGATAAATTGGTCCAACCTGTACATAATTTTCTCTTGCCATTGGAAAGTGTTTATTAACAGGTAGGTGTCGTGTGAAACGTCACAAAAATTTTAAACATAATGACTGTAAATGCAGTAATTCAATTCAATAAAATATATCTATTTATATTGGATTAACGATGAAAGAAAATAACAACAGATGGAGAATGGTAGAAATACGCATTAAAATCTGAAGAAGAATCAAGCAAAACAACCCCTCAACTATTACAAGATAATTAGGTATTGTGGGAATCTGTTACACAGCTTTTACTCAATTTTAACAACAATTATAGAGCTTTGAGAAAGCTAATATAGCTATACTTTCTCTGAATAAAGAAAATTAGAACTTCCAAGCTTGTTTTTATTTTTTTTTTGAAAATTATTTTTATCCTGAAAGCATAAAGAACAAAACAAAAAAAGTGTACAAAAAGTGCTGCATATAAAAATTGATTTTACAGTATATCCCAATTTTTCGATTTTTATTTGTAACTGTCCTAATTTTTTTTTTTTTTACTTTTCTAGGACCAATACAACAACAAAAACAAAAAAGAATTGGGCATGTTCACTCTTCAAATCTTGAATTATGGCAGTAAGTCTATCCCTAGAGCTTTATTTAAACACTACTTAAGAAAATATAGATTGTCACGACAGTTATACAAAAGCACCTAAAAAATTTCTGGATGCATTTCTATTATGTGTACCTATACTATTACTTTATTTTTAGGTCAATGAAATATTTTATTGCAAAATTTGAAGACGTTAATTTATATACTTATTTAAGTAAAAAGCGACAAAGTCATTAGGAACCACGTAAATCTTTTATTTTATATTAGGTACGAAAAATAGGATATACATAAATACTAGTTCGATCTCGAACAAAAATTCCACATTAATGATAATAAACAACAAGTTCTACTGATACCAACATTTCGACCTCGACATACCGTTTATAGGTAATGATAAAGTTAAAGAAAAAATAACGAAAAAGAACATACAAAAAAATTGAAATTTTGATTAACGTGCCCGTTTAGGTCAAAAATTTAAAAGCCAAAAAAGGTCTTTAAGGTATTATACGTCCGAAAAGAAAACGGAACCCTTTTAGGATCACTGGTGTGTTTGTATATCTATCTGTAACAGACAAAGTGCTCCGAATCTACAGGACCAATCGAGTGGAAATTTGTATACAAATAGGGGGACCAACGAATTTTTGAATTTGTGACTCACTTTTAGATGAAAAGTGCAAATTTGAAAATTAGAAACAAAAAATTTTACAAACTGTATCCCCTGTTAGAAGAGCTTGTTGTGAGTCAAAAAAATTTCTCTTTCAATAATTTTAAAATAAATATTTTTTAATTTTTCTTGAGAAAACAAATGAAAATTTACTATTCCTTCTATTCTGACCCCCCCCCTTACATACGAAACTGTTGAAGCTAATTTTTTTTAAAAAATATAGAAAATTGTCTTTTACTTATACTGCATAGAATAGATCATCAAAATACCCTACGAAAATTATTAACGAATGTAATGGAAATAGTGCTGGTGCTCATGAAAAGATTATTGCAGCAGGAGTTTTCAATATCAATACCTTCATCCTTCTACAATCCAGTACCATAAAACAAATTCGTTTCAGAGTAAAAGAACCTGATTGAGAGAAGGTATATTCATCGCACAGAACCCTCTTCACGCAACTTCTGTTCATCAAATTTATTTTTATATGTCAGCACTAAATCAATAAATAAATATTTTTAATACTAAAACGATATGTGGATACTAACTATACCATCAAAAACAACTTGAGGTACCCGAAGCCTCCACCAAAATATTCAACACTTCAATTTTGTAAATTTCATTTTTGAAAGATGCAACTGATTTTCTTCCAATTGTTCAGTCATTAAAGTTTTAAATCAATGATCGATTTATTGCATGTCATACACTGTGTAAGACTGTTGATTATATTATTCTATTTGTAGGTACCTCACGACATTTGTCCAAATATATCTATGTTATTGTATTAGTTTTTAGTTTTACTTCGATCCCTATTTAATAAATAAATATGGCAACAAAACAGAAAACTAAAAATGATATTTACAAGTAGGTAGCAGTTATAGCAGTTATCCTGAGGTCTAAAAATGTTTTTTCTTCTGAATAAATATTCACAGACGTTTTAATCTAGAAACAACTTCATCTTCAGTCATGAACTAAACAAAGGGAACTTAGTTTTATTTGAATTTGTTACGGGAATCATTAACTTTTTCATAATTAGAATGTAATTGTTTATTTATCCGTTCATAAGAATATAATTAAATATTTGAAACTGTAGATGTTCTAGTAGTAAGAATTTAAAATTTCGACAGTGTTATTAAAATATATGTTAATTTTGATAACAGTTACTAAAATAACATACTTTATTTTAGACGACGTTTCGGCCTTTAATCTCATTATTATAAATCAATCCTTATATTTTATAACAAACTTAAATTACTTAAAATATATAACAATCCATTGTGTAATTAATTAAAATATCTAGTTTATTAATATTTATTAGTTATTTCATTTTCGACTCACCTTTAAATTCACAGATGTACGGGGGATGTGCAATAAAGACTGACACGAATCATTCCAAACAGTAAGACCTGAAGTTAGCCACAGCATACTGAACTTAATTGGATCATTCCAGCTGTTTTATCGACTCTACTACGAAGTATTATCTTTTTTTTTTTTTTTGACAAGAATAGCACAAGAAACAGTTCAATCAAGTCCAATGTGGTCTCTCCGTAACCCAAGGCGCTTACCCCAGCGTCTGATCCATTACTTGAAGAGGTGTTTAAAGCATTTTTAGAGAGCAGCTTCAAATCCAATTGTAAAACTTTTACAGACGCACTTGTACCAAGAAAATAGCGACCTTTGAGCTTTATTTGACGTGAGAATACAAAAAAAAGTAGGTACCTAATTCGAAAAGAGACCTGAATTATGTATAAGACAGTTGCAATATAAAAGGAAGGTTTTTTTTTTTGTTTGTTACAAACTCATGGAAAATATCCACGAACGAAGGAAGGCTGAACATAAGCCGAGGACATGCACTAAATAGATTCGCCGAAGCACGAAACGAGGCACAGTTTCACAGACAGTTGCGAGTCGACTCAAGACCGATAGTGTTCAGTCGTTTGCCTCTGAGCAGATTGCGCGCCTCGCTTAACATTTCCGCATCGACTTGCCTCTGCGTGCCTCGTTCACGTTCTCATGCAGATGGATAACCATAAACACCTTAAGATATTGAGACTATTAATGGCACCTGTCCAGCCCACAAAATTATTAAAACCGTGGGATCACATCCAACTGAGGCAACAAAAGTATTCTAACTGAGGCGGTTTTATTCCTCACTCCGTTGTTCCTGAGTACACGTTAAAACTGAAATGCACCCTACAATTAAAGTTATACAACTATCATAGGGTCGTTTGGTGAATGGGGATTTTAATTCAATGTCCTTGCAATTCTAGTTTTTAAGATCAGTAAAAGCTAGTCTTGGTTATTGTCAAGATTACTTTTTATATATGTTCAAATATTTTATTCATACTAAAAAAATTTAATGCGTATAATTGAAAATTAGAAAACCTAAAAGAACAAATGTACTTTTACTTATCCTGTAAATGTCATCTCATGAACTTTCCACTTTAGGAGCCGGTTAATACGTCTGTCTCAGTTGGTGGTACCCCTTGACAATCAAACCGCCTCAGTTGGTAGGGTTCTAATTAGCCCTGCCTCAGTTGGTAAATTCTCACATTTGTGATTGATTTGGACATATGAATAATCAGTTTCTATCAGATTTTTTTAACACGTATTCGTTTATTAATATTGACATTAGAACGAAAATTTATTGACATCTATTTTGGTTATTAATTTTTAAATAATAAAGTTGAATCCGTGAAAAATTAAAGTATCTATAAAATTTATATTTCTTTATATAACACTTTAAAAATTCAAATATTTATTTATAAGTACAACAATACAAACAAGTTTTAATTGTATAAAAATATGTGATATAACATCTTCACTTTTATGGCAGTGTATCGAAAATAAAAACAATAAAGAAACAATTTATTATTATTATTATTATTATTATTATTAGTAAACGCGTTGATTCATTCTGGTCCGAGCCAAATTTTCGGTGACTAGAAGACGATATTAAAAAAAAAAAAAGAGGTAAAAATATAAAAGTGCTTTTATATAAAACGTGTTGAACAATTTAGTAATAAAAAAATATAAAGACAACGTTGATTGAAGTAATAAAAATTTAATTTGGCACGTATGTAGATATACATATGTATAAGAAGTTGATTTAATTAAGCGTCGATAAGCTTTACAATAAGTTAAATAAATCCCTACATGTATTTCGCAAATTGTAGAATCTTAAGACATAACACGTGTATTTACTACCCTTAAATTAAATATTATACAAAATTTTACAATGCTTATAGACTTACATAAATAACGATGGCACGGCAGTGTACAAGTAATTAATAGTAAGGATAAAAGCCACCTTTCGATTGATCAAAGTTAATCGTGTTTAACAACGCAAGAGTAGCAATCGCAATCGATGGTAGAAACACTTGAACACAACTTTTGGTCTTCAATATTTAAACTATGTTCTTGTCGTCTTTATACAAACTTGACACCTGCTCACGCGGTCTCTAACATTACCAGCCTTTAACGTTTGTTTTTGAGGTACCTGGAATTGTTGGCTCTCTTCGATCGTTGCCAACCAGAAGCTCAAAGAATCGGAGAAATAGTGGCAAGTTCCTTTAGCCCCGTTGCATTCTATAAATGGCGAAGCGCGGAAATCTTCCAGACACGATCCTGGACTAGAGAGACCCTGACCACCTCCCTCTGCACCGGCGGCAGTATGCTACGAAAGAAAAAGGATATTTAGTGATTGAAAAATTGGGTCCAAAATGGTCACAACTCACCATTGTGAAACTGTAACCTATCCATAAGCTGCTCCAGCCAACTGGACACTCGGGTAGAGTTAGAGACTGACTGTGAACTGCAATTACGTTAGCAGGTGCTTCACAAACGACACAACGTGAAATGTAATCTCTTATGGCTGTTTCTTCTACTGGCATCATGGGTATTGGAGCAGTTGTTGACAACCAGTACGATTTGTCGTTTCTGTTTGCGTAACTGCACACGTTGTTGAAGTCACAAAATAGGAATGGCAGTGTCGAAAACTTCCGCACACAGGAACCAGCATGTCCCAGATCTTGTGAATGTGCCTTTTCGTTTCCTTCAATGTAGAGCAAGGAATATCCTTCCCATAACTTTATATGTCCTGGTTCGCATGACGGTACTTCTATAGATTGACTATGCCTTACTAACAAAATTCCGGTAAGGTAGTCAGGTGTTTGTTCACATGGAGCACCCGGTAGACCAACTGGACCTGGTTCTCCTTTAGAACCGATAACACCTGCTAGTCCATCAAAACCACGATCTCCTTTAGGACCCTGTGGGCCTGGAAGACCAGGAGCTCCGTCTCTTCCTGGGAATCCTTTTTCTCCAACCGGTCCTGGCAAGCCTGGAGCTCCGTCAAATCCTGGTGGACCTACTTCGCCTGACAATCCCGGAGGGCCGGGAGGTCCTCTATTTCCTTTGGGTCCAGGTCTTCCTGGTAATGCTGCATCACCTTTATCGCCTTTTTCGCCGACGTGTCCTTGCAAGCCTATAGAACCTTGTGGTCCAGGAAATCCTTTCTCGCCGACGAGACCAGGAAGTCCAGGGGCACCTGGATATCCATCTAAACCTCTATCACCTTTAGAACCAGGTCGTCCAGGAGGACCTTGCAATCCAGTTAATCCCCGATCCCCTTTCTGTCCGGGAGCTCCTGCAAATCCTGGTGGTCCTCTATCTCCTTTGTCTCCTGGTAATCCTGGAACACCATCCAAACCATCTTTTCCAGGGGCACCATCTAGTCCTGGTTGACCAGGAACTCCTTGAAAACCGCGATCGCCTTTTTCTCCTTGCAACCCAACAGGTCCCGGTAATCCTGGGCTTCCAGCTATACCTGGTAAACCAGGTAGGCCTCGATCGCCCTTTTCTCCGGAAGTTCCAGGGATACCATTTCTACCGTGTTTTCCTGGCAGCCCGGGCAGGCCCTTCTCACCCTTTACAGTATTTCCAGGACGCCCTTCTGGGCCAGGGAATCCTCTTTCACCTGTAATTTTAATTAATAAGATGGAGAATTAAAAAAAAAATGTTTCTATATGTTTATTACCTTTCATTCCTGCTAATCCCGAGAATCCTGCGTTTCCTTTAGGTCCTGGGAAACCCTGATCTCCTTTGTCACCTGGCAATCCAGGTAAACCATCTGCTCCTGGGCTACCCCTCTCGCCAGTTTCTCCGAATAACCCAGGAGGTCCAATTTCTCCTTTATTTCCTTTAACGGTAAGTACTGGTCCGGGTGGGCCACGGTCCCCTGGTACACCAACTGGGCCAGGTGGTCCAAAAGGACCAGGTGGTCCAGGCAAACCCGCTTCACCCTTAGGTCCATTTAATCCATTTTGTCCAGGAAAACCAGCATCACCTTTTGGCCCCGTGTAACCAGCCGGACCAGGAAATCCCCTGTCACCCTTATCTCCTGGTACACCATCAATACCAGCTAAACCAGGTTCACCTCTCTCTCCAGGAAAACCAATATCACCCTTTGGTCCAGGAAAACCTGGTAACCCTCTATCGCCCTTTTCTCCTGCTGTACCGTATAATCCGTCAAATCCAGGCCGGCCTTGATCTCCTTTCTCTCCGGGAATTCCGGGGATTCCTATTCCTGGTAAGCCTACATCTCCTTTTTCTCCAGGTATACCATTTCTTCCTGGTAAACCAGCTGCCCCTCTTAATCCAGGAATTCCTGGTTCACCTTTCTGTCCTTTTTCAGAAACATCACCAGCATCTCCTTTTGGACCTAAAAATAAAGAGGATGCAAAATTATAAATATTAAAATCATTTAGGCTTTCTTCTGGATCAAGTAATTCCCTATTATTATAAAAGCTCTAAAGAAATACAACGCGATCGAGGGCAACATTAACACATGACACTGCAATACTTGAAGTCAGAAACAAAAGTATATCTATAAGCATAAGTACCTGGTGGGCCGTTAAAACCTGGAGCACCCTTATCCCCGTCACGGCCTGGTCTTCCCATTGGCCCTGGAGGCCCCGGATAACCAACATCACCCTTTTCGCCTTGTGGACCTGGTGGGCCAACAATACCAGCAATTCCCGGATATCCAGGGGCTCCTGGAAATCCTCGGTCGCCTTTCTCACCAGGTTGTCCCGGTTTACCATCTATTCCTGCTTGTCCTTCAGGTCCAGGGAACCCACGCGGACCAGGAAATCCTTTTGGTCCATCAATTCCTACAACCCCTGGGTCACCTTTTACACCTGGAAAACCAGGAACTCCGCGCCTTCCCTCTTCTCCTTTAATACCGGCTTCCCCCTTAGGACCATCCACACCAGGTCGACCAACACTACCCGGGATTCCTGGAGGCCCCACAGGGCCTGTGTCTCCTTTATCTCCAGGACGTCCAGGCAAACCATTTAATCCAGGTGGCCCGACGTCACCTAAATCATACAAACTGGGTTTTAATACAAGCACTATATTATGAAATAAGCAGACCTAATTAGTACTTGTACTGGAACCAACTAAACTTACCCTTTTCGCCCATTAACCCAGTTAAGCCAGGACTTCCGCTTGGTCCAGTTTTTCCAGGAAAACCTATTAAACCTTTTTCTCCTTGGGGTCCTATTGGACCAGGTAGTCCACGAGGGCCCGGAGTAGGAATTCCAGGTTCCCCTTTATCTCCCCTTGGTCCATCCCGGCCAGGGAATCCCCTAGGTCCATCTCTACCCGGTTCTCCCGGAAATCCCATTGGTCCTACGTCTCCTTTGTCACCTCTTGGTCCCGGTAATCCCCGGGGCCCAACTGGGCCTGGAAGACCATTTTGACCCGGTGGTCCGGTTTCACCAGGGAGGCCTCTGCTTCCTGGTTCTCCAGGTAAGCCCGCTTCTCCCTGTTCGCCTGGTTCGCCTTTATCTCCTGGCAAGCCACTGACTCCTTTTCGAAGTTCTGTCGGAATAAGGGGACACTCGCCCGGTCTTCCTTTTATACCTTTTCCGCCAGGTTCACCCTTATATCCTTTTTCGCCTGGCATTCCTGGATAACCTTGTTCGCCCTTAATACTTAATCCTTTTTCACCTTTGGCCCCTGGTATTCCCGGGTTTCCGTCTCTACCATCACTCCCAGGGACTCCAGGAAAGCCGATGTCTCCTTTCTGACCAGGGAAGCCAGGTAAACCACTAGGTCCTGGCAGTCCTGGAGGACCAATTGGCCCAACTGGACCTTGTGGCCCGGGGAGCCCTCTCTCACCTTTATCCCCTTTCGGTGTAATTATTAAGCTGTCGGGGATCATTGCTGATTCACCTTTTTCCCCTGGAACTCCCGGAGGTCCATTATATCCATCGCTTCCCTAAAATTAATTGCAACAATTTTTTTAGTTTGTAAATTATAAGTAAACGACATTGTTGTCTTATCTTACCCGCTGACCTGGAGGTCCTGATACTCCTGGTAAACCATCAGCTCCTGGTTCTCCCGGAAAGCCCATTTCACCGGGAGGACCTCGGGCTCCTGCCACTCCAGGTGTACCATCAAATCCTCTATCCCCCTTTGGCCCTCTTGATCCAGGGAAACAGTCTGTGCATTGGCCGCCTCTATCTCCCTTTTCTCCAGGATATCCTGGTTGTCCCGGATTTCCAGGGCGTCCCGCTACTCCTTTCTCGCCAGGTAACCCGGGTATACCGGGAGCTCCATGGATACCTTCCAACGCATCTCCTGGTATGCCTCTGGCGCCAGGATAACCACGTTCGCCTTTCTGACCTTTTTCACCATCTTTGCCCGGCAATCCATCGAATCCTTTTGGACCCTACAGGTTCTTTAAAAAGTTAAAGTATTCTCGAAAATTGAGAACCAGTAAAGAATCGTTTCAAACTTTTTCGTCAAATTAAAAGTAAACATTTACTTACTATTATGGATAATCCTTTTTCTCCCGGAAAACCTCTCGGACCTTCTGGCCCTGGTGAACCTGGAAAACCCCGTGGACCCTCACCACCAGGAAAACCGATTGATCCGGCTTCACCCTTCTGCCCTTTATCTCCGGGTGGTCCTTCAAGGCCTGGTCTTCCTGCTTCTCCAGGACCCCCTGAAGGACCAATAGGTCCCCTAGGTCCAGGTTCTCCTGGAAAGCCATCCATGCCTTTAGGTCCTATAGGACCTGGGTAACCTCTTGGACCCGGAGGCCCCGGTGGTCCGGGTCGACCTTTGCCTCCTCCAGGTGGTCCAGGTGGTCCTCTTAAACCCGGAGCTCCTAAAGGACCATCGCGTCCAGGCTCCCCTTTTCCACCTGGTCGACCTGATAATCCTGGCAACCCATCCGATCCTCTGTCTCCTTTTTGTCCAACTGGACCTGGTGGACCGGGAAATCCATCACGACCCTTTAAAAATAAACATACAAATTAAAAGGAAGGAAAAAACAATCACTAATAATATGCTCTTACTCTTGATCCTGGAGCTCCTGGCAAACCCTTTTCCCCTTTTGGCCCTATTGTACCGGGGAGACCATAATCTCCTTCTGGTCCAAACTCTCCTTTTTGTCCCTTCGGTCCGAAATCACCTAAATCTCCTTTTTCTCCCTGAGCTCCTTTTACCACAAACGTCGTGTTAGGCCCTGTTTGATAAGTATGCGAATCGCCTTTTGGTCCAGTAGCACCTTTTTGGCCCTTTTCACCTTTTGGACCGTCTATTCCAACACCCATATGCCCTTTAGAACCTTTTAAACCTGGAGGACCTCTAGGACCCTAAGTAACAATAGAATAATTAAAATACACAAGATTAACATTAACAAGACGTACTGGCAAGCCATCTTCTCCTTTATCTCCAGGTAATCCAGGTAAGCCACTCGGTCCTGGTGGTCCTGAAAGTCCTGGCACTCCGTTTAGACCTGGTTCTCCCTTTTGACCTTTCAGAGTAATTTCACAATGAGCAGGTTCGCCTTTAACACCCCCTATTCCTGGAACTCCTGGAAATCCTCGAGGACCAGGTTCGCCAGGTTGCCCCGGAAATCCAGGCTCTCCCTGAAATATGCCATTATCAACAACTTGTCAATAAACTTATTTGTTTTCTTGTACATCTGTTCCATTGCATCCATCCACACCAGGTATACCGGGTGGACCAACAGGACCAGGCAATCCTGGAAGACCACTTATTCCTGTAAATCCAGGGACACCTGTTTTTCCTCTGTCACCCTTTGGACCCCAAGGGCCTGGTGGCCCCGGATCTCCTTTCTGGCCCTTTGGTCCCATAACTCCTTCTGGTCCTGGATAACCAGGAAATCCTCTTTCACCGGGAGGTCCTTGTTCACCTTGCAAACCCTATGAAGAATTAGTGGAAGTTTTATTAAATCGCATTCAGAAATAAAAGAATATTGAAAAAATAACTCACCCTATCCCCCTTCTCCGCAAAGCATTTGGGAATGCATTTTTCATTTCTGTTACGTGATGGGTTTAGAACATCTAACACATCGTAGCTGCTACTACCACTACCAATGGAGGATGGTACATTACTCACATAATTTTTTGATTCGTATTGATTGTCGTAAACATTATTATTGTAAAGATCTTTGTTCGCAATTTCAGGCACTTCAGTTCTTCTGTAAAAATTTGCATAATTTTGTCTATTTCTGTACCCCCCTGTCGAATTAAACGAAGTTCGATTTGCAGTCGGAAAATATTGAAAATATTGCTGAAAGAAAAATAATGACCATTTTAAAACAAAACTTAATCAAGCAAAAAATGTTTAAACTTAAATTCAAAATTTTTTCGCGTTTCTTAAAAAATTTGTTCTTTTTTCCAACACGTATCCATAAATAATACTTAAAATTTGTTGCTTCATTCGATTATCATCATCATTTTAATAAAATAACATTGTATACGACATACAAAGCGTCTACTTTCACAAAAAAATTAAAATATTAAGGTTAATTAAACAGAATAACTGAAAAAAAGGATAAAGGTTCAACTAAGGCCATTTTCTCCTCATTTTTATGCACAACCGTTCAAGTTAAGATACGAAAAAAAGTACATTACGATGCACAACATAAAATATGCAACGTACAGTTATAAAAATGAGTTTTAGTATGCGGTTGGTGCATACATTATACAACTGGTCCAACTGGTGCAATATTTCTCTTTCTGCCAGAAAGATATACAAACGTACATATCTATAGTTGTGTCTCGCATGAGAAAATAATATTTTGTAAACGGTAATTATTTATGTCCAAAACGATTTTTTTGTAAGCTATTTATTGATTTCTCTATAATTCTGAAGTAAAAAGAATAGATCTTCCCTTACGAATACTTTAGTAACAATTAGGAGAAAAATCGGTGTCGCGAAAAAAGCGTACCGCCAAATAAGTGTACTGTCTCACGCTGGGAGGATTAATTACGTCTTAATAAGGGTTTATGTTTATGTTCAACTTGTGAAATAAGCGTACAAGGTGATAATTTCTGATTTCCATCACACTGTATCCGAAGAATTTGCATTAATGAATAATTCTGATGGTGTTCTAGAAATTTAAGGGTGATTTACTGCTGAATATTGAACTTTCGGTAGTAATTTAGATTATTTTTAAACACCCCAATTAAAAATGATTTTATTTCGTATTCTTGATGAAAGCAGACTAATTCTCCTATTTTACGAAAAATTATTTCTTTTGTAATAATATTCATAATTATTATATAAACCAAATTTAAGAATAAAAAGTTATACGATTTTATTATATTTTTTAATTTAAATAATTATAATTATTATTGCAACCAAAATGAATTTGAGATAAATAGCAAAAAGATAATACAAAATCACTTTTAATTAGGTTTCTAAAATTGTCTAAAAATTACTGTTAAAAGTTCTATATTCAATATTATATTAGATTTAAATAAAAAACAAAATACTACAATTTCCTCTTTTTTTGTGTTATACCTACACCGTCGAGGACATGGAGCTGTGTACGCCTTTTCACATATTCGAAAAATCAACCCACTTAAAGGGTTGATAAGGTTCTTTTATTAGTGTTGGTTTTAAATAAAGTAACCTTTTGAAGCCCTTTTCTCCTAATTGTAAAAAGAATATACGTAGATTTGTTAAAGAATATCTTTGGATAAGAAGTATAATGACTCCAATACCAGCATCACTATGGTGTAGATCTTTTTTTTTTTCACATTTGGCCACATTCTTGGACTTTACAAAATATGTACCACAAAATACAAATAAATTTCTGTTAATATTAAAATTATTTGTCTAGAAGGAATTGGGATTCAAAAAGGATGCCAGGGTACTGAGCACATAAAAAATACCTAAATTAAAAACTAAAAGCTGTTTTAATTTTATTATTCTACTCCATCATACGTTTTCAAAATTGTATTTTTCGACTTGAGTAAATAAAAATTAGTATCTAACCCTCTAAGTATTTATTTGTAATTTTCACAAAACATGTAAAAAATGGTCCTTCGAGCCGGATTTATAATAATATGAAGTCCGTTGTTAATCTTACGCCCATCGAAACTTTATTTTAATCAAGTGCACCGAATTTAGAATTTGGGGTTTCATATACGTGTTACTTTACTAACCTATTGAATTATCACGACAATTAATCAATAATTCTCTAATGGTTTACTACGGTCCTTAAAAAAAAAAAATACCAACGTAGATTTAATTCCGGAATCCAAAAAAGTATCAGGCTTTTAAATGCAGCTACTTAACTTTGTTTCGGTAGTATCAAGTGCGACGAAATGCATAATAATTTATTCAGATTTATTTCTAAGTGGTTCCATCACAGTACTTAAATGCGTTCAGTAGAAACAGATGTGTCTCAAGTAATAATTAGTCGGTTGTGACGCGTTCTTCTCCTTGAAGAACAACAACAACAACACATCAAAGCAACAGCTTGCGTTTACACAGAATTGTTAAAGACGATGCTGATCTCATGTCAAGTTATACGACTCGAAGTGGGTGGTTTTGAATGTCAGCTTGGGTGTAATTTTTTGTGCCACTATTAACAAATAAAATGCGGTAACTGCAACCGTCAGTTGTCATCTTGCGTTGCACCAATTACTATAATAATGTCATCCGAGTACGTACTATTATTATTTAATAATTCCTAATTCCTTGAGGGTCAAACTGAGCTTTAAATAGCGGAAAATGCACACACATATGCTAAAAATAGTTGGTTTTCTTTTTGTCAAAGTTGAATTTCTGGACTCTACATACACATACAAGATACTTATTAGAAGTCTCAGAACTATGCATTTTATTCTACATCATTTCGCAATCACTTTACAATAGATAAATATCAAAAATTTATCTATGGGAAAGCTATATGCAATATCAATGCAAATCCCAGGGGTTTATCAGGATAATATTTATTTTTAAAGTTTTTAATTCCTATTTGCATATTAAGAAACTATTTTGAACGCATTTTCATCCCTTAAGTTTGGAAGTGGTGTAAGTGATTCTAAATTTGTAAACCCTGTTAAACCCCCTTAAAAGTTCAAAAACGTTTTCTGTGACAATTCTGTAACTATCTGAGAAACCCCTGTAAAAAATTTTAGGATTCCAAATTAGTCTCAACTCCTGTTTCAACCCTTTATAAAATTTGTGTAAAATTTCAAGCTTCTCGTTCCAATAATTTGGGCTATGTATTGATAGATATTTACTTTAAACTTTGAATTAATGTTTCATCCCTTTAGGGGCCGAATTTTAAAAAATCCTTTCTTAATACATTCAGGAATATCTGTGGAAAATTTCGAGTCTCTATTTCAGGGATTTCACAGCAAATTCATAAAGTTATTTTTATAGTTAAATAAGTTTTGTGGAAAATTCATTTTATTAAAACTTTGTACAATTATTTAAAATAATACATTTGTTTTAATTTTATTTCTAAATATTTCAAAATCATGACATAATTAAATTCAGTTCCGGTTGTTTTGCAAAATTGTCTTCATAAACGAGCACAAAAAAGAATGAAAATTTGTGCTCTATTTCAAATTTGAAATTAAAAATAGAATGTGATCATACCAGCTAATGTTTCTCTTTAGTGGCTGTGGTTAATACTAAAAATATTACATCATCTACGATTCGGGATGCGCAATTTTTATGATCTCTTTAATTGTCAAAACTAATGTTAAATTAAACTTCTTTAAAAACGTTTTCTGGGTTTATTTGCCAAAGTAAGCAAATAAATTATGATTCCATGGACGCCAACCGAGAGCACTATTACAGTAATAGAGACAATTTCCAGTTAATTTATTAAATATTATTTTAAAATCTATACATCTAATGAAGTCCAACCTTCATAATAAAAAAAATTAATTCCATAAATCTTGTGCTATTTTCGTTGTAATACTGTGCATTCGTATTTAAACTGTACAATCAAAAATAATAAATAAAAAAATCAGGTCGGTATTTATAAATTGAATTATATAGATCTTTCAGTAAACTCCAGTATTGGGCGCATAAGTAGAGCTTTTAGCACTGGAATAAATGAGCTTTTTAAACATAATTTCGTACAAAAATTCATCCAATTTACTCTTAAATCATTACCAGTCAGAATAGAAAGGCCCAACAGCTTACGCATGACGTCATGCATCGGAGTCAATGTAGAAAACAGGGGATTCCTCCATTCATCGTGTAAAAAAGTTTTGATCGAGAATTATTTGACAGATCGATGAGAGAAGCATTTATGCAAAATTTTTAATACTAAAAAATAATTGTTTTAATTATTTATTTAACATTAAAAAGGTCTGTGTACTTTTTTGTATCTCTCACAGAAAAGTCAAAAACCTATAATGTTGCAATACTAAATTGTAGTAACAATTATTCGTCAGTATTAAAAATATGTAGATACAAGTGCTTTCCTCGATTAAAAAAAGATTTTACTTTGAATCCTCTGACTATTTGACTAAAACAATTTCCTACATTGACGCTGATGAATGACGTCACGCTCAAGTGTCGGGCCTTTACATATTCGAAGGTATGACGCTTAAATCCGATTGTATATTAATTCAAATGTTGCTACACAACTATTTAAACAAAAATGTGCTTAATTAAGAATTTCCTCTAAGAAAAGAAGATGTGCATGGGTTATGACTAACTAAATATCCAGTTTTCATATTTTCAAACATTACCAGACAGGTAATTTAATTATTAGAGCGACTCAACTACACGTGTCAACAAGAAGTTTACACAGTCGATCATTGAACTTGGACCGCTCTGTGTTTTTTCTCATTTACATGCCACGGTGCACTACTGTTCTAATTTTATATGCCTTATATAATCCCAGATTGAATTCCATTAAGCTCATATTTACAGCTGATTTGATTACCTACTTACATTAATACAATAAGTCGTAAAATCGATCGATTTTCAACTTAAATGCACCACGATTACCTATCTATTGATTTTATTCTGAGTAAAAACAACACAAAAAATTATGAATTTTATTTACTTATCGTTAATTCGATAAATATCTAAAATAAAAAAATATTCCAAGTACATAGTTACAAGAATCACATTTTTAAAATATCATTGAAAATATTTCAGGTAATCGAGTGCGAATTGCAATTAAGTAGTAGTTTTATTAACAAAATTTTTATCTGGTGACCCCTGATGTAGGTCATTACTAATTTGTCGCCAACTTTTACAACCTCAGTCAGTCTGCTTGGTCTTTGGAAAGAGGCCAAGGAAGTCCGATCATCCAGAAACTATTCAAAATAACTTATTCCTCAAACTCATATTTAAATTTAGAAAATGAAGTAAATACCTGTAGAAAATGCAAGGAACATAATAACATTCATATGAATATTTTTGAACGCATTTCTCATCCCCTAAGGGACTAAAATTTGCAAATATCCTTCACAGTGTAAGTATAGAATATGCAAATGACATTTAAGGAACTATTTTTTCAAAATCGTGTTTCTGATGTATACCAGTTCAAATTTTCTCCCTCTTTAAGGTTGATTTTTCAAAAACGTTCTCAGTGTAAAGAACTGCTGTGAAACATTTTAAAAGTCCAAAATAGTCCTGGAGTACCTATGTATTTTTAATATAGATTTAATTTTTATTTCATCCCTTTTGGGGAATTACTTTAGAAAATAGTTTATATTTTTACAATATTCCAAGCTTTCTGACTCAATAATGTGGACTGTTAAACACAAATTGCACCCCTAAAGGGGTTGAATTTTAAAAATCCTGTCTGTACTGTATAAATGACCTCAAGGATGCCTCTGTGCAAAATACCCAAATTTTTGGGACTATGTATTGATTAATCGATCTATCAGTTTACCCTTTTATAAATATGTAGGGGTAGGTACTTAAAATACTATGTAATTATGAACTTTGATTTTTGGAATTTTGTATTCAATTAATTTAGACACTTTTTTTATCTAATTTACATAAAAAGCTTCGTACAGCAAATCAATTAATTTTATACCAATGGAAAAGTGAGGAGAGATCGATGATGGGTTCTGCTGCAAGCCCAAAATAACGAATTATGTATTTAATTTGTTTGATCTATAATTGATGAAGATCCATTGATTGTTGAGGGTAATTAACGAATAACACTGTCAGTTGATCAATTTTTACTATGTATTTATTGAATAAAAATAGTGAAAATCGACTAAATAATACTCTAATGTCTTAATTATCTACCCTTAAGATAATAGTGTTAAAAGTCAAAACACTTAATGTTTTCATCTATAATTATTTCTACATAAAAGTCTGCTAAATAATGAAAAAGTAAAAAAACACTGAAGAAGACTTATCAACAATTTATTTAAAATTTTGCTGAAATAACGGGTAGGTAGGTATCTCATAAATAATAGTGTTAATCTACTCACCGCTGACGTGTATGTCACCAACCCCAGAATTGATGCAACATAGCTGTAACAAATAGCAATAATTAAAATTATAAAATTAAAAATCGCAAATTAATATTTAAATGTTATTTATGTGTTGCAAAAAAAATATAACGACCCCTGTCGTGGGGACAAAAGAACGAAAACCGACAAACTTTATTTTGGCAATGCATGATGCAATTTACCCTTACGGCACAATAATATGCATGTTATATAATCAGTATGCATCACGTAGGCTATAATTATGTAAATTTTGGCATGAAAGGCTTGCCAAAAACGATATGACCCTCGACAAAACGCCGTAAATTTTAAGACTACCTATATCAAATTACGGTTACTAATAATAATGTATTTATCCACAATAAATTTTTAAAAATGCAATTTTTTAATTTGTCTCATATTTTGCCCTAAATAATTACAATGCATCTGAAGGAGCCTGCCATATGTTTATTATCAACTGTAAACAGAAACCTTGAAATTTAATATTAAAAACAATTAGGTATCTAAGCATTTTAAAAGAAATGTTGAAGCTAGACATCAAAGTAAGACAGTTTTAATTAATTCAGCAAAACTTGATACGTTCTCGTAAAGTCATGTGGGTGCAAATTCCAATTACAAAATTGGTGTAGGTTTTACAATATCAAAAATGAACGAAAATTGAAAATTACAAACTATAGACACTAGTTACTACTACCTAATTAAGTACACAATATAGAATGTATATGAGCAGTCTAAAAGTTAGTTTACTAATATTAAATAATGTTTATTTAAATTGATGGGTTTAATTATCTTCGAGCTAAGTAAGCATCAAATAACTTTGCACCCGAGCCTCCCGGTTTATTAGTGTATTTTGTAAACTCAAAGCATATTCAAAATTCTTAGTTCACGAAACTGCTCATAAAGTGGAAATAAACAATGTAAACGAACTAAAATAGCAAAGTCTTTAAAGTTAGAAATAATTCAAGAAAGAGAACAAGTAAAATTATATTTTTATGAATGCAAGAACTTCGGAAAAGAATCGAAAAGTTTATAAAAACAGGCCTTACTTTCTACATTCTCTCACTAACAAAAGATTTCTAAATGAGATAATTTGATATCGGTGTATTAATCAATATTTTTTTGCTATCGATAACTAATAACTAAAATCATTTGGATAAGTATCTTCTGTGAAAACTGTTACCAATCCTAGGCAAAATATAGAAGTTTCGATAGGTTTCAGTTGCTATTATTGGAAGTATTGATAGTTTTTGTTATCGATAACTAATAACTAAAATCATTTGGATAGGAACTTAAAGAACTGTTACCAATCCTGGGCAAAAATTTAGATTTATTCATAATTACCAACATATCAATGGGTAACAGTTTCTATTACAGCCTTTATATCAATAGGTACAAACATTGATATTTTTTGGTATCGATACCTGATAACTAAAATAATTTGGATAAATACTGGGACTGGGAGAACTGTTAGCAATCCTGGACAAAATATAGATGTATCGATAGGTTTCAGTTGCTATTACTGGATACCTATACAGATAGTTTTTGTTATCTATAACTAATAATTAAAATCATTTGGGTAGGAACTAAAAGAACTATTACCCATTTACCGATATACCAATGGGTAACAGTTTCTATTACAGCCTTTATATCAATAGGTACAAACATTGATATTTTTTGGTATCGATACCTGATAACTAAAATCATTTGGATAAATACTGGGGCTCGGAGAACTGTTAACAATGCTGGACAAAATGTAGATGTATTGATAGGTTTCAGTTGCTATTACTGGATATATAGGTAGTTTTTGTTATCGATAACTAATAATTAAAATCATTTGGGTAGGAACTAAAAGAACTATTACCAATTGCTTTTAACATTCATTCATAATTACCGAGATATCAATGGGTATCAATTTCTATTACTACCTTTATATCCATAGGTACAAACATTAATATTTTTTTGGTATCGATAACTGATAACTAAAATCATTTGGATAATTACTTGGTCTGGGAGAACTGTTTCTAATCCTGAACAAAATATAGATGTATCAATAGGTTTCAGTTGCTATTACTGGATATACAGATAGTTTTTGTTATCGATAACTAATAATTAAAATCATTTGGGTAGGAACTAAAAGAACTATTACCAATTTACCGATATACCAATGGGTAACAGTTTCTATTACAGCCTTTATATCAATAGGTACAAACATTGATATTTTTTGGTATCGATACCTGATAACTAAAATCATTTGGATAATTACTTGGTCTGGGAGAACTGTTTCTAATCCTGAACAAAATATAGATGTATCAATAGGTTTCAGTTGCTATTACTGGATATACAGATAGCTTTTGTTATCGATAACTAATAACTAAAATCATTTAGATAGCAACTAAAAAAACTGTCACCAATCCTGGTCAAAAATTTATATAGGAATATCGATATTTTTTTGGTATTGATAACTAATACATAACTAAAATCTTTGGTATAAGTACCCACTGTGAAATATGTTACCAATCCTAGGAAAAATATAGAAGTATCGATAGATTTCAGTTACTATTATTGTCTATAGATATCAATAGGTATATCGGCATTTTTTTAGTGTCGATAACTGATAACTAAAATTATTTGGATAAGAACTGTAAGAACTGTTTCCTATCGAGGGCAAAATATAGAAGTTTCGATAAGTTTCAGTTGCTATTATTGGAAGTATTGATAGATTTTGTTATCGATAACTAATAACTAAAATCATTTAGATACGAACTAAAAAAACAGTTACCAATCCTGGACAAAAATATAGATTTGCCCATAATTAACTATATAGCGTTATGTATCAGTTGCTATTATTGTCTTTTTGGTGTCAATAACTGATAACTATAATCATTTAGATAAGAACTAAAAGTACTTTTAGTAATCCTGGACAAAAAATAGATGCATCAATGGGTTTCAGTTGCTATTATTGTATGTATAGGTAGTTTTTGTTATCGATAACTAATAAGTAAAATCATTTGGATACGAACTAAAAACAATTAGCAATTCTGAGCAAAAGTGTCGATAGTTATCGTTAATTATTATTGATATGTGTGATATATCGATATTTCTTCTTGTAGATTATCGACAATTAAAATCAGTTATTGCCTACGACTACTATCGCCTCAACAAGAAAAAAATATATATAACCTGAATCGGTCAAGTATTCAGAAGTTCCACGATCCCTAACAGACTCTCCATCGATTCTATAAGTACAAATATAAAGATATGACTGTTCTTCCTCTTCGAAAAAATTCTGGTACCGCCCATGAAAATTCTAGTCTGACTTAAGGGTACCAGAACTAGGTCGGATCTGTTACAAGAGTATACCTATGCCTAAGTATATACCTACATATGTGTTTGCTTAAGTAGCTTGCGGAAGAGTGCCATATGTGCACAAGATATACAGCGATTTATTAACTGGGAAGACATAACAGAAACCCCATGCAAATGCCTTAGCAAGTTTGTTTACAAATGCATTACTTTCGCAAACCTTTCCCACTAACAGACACGATGATAGGGAAATCGCTTTAAAATAAACTGGTCGTTAACATTTAACTAAATAGGCTTGTTATGGATCAATGTATTTTTATGAATAAAAAAAATTAAAAACATATTAGATTTACTTAAGGTGCATTAAACAATAGTCCAGGCAATATAGCAAAAAAAAGAATAATCAGGTCACTATAATAATTAATTCGTAACTCTCTACACGCCAAAATGTAATTTTTGAGAATATTGATATCTACATCAAAAACTTTTGTGAAAATTTAAATAAGATTATCTAATATTATAATACTCCAATTTTCCTTTATTTTAGAGAATTGAACCCTCAAGCAAAGCTCGTGATTCTTTTGATTTGTTTTTAACTCATTTGCCATTTAATATTAAGACAATTTTTAAATTTAGTAAATAATCGATGCATTGTAAATTTATCGTCTTTCCGCGTCCCTTGCGTTAACAAAATCCAAATATTATTTCGCTGCAGCGCTACGTAGTACGAATCCGCCAGGCGCTGGGTATTTTCTACCGCGTTTGTAATCGGCGACTGGGCATCAGTATTCGCTGGTTACGTGCTTAGCGGACATAGGACGCGTATTACCTACTACTGCTTACGTGGCTCTTAAAAATGCATGCGATGGTTCCTTGAATTGGAAATAACGCCTATAATAATGTATTAAAATATTATATTAGCACATCGAAAATTACAAAAGTTATAAACAAATTAAGATGAGAAAATAAAGGCATTTAGTTTTTCGTAAATAACTCAAAAACCATAACTGATAGCGCAAATTGGAAAAAACGTCCTTAAATATTAAATTATCAAAAAATTATGGTGTATTCCTAACTCTTCAAAGAATAGGGTCTTGTTAGAAGAAATAGTTCAAGTACGAACGAGGCAATAAAAAATGTTGAAATACTTAATTGGCCTAAAACTTTTTCACTTCGTGGAGCCCTTTTTGTAGTCGTTTATTTTGTTTATAATAATTCAGTTTTGTGAATATTTGGGGTATTATTATTATTAGTTTTGTATTCGGCGCAGCCCCAGTCTCTGGCACCGCCACTGCACTAATTATTAGCCTAATAAAAGATAAAACGTCTGTATAAACCAAGCACTGATTGGTTTGAGCCCTTTTTGGTATCACATTAGATACAGACCTCCTATCGCTGCTATATGGGTACTATTGTATTTGGTATGACCTTAGGCTGTCGGCAGTCACCTGCTGATGTTTCTTTTGATGCCATTTGACCAACATCACGTCTTCTTTTTGACCTATCACCTTCTTTTCATCTAAATCAACATTGATCTCCTTATACATCATTTCGATATCATTTTTATTATTTTTTTTATTAAAACATTAATTTGATAGATAATTTTAATTAAGCATTATATTCTGTTTCCAAAAGTCGTAAACAATTACTTTTTAAACCAAACTTAAGTTTTTTATTAACTTTATATGATTTTTCGTAATTGTAATAAATTGTTAAATGGTTTATATCAGGATATACAAACTGTATTCTCTCGTTCTTGCAATTATGATAAGAAAATATTTTACTCATCTATGAAGCTTGCTTCCTTCCGTTCCCGATGAAACTGGAGGAAGGAAGAAAGATTATTTGGACTACATCACTATGACATACTGTAATATTAAGTATTTAACTATGTATTTTGGAAGCTGACAGAAGAATTCTTTGGAAAAAAAAATATATCAGCCAGGCGACATGTTCTAACCGGAAATTACACTTGCATTTGCATTGTCGAGAAAGCAAAATTGGTTTTCTGTTCAACACCGACCTTTTTGCATAAATTATTGACTTATCGTCTCTCAAACAAACAAAATTTCGCAGTTTTATTATTTTTTTATAAAAACGTTAATAACGAAAATTGTACCTTTTAAACTATCACAAACTAACCTAAAGCAGCCCAATTAACTTACAAAATTGCAAAAAAATCCTCTCAAAAACAAATATCTAATTAAACTTTTAATTTTTTCCCTTTTCCACGTCTCTTGTCGCTATTCTCAGTGGCGAGTGAACACGAATAGTTGAAGCTATCATTGTCGTTAATGTGTACAAGTATGCAATCTCTAAATTTTAATAAAATTCGACTAAAACCATCTTATTAGTTTATAATTTATAGTTTTCATCTTTTCTTGTTACATAATTTAATTTAAAGCAAAATTGCTGCAACTGTAAGTAAGTTCTACTTCTTTTTGTTTTCGTTAAACATCAAAAATTAATAATGAAGTCAAGGTACATGCGGTTAAGCCGACACACAACGCGGCCACCGTATTTATTTTTAAAATACTTTTTATAAAAACGAGTTAAATTTTTTTTTTTTTTTTTGAGGGAAGCGACAAAAATATCTTCACTACTGTAAACTTTATGAATGAAAAATAATTAAAGTAACCAAATAATCCAATTTTAGAGATAAATGTTTAAACTGGAACAATTTAAATATGAAATGTCACTTATTATTCATCTTCTTCGTCCTAGTTTTGAAGATTAATTTACAACATTATATTGTGATCTAATTAATTTATTTTTATTACTAACAAATGTCAAAACAGATTACTAATAAATAATTTAACAAAGAATACTTTGTATAAATCAATGTAATAGTACAGAATTAGAAAAATATTGTTTTGGCAGTATATATACTAATACAATATATATACTAATTTAGAAACAACCACCTTTAATTTTTTTTTTTTTACGATTGTGGTCCAACTTGTAATTATAGCCATAAATGGAAATTAATTAATATTAAATGAGTACAACAGCTTTATTTCTTTATATACATATTTAATGACACTATTTGCAAATATTTTGTGTTAACTTCCTAAAATGGTCATGAAGTAAACGTGTTAAAACTCTCAGGAATGATATTTCGTAAAATTGAGTTTATAGAAAAGCAAACAATTGTAAAATATACTGCAAATAATTAGAATGTCCTTATTTAATAAGAAAAAATATCAGAGGGATACATGTAATTACATAAATTGTAAAGATACTCAAAAAAGTGAATTATATAACAGAGTTAAAAGGATTAAAAAAAAGATTAGCGCATAAAAATTGGTTTTTTAGTTACTGATTTCTATAACATCATTAATGAAAGTTTTATACAAAAAAAATTAAGTATTCTTTTTTTAGGGAATATTAAAAACAGAATTTGAAGAAAAATATGTTATTCCTAAATAAAAAAATTTTTTTATTGTGCACGAATTTTTATTTAAAAGTGCCCTATCATAAAAATAAGTAATATAAAAAAATTCGGAAAAACTTTAACATCGAAGGGAAAATTTTACGTAAGAAAAAAGTAACACTCAAAAACTAAATCAAAAATAAAGCACAGTTAATGGAAAGATGAATCAAAGAAGAAGTTGGAAAACTTAACAAATCTTCAAACTTCATCAAAAAAGTCGTATGTAGCAAAAAGAATCGTAGAATAGTCATAATTTCAAAAAAATCAAATTTTTTAAAATTTTAAAATATTTTAATTGATTTTTTAATAAATAAGCACAATATATACGTACAGCATCATTTACAAAAACATTATTTATTAGAAAAAAAAAAAATGTAGACAAAAAATCGAAAAGGGTACTTACCGCAACCCCAGGCCGGTCATCCCGGCCGTCCTACGTCCAGCGCAGGGCTGGATAAACAACACGTAACTTATATGTCAAAATCACACGCGTGTTTGCGCGCCACTAACATCCTCCGGAGTTTGTAAGATCTGGAAGGCAGATTGATTCCTCGTTCCCCACCCAGGTCCTACGCGCCTTAACTCAGAACATACTTAAGTCATTATCGATTCTAATAGAATCGCCTTCGAACGGTACCATATGGTCACTTTTCTAAAATCAACAAACCATCTTTGATGTCATCCCGTTTTGTGGGGTAGTTTTCTCGAAAATTAATGTGGTAATTTGAGAACGCGTAGACTTTTGGGACCCGAAAGCTCATTTGAGGGGGGGATAAGTCAGCTTACTGACAAGAAGAAGAACATGGTACAGTAACCATGCCGCTGCGGCAACGACGTTGCCGCGTGCTTACGACAGCCGTGGCGGTCGCGATCGTATTTTTAGTGAGTGGAACTGAAGCATCGGTAAGTTTTTTTGATTTTAATTTAATTTTCTTTTTTTTTTTTTTTTTCGTTCTTCTTGTCCCTTTTTACTTTTGGAACATAAATAAACCCTTAGGGTAACTAGTGACAAACTAACACCCTTCAATCAACCCTTTAAAATTATTTAACAATTATACGCTCCATTTGGATTCGTGCATTATTTATTTATAAAAATAACAGAAAAAATTCGTATTCGGTCAAAAACCAAAAAACTTTCCCTTATCCCTTTCATTTTACCCTTTAGGTTCATATGTATAACATTCCCAAAATGTATGATTTTTTTTGTAAAAAAGTCAAATAATATTTGTGTTCGTTAATAATTAGTAAAGCATAAATTGGGTTGCAAACGTTTCGCTTTAGATCCGCAATTTATTTATATACAAACTTGAGGAACCCCCCAATGAAAGGCGAAACGCCTGCAAGGCATACGAATTATCATTTAAACTGTATCCAAATTAGATATTCTGTTTATTTTTTTCTATACCCCTACATTTTACCCTTTAGGTTGATGCAACAATTTTTTTTTTTTTTTCGTGGAAAAGTCAATTAACATTTTTGCTCGTTAATAATAAGTAAGGTATAAATTGGTTTGCAAACGTATCGCTTTAGATATGCGACTGAAGAAGCCCCAAACGACTGGCGAAACGCCTACAAGGTTTTAGAGTTTTCCTTCAAACTGTGTCCAAATTAGGTATGCATAAGTGTATGAAAACTGGAGTTTGAAAATCACTTTTTTTTTTCAATGATAGAGCAGTGATCAAAAATATAAAAAAGTCGATGAAAATTGAAAAAAAAATAACAAAATGATTTTCAGATGCGTAACAATTTTTGTTATAAACAAATCTAAAATTGTTTCTAAATATTGAGATAAGACAAATGATTATTAAATATTATTAGTAACTGCCAAAACATGATTATAAACGATTATAAATTGTTCATAACTTATATTAATTTATATAAATAAAATTAGTGTCGTTCTCTGTTAGTTTGGCCTACCTATGTAATCTTCGCCTTATTGCCTTGAAGATATTCTCTAGTCAGAATGAAACGTCAGCTTTCGCGTTTTATTTCTGTAAATCTTACGGTTCTGTTGAAATTTGATATTTTATGATATTTTTGGCCTTATCATAATTTTCAATGTCGGATAAATAAATGATAAAGACACTAAAGTGAACTATCATAATTTTTTGCATTTTCTATTGAAGTACTAGTTCAATGACTTCACTATCGATTACGTTTGCATTCATAGTTTATCTATGTACATTTAATTAATAACTTAACCGATATGTAAGCCAATTAATTATTTATTATTATAATAATTCTTCTAATACGTATTTTATAATAGAATTAGAAAAGAATATCAAACAGAAATTGGAAGGAAACTCACTATATACACAACGACTCCTTTATTTTCTAATATCGATCAAACAAAGTTTAAAGGTTAAATACTTACTTATTTAATGCCACAAGAAACAAAATAGTTTTAATTTATGTCGTCATCTTTATAGATCTATTTATGTCTCGAATGTAATAACTAACTAATTATTATTGTAATTGCTTTGAGATCATCAACTATACGCACTAGAATACAGAAATAATTATACAATTATTATTATAAAATCCATAAAAAAGATAAATTGACTGATTGACTGATATATTTATATCAAAGCACAACACAAACCTTAGAAAGGATTTTTTTTAAATTCAATCCCCAAAAGAATGAAAAGAGAGTTCAAATTTTGACACAACCCAAATCGCTGATTCAAGAAGCTTAAAAGTTTTCACAATGGTTACTTAATATACAACGGTATCATCGACTATAAAATTATATTTCTAAACAGCATCCCCAAAGGGGTCAAGTTGGGGTTAAAAGTTTAAAATAAGTAGACGCACAAACGGGGTTTCTAGATTTAGAATATCAATACATAGGGCCAAAAAATTTTTTGAAACATTAATTCAAAAATTGATATATTGTCCAAATTCTGAGAATATTACACACAATGTTAACTATAAGTAATACATTCCAAATATCCAAAAAAATAGATTAGATGAGGGAGGAGGGAATGTACTTACTGGTAAATATTTCCCCTCCAAGGTGCAAAATTAGGATTTGCGGTATTAGTTTATATAAGAAACAGTTTCGTTACATATATGGACTTATAAAATAATAAAATTAAAAATTGTGTTAAGAAAAAAAAACGTTAATTAAACATATTTATCACTTGAACCTAATTCGATTTCAATTCAATTTGCATCAAACTGGTAAAACCAGGTCAACATTGTAAAATTCTCTAGTAAATCGCAGTGAAACATACCAACCCATAAGACTAGCGTGAGCTATTAGTGTCCTGATTATTTCAAAATTAATCACTAAAGTCACCTTACAACTTACTGTACGTCTAATAAACGTAACACTGCCCGTATAAGTTGATATAGTTAAAAAAAATAATACATACATGGTCTTATAAACCAGTCATATAATTTTATAGAAGGGGTTGTTTTTTTATATAGATAGATAGATACCTTTATAATTTACAAATTGCGAATTTGATTATGGGAACACATAATGTAAAGACAAAGGATTCTCATGAAATATTTTTCATTATTAAATTTTAAAGTTGATGTCATATCCTGGACAAGCGGAAACGTCTAGGTGATAAAAATATTTTTAGCAAATTTACCATCTTGAAAGACCTCGGCGCCCCAAATTCAAGTTTATTTGTCTATGCCCACATATTTTATTTGTACTAATCGTTACGAGCGACACACAATTCCAAATTCCATAATTATCTCCAAATTGTCGATTGGCGACAGGAACTACATATTAAGTTAATTCTTGTTTTCTTATATTCATTATAGTCCTGGGACGGAAATAACTCCATAAAATAAATGTTTTTAGTTGGAAAAAAACGGAAAATCTGAAAAATCTTGAGGAAAAACTTATTCTTAAACAAATTGTAGTAATAAAAGTAGCCTCCAGGTGAGGGTAGTTACACAGACGTAATTAAAATGTCACCTAATGGACAAGAGACCTAACAATAATAATAAATACCAACCTAAGCTGGATATAGAGAATGCTAAATGAATTTGCTAACTTACTTTTCCTAATTATATTATAAAAATAAAAATAAGGGTTAAACAAGATTCCATACATTTACCAATTTTAGTATAATAGTCCTCTGTCAAGTCATAGGAAGCCCATTATCCTAAAGTGCCCAAGATCCCAAATCTGTTAGGTTAAAGTACCCAAAACTATCAATAGGCTAAAGACACCCTCAGATTCGTTGTGGTTTCAAAAATGAAGAAAATAAATGAATTGGTTAAGACGAAATTTTGACTTAATTCAAATTATTGAAATTTTGACTTATGAAACAAAACCCATTGTTCACATTCCATCACACATTTACCGATATCATCGTTATTGATGAAGGCCAGACCACTAACCCACAACGTTATATAAGGAGGCCTTCGTAGGGAACTGTTTTAATCTTATAGTAAAAAGGCAAAAAATTTTTTTGATCACGGATTCTTGTAGACGAAGATCAGAAGAGTATTTGTGCAAATTTTCATTGACAAATAATTGTTACTATTTTTCGTTCAAAAGGTTACAAATTTCAACAAATGCTCCTTTGACCTTCCTCTACAAGAATCTGCGATCAAAATTTTTGGACGATAAAATCCCTTGGCTATTTCATTAAAACCGTTTCCTACGAGGACCCCCGTATATTACGCCCTAAATCAGCACTCTGGCTTCTTTAACGATGATAAGGGTACTACCCATAAAAATTCTTTTCGTATACAATTTTTCTTTTTGGTGTACTATATCCTTCTGAATGCAGTCCTTAAATTAGTTATTCATATCATTCAGAAAAATATTTTTTTGAAAAACCATTTCTCTACCATTTAGGAAAAACTAGGTACTTTCCCAAATTCATGTTTCAAACTCCAGTAAAGTCGTTCAGCGTTTAAACAGTCAAAACATATTTCCTTGATCGTAAATTAAGAAACTGGACTCTTTTCAATGAAACCCTATTGGAATTGAACGTTCTCAAGATCTTCTAATTCCAAATTATTTGACAAAAAATATTTATTTCGTCCATGTATGTATGTATACTAATTTGGCAAATTTTTAAACATTCCAAAGTTCTTTTCTTGTCTTAAACTTGGCAGTCTCATTAGAGCATCGTTTCTCGACCTTTTTAGTGTCGCGACTCACTAAATGGCGAAAAAGGTAAAAGGAAACACTTAATGGATGAATTAATTTAAAACCAATTACAAGTATTTTAAGTATTTCATTATTGATGTAATAAGAAAGAAACGTTGCGTCCATCTTCACCAAAATATGTTAATTTGACGTCTACTAATCGCCAGAATAAAGGGTATTTTGTATACCTAAAGGTTTTTTTTACAAATTTATTACAACCCTTTGTTTTTCTGTATATACGACCCTCCATATTCTTAAATGAGACCACGAAGTTAAGAAATAGTAAAAGTATAGACGTCCCATATTTTTAGGATATCAAATTTCGCGTATTTTGGTCAATTATTTTGAATACAGATGACCTTTTTTTTTCGGCGTCCATGGACAAAGGTTCGTTTACTATCTATCGCTTCTAGAGTCAATAGCTGACCTAGTAAGCGAAATGCTGTTGAGGTAAACTGCGTCCTGCACCCTACGTAAATTGCATTCCTTGGATACCTGCATTTAGGTGAAAGGTTATGTTAAACTAAGGTAACTACTTAACTTAAAATAAAATCTACGTAAAGTAGTAAAAACACCCGGGACGCAATCTACGTTCCTTCAGAATAGAAGGTCATTCATGGTATTTAGCAGACTTCCTTTTATTATGAGTTGCGAATTTTGAGGCTGCATCTTCGCAGCGTTTTCTTGGACGGTCGTCGTCTGGATCTGGAATACCAACCAGGTCATAAACGTTGTCAGCGTTCGTTCGTTCGTTGGTTGGTTTCTTGGTTGAGAGTTCGACCGAGACCTATGCATGCTGGTGCTGATGCTGGTTAGTATCTCTCACTCGTCATCCACATCCACATCCAGTTAAAAGTTGAAATCTCTGCTGGTCTGGCCTGTAGCCTTCCTTGTCTGCCTGCTACTTTTCTGACTCACATTCAGATTCAGACGGACCTGTTTTCAGAGTTATGCAACTGAACGTGAACACCAAAGTCTTTTGTATGGTTTATATAATGACCCACCGTATATGTATGCACGAATACATGAACAAGTTTATACGTGTTTTTGTAAACATGTGTTTTGATACACATTTACGACATACCGATGCCGTTATTACACAATACACACACATGTGTGTTCTACCTTTTATACCCATCCGCCCGTGTACAATAAAATTCAACAAAATGTTACCAGAATGTATGCAGTTCTGGATTTTCGCCAAACTTCAGGGAGCTTTAGTTTCAAAGCTCACAATAAAACTAAGTAATAATTTTTGCTTTTCAAACCTATAAATCTAACAGTTAAAAAAAAGTTTTTTTTTTTTTAAATAAATATAAGTATAAACTAATGCCCATTAAAGCTCTAATAAAATTAATTTTTAATTAAAGCTGTAACAGGTGTTATTACCTACTAGGTATAAGTAATATATTCATTAGTCTATTAAGATCATGCTGAGAATGTGTAATTTATGGACTCGAGCACCATAAAAGGTTTGTTAACACTCTCTCTGGTTTTCGAGACTGACTTCATCTAATGCATAATAAAATTTAAAAAAAATGTAACATGTAACTTTAAAAAAGGTACATTTATTTCCCAAAAGCACATAGTATGTGTTAATATCACGGATCAGTAAAAAATAATATTTGCGATGGGGTCATCAAAGTCGTGACCCAAAAGATTGAAAGCAGAAAATTTGAATAAAAAGTAAAACTGAATGAGGTAATGATAAGCGAAACTGATTTAAATCACAACGAAAAATTTTTTGAACGACGAACAAATTAAAGTAATCCATGAATCAATTTTATGATCCTCCAAAGGAGGAAATTTAGTCTTATTTAACATTTTCTTTCCTAACGTCATTATTCTCAAAATTAATTTACAACCTTTAGGGCATTTGATTGTATTCCATTGAAGAATACTGGATAATTTTCTTTAAAAAAAAGCAAAACAAAAATGTAATTTATGGGACACCATCGTTCACAGAAAAACTTCGTGATGGACCATCAGTCCAACCCTGTCTCGTCTTCAGAGCGCGTCAGTGGCGTAAAAAGTACGTACATCCCCGCAGGAAAGCTTAGTCCTCATAAGGGTCCAAGAAGTTGGAGATGGTCCCCAACCAAGAAACAAAAAATTAATGAAATTTATCAAGAATGGGGTGCATAATAAGAGCCCCAGACTTTATATATTGTAACGGCGGGGGTAGGGCTAAAGTACATTATTTAGTGTGACCATATTTAACATAATTTTAATACTTATCGAGGGTTGCTAATATAAACATTAACACAAAATAAAAGTTCCCACCTTATGTACTTTTAATTACTTTTTTTTTACTTTACAAATAAAGTTTTTTACTGATTAAATTTAGGTAGTTAACCTCGGTGTTGTTGAACATAACACCTACAAACAGAACACTGTTGCTTTCCGGAAACGGGGCTTTGATGTGATGTTTGTAAACTGGTTCGAATTTGGGCCACCCTGTATAAACTCGAAACGCTTTATGGCTCGCGTATATTTAGTGATAAAATTTGCTTGTGCACACTGATGCCGATTACGAAAAGCAGTAAACTTCAATGACCTAATTGAAGAAACAGAATAAGAAGAAGAAGAAGAAAAAATTAACGGCAGTTTATTGGCTTAACATGTACGAGAATTAATGTAAACAAAACGATGCTGTAAACTGAGAAAAATTAGAAATTATGTCATCAGTCATCTGTAAAAGCTGTTGGATGGTTATTGTTACATAAATGCCAACTATGATGACGAATACATATACGCATAATAATTATTCTACACATGTGTGTGTGTGTGTGTTAGTGTAGGAATTGTCACGTCGACAGTGATCTACATTTTTAATTAATTCTGCAAACTGTTATCGCTCTTCCGTTTTATGTGCGAGGTCTAGCGACGAGATATTGATTATCCTTGGAAACAGCAATTTGTGTCATTTTGTTATTTTTAGGGCTATTTCCTGCATCTTTGCACACGCATTATATATAGATTTTTTTTTTGTAGAACAAAATTAATATTTGAACAAATTGCAGCATTATGTACATATACATACTACACAGAACGTCATCCTGTAGGTACCATTAAAAATAGCACCACCTAGTACCAATGGCACGAAATTTTTAATAAAGAAAAATCTCATGAGAAAATCTTTTCTATTTATTAATGAAAACTCAGTTGGATGTATGACTAAAGTTACACATTTACATAATTTTTTCTGAGTTTATACCAACTGAGGAGACTCTCATTAAAATACTACCAACTGAGACAGACGTTTTGACCAGCTCCCAAAATGGAAGATTAATTAGGTTACCATAAAAAACCAGTGATATAATGACTGATATAAATGCAGTTGTATCAGGTTAGGTTAGGTTATGGGTTCAGTTTAGGTTCATTAAATATTTATTGAACATTATGTTATCATATGTATAAGTATAATTTGTTCTCTTATGTATAGTTTTAAAATTAAAAAAACTAAAAATCAATATAAATATGTCTGATGTTGTAAGGACATTAAATTAAAATCTCACAAAATAACCATAATTTGATTGTAGAGTGAATTTGAGTTTTGACGTGTACCTACTCAGGTACATGAGTCAGATAGAAACCGTCTCAGTTAATATACCTGGGGTGCCTCAGTTGGATATGATCCCACGGCTTTAATTTTATAGTCTGCCTCAGTTGGTATAAGTACGTCCATATTCCTAGGCTATGATGAATTTAAGGAAATAAAGCACTAGATGAGAGTTCGAACCTTTTAGAATTTTGTTGAACTGTTGACTTTTCTATACACGTAAAAAAAGGTGAAGTAAAACAAAAATACTGCAGTAAAAAAATTTTTATTGCCCTATATACACTTTGGAACGAGCTGCAATAGAATCAACGTAATAATTATGTATTGAATTACTTTTTTTGCTGAAATAACTAAAAATTGTGATAAAATATACCTACATATCTAATAAAATTTCAATCAGTTTATAAAGAAACTAAAACGATTTTATTCTTTTATAACTAATTTTATAATTAATAATACGAAAAAACGAAAACAATTTTATTGAATCATTTATCGATAATTTACCGATTAATCTTTAAATTTTACAAATTCTAGCGCCACCTATGAAAGACATTTGTTTCGTAATAGTTATATATTGGTTTCTTATAATGCAGAGGTCATAATGTTGTTAAAAAATTTCAAAACATCTTATTTAATTGGTATATAGGGCTGTAATTATACAGATAATTTTTTTTGTTTGAATGAAAGCACTAATCATACCACCCCATTTTTTTAACCCAAGTATGCAATTTTTGTACCTATATTTTTGTACCCTTTTTATCAAAGTATTTTTTTTAATTATGGCTTATATCTAGTGGCATAAAGAACTCCTTCTGTAGACTATGTCATTTTAGGGACCCAAGAAAATAATGTAAATAACTAAAATTTATCCAGAATTAAGGAGAAGGTAATAAGGACCCCATCAGTCTTGTTATTGCAGGAGAGCATTAATTTTTTTTCGTTATGTCACTGATTATGTTAATAGTTAAAAACTCTTTTTCTGCCAGGATTCCCTTAAAATTGACTTTTTTTTTTCTAATCAAGGACTGTCGGATTTCGAACAGAAATTTTATTCGTTTCATTACGTTGAAATTCACACATTTAGGTAGCTAATTTCTTACTCATACCTTTTTGAATGTAGTCTTTACCTACTACTTTTTTCAAAATTTCTTTTGCATTTGACTGACTTCATCTAGGAGTTGCTCCATGGGTTCTTCATATTCAATTAGTTAGAAACGTCGGTATTTTTCAAATTTATATCGCATATAATCCCCCAGTCTTTTAACCCGGGTTAACTAAAAGTAACCCCGGTTTACGGTACCACATAAAATCAATACAAAAATCAAAAGTAAAATGCATTAATATTTATACAAAAATTATCAAGTTCCCATTTCTGTCTTTTATCTCCTGATTCACAGTAAATAATTTATCTGTTGTTCTAATTAGCCTGAAAAACTAAACTATTTGACAAATCTTTTGCAGTCATATTTATCTATTCACTGACATAAAGTGGTCATCAGTGGCTATCATTTTGATAGATCACCCCATAGATATCGTATCCCTTTTAAACAATTATTTATGAAAGTAATAGTTTTTACATTATTAATTGAATAGTTCAAGAAAAATCGCCCCAAGTTGTTTAAAATCCTTCGTTGGTCAATTAGGTTATTGGCATGTTGCTACATGTCACCAATTTGAAGATCACATTTGTCTTCATCTCACGAATAGTTTAGCCAGAAATGTTTTTTTGTCCAACCTTGTATATTTCAAAAAAGAACCATTTCAATTTGTGGGTGTATTAAATTTTGCTTTTGATTGAACACAAACGATTACTATAAAAAGACTTATTGAAGTAATCGAATCTTTCGATTTTATTAGTGTACGAATTGTAAGTAAAAGCTTCAAGTTTTCTAGTCCGCGACGAATTCATCGTCTGCAATTCCGGAAAAGAAATATGCTTATAGTTCAGGTTATAGGGAATGAAAGGCCAAAGAAAACTGTTTGATTCCAATTACCGAAGTGTCAATAAATGTTTCTAAGATTAGGTACATTACGTGAAGATATTTATACCAAGTTTTTTGCGAAATCAGGTCACTTGGTTCCAGATGCATGATGTATACGTACGTATACATAATATCGTTAATTTTATGTGTCTGTAAACAAACTTCATTGCTTGTAGTTTCGTTTAGAGTACATTCCTGCCAATTTTATATATAACCAAAAATAACAATTGTAATGTAATACTACACTTAACTTTACTTCTTCTATCGCGAAACGTTAATTTCAATTTGTTACGAACTTATCATGCAGTTGCACCGATTGTTCTCTTTCGAGCACCAGGACAAATAAGTAGACTTATTTTTTATTTTATTAATGGCCGATAGCTAAAATAAATATAGCAAGACGCGTAATCGATGACTAATAACTGTACTTCTTAAAAAGCTAAGAATAAATTAATGGGCTTTCAGCAGATTTTTTTGTTTGACTGACCGCAGCCGTCCAGAGAAAATAAATCAACTCGTTTTAAAATTAAAAACAAAAAAAAACAATCAGGAAATGCTTCAATAAAAAAAATTATAAACACAAAACATTTTTTCTAGTCCACTACAACAGATAAAAATCGAATACACACGGCACAGAAGGGACTAAAGTGGTTACAGGGTTAAATCATCAGAGCCAAACTTTTATCAACGAGGTGATGGTTTCGAAGCCTCTACCACTTGATGGCCTCCAGAAAATTACTAGTGGTAGCTAAGAAAGCTCAAAAACTATCATTTAGTCAACCTTTACATTACCTGATGACTCATGAGTTCTCCGGAGAGAGCTTCCTGAGGATTTCGGAACGTTCGAGAATGTTTCCTTGCACCTTTTGCGAATAAAAAAATTCTGCAAAACCTTTTTTTGGTTAATGGGTTTCAAAGATTTACAATATAAGCAAAATTGTACCTACCAATGCATAATTACAAACGTATATTGCTTTAAGATAACTTTAGATTTTTTTTTTGAATTTTGATGACCCTCACTCGATATTGTCCTCATGGCCCTAGAATCCTAAATACAGCTCTGGGTTTGAAACGCCCAAAAATTTATTTTTATAGAGACCCACGGTTTGTGTTTTCATGCATATATGCAAAGTTTTTTAATCTTCTCCTTCTTCTTCTATTGTGAATCTGGGACTAGGGACTGTCCAGAGGATAACGATAGAGAGAACGGTACAAATAAAAATTCTATAAAGATATAGGATACACTGAGAACCATGAAGGGTGAGTTCGACGGAAAGAAAAAATGTAGGAGCGACTGAGGGTGGAATTAGAGCACAATTATGAAAATTCCAAATATAAATAAATGGTTAGAAATGAGAAGGTTTGTGTTAGAAATACAAGGAGAACAAATAACGTTACGTTCTAAGACATGAAGGGTTACGTTAGAAACATGTTTGGGGCAGAAAGATAAAGGAAAGAAGACCTGAAGATATGGAACATGAAATATAAAAATTTGAAACGTGAAAAAACGGTAGCGACAGGAAATAATTTCTATGGTTACGAACGGTAAATCTATAGAGACTCCATGAATATTGAGGGTGTAAATTGAAATGTGAATGGTGGTGGACTAAACGGAAAGGAAAAGGTTGGGAGCGTTTGAGATGTGATATTATAGGAAAATTATGAAAATTCGAAAAAGCGAGGATATCAAAGGTTAGAAATTAGCAAGTATTAAAAATAAAGGACCCAATGGATGTTATGTAAATCGAAAAGGAAGAGACGGATTGTAGGATACATTCTAAGACGTGATGGATGATCATAAGGTCGCATTTATTGGGGCTTAAAAATTATACATTTTCTTATGTTAATATGAAATTACAATATTTAGGTAATTCAGTTCAATTCATAGTTTAATCAGTCACGAATTTCACTGACAGGGAAACATATTCTGCCGATTAATTTGCAAAAGCATAACAAATTACTAGATACGTGTCTCTGCATTAATTTAACATAAAATACTTATTAATATTGAAAATATTCGTTTGTTTGTAATTAGAATTGGTTCCATTGAAAATCGTAATATGTATATGCAATCTACTCCCAGTTGTGATGGTGGATACCCCTCGGTCTCCTACTATGAGGAAGAGAGTTTAGTCGAAATCGGTGGTTGTGGGTGGCAAAAATTTGGAAAAATGTATTTCTGTCCGTTTCTATCACATGGAAACTTTTCTAAACTATTCCAGATTTTGCCGAATTATTCTAGAAAGCTCTAAAATAATCTACTACTTATTATCCAAAAATTTTTATATAATATAGGGTAGTCCGAAAATGTTCTCAAACTTTCTAGAATGTTATCGAAAATTCCAGAATAATCTAGATTATTCAAAAATAATTCAAAGACGGTAACTCATTATCGTCCAGAATTCTCCCAAGCGTTCTAGAATGTTCTAGTGGTGTAGTTAATTATATTTTTGAGTTATTTCTTTTTTCTTTTCATTTATGATCTTAAAATTTTATCCTTAAATTTTTAGATCCTGTATAAATATTATCGACCCAAAAAGTTTATTTTTAAAAATATTAACTAGAAATATGCGAAAACAAAAGACCACCCTTACAGGGTCGGAATCACTTTGAAGGATAATTTTTCTTGTCTGTTACGTGTTACGTGTCATTTTAATGTAGAATAACATATATGGCACATAGTTCTTGCAAACTCCATTTCGTTCCATTTTCTTTCTTTAATTTATTTATGTTTTAAAGCAAAGAACAAGTTACGTTGTTGGCAATTACCTGTCATACGAATGTATGACTTGAATAGATATGTACCTATGTGTCCTCCACTTTTATTATACAAGCGATAAATTCTATTATTACTATTTATGACCGTGTCTGTAATAGATTGTCATTGTTATTGCCCTCTTTACTATCCCTTTTTGTGTTTGTTTATTTATTATTTTTTACTGGTAAAATTGTTGGTGTTCCATCGCGTTCGGTACATTAATAATAGAATTGTAATTTAAAGAACGTTGCGCTTAACGGGAAGTTAGGCTTAGTTTTCTAGTATTTCCGGTATTCTATAAACGTTGATTAGATTTAAAGCTAAAAATAATTTAATGCTGCAGGACCGACAATGCACATAAAATTTTATACGACAAGTGATTCTGTACACTTGAGTATGACTTCTTACGATTAGTTCTTGGTTAAAAGTCAATTTAGCTAATAGAGATGAAGGTTCAAAAAATAAACAAACTATTTTTGTTCGAATGCCAAAAAATTATTATTATTTTATTCATAAAATACATTTATTATTTCACTTTTATTTTCTTAAAAAACGTTAATTATTGGTTTATTTAAGCCCAAATAAATCTTTTTTGGCTGTTGTCAAAAAAGGAGTTCTTTCCTAGACGTTTCGTCAAAATGCATGGTTAACATCTACAGTAGACCTCCTGTAAAGTACGATACAAGTCTTTGATAAATCCCACTTTACCGAAGAATCCCCAAAGATGATAAACACGTATGTTGACGAAACGAACGTCAAAGATATAACTCCTTTTTCGAAAACGGCCAAAAAACTCTATGGAATAGCTATGGTCGCGAAAGCCTACTTCAATTTCCAAATGAATCCTGTTTCTAACTGAGCTCACGTCTTCAATTTTGATTTTAAAAAATAATAAACCAAACTTTTTATTATTTACAACTGCAGTTACTTTTTACTTTTGTAATATTTTAGGATGTTCTATTATTACAATTTCTATGGAATATTTTTTAAATTTTTGAAAAGAAATTCCAATTATGGTAATCATAAAGCCATAATTTTAATAAAGATTACAAATTGTTATAGATACTTAGATACATTTTAGGAAAAAAATTCAAAATTAAAAACATATATTTATTAGAATCATTAAGAATTAAAGGAATAAAAAATTATAATTCCAACTGTGACTTGCCTCTGTTAAACTTCACCACCTAAGCCATCAAAAAAATTTTTTTGTGAAAATTTTTGTATATAAGTATTTCTAAAAATGAAGTACAACGTCAACCAAGTAATGGTCAACTCGTTATCAGTTGGGTTACTTATCTAAGATTTATGACTTAAAATTATTTTTTTATGTATTATCGTAAAAAATTGTTAATTATGAAAAGTCGCATGTACAAAAAAAAAAGGAAACATTAATTTAACTTTCTGGATATGATAAGAAATGTTCCTCTCTCTTAGAAAGATAATCTTCAAAAGAAGCGTGGCTTTGTCTGACTTCTTAAGTTGAATTATGGTCATTATCTTTTTACCAATTAAACCGCACGCGAAAGAAACTTGATGAATCTAATAGCTACGAAATCGAAATCATTGCTTCTTAAAACGCAATAAATAACTTAATAAATTAATTGAAAGGAATCCTTAACAAAAATAACATTAATTCAATATGACCAAATTGGATTACGTCATTTGGCAAAACGTTAAATAGATTTCGCTTCCAAAGTCTGATTATAAAGAATAAGTTACATTAGGGCGTGAAAATGAGCCGTTCATGGTGTTTTTGAGCTTCTAAATCTTCAAAAATGTCTTGTATTTGTCTTCAATGTGTATGTGTACCAACGCGATAATGACATCATTAGTACATTTTATTGTTGTGTTGTGTATTGTACTGTTTATGTTAAGATGAAATTAAGGAACGATTGACGAGGAATTGTTTATATTTATACTAGCGTACTTGGTTCTATGGTGTATGCATGGACGAATGCATTTACATGAACCCACGCCTACTACCGCATAACCTATAGTTCGTTATCTAATCTAAAAATAAAAAATACAACATGCACCATCCAATATTAAAATAAATCAGCAGCACGACTATTAATGACGCAATTATCGCATTTTACGCATACACATTGAAGACAAATACAAAAAATTAATAAAAATTCAATAGCTCAAAAACACCACGAACAATGCACTGTATTTTAGTGACAAACGAAAAGGGGTAAGTTATTGCGCATAATTACATGAAAATATTATAAACAATTACAAACAGTCCCAGCAAACCAGAACATTTTATTACAGATCTATAGACGTATTTTTTTAATAATTTTTCGTGGAAGAAGTCGCTGCTGGTGCTGCTAAGAGCTATAGTAATAAAACAAAGTTGTTCGCAGCTTCAGTAGTCTATTAATAGATTATAGATGAGTTAAAGATGAAAATCAGTTTTTAAGAAAAAATTCAAATATCTTCCTTTACCACTCACAAAAAGAAGTATAAATATACTGTGAGATAATTATTTGTTTAAGCTGCAGGAATTTGCAAATTCACTTCAGATTATTGCCCCTTTCGCTGTTAACTTTCTTCCTTACCGAAGTCCATAAATGTTTGTTTTAATAACGAACTCATGTCTGTAACAGTTTATAACAACTATAAACATTCTGCTAGAGACAAAACACAGAATTGATCTCACATATAGAAGCAAATACATGTCAAGTAAATGTCTGGTAACAAGTATACAGATTCAAATGGGACAATTAACCTCTTTCATTGACGATGATACTACAGCAACATAGTATCAAGGTGCTGTTATAATTTTTTTTTACCTATTGCGTTATATCCGAATTTTTTAACGACTGGTGTAAGACATACTGATAATGATACAACAAATGTTGCTGTTAAAAAAATAATAAACAAGGAGCTGAAATATGAATCCCATACAGGCAGGAATCATGAATAAAAAAATAATGTTGTTTATAGTATTTAGATGTATGTTGTGACAATTTAAGTAATTAACAATTTAGATAACTCAAGAGCCATAGGCGTGCCCAAGGGGACAGAGGTGTACACTACTCGTCTTAGAAAACTCATTGTTTTCATGATAGTCATTAAAAAAAAAGAGGTAATTATTTAGTTAAGTGCCAAAAAATCTATTTTCTAAAAAAAAAATCAAAAAACTGTAGTAATTGTTTAAATGTCTGTGTATTCGAACACGATAACGACATAGTTATTACTTATATTATTAGTTACATTGTTCTGTTTATCTTAATCTTGCGACCATACAATGATGTTTTGTAGATTAGATTAAGAACATTTACCAGGTTACCGTGGGAGGTGTGAGTCTGCAGATTTTCCCACACACACACAAACAGCCACTACCGTAACCTAATAGACCGAGAGATAATTACAGATTTGGGTCCACGATATTATAAGTTATGACTCGAGGAGTACTTACTGAAATATGACCCATTCTTGTATGAGTTCACCGTGAAAATTCGATTTCCATTTTCAAAAAAAAAAAAATGTGAACTGAGAACTTCTGCCATCTTCATAAATCGATAAGAAAGTATCGAATTTGTGGTTTAAAAAAAATTCAGGTAAAAATGCTGAAAGTGTTGAAAGGGTTGAAATATTTTTTTAAAGATGTAATTCTGTGATTTTCTAACCGCTGCCTAGTAAAAGTATGAAAGTTTTCTCCCTAACAAATTGGCATAAGGGCTGCTGATGGCAAAAGGTCATTTCGCGAAATATTCGTAAAATTTTCCATCCATTTTCCCGCAGTGAAAGTGTTATTGCGCCATTAGCATCCCTTATGCCAAATTTTTTAAGTCCTTTAGGGTGAAAACTTTCATTCTTTTACTGGGCAGCGATTAGAAAATAACAGAAAATTTTCAATTTTCCTTACATCTTCAAAATATTGTTTCAACCCTTTCGACACTTTCAGCACCTATATCTAAAATTTTTTTATCACAATTTCGATACCTCCCTATCAATTTATGAAGGTGGCAAAAGTTAGAAAATCCACTCAGGTCACTTTCTTTTTATTAATGGAAATCGAATTTTCCCTTTCTATAAATTCAGAGATAAACACATTCCATGGTTCTTTATGTAATCTGAAAATAACAAACATTACATGCTTCCGATAGATTATCAAAGGAATCTTTAAGCACGGCTCTGTACGAATGCGAAATGAAAAAGTTAAAAACGTTTAAAATTAGTAAAAAATGTTAAAAATGAAGATATATCAGACAAAGTAGAAGAACAAATCACCATGTGGAATTTAAAATATTATTAAACGCAAAAACAGGAGTAAAAAGGGGCAAATAAAGTCACAGATTCGATAAAGTTTGAAACTTAATTAATGTTGGATCTGAATTTTGTCACAAGCTATTTGGTTACATCTTTTTACCTTCTGAAGAAGGCACCAGTATGAGGATTGAAACGTCAGGAAAATTAAATGAAACCTACCTACGCTGACAACATGAGCCCACTTGCGATTTTTAGTTGTGCAAAATATTAATTGCAAAAAAGATTTTCATGGATTATTATGAAAGTGTATGTATTACTCTGAATTTGGTCACAAGCTATTCAGTTACATTTTCTTACCTTCTGAAGAAGACACCAGTATGAGGATCGAAACGTCAGAAAAATTAAATCAAACCTACGCTGAAGGAAGCTTTTGCAAACCAAAAGATTGTTAAAAAGTGCACAGCAACAACGTAAAGTGTAATACCCACATCCACAATTTAGTGATGTCAATATTAATATTGTCTCTGTCTGTCTGTGAAAACGGATTAGTTAAATTAATTTTTGTAAGATTGCTTAAATTGAACAATTCCAACACACACTCGTAAAATGCTTCCAAGGTTTCAGGCGTTTAAAATACTATCAACTTCCATTAGAGTCGATGTTAATAACGGCAAATCTTGAAAAATAGAAGCAATTCGTTCTTCTCGACTCTATTTCTTTAGCAATGTTCATACGGTCAAATTTGCACGTCTTGGCATATTACGTAAACTGTTTCGTTCGTTTGTCCACCTACATGTCAAGGTCCTTGGGAAGTTCTGCTAACTGTTTAACTGCAAAAAAAAAATCTTTTTCTGTTTTTATTTCGCAACCTGCTTAACGAACAACGGACTATTGACGATCGATGTGAAAATTTAAGTAATGATGCGTAGATCAAATTGTGTATCAAATTTTGTGCATATTTTGGAAAGAAGAAACAAATGTTGCGTAATTCAAAAATAGCAAAAAAAAAAGTGTACAGTGAAAAAAGGATACGGCGAAATAAGCAATGGTCTATGGTCTCACGCTAGGAGGGTTAATTACGTCTCAATAGGGGTTGCTATTTATGTTCTACTTGTGAAATGAGCGTATAAGGTGACCATTTATGATTTCCATCACACTGTATCCGAAGAATTTGTATTAATGAATAATTCTGATCGTGTTCTAGAAATTTAAGGGCGATTTACTGCTGAATATTGAACTTTCTGTAGTAATTTAGACTATTTGAAAAACCCAATTAAAGATGATTTTATTTCATATTATCGATAAAAGTAGACTATTCTCCTATTTTTCGCAAAATCATTTTCGTTGTAATAACATTCATAATTATTACATAAATTAAATTTAAGAATAAAAAATTATACGATTTTATTATTTACATATTTTAATTTAAATAATTATAATTATTATTGCCAACCAAAATGATTTCGCGAGAAATAGGAAAAAGAAAGAGCAGAAACACTTTTACTTATGTTTCTAAAGTAGTACAAATTATTACTGTTACTCTTCTTTTCCCTTATAGTTCGTCAAAGACATGAGCTGTGTACGTTTTTTTAGCACCTCCATTTCTAAACTTTGACCTGACCAAAGCCAAGTATACATAATTATCCTTTGTACGCTTATTCCACAAAATTTTAAGTATACGCTTTTTTCACTTTACGCTGTTTTCACATATTCGTTTGTAAGGACCTCAAACATATTGTTTTGTTTTTACTTTTCACGTAGTTTCTACTACAAAACAAACCAAACCCAAAATATGTTACTTTCTTTATTTTTGAACTACTGAAACTAAAATTCCGAAATTTCAAGAAGTTTATCAAAATTCAAAATATTCTTTATGTCCAAGTATCTGAACTTTTTAAATACCCATAGATCTACACATAGATATATGAGATTTTGCAATTCACTGTTGCTGTCTGTTTTTGAGTTACTGTATCTCAAAATAAAAAAACAGAACCCTTTTTTGATACTTTCGTTATCGGTCCATTGGTCTAAACCCATTTTTTCTAGGACTGATGGCTATAAAGCTTCTAAAAATAATAAAAAAATATGTCAAACCCTTAGAGCACATCCCTTTAACCTTAAAATTTCACAAGATAGAAGATCAATACACGAATACAACAGTAAAGAAAAAGAAAGGGAATTATTCTTTTTTGAGTCTAGGGAGAGTAGGTATTATGATATAAAAAATAATTTTTTTCTTCTTATAACTCCCTTAATTATTGCTGACTTAAAGTTTTCCTTTTCGTATTGTCTCATCTCCCTCATGTGGATGCATGTGTCTATCATTTACAAAAGGATTTCCCCGAATTCCTACAAATTATTTCTTCCTTTTACGTATGCACTTAACTTAGTTACAATTTATTTTGGTCTTTCCGTCTCTATTCCAGTGTTTTCTGATTTTATTTCCCTTTCTTATTTTTTTTTTTTTTTAAGAAAGCTACTTTTGCTTCTAAATATAACTAACTAAACAAGCGGTTCTATCTCGATGGTATTGTCACTATTTTCACACGATACCTACGTGCTTAACCCACAGTACTGGTACATTAGAATGGTACATGAATACCACAAACGTACCTTTCTTGGTAATTTGTGGTTTACATGGTAAAGTCATAATTTCTGCACAAAATTCTGCTCGTTACCAAGATTAAACCTTACCCACATTGACAACTACTTCACTCTTACTTATATTACAAATTGGTTTTTTGGGCAATATTCCCCAAAGAAAAACAATAAGTCATTAAACTATTTCTTCCTGTTAAATACTGTCAATTTATAATACAAACACTGTACATCTTTTAACTGAGTATTGTTTTCTTTTTCTGTCTTGATCTTTACGAACATCTTAAGTAATTATATTTACATTTATACATCATCATATTTGGTGTTAATGAAAGTCTAAGTAACCCAAAGGTCACAAATTGTTTTTGAGATCCTCCATGCTTATTTTGTTAAGTAATTGTCCAGTTTTGCAGACACAACTGCAATGACCTTTATAAAATTTTAGTGTCTTAATGATTTTAGATATTCTAAATCTTATATGTAAGGGCAGAAAATATAACTTTGAACATTAATTTTATTATTATCTCAACCACCAGTCAAAAAGAAAAACAAAATACAGAAGGGTTTTTTGTAGGCCAACTTGAGTCAGATTAGATTAGGTAGGGTTAGGTTGTTCTTTCTAACAAAGGCCTAACCTAACCCAACCTCATCTAACCCACCCTAACATCCCCTTTATATAAAACTGATTTTTTTGTCGAGTTTTTGTTGCAATGATTAATTATTTTTGACCCCGTTTTTCAAAATCAACTCAACATAATTTTCGTATGATATTTTTACACACCTACATTCTCGCCTATTTAAAATTCATTATTTTTGTAAATACTTTCATCTGTTTAATATTCCACATCAATTTGTAATTTTGTTTATTGTCGATTATTTGTCCCTTCCCATTTGGTCATCATCCTATTTGCAACGTACCAAAGTCGACACCTACATACCTACATAAAAAATCATTCATCTTCTAACGTTACCTAATTTTTTTAAAGACATGCGTTTTTAAATGCTGTTCACCTTAAAATTAGTACATAATAGGAAGTTCAATATTTACTTCTGACTAGCCTAGCGGTACCTAAGTATATTTAAGTTTAATCTGTACTTACGATTAGGTGTACCTATTAGTTACACTTGTATGTATTATATCTACTATGGTACGTACCTGTATGTATGTATGTATACAGTTATGTGTAGGTGATAATCCTACAACACATCGTCCAGTATGTGTAAATTAGTTAAAATGACAAACGAAAGGTCAACTGCAGATTTTTGCAGCTATAACTTCCATAGAAATTAAAAAAATATATATATCTTGACTCCATTTTTATTAGACTGACACATATTATTTAATTAATTAATTAATACGTTAATACTCCACCAAAATTAATACTTGAAATATCATTTGAAGGATAATTTCCTTAATATTGATAAAAAAATAAACAAAGAGTTTAAAATAAATGTTTTGGTTAAAAAATTTTACTTTAAACATTTTTAACAGCAGCTAAATGCTCCCAACTTATAGACAACCATTTTAACTTCTATGCACATTGTAACGAAGATCTACGAATTAAGTACCAGGGATTCACTAGTATTTTGAATTACAAAATAACAGGCAGAGAATTTTAAAGTTCTCATCCTTTGAGTCGTCATTCATGACAAATGTTTTTTTTTTTTTTTTTTTAATAACTGTGATTCTTAAGATTGAAGTGTCTCGGTTAATTCTCCCTAAAAATGTGTTGCTTTAGATCAGACACATAATGATCATAATAATATATTATGTAAGAAATAAATATACTGCAATATCCAATAAAAAAAAAGACGACATAATTAACTGACAATGAGTGTAGATTGGGGTTTTTAATGAATGCATTCGTTCCAAGAAAAAACTAAAGATAAGACTTCCGGTTTCAATGACCCCTAAAGATGCAGGAAATATTCTCGCATTCCCGACAAATATGTACAGGGTAGCCCCAAAAGAGATTAATTATTAATGTAAGGATTATTGTGTTTTTGAAATTAACTTTGTTTTTTTTTTTTAATCAAATTGCTACGATATTCATACTACTAATACGTACAATTAAATAAACATTTCAAATTTAATATACTTATTAAATTATTATTGACAAATTTTTCGTATTATTATGTAAAACAGAGGATTATATAATATTATAACTCTCGTACACTATATCTCAAAATAATTTTTTGAACATGCCATATCTCCCTTAATACTTCACCAAAATTAATGATTGAGATGTAATTCTAAATATTACGTTCCCCACTACTGACAAAATATAAACAAAAAGTTTAAAAATATTGTTTTCATTACCAAAACTAACTTTGAAAACGTAAACCAGGGCACCATCTACTGATAATATACTGAACTAATAACATGCATGAGTAGTTTACCTTATATGCAACTGTAATCTACCACCAGAGAAACTGATGTGCAAAATATAAACTTTAAATATAAAAAAATACTTATTTGTAAACTTATAGTCCTCATGTTATTGTACATATTAATTTAATAAAATAAGTATCTATAATTTATCCGTCGTTGGACTTTGTCCATATTTTTATATTATTGCATTTACGCTTTATATTGAATTATGAAAATATTTACTATAAATTTGAAAAAAAAAAAACAAGTTCAAGTACTGATTTTGTGTAGGTACTACATTGTATATATGATAAATCCGAGAGAAATTTGGTATACCTACTTATAACAGCTGAACTTTCACAAATAATGAACAAAAACGAGTTACTAAAGAAGTTAAAAAATAAAGAAACCATTTCTTAATGTTTTACCCTTATCTAACTTTCTGTAAAGTTTCAGCTTGTGAATTTAGAAGGTAAAAAGCTAGAAGGAATTTGTTTTATAATAGTATTGTTGGTGATTTATTTGTATTTATGCATATGTGTTTCTAAATCATTTTTTTAAGTCGTTATGGCATAGCTAATGCCCAATGGTACATAGATGGGATCCCATGGAACTCGACCATGAACATTTCAAAGAAACCGCGTGGGTGTACGTGATGCAGGCCGCCTGCGTTGAATGTAATATAAATGCAAGACATCATCCTACCCACGCGAAGAAAAACCATAGACAATGCCATTAAAACCGATACAATACCACTACTATTACATATTACGATACAACTAGTACCCAGAGGAGTACAAACTAATTTTAATTCTGGGAGAACCAAGAAATAGTGCGTACAGAAATTTAAAATTATTTTTATGCATTCTATAGTTTATACAACTTTTTGGTTGGATAAATAACATTCTAGAACATATTAAAACATTCTCAGGCATTATAACATCGAAACATCTGAAGTATTCTATAACTTTGGAACCCTCTTGGCCCATCTGGATAATTTTACCCTTCTGACACAATTTGGAAAATTCAATACTGTTATAGAACTTATTGAAACATTGTCGAATCTTTAGGAACGTTTAACAACATTCTATAGTACTGCGTAACATTATGGTACATTCTAGAATCTTCTCGAGAATTCTATACCTTTTTTGAAACCTTTGGGAAAATCCAGTAACATTCCTTAACGTATAGAACCATTCTCAGATTATTAGAAACGTTCGGTACCATTCTATAATATCATATCACCTACTGAAATATTCTGAAACCTTTACGAGAATTTTACAGCTTTCTGATACCTTTTTGGAAAATTCAATAAGATTCTAGAACATACTGAATTATTCTTGAATCTCTAGAAGCGTTCCAATAAATCAGTGAACTACATTAAATAACATATTCTGTAACAATCTATGACATTCTGAAACATTCCAGAACTTACTCCAGGATTTTGTAGCTTTCTGATATCTTTTGGAAAATTCAATACCCTTCTAGAACCTACTAAAATATTCTCGAATCTACAGAAACGTTCGATAACATTGTATATCATTCTACGAAATTTTGAAACATTCTAGAACTGTCTCGAAGATTCTGTACCTTTATTACACCATTTGGAAAATTCAGTAACATACTGAAAAATTGTCGAACCTTTAGAAACGTTCGATAACATTATGTAGCACTCTGTATTATTGTTTAACATTATGGAACACGTTAGAATCTCCTCAGGAATTGTGTACTTTTTGAACCTTTCTGGAAAATTCAATACCATTCTAGAACATCCTCGAATGTTTAGAAACGTTTGATAACAATATTTAGAACTAGGTAACATTCTTTAACATTGTGGAAAACCTTAAAATCTCCTCGAGGATTCTGTATCTTTTTGTAATCATATTGGAAAATTCAACAAAATTCAAAAGAATCCTGAAACATTTTCCATACTTTAGAAAAATTCGATAACTTTCTAGAACATGCTGAAACATTCTCAAAGCTTTAGAAACGTTCGATAACAATATTTAGAACTCTGTAACATTCTTCAACATTGTGGAAAATCTTAAAATCTCCTCGACGATGATTACATGCTTTTTAATAACTTTTGAAAAATTCAATTGCATTCTAGAACATTCGCGAATCCCTAGAAACGTTCGATAACATTCTATAATATTCTGCAGCATTCTATGACATTCTGAAATATTCTAGAACCTTCTTGAAGATTTTTTACCTTTCTGAAACCTCTTGAAAAATTCGGTAATATTTTAAAGAAGACTGAAACATCTTTGAATTTAAGAACAGTATATAAAATTCTGGTAGAATCGTCCTCGAACCTTTTAATGAAACTACCTATAACTTTCTGGAACATTTTGGAACATTGTCGAATTACCTAAACAAGTTGTTGGAGATTAAACTTTTTCAAAGTTATATTTATTATATTAAGGCATTTTTATTACTCTTGGTAATATCCTTTCGATCGAAACAAGTGGTTAAAATTTACAAAAGCCTTCTTTTGAATCCCTTTATCCTTCTGGAGTGTACACCACTGCTCGTATATTATACAGACATTTCAGACAAGTCAGAAGTATCAGACAAGTATTTTCTTACTGGAACGAAAATATTGCAATAACGTCTAATTGACACAGTCTCAACTTCGATTGCAGCTTTTATAAAGGAAAGAGAAAGAGAGCTTTCGCTATGAGTAAACAAGTGGAATGTATAATGAAGCGCAAATTATATGCAAATTATTATTTAGACGTACCTGACGGCCACACTTCCTTGATCAGTAGGAGTTAATTAATTCATAATTTACATAAAACGTTCTGAATGTTTTGAAGGCGTTAGAAATGACAATTACTATTTTTGTAACATAAATAACTACAAACAATTTAATGTTAATGTTACTTATTAATGGAAGTCGATTTTTTCGTCAGATTTTTTTCGGATTCTTTGCTTAAACACAACATTAGATAGATGGACAGTGGAAAATGTGATGTTAAATTAATGACCTATTTTTTATTTTGACAACTACCTATATAAGCATAAATAATTTATTTATGAAAATATTTTTAGAGATCTATAGCTTGAGAATGAGAAACTTTTTATTTTATATAAATTTAAATTAAAAAAAAAAAACAAAAGCTTCAGAATATTAACATAGAAAAAAGTCAATAAGTTTATTTATAGTTAAAAAAAATTGTCAAAACTAACAATTCTGTAAGAAACTTATTACTATTAAAAAACAAGTAAAATTTCAAAATAAGGAATATATAAAGTAAATTGTGACTTTTGTGATAAATCCTATATAGGATAAACAAGTAGAAACTTTAAACAGAGCATATATGAACATAAAGAAGTTACATACTTAAATTATTCTTCCAACTTCACCTATACCAAACATTTCTTACAAGAGACACTTTTAATGACGAATTTGGGATATTACATTTAAATCGAAAACGGAATTAAATTTATTAGAATATTTATTGGAATTAATAAATTCATTAGTAATTAATGACTGAATTGAAATTAATATTTCACCACTTTTAATTAAAATTAAAAAAAACCTTACATATATACAACATCACAGCCAATTATGAATGCACCATCAGTATTATTCTTAAAAATTGAAAAACTAATTATTTATCTAACACAATATTTTTTTTGGATTCTGTTCATGCCAGATAGATAAAGTAGACCTAAAATTTGTTTTTTCTAGTTTTTACTTACCATTTTATAATTTAGTACTAGATTATGTCCATTATACTGTTTTATTACTTTGATAATAGAGTTCAACAATTTTTCTTTTTCTAGTAGAAAATGCCTGTATTTTAATTATTTTCAAAATTTTTTTTGCATAAAATGTGATATTAAATATTATCCATTGGGAATTCAAATACAATACTTATTTTTCTTTTATAATTACATAACACTGAAAAAAAAAATAATATTCTCTGAGTTTTACTTAAATATATGTAGGTATGTAGTTATGTTTGAAATACAATCGTAAACTGTATAAATAAGGAAAGAACCAGTAGACTCCCACGCAAGTCTATTTTCTCAATTTGTACGTACAAATTCGATTCTTTAACGAATATTAAAAGAACTGAACGTTAATTTTATAGTTCTTGAAGGAAGTTTTATTATTTTCCGGCAAATTTGCTACAATCTGACGTAACCGGGATAAATTTAGATCATTTGCAAATGTGCTCCTATTTCAACAATAATTCTTTGCAGTTTAATCCGCCTGAATTATTGTTTCTCGTACATACATACATGGATATACGTAATTTCTAATGTTAATAAAAGATAAGAATTCGTTTAAATTAAGGAAATTATTCTACGAAATAAATGTTAATGATGACATTAGATATTATTTAATTTTTGGAAACGTAAACAGAACGTTTAACGAATTCAACTTTCACTACTGCTTCTCTTATCATTGCAAAATTCGGTTAAAATTAGTTTAATTTATAACACGAACTATGATAACATAGGTCGAGGACTTTTTCGAAATTTATTTGTATAAAATGGCCTACAAAGAGCTACGTTTATTAATTATTTACAAATAAATTAACGTATATTAATTTGTTTTTATCAATTATATAATATCTTCCTCTTTTTATATGAGAAATAATAATTTACGTTTTCAAATCAACCTTTGCTTTGAATTTTTAGAATTTCCAAAATGTAGGTATGTAAGGGAGGTTTCCAATAAATGTAGAAGCAATTATTCCCTATTTTTTTGCTATTGGGGTGGATTTTAAAAATTTAAAGAAAGCCAACGTTAAATATTTCTCTATCCAACAAAGAAAATCGTCAGAATTGGATAACTCTGTAAAAACTTACACTTGGTAGAATAAATTCATGAATACAAATTCAGTGGGTAAACATATATCCCTTATTTTTTTGCCTTTATTCGTGGAATTTTGTTTCTAAATTTGAATAAGACAAACTTCGAAGTATTTTCTATCCCATAAAAAACGAATCGTCAAAATTAGATAACTCCCTAGTAAGTTATGTTTGGAAGAATAAACTCTAGAGTAAAGATTCAGTGGATGAACAAATGTCCCTTATTTTTCTGCGATTATTCGTGTCATTTTTTTTTCAAATTTTTATAAGATGAACTGTGAAGCATATTGTATCCAATAGAAAAAGTAAGAGTAGGTTAATGAGTAAATAAGTAAACCATTTGCTATTTTTCTATCCTAAGGGGTGAAATCTTTTTTTCTCAAATTTTATCAAAAAAAAGGATTATCCTAACAAGACTATTCAGTAAAAAATTTTTAAAAAAATGTCCTTTTCTCGTCAGTTAAAAAGTGGAATTTATAAAAAATTCTTCATTATTTCACAGAAGACTGTTTCTGAGAATAACTAAAGCTACTCATTACTTTACGTATAATACGTTAATGTAGCTGAAATTATAAAAGAAGAACTTTTGTGATCAGCATTTTTGATACAATGCATAACTGTAGTAATGTGATTTTTGCCTATGTATATTTACTTAAGAAATTGTTACCACAGAAAAAATTCAAACTTTGCCCTGCATGGTTTGGTTAAATAAAAAAAATCTGTTTCAACTAATAATTTTATATTAATTTCTGCATTTACGACACAACATGTTTGAGTTCTACAATAATTGTAAAAACATTGATTATAAATTATGAATTAATATTATATATATACATATAATTTTAATTTTGCCTATCTACCAAGGTTTGAACTTTGAACTTTCTTCAAATCGTTCTACTTAGATAAGAAGATCTGAAATCGAAAGTTTATTTGTAATTTTAATAAAAATGAGTATGTATTAAAATTTTAAGATAATATTATGTAAGAAGAAACCCAGTGTCTACTTTTTTAACAATACGTAATGTATATTATTGAAAACAAACTGAGTATAGAGTATCTTGAAGCTTTTTTTTTTCTTTGTGATATAAGTATACTTTTCTCAAAGTTTCTTAATAAAATAATAAGCGACAAAACAAATCTTGAAACTTTTGTGCAATTGAACTTTTCATTTCATTATTATCCTAGAATAAAAATCGTACCTATATTTAAACACAAAATCAAATATTCAATCATACTTATTAAAAAATTTCAAGTTAAAGCAGGTTCACTAGCGCGCCCTATAGACAATAGAACTTGGGAAAGTGAGACACATTTCAGTTTTCCTGTGGTGAACTATGGTGGTTACATCTGTCTAACAATTTTCATCCTGATTTCTTTATTAATATGTCAAAGATCTTATTAGACCATTGGAGAGTGGCTGGGTCTTCAGGACCACCTGGACATTTGTAATAATTTTTGAATTTTTACATTAGAACCCTTTTTAACAATTATTTTTGACCTATTTTGTCATTTTGTTACAAGTAAGTAAATTTTAAGTAATTGACAAAACATTATGCATATAGTAGATAGAAAAAAAAGAATTAAAAATTATTTATTGTGTAAATACCAAACATTTTTCGAATCATAGAAAACAAAATCATTTTTTCTAATTAAAATAAGTATCACATAAACATATTAATTTATTGTATGAGTTCTTCGTATTTCGAGTTCACTGTAAAAATCAGTCCAGATAAATGTATTACATATCAAACTGACAATGAGATCATCATTATCATCATCACGTATTGCACAATTACTGAATAAATACTACTTATGATAAGCTAAAAAAAAATTTTTTTTTTAAAAATTGCCATTGCGATATGAGCAATTACCAGGGTATCTACCCTGCGTATGTAACATGAATGCCAGAAGAGTATCGCAATTACTTATTTATTCAGTTAATGCATTTTATGGTAACAAAAGTTGAAATTCGTAATTTGAATAAAATATCTCAAGCACAGACCTTAATTTTAATCGACCTCATTACTAAATATGGAGACCAGTTTGTTATCGAAATAATGTGTAAGAACTGTGTTACATAATTTGACCTTTCCAAAAAAAAATGTATCGCAAAATTCATTAATTTTCTTAAAAAAAAAAAAGAGGTATACAACTCAAGTCACCGAAAAAATAAACAAAAAAATTTATGTAAGACAATTTTTAATTACAAAATAAATAATCAAGATCTGTGTGATCATTCATTTACTAAATATTACCAATCTACAAAATTGTTAAATTAAATTAATTTGTATCGATATAAATAAAAATTAATTGGCTCTTGTTGGTAAGCGCATCCACCGATTTAGCAATTAATTTTAGTATTTTGAGCTACGAAAATTTAGAAAGATTCCCTGGAAAATTAGAAAAAAAACTCAAAAACTTAAGGCAATAGCTCGAACAATGGAACGAGCCACCGTCTTCTCTTTTCTGTTCGTTTTAGTCATGGAAAAGTTCTCAGGAAAAAAATGAAATTATTACAAGGGAAAAAGCCGGGAAAATTGGACAAACTTTCTTTATTTTGTTCGTTATGCCGCCTGCATAAAAATTTTGGACAGGACGATATGTAAATAAATCGAAATTACTATGGTAATAAACAAATATTAGTAATTTTTTAATGGACAGAAATGTTAGAAACTGCCAAAATAACCCAAAGCTGGTTATTAGAAGATTGCCTCCTTTTTTTACTCTGAAAGATTTCAAGGAATATTTTAATCCCCTACCATCTTACAATTACTTTTATTATGTGCCAAGTGAAAATTCTAAGGACGAAATCGCCTCGTTTTCAAGAGCTTATATCCAACTAACAGATTTAGAAAATATTTTCAAATTTAGAGATAAATACGACAACAGTCTCATTTTAGGACCTAAAGGTTCGTATTATGTGTTTCTATTTATTCTCTTAAGAATATTTTGGTTTTTTTTTTTTAACGAAACGACAATCACAAAACTCTTAGAAAAAGTTCATATACTTAAGTTTCATAATTAAATTTCCTCATTAAATTTAAGGAGAAGAGTACAGAATTGTCGTAGAGTACGCCCCTTTTCAACAAATTTGCAGGAAGCCATCCAGAAAAATAGTTGATAAAGAATGTGGAACGATAGAAAATAACGAACACTACATTTTGTTCTTGCAAAATTTGCAGCGAATGAATAGGGAATCAAAATCGAAACCGCCTTTAAAACTGAACAGCTGCGACACGTCTTCAAGCAAAGAAGAACTTACGCCACTTTTGAAATATATTTCAAAACAATCGAAACACAAAATGCGTCAGGAAAGCAATGTCGAATCCAAACAGAGGCAAAAGGACAATTGCATAATTTTTGTCAACAGTTCAGTTAAAAAAACTGGTGGTTTTAAACAAAAAAACAAAACCGATCAGAAAAAGAAAATCAAATTTCAACCCAAAATTCCACTGGCGTAAGCCAATTTTTTTTTAGATTATAAGGTTTTTGAAAACTAGATACATTTTTTATAAGTATTATATATTACCATACTTCTTTACAAATATTATATTTTCTACACAAAAATAAAATATAACAAATAAATATTTTTCCTTCCAACAGTCTTTATCTACCGCCACAAAACAAACGAAAATTGACCTAACCGCTAGTACTTTTTTTTGCAGTCTTGTAAGGGATGTTCAGAACCGTTGAAATGTGACTGCAAAGGCCTTAAAGGAAAACATGGAGACATAGGTTTACCGGGTCGGAGGGGAACCATAGGAGATTATGGATACATTGGTCCCGAAGGACCATCTGGTCCTAAAGGAGAAAAGGGACAAGCCGGAGAAATCGGAGGACAAGGAGAGAAAGGCTACCGAGTCAGTACACTTTTGAGAATAAATTACAAAAACTTATATGTTATCTAAAATTCCACACAGTAAAGTTTATTCGTTTTCTCAGGGAGATCTAGGAGACACAGGAGTTCCAGGAGAACGAGGGATTGACGTACGTTTAATATTATAGCAACAAGTAGATATACACTCATTACTTGCCTTTGGTTTTTATCCAGGGTGCTCCAGGATTACTAGGACCTACAGGAATTCCAGGTTTAGACGGGTGCAACGGAACAGATGGGACGCCAGGAACACCCGGTATTCGAGGAAGACCTGGAGCTCGTGGTCCAGCTGGGCCAGAAGGTTTAAGAGGTCCACCTGGAGAACCCGGAGAAGGCGGTGGAAACTCAATTGGAGTAAAAGGAGAGTACGGTATTCCAGGTCTTCCAGGATCCGATGGTCCAGTGGGACCCAAAGGCGGAATAGGGTTTAAAGGTTGGCGAGGTCCACCAGGCTTAATGGTGAGTATCTATCTATATCTAATTTTAATTTTTTTTTACTTAACGATTCTGTTATCTAGGGATTAGTAGGAGAACCCGGACCCATGGGATCAAGAGGAGATACCGGCGACTACAAAGTAGGCAATCCAGGTCTTCCTGGTGAATCAGGAGATGTCGGGGAGAAGGGTGAACCAGGCGAATGCGATGGCTGTTTAAGAGGTTCTACACAAATTATTTCCCTCGCGCCTGTAGGAAGCAAAGGAGAACGGGGAATGCCAGGTCCTCGTGGCAGAAAAGGCGATGTCGGAGAAAAAGGGCCTCCGGTAAGTTAAGATAACTTAACTCTTTAAAAATCCCACTTATAATTAGCTGAGATAGAGATGTATTTTGAAAGAGTAATTCTTTATAGGGTTTACATGGAGCTGTAGGACAAAAAGGTTATAAAGGCGCTCAAGGATATGATGGTCATCGAGGTAAACAAGGGCGCCAAGGTTCAGCAGGACCTTTTGGTGAAAAAGGTGATAAAGGAGCTCCAGGATATGAAGGCGCTGCCGGTGGAGATGGCTTGAAAGGTGAAGAAGGTGAACCAGGAAATGCAGGTTCTCCTGGTGTACAAGGAATTGAGGGAGAACCAGGCGTTTACGATCCATTCCTTGACGAAGAAGGTAAAAGTGGAAATGTCGGTAGACAAGGTGAACCTGGATTTCCTGGGCAAAGAGGTATGTCGGGGATACCGGGAAGGCCTGGCACGGCGGGACCTATTGGTCCACCTGGCTTGCCAGGCCCACCAGGATTGCCAGGTTTAAGAGGAAGAAAGGGATTATCGATCAAAGGAGAAAGAGGCGATGACGGTCTACCTGGTTTGCAAGGTATGCCAGGAAAACCGGGTCCTTCTGGACCAGAAGGTATCATAGGTGAAAAAGGTTTTCCTGGTCAAACGGTTGTTGGGCCACGCGGTGAATCTGGTCATCCAGGAATTGATGGATTTCCTGGTCCATTGGGGGACAGAGGAGACGTGGGAGTTACTGGACCAAAAGGATTTCCTGGGCAAGGGCGACCAATAATGGGGCCTCCTGGTGAATCTGGACTTCCAGGAAAACCAGGTATTGCAGGAGATTTTGGTTTACCTGGATATGACGGGATACCTGGTGACAAAGGTATGCGCGGAGACGATTGCGGAATATGTCGACCGGGTAAGTGTTTCAAGAAATTTACATTATTTATATTACAAACAACTTCGTTATTATCAAACAGGTTTACCAGGATCCAAAGGTGATCGCGGCGATTCAGGACGCAATGGAAGGCCTGGTTTATTAGGATACCCTGGTTTACCTGGCCCAAGAGGACCAAAGGGTTTGACCGGAAAGCCGGGACCACCCGGCGCGCAAGGCTTGAAAGGTCAAGATGGACAACCGGGATTACAAGGACCACAAGGACAAAAGGGTCCCAAAGGAGAACTTCTTTATTCGCATTTCCGTAGCAAAGGAGGAGATAGAGGATATCCTGGTTTTGAGGGACAAGTGGGATTGCCTGGTCCAGCAGGTAGAGTGGGACCACCTGGCCTTCTTGGACTTAAAGGGTTAAAAGGTGCTCGTGGAGATGACGGTCCATCAGGAAGGCAGGGACGAAATGGTGTTCCTGGATTTGATGGAATACCGGGAATTAAAGGAGATGACGCTTCTGTTCCAAAGGAATTCTTAAGAGGAGATAGAGGACTGAATGGCATTTCGTGAGTAATAAAAGCTACATTGTGTATGTTCATTTACTTATACATACATACATACTAGTGGTTATCCGGGTGATCGTGGAGAAGATGGAGCGCCTGGTGAACCCGGAGATAGTGGTCATTTCCTTGCTGCAAGCAAAGGTGACAAAGGAATCAGAGGTTCTAAAGGCGATAAAGGTATTGTATTTTAGAGGATGGAAAAGTACTTTATAAGTTGTTTCTTAATTTATTGTTAGGTTTACATGGTAAAAAAGGTTGGAAGGGTCCATCAGGAGATAGAGGATTTTCGGGGCTACCTGGACGTCCTGGAGCTCCAGGTCCTGTCATTCCTGGACCTGTGGGCCTTAAAGGTTATCCAGGATTGACCGGCAATGAAGGGCCCCGCGGAAGACCTGGTATTCACGGTACCCCAGGCTTTGACGGTATACCTGGATCAAAAGGATTAAAGGGAATGCGAGGAGAAATAGCATTGAGCATTTTGTACGGCGAAATTGGATCGACTGGTCTACCGGGTCTAAAGGGCGAAACTGGTGATGAAGGACCACAAGGTTTTCCTGGTAGACCTGGTATTCCTGGTGCCAAAGGTGTGAGAGGCCCTAAAGGAGCACCAGGTATAACAGGACTTCCAGGAATAACAGGTGCCAAGGGTCAAAGAGGATCAATAATACCAGGACCACCTGGTTCTCCCGGTATACCCGGAATGAATGGTTTTCGCGGTCCTATAGGAGATATGGGTCAGAAAGGTGACGATGGCTTTCAAGGAGAACGAGGTCTCAAAGGCAGTAAAGGTGAAATTGGACCAGCCGGAAGACGTGGACCAGATGGCGACATTGGCCTATCTGGTTTTCCAGGTCGGCCAGGAAAACCTGGATTGGAAGGTTTGCCTGGATTGCCAGGAGAACCAGGAGACAAAGGTACTATACTGTACCTCATTATCTCCTCAATTACAGATTGACTATTTATGATTTAATAATATTGCAGGAATTTCTGGTGCACCTGGATTAAATGGATTACCTGGCGTAATTGGCCCTAGGGGACATAAAGGAATCAGAGGGGATGTTGGGAACGAGGGTCTAGAAGGTTTACCGGGATTACCAGGATTAGTAGGATCTAGGGGTGACTCTGGTTACATAGGTCTTAAAGGTGAAAAAGGTGAAACCCAAATTAGTGGACCAAAAGGAGAGGCCGGTGAGCCAGGATTTAATGGCCCACCTGGTTATGATGGTCTACCCGGATTAAACGGAAGTCCCGGACTAAAAGGGGATCAAGGTATGAGCATCTATGGCGAAAAGGGTTTGAAAGGTATAGAAGGCGAACCTGGAATCCCTGGAAGAAATGGCTTACCTGGACCTCGTGGTGCACCGGGAGATGTGGGAATACCGGGTATCTTAGGAGAAATTGGCGATCAAGGTATAAAAGGTCAAATTGGATGGCCAGGAAGGTACGGCTTAGCAGGAGTCAAAGGGGAGAGAGGAGAATCTGGACCTGCAGGGCCCGATGGTCCTAAAGGTGAACCAGGCATGGATGGTGAACCTGGGTTAATGGGACGACCTGGAATACCAGGAGACGTCGGTTTTCAAGGGCCTGTAGGGCTTTCTGGCCCTATAGGACCTAAAGGCAAAAGGGGCCTACCAGGTTTGCCTCTATATGGTGCAACTGCTGACAAAGGGGATTATGGTGAACCTGGAATGCGAGGGCTTCCTGGATTTCCAGGACAGAAAGGGAATCCCGGATTCCCTGGCCCAAAAGGTTAGTCATTCAAATAATTAGAAATGCATATTGTATATTTTCAAAATGTAGGTGTGAAGGGTGAAACGGGAAATTTGGGAGCCAGGGGATTTGAAGGAGACAATGGTTTCCCAGGAGCTAAAGGTATTAGAGGAGATAACGGGCCTATTGGACTTCCTGGACTTCCTGGACAAAATCCAGAAGCCGGCGAACACGGACGAGACGGATTGCCTGGAGGACCTGGTATACCAGGAAGACCCGGTCAAAAAGGAGCGCCGGGTGATTATGGCTACGAAGGACCGAAAGGTATTGCAGGTATTCCTGGGACGACTACTGCAGGAAGAAAGGGCGAAATAGGAGACGAAGGATTCCCAGGACCACCTGGATATCCTGGCAAAATTGGACTGCCAGGAATAAATGGACGACCGGGAGATAAGGGAAAGAAAGGTTTACTTGGTGAACCAGGATATGCTTCTCTTAACTTTAAGGGTGAAACGGGAGAAGACGGATATTCCGGACCACCTGGAATGCCTGGTGAAAAGGGAGAAATAGGTGATAGAGGACGAAACGGTTTTCCTGGACCAAGCGGGCCAAAAGGATTTAGAGGCCCCTCTGGTGATATTGGACTTCCTGGCTTGCAAGGGTTATTTGGCTTCAAGGGAATCAAAGGAGAATCTGGAGAAATTTCGAATGATATATATCCTGGCGAACCTGGAGATATTGGATATCCCGGATTAGACGGGCTTCCAGGAGTAAGGGGTTTACCAGGAAAATCCGGCTTCCCAGGACTTAAAGGACTACGGGGTATGGAAGGAGATGCTGGTTTACCAGGACTTCCAGGACTGCCAGGTTTAAAGGGACTAATAGGTGACTCAGGATATCCAGGCATAACTGGATTACAGGGCCCAAGAGGTAATCCCGGTTTACCGGGGTATCCCGCACCCGCGCCTCCTGGCCCACCCAACAGAGGCTTCATGTTCACTCGACATTCCCAGTCAGAAATTACACCTGTATGTCCCCGAAATACCGTTCAAATGTGGGATGGTTATTCGTTGTTATATTTAATGGGAAATTCTTTGGCTAAAGGACAAGATTTAGGTAGGTATTGTAGTAAAAATCAGAAATCATTTTAGATTTTATTAATTTGTGATTGACTTTGTAGGGGCCCCTGGAAGTTGTTTAAGGAAATTCAGTACGATGCCATACTTCTTCTGCAATTTAAACAACCAATGCGAATATGCCCAACGAAACGATTATAGTTACTGGCTTTCGACAAACGAACCAATGCCAGTGATGATGACCACAATTCCAGCAACGGACGTCAGAAGATACATATCCAGGTAAATTATAAAACAGTACATCTTAACCTAAACTGAATCAGAAAAGATTACTAATTCTTAAGCAACATCAATCGTTTTGGCTTCTGATTCTGTTTGGATTATTTATTATCAGGGGAAGAATTGAAACTCAGTATGTCTAAATAAACAATAATGAATACATCTGTTTAGATGCATAGTTTGTGAAGCACCCACGAGACTGATCGCTGTCCATAGTCAAAGCACCAGCATACCTGATTGTCCAGCAGGCTGGGAAAGAGCCTGGGTTGGGTACAGCTTCCTCATGGTAAGATATTTTTTGCTTCCTATAAAAATGTGCTCACCAAATGGCTTTCTTATTAACATTACAGCAAGTGGATGCTGGTGGTCAGGGAGATGGTCAATCCCTCGTCTCTCCAGGTTCCTGTTTGGAGGAGTTCAGATCGAGACCGTTCATCGAATGTCATGGACAAGGCCGTTGCAACTACTACACGACATCTTATTCATATTGGTTAGCAACCATCGAAGATTATGCAATGTTCCAAAAACCAAGGGAACAGGTATTGAAACCCAGCATGGACCTTACTTCCAGAATTAGTCGGTGTTCGGTGTGTATGAGGAAGAAGTATGGAGAGCCTGTTAGCAGACCTGTGGCATCTGCACCTTATCCCTTGCCGCCACTAGAAATTAAGAAGAACGAACCACCTACTCCTTCTGTTAGAAGACCTTATAATTACCCTGGAAGGAAAACGTGGAGAAATAGGCTTAGTCCTGGACGAAGAAGACCAAGGCCCAACGTATAAAAATTATCAACCAAAGTTTTTCTCTAGTGGATTCTATTGACTTTTGTGATGACTAATTTCTTTATTAATTTATGAATGGACAAACGTTGTATTAAACGAATATTGTTTGTAATATTGTATATTTTTTCACATTGTAGTGTTAATTTTTGTACCATCACCACCAACTTTTGGCGCCGCTTTTTGTTAATTATTGTTAATTTATAAGGATGTTTATATGTATGATCACTGCCAAAAAAAATGCGCCATATAATAACGTGTTATCGATTCGTTTGTAATTTTTTTGTAAAAAAATATTAATAAACGCAATGTAATTTTTTAAAAATAAGGCGTTGGTTCTATATAACAAATAAAACAACAAAAAACGTTTTTTTTATTAATGTAGTACAAAATCGAAATAAAAATAAAATTTGACAATGAAATCGACTTCATTAAGGTGCCGATCGATGTATATTAACGTCAATATCATCCGAAAAAAAAAGCATAACATTCGGTCGGGTCGAGTCATTTTTTTTTTTTAAACAATTTAGCAGATTCTGAATTTTTTTAAAAAAGATTTATCTGATCGAATTGGTTCTGATATCACTAATACTTTAAAAAAATAGTTATTTTTATCCAGTAATAGCAAAAAAAATTTATGGTTTATTGTAACATTTAAAAAATTACAAAAAAAAAAAACGATAAATAGTTGATATCAATGATAAACAAAACGTTGAATCGAATAACACGAGATTTATTGAGTTTCCATTTTTCTGTATTATCATTACGAGATTTATAATTGAAATAATAATTAAATGTTGTAGAGGCACAGTGGCTGGACGGTTAGCGCTACAGATTGGCGACCACTAGGTTGTGAGTTCAAATCCCGGTTAAAGCTAAACTCTTAAAAAAAAAAAAGAAGTTTAGATACGTGATTTATGCGAAGAAATATGCGAGTATGTGAGAGTAGACGAGAAGAAAATAAGGGAAAATGAAGGTTGATTTCAAGAGTTAAGCATAGAAAGCAAGTAAAATTGTTAAATAAGTTGTAAAGCAGTGGCAAAATGTAGATACTCTGTTAGAGAGCATACATGAGAAAAATTAATAAATAAATAATAATAATTAAATAAAAATTAGTGTTATTAGCAAATAAATAGTACACCACAGATAAACTTCTCAAAGATAATTTATAAATAAATACTGTAGTGACCTATAAACATATAAATGTAGTTAAATTTTTGATTTTCATGAAAATTACTCTTTATTATACGGGGAAGTAATTCGTGTGAACCTCTAGGGTCGCTTGTTTGTCTTTATATTTAATATTCGAAGTCTCCTGCTGTAATACTCCTTTCTTTTACAATCGACTTCGTACAGGTTTTCCTATTTTATGTTTTTTTTTTTTAGGCTCAATAATTTTAATGATGAGGGAGAAATTCAATTCAAATATATTTTAAAATATATAAAAAAGGCACTTCAGGCCCTCACAACAAGCTGTTTCATTTGATATGTCACATGGGTATGTTTTGTAAAGCTTTTTTTAATTTTCTAATTTACACTCCAGGTGACCCTCATATTCAAAATAATTAATTTATTGTGGTTACGCGTCCCTGTTTAGATCATAGAAATTCATATGTGTACCAAATTGAGACGAAGAGTTGGAAAGGACATTCAGAATCTTAAAAATGTAAAGTTTGCAAGAATCCAAGTTTATTTAATTGATATTTTTACAATAACTTTGTATTAGATGAAACAGTTATCAAAATGACGTTTATTAAATAATAAAAAAAAAAACATAAAACCTTCAAATAGTTTCTTATATACCTACATATTATTTACACTTACGTAAAAATAAATAAATGCTGCAATTCTTTCCATAATCACTATATATCGAATTGTATAACAGGATTATTTTTACCATTAACCCTGTGTTAGTTTGGTGGAAAAATTCTACATTATAAGTGTGGTAGGGTATGTGATACCCCAAACTATTGTTAAATATTTTGGAAAGATTCGCTTAAAGATTATATTTAACAGAAATAATAAACCAGCCAGGTCAATTATTAAATTTTTTTACTGAAACGTAAGAAACAAAATTCAAGAGATTAAAAGTTATTTAAATTTATTAAGAAAGATTTATAATTTTCGTGAAAATAATCCAAAAGGGCCGTAGCAAACTGTTTTGGTATATTTTATGCCCTTAATTGGGCAACGAACGATTGCACGCAGTGGTAAAAAAATACAGTACAATTGCACACACAGTTATTGTAATTTATTACTTTGTAATAATGTTTGTCTGGAATAGAAATGAAGATGTTCTAAACGAATAATATTCATTTTTTTATAAAATAAAACTCCTGAACCACTGCAGGGAATAAAGTACAGCGAGAAAAGCGTACAGCGGAATAAGTGTACTTATACGATATCGCGTTGAGAGGGTTTGATTACGTCTTAATAGGGGTTGATTTTTGTGGTGATCATTTCTGATTTCCATCACACTGTATCAGGAGAATTTGTATTAATGAATATTTCTGATTGTGTTCTAGAAATTTAGGGGCGGTTTACTGCTAAATATTGAATATTCGGTCGTAATTAAGACTATTTTTAAAAACCCCAATTAAAAATGATTTTATTTCGTATTCTTGATGAAAGCAGACTAATTCTCCTATTTCTCGCAAAATCATTTTGGTTGTAATAATATTCATAATTATTACATAAATTAAATTTATACGATTTCATTATATTTTTTAATTTAAATAATTATAATTGTTATTGCAACTAAAATGATTTTGCGATAAATAGGAAAGAGAAAGAACAAAATAACTTTTAATTAGGTTTCTAAAATTGTCTAAAAATTACTGTTAAAAGTTCTATATTCAATATTATACCAGATTTAAATTTAAAATAAAATAGAATAATTACCTCTTTTTTGTTGTTATAGTTCATCAATTACATGAGCTGTGTACGCTTTTTTCACACCTCTTACACTTCTCAACTTTTATCTGACCAACCTAACGAAGGGTTAATTGTGCCATTCGTAGGAGAAATCATTTTTTTTTTCGAAATAAATTCCTACTCAAAATAAAAAGTACTTAGATGTCTTTTTACAACAATTATTTTACCGAAATTGGTACCTAGAACGCATTGTGAATTTCTTACATTGCGTTTCGGGTACATTTTGTGCCCCTATAACACGACGCGTATTGAGTAGGTACATTATATACATGATGGCACTTCTTTTTAAGATCCACGGCTTATCAACATATAACACAAAAACATATTTTACTAAAATTACGTACGTATAATTAAAGTATCTATAGATACTACACTTTAATGTTATTCATTGTTAAACAAAAGTTAATGACAAATTTACAATTTAATAAACTACTACATTACATAACTGTAGTTTTACATATGTATAAAACTTTCTAATAAATAATGCTACCCTATATAACGTTCGATTTATATAGAAGATTTACAAAACAAATGTCTTTAATCTTTTCAATTAGTAATACATATTTATCATAAATAATAGGTACATAATATTGTAATTTTATTCGTATCTTTACCTACATATAATACATAAAATAATAATTTTAAAAATATACATCGTATCTATCTATCAGTAACCTCTATTCGACCTTTCAACTATTCAACTTGCCCAACCTTAAATAAATGGAATGTTTTCTACGTATTTACTTATCTCTTTTTCGAGCAAAACATCATTAATATCTCGTTTGGATGAGATATGATGGGCAGTTTTTGTGCTGTTGATAACGATCGTAAAGTTTTTGTCTTCAGTTTCGTCCTTACGATAAGTCAAGTTTATCAAACAAATTAATAAACTATTAACACATTTCATGTTTATTTAAGATATCAACTTTTACATCTTGAAGTAAAATATTCAAATTTTCAATGTGATTTTGATACCTACAGTAATTAAGTTTTTTATCAGCGAATATAATAAAATGAGATCATAATTACTTAAGTCTATTTAATAATCAGGCACGTACACATGAAGGAAGGGGGATCAAAGAATTAGGATTTCTCCCCTTCGTCAGAACAATTAATGTACGACATATGTAGGCATTAAAATAACTAAAAATTAAAAATTAGGAGGATTCAAATGTTCACACCTTTTAATTTTGTTGGTTTTCAAACTTTCGACAACTATGTAGATACCCCTTCTACAATTTTCGTGATATTGAGTATTGAATGATGATTATTCGATTGTAATATGTACCCCTACTAAAATCTTCTTGCATCCCTACAACTCTAGGGTTATGCTACTACGATACTTTGGAAACACTGTTATTCGGGAGGGAATGTATCACACGTCTGAAGTAATCAATTTTTCGGACATTTTAAATCATCATAAATAATAATCATAAAAATTCTAACATTTTTAATTACTATCGAAAAATGTGCTACATTTTGGGACATTCTAGATCGGTCTTGGACATTCCAAATCAATCTCAAGACATTCTAAAAACTAGAACTTTCCGGAATATTCTCGAACATTCGAAAAAAAAATCTAAAACCATCTCTGGAACATTAAAAATCATTATCTAGCATTCTAAACCTTTTTTAAAAAATCTGGAACATTTTAAATCATTATTGGAACATCACGAACATTTCGGAAAATTTTGAATCATTCTCGAGCATTTCAAATTATTTCGACAATTATGAAACATTTCAAACTATTTTCGAACAATGTAAATTACTTAAGAACATTCTAAAATTCCTTTAAATTCTGGATCTGGACTCAAATTATAGGAAAAATACAATATATTAGACAAATATAGATACACCATGAGATGTATTCTTACCACAAGCACACACACACACACACACCCCTTTCCATCCATCCACCACAACGTAACTCTATTATTACCAAAAAGAGACTAAGGGCTATCCACAAATACACCGTGAGTTATTGGTAATTAGTGATCATGGGGAAAAATGAGGACAAACAGAAAAACAACATAATTTCTATCAAATGTCTTATTCTCTTACATAATTAGTAAAATTTATAACTAAACTGTATTGAATCCACCTGATTTTAATTAAAATTTCATTGTTTACATGTACAATTGTCTTTTGTTTAACTTTCCACAAAAAAATTAGTTGTATACGCACCCTTTACAGATTAATTAACTTAAAAATTAATCAAAAACTTCGTCGTCAGTTTACAATAAAATATAACAATAACGTCTTTGTAAGTATTGGTCCTGATATGGTGGTAATGTTAACAGTACTGTATCGATAATAATTGCAACGAATGCCCAAATTTCAACCAAATTTTATTTAAAAAATCGATTACCCTGCACACAATAGACAGAGATATGTCGTACAAAAAATTTTATGTGAATCAAACTGTAATCACATCGTTTTCGATCACCAATTGTAACGGTTGTGTTTCTTCCAAAATTGATTCACTTAAATAATGTCGTATTTTGGGGGGTACGTAAAGCTGTTTCAGCTGATTTTTGTCTTTAATACGTTTTACGATAACGTCCCTACACCGGTCCTGTAAATTCACAAATTCCCGTTTCATTGTAACTAAGGACATTTCAGTTTTCGCCGCAGTGGAAGACACAGCAGGAAACAATGGTTCTTCTATTTCGTTCAAACCCCTAAACGCAATTCCTAAACATTTGCCGTCTTTATAATAAGTCAAAGTTCCTGCAATTCCGTCAAAAAATATCCCTATGACTGTTCTTCTGTTTTCTCTAAAAGGTTTCGTATAGAAACACGATCGTCCTCCATGCCATAGGAGTCCTTTATGCGATAAGCCCCAACTATTATTGTCCTCCCCTAGAATATTTGTAAAACCCCCTACGTGGAGACGTGTCTTCTTTGTCCCTATGCCCATCATCATACTCGTTCCAAAAAGTCTTCGGGATATTTCCAGTTCCCAAAAATACCTTCCGTTGTTTAAAACTCTTGTGCCCATCACCCCAGCTGTACCATTGCTCCAATTGGGGTGAAAATGAGCTATTCTAAGGTGACTACCGTATAATTTTACTTCGGGACTTTTCTCGCATGAACTCCACGTCCAGATATCGTCACAACCATAACGTAAAGGTTTCTCGTTTGACCCTGTGTCCATATCTGGGGTCTCTAAATCCCATTCTGAAAGATCTTCCCAGCAGTTCACAACGGGAAGTCTAAAAGTATTTTTAGGGTTTCACAATAAAACAATCAAAAATGTTTTTTGCAAAACATTGCAAATATGTTTATTTAACATAAAAGGACTTATTAAAGTGTTTCGTCTAAATGCTAAAATTCTTGTATTGATAAAAAAAATTAAATAACAATTAATTAGAGAAAAGTTTGGCTTTCTAAACAAAATTTTATTAATATAAAAAGTCTTATATGGTGCATAAGTCTTTCCTCTTTACATATTAATGGACTTAGGGACCGGAGTAGGCCACACTCAATTCAACATCCCTTTACCTACAGTGTAAAGTTTATCAGAATTTGTAGGTGAAATAAAAATTTATTTAGAAAAAAATTACATAAACATACATTTATTTAGCTTAACATGCACAAATTTGATTTCTTAAAAAATATTATTCGCCTTTCTAATTTTTATATTTTGGGAAATATTGTATTGTTCACCACCACAAACGTTTTATTTAATTATAATTTTATTTAAATAAAATGCCACTTATTATATTTCATGATACTATTACGTTACGTACGATAATAAATCATTTACTTTCGTCTTTTTTTATAAAAAAAACTTTTCAAACGTGAATGTATTTGCCCTCATATTTTTTTAACAAAGCCACATAATGAAAAACAGCAAACAAATATTTTTTCAAATTTTCATAACAAATTTCGATATTGTTTTTGTTATTCAAGGGTTGTTTTTCACAACATATCCAAATTGATTTCTCCATTTACAACTTCTTTCAATTTTTTGAAAAATTTAGCAAATTCGTAATTCGTCCGAAGAAAGCCCTGTGCACAATGTAATAAAACTATAAGTAATTTTTTTATTTTACGTACCGATCGATACGCAACTGATGCATATTACGCCGAGTTTGCTGTATTGTAGCCATGTTTTTCCCTACGTGCACAACTATCACTGACTGCTCGTTTTTGATAAGTGCGCCGCGACGCTCTGATGGGGTGCGCCGATTATGACGTCACCCTGAGTGAATAAACTTTAGAGAGTAGAGAATTAAGGGTGGAAGGACGTGCCAAAATAAAGTTTTAGGACAATCAGTGCCATATTATCAAATAGTTAGGGTAGGCACCAGCCTATGGATTCCACGAAAAAGGGTTAAAATGATTCAGATTTAAAAAAAATTAATATAACCAAAATTTTATATTATATTGAAGAGTTGTGACTTAATTCTGTTAAACAAAGAAGGTTTTGGTCCAAGAAACAAAAATAATCTTTAATATTCAAAAATGTCACAAAATGTTTTGTATTACTACAGGATTATCTGGAATGTTTACAATATTTCGGGAATGACCTAAAATGATCAACAATATTCAAAAAATTTTGAAGGACTTTTAGAGAATGAAAGGATAACGGTAATGTATTAGAATATTCCAGATCGTTACAGATTTTTCGGAATTGTTCCAGACTGTTTAAAAATGATCTAAAATGATCTAAAATGCTCCAAGATGTTTAAAAAATGTTTTATAACATTCTACAGGGACTTGAAATGTTCTAGAATTATCTAGTGTTTAAAAATGTTCCAGAATAATTGTAATTATTTAACAATGGTCCAGAAAGCTTCAATAGATTTGTGTAACAAATGTTCTAGAATCTTCAGTTTTTTTTAATGAGTGATGTTTTAAATCATTAGAGGATGAGTTAAAAAGTTTCCGATTTTTCGGAAATTATCTAGGATGTTCCATAATATTCAAAAAATTTGTGAGCGACTTTTAATCAAAGAAAAGGTAACAGTAATATATTGGAACATACCAGAGTGTTCCATAATATTCTGGAATGTTCCAGATTCTTCGGAATTGTCCCAGGGTGTTTGAGGATGATCTAAAATGTTCCAAGATAATTGTTTAATAAAATTGTAGAATTATTGAAAATATTCTAGAATGATGAAGAGTGTTTAAAACTGTAATATTTAACTTGAAATGTTCCAGAATATTTATGATATTTTAATAATGTTCCAGAATGTTCACGATTTTTCGAGATAGATCTAAAATTTTGAAGAATAAGAATGTTCTAGAATCTTCTTGATTTATCAAGAATGATCAAGAATATTAAATAAATTTTTCGAGCGACCTTTAATTAATCAAACGATAACAGTCAGGTATTAGAATATTCAATAATGTTCTGCTATTTGCTGGAATCTTCTAGATTTTTCGGTAATGTTCCAGAGTGTTCGAGAATGATCTGAGATGTTTCTTAACATTTTAAAATGATTTGAAATGTACTAAAATATATAAAGTGTTTGAGAATGATCCAGAATCAATATGATCTTTTTAGAATGATCAATAATGTTCCTGATTTTTCAATAATGATCTACAATGTTTAAGAATATTCAAAAATGTTAATGAATGTTTTGAATCATTACAAGATGGTCTGGAATGAAAATAATCTAGAATGTTTGAGAATGTTCCAGAATCTTTATAATATTTTAAGAAGGATCCAGATTGTTGTGAGATTGATAGATATATAGGATGTTCTAGAATCTTCAATATTTTTCAAAAATGATCTAAATTGTTCCAAAATGTTCAAAAATGTTAGCGAATCTTCTGAATCACTTAAGTATATTCTGAAACGTTCTCGATATTTCGAGCTTATATGAAAATAAATATGCATAACTAAAATAAGTATATAATCGTTTTATTTATTTATTTAAATAATAGACCACAATTTTTTTAGAGTATAACCTTCTTTAATTGTCTGTATGGAAAGTCCAAGTTCAGATGAATAGACGTGAGTTTTTTCCAGCTCCTGATTTAATGCAGCATACGAAGATAACGCATCGGCTGCGTCTTCCTTAGAATCTTCCATTCGAAAATCTTCCGCCACAAAAGGAGTTTGAAAATTGGTGTGACTTTTGTTTTGCCATCTACATTCGACGCCGTATACAGGGTTTTTACAAAATACTGAAAAACGTGATTTTAGTTCTTTGTTAACAACTTCAAGTTTTTCGTCAGTGTCTGTTTTGAAACCCAAAATAAAACCTCCTCCAAGTTCTGTAACTTTTACCACAAGCGCGAGACCAAATTTGGAGTTTTGGGTTCGTATCTAACAATTTAAATTGTTTATTTACTTATTTAATTTCTATTACGAAATTGAAAAATGTAACTTACGTCATCGACTTGAACGTACGGTAAAGACACATTAAAATCTTCGTTTAAATTTGCGTACCAAACAAGTCTTACGTTTGTAATTATGAACGTCCCCAAACAACCCTGGTCACAAGACAAATTCCACATACCATTCACAACGCTTGAAATCGTCTCTGATGGTAAAATACGCAACTGTTTGTTTTGAAAAAATGCTCCACGAAATTTTATTTCTCGGTACATTCTTGTAAGCAAATAAGATCTAATAAAAAAAAAAAATAAAAAAACTACGTACCTATCCTCTGCTGAAAATATGAATAATATACCATAAAAAATTAATCAAGTGTAGGACCTTCAGGGAGGTCAGCCAAACCCCCTAGACTAAATATTTCCGAATTGGCAACAGGGGGCTAAGGCAGGGATTAAAGTTATCTTTCATCCAAAGTACAAGAAAATTATAAACTGCTGGGCAGATTTTACAGAATGTGATTTAGAGACCCCTTAACCTTTACGTTATGGTTGTGACGATATCTGAACGTGGAATACATGCGAGAAAAGTCCCGAAGCAAAATTATACGGTAGTCACCTTAGAATAGCTCATTTTCACCCCAATTGGAGCAATGGTACAGCTGGGGTGATGGGCACAAGAGTTTTGAACAACGGAAGGTATTTTTGGGAACTGGAAATATCCCGAAGACTTTTTGGAACGAGTATGATGATGGGCATAGGGACAAAGAAGACACGTCTCCACGTAGGGGGTTTTACAAATATTCTAGGGGAGGACAATAATAGTTGGGGCTTATCGCATAAAGGACTCCTATGGCATGGAGGACGATCGTGTTTCTATATGAAACCTTTTAGAGAAAACAGAAGAACAGTCATAGGGATATTTTTCGACGGAATTGCAGGAACTCTGACATATTATAAAGACGGTAAATGTTTAGGAATTGCATTTAGGGGTTTGAACGAAATAGAAGAACCATTGTTTCCTGCTGTGTCTTCCACTGCGGCGAAAACTGAAATGTCCTTAGTTACAATGAAACGGGAATTTGTGAATTTACAGGACCGGTGTAGGGACGTTATCGTAAAACGTCATAAAGACAAGAATCAGCTAAAACAGCTTTACGTACCCCCCAAAATACGACATTATTTAAGTGAATCAATTTTGGAAGAAACACAACCGTTACAATTGGTGATCGAAAACGATGTCATTACAGTTTGATTTACATAAAATTTTATGTACAACATATCTCTGTCTGTTGTGTGCAGGGTAATCGATTTTTTAAGTAAAATTTGGTTGAAATTTGGGCATTCGTTTTATAATAAAAAAATTCACAGTTCCTCTCCATTATCTGCAACATTATTAAACCCAAAATTTTTGAAAAAAAATTCTATCTGTGTAAATTATTTTACAATTTGTTTTTTTTTGTATTATTTATAGAAGATATATCAACCTTTTTTAATTGATTAAAATTCACTGGTTCTCAACTATATTTAGAGCACACATTTAGCAATATTTTTCAAAATATTACAACCAAATTCGAAAAAGAAGAATTCCAATTTTGATATTAACTATGTATAAAGTTATTCGTCTGTGCTTTTTAAACTTTTTTAAAAATACGAAAAATATTATATAAACGTTTTACATAGGTACCTACCTGTAAATATCAAGAACAGTTGTAAATAATCTCGAATCGTTAATATTAAAACTAACAAAAACGAATTCATATCTGGTGGAGTTATAATGGGCGTAGAGATTTAGGGCTTTTGTAGCCCCCTTGGTTTGCTAAAAATTAAAGTGTTTTAAGAAATTATTAAAAGACATTTTCAAGGGTGATTGTCTAAGATTTAGTTACACTTTTAATATGCTAATCTGCGTCAAAAACCATAAGATGGGTAGGTACACATTTTTTCCTTTTTGCAGAAAAAAAATTTTAAAGGGTAAAAATCACCCCAGATGTTACTACTTCATAAAGAAGTCATCATTTTCCACATATTTCAGATTGATTCTTTCCAAATTGATCTGGTTAATTAAAAATAGTATAAAAGACTATGAAAAATATTTTAATCACGGATTCAAAACACTAAAATATAATTATTTCAAAGTTTAAAACGAAAATAAAAAAATTTGATTGAGAGAACATCAAAATTATGAGATTCGTGTCTCGGGTTTTTCTTTGTAAGTTAATACCTTAAAAAATGTACCTTTTAATTTTTTGAGTATGAATGAATTTTTTTTTATGTTTTTTTTATATTGATTTCAATCCACTAATTGTAAGTCATTTTAGAATAGATTAATTGGAAATATATGGAAACTGAAAGACCCTAAGTATTAATAAGTGGGGTAATTTTTACCCCTTCAGAATAATTTTCCGCAAAAACAAATCGTATATCCGTAGTCTTTAAAGTCAAAATTAAAAGCGCAATTTCTATATAGTCATTTTGTGAATTTTAACAACTAAATTTAATCACTTACAGAATTAACTGTTTTTGAGCCAATATTTGTTATTGATTTAAACCCAATTCCTAAAACAATAAATTGGATAAATCCAAATCATGAGAAAAATACTACTACATATGTAGGTATTTTTCCAAAAAGTCCTTATTTTAGACGGTTTTTTTATTAGATACCTAATTATGTTCTATTGTTTATTATTATTGTCTAGCAAAAAGAAAAAAAATATTTAAATGTTATATTTTCAAAATTAATGGACTTAGGGACTGACATAGGCCGCACACAATACAGAATACTTGAAAAGTTCAGTACAATTTTTAAAGGAATTTATTTTTATCTAACTTTAACGTAAACAATTACACAAAAAGTATTTTTATGGCACATTATATCCCGTAATTCAAACATAAACAATAAAAACTAAAATTAAATGTTATCTTTACCTACGTTCGTGAAAACATTGCCAACACAATACCAAACCAATCTCAAATTTGTTATAAACATAACTCCATTTTCTCCCTTATTTCCTTTAAAATCTTCTATGTTTTCCAAACTATCTAATATTTTTTCTCCATTTAATAGACTCATTTGTCTACAGTATTAGAAAAAAAAAAGAAATAACGAAACGTTTACGAAATTTTCAATTTTCCTACAATTATGTAGATATCGAAATTACCATATTTTTTTAACTATTTATTCAGATATGTGCAGATAAAATTAAATTATTGTTGAATAGTATATTTTGAAAAAAAAAATAGTAGGTACAACACTCACGAATAAGACATGTCGAATCGTAATTCAGTATCAGCCCAAGTTGCCATTTTATCTTATTTTTTTAATTTATTACAATTGGAATCATAAATTTATTTAAAAAAATTGGATTTATTACAAACTTTTGATGTACAACCTTCAATACAAACAAGAAAATTGTAACGCCAAAATATTGATCAAGTTTCATGTAAACCCTTCACAACTTACGTACACGTACGTATATAGGTACGTGTACCTATTTAAGTAATGATTAAAGATTATTACAAATTTTTGTGTAAAGTTTATTGTCCAATTAAAATATATAAAACAGATTGACTTATCCAATAACACTATGTATTTCACAAATTAGAAATATAGTTTCATAATAATAATTAAAAAATGTTTATATAGACAGGTAATTTATCTTTCTTAATAGCTCAAAGTTTGTTTGCTGGAAAAAAATTAGATCAACTTATAATAAATAGCAATTTCTCAAATTGGGCTTTAAGGGATTAAATGGGGAATCTAGGGAATTAATTTAGAAATTTAAAAATTTAAATGAAGTACTAGATAGATTAAGAAATGAAAAGGAAAGTGAAAAAAGAGGAAATAAGGTTAATTAATTAATTACATAATTGTTTTTTAATAATTAATTAATTGATTATGCGACGTTTCGACCGACAAATTCGCTTATCAACAAGCAAAAAACTAACATCAATGAATTAAAGATTGACTTTAAAAATATTGGTCAATGTATTAAGTGAAGGGTAAAAAGGGTTGCAATAAATAAGTGGGTGTATGGGGATGAAAACTTTCTACCACTAACTGTACTAAACAATAAAAAATCATTCAACTAATGGTCTAACAATGAACTAATTTTACTGAATTGATGCTATTCTAAGAGAATCTTTTGTCTGTTATTTGTAAAAATATTATATTATAGATCAATTAATCAAACCAATTGACCTCTTATGACCATTTTTTGGCCTTTCGAATAATATTGGTCATTTAAAATTTCATATATGACGTGCAAAAATGGCGGAGCCCGCTCTGTAAAGTATCAGTCTTAATACTGGTATCAGGAGAACATAAATCGCCAAATGTTAATCTCGTTTAGTTTCACAATTAGTCGCACGAAGCAGCATCTGCTGGATCAACTCTTAATTGGGTGGAGTTAAATTTGAGATATGAATTTGTTTTCTCATTTGCTGAAAAAGTAAACGACGATTAATTGGCACTTTTGTGTCAATAGATCCGCCTGTTGTACATCATTTTAAGAAAATTAGGTAGTTGACTGATAAGCAGTATAAATTGGAAGATGGCTTTTATAAAAGACGACTTTAATTAACTCAAATATTGAAATATTTATTCTAAGGGTGCTTGTGTTAGTTTAAGGGTAGTGAATTGTGATTTAAAAAAAAATGTGGATAGCATTTTCAGGATACGAAACTCTCTCCATCCTAGTTCAACTAGACTGTGCAAAATTTCTATATTAAATTTAAAATAATTTAATTTAATTGATGATGTCTTAAAACTGTTGAAAATATACGTAATTAAATTAATTGTTGTTAAAAAACTTTATCGCGAATTTTTTATTATTCCTACTATATTTGGTAGAAAATGGACCAATAAGTTTTATTCGGACAGATACATCTAGCATATTTGAATAGTGTGATAAGGGTATTTTTTTCCTGTTTTTATTTTATTCCTTTAGATATAATCTTTTGTACAATATCTTGGTAGCAGTTCTATTGGATGGTCTCGATTCGCATTATCATTACGAAAAAAAAAGTAATAATTTCAGTAAATTTATGTAAATCTAGACAACACGAGATCATAAGAAACTGATATGTAAAATACAACTGGAAATTTTTAGGACAGTATCTACACCAAGGTGTTTTTGAAAATCACACCAAAACAGGTAAATTAAATAAAATCGTTTGTAGGTGATTTCAAAAAAAATATTTACTTTATTTTATTACTTACCATATTATCATATTTTAAAATAATTTATATTATCTGTTTATTATTAGATGTTTATTTTAATTAAACATAATTTGATTTATTTAATTAATAGATAAGACATTTTAATTATTATTAAAATATAATCTGCGACTGATACGTTCAATTTGTTAATTTTGTACATTCTGTTCTCTTTGAATTTACCTTCTGTGCTTAGTCAAGTAAATAAAATAAATAAATCTGCAAAAAAACGTTATTGCATCACACCTTCCAAAAATCAGTAAATTAAAACAGCACACTTTTTTATTTGACGAGCGTGCATAATTTACTTTACTTAACAATAATTAAATCCAGAGTACGTGCCTTAATTTTAAAAAAAAAGCATGTAATTAAAATGAATAATAATAACGGTTGTTTTACATAAGAAAGTAAATGAAGGCACTATCAGAACAAAATTTTTCAAAAATAATAGTTCGTACCTACTCATACAAACAATCGAAAATTTTAAAATCACCAAAAAAACACAAGTACAAGTTATTTACAAAACGTTTATTTCGATTTAGCGCTCCTCATAATACAATAATAATTACATAATACCATCTTACTTTACATACAATATATATCGATAAATATTACGATTTCAATTGGGCCCCAACATGTTTTCAGGTCTAACCCATTGATCGAATTGTTCTTCAGTAACTCCAGCTTTAATTGCGGACTCCTTAAGGGTCAATCCATTCTTATGTGCATATTTCGCGATAGCTGCAGCTTTGTCGTATCCTATATGGGGATTTAAAGCTGTTACTAACATCAAACTCTCGTTCATAATCTTCTTAATGTTTTCTGTGTTTGCCTGAATACCATCGACACAATTTTGCGTGAAACATTTACTAGAATCAGCCAATAATCGGATCGACCGAAGCACATTCGCAACCATAACTGGTTTAAAAACGTTTAATTCGAAATGACCATTTGAACCACCAACAGTGACAGCAACGTGGTTACCCATCACTTGGGATGCTACCATCGTAATCGCCTCACATTGTGTCGGATTTACTTTACCGGGCATTATGGAACTTCCAGGTTCGTTTTCTGGCAGTGAAAGTTCACCTAGACCACAACGTGGACCTGAGCCCAAAAACCTACAAGAAATAATTTTTTATTTAATAATAAATTTTTAAATATATAGAATAATCACCCATAACTAATTTTATGTACACATATAAAATTAAAGCAATTTAAGTAAATAAGAATTCCACATTTGTTCGTACGAATATGTTGTACAACTTAAATTAATATAATTTAATAAAAAAATCCTACAAATACGTCAAAATCGCATCAAAATCGGTCCAATTGTTTCGGAGTTATTAATTGTTGAATATTTCGATTATAGTGTAATGTTTTTGACCTTAACCTTGTGTTTAAAACACAAGCACGTGCCCCACGAATAACCAATCAGAAGCTATGCTTCCCTACTCTGTACTACTACACATGTCCGTCAACCACTCAGCAGTTTCGCTTCCTTACAGCCACGTGCCCGTCTACCAATCAGCGATCTCAGTTTCCCACTACTCTGTACTACTGTAAGTGAAACCGTATAAAAGCGGCTGCACAAACAGTAGCGATCCAAATGCAATAGTTGAACGTACTAAGTAATTACACAAAATGTGACCAATTACGATCAAAATAACTAACAAATGCCCCTGCACTCTATTAGAGCTTTTTAATGGATATATTTTTAGTTAAATGAATATATGTTTTTTTTCATTTTGTACGTCATTATGAAAATATTAATTATAATATAAATATTTATTCACCTTATATCGTTGGCTATTTTCATAACAGAGCAGGCGATAACATTAAGAGCTCCGGAAACCTCCACCATTGAGTCGTGAGCAGCAAGTGCTTCGAATTTGTTGGGTGCCGTAACAAAGGGAAGTTTAGTTAATTCCGCTATTTTAGCAGCGACCTTTTCGGCAAACCCTTTCCTTGTGTTCAGACCAGTACCGACCGCAGTACCACCGATGGCAAGCATATAAAGTCGGGGTAAAGTAGCTTTTACCCTATCTATCGCGAAGGTCATCTGCTGGACGTAACCGCTAAACTCCTGACCAAGGGTCAACGGTACGGCGTCCTGGGTATGCGTTCTTCCAATTTTGATGATGTCTTTGAACTCGTCAGATTTTGCTTGCAAGCTGTCACGTAACAATTTCAGGTTTGGTAATAAAAGATTATTGATTTCGAGGGCTACAGCTATGTGCATGGCACCGGGGAAAGTGTCGTTACTGCTCTGGCTCTTGTTCACGTGATCGTTGGGATGAACGGGGTCTTTGGAACCCAATTTTCCGCCCAGAATCTCTATGGCTCGATTACTTATCACTTCGTTCGTGTTCATGTTTGTCTGCGTACCGGATCCAGTCTGCCATATGACCAAAGGGAAATGGTCGTCGTAAAGCTTCCCGCTGATCACGTCATCAGCAGCTTTTGCTATTGCATCGGCTAGTTTTGGATCTAATCCATAATCTTTGTTGACCAATGCAGCAGCTTTTTTTAATATTCCCATAGCTGTGATAACCGGATACGGCATCCTTTCTGGATTGCCACCGATCGGAAAATTGATTATTGAACGAGCCGTTTGGGCGCCATAATACTTGTCTGAAGGTACTTTCAGTTCCCCGAAGGTGTCTTTTTCTATTCTAAAATTATTCTACAAAAATAATTTTGTAAATCAAGTCATCAAACACGCTGATAATAATCATCAATCACCCTGTATATGTACACAAATAAAGACGACTTCCATTGACGGCTAATGTGAATTAATATTTGCGTTTTAATAGTAATTTTAGAAATTTAAATATGCGAAAAATATAAAATTTTATTCTTTCATAATAAAATAAAATAATTCGCCAGCAAAATTTTTATCTAAGAAAAATACGTCTTCGTAAATATTTACCCAAATAAAATGCATACGTTTTCAGTTTCTATTTATAAATACATATTAGAGCGATTATAAAAAAAATTGTTCTGATCAAAATTTAATGAAACAACTATAAATATAATATGCTACACTTTTTGTTAAAAAGAAAACGGGACGAATTTAAAAAAAAATATATACATGTCTGTTTTAAAAGCTGTTGTGAAAAGATTTAATATGCACATAAATAAGTAAAAATACTCGGATAAAAGATCACTTTAATATACAAAAATATAAAAAAACTGGATTTACAAAGTGTAAAATGAAAAAAAGGCGATGACATAACAATAGGGTTAAAACTTACCATTGCTGAACTCGAAGTGCTTAAATTTTCTTGAAAACAGGACCACAACAGGTTTGTTGAGTTGGTTTTTGATAAACAACATCTGCGCACAAGATAAGCCATAATTAAATAATAAATAATTGCTATATACAAAAAAATATTCTGTAAAACCGGTACAGCTACACAACGGGATATAAACGCAGAACGATCAGCTGTTTGGCAGCTGTCAGCAGGTCATCAGTAGAGCCTGTCAACAACAGATAAAGAAAATGCATTAATATCATTTAAAAAGTTTGCTCTAAATAAAATTTATTTTGCTGTAATTTTTAAAGGGATGCATTTCAATTTTTTTATTCTAAAATCGTTTAAAATAAAATAGGTAATTCAAACTTGTTTATCTATTTTTAGTAGTTTTTATTTTGTATCAATAAATTTGCAATTATAAATGTGTTACTAATTAAGAAAAACTGATGAAGTAAAAAATAATTCTTTTTTGATTTTAAAAAAAGTTAAAAATCATTTTATGTTTTTAATGATACTAGCGCATCCCCTAGGATATTTCGTGCATTTAATGTCTATGATTACCGTTATGTGCAAAATGTAAACTACTCCAATAAATAGCTATCGTGGAAGCTTTGTAGATGGCGCCTTTGGATTAAACTTATCAACATAACCTGTCTTTTATCTGTCAGCTGAAACTTTTTACGAATAAGTAACGTGATTATTAGTTTTTGTGTGCATTTTAGTCGTAAACTTAAATATAATGTCTCTGACTACGAATAAATTAATTTTTTCCGCAGTTTTTTTTTTATTTGTCGCACCATGTTATTTAACAAATTCTCAATCAGAAATTCCACGTAATACCAAGTTTAGCCAAAGTGTCGGAAGTCCCACAATGAATTTTTTCTATTGGTATGTTAAACGAGATTTGAGCAATACCTTTGTAAGTAATTTTGTTTTTTATTATTTAGTTATTCATGTGGATATAGAAAAGCATTTGAAGAATATTCCAACATAATTCACCAAAAATACCCCGATATTCTTATTGAGGGATCAAATTATGATCCCCCAGGTCTGAATATGTTCTTTTCACGGTTGATTGTAAGTTTGTAAATTATAAAAAGTCATTTACTTGCTAATCAGCAATGTTTTCTTTAAAGGGCGTTATAAAAATTATGATAATACTGTGCATCATGGGAAGGGTAAACATTTTTCAATATATCAATCAACCACAACCCTCTTGGTGGTCATGGTGCATGGAAAATAAAATATATGCCTGCATGATGCTTTTCTTTGTTAGTAAAATATTGGAAGACCAATTACTACAATCCGGAGCATTTGAAATTTCCTTAAACAATGTGCCTGTTTGGTCAAAACTAGAAACTGGAAGAATTCCACAGCCTGCTGAACTGTTTCAAATAATTGATAGTCATCTTCAATTTACAGATAATTTAAATACTGGTTTTGCTAAATAAAAACTATTTTATACAGTAAATTTAGAACATTAATTATTGTTTAATAATTTTAAATTGATATTGTCTGAAAATTCATTCCATTTGTTTACCTCAATGTACAAAAGGTCTTTTTATGTCCTCATTTTCTGCTAAATTGTATCACATTAGATATTATAAATTAATAAACAAGTGGTAAATGTTTTAGTGTATTTTAATTATTTGGGTTACAGTTTACTGAATTCTATAATTAACATTGTTTTCCAAAGCATTTTTATGATCCATAATGTTTGGTGTAGCTTCATAGGTGCACAATGTGACACCATGCTTGTGGGCCTCAAAAAATTCTCCACTTAAGCCGATGTAAAAAATTTTTGTTTTATCAGAACCAAAATTTGTTGGAAAATGAATTGACAGATGACTAACAGTATTAAATGTTACAACTCTAAAAAGAAAAACATATTTCAAATGAAGTCTGTAAAGATGTTTCTACTTTTAAAAAATTACCTTGGTGAATACTCTAAGGTGCCATTTGAATCAATCTGCAGTTCAAATTCCTGTTCGGGTGTTGCACCAACATCATCAAATGTCATATGAGGTCGGTTTTTAAATCTATAAATAAATAATAGTTTAAGAAAGAATTATGAAATACAATAGCACGTTATTTATTACAATCTCATTTTTGCAGGATGAGTTGCAGAATCTTCACCAATAACCACAATGCCCTTTAGCTTAACATTTCCTGTAAATGGTATGTTAAAAAGAAGTTCTGCATCTGCATCAGATTCAACATACTAAAACATTAAAGATTACAAAAATATCAATCAAAAATGCACCTACTGCTTTGTACCTCTGTAAAATTCAGTCTCTCCTCCCACGGTTTGAATATCTTTTTACCAGAATCTTCTACAGATTCATTTAAACATTCCAAGTTGTCTTTATCAATTTTACTGTATAAACCATACTGGATCCCCATTTCAGGGGTTTCATGATGATCATGATCGCCTTCGCAGCTATGTCCAGAGCGTCCATGTGGGGCCATTGTATTAATATTTATTTACCGCTAATTTCTATTCTGATGAGGAAAAAGCAGACAAGAACTGGATCATTATTATGACAAAATACAAAATTGCGAATTTATTACATTACCTCATATTTTATTGATCAATTACAATCACATATAAAAGTAATCTGCGGTTTAAATTATATAAATTGCCACAACTTTTCTATTTTTTCTGCACTTTTTATAGTTGTTTGTATCTTTTTCTTTTTGTTCTTTATAACCTTAAATTTTCTTCAAACTCATTTCTGATCTTTGAATGTTGCCAACATTTAGCAATTTAATTAACGATAGGAAAATAAAGAAAACAAAATATTATGTATTATTGTTAATTTAAATTTTATGTAATTTAGGATTCTACTTTAAGTTAAATTAGTAATTAACGTAATTTAATTTTAGATTATGATTCAAGAGAAAACATTTTGTAATGAAAAACGATTATTATAGTCATCTAGCCACTACCTGTACCTATAGCATATCAATAGACGGAAAATCATTGATTTTTTTTATAACCAATTTGTCAACTGTCACCTTGTTCTTTTTTTGTGTCCGTGACTGCAGTTCGTCTTCGTTCTTTTAATTTTGCTGTAAAAGGCTATTGTGGCGTGTAAAACATTTTTAAGACTGAATTGTGTTTGAAGGTTTTACTAATAAATTTGGAAATTGTTCCGAAAGTTTGGAACATTAAACATTCATTATGGCGAGCAGAGCTGCACCGCCCAGAAGAACTTCTGATAATGATTCTGCAATTGCTTACGTACAAGCTGATGGCCTGGTAAGAATTTACGTAATTATATACCACTATATAAAGCAACTAAAAGTAATCATTTCAAAACAAATGTGTAAAATATGTTTTAAGAAAAAAGTACTTTTATAGGTTAAGTGAAGTTTGTTCTTAAATGTTCCCTTTTGAAAAACGTCTTCTTTTAATTTCTTAGGCCGTAATGAAAATTGTAAAGCATTGCCATGAGGAAACAGCTGGAAATATGGATATTGCTCAAGGAGCATTGTTAGGACTGGTTGTGAAAAACCGTTTAGAAATAACTAATTGTTTTCCATTTCCCAAACATACTGACGATACAGTAGATGAAGAAGAGTACCAATTAGCAATGATGCGTCGATTGAGACGTGTTAACGTCGATCATTTTCATGTGGGCTGGTATCAGAGTGCAGACGTTGGAAATTTCCTCAGTCTTCCTCTTTTAGAGTCACAGTATCATTATCAAACATCAATTGAAGAATCAGTAGTAGTTATTTATGACTCACAAAAGTCTTCTCGCGGATTTTTAACTTTAAAAGCGTACCGTTTGACACCTCAAGCGATAGAAATGTACAAGGAGGGCGAATTTACGCCTGAACAACTTGTTAAATTGAAAGTTGGCTTTGAAAGTTTGTTTGTGGAAGTTCCATTTTTGATTAAGAACTCCGCTCTAACAAATATAATGATGTCGGAATTAACCGAAATGGTTCCTGAAGAAAAAGGTTCTAAATTCTTAGATCTAGGGACTGCATCTGTCTTAGAAGGACAGCTAAGATGTCTAATGGATCGCGTAGACGAATTAAATCAAGAAGCGATCAAGTTTAATCGTTATCAGCAGTTGGTTAACAGGCAACAGCAGGATAAACATCGTTGGCTGCAAAAGCGCGCTCAAGAGAATGCCGCAAGGGCTGCCAAGGGTGAAACACCTTTACCAGAAGAAGACATCAATAAATTATTCAGACCTCATTCAGTTCCTCCAAGGCTTAATCCGATGCTAATTGCAGGACAAATTAATACTTACAGCCAACATATTTCTCAGTTCTGTTCACAGTCTCTCGCAAAATTATATATTACTCAAGCTTTGCAAAACGCCAAGGAAACTAAGTCTACATTGTAATTTATAGATTTTGTACTTGTGCATTTGATTCATATAAATAAATCGGTAAAGCCTTCACTTTTTTTTTTAATTTATCAACTTTTACCTTTTTGTAGTTTTTTAGAGACAAATATTAAAAAATGGAATTATTAATAACAAAAATATTATTTAAGAATATATTACTGACGGATATCTTCGTGTATTCTTTGCTGTTTTTACATTAAACCGTTCCGCCATCTTTTATTTAACAGAATTTCTATAAAATACTACATATCGAGTTATGTCGTTAGTTTTACCTTCAGTTAAAATTACATACTTCGCGTAATGTTTTCCCTTTCATTAATTACATTTTGGATGTAATTTAACTTAAGTTTTGTAATTTTTTATTTGCCGCTTTTCCCTCAAATTCATCTTATCAGAAATCCGCCATATTGAAGCGTAAATTATGTCCGCCATTTTTAAAATTTCACTTTTAAGTATTATGTTCTATATTGTGTAAATAATTCAAAACATTATGGTGAATATCTGTTACTGATAATAAAGAGAGAATTTTATTAAATAATAGCCGTTTTAATATACCTGACAATTATTAATTATTATAAGCTGTTATCGTTATGCGTTTGCGTAACCACATTTTTGAATGCCTGTCTAGTTATTTTTTATTCCTTTAGTAAAGAATCATAGATATTACTACATATTAGGTGTCTAAATATACTCAAAAAATACAATACCGAAAGAGGCGCTGACAGCAGAACGGCAATCGCTGATTGGTTTAAGTCAGTTTAAAATGACTAGAATCAACTGTTTAGTCGTTTTACTCTCAAACAAGGGAAAACCCCTAAAGAAAGTATGACAAAGCCTATTTTTGCAATTTGTATGATTTGTCAGTTTATTAGATATTTTCGTTTATATCTTTTTTCTACAAATTCATATTATGTTTTATTTGTATTTCTGCTGTCATTATTATAAAAACAAACACTACTTTCACAAAATGTGACTATGAATGGAATTTAGTAGTTATTTTCAAGTTTTTTACACCTATTTCACAAATGTTCAGTAATATATGATATAAAATAGGTGTAAGACACATACAACTATAATTGCAACCAAAAAGCTCAATAGACTTGTTTAAATTTGCCGCCGTAGATAATTACGTTGTCACTAGATGGCAGGTTGCCCAAACTTTAATTGTTTAATACAGAATGTCCATTCTTTAGGTAGTCAGTTACTCAGTTTTGTGTTGTCGGTGTTGTAATTTTCTGCGTGGTATTTAACCGCAGGCAATTTGTACCTCCTTGGGCTTTACGCCAGATTTCTTCGAAGAACTAGTTATCTGGCCCCTAAATAATATGTAAGTTTAAGATATTTTGTTAATCAGAGTTTGTTTTCAAAACGATTCATACTGGTATACTTTTGTTAAGGTGATCTTTCATTTCACAGCTTACGTAAAACCGATTTAATTAGATCATAGTTTTTTTATAACATATTTTAAGGCCTATAAATTCCCTTCGGTTTTTGTTTTAATTAAAATATCATTTTAATACTATTTACTAAATTTTAATTATTTTGCATTAGTGTGGGGTTTTTTAAATCACGTGAATGACTATTTTTGTTTTTGTTGAATTGCCAAATTTATGTTATTTTCATTTTGAAAATAACATCCAGATCGAAGTATATTAAGGTGTAACGGAACAATTAATTAAAATAATACGAGAGTAGTTATGGTATTTGTTTTACCGTTAATCAATTTGAATTTTTTCCAGACGTATAATTAGTTATCTTTGCTCTCAATATCTTTATTTATTATTAAACTAAAGTAATAATAAACATAGAGCATTTGTTTTGTCTATAAATAAAAATCATATAAGTATAATAATCAATAATAAAACCGCATTAGTGTTTTGTAAATAAATTAAAACTCTATCAGGGCTACAAAACCTGTAGTTAATTTGCAAAAAACCTACAGATATATGCACTTCACTATATATGTATATTGAAAAATTAAATTTACAGAATATAATTTTTTGATAATTACATTAATTGTACCCGGTACTTGAATTAATTGTTTATAATAGTTGCTAATTAGTCTTACGATTAAGTTATTTCTAAGCGAAATTTCAGACTCGGTAAGAGTAATGTTGCATAACAAGTAGGTACAAAGGTGGTACATTTTTGGCTCGTTAACAAGCCTTATTGTTAGTTTATGGCGTTTTATCATTAATGAAGTCCGTTTTAAATGTTTAAATTTATTGCCTCCACTATTGGTGCACTGAATGCATTTTGGTTGCCGCCAAAAAATCTTGCTGTTTCCATGTATTCTATCATTATTTTGGAAAATTAAATCATAACAAGTCTTGGTATACCTAACTAGGTACCAATAAGGGGGTCTATTTTTTAACTTTAAATGACGTAAAAGTAATGCTTCTTTGACGTCAGAAGTACGTAGGTTTTAAAATTTAAAAAGTTAAACATGTTTGTCTTCAAAAAAAAGTCATATTGTTTTGGTTAATATGTTAATTTATAATTCTAATTAACTACATATAATTACGATAACACTTAGATACAAGAACATTCGTGTACCTACAGTGTACAAAATAATTACCTTAAAGTTGTTAATTATTTTATGGTCTTGTTTTACAACGATAATTATTTTTCAATAGCTCAGTTTTGATAAAGCACATTGTTCTGCAAAAATAGAAATCATAGTAATTCTTGATAGTCACATAAGAAAGATTTTCGAAATATTATCGTGCAAAAAAGAACAAGTTCATTTTTTTAATCAGTAAGAAATTTTATTGTTTCAAAGCAATTCTTAAGATAATCTTCTCTGAAGCGTGCGGTTTTAAACCAGTCAATTCTAGTAGAATTTAAGATCTAAATTGATTTACAAGGAGAATATAATTATTTTGTAAAATATATTTGAAAATCTGCGTGATCTTTATTCGATCAGTATAAAATATCATATCATCTATAATTATGGGAAAATACAAAACAACTGGGAAAAATGACCAAGTTTGACTATAAAAATAATTCTTGAAGTTCATAAAATATTCAGAATTTCACCTTTTTCGACACCTCTCACCCCCTTCGTTATTAATTATTAGAGTAATAAAAATACATAGATTTTAAGAATTCACTGAGGTGACTGTTATGTGTTTAATTTTCATATTTTTTAGTCGTCTCATTAATTATTCAAATTTAACAGGCCTGTAGGTATACCAAAATGTGTTAATAATTATTATTTTCGTTTATACTGTGGGTAATTTTAGCATTTAATTTCCTTTTATCTAATTGTAAGATAACATACTACTTACAGATAATTATTTTAAATTAATTTTAAGTGTGCTTATGCCAATTTCCCTACGTGTAGATTAAGTTATGACTTTTTTTCAACACAATTCATTTTAATATAGTTTTTCATTAATTAAATATCAGTACTTAATTCATCTTATAATGTATTGTTTTCAGCGATCATCATGTTGAAAGCCCGGTCTTTAATATCGAATTTGTCTGGTGGAAAGGGGGCAGTTTTCGCAGGGTGGCTCCTATCAAAAAATGTGGCGCCCGTCATCTGTGCCAGTTCCACTCGTTTATACAATGTACCAGCTGAAGCAGAAACGTTTCTTAATGGTAGTTCTAGCGCGTATGTCGAAGATATGTACAATGCCTGGTTAAAAGACCCTTCAAGTGTGCACTCTGTAAGTACACGTAACTTATTTATTTGAGGTACAAGTTCGTGTTTTAATTATTCTTTTCTTTTTCAAGTCTTGGGATTCCTTTTTTCGAAATTCAGCTTCAGGAGGTGTAGGGTATCAACGTCCGCCCAGTTTAGCCGAACCAGGAAGAAATGAGGTGCCCATAACGTCTTTCCTTCCAGCCCTGCAAGGTTCTAGTCTCGGTCTTACGAGTGCTCCAAATGAAAAGATAATCGATGACCACTTAGCAGTTCAAGCAATTATAAGGAGCTACCAGGTGAAACGATCGTATTTTTTTTGTTGCTTAAATAAGTAGCACAGTAGACAGCGTCATTTATGCGTTCACAAAAGTACATTTGTGCCCATTTCATAAATATTATTTATAGTTATCAATAGTTTGTTGCCAGATTGAATTGTTTTTGTTTGTAGTTGCTTTGAATAATTGAAAATATGGCGTTAATCTGGCAGAAAACTTCATTTTTTTCCTTCATCTACTTTGCACTTAACAAACATGAATTTTCATCTGATCACAGAGTTTTATTTCATCTACTGTGAAATTTCATTCATATGTTGTAGTTTTTTCGCATTATAATGTGCTACTGCATGCCAAACAAATATGGAAATCCAATTATATTAACGTAATTATTTTAGGTAATCAGTTAATGGCGTGGGTGTCTGGTTTTTTCGGCCATAAAAAAATTAAAAGTATTTTCTGCTCTCAAAACGAATAATAATTTTAATTTTTTTATAGCTAAAAAACCAGCTGACCGTTAAAGTAAATAATAAACACATTAATTTCACATATTTTGAATTAAAAATTGTCTCGGAGCGTGAATGTTTGTCCCTATTTGTAATCCATCGTTTTTGTTTCGGGTTAAAGATTTTGAACAATTAGAAGAGTTAAAAATATTAATGTCGTTTATGAAATACAGACTAGGGGTCATTTTATTGCAAAAGTGGATCCCCTGGGTATCATGTATCAAGATCGTACGTCAACAATAACTGATGCTTTGGGTGCACCTCCAAACGAAATAACGAGGCAATATTCATTAGGTATGACTTACATACGTAGACACATACATTACACATACAAACGATATTATTAATTATATTATTATTTAATGTCGGAAAATCTCAACTACTTACATACATTTACGAACAGTTTGAAACATGTTTAAAAAAAAAGAAAACACCAGAATAATAAATACGTACATCGAAGATCTGTTGTAGTTCATAAAAACAGCTTACTAATTTTTGGTTTTGCACATTTCAGCTTTTGACTTAAACCTATCGCCTTTTGTTTGCTTTTTTATTTTGTGTACTGGGTGCTTATAATTAGGAAATTGTATTCTTTGTAAGGCAAGTAAAATGTTTTCGACTATACTTTTCACATACCATATGCTTCTTGCAAAAAAATTGTCTTTTGGTAAACAGTCTTTGATTGACAGTGAAGTGTTTGAATCAACCTCTTGAAAGAAGATTGTATTATCATCTTATTTGTATTTGTAAAGAAGTATGTAAAACCACAAATTAAATGTAAAAATTAATGGGGAGAAATTCCGTTTCATATAATAAATAAATAAATATTTGCATCTTCAGGAGGTTGATTGCTAAATTTCAGACGAACCTTGAGGAACCATAAAAGGCTTAACAGAAACAAGAATAAGTTTCAGTCGTCATTCGGATTTAAAAGATAATTTAAAGAAAATGGTTCATTTATTTAATAAAAAGAAGCATATGGGATGTGTAGTTACTAAATAGACGACGGGTGTAGTAGAGGTGATGGATTTTAGATTCGAGGACATTCAATAGCTAAGTTGGACCCCCTTGGGATAAATAGTGCCGATTTGGACGATAGACATCCCCCTGAATTGCTGTATACCCATTACAGTTTCGGTAAGAATGTTATTAAATATTAAATTTACAGTGATCAGTAACCACACTTTTATAACACTGCTCCTTTTTATGCACATTGTATTGTTTTACTATTGAATTTATTGCTTAACATTATTTAATCTCGTATTCTTTTTTTATTGTCTGATTATTTTTGTTGCTTTTGATTTATTATTTTCGAGTTTTATTTTGGTTAGACCACCCAGCTCGAACTTACTCGGAAGAGTTAAAGAAACAGGTGCGCCAGTTGGAAAGTAAGTTTTGTTTCCGTTTAATTAATTGGTTAATCTTATTTTTTATTTGACAAAAACCGCTGTACGTTTCTTTAGATTCATAACGTACGAAATGATCCATTTTAAATGGGCCAGGGGAAGGTCGAAATAAAAACAAAGTCGACAAACAAAACATGCATAAATTTTTGGGAAAATCGAATTATAATTTTAAATAAATACACACAATCTAAAAGCGCGTAAAATTCTACGTTTGACCTAACCGTTTTATGCGCTTTTAAAAGTTTTAAATATACCATAATTCGATTCCCCCTAAAAGTTGTACAACTTTTCTTAATTTAAGCCTTTCCCTTGGTTAGTTAGTTCCTTTAAAATGGGTTGTACATGTGTGTAAAGGTTTTCGTATCCATTGAAATACATTTTTTTTTACTTAAATGAACTGATGCAACATTATTCCCATTTTTTTTTGCTTAGGGTGACGGTATTTTTTTTATATTTTTGTACATATTTAAAACCTGGGTAGGTAATTTTGTGTTTAATTTTTGAAATTACGTACAGTAACAATTTTATTTTCGCTTTACCATTTATTAAAAATATGTTTCGCAGATTCTTGCCTTTTTAACATAATATAACGCACAATTTCTTTCTTAATGCCATTAAATTAGTAAGTTTATTCATATGCATACACACTAAGTTTCAAACTGTCTGAAATATCTACAAAGTTACATAATTATTACATGTTTTATAAAAGACAAATATCTATTTATAAGCTAATGAACAAAAAAAATTACATTTTATTTTTATTTATTTATTAGTCCGGGTAATATAGTTTTTTATGTGCTTTAAAGTTTCAACAGCAAATTAACTGTGCTATAATTTACAGGATAGTTATTAGATCATAAATACCTGAATCACAACGGCTATTGTGTTCAAATTCGTTTTTGTCACTTATTTTTAGTTTTTAGTGAATAGAAAACGTATCCGGACATAACAGTTGGTGTAATTTATGTTTTTATGACCCTACCAACTGCCCTATATGTTCTTTATTTGCTATATTGCCTGGACTACAACCATAATTTTGCCTACTACTTATTTATTTTATAAAATAGAGGAAACCGACATGGACCGCAGTTTCAAATTACCTTCGACAACATTTATTGGGGGTAAGGACAAGGCACTCCCTCTTCGAGAAATCTTACGTCGTCTGGAATTGACGTACTGTAGACATATAGGGGTCGAGTTTATGTACATTAACAGTTTAGAACAATGTAACTGGATACGACAAAGACTCGAAACCCCTGGCGCTTTTGAGGTCACCGCTGAAGAAAAACGACTTATACTCGCAAGATTAACTAGAGCTACCGGATTGGAATCATTTTTGGCCCGAAAGTGGTCTTCAGAGAAACGTTTCGGACTTGAAGGTTGCGAAATATTGATCCCAGCAATGAAACAGATCATTGATAAAAGTACAGAGTATGGGGTAGAGAGTATAGTCATGGGAATGTCACATCGAGGAAGGTTGAATGTTTTGGCCAACGTATGTCGTAAACCCTTGAGTCAGATATTTACGCAATTTGCCGGCTTAGAATCGGCAGATGACGGATCTGGAGACGTCAAATATCATCTGGGAACGTACATTGAAAGGTAGAAACACACGGGGTGATTCAAAAGTACGTGAGTTGAAGATTATGTCGTTATTACTAGTTTTAGGAAAATATGAATCGAATAAAAGTTTAACCGAACTCGCTCATATTCTAAAATAATTTCGTGTTGACGTTACCTTACTTAATTATTTTAAATGACGATACAATCTTCTGTCCACGAACCTTTGACCACCCTATATAAGTAACGAATTTAATATATTTTTTAATAGGTTGAACCGTGTTACTAACAAAAATATAAGATTGGCAGTTGTGGCAAATCCATCCCATTTGGAGGCGGTCGATCCCGTTGTTCAAGGAAAAACTAGAGCCGAGCAGTTCTACAGAGGAGACGAAAAGGGCAAAAAGGTTAAATCATTCATTTTACGCAGTATTTAAATATCTAAACTTTTAACTGCGGTCTTAGGTAATGTCGATGTTGCTTCATGGCGACGCAGCTTTCTGTGGTCAAGGTGTTGTCTTTGAAACGTTCCATTTGTCAGATTTACCAGATTATACCACCCATGGTACCATACATATTGTGCTTAACAACCAAATTGGTTTTACTACAGACCCTAGACACTCCAGATCTTCACCCTACTGTACTGGTAAGTACTTAAAGAAATCATGCAATACTTTTTTTTAAATTTATTTTTCTTGTTTTTATTTAAGATGTTGCTCGTGTTGTAAACGCTCCAATATTCCACGTGAACTCCGACGATCCTGAAAGCGTTATGAAAGTGTGTAACATCGCCGCAGAATGGAGAGCTACCTTCCACAAGGACGTGGTCATAGATATTGTTTGTTATAGACGCAACGGCCATAACGAGATCGACGAGCCCATGTTCACGCAGCCTCTTATGTATCGTAAAATTAAGCAAACGAAACCAGTGTTAGAAAAATATTCCGAACAACTTATTAGCGAAGGTGTCGTTTCAGACGAAGAGGTCAGTTTTGAAATTTGGAAAAATGGAAGGCGAAAAAATATCTACTCCCTAAATGTTGCAGGTCAAAGACGTTAAAGATAAATATGACAAAATTTGTGAGGACGCTCTGGAACAGGCTCGCAAAGAAACGCACATAAAATACAAGGATTGGCTTGACAGTCCTTGGTCAGGATTCTTCGAAGGAAAAGATCCCCTTAAAGTTAGTCCCACGGGAGTTATTGAAGACACGCTGGTGCACATTGGAAAACGATTCTCGTCTCCTCCTCCGAATGCCGCTGAGTTTGTTATTCACAAAGGTTATTGTCATCTTTAGAAATGTAATATTTTTTTCGCAATTGACTGTTTTTTATAGGTATTGAGCGTATTTTGAAGGGTCGTATGGATTTAGTGGAAGCACGCACTGTGGACTGGGCTTTAGGAGAAGCAATGGCATTTGGATCACTTCTTAAAGAAGGAATTCACGTGCGGTTATCTGGACAGGACGTGGAACGTGGTACTTTCTCACACAGACATCACGTATTGCATCATCAAAAAGTAGACAAGGCTACATACAGGTAAAAGCATTTTTAAGTAGTTTCGGGACGTCTTATTAATTTAAGAGATCTCGTATAAAATCTTTTGTATATTTATTGCAAGGTTACAACTTCTACACGCGAAAGTTTAAACTTTACAAAGCTGTGGGGACAGTAATATTGTAATGTACAGTGACACTGTTGTGGTGTTGCCACGTTTTACGATACTTTTGATAAATATTGAATCAGTATAAGACGTAGAAATTTTAAATATCTCCCAAAACTCCTTAAGAACGTTCTCATCAACAAGATATCCTCAAAGCTAAAGCTAAGACATTTTCACTCACATTTATACTTTATGCTTTTTATTTCAGGCCCCTCTGTTATTTGTATCCTGATCAAGCTCCTTACATAGTTTGCAACAGTTCTCTATCCGAATATGGCGTACTTGGTTTCGAATTGGGATACTCTGTGACCAATCCTAACGCCCTAGTATGTTGGGAAGCCCAATTTGGCGACTTTAACAACACAGCCCAATGTATCATTGATCAGTTCATTGCTTCTGGTCAAGCTAAATGGGTTCGCCAAAGTGGTTTAGTCCTCCTTTTGCCACATGCATTAGAAGGAATGGGTCCAGAACACTCCAGTGGACGTATCGAACGTTTCCTTCAGATGTCCTCCGACGATCCCGATTATTTCCCACCTGAAAGCGACGAATTCGCCATTAGACAGCTCCACGACATCAACTGGATTGTTGCAAATTGTTCAACTCCCGCCAATTATTTCCACATATTGAGAAGACAGATCGCGATGCCTTTCAGAAAACCTTTGATCCTGTTCACGCCAAAGAGTTTGTTGCGTCACCCGGAGGCTAGAAGCAGTTTCGACGAGATGATCGATGGCACGGAGTTCCAAAGAGTGATCCCAGATAATGGACCTGCCTCTAAGAATCCTCAATTGGTTAAAAAACTCGTATTCTGTTCTGGAAAAGTCTACTATGACCTTAATGCCGAAAGGAAGAAGAGAAAGTTGGAAGCGGATGTGGCGATATCAAGGCTGGAACAAGTAAGATGAGAAATATTTTAATTGACATACGTACATATATCCACATATTTTATAAAAAAGTCGAATACTACACTAGTAAATATTGAATTTTTTTTTTTAAAAAAAATTGTATCGGGAAAACAATCCGCAGTGTTTTCAGTTATATGAATTTAATTTTGTTGTTACAATTAAAGTACTCATTATATGTTAACCTAACGATATTTTGGTTTATTTTCAATTATTTTTTTTAGATATCTCCGTTCCCATATGATCTTATTAAATCTGAATGTGCAAAGTACCCCAATGCCCAACTCTGCTTTTCCCAAGAAGAACATAAAAATCAAGGCCCATGGACTTATGTTCAGCCCCGCTTCGATACAACTTTAAGTGCATCCAGACCTGTCATGTAAGTATTTTATTTTGTATTTCCTTATATTGTAACAACACGTAGAAGATATGATTTTATTTATTACAATAAAAGAAGATACACCTTTAATTGTATAATACCAGAAGTGATTGTTTTGTTAAAAAAAAAAATAGGGAGGAAAGGAAGTAAAACATCGTGTAATTTGCAGAACATTCGTATTTCATTTTTGAATGTTAATAGAGAAATTGGGAGGTAATATTATTTTATACGACAATGATATATTATTTAATTAGTCAGAATAATATTGTTTACCAAGAAAATTAGTATTGATTGTTACATTTGATGATAGTATTGAACTAAAAAAATACATCATTCTAAAAGGAGATTATTTCAAAATCAATAATTAAATTAAAAGATTAATAAGTAATACTTACATAGAGTAGAAATTTGAATAAAATATTTAAGTCGGAGCTGTAATGGTCGTAAAATATCCACTTTGCAGCACTTCTCGGGCGTCAAAAGGAGGTTGGTTTAACAGATTCTTCGGAAAATCTGATGTTAAGCCAGTGTCTGAGACAGTTTCAGACTCTGAGCCAGTAAAAGAAGCTAGATTAATTAGGTGAGATGTTAAAATAAAATCATATCTTCGTATGGCAATGGCTTTTTACCTTTTTTTTTTTTAATATAACTCACTAATTTTTCTTTGTGCTATCTAGTTAGTTATTTTTTTGAAACACTAAGTATAATCAATTAAATGTAACAACTTATTTAAAACCTCCCCTCCTTGTCACATTTGGCTACGTGTTTGCTTTAGCGCGCTCCAAGAAAATAAAGAATCGTCTTGAGTTATTTTATAGTACGTATGTTAAAATTGAGAATTTTTTTAAAATTTAAAATTGAATTAAATCGTTAAACCAACTACAAATTACCTCAAATTAATGTATTACATTAATGTATTTAAAATTACCACTATCAAGTATTCTTTAATATTTCGTTTTTTAAAATGGAGCTAACGAATTAACTTTTCAATCCGGTCTGGACCAAAACGATATGAAATCTTGTAATTTTGCGCATGTGCATAATGCAGTGATCATCAAAAGGCCTTAATGCTAGTTTCATGATATTTACAAATAGATGACTATTTTTAGCTCTTGATACACGATAAGGATTACACATAGAGATATCTTCCTGATTATATTATCTATATTTTGGTGAATTATAATATATAAGATTTTTACCGTGTTATTTTAATACTATAGACTTCTTAAAGTTTTAGGTTGAGTAGTTTCGGAAGAAATGGTCTATTTTCATCTATTTTCTTAAAAAAAATTTAACTACGTTTTTTAAGATTACAAGAAAATATATATTAGTTTGAAATCTTCACGATAAGCTCTTTCAATACGGCTTATAAAACCTTTTTTAGATTTTCCAGTGTGCCTCCTAAAAGTGACCACCATATTCAAAATTGATTTAGTTTCGCAATCAGTGTCTACTATAAATGCCCTTAAATTTGATTTACACCATCCTTATGGATACATAAATTTGATGTTTTTTCGTATTGTTTACGCTATTTTTAATCTTGTATGTATATAGTCTTCATGTACATGTTTAGATGTTTTCTTTTTTAATTTCGCAAGTTTTGAGAAAGGATTTTTTAACAGATATGCTGGAAGGCCACCAAGTGCTAGTCCTGCGACTGGTAGCAAAGCCCAACATCTCAAAGAACAAGCCAATCTATTCGACGAGACGTTTAGTTTTTAAAAATACAATTTTTTGTTTTCTTGTTGAATACTGAAGTTAAATTTTAAATTGTACCTACACTACTACACGTTGTTTTGCTGTTATAATGCGCAAACAATTCCCTTTTCGAAATGCTTATTATATCACATTAATGAATTTATTAGGAAGAACTGAAGGTAATAATTTTCTTATATGGGTAATACTAGATTATTTAATCAAAAAAATCGAACGAATGATACGAATATATTTGAGTAAAGGTACAGTATTGTATATGTTATTGAGTTTATTTTTTGCTCCTTTACAAATTTATTTATTTGTAATTATATTGTTAAGTAAATAAATACAAATGTACATTAATTATTAATAGTTTTCACTAGCCTTTTAATTTATTAGATTTAAAAAAAAAAATAGAAACGTGAGAATAACAACTTTGATTATCATAGTTGTTTAAAATAGTTTTATTTTTTACTGGCGTTTAATTTACTTTATTTCTTAAAACTGATTATCAGTAAAAACAATAACTATCCATTGTGTAACAGTAGACTTTTATAAAACAGAATACCTTCGATGTCTGTACGGAATTACTTATTAATTTGTTGATAATTTGCAAACCTTTATATATCGGCTCAGCGATTTATATTTGATCATTTGTAAAAAGTGTGACGATGAAAAAAGCAATGGAACTCCTTAAATTTATAATCGAATTGGTACTTATCGTGAAGTAAGTAACTTTTTGTTTTATTTTAATTTAATTTTGAATAAGCAAATTCTTTTTTATTTTCTAGCGCCTGTTCTTCTGGTGTTATTGATGGAGATGACAATAAAGTGGATGGTTCATTTGGTACGAATTTCTTTTTTTTACATTATAATTTTACTTTAATGATGAAATAACGAAATAACGCTTTATTCACAATTGAATTTATTTTTGGTAATAAAAAATCTATCTAATATGTACACACGTTAAATTTCATAATATTTGTTATTATTTCTTGAGGAATACTGTTGGCTAATATCAGGTAATACTTTTAATATAGCTGTTATTTTTCAAGGACTTTCAAAAATAAAAAGGATTCTTAAGATCATCTTTCTAAATCTCGATTATCCATAATAATTTGCGGTTCACTGTTAACTACGGTTTTTTTTTTGAAATTTCTGGAATTGGCAAGGACATTCAAAGGTGTACTTTTCACTCAAAATTTCAGTAGACTTCACTAACGTAAATTGCCTCTTAGGCTCCATAGAAATTTAATTAAACCTGTATTTTAGTTTTTTTTCTTTTGTCTCGTGCATTTAAGATTAGCGCTGTTTTTGCTTAGTTCCAATTTATTAATGTGATTAAAAAATGAAAAATTAAAATATTTATTTCAGCTTCTTTTGGTAAATGCGAATGTGGTGTTTTTGAATTTGGACTAATTGAAAATGCAGAACCTATCATAAAGCAAACCCCTATTAACGTGACTTGCGATTCAACGGGCTATACGAACTGTTTAACTATTTGTTCTGCATTGGCCCAAGCTGCAAAGACACAAGGACCGGAAATACTGTGCGGAATCATCAAGAATACTGATAAGCTAAAGGTACCTACTTTTTAACTCTTGTATATTTGTTTTCTTAGTCAATGTCTTTGGAAGCAATTCTATGAGTTCTGTTTTCTAGGTGGGTGTTTACACAAGGGTTTGTAATGGAGCATCGTGGGTTCACACTGGTTTAACATCTCCCACTCCCATCTGTTGTGAAGAGTCTCATATAAAAAATTGTACCATTTCTGAAGATGAAGCAGAATCGACTTCTACTATTGAAACGCCAGCAACCACAGTCATTAATTAATAATTTCACGAGAATAATTACTTTTTTATTAATTTAAGTACTTCACTAGAATATCAATAGTAAAATGTAGATATATAGTTAAAAATAAGGACAGTCTTACGATGACTACATGGCAATGAAATGGCTTTGATTGCGAAGTAAATTTTTTTGCAGTTGCTTTTGTATTTTTTTTAAACATAATTAACAAAAAGGGACGTAATTAATACATTTTTATTGATATTACATTTAAAATAATATCTTTAATAATAATGATAATGTAATTTACAGAAATTTTGCTTGCCCTTGTGAAAATCTGTCATCCAAATGTTGGGCTTTTTTTAATATTGCTTTTTTCTGAGCGTCGTCAAATTGGTTTACTTTCAAGTCGGTTTCTCTATTGAATGGTTTTCTTGTATATGTGGAACCTTCAGTTTCTTTTTTCTAAAACAAAAAGGATATGTTTATATACAGGGTGGTTCGAGAATTATGTACTAGGGCCAAAGCGTTAGTTTATAAAAAAAAAATTTCAACAAAATTAAATCTTAGATCGTTTGTAACAGCAGAATTGAATTTACTAAACAAGTTTAATTAATTTTTTAAATACTCTGTGTAGTAAATTAAATTTAACCATTACAAACGACCTATTAAAATAAAATACATTTTTTTTGCCCTTTGACCACAACGAGCATTTTGTGTACTTTGTGGGCCATTTATTATATTATTACCTTTTTCTTTAATTCATCTTGATGCATATCATAAAGACTTTTATCCTTTTTTCTTTTTTTATTAAATTTTTCTGCAATTTTTCCTTGCTCCTTATCTCGTTCTTGTATTTCAGCTTCTTTAAAGGGATCAACTTTGCCTTTCTTCTTTTCTTTATTGGTAGGAGTGTCTGTCCAGGAAGACCTGAATAACAATTTTTTGTTTGACAATTTCGAAACTTTTAAATCTTGTCTATCTACCTATCAGAAAAGTCAGCAGTGGGATTTTTGCGAAATTGTCTAGAACCTAATCCTAAATTTTTTCCTACTTCTGGAAGTTGAGTCATCCATTCCTCTCGCTCTGTAATTGTACTATTATCAGCTTGTGCATATCCCAGTTTTATCTCTAAAGCCCTCTTTTCCAATGCATATTCGGCTTCTGAAGATTTTTTGTGATCAACAGGCATTGGTCCGTAAACATTATCAGGTGAATCCTCGATCTCGTTTTCATTTTTAAGGGGATTTGAATTGTCTTGCTTCTTTAAGTGAGGTGGTAGTTGAGGACCGTAATATTCTGAAGCCGGTTCTTGTTCAGGTTGAGAATCATTTATACTTTCTGGGGGTGATGATAGCTCTTCACTAGTGGCTCTTTTGAATCCAGGCGGAAGGGCAGGTCCGATTATATTTTTGTCCATTTATTGAATTGTCCTCAAAATAATTAAATAAATCAAATTACTAGGTCTTTTTTGTTTTCTAATCTAGTAGTTAGCAGTTTGATTTCAATAATTATTCAGTAAATGGGCAGTATTGGAAAATATGAAAGTGAAAATTGAAATGGTTTTACAATATTTTGTGGGTGACGTTTGGCTTTATTTGTACAAATTCTTACAAAACTATGTCTGTACATTAAATTAGACAGTTAAAAACGATTTTTTTCTCATATACAACTACTTAAATATGTGTATTAGTCAAACATTTTTGCGAGTTTTTGACTACTATATTTTATACTTTTCAAGAATCCTGCCGTTAATATCCCCTTTAGGCTCTGTTTAATGGAAGAGTTCCAAACAATTTTATTGATACAGTCTTGAACAATGAGATTGCAGTCTGGATCATAAGCTATTGCCCTTAGAACATCTTCAGTGTCTTGATTAAGGCTCCCCTTATTCCAAAATCTTGTTAATGCCACTTGAGGCCACCTTGGTAACTGGTTGAGATGATGAAGCCTTGCCAAAGGAGAAACATCCTGAGTGCACCTCGAATCTTTCTCTGCCTCATTTACTGACAATTCTATTTTTTTCTCCTCTACAATATCTCTTTCTGCAGTTAATAATGACGAATATATAACAGGAAAATCCACATAATCATGTAGCAATTTTAAACAAGGTCTGTACAGTTCCCTAAAATCAAGCATTTGTGGCCTCACAATGTTGTGAACTTTATTTTTGTTTTCTCCAAAAATCATTCTAAAATCTCCATCGTAACTAAGTCTCGCTATTGTACAGTAAAATTCGTATTCGGTGAAACTGTCTGGAAGGATCAACAATGCGGCATGGACAGCAGACTGTAGATTTAACTGTAAAGCTGTCTGTATCTCTCCAACGGATGGTTCCTTAATAACTTCAACAGGTTTGTGCAGACGACCTGCTAAATATAAATCAGACCATTCTAGAAGATCTGTTACTAAATCTTTAGTGGAAATTACACCATACTTTATAAAGAGACCGTCTATCGGAACGAGAGTGTTGTAGTATACCTTTGCCCCTGAATTCTCTTGTAATTTTGCAATCCAATTCGCTCCTAATATTTTGAGAATGCTATAGTGGGAAGAGTTCTCTAATAAATTTGCTTGATGCCATTTTCTAGGATTATCGACGCAAAAAATTAGATCGATCATGTGCTTTGTGGGGTCAGAGTGTTTGCTTAGCTGTTTTTTCACTCCAGAACCATAACCAAAGCAAAAAGTCAAATTTTGTGGGAAATTCGATACTATTCTATTGTAAATTGGGTGAACGATTAGCGTTTTTGAAGCCATTAAATAGAAATAACTTGGAATCTAAATAATAGCAATAAATTTACACTAATTTGTTATTATTTTTGTTGTGTTGCTTAACCTAATTAACCTATAAACTCAAAAATAGCACATACATATTACAAGTAACTTTGAAAACTGCTTTTTATATCTTCATACGAAATTCAACGAAGGCTTTTGTAAAACACTAATTTTAACTTAATTAAAGAATGTAAATTTTAATAAAAAGTCACGTCAGTTATATAACCTCAAAGAAACCGGGTGCTGTCAAGCATGAATTACATGAAATTACGCAAGTATAAAAGGATAAAGTTAGTAAATTGCAATTATTCATTAGTCATTGCTATTGCGTAGTCGAAGTGTGTTTATTAGCACAATTTGTTAATTTTTATAAGTATTGAATAATACCGTACTCGTTTACCTGTTTGCAGTTAGCAGTTAGCACTTCACATCAAAAACACTAAACGTTGAACGTTTCTTTAACAGTATTTACGTTTCGTTAGAAATTTATTTTACATGGGTCTTTTAACTGAAGGAAGCCCCCTAAGCTGGGAAGAAACCAAGAAATTGGCAGAGCATGTAAGACAGCATGGTGTTTTGCAATTCATCAATTTGTATAAACGTCTCAAAGATCGCCAGTGGGACGTGTTGAAATGGGGCGACGAAGTGGAATATATAATTGTCAAGTTCAATCATGAAAAACGAACAGCTAAGGTTAGTTTAAGAGCGGAAGAATTGTTACCAAAATTAAATGAGAAGGAACATGCAGACCCAGAAAATGTCAAGTCATTGTGGAGACCTGAATATGCAGCTTATATGGTAGAAGGGACACCAGGAAAGCCTTATGGAGGGTTGTTGGCTCATTTTAATATTGTGGAATCCAACATGAGGTATAGAAGAGATGAAGTTACCCAACTTTTAAAGAATGGGGAAGTTATCATGTCTCTTACAAATTTTCCCAGGTTAGTGTGCATGCACATATTTTTTTAAAGTTTCGGCAGAGCAGTGCTTTACTATATGCTTAGCACTATACAGTTGTAAGACTAGATTGCCTAATCTAATGTAATATAATCATATACTAGAAAAAATGAGCATATGAATGATGAAAATATGAAAACATTTTATTTTATTCAACTACTTATTTACAGGAATAGAATGAAAATACTTATAACATTTATTATTCAATTTAGTATGATTGTATATTAGTCCGGGCAATATTGAGAAGTCCATTTAATTGGAAGATCCTAGATAGGACACCTAGTGGCCAAAGAAGTAATTACAACAAATAGCTCAAAACCTCTCCTTACACGCAATGTTTATTCAACATAAATAATTGTTAAATGTAGAGATATATCATTGAAGGTAAAGTTTACATTTTTAAGTGGTGTACTTACTTAAAAATCAAATTTAATTGTGATACTTGAGTATGACCAGTATGATAGCTCACCCAAAAGCTGGATTACTCGGTGTAGTTCTTATTGTGACCACTAGCGCCGTCAGCGCCAGTGCAACCTACCGGTGGTAAAATGGTGGTTTTTTACACTATAAATTAGTACACAAAAAGTCTGTACTAACTGGACAATAAAAAAAAACATTGTCCACAGGTCTAGTGAATTACAAACCCCTTTGTTTGCAGCATGAAAGTTTGGTACACTTGTATGCCTCAAACCACTCCCTATTTAGATTTATAGAGGTTGCTAATGTATTGTGCTGGGCAAATACTAAAGTAGTGCCGATTGTATTTTGGTTGTAGAAAATCTGTAGACAAGCGTTGACTTTTTTCTTATTTCTTTAAAGAGCAATACACTAATTTATATGCCTGTAAATACATTCTCAAATAAGGAAGAGTGTACAGGGTGTTTCACTTTCAAAAAAATCAGGTTTGCACGACCACTTTATATACAGGGTGGGGCACAGCTACTTTTAGCTGAAAGGTAATTATTTTAGTAGTGAACAAATTTTCTCAAAATGGGTATGAACTACTATAATTATTGTATAACAAGTTTTTTTTTACAGATTAGGTTGCCCAGATTTTACGGACCCTCCAACTCAACCGACTCCAAATGAAGGAGTTACAAGGTCCTTGTTTTTCCCAGATGAAGCTATTTTTACTGGACATCCTCGATTTAAAACATTATCAAGAAACATAAGAATGCGTAGAGGGGAAAAAGTTGCTATTAATTTACCAAGTAAATTTAAAGTCTCATTGAAAAATCATTTATTTTTAAAGTATCTGTTTTATAGTTTTTAAAGATATACATACAAAAATCCCAGTAGACGATTCCTACTTGCACAGTAAAGCAGCTGAACAGGACAAAGTGTACATGGACGCCATGGGATTTGGGATGGGTTGTTGTTGTCTCCAACTGACTTTTCAAGCTTGCAACTTGACAGAAGCACGGACTTTATATGACCAACTAGCACCTATTTGCCCGATTATGGTATGTATCACAAATTACCTAATTGTAATATTAATTGAATTATTTATTAAGTAAAAATTAATCTGTCAATTCTCTTTTTATAGTTAGCTTTAAGTGCTTCATCGCCGATATATCGGGGATTCCTAACAGACGTGGACTGTCGATGGAATGTAATTTCGGCGTCTGTGGATTGTAGAACGGAAGAAGAGAGAGGGCTGGCCCCTCTAAAAAACAACAAATTCGTGATCAACAAGTCGAGATACGATTCAATAGATTCCTATTTGTCTGAAGTCGGCGAAAAATTCAACGACGTGCCTTTAATATATGACAAAGAAATTTACAATAAGCTCAGAGAAAACGACATTGACCATTTATTGTCGCAGCATATTGCACACCTTTTCATAAGGGACACTGTTTCGCTGTTTTCGGAAAAAGTACACCAAAATGACGAAGTGGACACTGATCATTTTGAGGTAAGAAATTAATACTGCTTTCCTAATTTTCTATTATCTATTTTTGTCTATTAAAATTTCAGTGTTTTTCATAGGTATGCACCTTAAAAGGTCTTATCATTTTACGTGAATTTCTATGTTAATTTCTTCAAATATTGTAATAAATAATTATCAGTCAAACATGACATTGCTGTATTTGATAACGTTCTTTACGGTGTGTATGTGCTAATCTACCACTTTACTGGTATGTTTATTCATCATCTTTGTTGATTGTATGATGGTAATATCTGCTAGAATATTACGTTTATTTTTTGTATATTATTAACTTCCCTAGATAATGAGTTTCATAGGAAGTCCTTGTGTGACCGAGCACGACATTTACCAAACAAAACCTTTACATAATATATGTTCTTGTTATCAAACACCGACTTTTTTATTATTATTATTATCATAATTTGTACCAAGGGTTAAGAAGTGGTTACTTTTGAAATGTAATGTAATTTGAGGTGTCTAGAGTTTATAAGAAAATTATATCTAAATCTTAAAATCATTTGCAAACTAAGATTGTATCTTTTTTTAGTTATTTACCAATTTCTACAATTATCTCCTAATATTAGAAAAATCAATTTGTATCTCTTGGCTTCTAGACGCCTCGTTTGATTAAAATGTTAGGGCCAGCATGGATTCAATCAGTGTACTGTATATTAAAAAATGGTCTTAATGTAATATTGTTTATTTTATAGAATATTCAATCGACAAATTGGCAAACTATGAGATTCAAACCGCCTCCACCGAACTCAACGATTGGCTGGAGAGTTGAATTCAGACCGTGTGAAGTACAAATCACCGATTTCGAAAATGCTGCGATAGTTTGTTTTGTAGTTTTACTCACACGCGTTATTCTGTCGTATCAGCTTAATTTTCTCATCCCAATTAGTAAGGTAAGGTATTCTTTACTCCATTGTTTTCTAACAGTAAAACTCATGGTATGTTTTATTCTTGCATTTCTATATTTTTATTTATAGGTTGATGAAAACATGCAACGTGCTCAGAAACGTAATGCTTGTCGGGAGGAAAAGTTTTGGTTCCGGAAAAATATAACGACATGTGTGAGTCCGCCCGAGGCCAATCAGTATTGTATGCAGGGTAAAATCAATAGTGACTGTGATGTTTATGTATTAATGACAATTAACGAAATAATTAATGGAAAGGTAAACTATCGAAACAGTTTTGTAAACAAGGACTTAAATTTGTTATTTTATGTCTTAGGAGGGTGAATTCCCCGGATTGGTGCCCTTAATAAATAACTACCTCACCGGAATGGACGTGGACGCTGACACCCACTGTACTATACAACAGTATCTTAAGCTTATCCAGCAGAGGGCGTCTGGAAACGTACTAACTACAGCTTCTTGGATTAGGAAATTTGTCTTATCTCATCCTGATTACAAGTAAGTCTTAAATAGTTTCGGGACGTATCTATTGTGTTTGCAAGGTTGCAACTTCTACAAATGAAAATTTAAATTTAAGAAATGTAGAAAACCACAAAATTATAGGTGTAGTAATGTATATATATATATATTGCTTTATTTCATATGCTTCGAAAACCTACGATTTCTTTAGATTATTTTGTATTTTGTTGTGTTAGTTTTACATTTCGTGTGGAGAATAAGAGTTTCCTTTTTTTAATTTCGTAACAGAAATGACTCGAAGGTGACCGATACAATAAATTACGACCTTCTTAATCAACTGAAGCAAATTCAAAGTGGTGAAGTTCCTTGTCAGGAATTACTGGGATATTCAACGGTGTCTAAGACAAAGGAGACCATTCCGTCTGTTTTTTCAAGTCCTGAGTGAATTATAGTTAATTATATTTTTCCCTTTAATTCGAATATAAAATGCATTTAAACGTTCACAAAGGATATTAGATAAGGTTAGCAAAACAGATTTTAATTGAAAATCGGATACTTAATTTATCAAATAAACTTTTTATACATAGCTTTTTTTATATTAATGTTAAAAAATTTTGAATTTATTTAATTAAAGTAATTATTTATTCAAATTTACGGTACTTAATTTTTGTCCATTTTGTTCTTGCCATTGAAGTAATTAATAATGTTACATCATTACAATACAAAGTCCAATGTTTAAATTATTGCTTACATTTAGTAATTCATGTTTTATGCATTTACAATTACTGGAAAAAAGTTATCGCGGAAAATTAATTTTCATTTTTACGTGCAAATTTTAAGAAAATGCTCCTGAAAATTTTAATTAACGGTATCATTACAAGTTATTATATACAAACAATTGCTCCCTAAGTGCTTTATTTAAACTAAGCATTAAATATAATATTTATTTAGTTATTTATTAATTATAACGAAAAATAACTGACAGGGCTGTGACGTGATTGCGTATGACTTATTTTACTTTTATATCCAGGGTTCATAGGAGATGTTAGAAGTTATATTCAAAATTCGATGAATTCATCAATTATTTTATACTTTACTCTTAGAAAACTCTTTATTAATTCATCGCCGATTTTTAACCCGTTAATGAGTTTTACGTACGTAATGTATGAAATAATGGTCGAATTCAGTAATTATCATTGAATTTTTTATATATTTTACTTCTGGCGTTCTCAGTAAATCTTGATATAAACACAAAATACGTCTCAGATCTTATTAGTTATTTTTCGTTTTAATTAATAAAAACTAAATACATCAGACATTTGTAGCTCGGTGATAACGTTAAGAAATATTTACCTTTTTCTCAATTGCAAATATTTAATTAATTATTTTATTGTTAATTTTGAAAGAGTATTTGAAGAACGAGTTTTTAAACTTGATGTGGAAAATTGGAAATTAACTATCACGCTAACTTATTTCAGTTTTACAATGATAAAGAAACATTCATGTGTTATTTATTTCTTATTTTTATTTTTCATTTTTGATCGACGAAACTTTCCATTAAAAAATATTTCGTTATTAGGGACCTAAGTTTTATATACACATACGTAACTTATCCTCTACGTAGTTATTATGTAATTGAATATTTTACTTAAATCTTATATACATGTTCTATTGTTTTATACTTGTTAGCTACGGCAGAATAAAATCATTTAAGCCAGGAATTGTCTTTTTTATTAGAAATAATTAAAATAATGAAGGTATTGAATAAACATGTAAAGGTAAGTGTCCTTGTTTTAATAATCAACTAGTCAATTAATGTTAGTTTAAACAATTTGCGAACAATAATTTAATTATTATCAAAAGCTATTTGACTCTGCGCCAATGTATTTAATGTCTCAACCATTTTTCCTATTTAAATTGATAACAAAATGCCTATGCAATCGTTGTGAAACATTATAACAAATATTGTTATTTTTTTTTCCTTTTTTGACAAAATTGGGTTGTTTGAATCCTTGTTACGGATAAAACAAAAACAAATTTCAACTACGTATATTTTTTCTATTTCGGCTGTTTTCCTAAATATTGAAAATCCGATTAACGTTCCTAACTCTAAGTTTTAACCCAACATTTATCCAGTCTACATAGAACTTTATTTTATTTAAATTTACCCTATACCCTTTAACGACGAATACCTACTATTTTTTCTGATTTGAACTGTATGATATATTTTTCATACCATGAAACCATAATTCAGTAAATCCTTCAACCTCTAATTCACCTTTTAACTTTTCCTCAGTTTCAGAATCAGTGGAATCTTATCTCCTTCGCGAGCAAAACATCATTAAAATCAAATTAAAATGTTGTTTAGAATGAGATTTGATAGGCAGTTTTTTGTACTCTATAACGGTCGTAAACTATTTGTCCTTAGCTAAGTTTATCAAGCAAATAAACTGACACATTTGGTATTTATTTATGGTCTTAATTGTTAAATATTAGGACATGTAGGTTGTTTCAATAGTAGTAAATTATATTTTATATGAATGTTAAATTAATTTTTACATTTAGCTTTAATTGTTATTCATTTACCTACAAATTATTCTGCATAAGTAAAATTTTCTTGGACCATAAAGTAAATCATAGCCTGTATTTCTTTTGCAAAAAAAATTAAACCAATAATAATTTTCTTCGAAAAAATAAATTGAGAATTTTTCTTTTGTGATTCGTGTTTATTTCTTTTAAACACAATTCCGAAAATCTTGTTTTTTATTTATTTTTATTGTGTGTACTCAAATAAATTAAAAGTTAAATACTCTGTATTGTTTTTTGAAATTCTTTCTAACAATAATTTTTTAATACAAATTAAGGTCTAACTTTTTTACATAATAATTTAAAAAACAACTAACAACTTTTTCAAATTTTTTGTCATTAAAAGTTGATTTTTTTTAAAGACGTTTCCGACGCCTTTAAGTCACTCGTCAGTACCTACTTATTTCTATTGAAGTAATTTTTTAAAAACTAGATGAGTTTTTTAAAGGGTCTATAATTTGGTAATGGCAGTAAATTAGCTAAAATTTAAATTTTAATTAGCTATAATTAGCCCATGAAATTTCTTTTTCCGTAAGTTAACAGGTTTTTTAATCAGAATTGAGCGCCACTCTGTTAGCTACAGGCTACACATACAGAATAGGCTGTAATTGCATGGTTGTTGAACACAAAATTGTTTTCAGGTAGCCAGGTAACGAATATTCACTTGTTCTTTTGTTGCAAAGAGTGGTTGATGAACTTACTATCGATGTTTTCTCCCTTTTATTGTAGTTTTGCCATAATTCAAAATTCTTAGACTGTTTTTGGCGCTCGAAAGATGATCTCGGAGAATAAAATCGGTTACAATTTGAAAACAGTCGGGCGGATGTTCATAAAAATGTGTTTTTGTTGTAAAAAGTGTACTTGTTTTACCATATGAGGAATGTGTTTTAGGTGAGATTTTTTAATTATCTGTTTAAATAAAAAAAATTCGTGCAAGATATAAATTTAAAATATAGAAAAATTAATTTTAAAAAGAGTTATTATAAGTAATCAAGTAATATCAAGATATTTCAGCTCGAAAAAGCGGACGTACGTTTATTTTCTTTGAATTTGATAAATTATTTTTTATTTATTTCCAAAAATCATTCATAAAATGCGTAGTTTAACTTTACGACAATAAAAAGAAGATTTAACTACATAATTTGAACCAGACGTTAGTTATATTGATTTAACTTAGGAGCTTGGAAATGACAATTTTTGAACCCTTTTTATTGTTTTCATTTATAAAAGGTTTATGTAAGTACCTTTCTAAAGGCGTAAATTCGAAGATTTCTAAAAATTACATTTTGTTTAAAACGCTGAAAAGAAAATATTAAAAGGCTTTTTGTTAGAAAGTCTCAATTTATAGAAGATGTTCAAAAACACCACCACATTGCTTTTTTTTGTATTTTGTATAGAACAACGTGATGGTGTTTTTGAAATTACTTTATTGTACTTTATTATAAATTAATTTGTAGATTAAATTAGTAAATTTTATTAAATTGCTTCAGGTTTGACTCCATAATCACATCAATTTTCGTTCCAAGAGAAAATTGATTATAACTTTTTGTGTTTAAAATTTTAAGTTTTAACAGAAAACAAAATAATATATAGGGTGTTCCATTGAAAAAAAAAGCAATTTTTTTATAAATTATCGAAAAACACGATAATTAATTGTTTTTTTCCAAAGTTACCAATGATGAACACTTAATTTAGATAACCCTGTATATTATACAGAATTATTAAAAACAAATTAAAGCATACAGGGTTGCTAATTTTTGTAATATTTATACAGTAAGATTTTCGAATATTAAGAAATTAATTTATGAATCTTCAAAATAAGTTGCAAATTGCAAAGATAAAATTTGTTTAAGGAAAGTTGTTGTATTTTTCGTTTTTGTTTTATATTAATAAAACACTAAAGTATGAGTGTAGTTAGTGGTTCTAGAAGCTCATTTACCTCTCCGACATGCTCCCATTATCAGCCAGTTTCATAATGCTGATTTAAATAATGTGTGATGCTTCACTGTTGATGCATTTCCGTTACGATACGCTTTTTTAGAAATTCATGAACATCCATTAAAACAAAATGCGTAAACTCAACAAAAAGAAAGAAAGAAAGAAAGAAAGGCGCAAAAATACGTTCACGTAATGTAGGTCAATTTTCTTTTAGATTTCGCTAATACTTCGTCAAAATGCTCGTGATCCTTGTTTATGATTTGCAATTATGACCTTAATATTATTCAATATTAATGACGTCGATAAAACTGTTATTTTAATCCTCCAGAAAAGTAAAACACTAATAAAATTTTAAAATATTACGTAAAACGTTTAGAAACTTAAAACTCATTTCGATGTCCAATGTGTTATCCTCATTGTCAGTTGCAGACTGTCTCTAACCTATACCTAAACATTTATGTAGAATTTTAGGAATATTATGCTTTATTCAGTTTAATTTTATTATGTATTATATTTTTAAAATCTACTTTAAAGATCCTAGAACTGTTTAATTTAATACTTTCTCAGAATAATCTAAAATCTAAGACTCCCTTTGTCCCTATTTAGTCCTATTTCTGCCTTCAGTATGTCTCCAACTTAGGGGAGTTATTTTTTAATTACCAAACGAAATTAAATTCCTATAACTGAAAATTTAAAATTGTTATTTATTTGCAGATGATTGATTTAAAGAAAAATGGATTTATGGTGTCTTAACACCAACAATTATTTCATCTTCTTCTTAATTTTGCAAATACAACAAATGAATTTTCAAGGTATTTCCCTTCATATTTAAATTTACTATTATCATTATATCATTATATTTATTTTAACACAATACGAAACTTTAATTCTTTTGGTTCATCTTCTTTTAAAAGCTGAAACGCAAAAAAACACTTCTTTCGTTTTCACACTTTGGTATTTAACAGAGAGATATCTTACAAGATTTTTCATACATTCACCGGACAATCACCGAAGCGAAATGTATTCTTCAACCGTAGTTCCTTTTTGTTAAAGTTTCCGGTGTATTAAGAGCTATTTTTAAGACAAACTATTTTCAATGACTTAGAAATCCGAAAATTTAAAAGCAAACAAAATATTTTAGACAAAAAAAATAATGTGCTCAAAAATTTACTTAATGTTAACGTAAATTTTTTGGAGTGAGTTATGAGTACTAATTACAACCTTGAAGTTTTCAGCTTTCATTTTGAATAAATTTATTTCAATTCTGTCTATTTATTTTATAAACTTAATAACCGCTGGGGGTTTCCTCATTATCACGCTTTTCACTATGAGCAATTAGTCATTTTTTTTAAAAACAGTTGTCATTTCTAGAAATCTTGGATAACCGTTGTTTTTTGGAAAATGGCTCCACTCGTGAAAACATAATAGTACCTGAAGATAGCCCTGTGGGATCGACATTAGGTCAGTTATATATAGTAGGTAATCCAGGTCCAGGAGGCGACATTGCCCTTCACTTAGAGGAATCAAAAGGTCCTGTTATGATCACACCAGGATCAAAAAATTTCACCCTCTTACATCAACTAGACAAAGAAGGGATCGAAGGTCCTTCCTCTGTATTTTTACACGTTATTTGCGAAAGACTTCATACTTTAGATTCGGGTTTCATAATTCCTGTCACAATTAGGGTCGCAGATGTCAACGATAATTATCCTATTTTCGTAAAAGCACCTTATATCCTCAACATATCCGAAGTAACAGTGGTAGGAACGAGGGTGCTTCGAGGGGTTCACGCCATTGATGCAGATCAGTCGACTCAGTTCTCCACTGTTTTATATTCGGTACTTCCTGGGCCTTATTCGGATTTTTTCGAATTCGAAAACGAAATGGAGGGAACTCTCGTTTTAAAAAAACCACTGGATTACGAAAAATTAAAAAAATTCGATGTCAAAATTCGTGCAATGGACTTGGGGGAGCCTCCAAAATATTCTGACACAATTCTTACAGTTAATGTCTTGGATGCTGACGATCAAAACCCAAAATTCATTCACGAAAAATACTCTACTTCAGTACCCAAGTCTATTACTTCAGCTACCGTTTTAAAAGTACTTCCAAGTGAAATTAAAGCTTATGATCAAGACGTTGGTATAAATGCTACAATAGTTTATGATTTTATCAGTGAGGATAGTGATTATAAACATTTTGATATCGATAAACTGAGTGCGCGGTTGAAGGTGAAAAGAAGTTTAGAAACCAGTGGAGATCCAGTTTATCCAAAGACTTTAGTCGTTAGGGCAACACAACATGATAATCCTGACAGATACGCCCTTACTACTTTAACAGTTTCTCGTCCTTATATGGAAGATAAAGTATATTTTCTAAAAAGTACCTATGAAGTTTCTGTTCCTGAATCCACCCCTCGATGCACAGTCATAGGGGTATTGGCCACGAACAGACCTGGAGAAGACCTCAAATACTATGTCTCCAACAAGGGTGTTTTAGAAACCTTTGCAATTAATCCCAGGGGAGAAATAGCATTGAGGAAAAGTTTAGATTATGAGAAAGTTGGGGAGTATTTTTTTAGGATATTCGCCACAGATGGAAAAACGGTAAGATCAGGTTCAATACCCATAAAGATCCTTTGGTTTAAGGATATCCATTCCAGCAATAAACCTATAAAAGGCAACAACATCCACGTATATGTACTAACATAAATAATACGATATTCCTTGTATGGGTTCTTTTTGACAATGGATGTCTTTAGATCTTGACCGCTTAATGAGAACTAAAAAGTTCGAAATCGCGATCCACGTTTCGACAGAATACGTCTTCAATATTGTGTGGATTTTTAATAAAAAATTGTTTTTAGAACGATTCTGCTTCGGTAAATATAACAGTGAAAGATGTGAATGAATGGGAGCCCCGATTTCGATACCCCCATTACGAATTTTTTGTAGCTGAAAAATTTGTCGATTCGATTGGAAAAATCGACGTAAAAGACGGCGACAAAGACGACAAATTATCACTTTCTTTGAACGGAAGTAATGCGTCCATGTTTTACATAACACCCGATGGAGAAATAAAACTCAAAGATCCTTTTGTTAACATTAAGGGTGTTGTAACGTTAATAGTAACTGCGAAAGATGATGCTGATCCACCCCATGCAGCATCAGTACCTGTTACAGTATATTTTCAAACCCAAAAGTCTTCCGAAATTATAGAAGAAAGAGATGGTTTGAGTAGCTCCACTATATTGGCCGGACTTGGCGCTTTGTTACTGTTTTTAGCCTTCGTCATATTTATTTTAATTTGTTACATCATGAAAAGGTAAATGACTTTACTTTGTCACTATTTTGTTAATTTATATGACTGAATAAAAAGTTATATTAATTGTTATTATAAATACATATTCTTAGCAAACGGCAGTCCTCTCGTGAGGGATTGTTACCCTCTGCAAGGACTCATCCCTCTGGAAAAGCTAACGACAAATCGAGGCCCAATATAATCAACGCTTTTGAGGAAATTCCGAAAGCAGAAGAACGTGCAGTTTCATCAGACAGGCGAAGACCAAGTCCTAAAGTACATCCGGCCCCACAACCACCCTTTTGGTCTTCGAGGAATCCCGTCGCTTCTCCCAATAAAAAATTGAATTGGGATGACAAAAAGGTACGTTTGTAAACTTTTTCTTCCTAGGAATACGGTGGTAATTTTTTTATTTTTAATACAGGGTGTTTTAAAAGTTCCGTACAAGCACAAGGGTGCGTTTTTTGAAACATGCAAAATAGGTAATTTTTTAGTAGCTATTTTTTGGTGTCCTTACATTTTTGACCTCGACTATGATCTTCAAGTTTAAGGTCATTATGTCAAATGGCACTATATATTTTTGACCTGGAATTAAAAATGACGAAAAAAGCCAAGAACTAAAACCCAATTTTGATCTCTGAAGGCCAATATCCTAAGTTGTAACTCATAACATCCCAAAAAATAAATTTCTTTCTTTCCCAATTTAAATAATTTTTCTACGCTTTTGTGGGTTTGACCTTATGGTAGTGACTAAAGGTCAAAAAAGGTTTATTGAAAGCCATATTCATTTGCAATTTTTTACACTTCTTTTTTAATTCGTAGGTCAAAATAATCAGGTCCTTGTAAGTCCACACAGTGAGAAATTATATATCTTTTGTACTGAACATGGGTTGCAAAGACACATTCCTGGCGAGTTATTGTTTTAAAACACTCTGTATATATACGAAAGAAGTTTTCGCTTCACTTTTGTTTTATTTTATACACCCTGTATATGTTCTTTTTTAGGATGACGATAATATTTCTGATATTAATCTCAGGTCCCCCAAAGTATCAGATAATATGAATTTAACCGTATACTTTTAGACACGTATTTTTTTTTACGTTTCAGTATAAATGTATAAATAATTTTTTTGTACAAATTGGTTATTAATTTTAGAATAAAATGTTTTTACACAAACTTCACATCACGTTTGATTACCTTAAAAAAGAATTATTGTTTCAAAAAAATGTTTACAATATTCTTATTGCACTTTATTTTTTTTCTTGTTATCAGGCTTCTTAAAAGCACATTTTGACACAATATTTTTAATTTTGTTTATTACAATGTAAATGAAGGTTATTAATGAAAAAATTACTAAAAGAATAATACATGTTACATCAACGAGGTAATACTGGTACCAAGGTAAGTCTGCAGAGACACTTCTAAGTTGTGGAGCCCCATTATATTTTAAAACATATTCGGTCCAGTACAGGGCCGTATCCAGTGCCGAATGAGGCCGATCTCGGAAGAGTTGAGAAGTTTTTTCTGCATTTTTTTTATAACTGCAGAATTTTTAAATGAAGTTAGTTAACACTAAAAAAAATTAATTAAAAGTTTTTTACCTGGTATCTTCCAAAAGTGTTTTAACAGCTTTCAAGAATGACTCTTTAGTAATTTCACTAAATCTCAGTTTTAAAGCTAATCCTCTAGCCTGGGAATTTGCAATGTTTAATTCTTGATCTGCAAATATGGGGAGTCCCAAAGTTGGTACTCCACAATATATCCCTTCTTGAGTTCCCATTAAACCCCCGTGAGATATAAACAGCTTTACATTAGAATGACCTAAAAACGTTACAAAATAAAGTACCTAAAGGTATTAAGCCCAACATATTACCCAATTATTATTCATATCCAATAAACAAATTTCTTTGATAAAAAATAATTCAGTTTATTGAAGTTTAGAAAGACGTTTCGGACAAAAAATTTTGACTCTTTTCAAGAAAACACTCAAAGTTATTGCAAAATCAAAAGTAGATTTCCAAAAATTAAAAACCATAGAATGAAACTGTGGAGAAATTATTAGAGGTGGAAGTTCAAGAATCTAAAGTTGAAATAAAATGTAGAACATTAAATATAAAAGTAAGGAATATTGTTTAATTAACGAAAGTTATTTTTCTAATTAATCAACAATAATTAATAAAAATAACTTTTTAGTTTTGCAACGTTTCGACCCTTAATTTATATTAACTTTGTAATTGTAGCATACCAATATTAGAAATTAAAGATTTGTATAAAAAAGACGCCAAAAACAACTTTGAATAATTTTAAAATTCTCAACCTTTTATTTACCATTCCGAATAATAATTTTTAATAATTTTAATAATCCACACTATTCAATTTTAGATTTTAAAAAGATTTTCAAAAATTTTATCGTCAATTTTCAACAATATAGTTTTTGCACTTCAATAGAATGAATAATTTGATTGAAGAAATTTAATCAAGCCAAATTATTATTTAATTCTTACACAGTATGTCTCTCTGAGGCATCCATTTTTCGAAATGTACATTACTCGAAACATTCACTTTACTGATAAGTTTTTCACGAGGCCCTTTGAATAAAATTTTGTAGGGCAATTCCTTAAAGGCTTCGAAAAACGATTGCAGAATATTTAAAGGAAGACTTTCAACAGCAATGAGAGAACCAAAACTCATATAAACAACACCTTTATAACTATCACCAATGTCTAGCTCATTTAATAAATTCTAAAAAAAAAAAATAAAACATTGGGCACCTACCCTACATCGATATAGGCACTTATTAAATATTTATGTTTTATTTTTATAAAATCACCTGTGGGAGCGGTTTTTGAGGATTGATATGAATCCCCGCAATTTCGATAAAGTTTGGTACTTTTGGGGAAACGTAATTAATACTAAAATGCGTGTTCACAAATATCAAACTCGTTTTGTTCGAAATAAGTTCACTTAAGGGGGGCATGTTTGGGTCATTAAAGAAAGTTCGTGTAAGTTGTGTACCATATTCCAACCCATAAATACCATAACTTGAATAAAAAAATATTTAAAATTTAACAACGTAAGTGTAGAACATTCGACGATGGTTCTACAGATGCATTACAACCTCTGCAATAAGTTATTTAGAAATAATTTTAAAATAAAAGTTAGTTGTGGAGATTTTAACACAAAAAAGGTTTACTAAGGGGAGGTTTTTAATAAGAATAAAAAAAAAGTCTTACTAAATCCATGTAATGCCATAGTAAATAGCATTCCACGTTCTTTCCCACAAACTCATTTTACTGAGATAAGGAAGGAAATAGTTTGGAATATAAGATGGATTAGTAGGGTTTCCAATTCTACTAGCACCCCATGGAAAATCTACATTCGTCGATATGGCGATCACTGGGGCGTTAAAGTGATGTGAAAACCCGTACATACAGTCGAAGAAAAATATTTCTGTTAAAATGAGATCATAAGATTTTCTCGAATCTCTCAATTCTTTGGCAGCTGTAGAATTAAAAATCGTTTTGCAAATATCCGATCCATACTTAGTAAAAATCATTTGTAGAAAAGATAAAAAAGACTCATAGGTCATCGAATCATAGCTAACTTTACCCACTAACACTGGGAGAGTTCCTACTAAACTGTAATCAGTGTATCTGTAAAAGAAAAGTAAATTAAAAAATATTAATTTAAATGATTTTCAATGTAGAGGGTAATGAGAATCGACCTTTGTCGAACTGTGCCGAAGAGAAGGGAAAATTCATCATTGCGTCCTAAAGAAGACGGTAATTAATTTCCGCCACTCTTCGGCTTTGTTCGTCTTTCACCATTACATCCTTTTCGTCAAAACGTTTCTTTTATTATTATTTATCGGGTCCCTTAAAATTTAATATTTCGTAATTATATTTAATGAATGAACAGTTTTTATCCCAAACACAATTAAAAAAAAGTTAAATATAGTATCACGAAAAAAAAAATAATTTACAAACCTTGGAATTTTTTCTTTTTGCGGAAAATGACTTAAAACATCAACTTCGTGCCCCCTTAAAGCTAATTCTTTAAGGAGGGGTTCGAACATGATAAAGTGACTTCTTCCATTGTATGGAACTAATGCCAAAATTCTATAATTATTCACTACAGGCACAAAAATAAATATAATTAAAACTGTAACAAAAACACTTTGATTCATAATCGTATTTGACACGTTATAGTGCACGATAGAAGAAAAGTTAAATAATGCTATAAACAAATAAAAACCAGTGCAATAGGTGGGTAAAAGTAATTAAAGAATTGCGCACAAGCAATAAATTATGCGCACACATCTATATAAAGTCTGCAGAATTAACTATAGGGGAACATTTAAAAAAAGTGTTAATATCTGCATATACTAGGCGCAGTTCAAGGAAATCAGTTTAGTTTATTGATAAAATAATTTTTAGTTTCTGTATCAAACGCGTAAAATTAAAAAAAAAAATATTATTGCCAAGTGGAATATTTATAATGTAATATATTTCTATTTATGTTTAATAGCTTTAAGATTTACTTTTAAAAAATATTTTTATAAATTTGTCGAATAAAATGCAGCAACTGCATTTTTATTTCGCAAGTGCAAGAACATTCTGTAATGATATTTATTAATCAAGGTCTTTGCTAAACATATGTGCATTTAGAAGTGCAGATACATGGCATGCATTTGAAAGGTGTTGTTTCAAAAAGGAATTTGCTCTTTTTAAAACGCCAAGTTGCGTTTCTTTTTGTGCATTTAATGTAGGTTTATAGTGCAGAATAAATAAAAGATCATTCTTATAATAAATAAAAATAATTCATATCTCAAACTTCAGAACTTAATTTTAAACAGTTTCGTATTCTTTAAAATAGACTATTTTTGGTTTTTATTATTTCTTTTTAATGCTAAAAATTAATATTAGCAAATCGTGTTCTTTTTCTCATACTTTTTTTAGAGTAAACGACATGAAAAAACATTTTTGTTATGATCATAAAATCTACAGATAATTTGAAAAATATAAGCAAAACTAAAATTATTTTTCTAACTGTATTTTTGAGCATATATTTTCCCACAAAATTTTATTGAATACTTCTTTTAACTTTTTAAACTGTGAGAAAGATTAAGAACTTTTCTTTATATAACTACGTTTTATAACAAACTAATAAAATTTTATTACATAAATAACATTTTATTTAACAGAAAATGTGCAATGTGTTGTCAATTAATGAGGATAGTGGCAAATATTAATTCTATTTTATTACTTTAACATATTTTTGATATCCTGCTATCGTAATATTAATTTTCTGTTAACAAAATTGCTATTTATATAATTTTCTTGTGATAAAGTTTTATTAGTTCGTCTAAATACTTATTTATATAAAACAATCAGTAAGGACTTAATTTTTTCCGAAGTTCTACTAAACCGATAAAAGAAAATACATTTTCAAAAAACACTTCAAAAAACAAAAGAGTAATAAGAAATTGAATAAAAATGATATTTTAACGTAATAGATATTAATAAAATGTGCGAATGGGTTGCATTATACGAATTAAAGAGCTAAACGACAAAATATGTTTATTGAATTGTAAAAAAAAGAAGTAACACTTTTTGGTGCTCATTCAATTCAAAATTCAAATTTATTCCGCAGCGCCATCTACCATAGAAAGTAAGAAAGTAATAACGTTTGCTGTCTACTTCTGTGATTAGTTCCTCTACGTACTAACAGGTAAACTATAGAAAATAACGGTTGTCGATTCAAAACCAAATTCAAAACCTCTAACTGACTTAACGTCCTCAAGTTCACAACACACGAGTCAACGAATTCGAATGGTTTTCGGTTTTAATTTGTTGTGGTAGTTTTTGTGTTTTTATTAAATATTATTGACTAGAAAATAATTTAAAATGTCAGATGAAAAAGAAATCCCTAACATCATTTACGATTCGAACACAAAAATATCCTACCAGAAAGGAAGATTCTTTGGAAAGGTATGTTTTCATTTGGTTTAGAAATGGCGATTTGTTTAATACCAATTTAATAGGGTGGGTTTGCAAAATGCTACGAAATTACGGACATGGCTAGAAATGCAACATATGCAGGTAAAATTGTTTCCAAGAAACTCATATCGAAACAGAATCAGAGGGAAAAAATGACTCAGGAAATCAGTATTCATCGAACACTGAAACATAAAAACATTGTGGGATTTCACAGCTTCTTTGAAGATAATTTAAATGTTTATATTGTTTTAGAACTCTGCAGAAGAAGGGTGAGTAATTAATTGATAATTAGTTAAAATTCGAGCAGTGCACAAAGATGTTAAACTTACATCTTAAGCAAAGTGAGTGGAGTCGATTTGTTACGTTATTTGAGATGAAAAAGACGTGCATTTTTACCTGGTTATCACTTAAATTTTAAATAAACACCAGTAATATTGTTGCAAAAATCTCGGAGTCTTAACCTCACAGGTTCTGAATTTCGAAAGCTTGCTACCTTCATTTGGAATTTCTACAGTCAGATATGGTCATCATTAACTTATTTGCTGTGAAACTAGAAATAGACATAGGTTTCTGAGATTTATTTCGTTTAAAATGAATTGTCCTATGGAAAGATAATCCCATTATTATTCTGGGTTAGGATCCCTATGCTGTATTAATCATATCAAGACGTTCTTCTTTTATTTAAGATCTTTAGAGGCTTTATTTCTTCCTCACGGTTGTTAACACTGTTTGGTTTGTATGTACCTCCCAGAAATTTAAGAAACATATCGCAGATATTCTATTACAATCCATCCACAAAGGACATTTCTTTAATTCCATGAATTTCGTATAATTCTGCAATTTGCTGTCTGATTTTGTGGATTGGTTTAACATTTCGATGTCTCAATTTAAAAATAAAAATTTCTGTATCTTCCTTTTTTTGTCCTATTCACTTTTGGATTGAAAATTTTTATTATTTTTTCTTTTTCCGAAAATTCTATTCATTTACATTGATAGCATATGTATCTTGAAATCATTATTGCACAGTATTTTTGGTTTTCAGTTATTTTATTAATTTATCATTATGCCTACATTCTTGTATTAATTATGGCCATGATTCTAATAAATTTAAAAAAAAATGCAGATCACTAAATTGTTGATTACCTACTAGTAGTAATAAATATACATCCAAATTTAAGTCAAGATTTTAAACAACTTTTGCCAAAAAAATGCAATTTCAAAATAATTTAAAAAAGGTCGTTTAATAGGTACTCAGGTAGAAATATCTGTACCTGATATACCTACTCCTTTTTTTAAATTTTGTTCTTTAAATGACCTCTTTTGGGTCGAAACAAATTCGTCGACGTCCCCGAGTTTAGTGGAATTTTGTACGTTTTATATATTTTTTTATTTTAAGAAGCAATTTCACAAATCGTGCATCTTCCAAAGTTCAAATTAAAACAATATATTAAAAAATAAACAAACCAAAAATAGTAATTAAAATACTTTTATTAAGTTAATTGGAAAGAAATTTTTGACCCTATAAGGATTACGCTTTTCCATTAGAATGTATGGAACCCAAGAAAATACCGAAAGACAAAGGGTGATTATTTTTGTCAAGTTAATTTACTAAAAGATTTATCCATTATTTTATCATTCCTCAACTTTTTCTTAATAGCAAATCGATTCCACTTGGTTTTAATTCAGCAACTTTCTTCTGAAAGTTTAATAACTTGCTTTTTCATATTTTTGATGTTGCACATCTCTTCTACAAGTAGTTGTTTTAATGAGAGTGCTTTTACAATTCAAATGTATTCTAGTCAATGATGGAACTTCAGAGGCGTAGAAAAACCATAACCGAACCTGAAACTCGTTTTTATATGAAGCAAATACTAAGTGGTGTGAACTACTTACATTTCAATAAAATTATACATCGTGATTTGAAATTAGGAAATTTATTTTTAAACGATGATCTTCACGTAAAAATAGGAGATTTTGGGTTAGCTGCAAGAATTAAATATGACGGGGAGAGGAAAGAAACTTTGTGCGGAACACCCAATTACATAGCACCCGAAATTTTAAATAAGAAAGGCCATTCCTTTGAAGTGGATATTTGGTCAATTGGATGCATTATGTACACTCTGCTTTTAGGAAAGCCGCCGTTTGAAACGGACAGTTTAAAAGAAACATATGCTAAGATAAAGAAGTGTGACTATAGGTAATAGTGAATTGTGAATTAAATTATTTGTTTAGTTAAAAATTTATTTGTAATTTCATTTTTCAGATTGTCTCCAACCATAAGTCAACCTGCAAGAGACATGATAATGCTCATGTTACAACCGGAGCCGAAATCCCGTCCAAAAGTGCAGCAGCTGCAGACTCACGACTTTATGGTGAATGGGTATCTTCCACCTTCACTTCCTGCCAGTACTCTTACGATGGCTCCTTTATTTAATGCAGTGGAGAAACAACGAATACCGTTGGTAGTGATTACTCCAGGTAATCTGATTTTATCTTTTACGGTACCCCCTTTGTGATTATTTATTTGTGTTAGGTACTGTGATCATGAAATGAAAACAGTTACACTCGATATTGTAAATTAAAACTGCTTACATTGAGCTACCGTCAGTTAAATCACAAAATAGGTCGGTACAATTATACACATCAGTGTAAATTGCTGACACTCGCTCTGCCATAAGAGTAATGCAAATAGAAATCATATAAATAACCCGTAAATATTGTAATAAATCAGTCTCGGCTTTCCTTTCTATTCCTAATACCGAAGAGGTATTCATCATTACCACCAACGTCCAATCACGGATGCTGAAATAAGCATCCACAACTCAAGAACCAAAACTATCACACGCACCACCAGCGACCGACGTGATTCCGCCCCTCTGCCGTCGTCTAACGTGGGGATGAACAGTCGGCAGCGCAAATCTATACGTCGCCGGTTGGAACGCGGTAACCTTGTTCTTCGTCGTCTAGTAATTTAGCCCATTGTTTCTTGAAACACTTGAAAATCTTTCAAGAATGTTTTAGAAAGGTCCAAAATGATCCAGAAAGTTGTAGAATCTTCTAAAAGTTCTAAGAATGTTTCAGAATTATTTAGAATATTATAGAACGTTTCTAAAGTTTTGAGAATATTGTACGTTTTTGAAATTTTAAAAATCTTTCTTAAGCTTTGAGAATTGTTTCGCGGAATGATTTAAGACGTTTTAGTATCTCTTAAAAAATTATTCCATTTTCCAAACGGTTTCCTTCGATAGAATTGACGACGCCTTATAATGTGTTTCATGTTTTTTTTTTGTTATTGTTAAATTATGCAACTTTATAAAATTATTGTTGTTTTATTTTTTCTTACAGAAAATGTGATCGAAAATCTGTCTCCTCAAAAAAATGCCAGATATTCGATTGCTGCTCGTGGTGCAGTTAAAATGTCTGAAAACGTCATTCAGGAGTTTGATCCAGTTGATAGTTTAGACACATTAAAGAAAATGCTTGTACGGGTATGTGTGAAGAATTTCTTAAATAGGAAATAAGTTAATACGTGCTGCTGTTCTTGTAGGTGTTAAAAAGCAATAAAGAACCAAAGATTGTGAAACTGGGAGATGAAATGACTGATCCTGCAGCCCAACCTCTTTATTGGATTTCAAAATGGGTTGACTACTCAGACAAATACGGATTTGGGTACCAACTGTGTGATGAAGGCGTTGGAGTCATGTTCAATGATACTACAAAGCTTATTATGCTTCCAAATGGCATGTAAGGGAAAAATAGTCAGTTTATTTTCTTTCTCATTGCACAATTACTTAATTAATTTCTTGTAACTTTAATAATTTTATTTTTATTTTAGAAATGTCCATTTTATTGATAAGAATGGTAAAGAGACTTATTTCACTATTCATAGTTATCCAGACTCTTTGGAGAAAAAAGTCAAATTGTTGTCTTATTTTGGTCGTTACATGAAGGAGCATTTGGTTAAAGCTGGAGAAAATAATGTTGTGAAGGAGAGCGATAACGTGTCTCGTATTCCCCACTTGTTCCAATGGTGTAGGTCCACTTCTGGGGTCCTGATGCAGCTCAATAATGGTACCGTACAAGTAAGTTGTTATACATACATATATTAATATCCCAAGTTTCTTTATTTTGTCGAAATAATTTGTTATGATTAAAATGTACTACAAAGTTGAAACTCAACACCAAAGCCGTATAGGCACGGAAAAACGACCCTGAACGCAAAACTGATTTTGTTTTCTATTATGTAATGTCTTATAAACATTTCTGATTGTGACAAAAAATTCATCGAAAAAATACAATTCGCTTTCATTTCGAAATTGTGTTATCTGATCCCTTGCTTTCAGATCAATTTTAGCAATCACACAAAAATAATAATGTGTCCATTGATGGGTGCCATAACGTACATTGACGAGGACAAATCGTTTAGAACATTCCGGTTTTCAACCCTCGAAAAGCACGGCTATTCAAAAGCCCTTTGCGAAAAAATGAAGTATGCTCGTGACAAAATAACAGTACTTTTGGAAAACGAGAACAAATGAAGTATTACTAAAAACGTGTTAGTGTTAAGACTGATAGAAAAAAATCTAAACTAACAGGTATTTATTATTGTCGTGTCAAATGTTTATTTTAACTTAGGCTTATTTGTTCATCAATTAACATAAAACATGTGCCTTATATCAAACGTATTAATATTATCTGTAAATAATTGCGATGTTTAGTTCTCAAAAGTGTTTTTAATGTGTTCATTTTCATGGTATATGTTGTAACTTCTGAATTTATTAGCTACTTTTATTTGTTCGTCGTTATTATATTACGCAATTAATCAGCATTTTGTTCGTCTCTTATTACGTTTGTAATGGAGACAATGTAGACCATCAAATAGTCGTAGGTTTCAGTGTCTAATTGTATCTTTAGCGCTTTAAGAGGGTTGAAACTTTATACTTACAATCAATCGACAATAGCGATTAAAACGTGGAAAATTATACATTTTTTATCAAGTTCGTAGCTTTATTCCGATCCTTGATATTTTCAACAATTTAATTTAGTAAAAACATTATAGTAGAGTCAAAATTGTGTCGAACTAAGTATGTTTTTTTTGTCTAAAATAAAATTTTTAATATATTAAGTTCTGAATTTCATATCACATACAATTTTTGAAGGCAAAAGAATGAAAATGAGGCAATGAAATCTGCGACTGTTTAACAGTCTAATTAGCTAGGTCCTTTTTTGTTTTTTTTTTTTTGATAATTTTAATTGTGTTGTCGTTAGTACTATGGATGTAGACAATGGTTCCGTTCACTTTACAAGAATTAGTTAATAAAAGTAATTAATGCGATAACTTTTTCAATATTTTTTGTTACTATTGTGCCACCAATAAAACGAAATAAGCACTTTATGCGTTTATATTGGTCCCATGTACCTCACTCTCTTCCACTTCAGAGGTGTTTCTATTACTAACCAAAATTAATTTTTTAGATATCATTTTAAAGATTACGTTTAAACAGTTTGAAATAAATGCTTTAGTTGAAAAGTTTTGCTTTAAAAATTTTTAATAAAAGTCGGCAACCAGTTTAACTGCTCTGTAAGGTTGGTTGCAGCAGTGTACATTCATTTTATAAAAGAAAATTGAAGGAATTAATTAGTAAAATAAATGAAACAATGATGATCAGTATTAAGATTTATTTGGAATCTTTTTCTTTAATCTTGGAATTATTTTTAGTAAAAAGTTAATTATTTCTGAAACTTTAATTTTTAAATTTATAAATTGGTTAAAAATCTTTAAGGTGGCAGCACTCAAAGCTTATAGTACAATATTTACTACCAAAGTTGTTTATTGTTATAAATATTGTAGTTTAAATTTAATAATCGTTTAAAAATGGTTTAAAAGTACAACTTTGAATTTCAATTTACAAATAAAATAAAAGATGACGCTACCTTTGGCGGTATTTGATTTTAAATGTGTTGTGATTAACAAGAGGTCGTTTAGGTGGCAGCACACATTCTGTAGCAGTATAAAATTAACTGTCAAAGTTGTTTATTGTTATAAATATTGCAGTTTAAAGAGTTTAAATAAATGTGTTAAAGTGTTTTGTGATTGCTGATTAAAGGTACGGTTTTTTATTTAAATTTGAACTGACATTTTTTGATAAAATTTAAACATTTAAAAGTACCTGCACGCGTATTTCAGTATTCAACTAAACAAGTAAAAATTTAATGTTACAGTAGTATAAATATGATAAAATTTACTTTACGTACTAAATGTACTTGTACATAATTATGTTCACTAATTATTTATTATTATAAACATAATGCTAACAACATTTCTTCTTCAAATGAATATACACACATACTTATTATAAAAGCTACCCTAATACTAAATAACGAATAAATACATAAAGAAATACGTTATGGGTAGAACATACTGTATTCTTCGCTATTGGGATCAAAAGGATAAAAAGGATTTTTTATGTTAGCGTTATCCCATTTTCTGTTAGGGTTGGGTAGAATTAAAAAAATGTATGGGGATGCATTAGGCCGAGGTCTAAAATTTTGCAAAAACGGAAATCTTTGTACTAATGAATTAATTATGACACCGTTTCCAACTGGCGAACCCCCACTTATCGATTGAATTCCATTTATTAAATTAGTAATTGTATCGGGGACATTTACTTCGATTGGTAGAAATCCTGTTGAACCAATCAGGTCTCCAATCGAATTAAAAAACGGTCTAGGACTTTCTGCAGATGGATAAAATCTGAAAAATATTTTTTACATGTTTATTAAGTTAAACGAGTGCTGAAAACAGAAAAACAACAAAACGTTTTTTGGCAATTTAAAAAATATTTCTTTTTTATTGGAGAAACCCCCTTTATATATTTTCTTTCTGTTAGAACGTCAAATTTTGAACCAAAAACCTTATAATGAATTTTTTGTTTAATTTAAAATTAATGGGGTTATCTGTCAAAACTACAGCAATTTAATAACATTTATAAAGTTTACGAAATAATTTATAATTCATAGAAAAAAACTTTTTTCAAAAAACGCCTCACTTGCTCCTTATAAAAATAAAAACAACGTTTTTGAACACCTGTAAAGAAATTATCGTCTTGTGCTTTCCTGTATTGTAAATTAATTTGTTAATAATGTTTGTAAATATTAAATTGTTTGAGTAAACCCATCAATTCTTAATCTAAGAGAAAATTTATTATCAGCTCTCTTGTTTAAAATTCGAAGTTCTAACAGAAAAAAAAATATATAAAAGATTAAAAGTATCTACTAATTCCATTAAAAAAAAAATTAAATAAACGAAATCGAATTGTTTTTTCTGTTTTCTCTATACATAACGTTCTAAATAATTCTAAAACGTTTTAGATCATTCGTTAATATTCTGGAAAATTTTAAAATATTTTGAAACGTTTTGGGACACTGTAGGTAATATATTTTCGAACATTATAAATCACGCTGAAATGTTATAGGTAGATACAACATCCTCTCACATTTTTTAGTACGTACTCAAGAGCATTCTCGAATATTCTAAATCACCCTCGAATGATACAGAATGTGTTATAATCTTTCCGATAATTTTAGATTATTGAATATTCTCTAACGTTCTTATCAAATTCTTAACGTTTTTATCAAATTGTCCCCTGAAATGGATTTTTTTTTGAAAATGCAAACAAATCACACCCACTTTTTTGTGATCTAGGGAGTTTCCCCCTTACTCAAAACATTTTTGACTCAATTTATATACATTTTTCTGCTATCTACGATCTTCCACTTTCACCCATCACCCATCGCGACCAAAATTTATCGAGGGAAAGCTGAGGGCTATTTACTATAATAACAGCGAGTGGGTGGCAGTTAGGTGGTCATGCAGAATTATGAGGACCCGTAGAAAAACCCTTGTGTTTGTTATCTGTGCATACATACGTATATGCATTGATTATTTATTACTGGACAAAAAAAACAAAAATATTCTCCATGTTTTATTTTTTGAAGACATAGGTCCAATTTTTATACTTTTGGATGTATTTGAAATTACTAAAAGTTTCTTTTCTTGACCTTCTCGGACAGAGGCTGGATAGAGACGAACTATAAAAAGGGAGACTTAATCTATATTAGAATATTCTTCTGCAATCCATTAGGGATGTTGAGTGTTTTAGTCTTTGAGTAATGCAAACAATACGTAGAGACGCGTGTCTATTTAATTTTCGGACTGACGACTCTTTAAAGAAGAATTAAAATTTATTAATTAAGAATTAGGTAAATATAAGGAAATTTTTTTGTCACTACGATTATTTTTTTGTATTGGGCATTAACCTCCCCTCAGATGTCATATTCTAATTCGTCAAATACTTATGTATGTATGTAGGATGTTTGAACATGACTACGAGATAATAGATAGTTTGTCCAAGTATTTAACGGATCTTTCAAGTGAAGTGGTCAACTTAGCAAGGGCATCTCAGTTCAGATCTGATTTGCAATGAAGAATTTTTATTTACAACGCGCTAACATGCAGCAACTGTTAACTATACAAAACCAGGCGTTGAATAAGAATTTGCTTTTTTTTTAGTTTACAAATTCAAATCCTTTTTTTTTAAATTGAAAATGGAAAAGATCACGCGTTTGTTATTCTTCAGAATTTTTTTTTTGTTATTGAAAATAGTGAAAACAGTAACAGGGGATAGATAATATAAAAAAATAATTGTTTTTTTGAAGTACACGAGCACATAAATACTTAATAATAATGTATTTCAGAAAAATACTTAACGACAAGATTGATAGATTTGTTACCTTTTTATTCTTAAAATTAATGTTTTTTGAGAAAACTATTTCTTACACCACTTTAACGCCTTTGAAAATATTGATTTAAAAATTAAAAAAATGGATTTATTATAAATATGTAACAGATATACAAAAATAATCAAAGAAATTTGCTTGAGAAAGTTATAACTTTCATTTATACCCTTATAAAAAACATACTTATTTATTAAAAAAAATTATTTGTGAAAAATACCTTTGAATGTCTTGCACTTCCGCTGGCATCGCTCTTGCATATCGAATTCTGTTGGTAAAAAAAGTTACGCACACCAAAATCGAAACAAAAAAAAATTTTGAATTCCACATGACAAATATCAAAACGAATCTTGACAATAATGAAGCCGCTTAACGAATAAAAATACCAACCGGTATCTTCAAGAAGTTGAGGTAGTTTCACGCCTCCTACGTTTCTGACCCGGTTTTGTACTCGCAAAATTCGCCAAGAACCTTTTGAACTCTACACCTTACTGTACACTTGTAGGTAGCTCTTAATTTTTTTTTGAAGAATTATTTTTCATGTGGTTGCTTTTAGTTATTGTTAATTTAGCACTTAAATATTTTTTTTCTGGTGACCTAAAAAAGAAAATGCGTGCAGACATTAATTGAGCAATTAACATTATAATGGTACCCAACAAAGGTGCCATAAATATCTAATATGGTAACATTTGTACTCATTTATGGGTTCTCAATCGCGTGTGTGGAAATGGTACCGTTTTTAATAATGTATAAGTACTGGAATATTTAATTTATTGAACATTATAAACTAGTTAAACCATTTCATATTTCTCACGTTTACGATAATTATACTAGTGTCTTTGTCCATCTGTAAATTTACAATTTTTTCATACGATTTGGTTTTAATTTGGCAATTTTTTCAGGAGTTTAAATTACTAACCTAACCGAACCTAACCTAACATAACCTAGTTTAACCTAGCATAACCTAACCTAACATAACCTAGTTTAACCTAGCCAAACCGAACCTAACATAATCTAGTTTTACCTAGCCTAACCTAACCTAACTTAGCCTAACCTAACCTAACGCAGTCTAACCTAGCCTAATCTAACCTAACCCATATAAAGAAATTCTATTAACATTTAAATCGTACATTACTATACGTGAAATTGTAACTTTTTACTATTATTACGTGCTGTATATTTCTCCTGTAATATTAAAAAAAAAATCTAATGGTTTATTATTCGTACTAGTGGTAGTTTTTAGTTTTGGAACTTTTAATTTATAATATTCGTTATAGCTCTGCAAAATTTAGATGGTATTCTTAATTTTTTTTTTTGTGATAATTTTAGTTTCAATATTTTGGTGGTTGGAAGGATGAAAAATTAATTTTTGGATTAGATTTTCGTAAGCTGTTTTCTGAAAATGCGACTCTTAAAAAAACATTCTTATGCTTCTTGCCATTAGACTCGTGTTTTATAAATTTGTTTATTCTTCCAATAATCTCAAAATATGAGGGGTTAGTGTATTTTATTACTCTAAAAACATTTACAACACTCTTGGATTGGTTCAAAAAATTAATAACAAATTACATTTATTTAATTGAATTTCTAGATTCAAGCATTGACTTTGATGAGTTTTTAGCGTCTTCATCCAATTCTAAATAACTGACCTCAGTTGTAGGCTCATTTTCAGAATTTATTTCGTCTTCAACAGTTACTTCTTCGTTGCCATCGTCAGTTATGATAACTGTACCATTCCATTTAACTGGTCTACTTTGGTCTTCATAAATATAATTTGAAAAAGTAGTCTGAATCCTTTGGACGACATATTCAACGATAGGGGGAAATTTACTCGTGCTTGGACGGTTAAACATTAATTTTTCACTAAACAAAGATTATAAATTATAAAGCATCGTAAAAAATTATTTACCTAAACTTAATGTCGCACTAAACGTACAGTTTTAAAGGAGATCCAATACTCCATGTTGTACAACACACTGTTATTGATATAATGATAAAAGTCTGTTGCAAAAACATTATCTATGGTAAGGTCTGTGTAAAATGCGTTGGTAAGACTTATATTTATTCTTGAAAAAGTGGTACGGACGACTTCGAACTGGTACAAGAACTTTCTCGATGAAGGACGGGTATTTATTTATTACTTTCTTAACAATTTATAATGAATTTCTAATACGAGAATTGAATTAAATATCGATGGTATAAATAAAGAGTCGATTTTTGCTTTTTTTAATGCGAAGTTTGAAGGCCAGACCGCTAACGCGCAACGTCATATAAGGGGGTCCTCATAGGGAACGGTTTTAATCTTATAGCCGAGGTATTTATCGTGCAAAAATTTTTTCGATCGCAGATTTTTGCAGAGGAAGGTCAGAAGAGCATTTGTGCAAATATTTAGCATTGGCAAATAATTGTTACTATTTTTCATTTTACGTTAAATTTTGCAGAACGTGTTGTTTGACCTTTTGACGCTCACGTAGCCAAAACCGTGATAGATAAGGAAAAACGTATATAGACCTTTTTGTAGATAATTAAATTTTCTACAAAAAAGTCCGGGACAGAACCTATCTATTTTTTACAGGTAAAAAAATTAAGCGTTTCAAACGTGGTTTCACATCTCGGTGTAATTCCAGATTTGGATTTTTGTTAATATTACAGGGAATATGAGATAAACTTTCTGACATTTTATTTAATATTACAATAATTGTTAATTTTTATCACTGTGTATCTTTAACAATTGTGGGAAAAAATCAAATTGTACTTTAAAAAATTAGTTTTCGAAATTTTAACAACGGATATGATAATTTGTAGATAGATTCCTAGTCTTATTAGTGAAAGTCACATTTTTGTCCTATACTTTATCTTAAAATAAACATGAGACTGATTTTTTATTTTGTATTGTGTAGGTATTAGTTTTTGGCTAAGGGTTCAACTTAAGTTCGTCAAGATATAATTACACAACAAATCTCATGATTACCTTTTTACCACGCGTAATTCATATTATAATTAAGTAACTCAAAGAAGGAAATTATTAAAAGACAATTTTTTTCTATAAAAAAAAGTTTGTACATCGTCTTTATTTAAATAGTCACTTAATAAATACTGGAATTATTACAAAAGCGTACATATATAATTAAACTTGAAGATGAGGGTTGGTGTATCTGATGTATTTCAGTAACGCATCGTTTTCTTCACATGCGAAAGGTTTAACGTGATGACAGGCAACGTCATGCCAGTTGACACCGTCTTTGTAGAAATTGTTGAGAACAGCCAAACAGTTTTCGCTCGCGCCACCCTGCTGGGCTTCCCTGTTATCCGGCTGGGGTTTTCCTATGCCGCCCGATTCACTCCAATCGTTTTGGTCTCTCTGGGTTGTTGGGGCGAGCTTCTGGAGCTCGGCAGTCCAGAACCATCCATTTACTGATACGGGTTGAAGGTCAGGTCTGTCGCAACCTTTGAAATCGCATAATCGACCCGATGTCCAGATGTACTTCACCTTAAAAAAGGAAAACCAAAATTATAAATAGAAATTTAAAAAATTATTTTTCTATCTATACTTTATGGGAATCTTGTAAAAATAAAAATAATGATGTTTCTAGTAATTTTTTCAATTTTTTTTTTTGACCCTGTTAAAGTATCTTCACAAGGAAAAATTTAGTATTTAACGAGGAGACCCTGGTAGGGTGAAATAATTAATAAGGGTTGAAATTTTATAAATCTGAATCTCATATCGATAATAATTATTATACTGAACCGCTCAAAATATAGTCCTTTTTTAATTTTTTTTTGTGAATGTATATTTACTTTACTGTAATTTACCTTGTCTTTAACAAGTCGTTCTTTAATCCATTCGTTTTCTGCGCTGGTTTCTAACGAGACCAAGTCCATACAACGTTGTCTGCAGTAGTTTCGAGCGTTTAGCCAATCTTCTTCAACCCCTTTTAGAGATGGCTCTCTCCAACTGAACATATATCCTTTTCCTACATGAGAAAAGCCTTATATAGTTAATTGTATAGTTTATATAAATTAGATAATAATTTAGGTAATTATTTACTGTGGCGATCACCTGGTTTTTCGATTGTTTTAATTTTTTTTTAAATTAACCTTTTATGATATATTTTTTATTTTTTTGATTTGACGACGAATTTTTAATTAAGGAAATTTAAGAAATAAAAAAATAATGGGTAGATATCCTCATTTTTTTATTACTTTGAATGCTAAAAAATAAGTTTCACGAATAATCTATAACATTTAGAAAAACATGGAATTTTTTTTAATTAATTGCACAACCAAAATACAATTATCACTGAAAGTTGACGTATTTTCAGAAATTATGGTACTTTACTTTTATACAATTTTTATATTTTAAGTCCTACCCTGTATGTTGTTTGACTTACAACCATCTAAGTACACCTAATAAGATTATCGAACATGCACCAACTTTCGGTAATATTTGTATTTTGATTATGTAAAAACATTCCCACATTTTGTACACTAAAATGATCACACTATATAATAGTTAAAAAAAAAAAAAATCAAAATAAACAATTCAAATTTTGTGAGTGCGTTTAAAATAAAATTTATGGTTAATAAAATTTAATTTTTCCATCATTTCAGTAAAATGACTTTATTTTACTATCAAGCGACGTTTCGTCCATTAAATCCGGCCAACTTCAAACTAAGCAGTTCATATAAAACCAATAACTTGTAAATTATAAATAGTCAGTGATTATGATTTTAATTTCGTTCTTTCATAATTACTGATTAATTGTAATTTAGATGTTACTAATGTTAATGATCCAATGTCCAAAAATATATAAAATATAAAATAACTTTACTTTTTTTTTTTAATTATTTTATTACTCATTATATATTTCGCTTCATTAGAGCATCTTCAGGACTAAGCTTGTTCTTTAGAATAGTTTAATCCTGATGATAATACCCTAGAAGCGAAACGTACAATGACTAAAAACAAAAAATAATATTTTTGTTTATTTTGAATTATGTAATTTAATAAAATTTCACCAATAGTTCACGTACATATATTAATACTCAATAATTTTATTGTTTGCTTACCATCAGTAAACCTTTCGTGAATTGTTCTTTGAGCGCAAAGTCTTGGCACTGGTGGTTCTAGAATCCTGCCATTTTTGAACTGAGCTTGAGTAAATCCAACCACGAACAAAATCAAAAAGCACCCCTTCATTTTGACCACTCCTTTAAGCAACCTATAGAAAATTATTTATGCATCTTTGTATTTGTTAACACAAAAATATTTTGTACTTACGAGTTTTGTTCTAAAGCTTTAGTTCAACTTGTAAAATAAACACTAAAAGTAGTGACTCTTGGAAACTTTTGAAACAAATTAACTTATGAACTAAGGGGGACACAGGCCTATATAATGTATACGGGTAGTGGGGGGCTAATGGGATGTAAACTACGTATTCACTGTAGAAGAATAAATAACATTGTCCGAAACCACGCCAGGTTTCTGGCAATAATGAATAATCCATTAGTGAAAACGAAAAGTATGCAACTTTTGCAGAAAATTTTAGAATTTATCTCCAAATGGACATTTAATGACCGCATTTCGGACATACCTGGTCATATGAATTAATATTAGTATTAAGACGACTTAATTAATTTCGTTTGTTAGTCATGTTACTTGAACCTTTACCTAAATAGGATCACCATCACGTATCGTTTAAAGGTAATGAAACTTTCTCCCAATGGGATATTGTTAATTCCACGGTAATTAATCTGTTACAAAAGCGTATTAATCACTTTTTCATTAAAGCAATTCAATATTTATTCATTTAATTGTAATTTTCGTTCCCAATTATTATGAAATGAACATTAACAATACACATTTATGTTAATAATTATCTAAATATTTTGTTCTTTAAAAAAAATTTGGTAATTTTATACTATCGCGGTCCCCACGTTTTTTGGCTCAAGAAAATCGAAAAATCATCCGATTTCAATGAACTTTTTTTAAATCTTCGTTTTTACGGCGGATTTCTGAAAAAAATTACGGAAATAAAAAAAATGAAAACTTATATTGGTTTCAGGGCTTTAAATGTTCATGAAAATGCACTCACTCACGTATAATTGTTGGTAACTTTTTTTACAAGTAATCGAATAACGTTATATATTTTTTTCATAATCTACAAAACAAACAAATTAAAAAAAAATTTATACAAAAAGTTCTTTATATCTAAAGAAGTGCGTTTATGACCACATTTAAAGTCATAAACTTTGAAAGCAGTTATTCTTAGTGTGTTACGAATACAAATGTTAGGAAAGGGTGAGGGATATGTAAATGTAAACGCACCCATCCTGAACCGTAACCTATTTTTTGAAGCTCAAAACCAGTATGAAGATGTCATAAAATACAAAAAAATACTGTCGTAATACTTCCGACTGTATTGCAATAGGTTACGGTTTACATTTACATATTCCTCACCCTTTCCTAACATTTATATTCGTAACACACTAAGAGTAACCTTTCAGAGTTTAAACAAACAAACAGTATCATGTATCACCTATAATTAAATACTATAAATTATTCCGTATCCAATCTACAAAATAAACATACATGGTTTTAATATGAAAACATTTAATATGATAACTGATAACATTTAAAGTCATAAAACCATATGAAATCTTTAAATGAGATAAAAAATTAATAAACAAACGTTTTTTAATGATTTTTTTCAAAATGTTCGTTTTTTTGTGTAGATTAACAAAAAAAGAAATGCATTTATGATCACATTCAAAGTCATAAAACTATATGAAATCTTCAAGTGAGATATTTCCCATATTTTTTTCATAAATCCGCCGTAAAAATGAAGATTTTAAAAAAAATTCATTGAAATCGGATGATTTTACGATCTTCTAGAGCCAAAAAACAAGGGGACCGCGATTGTATAAAATTACCAAAAATTTAACTTAAAACTTTTTTTTTTACTTTTTGAAAACGTAGGTAAATAAAGGGGTTGCGGATGATGTCACTCATACCTTCTCCAACAGCAATTAAAAAAAAATTTTTAATATATTTTTTTTTTTAAAGCCAATTGTGAATTCTAGTGACTAGTCATGAAGAACAATTTTTATGTATTTTATATCAAATGTATCAATACTGCAAAAATATGTCCACATTTACACCTCCAGTACTTTCTTAACCTACAAATAACAGATTAGATTTTATAGATTTTTTTCTAATTAACGATTTTTTAGACTTATGTCATATTTTTGAATTGTTAAGGCTGTAATACATATGCAAATATTTCGGGTTATTGGATTTTTAAAGTGTAGTATTTTTCTGATACCGAAGATTTGAAATAACATTTCGTTCGCTGTTTTTTTTACCCCAATTTGTTTTATTACGCTGAGTGGAAAGTACTTATTGGTTTAATCAGTTTCCTTTAATCGTTTGGAATTGACACACATTCTACCCATATCCGGCGCCTTACTTAATATTTTGATGGCTAACAGGTCCATGTACAGGTACTTGCTTAAAATTTTTTTCATTATTGCGCTTTCTTCAACCTTAACATAGAAAACGACAGTGTCATCCAAAGTGTTTACATATACAAATAACATATAACATGTATATTTACCTGTCGTGTATTTGGAGGTAAACGTGATTTGTTACGTTCGATCGTTTTTTTTTGTAATGTTTAAATAATTATTACAAAATTTTTGTGTCCAAAACGACCTTAGAAATAAGAATCTGGCAATCTATCTAATTTAATATACAGGGTTTTTAAAACTGAGTGGTACGTTAGTTGTTTAAATGTAACTAACCGTGCTAGAGATTTGAAAATTTTGGAATAAGGGTTATCAAGGATGATTTATTTAAGTAAAATAATCTTAAAAGCTGACTGTTTCCGCTTCTACCGGAAATTAATTTTAACATTGTTATTTGTTCATTTTTTTGACAAACTCTGTATAAAATCAAATTTGAAAAGTAACTTGCACGATTACTATAAATTATTTCTGAAATATTTTAATTATAAAAAAGAAATTAAAAATCGCTGTCCTAACATGAAATTTAAAAAATCATACGCTTCCTGAAAATATGACTTTGAATATGTAGAAATTTTTATTTGATTTTTCAAATTGCACCTACCACGTTTTTCTTCCTTATTCTTCTTCTTCTTTTCATCCTTTTTCAACCCATTAGGGTGTTTCCTAATGCTTTATTTTGAAAATTTTGAATGTGTACATTTTTATTTAAAAAGAAAATCTAATTGAAGTATCAATTATTATTAGAAGCTTGGTTTTGTTTGGAAATAATTTGCGCCGATCAGAAAAAAATTTTTTTAAGAATATAATTAATTTTTAATTTTCAAATTACCTTTATATCTTAAACAAAAGAAGAACGATACGTATATGTATATGTTAATAAAGTAAGTTTAAAAGTTTTCGAAAAAGTAAAACGTGACCCTAAGAACACTTTCATTCAATTCTGATGAAACCCAAATTTTTTCACCTTGTACATAATTATATTCTTAATTTTTCATTGAGAAATGATCTTTGAACAATGTCATTAAACGTATTTCTCATTTGGATTTAAATTTTAAAATGCTCTACTTTCGTAACTATCAAGAAGGTCCTTTTAATCTTTATACCTGGAAAGACATTGCTCTACAATCTACATAACGGATGCACGATAATCTCTTATGATATATGATAAGCACTTTGTTTCATAATTTATTTATGAATATTTTATCTGGTTCTATTGTTTATGCATTAGATAATTATGTAGTGTAGGAAAGTTCACCTGCAATATCGATGTCTAATGATTATTCATAAAATACCATAAAAGTTGCAGATGCACTTCTTCCGATTCTACGAATTAAATATTTATGTATTTCTGTTGGGGCTTCTGCGGTAATATGTAATAATTAATTTATAACAAATATAGAGGTTCGATTTTTAAAAATTCGCCCCTGCAGTATGTCTGCTTTTTATATGCAATGTTTCCGTCTTTCATACTTAAGTTGTACAGGGTGAAAAAAATTTTATACGTACTTCGTAACAGTAAAAAATAAGAAAAAATTAATAAATTTAGAAGATTTTTAAAAAAATTGCTATTTGCATTTGTTTTCAAGACATAAATGAAAGCTGTTCGGATTTTAGCAACATGTCCATAGTTTGTTAAATTATATTTATTAAAAAGAAAAACAATTTTCACATAAAAGGGCGTTGTATAAATTGTAAAAAGACATGCGATTTCATAGGATAATAATTATATTTTAGTTAAAAAGACGTTTTTCTGTGGACATTTGACTACTAATGGTTATTAAAGCAAAATTAAACCAAAAATGTTATATATTTCAACTGGAGTTTTGGTTTTTGATAATTTTTGTAATATAAATCAATCGATAGAAACGGTTTTGGTTAGACTATCGTTAGTTCTAAGTTTTCTATGGCACATTTTTATTATATCAAAATTAGTGAAATTAGCTGTTAATAAAAATTCAAAATTACTCAAAAAATTTCAAATAAAATAATAGGATCGAAAGAAGGTAAAAAGGGGAATCGAATCACAAAATATGACACGGTAGGCGCAATTTGAAAAAACGAAGTTGTTTGTGTTTGAATTATTTTTATACTTTGTTATATTTATACTTAATTATTTTGATTCTTTTCTGAACGATCTGTACAAATTATGAAACTTAATTTTGACAGAACGTCAGCCTTAGGGCTCTATGAAACCTAAAAAAAACTCCAACTAATTTTTTTTTAAATTAATGATTAATTAATTTTTCTCTATGAAGCAGTCTATCTCAGAAACTGTTGATAAATATTTTTTTTCACAATTTTTCCACCATTCGTTTTCCATAATTTGCATCTTCCTTCATATTTACATCCCTTAATTTTAAAATCATAAAATTAATCGATAGAACAAAACAAAGAATTTATAGAGCTGAACTTTAAAAATAAATTGTTTTTTTTTTTATAGATCCCTAACGATTGAAACAAGTTTCGGATGTCACATTTGATTAATTATTACCGCGAATAGAGTATTCAAACAATTAAAATTTTCCCTAATCTTTGGTGACTTTTTATAATTATAAATTCAAATGAATAAAAGTAATTGTGAAGATACTTCTTCAAAGTGAGAAATGAAATATGTCAGAAATGTTGGCTAAAATCAAACATAAAAAGCAAAAGAAACGCTACAAACAAATTTTTATTTTTATTTATTAATGCTTGTAAACATAGCCTATTAAAATTCCTATCTAGTAATATACAAAGTGCATGACTTTTTCAGACGCCACTGATTTCTTTGCGAAAAAGTACCTAAAAGAACGTCTTTTTTTTTATTAATCTACCTAACATACTTACACTTATGGATATGTAGTCAAAATTCTAAAAGAAGATAACAATTATTTTTTTATTACACCAGTAAATGAGTCTCAAAAAAATGAGACTTTATTTTTTATATCTTTTATCATGTTGTCCTCGTCAGCTCCCGATCCAGTGATAGGGATAAACTGGGATACCTGTTTCACTTTCAGGGGCACCAAATTTCTATATGTGAATAAAAAAGGAACGCTATTATCAAATATTTGCTCCGGTTTGAAATAATTATAAATTGGAAACTGGTTGCCAATATAAATACAGAAATTTGTCTACCCTGTACGTAAGATCAATTTATTTAATAATTTCGTTATTTTTCAATTAGATTTTAGTAATAAAAGCTACATTTTATTCTATTTTTTTTTAATTTAACCTTGATCACAATAAAGATTAATAAAACATGAACACATTCCTTTATAAATTGCAAACTCTAGCTGAAAAATTACTTGCGTTAGTGATGACTAAAGAAAAAGAAAATATTACAGAAACTAGTCTTTTATTATTATCGTAATACTGTTTTACAAATTCTGATAAATCATGATGGTACACTTTTATTTATTTTCTAAAGTGCTTACCACTACATTTTTGTAATAAACAATTATGTACAAAAATTACCCTTCACGTATTATACATCCAATGATACAATCTTGCAAATTATATTTATATCATTTTATCGTCTTCATATAAAAAAATTGAATAAAATACAGAGGAAGTCAAAATCAACTTGCAAAATCATCAGGGTGGTATATAAATTTGCTATTCCGTTTTTGAGTATTAAAAAAATGCAATTCAGTACCTCCTAGTGATGTCTCTACGACTTTTAACCCAGCTAACAGTTCCAACAATTATAAAAAAAAATGTCATTGCTATATTATAAATTCCGTAAACTAAATGTTGGTCTCGAATGGCCAGTGTCCAACCCAAGGTGCCAGTGATAAAGATCATGGTCAAAAAGCTACTAATTACCAAAGCCAGGAACGTATTTATACCAAAAACTAACCCACAACTGTCCATGGGTATTTTTTTGGCAATTTCCGTGCTTGCAATTGTTATCATGCCATGATAAAATCCACCATAGAACACGTAACAAACGTAACTCACAATTAGAGAAGTTGCTTGTGAACTGACGATGATCAGTGATGCCGAAACTATTGAACAAATAGATAATAACAGTTCTCCTTTATTTGTCCAGTCGACTTTTATGTATCCTGCGAACAGGGCTCCCATACAACCCACCATTGTCAGTAAGGCTTCGACTATTCCGTTATAAGTGTCCTTATTAGCTCCTATCTCTTTCCATAAGGGTTGCATATAATTTTGAACCTGAATAAAGGCACTGGTTGATAAAGACCACCAAAGAGACCATTTGACCACGTATGGTTGAGAGAAGGACTGAATGAAATGAGTTTTTAACAGCTGGAAAGCCGCTTTGGTTTTTTGACGAAAAGTCGTAACTGCTATTGCGTCTGAATGGAAATAGATGCTGGATTCCACGGGTGGTATTATTAATGACCAGAGGAATGCTGCTATCATTGCTGAAGAAAAAAAAAAAACAAATTTGAAATGGTTTTTGCGAAATGTAAAAAAAATATTTTCTATATCGTTTGAAATGAGGTGTCTTCTAGGAGAATAGCGAAAATAACGAGGCTAGAGAAATTAACCTGACTCCGTGCAATACGAAAGAGCGAACGCATATTTGTACTGCTTACCCTCTAAAATTAGGAAAACTAGTGGGCTAATCGTACACATATGATGTGCGCAGTTTAAGAACGCACCAAATGGTGATAAAAGAAAATTAGTTTCTAAATTTTACAGTTACAATTTTGCTTATTTTTGGTAACAAATTAAAAACAATTTCATTAATTTTAGGTGTCATACCAGATGGGAGTAAAACTTTAGGCTTTTGTTGTCCTTGGTGTTGTATGAAAACTTCAAAAGAATTTTTAAAATGATTTGGGCGATTTTCATGTATAATCAAGTCAATCAGAACTTTTTTCTAAATCGAAATTAATAATGATTTTATCGTTGGCTTGAGAGATTATGTTTAAATGTACGTTGAATGGTCAAATTTTGACCCCAAGCGATAATAGTTTTGATAAGTAATCTAGGTGTATGTATTTATATTACTGGTTTTTAACTGGCGAAAAAAAAGGGAGGTTCCCAAGTTGTAATTTTGATTTATTTTTTGAAGTTTTTTTACAGAATATTGAGATTTTTATGATTGGTTTAAATATGAAAAATTTTACCCTTAAGAGTAGTAAAATAGGGATAACTGATTGTTCACTCCCTGAATTTTAATCTGTTAACCGATTATATTATAAGTTATCGAAGTCGGTCCAATTTAAATTTAGTAAAAAATCTTACCCTAGTACTTGGTACAAAAAGTTAAAGAAACAGGTATACCTACATACGTGCTTTTTAACAAAAATTTTTTATACTTATTTTGCACTTTTTATTTAATTTTTTCGTATGTTTAATTTTTTGTTGTAGATCATATTGAATTAAAAGAGTGACCAATATTCACAAAAGTAACAAAAAGGTAATTTTTTTCTGTGCAATAAAATATTAATCATACTGTAAAGAAATTATTTGTTAATTAAGCAGTTGCGTTAATTTATCTATGTCTCAGTATTATTTAACAAGAGTTATTATCTAAACTTAATATTCTCTTATCAGTTGATCCCATCAAAAATGAGATAATCTTGACATAAAATATTTTTTGAATAGGCGTTAAAATTTAGTTTTTGATGCATTGCAATTTTTTTTTCTTGATCATTTTAAATCAAGTTGAAAATTGACTTCCTTTTTCCATTGGCGTAGCTAGGTGTTTTACTAAAGTTGTCAGCCGATTAGTTAATCAGGTAGCACAAGGTTTCAATTTCAGTATTTTTTTTTATATCAACTATGAAAACAGTGTAGGTACTGCCAATTTTTTAGGGTGGTCGGTGAGTTTTGCAGGGTAGACATTGCCACCCTACCCCTTCTTAATTACACCCATTTCTTTTTCAATATTTAAATAAACAAATGCACAAAAGTCTTTAAGATTTAAGATGTATGCACAAAATAATATATTCCAGTTCAATAATGTTTCTTACTAAATCAAATTTTCTAGTGCTAATTGATGTAATTACTGTACTTAGAAAATGAAACCGAAGACCAACCAAAATGTCAAGTAAAAATTCCTTTTTATAAATGAACGTTATTTGGCTAATAACTTTTAATATTGTTTTATCATGTATTCGCAAAGCCACAAAATGTTATATTGTTTAGATAACTACAGGTGTGATAAATTGAACGATAACCACATTCAAAAATACAATGGGCTGATAAAATAACTATTATGCTAAATAATAGCAAACCTTTGGCACTTGTGTTTGAACTAGACAATTTACTCATTGATTATAAAAAGTTTAGATATTTCACATTCCTTCATTGTTTCTATTAAAAAGGAATAACAAAACAAAAACGAATATCTGTGATGAATGAAAAATGTTCAATAGAAAAATTGACGTTATTCGAAAATGTTTAATTTTGCGTTCTTTTAACGAAGGCCCGACAGCTTCAACTTAAAAAGCCCGATACGTCACTATAAAGTGGTGAATTATGCTAAACCTTTTTAGTCCAGCGCCCAACGGATTTATCGTTTAAAAATAATTTTGATCGCAGATCTTTGTAGAGATCGATGAGAAGAATATTTGTGCAAATTTTTAACACTAACAAATAATTTTTACTATAATTTATTTACTGTTAAAGTTTTACAGAGTGCGTGTATGTAGATTAAAAAAAAAATTATACAGATATTTTTTGTAGAGAATTGAAATTTTTACAAGAAAGTCTGGCGCAGCACCTCTTTAGCTTTTACAAAAAAAAAACTGCAGCACTTCAAGACATATTTTGTTCTAAAATATTGTTGCTTTTCTTAATTCTTTCTCTGATTGTGTATTAAAAATTGAATAAAACTTGTATTATTAACCGATTAATAAGTGCTCAAATTGAATTTAATTAATTTTTGGTTTAAAGATGTTTACATATAATTTACGTTTGTCATGTACTCGTTTATTTTTCAATTTTGCGAAATTATAAAACCTCCTGCACCAATTCATAATAAAAGAGCGTTATCCTGGCGTCGCGCGTCGTTCAAAATTTTAAATTTCTCCATCAAAGTTTTATAAATTAAACGTGATGATTAATGTTAGTTTGAATGTAAATTATTAATTGTTAATGAATGTAACGTTCACGACATACCTGAAAATGTTATATAGTTTAACTGCCTATAGTCCATAAGTCTGAACGAGATCAATATTTGAGCCAGAACAGAAGAAACAAATCGTCCTGCAAGAACAGAGGCTCTTGCGTAAGAAGTAACTTTTTTATAATACTGACTTTCAACTTTTGAGTAAATATAACTATAATAAACGACTTCAGTTGCCATAAAAGTACCATAAAACACCTATAAATCATTGTTTTATAATACCACATTCAGCAGTTTAAATGAACACTCTGTATATACTTCTAGTATTTGCACGTCTAATAAACTAGTAGTCCACAACAACATGCTCCATACAACAATTCCAGAGGCAGCCAAGACAATAATAAGGGGTTTATATCGACATAAATCGGTTATTAAAAATACTATTATAAGCTGAGCTAGGTAGCTGTAAGTGCCCACCGGGTATACTTCTTGGGTCACCATGTCGTCGGTTAAATTGCGCCATTCGCCGGTCAGAAATTCGTAGACGAAGGGCTCGGACGGCCTCATCTCTTTTAGAAAACCGAAAACTGACAGTAAGAGTGATATAACCCACCAAATTTCGAGACGATTCATGTTGTTTCTTTTTTTTTTTTTTTGCAATAAATACGTAAAACTAATTAAATACTGAAACACCTTAAACAAGTCGCGAATGAATGTATAATAATGAAAAGACGACGATTTCCACACGAGGGAAAAACAAACTTGTCATTATTCGACGTCTAATCACATTTTCATGAGGCGAGCCAGCACCGGTCGACGTGAGCCCACGGACAGATCACAACGTCGACGCTCGACGATGTCACAACTTAAAACCGATCGACTGCGGAGTTGCTACGAACAATCTATTTAAATGCAATTGAGGCACGCGACCCATTGCGTTTAGTTACGTAAATTAAACGACGAATTCCATTGCTCCTTTTTGCAAATTTTATTACATAAAAATAGTATAGGAATAAAATACACGAAGTTGTAGTGTATAGGATAGGTGCAGGTTTACTGATGAATAACAGATAAAGTATATGGGGGGACCATTATCTTACAACTTACAATTAGTGATAATGATAAGGATTATACTTATACAGGATGGCGCAATAAATATTAACGCTTTTTAGAGTGTTATTATGGATATATCAACGAAACAACTAAGAGCAAAGTTATTCATTTTGACTTTTTAAATTTAATTCTCTGTAATTCGTAGAGACTGAGCTTTAAAAGCCCGAGTGGCATTAGGGCATTATGACTTTAATGGCTCCCCACAAACCTAAGATAGAGGTAAATGTGGGATTCTATCAGATAATAATGAAACATACATATTATTATTTTTAATCATATACAAGGTGGCCCAAAGGCAGTAACCTACTAGATGTATAACGTAACAAATTATGTGGTTTATTTTTGGGTTGACGTTAGTTTTACTATAATCGGTAAAAACTTCAATACTTTAAGTCATTTTTGGTGAACGTTTTCGTATTTATTTTTTTTGGGTTGTAGTAAGGATGTCTTTTCTTTTAATTAAATTAGTTCAGATATTACTCATCCAAAGTCGAAATTGTTACATGATTTCCTTGTTAAAATTAGTCTTCCATAAACGTCTAAAAGGCCACTGACTTTAATCCACCCTGTATATATAGTATATATTTAAAATATTGCAAATTTGAAAAAAAGCCAAAAAGAACATTTTTTAAAAAGATAAGTGTGATCTAAGAGTAATTTGATTATATGGGTTGCTTTCTCTTCCCATTCTTATTATCCTTCATTAAGTTCAATTCTATGTTTAAGATAATTAATCTACTAGTTCTTGTCCCAGTAAAGACCACGTAAAGACTCGTGCGCCATGGGCGCTTTCAGCTTAGTGTCCATATTTCCGTTTTAGCGCGGAAAATCTTAGCGAACAATGGATCACCAACAGGAAACGTGAGAGCGCACGCCTTTAAAAACAGGGAATTTCCCAACGCGTGATGCCAATACTATCTAAATTAAATTAAAATAACCTTCCAACTTGATTAAATAATATTTTTGAGAAGACATCATTTCTTGTACTAAAGAATAACATCAAATACCACAATTCAGGTAAATATTACTATTCGAAAACATAAAAGAACCGTCATTTTTATTTTTTTCAGTTGATAAATGTAGAGAAAAGTCAAATTTTTGAGCTCGAAAACCAGATTAAGGCCCGACTATAAACAAAAATCGTCTTTTAAATATTTTCTTAAGAAAAAAAAATTGTGCTGGTCAATTTTGATTACCTTGGTCATCGTGTAGGGGTAGAAATCTCTCAAGAATATCTTTTTAGAAGTCATGCACAGTCGCGTAATATGGCTCTTTAACTTTGCCATTAGACATTTGAAAAAAATGTTAAAGCATCTCGAAGCATCGATAATTTTCAATCAGGATTTCAAAAATGTTTAGAAAAACATGGTGGATATTTTAAAAGACGCTATTTTCAAAAAATTGTATTTGTTGTAAAATTACCAATTTGTACGTAATTAAAGTGAGTGTATGATTTACCCTTGGTTGTTTCGTACACATAATAACATTTTAAAAACCGTCAATATATATATTGCGCCACCCTGTATATTATCATAGACGCTGTTAGTAAACCGTTTAGTATTATAACTTCATGAATCAGGAGCAGATCCGGGATTTTGGAAATAAGAAGATTCACTTCAATAAACAATTTGTAATTATATTTTGAATGAATAGTGTTCGAATCGAATAATAGTCGATTGGAAGTACGAATCGATTAGATATTCGAATAGTTCGAGCAATGGTCGAATAAACCGTCGAGTAATTCGAATAGCTGCGCCAATTGTATACCAATTAATCGATGATTATTTAAAGTTAATTATTACTCAAACAAACTATTCAAAAATTCCAATGATTCGAATATTTTTTTTATGATTATATGATGATAAAATTTATTGTTCTAAAATTGTAGATTCGAAGATTATTCGACAATTCTAATATTCGAATCTAATTTTACTGTTAGACTCGAAACAAATTATTCGAAAAAATCGCTAGTATATTTTATCCTAAATAATTTTTTGCAGACTAATATCTTTAGTTTTTGTTAGGTAGGATAAGGACAGAAAAAGAAAGTTGATAAATTATTTGTTCTACTTATTTTATTTACCACACATGATCTTATTAAACTTATTTTATTCAATAGTACAAATGCAGTCTTAATTAACAGCACATATAACAATATAAGTTAGTTCATTTTTTGCCTTCTACCATAATGATGTGATAACCAAATTTGGTTTTGATGGGAGGGTCTGTGTAAATTGGGTTATTCACCGTTGAAATGGGTAGTGCAAAGGCAGCGTCTTGGAAAGGTCCTACCATGGAGCCTCTAGTCATCCAACCTAAGTCACCACCCTGTCGAGCTTTATCTTCACTGTAGGCACTAGCAACTTCTATGAATTTTTGACCAGCTTTCAACTTCTCGAGAGCTTCCAGACATTTACCTTGTTTTTCACACAAAATATGTCTTACTTTGACTGCATTACCACCTTTCTTCTCCTTACCACCAGCTAAAAATAACGTCAGAAATATTGAACGGGATTTTTTGTATACAAAATTCTACCTTTATCTCCATCAGATTTTGTTTCTTTCGATGTTTTGGCTGCATTTTTCTTTGGAGGCATTTTAAAACTAAAATAATTCGCTATATTTTGCTTTTAAGGTTAACATTTTGAAAAACCTAACCTATGTTTTTATTTATCTGTGAATATTGTATGAATGGTATATCTATAGAATTAGTTTGTTTGGTTTGTTGTTTTCTAATTGCAAATTATATATATTTTGAAAGAAGATTAGAATTGGTTCGAATAGACTTTTACTTTGAGAATCAAATGTGTCGATTTGTACTTATTTTTTAATCATTTGTGAAATAGTTACTTCTATAGCTTCTTTAGCCACTTTCGGGTAGTTCCAAAGTTCCGGTAGTTCCAATGTTCTAATTTCCAATCAGTTTTATGTGAGTTCTATGGTTCTTCTTTTCCGGAATTAATCCGTTTGAACCTCAAAAATGGTACGTTTTATTTATTCTCGTTTTTATCAGTTAAATAAAAGCCCATCACTAGCGTTAGTTATCTAATTTATATATTTAAATAGATTTCTGGTGGTTTTAAGAAAATATTTTTTATCTAACCTCAGCTATTCGCAAACCAATAGTTTTCATTTCATGTTCGATATATATAAATGTTAATACAATTATAAACTCTTATTTACTTTATTTTTTTAGTCTCTCGTCATTCCCGAGAAGTTTCAGCACATTCTTCGTATTTTGGGTACGAATATTGATGGCAAGCGAAAGGTTATGTTCGCCCTAACAGCTATCAAAGGTGTTGGTAGAAGGTACTCCAATATCGTACTGAAGAAAGCTGATGTGGATTTAGATAAACGTGCTGGAGAATGTACCGAGGAAGAGGTAGAAAAAATCATTACAATCATGTCAAATCCAAGACAATACAAGATTCCAGACTGGTTCTTGAACAGACAAAAAGACATCGTTGATGGCAAATACAGCCAGGTAGGACATGCCTTTAACTAACTTAGGTATCGTAATTACTGATAGATTATATTTTCTAAGTAGTTATAATTGATAACTAGCTAATTAAGTACTTCTGTAGGCTTAAATTAGGGATTTTTAGCGGTTAAAGTTGATATAGATTCAAATTGCTGTTACTCATGTTGATTGTAAATTAGGAAGTCAATTCTATCACAAAATACAGTTAGTTTGTATCTTAAAAAAGACCCTGTATATTGCACAGTTAAACGACAAATTACATTTGTTTCAGTTGATGTAATTTGTTGGTAGCCTGTGCAAGATAATTCGCATGGAAAAACGTTGCTATTGTGTGTTTATGCATTAGTTTGTTTGAAATGCAACAAATTGATTTTTTAAACGTGGTATTTCGTAAAATTTTCGCATTTCACTCAGTTTTTTTACTTCTTATTTAGTTAACATCGTCGAATTTGGACTCCAAATTGCGTGAAGATTTAGAAAGGATGAAGAAAATAAGAGCACACAGGGGTATGCGTCATTATTGGGGTCTTAGGGTAAGAGGTCAACACACCAAGACCACTGGCAGACGTGGACGCACCGTTGGTGTATCCAAGAAGAAGTAATTTCATTTTTGTTTTATATATTTAATAAATACATACAGAAAATTAATTGAACTGCTTTTTATTTTTATTAAAATTAAATAACTTCTTGTGGTAATTAATAAAATTGAAATGTAATGGAGATAGAAGAAACATTTGCAACACAAAAACTTCATGTAATATAAAATAGACACAACTATGTTTTACTTTTTACTCGTTTTATTATATAGTTTCGATTTATTTAGTCATCTTCAGAGAGTTACACTAAACCAACTTAAAATTAATAGTTTATATGATTAAAATTATTTGGAGGGGTGGGATCGATTTTATCAATTTTGGTGTTTATCAATGTATTTTTGTTGCTATTTATCGTCTTAATTTTATTGCAAATTTGTGGGCTAATGCCTTCATATAAAATAAATCCAGCAAATGCGCAAGGTGTCGTGTGATTTCCCGAAGAACGAGCGTAGCATTAGGGAATTCCAAGAAGTTTAGCTTTCGTTAAGCATAGTTTAGTCAGTCAAGACATGATCGTATTATTGTATGCAATAAATATATATTATCGATCAAGGAAAAAATAGACTCCGTCATATTTTTTGAAATCAAAAGATTACTACAAATGAATTGATTTTGAATAAACATGATTCTTTGAAAAGGGTCAAAACTTTTAGTATACATAATTTTGAATTTACGCGGTAAAATTGTGTTATAAAAGTATCTATTGTTCAAATAATGTAATAACCTTCGTCAGACCATAAAGAATAAAAAGATTAGCGGTCGAATCTCATTGGTTATTTCTGATGTCATAAATATCATATCAAAGTATTTGAGTCGGTCTTCTTCCCGCCACCCCCTCTTAGATTTGAAACTTGCATGTTTGTTCTTGTCTCCAGTTTTAAACGCGGCGTGGAGTGATTAGATCTGTATCTGTTATACGTCGTTAAGGAACTAATTAATTAACATAATAGTGTATCCAACGAGTGTTACTGTACATAAAAGGCAGAAGATATTTTTCAAAATAATGTACGTAAGTGATTTTTGATTTTTTTTTAAGTTACTTACGTTTTGTGAATAAGTACACAAAACACGTCTATCTGCAATTAAAATTAATTTAATTGTAAACTAAAATTAATAACTAAGGTACACAAAAGTAAATCAAATGACGGTACTATAGGTAATAATTTAATAAACATTCTGTACAAGATTCTTAAGATAATGTAAACTAACTTTGTATAAAATTAACTTAAGGCATATAACGCATTTACACAACTTATCAACTCAATATCTACAACGATGAAAGAAAGATACTTAAAACATTTCAATCCAAATTTTAACTTTAGCAAAGTAACTATTTGATTTTAACAATAATTAAAAATACTTCCCAGAGACAGACTTCAAGTAATTTCTGATTATAATACAAGTAGAAAATTCCTAAACACAAAAAGAGGGTGATTATAAGAGATTCTCTATCGCGTGAATTACTCCGTTGGTTGCTGGTATGTTTTGAAGAGAAAGATTGTGGTTGTTCACTTTTACTTTACCTGAAATTTAAAAAGAGTTAAATAAAATAATTATACGTGGTTATCAATAAGTACAAAAAGGATCTAATTTTGTTGGTACAACAATTATTAAAAATCACTTCAATTATACTATGTTTCGACTGTTAAATTCGATCATTATCAGGCAAACAACTAACATAAATAAATTAATTAATTACACATAAATTCTTAATTTATTGATGTAAGTTGTTTACCTGATGATGACCGAACTTGACGGTCGAAACGTTGCATAATTGAAATGATTTTTAATAGTTATTGGCGATATTAGCTTCTATTGATTATAAATACAAAAAGGATTTCTGGGAGAAAGGCCCATTTTTTCTGATTTTGACAAATTAAGTTTTCCATAAAAAGCACTAAAAGTTCAAAGTACATATTAGAGAAACTACTCGGCAATAATTTTCCATTATGTCATCTTTAGGTCGTGTTATTTACCCATTGCCAAATTATTTGAAGAAGATCACCAGACAATAGATAAAAACACAAAATTTTGTTTTTCCCTTTCAATTAGGTACATACAGGGTGTCTAATGTAAGTTTCAAAAATTTAGCTTGTAAGGTCTTCGGGATTTCCCTATTTTCCTTTGGATAAAATTGTACCATTTTTGTAGCATTTTTGCTACCGGAACTACCGAAGTAGACGTCAACTGTGTTATTCAAAATACAAATTAGTTATTAAAGTTACCTAATGTATAAGTTTTCAAATTAATTTGTTATAAAAATATATTTTCCATTTTGAATAATAAATTTGACATCGACTTCCGGTATAACCGGGAGTGCAACAGGGATGTTATTTTATCTTATTAAAAAAGAGAGCACTTTCGAAAACTTTTGAGCCTAAAATTCTAAAATTGTATAACTGAAATTGGTTTCTGAAATATTCTAATCAGTTGCCACCGCGAGACACCCTGTATGCTTGTGCACAATTCTGTGATCAATGAATCTTAAATATATTAGTAAAAAAAATTGTCAATAGGTGGCGCCTTATGCATTTTTTATGCAAATAACTTCTTTAAATAACGTTTTTTAACGAAAAAGTTATTGCTAATATTATTATTGTTGAATTTTTGTCGTTGAATATTAATTTTGATGTGATATTGAGGGAGATTTTGCCTATTTCAGAAAAGAACACTTTATTTGATAAATAATGCATAAAACCGAAGAATTTGTGCTTGTATTTCTATTTGTAGTAGAATTACAGTCTGTTCAGCTTTTAAAAAGATTATTACTTTTTTAAACGTTTAGTAATGAAAAATGCGTAGTTTTATGTACCCGTGGAATTTAATTATAAAAAATAATAAAAAAATACTGTCTAAAATTAAGGGTAGCTACCTTTACAGTGAATCAGGAATAAAAAAAATAGTTGGCAATGGAATTAATAAGTAAACAAAAATGTCCCTTAATTTATTTATTGAAATTGAAAATTCGTGTTGTTGTAAGGGTAGGTTTAAGATGACTTTCAACGTGCTCGAAATATGAAGAAAAACTATAAATTATAAATGAATTAATGAATTATTAAGGTAGATATGGCTTATTTGAAAATATCGTTAGATTCAATAGCTTTCGAAGTAGGTATCGCAATTTACAGTCCGAAATTTGAGCCTCACCATTGGGATTTCGCTTATTATTGCAGCTGGAAAAAAGTTTAAATAGAAAAAGATTTGGGGAATGGCCCGTAGGTCTTTTCGTTTCAAATATATTGGCAAAAGTGTATTCTTTGGAAATTTCAGATAATTGCTACACTCCGTTAATTTGACCTGTGGCAACTTTTGAATGGGTACATTATTACGACATTTCTTTAGTTCGCATATCTTGGATTTATAATATAATATCTCTCTTATTTGTTTTCGAGAAAGTACGGCTAACTTTCTTATTTCAAATGGGCACCATATTGGATTTTGCCAAAATTGGAAAAAACAGCTTCTTCTCTTTCTAGTGATGTAGTTACGACAATTCTAATTTGTTTTAGTTTCTTCAAAAGGAAATGATATTTTTAAAATTTTTAGTAGTTTATGCCATATGACTGTGATAATGTTTTAATTTAGTTTCTTTACACAAACTTTACTAAATCCAGGACAATTACAATAATTTTATGTAGACGCAAAACAATAATTGCTCGAAATGTCTATTATTTGCGTCAACAGGCTTTTGGTATCTTATTTTAACACGTGGACGTCAAATAAAAGAAGAATTTTAGCTGTTTTTGAAATTTTCAAAAAATACATTTTCGCCAATATCTTTAACATGAAAAGACCTACGAGCAATTTGAAAGCAGCATTAAAGTTACCTTAAAATTCCCCAAATCTATTCCTATTTAAACTTTTTTCTATTTGCAATAAAAAGCGAGATATCAACGGTGAGACTCGAATTTTGGACACACTGTGTAGGTAATTTTTTGAATTGGTTTCTGGAATTAATTAAATTAATGTTCATTGTGCTATTCAAATTTGGTTTTGTTGGCATTAAAAAAACGTCCAAATAGAATTATTTTCTTCATGTCAAATAAAGTAAAAGTAACTTTAAATGATTTCTCATATGCAATTTAATGTTATTTCACATTGGTTAATTACCGCGCGTGGGAATTTACATGATTGCGAAAGTGGCTGCTGATTTTTCGCCTCATCTAATTGCACCGAACAAGGCACTCTTCTTGTCTGTCCGTGCGTGTGTATGTGATGAGTTAATTGATAAATCCAGTGCGGATGTTGCGAGAGACGAGCGAAAGATGAAAGTAAGTAAGTACAAGTAGGTAGGTAGTACGTAGTAGGTAGTTGTGCTCATATTATCTCTCTTTTCGTTGTAAATACCTTTCACTTACTGTTTGTGCAAGAAATAAACACGTCAGGTAAAGCACAATATCTATATTGCACGTGGTGACGTAGTTTCGCGTAAAACTTTCATTTTCGACCCAATAATTGTATGTAAATTTTCTTAACTATCTTCCTTTAGCAAATATCAGGTGATAGATAATTCGTCGCTTATGGTGTATAATAAATTTATTGCTTTTCCTCGAATTCGTATTTCATACTCGAATATATCTACCTACTTATTTAATAAGATCTACACCTGACTAGAAGTAACCTGATGGTGAGGAAAAACCTTAAGATATATGCACTTGTAAGGGCTTCTTAAGGTTTTGGTAAAGCATATTACCATCAAAAGTGTGTCCTAAAAGGAAAAATTCAGGTCCATGGTAACAAAACGCGATTTTTATATTAATTAGAAGCGTATTGTAATTATGAAATTTTTTATGACCAAAATAGAACAGATAGACGCTCTAGAAAAGCAAGAAAGATTAGGTTTTGCTAATGAGAACCATATGAGGTCCAAACAGTTCGTGAATACGTCCATATTTCACCCATGTAAACTCTTTTAATCCTTGTCAATAAAAAATGTGGGGTCCTCATACAGTATTCCTAATCGAATATGTGTAATAAGTAATAACACTTATACATAATCATCCCTTGTACGCTTATTTCACAAGTAGAACATAAATAGCAACCCCTATTAAGACGTAATTAACCCTCCTAGCGTGAGACCGTACACCTTCCTCATCAGATCTTCACTAATTATCTGTTGACATTGTCCTTATTATGTTAGGAATGTTATTTACAGTTGGGCAAAGGTCGGAAGGACTAAGGACAATTGTTTATGACTGTGACCTTATGACAAAGCAACCCTTTTTTAAAGCGCTTTTTTTTAAATAAGTATTGAACCCTTTTTCGATTTCATTCGTCGAGAATTTTTGCAAAATTTAGTACTTATTTTACACTTCTTACGTTACTGTCTAAATATATTTCTAATTATCTGTCCTTCTGTATATTTATCTTACATTTTACTTCTGCAGTGTTCTGTTTTATGTATTTTTTCATTGTACCACCGCACAGTCGACATAGTTTTGATAAGAGTAATATCTCGAATCTTTAGGTATTTTATGAAAATAACAGAAAAATCTCAGATGAATATCGAGAAATTATTGCAGCATCTCCTGTAGAGTTAACACTATAACGTCCCTGTCTAAGATCAATCGTCGATGAATCTCAAATTAACCCTTTTCTAGAAAACCATATCTAAATTGGTCAAACTGTTTTGGTTATAAATGGTAACATTCGTTTGCAGACACAAAGAACCTCTCACCCTAAACGCAAATCCGTATCTAAATAACTTACCAGAACTTTTTGTAATCGTAATTTGTTTATCTGGCAGAAGACTGTCTTTGACCTGGTAATATCTCATACCATGGGTGAACAAACTTCCCGGTATTATATGTCGTAGAACCAATTCTTTGGACAAATTTTTGTCTGACACAACTCTGTTAACTTCTTCTTGTGGCAATGTGCTAAACGCTTTGTCTGTTGGGGCAAAAACTGTATATGTTTTCGTACCTGTAAAAAAAAAAGAAAATTTATTAACAGACAATTTGATAAACCTTTTGAAAAATAAATTTTAAGACCTGACTTCACGGTTTGTTCAAAATTATACGTTATTATCTATCGAGTTATTTAAATTTATTCAGAAATGCTGATCGTTGTTACTTAATAGAATTGGTAACGAGAGAAAATAAAATAGAAGAATTATATAAGTGTGTAATTTATTTAAATATAAAATATTAACTGCCGATCGTAATAGACGTTCATATAAAGTGAAAAGTTTGTTGCAGTTCTTCTGCAAATATTTTGAAGCCTTATTTGTAATTGTCTTTGGATAAATATTTCCATATAAATTAAAGAAAAAAACATTAATCCATAATTATTGTTTTAAAATGTTCATGGTCACACATATAATTCTGGGTTGGGTTAGGTTATGTTAGGTTAAGTCTTAGAAAAGAAAATTACAAGAATTTTTTAAAATTTGGTGCACAATTAGAAGATGATTAAGTAATAAGATTTCAAAACCAAGAGGAAATAATAAATGCAGTAGGTGAGGGAGAAAAAGAAATTTCCATGAATGGGGTGTTAGACTATAGGTCTCGGTAATAAAATACGAACGCTGTCGAACTTTTCCGAAGTGAAGCGGAAATAAAGGAGACATTTGCTATAAAACGATTTCAGTATAAAATTCCTCGACAACTTTCGTGTCCTATAAGAGAATTTTAGCATGCAAAGGATAAGTTTTTCATGTGCATGATTTAAAAATTAATTAATAAGTTACAATAAACAAGACCAAACCAGTAAAGGTTAAATAATGTTTTATTCTAAATAACCTTAAATGTAAAGTTTCTTCAGGGTTGTTTTTTTTTTAGGTAATTACATTATACAAATAGTTGAAGAGTAAAAATCACAGAATTTGTCGCAATAATAAAACAATAAATAAACGATTACAAAGTTAAAAACAATGTAAATTTTAACACACACAGGGTGTGTTTTCCTTTGTGAAACTTGTGTTGTAAATAAATAAAATAAATTAATTAACTGCCATGTGACAATAACAATCAGTTTGTGAAGTGGCTTTTAATTAATAATATTTTTATTGTATTTTTACATTGTTTTTCATTTTATGCTTGTTTATTATTTTTAAATAATTTTTTTGCATCATGTTTCATCTTTATCCTTTACTGGCTTGATTTTATCTATTGACATACATTCAGTCTTTTTGATCTCTTTTACGCCATTTAAACCTCCTTCGTCTAATTTACTATTTGTTTATTTATTTCAAATTAAACGCGTCCATTAAATGTTTATAAGTATTTAATTAAACTGTCGTTAATCGTTTTCGTACGAAAAAGGAAATATAATTTAATTTCCCTCCTTGTAGGATGGGACGGGTTGCGTGTAGGTAATAAACGTGTTTAAAAACACTTGGCCTACGTTTTAATGCGTAGTTATGCCATTCCATTCTAACGTCCTTTCTACACACCGTGAACATGTTCCACTTTTACGGAGACGTTCTTTTCAACAGCAATTACGACGCTAAGCGGAGATAAACTCAGGCGACTCTAATGATACTTCTACTCGTCTATTTGCGTGTTGTAGTTGAAACTTTTTAGATTGTTTGGCTGTTAAAAGGCGCGACAACACTAACAGATAAAATGCAGATGATTGACATTACAAGTCGATAGTGGCATTCGTCCTTTTTTTTTTTTTTGCTTATTCTCATTTCAAGTGCACAAAGGAGAATGGTTCATAAAAAAGTTTTTTTGGTGTAAGAAAAAAAAAGGACCTACCTTGTAAACTTTCTGCCATGTTGGAAGCAAATAGAGCCTTTAAAAATTGTGTAAATCTTTTTTCCCGATCGGACTGAAGAGTTTGTATTAAATCTCCTACAGGAAGAGGAAACATGACTTTGTCGACAGCATGAGCGACTCCTTGAGGAATTTCGATGTTCTTCTTGTCGTCAAGGAGCTGGGCACCATTTATAGTTGTCACCTAAAATAATATGATTGAACCATAATATTATTTTCACATCTTTTTTATTTATTTTTCTTACCTTAATGTCATTCCATTCGTCATCATGCATGTTGTACTGATTGACTCTCAATTGGGTCCCAGCTAAAGAAACTCCAGTCATCTCATCTTGCAAGGATTCCAATGTAAATGCCCCAGGAATAACATGATGCAATAACAACTGCAAAAAAATTTTCCTAGATTTATAAACAAACGAAGAAATCCTATTTTTTCCAACTTACGCCACTTAAAAGTCGTGGATTTTCCTTGAATTTTTCCTCAGCTTTTTCTGGTCCTCCAAGTTGTATGAGCAGCTGCTTAAAAGCCTTATCACTTGGTACGAAAACTGTGTAAGGTCCGGTCTCGTTAAGAATAGTGTCCAATCCTGATTGTTTTAAAAAACGCGCCATTGCATGTAGTGAATGTTTCTTCAGGATATCCGGGAAATCTGGACCAGTTGATGGTTTTGGTTGTTCCTGACTGGTTTCTGTAGTTTCTTGTTCTCCGTGAAGACTTTGACGTTTAAAAGAAGGAGGTTTCTCTTGAGAAATAGAGTCTAGAACTTCTGGAGGAGAAGTAGAAGAAATTCCAAACGCGAGTCCTTGCGAAATATGTGGGTCCAAGGATGATGAACTCGAAGCTCCATGTTGGAGATCTTGATAAGAATTGGAATTACTTCGGACAAGGATTTCGGGTGCATTCGAGAAAGTTTGGGAGAGTAAAGGAGATACTGATTCTCTTGCAGTGTTCGTATACGTGTTGTAAAGAACAGTTGTCGGGAGAGGTTTGGGTGTTGTTGTATATATTTGTTGGGGAACGATGCTGGTTGAGGGTATTAATAGTGAGGAAACTTCGTCATTAGCAGATTGGGCAAAAGAGTTCGGCAATACAGATACTTGTGGAATAGTGAATCTAGTGCTATCAAAGGTTGGCCGTTGGGTCGTAGTAATTGACTGACTGTTTGTAATTCTTCTGGTGGTTGGATTGGTTGTGGTTCTAGGAGATGGTACAGGAGCCCTGGAAGGTTGTGGTATTTTAATTTCGCCCTCTTTGATTTTCTTTAACACTGAATCCACGTCAATGCTTTCCTTTTCGCCACCTTTAACCCCTTGAACCTTAAAGCTGCCGTCGTCCTGTTCTTCTAAGAGAACGAAAGTTATTTTTCGTTCACCGGGTAAATTTCCTGGATTGCTAATTTTTTCTAGGTCGCCATTCTCTCCGGGTTTAAGGAGATCGTAATTAACACCAGGTGGAAGAACACCTTTCGTGAGTTCTTGGAGTATTTCTGATGGGGGTCTGATTGTTGTGGTGGTAGTTGTGGTCGTTGTGGTTGGTTGAAGTAAGAGTCTATCTAAGGATCCTGATTGTAAAAGATTTGGGTTGGTTGTTTTAAAAATGTGCACTTTCTCTCCTCCTGGTAACGATATTTCCCTTGTTGTGATGTTCTTTTCGAAAGCATCTTCAGGATTGCCACCAATTGCCAGACGGATTTGAGCTAGAATGTCGTCCTTATTGATCTGCTGATTTTTGTATTGTTGTTTCAAGGATTCCAAGTCGTCGATGCTTTGTATGTATCTCACTGTATTTGATGAAGCTGTTTGTTCACTAGATCCTGAAAGGTCGTTGGTCTTCTTGTCCTGAATCTGTAGCTTTTTGAGAGTGTCAGAGTTGCTGCCTTGTAAAAGAGATTCGTCTTTTGATTTTGGTTTGATATCAAAATTGTCATCGTCATCTTCTAGACTGTCAGGTTTTGCTGTTGTCGTAGTGGTAGTGGTTGTAGTGGTGGTTGTTGGGTGTTCTTCGTAATACTTCTCGACCGCTTTTTCAAATAATGGAGTCTCTTCTGGATATAAAAATCTTGGACCGTTTTGGCTAAATATGGGCGAATTAGTTCTTAGTTTTTGGAATTTCTGATTTAGTTTCCTCCTTTGGTCTCTCTGCTTCTGTATGAATTCGTCATGGTCTTCTTGAGCTTTCTTCAACGCTTTCTCGTACTGTCTTTCTACAAATTGATTATGTTTTTCTATAATTGCTTGCTTTTCTTTTTGTTCTTTCAATTTCTGTTTCTCCTTTTCTGGGTCTGGTTTTTCCGTGTGAAAATTGAATGTATAGGGATCGAAATTAGAGAATTCATCGGGGATCACTGGTTTGTTGGCGTTGGGTGAACTTAATTCGGAATAGGGAGGAAATTCCTGCCAGTTAGGAGTGGGACTGATTGATTGTTGTCGGGGGGGTAGCTGTGGTTCATCTGCGAACCTAAACCTGTGCTGATGATGCTGTTGAATGTCGCTGAGGATGTGACTTTGTTGTTGGGGAGAAAGATGACGATTTCTAATTGGATCGACATGTGGTGGCTGGAAGAAAAACAGATTCGATTCAAATGCGTGGATCATCGGGTTTTATGTTATGTTCCACTTCATCTGAATTGCTTTGTGATTGATTTTGGGTGGAACAGTTCCAGGGCAAAAACTATTTATTATAAAATAAAACAAAAAGAACTTGTCACGATTCCAATCAAGAAGTGATATGTAAAAAGGACCGAAGCGTTACATAAATCGACCGTATATAATTAACTTCCGAACCTAGCTACGCGCTTAACTGCATGATTTCTAAGATTATGTAAAGCTCTGCTGTGGTTATTTGTTTCGTTTGTGGTCTTGACGAAAATGTGAACTTTAAATTTATCTACTAGAAACTATGGAAACTCCTGACATCATTTTTATTCCCTTTCTTCAATCGTGTATAATTGAAAAATATCTATAAGATTCACATTACTTAATTTAGATTCTATTGTCAAAAAGTCTGAGCTTTTGTAACTTTTAGAAGTAATAAAAGTAACGTATTTTTTTTATCTAATAGGTACTTCTTGGGCCACGTGATTGATGACTATTCTAACGTTCGTATACACATATTTACGTTTTACTTTCTCTTATTATTTTGTATGTTTAGTTTCAAGAGATCAGATGATGCTCCGCTGAACTGCAGAATCTCGATCTTTTAAAAGCAGGTAATTACTGGAATTGTAGCTGCACGGTCTATATATCGTTATTACAGTCGAATTGTTATTTGCTTATGTAACTTTTTGTTCGAACGGCATGTAATTTTCGGTCGTAAAACAAAGACGATGAATTAGAAGAACATTTTAGATTATAATAAATTATATCTGTTGTATTGTTAGTTTTTTTTTCCATTCTGTTTGCCTAAAAACTAGAACGTCTAACATTCTTAACTATAATCTAATCTAGGTCTCCTCCTACTTCTCTTTACTCCTGTTTCTGCCTCTTTTAATTCTCTAACTAGATCATCAAGCACCAGAAGGTGTCTTACCAATCAATCTTTTTAATATTGATTTATGGCTTTTTATAAATACACTCATACAAATGTAGACCACATATATAGATAGTTTCTAGCTTATTTTTTATCAGTTTAATTTTATATTTACATATGTAATCTCTGTTAATATTTTCTTTGATATTAAGGGAACAAAATGTATTGTTCAAAAGAATTCATTTAGGTAATATTGTAGAACTATCGAAGAACTGAAACACAATGCTGAAATTTAGAAGAAAAAAAATGTCCAAAGTACGTACTTTTCGATAACAAAATCTCCTTCTTCAGGGACTTAAATTACAACTACAAGTTTTCAGTATTTCCCGAATTTCTTGAATTAGTTTGGCTAACATTCTTTTTTAGATTTAAGTTATTTTGGGCAATAATTGTTTCTATTGAACAAATTGATTATTTAAATTAACTAGGACGTATAGTTTGAGTTCTGAAATTACACCGTCGCGTCAGAAAGAAAAGGAAAGGAAATTTGATAATGCATGCTTCATAAAACGTTCACGATACTGGTTTGCTTGCGAACCAAACAATCAGTTATGTAAGTCGATAAGTGAAATACTTTATTAATATATATATATATAAGTAGGGATTATAAATGAAGCCATCGTTGTAATAAACAACAAGAAAAGGAACGATAAAAACTGAGAATGAATCGCTTGATGCCTACACGAACCTCGTTTTTGAATGATCCAAAGAACGTACTAAGCCCATGGTGATACTCGTACAGCGTTGGGCAAAAGTATCGGAATGAATAAATTACTTTCAACATTTTTTTTTAAATGTTTTCATCGTCGACGTAATGTGATTATCACTGACTATTATGTTTCTCGAGGTTTTTTTAAATAGAACACCCCGTATATTTTTGTGTCTTTCGGTGAACCTCTTATAAACAATTACGAAAATGTTTGGTTTCACTGGTGTGTCTGTGGCTTGAGCAGCCTTATTTATTTAATTTAAATGAAAATTTATTTACAAATTATTAATGATACGAAAGTTATGATGAATGTTCAAACTGGAGACTTGTAGCAACCTAATAGTCGGTCAAAAGGATCTAAAATTGGGAATGCAAAACCAGAAGAACTCAAGATTGAAAAGGGGGTAGTGATATTAAATAAATATTAATGCGGGATCAAGTCATTTGGCGTAAATGATAAAAATATCGCCGATAGAAAAAGTTAGAAGTATTAGACAAAATAACACTACAATGGGCGTTGGAAGTCAGTGAAGAAAAAAAGGAGAGATGTGAGGGTAGAAAACCTTCTGAGGCACTAAAGCAGTGATTCACAACCACTTTTGTGTGCCGTCAAGTTTTTGAAAAGTGCAGCCAAATTTTGTAAATGCTAACAATAAAAATTAATTTATTAGAATCGAACGTGATGTTACAATTTCTGTACCAATGTAGCCATGAAAATATTACACCCTTTATAGTTTCTGTTTATGTAGTTCCTTAGGGTAGATTGTGTTGGGTTAGAAGTACTGAAACAATGTAACCTTTAACTCAGTAATTAACCTTTAATTCGGTAATCATATAGAATGACGGTGACCTAGTTTTTTAGTCGTAAAAAATTGAGAAATGGACCAATCTGCACGATTTTTTTTAAATTTACACCTCCGAAGTAAACTGAAACTTTTACCCCATTCTTAAAATTTACACCATCCCCTATTCCCAAAAACACCTGCCTCATCGCGGTCACTTCCACCTTCAACACCACCTCCACCCCCCATCACCACCCGCACCATTGGAACCACCAAAAAAACGTGGAACAATTTTGTAAAGCATTATTTAGAAACAAATTGTTTATTTCTATTATTGAATATGTAATAGGTATTATCAATGATAAATTAATTAAGGTTGAGAACCACGTCACTAAGGGCTATGTAGACATAATAGGAGGCAGAAATAGGAGAAAGGGGTGCCTTAGATTAGATTGTTCTTTGCGAATACGTAAATAGACGATAATTAGAAATATTCTAGTTTTCATGGAACGCGAAAATTAGCCTCAATATAGGAAGAATTGAAAGTTCTCTGCCTGATGACTTTGTGGCGATGATGATTGCATGTATCCAATGTCTGAATCTATTTTGAATTGTCCCTAAACATTGATAACTCTTTCATTTTTCGTCTTGATGTATGTCAGCAAAAAATTAACTAATTTACTTATTCAATTTCTTGCTCGATTTAAAAATAAAAGATATTTTCCTTGAAGACGGTAAAATTGTTGAAACAATAATTTTTGCTAAAATTTATTTAAAGTAGGTACCTATATCTTAAAAAATATTTCAGTTTTTATCCTTTCTCTAGTTGTAAAAACTATGTATAAATAATGTGTTATATGTAGGGAGGTTTTGTATTTTAAAATTAATTCAAGTTATCTACATTTCTGCTTTTGTCGAAGAATAAAAATGAAATTATATTTTATTATTCCATTGGAGAAATTATCGGTAGGCGGACGGTAGGAAGTTGAGGAAAAGAAAGCAGAGCTAATCGTAAGATAACTGCGTTTGTTGTAAACGGTATTAATGAATTGAGAAAAAAAGAAAAACATTTTGCGGTTTAACGCATTCTTTTTAATAAGCAAACAAATCATGTATAGGTACTCTTTTTGTCAGCGAACGTTTTCTTGTGTTGGAAAATTTGACTCAGTTTTCTATTAGTTTATTAGATACTTATTTCAGGATTGCAGATTACATGTAACTTTTATTAACAGTTTAAGCTACTTAATAGCTCAATTAACTTTTTATTGTTATTTATGGTTTCTTTTACTTGTTTAAAACGATTATAAGAAACGTTTTCACATAAAATTTAACGTATTTGTCTTACATATCGGATTTTAAAAGTACGTAATAGGCGTGCTACTCGTTTGTTTGAACGTTGGAGTCTCCAGTAAAGATGCAGATTTTAAAAGCTCCTGAAATTTTATTTTATTGTCTGTACGTCCCTTAAGACAGTGAAGGAGTTCCAATTCGGTTATTCCGAAAGTAGCTATGTATTTGATAACTTTAGGGGTTTAATTTTTAAAAGTCCTTCAAAACTTAATGGGTGGTATGACATTATAACTAGCAGGTGATTTATTTTTATCACCTAAACCTTATTTCTAGTGTCAAAGATATCTTTTTGCGATTATGTTTTATTTATCTACTTAGCAATAATATACTATTATAGCGGTATCGACAGACGTTACCCTATATCCTCTAATCTATTTAAATTTCGCGCCTTTGCGTACGCCACTCAGATTTCGCCTAATATTATCAAGTTTTTAATCTGTATTAGAATCTTATCTATGATTCTATGCAAACTATATCTTTCCTTGACGTTTCTTAACCAACTATTTAAGTTAACCTCAACATTGTATGCTTGTATGCGATCGGGTACACTTGCATGTGTTGCAGGCCGGCGGCTCAACTAGCCGCGGACGGTTTTCAGCAGTGTATCCGTCGTGTTTGTAAGCGTTTGTCTCGTACCTGCCTTCCAAGAAAGTAATTAAGCGGTTCCCCGAAAATGTAAACAATCTTTCGAATATTCCAGACTTTTTCCTGACTGTTCTATGATGCTATAAAAGTGACAGAGACGTTTGCCGAGGGAGTTAGTAATAAATTGACCGTGACAGTGGTAACATCCGAAATAAATCGACAGTGTTAGAAATGAAGAGACAAATAAATAGAGACGCGCATATAAGTGAGTGTTATAAATAAATAGTAAACTAAGTTCCGTATTAATTAATAGTGTTTTTAAGTAGTTATTATTAAATAAGTATATATAAATTGTATTCGTGTATTTAGTCTTGTAAATTAAAGTTTAATAAACCCACGAACACTATAATATAATTAATTAGTAATAAGATAGTGCAACCCGTTGGAGTGAATTTTAAATCTAAACCGTCTGAGGCTCAAAGGAGATGGCTAAATAACTTTTAAATCACTGCTGATAGGAAAATGAAATTTTAGAAGCGTTCCTTGATTAAAGAAAAAACTGTCTTTCACATGAGTCGAAATTTTGGTAGGTATTCCCCAATGGAGAATCCCAAGTCCCACCAATCTTTGATTTTTAAACAGCAACAATTCCCCCACTTGTAATACATCGTTGAAAAGGAAACAGAAAAAGAAATTTCTTTGGTGCAAACCACAGCTCTCTATATATATCTATGATCTTTTCAAAATGGCAGCATAAAAATGACAGAAAATGAGTATTTTTGTAAGAGACTGAGTGTCGCTAGATGTTTAGGTTCAAAAACAGATTTTGTGTCTTAACATCCACGTCCAAAGATGGTGAAAAATTGGCAATTTTTGCATTTCTACACACCACATATATGAAAGGAATTGTTTTTGATCAAAAAATTTAAGTTATCTATTTCCGTTAATTGTAACTTTTTGTACTTGTGGAACTGATCAACTTTGACCTCTGTACCTACCAGATACAAACAGGTAGACAGATGTAGGCATAAATAATCGTATGAAGATTTTTTGCTTCAATTTTTCAAGTACGGACCATAAGAAGCGTCTTCAAAGCATTTTATATACCCATTAAGCCATTCTACCACTTCAGGTTCCTCGCTTGATAGAACGTTGTAGTCTCCGGTGCAAACATTTGTTGAAAGTTCATTTGTACATCGACTGTTAATTTTAAAAATTCAAAAAATTTTGTTTTACATTCAAAGACTGCCCTTCTCAATATCACGTATGAATAAAGCACTTTTATTTTCTGGATACCTTTTAAAACAGCGGAGAAAGTCGAGTCTTCATTTCTTCAACTTTTTTCATTGTAACATTCCAAATTAAATACATTATTTTACTGAAAATTAAAATAATAATCTAATGTATATTGTTCGCAACGCAGAAATAAGCGAAAGAAACTTTTCCACGTTGTAGGTACCTTCCTGATGTTTAATTTAACCTCATTTGCTTTTATCGAATTGAAAAATCGAAAATTCTATAATGATTTTTATGTTAATTGAAATTTTCTTCCGTTAAATTAATTGGGTATTTAACAAATTATTAAAAACTCATACATATTGTGACTTAGGAAAGCTACTAACTTTCACATTTAAAAAATTACGCAATGGTGAAATTTGATTAGACAGAATCCATTAATTAAAATCTTTCATGTTTGAGTTGCTTCCTCTATTAAAAAATCAAACTGATTGATTGAACTAATAATAACGTTTTTGACAAGCAATATTTTCGGTGAGAGAAACATGAAAAAATTAATCGAATTAAAACCAAATCCAGAACTTTTTAGCATCTGAAAAGAGACGTCATGACTTCATTAAGCTCTATATTAATAACGTCTAATTTGTCTACACGTAATAAATGATGGGCTTATACAGTTTTGGTCTTGGTATTGCATATTAAGTCTTGGTCTCGATCTTGCTTTTCGACAGTGGTGTTGGTCTTGGTCTTATTGTAGGAGTTTAGTAAAATAATTGTTATACAGGGTGTCCACTAAAGATGCGGCCAAAATTTAAGGGGTTATTCCTTGGACTATTTTAAGAATATTTTGTCCTTTGGTGATTTTTGAAAAACCGCTTTGTTTCGATGATACAGGGCGAAAACTATTTTCGACAATAACAACATTTTATTCTGAAAGATTACAAGTAATTGTTTTTAATCTACAAAAATTGTTGGAAATGATTACCGCCAGCTTGTATACAAGAATCCATTCTTCTCCTCATTGATTGCCGGACTCGTTCAAACACACCTGTGTCGTTTCGTATTGTGTTACACCCAGCAATTATCCGATTTCTCAAATCGTCGACATTTTCCACTGGAGTAGTGTAAACTAATGACTTTAGGTGTCCCCATAAGAAATAATCCAGAGGGTTTAAGTCCGGGGAACGAGCAGGCCATAAGTGAGGTCGGTCCACCTCGACCAATCCAGCGATCTCCGTATAGTCGCGTCAATAAAGCCGTAAAACAGGCAAACTTCGAAAGTCCTCAGAAACAGCTCCGATTTTGACCATTTTTGTTTTAAATTTTTTGTTGTTTTATATTATTCAAAATCAGAAACCTTTTAGAGGGGGGAAATAATTATTTTTATTGTTTAAACAATATATATGTTATTTATATAAGGAATTAAGTTTTTAGCTTTCTTATTGTTTATTAACACTAAAAAAATTACACTAAACAAGTAATTTTGTCAATTTTTGTTTTTATTTTAAAAAAAGAAAATTTAGTTTTCAAGATTAATCTGCGTATTGAAAACTTCATCTTCTTCAAGTGGTGGGTGATTATCGCAGTCACTTCCACTGCATACAATGCAGGCGGGTGAGCAATTCAAACCACTTTTTCTGCAGCCACACGCTGAACCGCATCCTGTTTTGCAAGAGCAAAATATAATTTTTAAAAATATTCTATTGATTCGGCGGTTACTTTGTGATATTCCATCGTAAGGACAAATAACAAAATTTTTTTTTTTTACTTTGTTTTATATCACTTTATTAAACAGAAAATGATAATAGAATAAACTTCTTAGATTTAACATTAGAACGCTCACAAAACAATATAATTTTTAATATTTTTAGAAAACCCACATTCACAGACGCAACCATCCCATATAATTCATGTCACCCATTGCCACACAAATTAGCTGCCTACAACTCAATGATACATAGAGCATTAACAATTCCTCTCAAAAAAGAAAATCTCATAAAAGAAATCAACATTATATTATCCATTGCAGAAAATAACGGGTTTAATAAAAAACTGATTCAACAGCTAATTAACAAAAAGCAATTCAAACTAGCATGCTATAACATATACCCATACATAAAAGACAATAACCGAAAATACATCTCATTAACATACTTCGATAACATTTCTTTAAAAATCGCCAATATCTTATCTAAACATGACTTAACAGTTAGTTTTAAAGTAAACACGTCACTAAAAAAACTACTTTTTAATTCAAAAGATAAAATTGATAAATTTGATAATACAGGAGTCTATAAAATAAAATGTTCAGAATGTAATTCCTTTTATTTAGGTCAAACTGGACGCTCGTTTAAAATTCGTTTTAGTGAACATTTTAGATCCTTCAACCTTAATAAAAATAATTCAAATTTTGCAAACCATTTTTTAGATACAAATCATCATTTTCCAACTATTCAAAATTTAGAAATATTACATTTAGAAAAGAAAGGATTCAAGTTAAATATTTTAGAATCATTAGAAATTTTTAAATCCAAAATTACAGAAAAAGATAAATTACTAAATGATCAGGTAGATGTATATCATTCGCAGCTGTTCAATACATTTAAGGCATTCCCAAATATTATAAACACCCCCGACAAAATTACCTGATATTATAAATACTCGGTATTTACGTTTGTAATTCATTCAATTTGAATCGCTTGAAAATGACAATCTTTGTCGAAACTAGTCGCATCCTGTGTATGTAAAATTTGAAACCATTTAATAAAGTGATATAAAACAAAGTAAAAAAAAAAAAATTTTGTAATTTGTCCTTAATTTTTAAAACGTTGATTGGTGCTGCGGGTTTCGTCATTGTGATTGGTTTGAAGTAATTATCTATTTGCCAACCTAACATTGATAAATACACTTTCAATAAATAAATAAATACTACAAACTTTACGAAACGTGCGTTCACTTCAAAAACCAGATGAATACTGAACGACGTGATCACTAGAAACAGGAACGTTTCGAACATCTGCCCTTCAGTTCTTTTACCCACACAGCAAATTTTTATGATGTAAATATTGAATTATTACAACCGTACTTTTAACAACTATTCTTAACACCAACATTAATGCACGAATAATTTTTTTCAAAGAAAACCACGCAAAAACTTATTTCCATATATAAATAATATACATATTATTTAAACAATAAAAATAATTATTTCCCCCCTCTGAAAGGTTTCTGATTTTAAATAATATAAAAAAACAAAAATTTAAAAAAAAAAATAATCAAAATCGGAGCTGTTTCCGAGGACTTTCGACGAAAAAGCTTCATTGACGCGACTAGTATGTTGTTGTCAAAAAGTGACGAGCAACTATACCTACTAAATTGCGCTGGTGCACCATCATGCATAAACCACATTTTATTTCTTGTTGCCAATGGTATCGTACATCTTCCAAAAACTCAGGGAGCGTGTGTTCCAAAAAGTTGCGATAAACTTCGCCGGTAAAATGAATAATAAAAAACCTGCAGTTTTTGCATCGTACAATGTTTTTGCATTCGATAAAAATTATCAACATTGATTTTCTCGAAAATGGTTTTCGCCCTGTATCATCGAAACAAAGCGGTTTTTCAAAAATCATCAAAGAACAAAATATTCTTAAAATAGTCCAAGGAATAACCCCTTAAATTTTGGCCGCATCTTTAGTGGACACCCTGTATATGCACATTTTGCAAGACCAAGGCAAGATAAGGCAAAACTGCAAGACCAAGACTATTTTTGCTCATCACTACACGCAATTTTATACCTAATACCAAATTTTGCTGCTTTAAAAATATTGTCTGCAAATACACAGTATGTTTAGTTTAATATTTATTGTTTTGCATAATATTTCAATTAATCTTTAATTACCAAAATTGGCATTTTTTCGTCTATTTAATTTAGCATGCGTCTGTGGTAATTGCGGTAGCCTGATAGTCGTCTTCACAGTAGATACACATTAAACCTTGGTTGATTAAATAAAACAGATTACGAGATGGTTATCTAATTCGCACTTTCTAGAATGAAAATTGCAAATTGCAACATTGACACTGAAAACGTGGTTGGTTAAGATATTTAAACCGTGCTGTAGATGGTTAATTAATTATCTCTAGCTTTGATATTCTAGAAAATTATTTCAACAATTTAAATTACTTGTGAACTGAGAAGATTGGATTATAAAACGATTAATTTACACAATCAATTTCTTTTCTTAATAATAAATATTTATCGGTTATATAAATATAAGAAATATGTTTATAAATAATACAATAAAGTTATCAAAAAAAAAAAAAAAGGATTGGGTGTAAATTGAAGATATTCTCCTATTTCAAACACAACAACTTTAATTTTCTTAATAAAACCAAATTGAAACTTTTTGATATCTTTATTATTTTTTATTATAAAAACAATAACATCAATTTTTATAATCGATTAATATTTGTTCAAGATTTTAAAATTAAAATTAATTTAAAATATTTTTCATCATCTTCATCACTATGCTATAAGCTTTATGTTTTTTATATTTTTAATTGTACATGAACTAACATAGAAATAATCGAAGAAATTTAATTTACCCTGAAGTGTGTTTAACCCTCTTCTGTAATATTTTCATCATTTTACACAATTTTAACTTCAAAAATTTTCTTTTTTTCGTTTAGTTTAATTTGTGTTATTATTTATTACATTTCTGTATGCAAATTTAATTCGCTTTCCTGGTGACACTGTTAGTCGTAAATATTTTACAAGGATCAAGGTCAAGGATAGTGGAGGTCACATCACCTCCAGGTTTTTAAAAAGTTACTTTGTGGAGACGATTTAGCCGGTCTTACGACTGTTATAATCGGTTGTCGTTAATCACTTTTTCTTGGTAAATACTTTCTCTTTGCCAGCTGTAAGTGATCACGATGTTCAGTAGGATAAAAAAAATTTAACAGGTTGTTGGAGCCGCAAATTTCACTATCCAACGTGAAGGCGTAACATCTTGACATTTATGTTTTCGTTATTTACTGTTCCTTGTAAATGTACAAGGAAATTTATTTTTTTTATAACATTCTGACAAGTTTTAACAAATTTTCATTTTAAATTACCACTTACTCCAATCAAGATGCATCTTCCGTATTACGTGTTTACGATTTCTACAACGTACCTAATGTATATAATTTTATGGTTCTAAATATTTTATGGTACAATTTTAGATACAGTTTTCAGAAAATTTTAAAGAAAATTCGTAAATAAGATGAAAATTTATCTTTAGTACTAATTGAAGCATTTATAGATAATATTCCAGAAATTTCTGAGATATTCTCGATCATCTTTTAATATTTTAAAATGTTGTCAAACGTTTAACATATTGCAAATTATTTTTGAACATGTCAAATCATTCTAGAATGTTATTGACTATTCTTTAACATCTCTCATTATTCTATAATATTATAGATCTTTGCAGACTATTCTAGATTATTCTAGAATATTATTGGACATTCTATAATCTTTTGGATCATTCTAGATCATAGTCGAATAGCCCAAGCCCAAACTATTTAACTCTTTTCAACATTCTATAATATTTTAGATCATTTAAAAATAAAATATATAAACTCCATAAGTAGATCGATAAAGTTTAGTGATTTAGTTATGTGATTATTTGGATATTTTACTCTTTTTAGTTTTGTTTCATGTTTTCTTGTCTTAGATGATGATTATATAATTTATTTCTAACAAGTTCGTCTGGTATTCTTTTAACCACAGAATAAATCTATTGACATTTCAGTAAACAATAAATAACTGACCTGGTTCTTTTATGTTGCAATTTAACCATATTTCGCTTACTGATGGCTTTGAATTGGATTATTTAATTTCAAAACTATTAATTATTTCATGGGTTAATTACTAAATGAAGTAAATAATATAATTATGTGGTCTAAAGTCATGGTGACAAGTAATTAAACCATGAATTTATCATAGATATTTCTCGTAGAGTTCAGAAAACGCAGAGTTTTTTGTGTACTAAAATTTAATAGCAAATCAACTGTACAGCGTTGGTAAAATTGGTCGTAGTTAATAAAAACAAATTTATTTTTTAAGAAACACTAACTTTTTGGATTTTTCTCTTATATCTCATTATATTACATTCAATTGACAAATTGCAGAAAATTATGGTCTACAAAATGTTTTTTTTAGTCTAAATGGAATTTTTTTTATCTTAGGAAAGTCGAAAAAACGCTAAAAGGGGCCCTTTTTCTTAAAAATTTGTTACGGAAATATATCGAGGGCAATTATAGCTAAAGGTTGGGACCGAACGAAACTGTGGTAGTAGGGGGCTTAGAGATGCTTCGTTCGGTTCCGGCTACAAGTTTAAAAATATATCAAAGGATTAACTAAAAAAAAAATCTAAAAAAGGGGAGTTGTGGTTTATTATCTTAATTTCTCAAAAATCGTTTGCAAAATTAGAATTGCTATTAAGGACTATTACATAATTTAATTTAATTATAATAATAATTAAATACAGAAAAAGTTAAAAGAAAGTTATCTAATTTTAGCAACAAAATTAAAAATATGAATATTTAATTGCTATAGTTCGTAATCTTTTTTGTTAATTAACAAACTTTTTTATGATTTTATTGTAAATAAACAATTCACTTAACAAGCAGTCGCATTATTTTTTATTTAAATGTACACAGGTTTTTTTTTCCATATAAAAAAATATTTTAAAAGTAAACCATCGTTGGGAATTTTATGGCAAAGAAATGTACAATTAAAAATTTCTTTTCTAGCTATTTATTCTGAGATCCATGCAAATTAAACGCATTTGAGGACACATTTTGAAGACTAAAAGAAATTAAATTATGATTTCATTTATAACTCAAATATTAAAATGCCAATAAAAAGTCAACGTTTCATTTGACATGTTATAAATAAAGAGTCCCAATTTTTTTCTAGCAGCGTATTTCAGCAGAACTTTTGAAACGGTTATGTGAATGTACGATAATAATATACCCGACGAATACTTATATACCAACATTAACTCAAAAATTTGAATTTATTTTTGGCTATTCCTAGTAGTAACTTCTTGTGTTTATTTACAAACTCTTTAAATTGAAAGATTTTTATTATAGTTACACATACTCAAAAGAAAAATTTTGTGTTTGGTTGTATCTGCATTAACTTAAATTGTTATGGTTGATCGCGCATAATAATTATTAATTTATTTTTATTAACTATTAGTAAATTTACCTAAGTGTGGAAAAATTAAACGAATTTAAATTTAAATACCAGCTTATTTTCCTTTTTGCCAGGTTGGCGAAACTTTTGTAATTCTTAGACCTTACATGAAAAGTGTTAATATGTAAATAATAAAGTACTTATTTCTTTTTGCAATTGAATTCCTTACTTTACCTTCAACAATATAATTAAGGATATCTATATTATTCTTAATTAATGTTGTCATGATTCTTTAGACGTTACAAATTATCCCAGAAGCAATTTTAACCAGGAATTATTTTTTACCTGAAACCATATTTTTGTCTTTTTAAGCCTCTATAAAAATTTTCTTGTTACAGTTCATTAATTTCCAATAGGTATCAATTGCTTCTACAGTCTTTCTTGCATTTTTTTCTATTTTTGCATTTACGACTAATAATACATAACTTAATTAATAGAGCAATTTCTTTGAATAACAAAAGATTGTCATTTGAGCAGGAAATTTATCTGAATAATGTATCTTTTCAGCAACTTCTGAAACTTATATAACAGCTTCTTATTAGATAGTTATTTAATACGTATAAATAATTTTTTACTTGATCTTAAGATGATACATAAAAGTTCATCGAATGATGACTTCAACAATTTTGCTTTTGTCATTAGTTTTTATTGAATTATTTTACGATTCACTGCAAGGAAACTAATAAGTATAATTAACATAATTTTTCTTTTGTGAATATAAGAACAATGGAAATAGTGAAGATAAAAACCAAATTGTAACAGATTTTATAAAATTTATTTATATTATGATAAGAGCCGTCTGTAGAAAAGCATTAATTGAAAAACACACTGAGCATATTTAAGATTTTTTTGATTTCCAAATTTTGTATTTTAGACATCTCTGGTAATATAAATAAAATATTAATCAAGAATCTACCGAAAATTCAAAGAATGGGGTTTCATAGTAGTTTGTCGATTCAGTAATAAGGCCCTAATGTTAAACCCCAGAAAGGGATGTTCAAAATAAATTTAATTAAAATAGAAAGTATTCCACACAATACCATCCACAAAGTTTTTTTCTCAGCATTTTGTGTCTAACAGGACTCCTAAATAAAATTATAAATTGGTAATCATGTTTTTCGAAAAAAGTTTTTCATTTTGGCGATATTTTTCAATTACTAAAAATTAGAAAGAATTTTATGTTCGTTATTAGAAAAATAGAACTTTATTTATCCTGTCTGTAAAAAATTGACAATGAAAAAAGTTCAATGAGATGGATGCGGATGGCACTTACCGTTTGAGATGGTCCTATGAACTGCGCAATAGCAGGCACAAGACCTAGCACCAGGAAAACATAACCGGTAGAGAAGTGTCTGCCCATTGTAATTCACTTTCTTAAGACTGCAGGAAGTAGTTGGTAGGTGGTTATCATTAACGAACAGTAAGTAAGTAATAAGCAGTAAAGCAGTAGGCTGATGATGGAAATAAAGAGACACTGCAACCTGAAACACCGGTGTTCGAGGCGCTAACAACAGAATAACTACCAACTCAACTTCTTTGGCTGGCAAAAGAGATCTTAGTTTCACCTCCAACACCTCTCCTTCTCGAGCACCGGACCAGAAACGTTGGCGGTGATTTTTTTTAAAATTGTTTTAGAAAAGTCAAACAACTTTATAAAAAGGAGCAGAGCTTGATGGAAATTATATAATGAAAGTGCTCTTTGTCCAAGTTGGTACCACAATAAAATGGTACTCTTTTAGATAGGTACCTATTGTTTGTGTGTGACCAGAAATGAAAAGCAAAACGATTTTCTGGCACATAATTATCTGACATGATGACATGATAAGATCGAAAATTTAATTACCAATTTAATAATTCCGTTATCTCTAAATATTATCATGAAAAAAAAAATCATGTCATGAACTGGTAGGAGACCTCTATTTTGGCAACAGTCCTATCTCTTAAATAACCAAAAGGATTCTTTAATTTAAACAAAATTTACGACAAAACATTATCCAAAACAATTTAATTTATACTTTTATTTTAAAAATTTCTTGTTTTTTTTTTTTTTTATAAATCTTTGTGAATCATCCTAGAACTGTACCTATGTCTGTATGTATACTTAATTATCTTACAAATAATTTTATTTACCTATAGAAAGCGAATCGTAATTTTAAAAATGGTTTTAGACAACAAAATAAACAAATAAACTTAGCCTCTTTATGCTGCCTTTACGAAAACCGAAACTCTCAACATTGTAGAAACGTTTTGGACCATCCTCGAGCATTCTAAATAATCTCCGTAAAATCTGAATTATTTTATAACGATCTAGATTATTCCCAAACATTTCAAAAAAATTTAAAGGAATTTCGAACATTCTAGAACGTTTAGTATATAATTTTTGAAACCATTCTGGAAAACGCTGGAATATTCCAAATTTTGTTTCTTGACGAACATTCCAAGTCATTCTAGAAAATTCTGGAACTGTCTAGACCACTTTTCAACATTCCAAGCCATTGATGAACAATTTGGAACATACTAATTTGTTCTCAAGAAATTTAAAACAATCAAGAATATTGCAAACAATTTTAGAAAAATCTGGAATATTCTGAAAATTTTTAGACCAATTTGGAATATTCCTTTCGTACATCTTTTTTGAACACCCTGTAGAGTCTATTACTATTCTAAAATTTGTATGATCAAAAGATAGACATTGGTTTGACCTGAATGGTTTTTAAAATAGAATTGGTTGAATCTACCTACATTTTTTTGGAAGAGGGTTGAACTAATAACATAATCAATCATAAAAAGTGTAGTCAATTACGATACTCGATTAAGATACTGCTAATTAACTGTAAATTAAGTATGTTACTAAAAGGTCGCCAGGTTGATCTAGTTTGGATAGTTTCACTCATGGTTTCTTTTACGTAGGTAGGTGTCGAATTGGTAATTTAAAAAGCAAGTTTAATTTCCTGGAATTATTAGACTTTTATATTAGTTTAAAAAATTAAATTTTTAAAAGGATATGACTTTCATCCCTTACTCTTTAATCAATATTGTTTCAAAAATTCTGTTAATTGTCATTGCCATATAATCTACAAATCTATAAGGTTAAAGGTGTTCATTTGTTTCTGAAACCCATAACCAACGTTTCGCTTATTATACAGGGCTTCTTCAGGGTTAAGTTTCAAAGTTAAATTAAACATCATACTCTTCTTGTGGTTCAGTAACCCATTGCCATGATGGTTAATTTGCTTTGACACTTCACCCTGAATATTCCTATACAAAGGACGAAACGTTGGTTATTAGTTTCATAAACAAATAAAAATCTTATTAGCTTCTTAATGGCTGAATTGTTTTATTACCCCTGATATTGTTTATTTATTTATTACATATGTTACGTAATATATTTGTTTATATAAAAAATAGTGCTTGACGTGGTTCAATTTATTTATCCATTCAAGTTACAGAATATAAATAATTTAATTAAATATTGCGACAAAGGATTCGAACATCACCGGTAGTATGTGGTCATTTTTTTATCGTACGAAGCAGGAACAATACAAGAAGTGGCTTTAAATACTTTACTTTCTCTTTTATTTTGCGTGCTACAACTTTCATACAAGTAGTGTTTGCGATAGATACTAAAATCATAATGTCTTAAGAGAGTCATTGTCGGACGTTGTGGGAAGGCAAGAACGCAGACTGTCGGTAAAAAGACAAACAATTAATTAAATTTCGCAAACGCCACGTTAGAACGCGATGGAATTTTATAGTTTCATTGTTAAATGATTATTTTTTTTCCTTACTGCAAGAGAAAATCCTATAAACAATGGCACTATAAGATAACCAGCATGATTTAGAATTTTGGGAGAAATTAATTAAATAATATCATTATTGTATAGGTACGTATAGGTAACTAAGAGTAAAGTAAATCGCACGGAAGTTGACGTACAAAAGAGTTTTTGTACTCAAAATTGAGACAGTTCAAAAATTAATTGTTTTTAATTTAGTTCTAATTAAATTAAAGTTAACAATAAATTTTACAAATCATTTCAATGGCACCAAAAAATTACACCCGAGCTGCTAAAAAACTACAAATTTTGTTTAAACTGGCTATTGTTGTCTACGACTTCGTTTCCGTTGCAAAAGTCCTTTAAAAACTTGATTCTATGAAATTATTAAATATTTATGACGATTACTCTTTTTGAAATGATTATGCATAGGATCATATGTACCCAATTGCTTAATATTTATTCAATGGTCTAAATAAACAATTTATGTAATATAATCGTGAATGAGGTGTTAAAACTATCACGGGCTGGTTTTTTTTTGGTAATACGTGTACTTAATACTGATGATCCTAAAAGTCTCTTTTCTGGGTGCTTCATATAATGCACACATCGCCCATAGTTTAAAAGGAGTAAAGTATACAGGGTGGCCCAAAGTCGGGTTTGAAAAATAAATGGTAGGAAATTTTTGAGTATACCTAATATTTAAAGCACATAGTCTATATTTTTAAAATATTTTCAATGTAGCACTTCCGGTTATAGGTATTAGAAATTCATACCATAACTTTGTTATTTTAAATTGAATGGTACACTTTTGATGACGATTTTTTTTTTCAAAATCTTACTACCATTAGTTTTCCATAAACGTCTAATATATTTTGGGTCACCCCGTTGACGATTAATAAAAAAAAAAATTAAAATACGAGAATCTAATTTATTTATAATATAATCCCCTTGAAGTAAAATAAAATAATTCTAGACCCTTTGAAAAAATATATTTGTAATTCTATGCAAACTACCACAAACTTCATTATTTGTTGAAAATCTTTTTTCATTCAAGTATTTTTCGAGTTTTGGGAATAAACAGTAGTTTGACGGTGCTAAATCGGGAGAAAAGGGAGGTGAGTGCAGGTGATCAACTAATTTTGGATCAACGTTTTCAAGCCTTAAATTTCAGCTCTGGATATTTTTAATATTTATTTGTTGTTTATAATAAAATAAATCAGTACTATTTTGTCTATATAAAATACCAGTTCTGTCCGGCTCTGCCTCAAACCTTTTAAACAAAATGATTAGACCCCAAGTGGTATACTGCAGACATAGAGGTGAAAGTTATAGATGAAGTATAATTAGTAACATCACTTACAGTTGTTTTTTTTAACTCTTCCTTATATTATATTTAATTTTAATTTAAATTTAGTATGCAATTTTGTTGTGTAACTGCTTACTTTCTGATTTTTTTCAATATCCCTGTGCCCCTGACCGATCAAACTTAGATCACCGTTTCAAATCAAATTAAATTAACACGCAAATGTTTGTTGACAGAATCGAATGAAAAGAAAGTGATGCGAAATCGCTTTTACTTTATTACTTTCCGTTAAAATGACAAGAGTTCTAAAGAAAAAGTCTATTTAAATTTATTATTTTTTTGTTAATTTAACGCATTGGTTAATTGAAATTAAATTAAATCGATTGACGGTATAATACGTATTAAAGAAAATTAAAACAAAAAAAATTGATGGGTTCTATAAATCAGAAAACAAACTAATTATGCTGAAAAATAACATAAAGTTTCCAAAATTTAAGGAGCTTTGAAGCACGAAATAAAATTTCTTAAAAATTAATAAAAATAATTAAAAAACACTCTAGTCTAATATAAATACAAAATGTACAATATAATTTTATTTAAAAATAAAAAACTAAGGCGTTTTTGTTAGACATTTTTGTTTTATTATTATTTTATAGTTTCTTTTGGTAGGTTCTATGACGTCTGTAGAAGGTTGTATGTAGCTTCGCAAAAGTTCTATGATATTTTAAGGAGTTTATATTAAGAACATTGTGTCTAGTTTCCTTCTAGGAAGGGTCTGACAATTTTGTTGTTTCTACTATATAACTCAATAACACATATACTACTTCTTGACTAACACTAAGAATTTCAAAATACATTCAAAGAAAGATGCCAATTAGTCTTTATAGCCATTCAAATAGATGGCGTTTACTTGCTGTCTGTGGTCGTTTATAGATCTTTTTAAACATTTATAAACCCATATATTAAGTATTCCATAAGGTACCGTTCAGAACAACCCATATCTCCCTTAATACTTCACCAAAATTAATAATTCTGGTACCAATCTGTAGACTATATTTCACGCCAATGAGTTATGATAAACAAAAAGTTTAAAATTAATGTTTCAGTTAAAGAATTTTACTTTAAACATCTTTAAACACGGTTGAATGGTCCTAACTTACAGACAACCAGTTTAACAACCGTGCATGACAGCTGTTGCTTGCATATGCGCAACAAAAATGTTTGCATGGGTCTGTTAATGTTTATAAAACTGAAAATAAATATGTTACCCAACTTCAAATTCGATTTTTCCCCTTTTGTTTTTTTACAATAAGTAATTTGTACTTTTAAAACTTTTTTAAACTTTACATATGAATTTTATTATAAGTTATTACTTAACACTTTTTGCTTAATTGCTATGTTGTTTTCTGTAGTTGTTCCATATAATGTACATGACTCGCGATCTGATTTAAATCAAACAAGTCTTAAGAAAAGAAAAGATAGCGTTTTTTTTTTGTATTATATTTACATAAGAATACTCATAAATTTCTGATATATACGTACAGACACTCGAAGATCGTATATATTTGCATATGTAATTATATAGATCCTGGCAGATATTCGACTTCCTGTTCTTTTTCCCAACTTTTACAAAAAGTAACTTCTTCATTGTTGTATTAAATTTGCACTTTCTTTTATAATATATCTTTCCAAATTATCTCTATTAATTTATTATTTTCAAATTGCTCATAAATACACTTAAAGAAACCATAGATTTGCTGTGTAAAAAAGTTCCTCTGGATTTTAACGAAAAGTAGAATTGTATAATATAATTAAAATAGGTACCTGTTTAATTAAAAAGTAAAATTATCCAAATTAAGAATAATTGAAATTTTCTTTGACTATGTGCTGATTTTTTACTATTTCGCTAAAATTTTTTTTTTGTCGTTGTAGTCTCTGGTATTTTCCATTATTTAACATTAAATAAACCTAATGCAATTATACATTCTTTTGCATTAATTTTTATAATCAATATTTAATATTTACGAATGATATTAACAAGTTATTATTTAATTATTTGCAGATTCTGGGAATGTTGTACCAGAGAACGAGTCCTCACAGGTCACAGCACCAAAATCTTCTCTGACGTTAAGGTAGGATTTAACATACTACATAATTTTTTCTTATTGTCTATTTCTTTCAACGGGTGACATTAAACCCATTGGCGATATTAAAAAGTTATTAGCGATACAGGAACATTTTATTACCTGTTAATTTATTTTTCTTAATTATTCGAGGTTGGAGTGTTACCTAAAGATATAATGGTAAAAGTATAATCTAAAAGCTTAGAAAAAAAGCAGTAAGCTTTATCTAAAATAAACAAATAAAAATACAAATGATAATACATATAATAATTCTATTTTTATTATATTACGAATTAAGCCTAATTATCTTAAGTAACATATTTTATGATCTTATGTACATCGTAATCACTTTGGCAGGACCATATTATAAGACGTAAGAAAGAGAATAAAAACACGACCCCCAATTACTTCTTTTTATGTCTTAAATTTAATTTCTGGCAAAAAGGAAATATAATATCCGTGTAAAAGGGTGAAAATAGAAATTTTATCTAGAGAAAGGGTCCAGATAATTGACGGGTTCATTATATATATTTTTTTAATAAAATTGTCAAACTTTCTTTTGTGGTAAAATCGATGAAAATTTCTTCTGCAGAACAATGGAATAGCTAATGCTAATTTGTTATCTTTCAATGTAAATAACAAATACTACATTTATTTTTATATTGCTTGGATCTTATTCGAACCACTCCAGTTTTTTAATTTGAGAGGGTGACCACCACCAGGATGTCTTCCCTTACCATATGTCTGTCTTGAATCAATTCTTCTTAAAAAGTAACTTTACTCATGATTTGTATGGGATAGAGGCCATTGAGTTGTAAGTGCTTCTTAAAGCCTACTTCGTCTGCCAAAATATTTTAAGAAATTTTCATAAATCTTGATTGACTTACGAGATTTGTTTAAACTGGTTCCAAAATCGTCGCCCTCACTGAATTCTTTAAGTAATTATGAAAGAAATTCATACATCTTTTTTTTTTTGAAAAAAAAAAGATACTATCCTGCTAACTGGAATAAACGTTTGAACGCAGTAAAAAGCAGGATAATTGAGGCCAGTGTCCCTGTCAATTTTCTTGCTCGATTCGTACAATTTTCTGTTTGGTTGTTTTGAAGAGATTCTTAAAAAAAAAAGAAATTGCAATATTTAATTTCATCACTTGAAAATAATGCAATTCAAACTTTTTATGGCACAAGGATTGTAATAAATTTGCACAAAAAAATATATAATGAAGTCAAAAATTTTGATTTATGTTTGCATAGAACAAATGAAAAAGTAAAGTTCTTTAAGTTTTAAACAAATATTCAACGTTTTATTAGATTCAATATACAGAAAATAATCAACTGTTCAATTATATATATTTATATATTCTTTGCAAAATAAGTACCTACCTGTCATTTTTGTAAGCTGAGGTAGATATTTCGTCCAGAAGGCACACTGCTTGAGCCTGGGCCCTCTTCCGGTAGCTGTCGAGTTGATGTCCAGTGTTAAATATTCCCGTCCGTAGGCCGTATGAACAGGCCAAAATGTGGGAGTCCACGCGCCACTCGGCGATAAACTGGGATTCCCCGTTTTGGCAAAATTTGTCCAGTATTTGAGTATTCGTTTACTAAGGTCGACTTCCTGAGGTGTGTATTGTTTTGTTGGGTTTAGGGGTTCTCCAAAGACGTAAGGTATTTCGTCAGCGTGCATGACTCCGGTCCACGAGGGCCACGGGTTTGCCACCGTTCTATGTCTAAATTGATACACGTAAACATTGTTCCCAGTTTCCGCATATCTATGAGCAAATTCGTTTACGGGACAGGTGAACTGATAATCTCCGACCATCTTATCCAGCGCGTCCCTGTCATTGTGATTTATCCAGTCTGTATAATCAAAAATTATAGCCTCCTTTACGATATCGTTGACATAAGGATTTACTTCACTTACGGCACGCACAAACTCCTGTCTACTTACGGAAACATTCTCTTCCTTAGGGAAGAGGTCCATTAAGTAGTAGATGAGAAAGTAAAATCCTTCCTCAGTATTTGATCCCATTAATATATTGGCTTTTTTAAAGCTGTTATTCTGAAGACTTCGTTCGGGATGCTCCTTCAGGAATGAACCATCGACGACAGGAACAAACGGTACTTCACAAAATCCCAGGATTATACTTGATTCATTGTCTACTAATGTTTGAGGGTCAGTGTTCCTTAGGCAATCTGTGACAGCCTGCAAATTGTCTCGGTCGTGTAAACAATTGACTGATTGAGCCAGTTGTAGTCCTCTGAGGATGCTTTCTTCACGTGAAATCAATGACCAGGGAGCAATCGCACTCCCGGATTGCATAATTCCTTGCGAAAATAAATTCCTGGACAGAGGACTAAGTAAATGAAAGGACACGGAGACAGCACCGGCCGATTCTCCGAAGAGCGTTATGTTGTTCGGATTTCCTCCGAATGCTGCGATATTATCATGGACCCATTGGATGGTCATCAGTTGATCAAAAAGACCAGCATTACCGGGCACATCGGAGGTGCCCAAATACAAAAACCCTAGGGAAGCCACACGGTATTGCATAGAAACTAATATAATATTCTCTTCCGATACGATTATTCTATGATCGTAGACTTCAAGGGTGCTGGTACCGGAATAGAAACCACCCCCATGTATCCAAATCATCACGGTGGCGTTTGCTGGACGCGGTTTCGGCACGACTATGTTCAAATAAAGACAGTCCTCGCTCAGGGGCGTGTTGGGGTTCCACATTGTGGCACCTGGAAAATCACCGAAAAGTGTGTCAACAGTTTGAACGCACGAATTAGGAAGTTCAGTTGTGTTTAAAATATCGTCCCAATTTTCCATAGGCCTTGGGTGTCGAAAACGAAGGTTTCCCGTTGGTTTTTGTGCATACGGTATTCCAAGCCATGCATCCACTTCTTTACCATTGCTCGCAGTTAATGTGATGCCCTGCACCTTTCCCTTGGTCGTTTGGACAATTAGGGAGTCGTTTTCCGGGTTGAAATATTCTTCGTTTTCCGTGTCGTTCCAACGAAATTCTTCTGGATCTCGATTTGGATCGATCGTTTCTTTTGCCATGTGCTGGCCCTCGACATGCTGTTCCAGGATGCAGTGGTGGGCATGATGTAATACAGGAAGACATAAGTTAAAGAACAGGACGCTGCTTAAAAGTTTACGAAAACCCATAATTTCCACATTGCTGTGATGAACAATTTAAAATAACACTTGACTTTCAGATAAAAGCTCATGTGACAAATAATTTATAGGAATAGAAAATGTGGAACTAAAAATAAGGGACTTTATGTCAAAGGATCAACATGTTTTTTTTTGAGTTTTAGAAGAAAATAAGGTACTAATAAACTTTCATAAATTGTATTGACGTGCACTAAAGTCGTAATCTTTATACTAATAATTTATTATGGGACAATTAAGATAAACACTAATAAAAAACTGTTATTGGACAGTCTTAAACAGTTATAGTCTTTCTTAAAAATTTTGGAAGGAATACAAAAAGGATAAATATAATGTTGTCAAAAGAAATAGAACTTTTTAAAGATTGCTCATTAATTGCTTTGAAATTTCGGTCACTAGGTTAGTTTAAAGAGGCTCATAAGTAGATTAAAAGTTAAGCAAGTTTTAAAAAAAATATCAACTTATATCTATGACAATTTTTTTTTTATATACTTTAAGGGGTAATACTACTAATAGTATTTTCTTTAATGTTTAGTATTCATATAGAATTTGGCAAAAATTGTTTGATATACTGGGTCTTATATGGCAATTCTCTTTCGCAGTTTAACGTTGATCTCTATCTTGATTGCGTTCATATTTAAGAAAAACTGAAAACTCACCTTTAAACTTTTACCTAAGCTTGAAAACTAAGAACTATTATACATACGTTTATACTTTATAAACTGACAATTATCTATTTATTTGTTTATTGCTTTTTAAAAAACGAATTTATAAGGAGATACTTAAAATTTATCGCTGGATATAGATAGAGATATGTACCTATTAATAAGATAAGAACATGAAGTCTTATATTAATAGTAGTGAGAGACAAGGGCGACTCGTGAGTTACCTTAGCCTTAGACCAAGGGCGGATCCAGAAATAATTCCTGAACGGAAGGGGCAATTAACTTTATCATAAAATCTAGATAATTTGCTATTTTCAATAGTATTCGTAAAGTTGGTAATTCTCAGGTTTTTTTTTTTGACAATCGAGGGCAAACCTTTCACAGTAAATTCCTTGGGGAAGTAGGGATGTGCTCCTTCCACAAAACGTGTTATTGTTTTTAGTTTTTAATTTCAAAAGAATCGAAACAGCGTTTCATGTACGATGGCTTTCTTCTTTATCATGAAAAGAGCAATAAAATCTTTGCTAATAAGTAAATCATTAAAATTCTTATTAAATAGTATAAATTTGTTTAGTAGAAAACAGGCATTTAAAATAATGATGGATTAATAAAGCGAAAGGTTGAAAATTGTGCGAAATATTACTAAAAATCATTGATCTACTTACTTACGACTTTATCTACGTTGAATTTAAATCCCTGATGATCCTGGGCACAGTGTACCTAAGGAATCAGATTCCTAATTTGTAATGAAACTTAAACTTTATTTTGCTGGTCCTACCACTTTTATATTTTTACTCTCAAATATTTCTGATAGTAATATATCCTCATAATCGAAACGGATAGTCCCTTGGAATCTACTCCTGGCTCATGGTCATCAAACCAGGAAGTGAACTCACTTTGAATCTAAATCCTTGATAATATTGGACGCAGTTCTATTGAAGGATTGTCTTAGGAGTACAATCTTTATATTGTGATGAAGCTAAATCCTTACTCTGCTTCTTGTGGATCTTATTTTGATTTTTTCTCTGATAATCTTGGAACAAATGGTTCCTTTGGACCACGGTTGTCATACCAGGAAGTGAACTCACTTATAAAACAATGGAAATGAAAGTTCGTACTAGTTTTTACTGTTCGTTAGCTTCTCAATGACAAATTTTATCATAAAGTCCTTTATAACATTTGTAAATTTTAGTCTTTTCGATTTAAATACAATAAGTGTCCCTAGTTGGGCTATTTTATATAGGGATGAGTTACAATGCAAATAAATAATTGAAACTTTTAAATTCAACATTGTTGAATAATGGAATCAAATTTATCACATTAAATTATTCGCGTTTGAACAGTCGTTGGAGTATTTGTGTCCTTATATAAAGACATACAGGCACACACATACATATACATATAATTAATTTAAAAATAGTAAAAAAATACTTTGAGGGCCTTAAAATTTAAAGTTATTATCAAATTTTAACGTTTCATTTTTGGAACGAATGCAATAATTTCCTCGAAATGGTTATTTTATTAACAAAAGGTATAGCAATGGATTGAAACCTACGATACGCCACTGCAAATAAATGAAAATGCGGTTTTTAATAATTTCATATTTATTATTTTACAGATTCAACAAAAGCAGGATATACAATTTTTTTACTAGGCCAAACTACTTAGCTTAACTTAAGTAACATATTTTATAACCATTAAATTTTGTCTTTCTTTACATACACCGTTACCATATCGGCAGGACTTTGACTGTATAAGAAAAAATTATATGTTACAACCTATTTGTTTGAAAATAAAATGTTTAAATTCTTAAATAATAATGATATTAATAATATTGGTTTAGTAAAGGTCATTATTTTTTTTATGGATTAGGCGAGGGGGGGGGTTCAGACAACTAAATGTTTCATTATATTTGTTTTTATAAAAATTGGAAATTTAATTCTGATGAAATGAATGAAAATTTATTTTAATTCGATTTAATTTCAACTGTTTTAATTTTGTTAATTTTGGGGGTGACCTGTACCTTTTTGACAAAAACGCCTGCTTTGAATCAACACTTAAGTACATCTTCTATAAAAAAAATACTCATTATTAATTTAGGGTAAAAGCAACTGAGTTTTAAATGCCCTTTAAACAATAGGCATTTGTCTTTCAGCCTGCCAAAATATGTACTTAGCACTTTCAAATATTTCGTAAATAGTAAATTTTACGAGATTTGTTAAAAGTGTATTCCAATAACGTTGCCCTTACCGAAATTTTTAGGTACCATATGGAGACGATAATTTGTAAAAAAATTGGTCAAAAAACTTTTTATGAATTGAAAAATATGTCTTAAAAACTAAGTTCCACATAAGTTCATAACTATAACACCGTTCAAATCCAATTTTTTTTTTTTTCGTTGAAGACATTTAATACCACTATAAGCTGTGAAAGTATAGCGCGCATTAGTTATTTCTCTTTTTTTTTTCGCATAAGCTGTAAAACAACGATAAACTTATTTTAATAAATATACATATGTATAATAATTATAATTGACTACCATTGCCTATAAATATTGTTTTATTTGCTAACGTCCTAGCGAGATTGAATGAAGAAAGCAAAACTTTTAAAAGCCATTTAATATAACGGTTGTGAATTTATATAAAGGAGCGCAAGGATTAAATTTTTTTGTTCTTGCATTTAAATAATAAAATTGAACTCGCTAGAATCATAGCTTGGCACTACGAAATAATAAATGGATTTATCACCTTTATTAAGCATCTTATCGTAGTATAATTATTATAGTAAACGACTGGCTTATCACATATCATAAAAAATAAATACAGGAGTTCTTGAAAATGCAGGATATGTCCATTATTTTTCTTTTTTTTTCTTCCTAACTTACAGTCTACAATGATATGTATTATAATGAACACCTATATGATATAAAAGAAGAAATACTGAAGATATTTAGTTGCCAATGATTTTTAGTGTTTTTCATTCAATTATTTCGAAACATACTTATCTCAAAATAAATGGTTAACGTATTTCTATGTGACTTCGTAGCATAAACGCATCTTTATGCAACTACTAATAGGTATTTAAATTTCTTGCAATTATCGCCACAGCTTCGCTATTCCCGTGGGAATTACCGCTCGTTTCGTCTTTAGGTACATTCTCAATAAATTGATAATAAAACAACCGTGAGTTTTATATACGGAACCATAGATCTCCAGAAAAACTATTTCTTTTATATTTTTTAATTACCTCATTGAGCAGCTGACAATTGCAATATTAATTAATCGCCTAATCAACTTAGTTATTTGATGTTTGATCATGTGTAATACTTTTGCAGTATTTCTTTTTTAAATCATCAACAATATAGTATTAAAGCTAACATGACAGTATTAGATAATAATTTATTTCTATTTTCAAGTGAGAGTGCAGAGTAGTTGTCGAATAGACTACAGTACAATCACAATCTCATTGATATGAGCAAACACTGTGTAACTATTATTATATTAGGTACATATATGTATAATATTCTACTCGGTTATCCTTTTTTTTTTGTTGTTAGGTATTAGATAATAATTACATAGGTCTATTTTAGGTACAAATTGTTTTGTTATCCGTTTTTTTTAAACCGTTAGTTTAGTTATTAGTTCTCACAATATATACTAGATATTAATATTATTATCTGTGAAGGGTTACTCTTTTTTTAGTAATATTAGGCTCAGTTAATTAGTATTTAGTATTTTTTCTTAGATTTAGGTTGGGTTATGCCCTTTCTTTTTACTGAATGTTTTTTTTTTTTGACATCAAACATTAAGCTCTTTTGTCGGTTTTTGAATTATCTATGCTTAATAAATTTAAGTATTAAATAACACTTGAAAATATTTAAAGGAATTTTTTTAACCCAATCATCATGTTTTTAATGAAATTTTGTGTAGAGTGTTTGAAAACTGGAGATTCCCAATGTGGGTAGATACCTATGTTAAGGTGAGATACTTTATTCATAAAAAGTTAAAATTTATATCTATAGAGAATTGTTATTGGCGGTTTATTTAGTTTCATTTTTTGATAAATAGTTACTTTATTATCTTTTCCCAACTCACTGATTATTTTTTTTTTATTATTCGCAGTTAACAAACTTTTGCTTACTTCTTTAATATTTTGAGAACGAATAACCCGTTTTTGGAATAATTGAGCTTGTTAATTGTCAAAGTTTATCACCAAAATTTTTTGTGTATTTCGTGATAATTTTGGACCAGTCAGTTGGGAATTCCTGTTTGTGGACACAATCAAATTATTTCTTAAATTACAATTAAATATGGACCATATTTACAAAAATTCTAAGTGTGTTTTCTCGTACGGCCGTTTGCACCTTACAATTCAGTTTAATTGTTTTATTCTTTATAAGGATATGTGTATGTTTCGAGATGAAATTTTTTTTATGCGTGGCGCGATGTGTCGAAAGTATACTCGGTACCCACAAATAAAACTTTTAATATAGCTAATTAATCAAAACCATTGTATTAAAAATTACCTATAGTTGATACAAAATCAACTAATAATATGGGGTTTTTCATCATTATCCTATTATGTTAAAAAAAACAATAATAATTGACGGTAATCCTTTTTATTCTATAATATGGCAGTAGTACCTTCTTCCCTTGCTTTGTTAACAAAAAAGTAATTATTGTTTACTGATTGATTGATTATTCATTTTGTTTTGCAAATGAATATTATTTAAAAAGTTTTTTAATCATTGACATTGCCATTAGATTTTCAGACGTCAGGAGTTACGGTGTTTTGGTCCTTCGAGCCGGATCAGTCAGAAGGTACTTTAATAATTTACACTGTATTCATTGTATTTGAGGGTACCGAAGGACTCTGCTACTGTTATAGCGGAGGCACTAGGAACACTATTAATCTCTTCCCTTATAAAAAAGGGCTACTAATACCTACTACAAAAATCTTATTAATCTATCTTTTAGTTATTATATGATTTTTATAAGGCAGCAAAGATAGATAGCGATAGAAGTACATAATAATACGTTTATAAAGTGCTTTTTTCACAATCAGTGGAATACACGTTATTTTCATTTTATTATTAAGTATATTAATTATTATTTTTATTAATTGTTGCCTCTACGAACGATAATTTTATTATTCATATCATTACTTATCTACTACATCATTACAACATCGTGTTCAAGCGAAATCTAGGGCTGCGACAATATATTATAATTAGTACTCTGATAACGGTAGATAATAATGTGATTGAAGATTTGGTCTTGCAGAAGCAATAAAATAAGGCGTGAATTTTGACAATTGAAAAATAACGGCCAAACATTATTACGCTTCTGATAAATACAATCAGTGATTTTTTATTTATCAATGACATTCACTTTATATTATATTCTATTGTACAACACCGAACAAGCCTACAGTTTTTAAAGCACGAATAAAAGAAGTTCTTTTTGTTTTCAAATAAGGAAATCCGTAATAATTTTAATGATTTAGTTTACCTGTTTTTGCGTTAATATAAACTCCAGCCTTTAAAAAAATTACTATTTGTGTTTCATTCACGAGTGCCCCATGTCTATACGTATATTGTAAAAAGGTTGATTTTAGTTGAATTATTTTTATGTGATATGTTTAATCAGAAATAGAGGTCAATTTTGCTTAATCCATTAAATTTTAATACGTGAATATTTTAAATTTATTTGTTGTAATTTTATTTGAGCGGGACACCCTGTATATAACTGAAATAATTAAAATTTCTTGCATTTTTCTATAAATTGACGAAAGTGATTTAAACATAAAAATTTTACTACTCTACTAAACTGATGCCTATACAGTTTTTTTTTTTAAATTTTAATGAGAATTTGTACTTCCTCTAGAACTTAATATTAGTTTTACTCACGTTGTCTTGCCTGATCATTATGATCTTAATTCGCGATAGATGTGTATAAAATCGTCATTTTTCTTCCTGTCATTTCGTTTTTCTTCTTAGGAAATCCTTTAGTAAAAATTGGGTGCGTATCTCGTGATTCCAAAGGTTGCGTTCACTTCTAGCGCGTTGTATTATAAACATTTTAATAAGCATATTACGCATTGGCTGCAGTAGTCTATTCGAGGAGAAAAAAAAACGTTTACTATCCCACTAACTGGGATAATCCTTTGAAAGCAGTTAAAAGTAGGATTAGTGAGGTCAGCGTCTTTGTCAATTTTTCTGCTCCATTCGTACAGTTCTCTGTTTGGTTGTTTTGAAGGGATGCTACAAAAGAAAATACCAAAAATGAATAAGATATAGTTAAATTTGTAGATGTAGGGACACTTGGACTAAAAGACCCTTAACAATAGTCAAAATAAATATCTGATACAAAAATAATGGCTCCTATATTGATAAAGGTACTATTTCGTTTCCAAAATAATTGAAATTAATGTAATATGTTATAAAAATAACCTTTAGAAGGTATTAGTGGTTTGGGAGTTTTTTTCCTTTATGTATGGTAAAATATCTTTAATGGTACCAAACAGGGTTGTGGGGGTAATGGGTATCTTTTAAGGGATACTGAACTAAAAGATCTGGAGAAGAACTAAAAAGAAGATACAAAGTAGTCATGTATGAGCAAGTAGTGTTAAGATTTGAAAGAGTCTACCTAAAGAATTATTATATACCTATCATGCAGTTCTGATGAAATCTAATAATAAAAAAAAAACATTCAGTTAATGAAAAATAATAATTTGATAGTTTCCATTAATATTTATTTGATAAATTAACAAAATCCATTCCAATGTTTCGTCAATTTTTGGTTTCTTTTGACGCTGTTTACTACTTTTAAAACTCCTACAATACAGCTTATAGTTCAGCCACATCCTCACTCCAGATTTTGTTGGAGTTAAGAGAGCGAGAGGTATAAAAAGTTAAAGTTTCAAGTTTGTGCAAAAGAACTGCTGAACTAAAGGTCACAATTAATGTTTTCCTTTATTTTTAAATTCTCAAATGAGAATAGTTTTTTGCTTCTCAAAATATTAACGTGTAGAATGGAATGGATTCCTCGAGATTCAGAGAACAATTTGGTCGAAATAATAAAAAGTTAGAATTTGTAATAAGTAAAAAATATTATTGGTTGTAAATAAGTACCTGTCATTTGTGTAAGCTGAGGTAGATACTTCGTCCAGAAGGCACACTGCTTGAGCCTGGGCCCTCTTCCGGTAGCTGTCGAGTTGATGTCCAGTGTTAAATATTCCCGTCCGTAGGCCGTATGAACAGGCCAAAATGTGGGAGTCCACGCGCCACTCGGCGATAAACTGGGATTCCCCGTTTTGGCAAAATTTGCCCAGTATTTGAGTATTCGTTTACTAAGGTCGACTTCCTGAGGTGTGTATTGTTTTGTAGGGTTTAGGGGTTCTCCAAAGACGTAAGGTATTTCGTCAGCGTGCATGACTCCGGTCCACGAGGGCCACGGGTTTGCCACCGTTCTATGTCTAAATTGATACATGTAAACATTGTTCCCAGTTTCCGCATATCTGTGAGCAAATTCGTTTACGGGACAGGTGAACTGATAATCTCCGACCATCTTGTCGAGCGCGTCCCTGTTACTTACAGCGTTGTCGGGATTTAGCCAGTCTGTATACTCAAAAACTATAGCCTGCCTTGCGATCCCGTTGACGTAAGGATTTAGTTCCGTGACGGCGCGCATAAATTCCTGTCTGTTAACGTAGACGTTCTCTTCCTTCGGGAAGAGCTCCGTTAGGTAGTAGATGATAAAGTAGAATCCTTCCTCAGTATTTGATCCCATTAGTATATTGGTTTTCTTGAAGTTTTTATTCTGGAGGGCTCGCGCAGGGTGCTCGTCCAAGAAAGCGCCATCGATGACGGGAACAAATGGGAATTCGCATATTCCCAACGTTCCCCATTCGTTGTCTACTAGTGTTTGGGGATCAGTTTTCTTTAGGCAATCTGTGACGGCTTGCAAATTGTTTCGATCGTGTGGACAATTGACTGCTTCGGCCAATCGTAGACCTCTGAGGATGCTTTCTTCGCGCGATATCACGGACCAGGGAGCGATCGCGCTTCCGGATTGCATTATAGCCTGCGAGAATAGATTCCTCGATAGAGGACTGAGTAAATGAAAGGACACGGAGACAGCACCGGCCGATTCTCCGAAGAGCGTTATGTTGTTCGGATTTCCTCCGAATGCTGCGATATTATCATGGACCCATTGGATGGCCATCATTTGATCAAAAAGACCCGCGTTACCGGGCACGTCGGAAGTGCCGAAATACAAAAAACCTAAGGAAGCCACGCGGTATTGCATAGAAACTAAAATAATGTTCTCCTCCGATACGATTATGTTATGATCGTAGACTTCTAGGGTGCTCGTGCCGGAATAGAAACCGCCCCCAAAGATCCATAGCATGACGGCCGCATTTGTCGGACGCGGTTTCGGCACGACTATGTTCAAATAAAGACAGTCCTCGTTCAGGGGCGTGTTGGGGTTCCACATTGTGGCACCTGGGAAATCACCGAAAACAGTGTCTATGATTTGAACGCACGAGTTAGGCTGCTTTGTTGCGTTTAAAATGTGATCCCACTTTTCAATAGGCCTCGGATGACGGAAACGAAGGTTCCCTGTCGGTTTTTGTGCGTACGGTACTCCTAGCCACGCGTCCACTTTCTTACCACTGCTCGCCGTCAATGTGACACCCCGTACTTTTCCCTTACTCGTTTGGACAATTAACGAGTCGTCCTCCGACTCGCGTCGATTGAAATCTTTCACGTTTTCCGTTGCGTCCCTACGAAATTCTTCCGAATCGCGATGCGGGTCGAACGTGTCTCTCGCCATGTGGAGGGCTTCGACGTACGGCTCCGGGAAGTGGTGGCGGCCATGATGAGACGCAGGAAGACATAAATTAAGGGGCAAAACGCTGCTCAAAAGTTTGACGAAAAACCACAGTCTTCGCATTGCTACGGTGTGTATCTGAAATTATTTTCGATTTTTAGATAAAGGCTTTTACGACAACAAAACGTTAAGAATAAATACATTTGGGACAACAGATAAGTAAAGTGGTCTCTGACAAATAAATAAATTTGAGGAATCTAAACAATCCTTCCAGAAAAATTCGAAGCAGAATTCCATTGACAAGGTGCACATCTTTTGTACCAAATATGTTATACTTGTCTCTACGAATTTGTAAATTAATATATGCTAATTAAGTCTTAATTTTTGTAAGGTTTCGATAGCCTAATGTAGGGTTTTCCAAATCTTTTTTGGAATATAACACGGACACCTTTACAAATTTTTTAGATTAAACAACTCAGTCGTCTTTCAATAAGAAGTACATACCTAATACTTTTTCAACTTGTTGGGTTCATTAGAAGAAGAATAAGTTATGTCAAATTAAATTTTAAAATAAAAAAGGAATATTACCTATAATTTAATACAAATAATGAAAACTTGGTATCGTAGCGAACGCGAGTGTGCATGTATGCGACCGGGTGCACTTGTAAGCATTGCCGGCCGGCTCGACCAGTCAAGGCCGGTGTCGGCAGTGTGCGTTGTATTTGTGTACGTGTGTTCCATACCTGCCTTCCAGGAAAGTAATTAAGCGGTTCGCCGTAAACGTAAACAATGTAAACAAACTTCGAGACTTTTCTGGATTGTTCCATGAGGGATTTTTCACTGAGGAACGTCTTTCCAAGTGGAAAGACGTTCGACAGTGAGTTATAAATTGTAATAAATTGACAGTAACAGTGGTAACATCCGAAATAAATCGACAATGTTAGAAGTAAAAAGACAAATTAATAGAGACGCGCATATAAGTGAGTGTTGTAAATAAATAGTAAGCTAAGTTCCGTATTAATTAATAGTGTTTTTAAGTAGTTATTATTAAATAAGTATATATAAATTGTATTCGTGTACTTAGTCTTGTAAATTAAAGTTTAATAAACCCACGAATACTATAATATAATTAATTAGTAATAAGATAGTGCAACCCGTTGGAGTGAATTTTAAATCTTTTAAACCGTCTGAGGCTCAAGTATATTTAAATTGTGTTTCTGTACTTAAGTCTTGTTAATAAAATTAATAAACCCATGAACACTACAGTATTTTAGTTTTATTTCATTGTATTTATTCTTGGATGAGTCTTTTTATGTTAAGGATGATTTTTGGTTCCGGTAGGAATTTCTGTCTAACACTCTTCACTCATCAAAGAACATGCTTGACATCCTGACATATTTCTAATCATTTCGAGTTAGGCGTTTATTGTCTGACGAGTAAGTAATCCAAAATCGTCTCATAATTGGATAACATGTTCTAAGCTTCCGAGTCAAGATTTGATCCAATTTCATTACTTAGACGTCGAACTTTCATCACATCTAAATATTCACATGCCATTTGCCAGATAATATGGGGAAATGGTTTGATATATCGGTTTTTATGAGCAAATTCTCTTTCTCTATGTAAGGATGGATGGTCATTATCACATATTCATTTAAGGAATAATTAACTTCGAAAATTAAAGTCAAATAATTTAAGATGAAATACTTTCGACCTTCACTTGATGAGAATCCATAATTAAGAAAACAAGCAAGTAGATTTTCCACAAATATTTCAATTGAATGCAACGAACTCTGTTTAGCCAAACTTTGATTACTTCAGAAATGAGCAATTTTTGTCAACTCTGGAGAGTAACTTACATCCCTATAATGTAGGTGGGTGGTGGTAAAGTTAGAAACGATTTAGTAGTGAGGAGACATTATAATAAATAGCCAAATAAATGCAAATAAATATCTACCACTAAATCTTTTCTAACTTTCCCACCAACTTCCTACATTTTAAGTTCCTTTAGGGATTTAGAGTTGATAGAAAGTACTCACGTCTAATATGGCGCAAAAGAGAAGAGCAGAAGTGTTTGAGATTTGGTTTTTATTACCCTAGCTAGAAAATAGATCCTAGGTAGATGATAGGACACCTTTTGATACATGAATCAATAATAGGAGACGTATTAGGGGTATAATCAGAAATAAAAAGCGGTGGATTAGATTATGATTCACAAAAATGTAGCTGTGGATGTTGTTAATGTTTTAGTTTTTGGAAATGCTAAAATTAGCTCATAGGATTAGTAGTTTCAGAGTTACGATGAAGATTTAAGAAATTAAAGTTAATTGAAAATCAAAGGAAATTATTTGATAAAAAATAAGAAGTTGACTTTTAATATTATTTCATTTCTAGTGTTATTTTATAAGCCAGTGAGCCATTAGAGGATACGTGTATAGATTTAATACAAAATGAAAATGGCTCTTGATCGATTCAGTATCGTTTCAGCTTTCAGTGCCGAGTAAAAAAGTCTGTTTGCGAGTTTCAGTGGTAAATAGCAGGTATTTTCGAGGGCCTTGCAATGTATGTTTTTCGAAATACTTGCCGAGTGCAGTAGAGTAGTTGTCGAGAGTTACGTCGTGCATATTTTTAAGTGGATTTTTAAAGTGTATTGCTCATTTCCGAAATGCTCGTGCAAATTATAGAACCGCGGTAAAATACAAAGGGAGAAATGAGCCGTTTGAATGAGTTACCTACCTAAGGATGGGAACAGGAAAAATTTCATTTCAGCATTTCGTGCGAATGTAATTAACTGCGAGTTTTCTAATTGAAGGGCACACCACACTCCAAATATCCTTTTAAAGTATAAAAAGAAAAGATGTGCAAAAAGGAAATAAGAAGGTTTTCTTTATACCAGGTGGTTGCTGAAGAATTGGTCATCAAGTAACTTAACTGAAGAAAATCCAATAAAGTCTTTACTCTCAAAAAAGGCCTTTATTTAAGACTAATCTATAGCCTGGTCGAATGCACGTCTTTACTTCTTCGGCCGCAGCGTTACGACTACGAGTCCGCCAGGCGCTGGGTATTTTCTACCTCGAATACAACTGGCAGCTGGGCAACAGTACTCGCCAGTTAGGTGCTAGTGTTTTCTTGGAAAGAGAGGACATATGACGCGTATTACTGCTGTTTACGTGGCTTTACTAAACTCTTAAAAATACATGCGATGGTTCATTGAATTGGAAATAACGCCTAGAATAATATATTAAAATATTATACCTACTATCACATAAATAATTGCAAAAGTTTTAAACAAATCAAGATGAGAAAATAAAGGCATTTAGTATTTCGTAAATAATTCACAAACCATAATTGATGGCGACAATTGGAAAAAACGCGCTTAAATGGGAAGAAATTTCCAATAAAAAAAGTCCTAACTATCGAATTTACATCTCTATTATTACTAATTTTAATTTAACGTTGAAGATAAAGCTTCGCGCGGCCGTAACAGGATGCCTCTACTGCTGGACTGTCGACACATTATATTTTTTTTTTGTGGTATTAATAATCAATCTAAAAGTTTAAAAAAATTAGTGTATTGTTAACACGTCAAAGAATAAGGTTCCGTTGGAAAAAATAGTCCATTTTTGCACGAATGAGACAATAAAAAATGTTGAAATAATTGTCCTTTTTCTTTATATATTTGATAAGATAATGTAAAAAAAAATGGTAATTATTTAGAAGTGGGGCTCCAGACAAAACTGGCCCCAAAAAAATTTTCACCCCTTGGAGACCATTTTAATACATCATTTACGGTGGGGGAAGACATTTTCAATAATTGTTTATAAACAAAAAATTTAAAGTTTTAGAAATTACCAAATTAAGAGAAAATTAAAATAGAAGGTAGTTATTGAGAAAATTGAGAAAATTTTAGAAGTGGGGGATATATTTTTTATAAAAAATATTTAAAAAAACGTCGTAATAATTCAATGTGTCTTGAAATAGGTTATGGTAGAGGGTGGGTGTATTCACATACACATACCCTACATCCCGTACCCTAACCTAACCAAATACCAAATTAATTATTAAATTAAAATTTTGGGGTGTGGGGTATGTATATATAAACACACCCACCCTCTACCATAACCTATTTCAAGACACAGGGAATTATTACGACGTTTTTTTTTGTAAAAAATATATCTCCCCCACCTCTAGAATGCATTTGATGCACTAAAAAGTTTTTTAGTGCAATACAAGAATGTTTTTGGAGCAATTTTCTCAATAACTACCTTCTATTTTAATTTTCTCTTAATTTGGTAATTTCTAAAACTTTAAATTTTTTGTTTATAACAATGTTTTTGTTTATAAACAATTATTGAAAATGTCTTCCCCCACCGTAAATGAACTATTTTGATGTATTAAAATGGTCTCCAAGGGGTGAAAATTTTTTTGAGGCCAGTTTTGTCTAAATAATTACCACTTATTATTATAATTTTGTGTGCGACTCACCCCCAATCTTAGAATCTCGAAAAACTATATGATGTAAATTATTTATCCCCTCTGCTGCTCTTTACTCCTGTTTCTGCCTCTATTATATGATATTATATATTATAGCTTCCTCTCTCTCTCTCTCTCTCTCTCATTATCTGTTTTGTTCTAAAATCTTCCTATTTCTAACTTTGCCTTTTGCCTGTTTTCGTCATATATCAATCTTTTTTCAATTTTTGTATGGTCAGGAAAGTAAAATGTTTTAATTTATATTGGTGAGTTAAGCAACACTATGAAAACTTTTAAAACTTTAAAAATGTGTACCTACTTCTAAATAATTTTTTTTTTATCGCAAATAATACAAACTCATATCTGCTTTTTCAAAGGGATTGCAAATTATCCTTCGTGCTCTATTTATTTTTATTTAAAACCTACTCAATTATTGGCTTTGTGATTATTCTAATTTTATACTACATTAAACATACGACGGTATTCCAAATTTGTTATCCTCCTCTCTGTTGATAACGGTAATGATGGAATAGCTTGTTCATTTATTTGTTGATCAATTGAATTTGTATCTAAAGGCAAAATGAGATAAAATAGCTTTTCACCCGTACCTATCTACCTTGTGCGTTCCGATAGGGTAAATATCGACTCTATCTCCATCCATTTACAAACGAACCAAAGTCCAATCGGGTAACAATGGATAAATGGCGAACGTACACAGTGTTTGCCAATTAAGGAATTTCCGTTTTAACGAACCCTTTCAAAGGGTTCAATTAGAATACATATTTTATTAGAAATAGAGTGTGCATTCGAAATATTTCTTAAGCTTTTATAAAAAACTAATGTCTCACTCATTTTCTGCAATACTTGTCTGTTGCAAGAATCATTTGTTATAAATCCTGTACGTTAAACCAACCATAACATCACTTGTTAATTGTTTTATTATTAATTACTGATTATTCAGTAGCGGAAATATTTTTTAAAACTTAATTAAATAGTGCATAAAGTATTACTTCTAAAAGATTTATAACACATTGAACTAAAAGTTGAGTTAAATACTCACGATATAATGATAAAAGTGCTTTCAAAAAGCTCAAAAGTTCAAAAAGTTATAAAGCCCCAAAGGAAACGTGGCTTGCAATTTATTAGAGTTATGATATTTTTATAAATCAATGTTTGGGATCTACGTGTAAATAAATTATGAACAGGTCAGATGGCAAGTGGCATACGAAGTTACAAATGTAGAGTTATCCAAAACAGAAAGAGGTCAAAGTTCGGTCAATACGGCTGCAATGCTACAACAGTCACGGTGGTGCATTGATTTGCTCTATTGCATTGCCGCAACCATAATACATATGGTACAATATTTCCGTCCTCTAAAGTTTTATTTTGAGGTCTCGAGAGAGGCCTACGGTTATTTGTTTTTCTTCAAATCCGCACGTGAAACTTTCCCTATCTGCGGTTATTTTTTTCTTACTTTTTTTCGACAATAATTTACAGGGCTTTCAAAAAATGCGAAACAAAGGAAATAGAAAAAGTTTCTAACTTCCTAGTAAAGTAACAAGAATAAAAAGTTAACTTTAACGCTTCTATTGTTACATACAACGATGTTCTATTCTAATGGTAAAATTTTTTAAACTTTTTGGCTAACGACTGTCGAAAAAATTTGGATTAAGATTTCTTAAACCCTCTGAAGTGTAATGCTTCTTGATCATGAAGTTAGGTTAGGAGGTTACGGTATGAAGTAGTAGTGCTGATTTAAATTTATTAAATATTTAATAGTTTGCACCCCTTTCAATTCTTGACTAGAGCAATCATAAAACACTTGAATAAGTTTCACAATTCTTATCGTATATTAGGGTAGTAGTACTAATATTAAAGTAAGTCAAGAGGGATACCCTACTTATTGAAGAAATACCTTTTATTTAATTAATAATTTTAATTTTCTCATATCAATTGTAATAGAATCAAATTTTCCTCGTAGAGCTGTTATATTAACCCTCTATTTAACATCGAATAATACCGAGGGCATTTATTAATCATGACTAGTTCGTTTTATTTCGTTAGTTTGTCCCTTCAGAAAACTGGCTGATCCAGAAAACCTTTTCGATCCGTTTGCTTTAACTATTCAGGGAAACTTCGCCCCTCTAATTGCAATTCAATTTATTATGTACCTACGATCGAAGCAGATAGAAGAGATTTTCCATTCCCTTATTTGCACTGTAATAGAACGCGCCTTTTCCTTTACGTTCCAGGTTCGATTTTCAAGATGAAAAACTTGCTAAAACCGAAGCTTTCCAATTCGTTCTGATCACGACAAATGTGACAAACGTATTTCAATTTCTTCATTTCGAATGCACTTTTCGAGAAATCGATTGCAAAATTTTATAAAACTTAAATCAATTGCCATTATTAAATGCCAGTTTGTACGAAAGTGTATAAAAGTATAAAATAGGGATTATAGGGCAATAATTAGGTGACTATAAGTGTTGCAAATCTGAAGAAATTTTTAATTGGAGTAACTTATGTAATTAATTCAGTTAAACATTATTTACTGACAATTACTGTAAGTTGTTATTGTATAAATATTAGAGTAAATGTACTTTTGGATTTGAAGAGGTAAAAAAAGGTTATTTTCATTTTTTTAGTTAATAATTTCATTGTTTCTATCCTCTTAATTTCCATTTCCAAAAGACAAATTGAAAAGCTGGTATTTAGGGCTAAAATCGGAACCGAAATAAACAAGAGATTGATACAACCCCGATTAATGATTGTGGATTAATTTCACGGCCTTTCGGTTATCTACGGTATATTTACCACGGCGTATCTAACTACCACCCCTGTCAGTGGGGAGGACAACTTATTAAAATATAAACGACTTAGTAGTTTTTTTTTCTTCATCCTTCCATTGCGTAAATTGCTTCTCAACGATATAAAAAATCAATAGCGAGATAAGTCTCTTGACATCTTTTGTATCGGAAAATATAAAACCGCCCTCGTCTTGTGCGTAAAGGTGCCAGAAAGGGGTAGTAGTATTTTACACCTAAATTAAACAGCAAATCAATTATGCTATCATTTGTGGGATAGATTTTTGATTGATTAAAAAAAATATTATAATCACAACAGCAGTCGAGTCCGGGTACGTTTTTTATTCGCAAAAATATATATAAAAAAAAATGACAATTCTTTTCGGTTATTTTTGCTTATATTTTGAAAACTAGAGAATTAAACGGGTTAGGTTAGGTTATCTTGGGTAATTTATAATATTAAGAAAATGTAATACATCAAAATGTAGCTAATTATGTACAGTTTCAAACGAGCCCCAAAAGAAACCCCTAATATGCGTAGTTTTTGCATAATAATAATATTAAAAATAGAGCATTACACTCTTTGTGTCATGGCATTTAACAGAGTTAAATTTTTGTTTTACTAATATTTTGTTATTTTTTCCAGTAGAATTGTTGAAATTTCTTAATAATGCTCCAAAATTAAGGGCAAATGTTTAGATTTTAGCACATTACAACAGCTCAAATAAAAAAAAAAAATGAGACAGAGGAGTTGTAGTCCATAATCTCCACTTTCAGGAACCGTCTACGATATCAAAATTGGACTATCACTGTTAAGGGAGGGACACATATAGAGAATAGTGCCCTGAATTCTTAAAACTACAATTATGCAAAATATACCAACGCAAGGGTTTTACTTTGACGGTCGTTTGAAAGTGCATGTCATTAACTGTAATTTGTCGAAATATCTTTTCTTAATATTGTAAATGACCCGAGATATGAATTTAAATAGAAAGATCTTTTTTAGCGTTTTTCCAATTTTTCTCATTGTCAGTTAAGAACCACCTAATGATTGCTGAAGGAAACATTTTATAGGTTTTTAGTTGTCTACAATTTTCGAAATATAAGCCAAAAAGAAAAACAAAAATGTTCAATCAAATTTAACCTGGACTCTTGTAGTTTATAATAAATTGAATCGATGAGGCTTTTAGTACTTGCAAATCCATTAATAGAAATTGGAAAATTAGAAAGGTGGATCAAGATTATCAATTTATCAATTCATCCCAGAATCCCGGATCCAGAATTTCTCACTTCTCAAAAATAGGTATTTATTGCTGGTGAAATTTACTATTGGTGTTAATTTTCTTCATACCAATAAAATGCGAATTACAAAAATAGTTTTTTTTATTTGAAAAGGGCCTTATGTGGTTCTTGTTCAAATTTGGGGCCGATTTTCTCAGCTTGTTGTAATAGCAATTTAGACGTTTATCTCTTTCAAACGTAACCGTTATCTTAGTTAAAGAAGGCCAGAGTGCTGATTTGCAGCGTGATCCTACAGGGGTCCTCGTGGGAAACTGTTTTAATTTAATAGCCACGAGATTTTATAGTCCAACAATTTTTTTTGATCACGGATTCTTGTAGAGGAATCTCACAGGAAGATTTGTTGAAATTATTAAGTTGTCAAATAATTGTTGCTACTTTTTATTTAGCGTTAAGTTTTACAAAACTTGTATTTCGATATTTTGACGCTTTGGTAGCCCAAACCGTGATAGATATGAAAAAAGTATACAGACCTTTTTTGTAGATAATTGATTTTAATATAAAAAAGTCCCAGACAGCACTCCTCTATCTTTTACAGGTAAAGAAAAAACAGCACTACAAGAGCGCTCAGGCGGTACATTACACGTTGAATCGCGTCTTTGAAACGCTGTATTATTTTACCTGTAAAAGGTAGGTAGGTGCCGTCCCGGACTTTTTTGTAGAAAATTTAATTATCTACAAGAAAGTCTATATGATTGTTTCATGTCTGTCACGGTTTTGGCTACGTAATCGTCGAAAAGTCAAACAAGACGTTCTGCAAAACTTAACGTTAAATGAAAAATAGTAACAATTATTTGCCATTGCTAACAATTTGCATAAATGCCCTTCTAATCTTCCTCTAGAAGAATCCGCGATCAAAAAAATTTTTGCACTATAAATACTTCGGCATAAGATTAAAACAATTTCCTACGTGTACCCTCCTCATATGACGTTGTGCGTTAGCGCTCGGGCCTTTAATAACGACGTGCGCTAGTGTAGAGTCTGCTTAATACTATTAGGTACGTGTCCACACGAAAGTGTCGTCCGGCAAAGGTGTAACTTCTTTCGGTCAATGTAAACAGTTTTAACGGAAACAAAAAAAGAAAAGAGACCCATCGCTCGTCTTGCCCTTAAAGGGAACCCTTATCAGTTTCTTAATTAGTTTTTGCCCTAATTCTCGCCCCTTCCGTGCCAGCCTGCCATCAGAAAATCCGGCCAGATAATACGGGGATATAAGGGAGAAAAAGAAATTTAAGACCGCGGCTGGAATAATAATTGTATGATAATCATAATTGATACACGCAATGCTGTCTGCATTTCAAATTGATTTATTACCGTCAGCGAAAATCTAGCAGTAAACAATCATAAAACGCTACATTTTTTATTACTTACACTCTCATTAAAATCTGAAATTAGTTGGACAACGTAATTAAACAACGTATGCGGATTGTGGCGTGCTGATTATGAATAAAATTGCGGTTTATTTTAAAAACAACAGTTCTCATTTCGATTTACAGCTTTGAGTTGTACTTATGACATGCAGTTTAAGACTTTTTACATATCTTTAATTATATCGGAATGTTAATTAAATTTCCTAATATTGAAAAAAGGTAATTTGAAAACCACAAAGGAAACGTTCAAAGATCTGACATCACGTACGAAGGAAACATATTGATTTTTTGTTGCTTATTAAGGGGTTAATTAGTAGATTATTTAGGGCGTAATTGGATGCTTGATACTACTAAGCTTTTAACTTTCATCTGGTTAACAGAGATGTCTAAGAATTATTGGAGAGTTTAGTATAACTAATTCTAACTTAGGAATGTATTCTCCTGCTCAACTGGAAATTACTTCAGGTTTGGATCCGATTTGGATCAGATTTTTACCTGAACTACGATCAGATACGGGTCAGGGGTCAGGTTTTCTAGTCAGATATGACAATATTCGTCACATTTCTTATTAAATAGACCGGATTCGATAATCTTTTACGTTCCAGATCACAAATTATTTTCAGAAACGGACAGGGTTATCGAATCTATTGGAGAGTAAAAGCTTTATTATCAGGATGCGATGTACAAGGTGTCGCGAAAAAAGCGTACAGTGAAAAAAGCTCACAGCGAAACAACTGTATAGGGCAGGGACGTTTTTTGATCTCTGTGCCAAAAAGTCATAAATTTTTTTTTTTTTAATTAGGTAACATGCCACAATAAAATCTCATTCGAAATGTTAGCGTAGTGAAACTATACGTAAGTATAATTAAATAAAAAAAAATAAAAGCAATTCTTCTTTAAACAATTTTTATTAATCAATGTTTTAGAGAAAGCAGTATGCTAGAAACAAAATTCAAGTTCAAAACAACTGTTTTTAATGTGATTTTTGTTGCTGTACACAAGATGATAAAGATTTAATATCTGGTTCATATTTAGTTAATTTCAACAGTACGCATGCAGAGCTCGACTCATCCGTCATTCTATTTCTATATTTATTTTTTATAAAATTTAATTCTGAAAATAGAGATTCACATGCCCACGTCGATGAAAATATTGATAAAATTGCCCTTGCTAATTTTTTTAAACAATTAAACGTTTCAGGAATTGAATTCCATGTAGTTAGAATCTCATCTTCTGCAATTTTATTTATTTTATCCAATAATCGGTTACTTTCAATAATTTCTAAATCATTTCTTATCAACAAATTTTTGGTTCCATATGGTACTTGACTGAAATTCAACTAATTCCATTTCCAATTCATTAAAATTTTTCAAATGGTATTGTATAAGGATATAAAATAAATTTAAAGTTTCTTCGAATTCGTTGTAAATCTTGCAGAAAATTCCTGAATCAGGGATTGAATTAACATTGAAAATTCTGCAGTTAATAACTCTTTATTTGGCTTTTCGTGACATTCACTTTCAAAAAAAATTTTTTTGTATTCGAAAAATATTTATATGAATTTGAAAGAATATCGCGGTTAAAAATCTGTAACTTGACTTCGAACGCTTTAATTAAGTCAAATATTATAATGACTGTAGTTTTATATTTAATTCATTTAAGTGAAAGCATAAATCAGTGAAAAAATATAACTTTGCTAGCCATTCTACATCCAATAATTGATTATATTGGTCAATAATTAAATAAAAGTAAATATTGTACGCTTTTTTCGCACCGCTAACATTTCTAAACTTTTGTCTGACCAAAGCCAGGTATACATAATTATCCCTTGTATGATTATTTTACAAAATTTTGAGTGTACGCTTTTTTCACAAATTCGACGTACATACATCATATATGCATACATATATATATACACATCCTTTTTTGTATACGGGATTTTTCATGTAACCCGTTCGTTAAAAGTTTTTAAACTTATAATACCGGTGGAGTTTTGAAAATGTTGCTAATAATGTAACAGATGATGCTCTATCTAGGTAATTAAAATATCTGCAGTTGTCTGTCACTTCCGATTATACCGGAACTCGACACTAACTTTGTTATTTTAAATGAAATGGTGTATTTTTTAGGACGATTTTGCATTAAAAATAAAATTTTGACGTGAATTTACAGATACAGAATTTTGAAAAAGAAGGTCTACAAAAATTGCTACAGTTTTTCCCTTTTCATCCGAAAAATTGATCATATTTACAACTTTTGTATTTTCTGATGAACTTATAAAACGTAATGTTTGAGCGATTCCAAAAAATTGTAATAGTTGAGAATCCTCCATACAAAAATCTGTAAAACTTAAATTGAACATGACGTTCAAGGTTTTAATTTTAACGTTTCTATTAAACACTTTACTTTTGTTGATTAGAAAGAAGGGTAGATTTAGAAGTTTGGATTAAAATGAAAATGTTTCTCATAAATATTTGAATATTCAGGAATTTTCTTTTCTAAGAAAAATTAAAATTGAAAAACATTCTTTCGATGTAAACTTTCAGTATAACAATAATCAACATGAGTTTCCAGTCGCTGCTGTATTTGTTGAAATATATCACAAATCATGCAAAGCACATTTCTTCTTCTGCTGCTGAATTAAAAATGAAACAAAGCAAAAGAAAAATAATTATTGCAACTCGTCGCTGTTGGTTCATTTTTTGTTTGTTTTTCTAATTACTCTAATGGAACTTGGTGTTTACTGTACAAAGTTTTCGTAAAAATTTATGACTATAGATAAAAGAACATTTTTAAAATAGAAATAGAAAAAATATTTTTCAGTAAAATTATTCTTGGATGTATCTTTTCATTTAGCTGAATTAATTATTTATAAAACTCCGGGAACATTTTCATAATATTGGTGTTTCTGCATACTAAAAATAAAGGCTAATGCTTTTGCATATAGTAAAATAATTAAAACGAGGGGTGGTTTATTCGTAACGAAATTAAAATCGAATCATTATTACCCTGCAAAAAAAATAAGGATACTTTTTACCCCTGCTTATGAATTTAGAAGAAGTAATACCCTTTGAACTGTCGCTTGACAAAGTGAGCATTTTTTTGCAGAAAATTATGAAGTTTTTGCTTTTCTAGAGATTGAAGATAATTTAAAATTTAATTATTTTGGGATATTGTAAAAATGACTAATCCTTTAACATGAAAATACATAGAAGTAAGTAAATGTACTATTTTCTGTGGGAGTTACAATAATTTGAAAATATATTACAATAAAATTGATAAAAAAATTGGGAAACGTTCTAAAAATCTAAGATTGAATTAAAAAATAAACAAAGCTATAGTTTTCACAAAAAAAAAATGTATAAAGATCAAGGAAGTAGTAATTATATCACCATGAATTTTCTGTATGTCTTTTAGAAGAATTTTGAGAATGTTTTAAGAATTCCTCTTACTGAATCTGTATTGGTTCGGTTATACGTACAATCTTAAATTTAAATATTTTCTAATCGGCCTGACCTCTTGGTGAAATTGGATTTGAGAACACGAAAAAGAACTCCGTTTTGCAATTAGGAGATCTTTACGCTCACAAAACTTTGTCCTTTTATCCTTGTAAAGTTCCTCGATTTTTATCAGAAAGTTTTCCATTTCTCAAAACACCAAAAGAAATAACCATCAGAAATTTAAATAAATACGTCGCTTATGAGAAAAAATATCTTTCATAATTTGAATAGGTAAAGATATAGATATTACGTAGATATATTTTCCAAAATAAGGATTTTATTAATTTAGAAAATACTAAAATGTTTTCTTTAATGATGTAGGGTTCGAATTCTTAGGTAAACATCATGGGTCTTATATTTACACCTTTTTTTAATCCTTTGACTTTTACCTAAGGATTTTTTTGCATATTTGGTATTTATTAAGGCCTTTAAATAAGCTACAAGGGGAAAGGTGTGATGGAGACAATTACGCAGAAATTATGTTTATAGAATGAAAAAGGGGAAATATTAAACCCCATAATATTTAAGTGGCGTTTTTGTTTTGAAATGTCTTATGTTTTGTTTTCTTTTAATTTTCCAAAGATTTTATCAAAATTATCATGAGCCACGTCTATAAACTTGTTTATTATTCATCGGTAGAAATCAATGTATATAAAGAAACTTTCGGATACAATTTAAGCGTAATTAAATTATTCAGTTAATTTCCTGGGTTCCAAATATCAATCAAGTAGACACGGTGAACGTTGTGCGTTTGTTTGTTTTCTTATATGGAATTTTAATTCAATTTCTTGCTAACAAAGGGCCTGACTCTGGGTAGAAATCAATGCATTAATTGAAACTATAACAAAACAATGTTTCCAATTTAATTACATAAAAGCGTTTAATGTTGCTAAATAAATTCTTTTTTTTTTGAACGTTGTGCATTATAGTGAGGAGGATATTTTTGTAGAGCAGCAAATTTATAAAATAAGACAAAATTCATTAATTAGCAATTCCTTTAGTTCGGCTTTGGAACCCATTTGGGACCAGTAAACCCAAAATTCGACACTTATCCACAGTTCATAAAAGATAAGCAAATATTTGTGGAATCTGGTACATATATGTACAATTCAATTTCGGGGTTAAAATATAATGTGCTTGAAATATTGAATAAATAAGAAAAAAAAATTCAAATCTGCCAACATAAAATAATCTTTCAATGCCTGTCACAATTTTGTCTAAACTCCGAAAAAGGTGATGGTCTGTAGGGGAAAGATCAGGACAATATGGGGGACGTGGCATGACCTCATAGCGACACCCCTTCAATTTGTTTACTATTTTTACTGAAATATTAGGTCAAGCGTCATCATATAACAAAAAAATCATTTTTGATTAATTTGGTCAATTTTTTGGCAATACATCATTTGAAATTATATTTTTTAATCCTCGGCATACCATACAATGACCTTTATATTTTTTCGGATTTAGATTATGTTTCTGCATATGATCAGCAATTAACCATTGACCTATTTGGCGTCTATCATCGTACATGATCCATTTTTCTTCGTACGTAATTATTCTTCCACGAAAGGGTTCATTTCTCTGACGTGGGAGTAGAGATACACATTCTTGACGTCCCAGTTCCTGACGTTCTTTCAACTTTTCGGCTAATTTTAAATGCCTGGAAATGGCCGTTTTGCTTATTTTGAGTTGTAATGCAAGTTTTTGGACGGTTCTATAATGATTTTCTGGATATCATCCGGAAGGGTGAGTTTTAAAGAAACGTCTTCTCTCCTGAAGAATATTTGTTTGCCCCAGTTTGCCCCAAAAGCCTGATTGATATTCTTTGCTGTCTGAGCATAAAAAATATAGTTCGAAAATCGCGTGTTACTACGTTCATGTTTAAACAAAATTAAGTCTAAATGTTTACTTTGAAAACAAACAAATATCATAGTTAAGTACCTAGGCAATTGCGTTGAAAATTCTCACAACGTATACAGGGTTTTTCAAGTTGATGGAGTATTAGAAGTATATGAATTCTGGAACTTGGGCTCATCTTGTGATTGTTAATGCCGCCCTTTTTTTTTAAAAATATTTTCAAGTTTAATTCACATCCGTTTATACCGGAAGTCGACACCAACTTTGTTATTTTAAATGGAATTGTATATTTTTTAATCATTCTACTAATTCATATGCTTCTAATAGCTCATGAATTTGAAAAACCCTGTATATGTGAGCGAAACACGTGTCCATGTGGGGTAATAAGTCACCATAGTTTGTAGTTTCCGTTTCCTATTACTGGAAATGTCTTGGTGTCTGAATGTCACAGACGATTTTCTTGAAAACTATTGAAAGTTGAAATTTTTTGGGAGTTTAAGTCGAGTTGATTTTTTTTATATGGTAATAGAGGTTAAGGTAATAAATATTGTCATATATCTCCGAAATTTGCAAAACGCCAAGTGGATCAAAAATTTTTTTTATTTAAAAATTTCTTTAAAGGTGTTTAGAAAAAAAAAACAAACATTTGGTTTAGGCTTCCCAATTTGTAGGTATTTAAAAATTTCTTAACGATATCGTTTCGGTTGTTACACCTTTTCCAAATTAGTGTCCAATGTACTTTTTTCACCAAGTGACGAGCAACCCCCTAATTTCCAATATTTTAAAGATCCTTGATCGCTTTTCCCAACAAAAATTGTAGCCTGTTTGTCGCTATAAATTATATTTAATAAAAGTGGATTTTGAGAATTAATAAGGTGAAAAATATAGTAAAATATTGAATGTGTATTTGACAAAGTTGCGATGTACTTAGTATCTAATCGATTTTGGCCGAATTCGACGCAGTATCGTTTCATCAGCAGCCTATTACTGCAACAATGCAGTGTGCTGGTTCTGTCAGTTGCAGTTTATCTTTTTCTTAAATGCTTTGGCAATTGTTCAGACACGATTTTCGCATTGTACAATCGAACTTAATGAAAATGAAACAAGTACCGCATAAACGGGTCAATAAGAATGACAAAGGCAAAGCGGGTCGTCTGGGTCGGAATTATCAAACCGCCGTCTTTTCTAAAAATAACTCTCTACTAATGATAAGGATCTTCTACTATGTAAAAGTGCAGAAGTCTACAAATAGTCTATTAATTTTCCTGCTGGGTTGTGATCGCTATTTAATTTATAAAATTTTTATTTTGTTACTAGAATTAGCAGTATCTGAGTAATCTACTCCAATATTCTAGTGAGATTGATTGTTAATAAAGGAATTTAATTTTTGAAAGGTGCGATCTTTAAACACATCACAGTTCGTACCATCTTAGGATTGGTTGTTTGTATGCGACCAAAGTTGGAAAAGAACGTTTTGGTCATGTGCCAGATGCGCATTTCTGGGTTTGCTCGTTTAATACATACGTCCAAATTTCGAAAATAAGAAACATAGTATGTAATGAGCCCTACATTCCTAATATTGGCCGAAAAATACGATTAATTACCGTTTTCGGATATTTGTACAACTATTTTTCTGGGAAATTTGAAAGTGCATGACAAAATTTTAACACGTGTCATGTTTTTTTTTCGTCTCTTTTAACAGTAATATGTTCATTCTACAGCTTTTTTAACATTTTTTTATCAGCACAATATATCTGAGATTTCAAAATAGGCTTCAATTTTGGTCATTGATTCTTCGTTGAAGTCAAAAATTTTTCCATGGATCATTCTTTTTGGTTTACAAAGAGGCAGTTGTCTCTGGTCACTAAATAAATCGGTAAGATGACTAGTAAAACAACAACTTTTCGATTTTTACTTTAAAGAGTGATTCGTTTACTCCAAAACTTCTCGATCATTCATTTTGTAGCATCTTCTGTACAACAATTTTTCTGTTACTTCAAAATATGCTTCAATTTTTGGCATCATTTCTTCGTTGGAGCCAAAGCTCATTCCTTGGAGCATTCTTTTTAGGTCTACAAGGATGTGGCTGTCTCTTGGTACTCAGTAAGTTGGTAGGAAGACTAAAGAAACATCAATTTTTCGAGTTTTTTTCATTAATGCAGTCTTTTTCAAGAGTGGTACGTTCATTGCAACGCTTCTCTAACATTTTGCAACATTTTCTGTACAACGATCTTTCTGTGACTTAAAAATAGGCGTCAAATTTGGTCTTCGCCTCTTCGCTGAAGCCAAAACTCTTTCCTTGGATCATTCTTTTTGGGTTTACAAAGAGGCAGTTGTCTCTGGTCACTAAATAAATCGGTAAGATGACTAGTAAACCAACAACTTTTCGATTTTTACTTTAAAGAGTGATTCGTTTACTCCAAAACTTCTCTATCATTCATTTTGTAGCATCTTCTGTACAACAATTTTTCTGTTATTTCAAAATATGCTTCAATTTTTGGCATCATTTCTTCGTTGGAGCCAAAGCTCATTCCTTGGAGCATTCTTTTTAGGTCTACAAGGATGTGGCTGTCTGTTGGCACTCAGTAAGTTGGTAGGAAGACTAAAGAAACAACAATTTTTCGAGTTTTTTCATGAATGCAGTTTTTTTCAAGAGTGATACGTTCATTGCAACGCTTCTCTAACATTTTGCAACATTTTCTGTACAACGATCTTTCTGTGACTTAAAAATAGGCGTCAAATTTGGTCTTCGCCTCTTCGCTGAAGCCAAAACTCTTTCCTTGGATCATTCTTTTTGGGTTTACAAAGAGGCAGTTGTCTCTGGTCACTAAATAAATCGGTAAGATGACTAGTAAACCAACAACTTTTCGATTTTTACTTTAAAGAGTGATTCGTTTACTCCAAAACTTCTCTATCATTCATTTTGTAGCATCTTCTGTACAACAATTTTTCTGTTATTTCAAAATATGCTTCAATTTTTGGCATCATTTCTTCGTTGGAGCCAAAGCTCATTCCTTGGAGCATTCTTTTTAGGTCTACAAGGATGTGGCTGTCTGTTGGCACTCAGTAAGTTGGTAGGAAGACTAAAGAAACAACAATTTTTCGAGTTTTTTCATGAATGCAGTTTTTTTCAAGAGTGATACGTTCATTGCAACGCTTCTCTAACATTTTGCAACATTTTCTGTACAACGATCTTTCTGTGACTTAAAAATAGGCGTCAAATTTGGTCTTCGCCTCTTCGCTGAAGCCAAAATTCTTTCCTTAGATCATTCTTTTTGGGTTTACAAAGAGGTAGTTGTCTATGGTCACTCAATAAGTAGGTAGGATGACTAGTAAAACAACAACATTTCGACTTTTACTTTCAATAGTGATACATTTATTCCAAAGCTTCTCTATTATTCATTTTGAAACATTTTCTGTAGAACGATTTTTCTGTAACTTCAAAAGATAGGCTTCAATTTTGGTTATTGCTTCTACGTCGAAGTCAAAACTCATTCCCTGGATCATTATTTTTTTGGTTCGCAAATAAGTTATCGCCTCTAGGTGGCAAATGTCGAGATTAGGGCCGGTAGAAACATCCAAAATTCTAGTAGAAAAGTAATCTAATGTAGATCTCCTTCTGTCCTTCTTTACTTCTATTGGAAACTGTCTTATCACCCTATCTTTTCGCTTTCATTACCCTCTCTAATACTTCTTCGTTTCACCTTTTTTATTTTACGTGCCCACCGTCCTCGTTTTGCATCCCCAAAGATAGGTCCAAGAACAGCTTCTTGGAGAATACATTATCCAGTCGAAGCGGGGATTTGAAAATTTTCCTTCTCCCACAAAAAGAATGTAAAAGGCCGTACTCCATATATGGCCCTTTAATAAATCCACAAATACAATTTTTGTTTTGCAAATTTTCAGAACATGTATTTTTCCTCTGTTTTTGATTTTACCATAAAAGTAAATAGTGGATGTATAATGTTAAAACAATTGAAATCAATTGATCTGATTATTTATTTAATAACTATAACAATATCTCAAAAATTATCATCATCTTCGTGTTTTCAAAAATTATGGTCTAAAAGCAGTGTTATTGTGTAAGTTATGGAAATGCGATATTATAAAAGGTTTGATACTAAAAATTGTTTAAATAGGTAATTTGTGAAATCGAAAACGTCCCAATTTAGTTAGAAAACAGTGTTTTAATTGCGTTGTCTGTTGACGGAATAGAGCGTTACGTTACATTGTGATCATTCCATTATGAAAACGAACTTCCTTGGTAGGTTCGACCCTCGGATGCGCCTAGCATAAATTCAACAGAAAACCTTATGTAGTCTGGGATATAATCGATATTCACTGCGACCTTCTACTTCAATTATGAGGTCAAACTCATCTGCTAGCAGCTTTAATGTTTCTTCTGAAATATTAAACCTTGGGTTTCGCCGATTGCAAAATAAACAGGGTAGTAAATTTTAATTATGGCTTTTGCGCATGTTGGAAATGCATTAGAAACGCCTGCAGCTCGTCTATTTCCAAGTTTAATTTCGACGTTTTACATTGTAAGTGACCACGAAAAACGCCAGTAATTTTCAACTGGGGCACTCTATTATTTTATCACCATCTCATTTTGGAACTCTTCTTTCTATCTGCACTTTTTAATAAAAGTCAATCACAAAAGTCTCTCTGACATTAGTATGTAAATAAGTTCGTATAAGATAAAAATATCGTCGCGAAATAAGGAAAATTCTAATCCTGTTTTCAACTTCTCGGGAAAATCTTTAACTTGTTCTCTAGTAACAGAAATTAAAGAAGTTGGTTTCGAAATTGGATTCTTTTTCGTGGGAACCTTGAATATACATATGTACTTTGCTTTTTTTCTTTCTTTCTTTCTTTCTAAGCCTCTGAGTTTTGATTTATGTTGTTTACGCTTTAACTTTATTTGCCATAAAAAATTCGTAGGTACCAGGAATTTTATAGATTAGGGAAATAAACAAAAAAAATATTGAAAGCAAAATTTCTTTTTCACTTTATTTGATAAGATGACGATAATTTTTAATTTTATTTACATGCACACAGTTTAAAGAATGGGATGTAATTTATCTATGAGTTAGACTAAACGTCGTTATCTGCATCATTAGTTTGCAGTACATTTAGGTAAAATTGTGCTGTTAGAAACAGTGGCTTAAATGCGAGGGGTAATTTATTTAACTAATACATACGTCTTAAAAGAGTCAAGGTTATCTCCCGAAGTCACGAAGGTATTTCTACATACATGTTCTCGTGTAAGTATATAACGTCTTTTATACTGTCATATGCCATCAAGAAATTTAATTACAGTGACACCTCTAACAAAAAAGATATATAACAGATAACTGATAGACATGCAAAAGACGTTTCTCAAGTGAAAAAAAAAAGTTGAATGCTAATTTGTTAATTGTCTTTTTCGAATATTTGCAATGCAAAATAATGAACTACGAACTAACTAATAATAAATTCAATTTAACTGAGCACAGGGTTTCGACCTTTTCATAATACCTTCTTCATGTTTGTTTCTATATGAAAACAAGAGATTTCGATTCTCATTTTTAAACTTTGTATACACATATATAAGTATAATAATTGAAAATATTTGTTTAATTATGTATAGGGTAGATAGACACGTAAATTTACTCACCAGCAACATTTATTCCGTTGCCATGGATACGATAATGTAGTCCGCGTACCGTCGCAATAGATGAGCATTTCCTGAAGACGGCTGACTTAATGATAATGCAATCATGATAATAAGGGAGGCAGGAGACGGTAGTTGTGGTAGTGATTATCACTTAAATGACGATGCTGCACTGAACACGCTGGCGTCCCGGTGCCTCTACGTCACGAGACGGCGACGGTGCAGAACCGTTTATCGAAAGCGCACTCTTCAGGCGTCCCTACTGATATCTGTTACGAATACAGGACTCTCTGGTTCTACAATCCCAATAGTAACAAAAAGAAAATGAACAGTCTTTTCCAATACACTTTTCACGACAAATGTTTCATAAAAAGGAGGAAACTTTTTTTTCTAACGTGGGTATTCTTCATTTTCTTTAACTTTTTGTATCTTGTGTTTAGACAGAAAGAAATATTTAAAAATACGATTAGTAAATAAATAAATAAAAATTTAAAGCCAATCTAAATTGGTATTAAAGTTTATAAGGAAAAAATACTGCTGAAAGGCAATTTATTAATGGATAAGATAAGATATCATTAATAGATGCTAATAATAATATTTATAATCAATAGAAGCCAATAACCAACAATAAATTATTAAAATTCATTTTCATTATGCGACGTCAAATTCGGTCATCATCATATTAGTAAAATATTTAGAAGTATTTACAATAACAAATAACATAATTTATTGTGGGATAAATATTAATAGAAGATGTAGAAAACGAAATTGAAAATTTATCACGAAAATATATAGTAAGGAATATTAAAACTGAGAACAAGAAAATTGTAAAAAAATATCAAACTATTGGCAATGTATTGTTTTTTATAGAAATATTATCGAAAATGTTAAAATTCATCGTTATTTTGTATAAAATTTCTCCTTTTTTTTTCAAAGATGTGTTCTGCTATTTGTATTCAAAATTTTTGAATAAAACTTTAAAATATTTATTTTGCGCAATGTAAAATTTTTTCTTTGAATTTCATTGAAAAATATTTGAAATCAAAAACCGATGAATCTGTATATTAAAATCAACATGTTTATCAAAATACAAAATTTAAGTGATGGATTTTAAATTTAAGTAGATTAGTTTTAAATTTCGAACAAAATATACTATAAGGCATTAAAAAAAAAATAATAATAAAAATTGTCTAATACATTGTTAGGTTCTAGGTACTGTGATAAATTTTTAATATCATAATATATTTTTTACGAAATTGGAATCCAATATTTTGATTATAATATTAAAAATGATGAATTTTCCAAATATAAGGTCCTTTTTACAAAATTTTCTTACATTAATTTCGTTGGACTCAGGTTTTAGTACCTATATATTTTTTATTAATTTATTCCGTGGTTTGTGTTGGTGAGGGTATTAGTCCTGAAACCTCAAAATGTAACAGACTCACGTGTTCTCGATGGAATGAGTTAGCGTCAAGGAGTCAAGTATCACTCTCCTTCTTTCTAAAAGGATAATAAAGTTCGTTGTATTTTATCGAGGATCTTTCCTAGTGGCTCCTTGAGTCACATCGCTAATGTTATGTTGTAATTAGGAGAACCTGTTGAGGTAAAAATTTACATAGAGTAGGTATCGTCAAGTGAAGTTCAAATCTCCTATGATGACATTATGTCCTAGAATCTCTTCTTTAACAAAGGGGGTGTCGAATATTCGAATCTTACGTAATTAACAAAATTAAAAAAATAGGAAACCAATTTTTACAGTTGAATAAAAATATTATGTATTTACAAACCTAAAATTTGCAAGATAGATCAGAATTTATGTAATTATGCAATTTGTATGGTGGCGTTATCTGTCAGTGAACAAAAGTTGAAAGGTCATTAATTATACCAGAAATAAATTTAAAATATTGATAATAAATAAATTGTAATATTGAAATTTTACAAAAGCTCATCTCTAATTTTATTGTTTGCAAAAATTTTAATTATACGTAACACTTGGCTGTTTTTTCAGTCAATTTATTTACTAAAAGTAACTTAAAAGACAATCAAAATAACTAAAATTAAAGTTTATGTTTTATATTACAAATAGCAGTTTTTTAAAATTTTTGCTTGATTTTTATTTGCAATCAAAATTGTCACTATATTTTTACTAACTAGTTACTAGAAATTAAAGATATTTTATTCACGTTGATGATAACGATGGCTTCAGCTATGCTTGTCCTCTAGCCACTAATAGTAGGCCAAAAACAAAGAAGAGACAGAGAGATAAAGCTTCCACTGCTATGCGACAGTCGCGCATCATTTGCAAGAGCTGAGTCGCAGTTACTTGCGAGCTTTATTAATAAAATTACAAATTCAACTTTCCTCAGATTATTAGTAATTTTAGTTTTTATGCGGAACATTTGAAAGTAATAAAAGCGAAATAACTTTAAGTTATAGGTCAAGTATCGTAAAAAAATTTTATTGCCTGGAAAGTAGGGGCTGTACCTATTAGTTTAATAACAACAACATGCAAAAATGAATAAGTATATAAATTAAATTGTGGAACCTGCCAAGCTCGATATATATGTAGGTCATACTAACAGAACGTACGAAGATAGGATTAACGAACACAAAGAATTATGATTAAAAATCTACCCTTAAAAAAAATTATATACACTACATATTACGGTAAAAGTAGTAATACTAGACCTCCTGGAAGCAGTTGAAATGAAAAGATAATTAAAAAAACAGTAATAATGTAGCTTCCCCATCATTTTGTAAATTTCACAATTTTTGAAACAAACCAATAAAATACATCCTAATGGATCGAAAGAGAATAAAAAGAGGAACAGAATATAAAATTAAAATATGATAGGTGCCATTTGATGAAAGAAAATTATTGGTTTTTTGCTTTTTTTTTGAACTCCCTTTATAAACTATAACGCTTAATTTTGGCATGACGTGAGCACTAAAACTGTATTATAACAAGTAAATATTTTACACTTTAACTGATCTTTTGCGAAAGTTATTACCATTCATGGTTCGGGCTGCGTTACCCATTTTTTTTTGTTATTTTGATACAAGTTAATTATCAAACTTACCTAAAAATTTCGCATTTTGTTCAATTTCGTCGTAGTTTGTTTATTTTTATTAAATAGAAAAAGGAAATAAAAAAGCAAAATTACTGTGGGTATCTTTTATTTTATCACAAATTGTAGTACAAAACATTTCAAAAGGAAGCAATAGGACATAAAAATAGGGCCATTTCTTTCTTCTTCTTTATGAGATTATTTGTAAACATATATTAGAAAAAAAGTATTTACAAAACATGATCTACATAAACGTAGGTACATAACTAAATTGTACAAAACTCATTTTCAGTTTAAGATAATCGTTCAAATGCAACATTTTGAACAATAACAAATTAAACGTTGCATTAAACGACAAATGCAATTATCACAAACAAAATATGTTTGGAACTTATCTACTCTGTGCTTCTACTCATTTTCGTTAAACTCTCATCGTATTTGTACGTTTTACAGTAACGTTAAGTACAAAATAATGAGAAAATAACCTTAGTCTTTGTACTGTTAAATAGTCAACGCTTACAATACAAAGACGTCACCACTTGAACACATTCGACTAAATGTAGGGCCTTCTTAATATAAAAAATAATAACAATATCAATTAACTACTATTTCGTTGACTGTTTTGATTTTACTTTTGAATCGGTTTCACTAACACCTGAACTAGAACTGTCCGAGTCACGAGAATCGGTTTGCCCTGCACTTGTGTCTTGGCTTTGTGCTGATGTATTATATTCGATAGCTTTAGGAGTGTACGTGATTGTGCTGCTGTTTTTTTCCCGAATGTACCCGCTCTTTATTCCTTCCTGTTCTGATTGCCACTTGACCTGTAAAAGAACACTTGTTATTAATCGACTTGTACTCCTTTAACCACTACCAGTTCACACATAATAAGAAAACATGTAATAAGTAATCGTTTCATTTAAAAAAAATCTGCTCTAAATTCCTAAAACATTTTAGTATCGTCGCATTCTTAAGGTTTCATAACAAGAAATAAGGCAGTAAGAAACCCTTAACGATGAGATATCGTTGTCGAATCAAACGTGAAATTTTAAGAAACCGCTCATCGTAGGTGTACAAGTTGGTTACCAAACTTACCTTAAGATCATATTAGTTAACAAAATAAATAAAATTAGATTACTAATTTTTACCTTTTGTTCATGTTGTTTTATGGCGTCCATACATCTGTCTAAAACCATTTTTTCGGTCAAAATGCCGTCTTCGGAGGCATACGCAGCAGCTTGCCAAGCAACCCCCAACTTTGCAATTTCTCTTCCAGACATCCCTTCAGTCATTACAGCCATTTTACTGCACAAGGCCCCGTAGTCAAATTTGTCAACTTTTAATCTCCTGCAAGTTTACATTTACTGATTTAGAATAGTTTGAGTATAAAGTACTATAGAAATTCAACTTTCATCACCTTTAAATTTATTTATGGTGCATGCTCATCTTCAGTCAAATCTAAGGCAGATTAGCCGAATTGCATCCAGGGGTATATTTAATAATAATACGCACTGTTGTCAAACATATTCCGTGAGAAATATGTAATTAAAAATCGAAAAAGAAAATCTACATCTATGTGATGTGGTATTTATTTGAATTGATATTTAGACCTTAGTAAGCAGTTACCAATTTAGTTATGTATGTGGTCTTTTAAGTACAAACAGCTTTTATCTTTATTTTTAATTATTACCATCTTGTTTGTAAATTCAAATTGCAATATTGCGATCAAATAAAAACTATTACTTTGGGATGCAATTCAGATATCGGCTTCTTAGATCATTAAAGTCATTATCACGAAAAATTATACCTTTTCCCTTCTGCAGCTGGTTCAAGTACAAACTTGTCAAAATAGAGACGCATCAGTCGCTCCCTTTCATCCAGTTGAGGCAGTTCAAACTCCACCATTTCGTCTAATCTGTCGTTAACGGCCCAATCGAATTGTTCAGGTGTATTGGACGCCAAAACTAGCATAAATTTACTACTTTGCTCCCCTGTACGGTATAAGAACGCGTTGAGGGTAGCTCTTAAGTCTTCGGATATATGTTCGGACGATCTCTTTCGCAAAAATGCATCAGCTTCGTCCACAAACAACAACAAACCTGTAACAAACGGCAATGTCTTGGTTTAACTTGCCTTTTCTATAATCACATTTCTTTTTTGGTACCTTTTCGTGTACCACTTGCCCAGTCAAATACTTTATGAATGGCAGTGACACCTTCCCGTCCCATTGGTGCCACATCACCTCCAGTTAATATTGCGTAGTCCATTCCAGAATATTTTGCCAATTTCTAGAAATACACAACGTAATATATGAGATAAAACAATCGTAATAATAAATATTAAATTAATTTACTTTGGCGAACATCGTTTTGCCAGTTCCTGGTGGTCCGTACATTAGAATGTTCCTGTACATTCCCCTGTTAAGTTTCGTATTCTTTGTTGCAATAGCTACGTCTCTCAGTCGTCCTTCTAGCCTCGGAGCCAATACAACTCCCGATAGGGCGTCACCAGTTTTGGTTCTGAATTTCTTTAATTGCTCAATTGGATGCTTTAGGGATTCCAAAAATGAAAATCTCGAAGTGTCTCTTACAAGAGAAGGTTTTCCTGTAATAGGAAATGGCATTGAATTTATTTTTTATTGGGAAAGTCAATAGATATTTTAAGTCAAAAAATGTTATCAAAAAACCGACTATGCTATGAATTCAAAAACAACCTATCATGTAATTCTGCTACAACTTTTAAAATGGACGTATATATATTTTGGTTGTTTATGAATTAAAGATGTAGTGGGTTTCCTGATATTTTTTGTAATAAGCAATCATTTTTCAAAAATTAAATTACCAAGTCTGGCTTCAATATATCGAGCAGTTACAGAAGTAGCCCCTTTAGCAGTATAAACACCCAAAGCCAATAAAGACATTCCTCCTGCTGCTGCAAGCACCTTATCCCAGTCTGTTAATAGAGCTGTAACTCCTGATCCTATCACACTTCCTGCAGTTCTAAAAATATAATTGGATGAATTAAATATTCTACTGTTGTTCCTTCAATTTAGAGTTAAAATGTACTTTATTCCTTCCAAAACAGTAATTCTATTTTCTTCAGCTTTCAGTCTAATTTGCTCCAAAATAAGGTCTCTATTTTCGCGATCCACTTTAGCTTTAGCTCTCAGTTCTGCTTCAATTCTCTTCATCTCATTTTTGTTACGTAACTCCATTTCATGTTCTATTGTTGCTTTGCGCATAGCTTCCTGTTTTGCCACAGACTCTTCCTGTCTTTAACATAATCATTAATGTTTACAGTTTAATGGCGAATATATTAATGCGCCAATACCTTCTAAGATTTTCATCGTTCATCCTTTGCTGCTGCTGAAGTTGATCATCATACCTTTTTCTTGACAACTGATCTTGATATTGTGCCCTAGCTTGATGTTGTTTAGTTTCTTCTTGCAAATATTTTCGCCTTTCTTCTGCCTCAGCCCTTTTAGCCTCAATTTGTAGCTGCTGAACATGTGCTTCATACTCTTTAATTTTTGACTGGTACTCGACTTGTTTTGTCGTTTCTTGTAGTTTTGAAAGTTCTAAAGCGTCTTTGGCATGTCCTGAGCAGGATTATATTAAATAATTATGCAAAATAATATACTTTTGTAATACTTTAAAATTATGCAACAAAACATAACCTCTACACTTGTATTAAACAACACTTACTCGATTTTTCCAATTCTCTGGCAGCTTGAGCTGCTCTTTCAAGAGCTGAAGAATCGAATCGGTATGCTTCCATTGCCTTTTTTTCGCTTTTAGTCAGATTAATATCGCCAGGAATACCGGCTCCTCCAGTTGGTGGTGGTTCGGGCATTCCAGGTTGATTAGGGTCAGCATTTTGCTGGTTGCCTCTTCCGTAGCCAAATATCCACGACATGATGAGAAAAGTAACAAGATAGTTAATTAAATCTAAATTTTAATTAAAAAGAACACTTGTGATGATCAAATTTAACCTCTACAGCACCGTACTTTCATGACAGTTCTGCAGTTTCTCAGTTTCAACAACTTGATTGTATAAAATCTCCCTAACTCCCTAAGTATACCGCCAAATTCAAATATAATTAAATGGGCATGGGTTTAATATAAAAAGTAGATGCAAACAGCTGGTATATGTATATGTCTTCATGAACATTTTGCCTTTTAAATTAATGACTTTTTTCAAATTCTGTAATGAATGATATCTATTTTACGTTGTACTATATATTAATACGAAAAAGTGTCTAATTTCTGTTAATACTTCACCAAAATTAATGATTGATATATTATTTTCAATATTGTGTTCCCTGCTACTAATGAAATATTAACCAAGCGTTTAAAATTAGCGTTTTGGTGAAATATTTTACTTTAAATATTTTTAATGACAACTGAACACTCCCAGTTTGTAGACAACCAATTTAACTAATATGAATAACAGCTTTTGGTTGCATATAGAACTGTGGTGTAACTTTGTAGAGGGCCAAAAATTAGGAAGCGCTGTTTTTTTATTAGAAAGAAAATGTGTATTATTAATTCAGAACTTTTTAAACAGTTTTAACTTTACTCGTTCTTGCATCATTTGAAAACGGTATCAATGCCTTTTTTAAATGTTTTATTTTAACATGAACATCAAGTTATTGTTTTGACACAAAGACAAATTGTCACTGCGAAAAAGTAGATTCTCTTGGATTAAAGAAATTATTAAAAAATACGTATATGGCAAATAAATATTTTCAATATTCCAGTTTTATACTTTGGAATATTTTTATTAATGCAATTTGTTATAATAATTGTGACACTCGATGTATGTGTAAGTAAAATAAAGTTCTCATTAGCTCTAGAAAGGAACTGTGCCTATCTAATTATCTACAGTTTATTTATATTAGATACTTAAAATTTGGTTTATAAAATCTTCTTGAGATGTAATGTTGGTTGCAGTAACAATTAAAAGATTTCTACGTTTTAGATAAGATTTTCCTTTGAGATGTATAATTGGTTGTCTAGTACCAAAACAGATTTTCTTTTCTGTATTTTCCTGAGCTGTAGCATTGGTTGCATACGTAATACATTTTTCTAATATTTTCCTTGTAGAAGAATAGGTTGCCTATGTAGCTGGAGCTTTTGCTGGAGCTTTTCTTATTAAACTTTCTTTTCTTACCAGGGGTTAACATTTTGGGTAGGCAGCAATTGTTTATTATAAATGTGTTGGCAGGATAATGGTGAAAATTAATAATCCACAAATTTCTTCTGTAAAATTAATAATAAAGGTTGTATCAGGCAGAAAAGTTACGTAATATTAAAAAACATGTTTTTCATAAATAAATAAAATATAAGAACTTTTCAATGAATATTTGTATTTTGACTTTTCTGTCTGATGTAACTCTTATTATTAATTTTACGTAAAGCAACACGTAGAAAAATGTTGTATATTGATTATTTGGTTACAGAAATGTCTGCAAAATTTTTGCGAGAATGATTAATGAAAAATATATAATATCAACCCCCGAATAGCAACGTCTATAGGTACTCACCAATATTTCTCTTACCTATTTTTAAAAGAAAATTGCTACCCAAAAGTTTTACTTCATTTTCTAGAACATTTGATTGGCATAAAGAAATTCGAAATTTTTCTTGGATTGGATTGAATGTGCGAATATTTTGGCTTACTTACTAATGTAATGGGAATAATTACGTGTTAACGATAAGTTAATTTAAAAATTGGTACTAAACCTTTTGATTACTGTATTTTTTTTGATTTTTTCTTCTACCTTTAAAGTTCGAAATTGAATTAAAAAAATGCACTAGTATTTTTTATGTGTTTTTAATCAATATAAATAGGAATCAATACAGTTTTTGTTAAAAGGGAATGCTTTCGAAAAATTTTTTGAAAATGCAGATTTATTTGTAATTAAAAGTCGTTTAAAAATTAAAAATCTACGCATCCAAACTTACCAACTTCTCATTCAGTTACGTAGGTATAAAAATAAATAATGTTTCGTATTTATAAGGTCATCAGGTAACAGCGAATTTAATGAGAGGCCACAGGGCTTGAAAAATTCCTTCAGAACGAGTTTTTACATGGCATTAATTAATTACATTTTCTGAGTCGTGGATTTATGTACGAATGATATTCGCATTCAAACCAAGCCCAGCTTAAAAGCCACTTCTTCTTTTTTTCGTTTTTGATTTAATAACTTCCGACCTATCCATCTGCTGATGTTGAATTAGAAAAGAGATGTAATATCACAACCTGTTTGGTTTTTGTGCGAGTATGGTGTTTGATACATATTTTTTAAGTAGTGTTTTTTCGAAACCTAATTTCGGTTCCAATGGACTTTAATACACCAGCAGTAAATAGGTAAAGAAAAAAAAAAACGAATGAATAATCTTTACTACTTTGACTTGTATTTAAATAATTTTTGTAGGAGACGTACTTGTTGGAAAGCATTGACAAATAATGAGAAAAAACTTTTTATAGTCCTTGCAGGAGCAATTATTTTGATTGTTGTTCTAATTTGTCTTTTATTTGCCCAAAAATCTAACGGTATGGTAAGATTTGTTATCATTTTTTAATAAGCAGGTGCGACGAAATTTTCAAAAAATTAAAAAGTTTTGAGACTATAGCAACCTTAAAAACCAATTGTAGTTAGTACATTCGTTAATTATGATAAAAAACAGTTAAAGTTTAGACGAAAAGGTTTTCTTTCATTGAATTAATTTTAACAAATTAAAATTTGTGTGATAATGTCGAATGTCGTTGTAAATCAGGTTCATTTAATTCAGTTGGTAGGTATGACATTAACATAAATTAAGTAAAGAAGATTAAAGATAATAAACTCGTAATAAAAGTATCAATTTGTCATATAGTTATTAGATCTACAAAATTCAATTATGAGTTTTAAGGCTTATTAAAAAAATATGAGCGGATTATGATCAATAAATAAAATTTTCGAAGTTAATCCTGTTTAACGTATTTATAATAAGAATAGCTATAATAAAACAACATAAACGTCATCCGAGAATAGATTTGTATGCTACGTCCAAAATTAGTGATTATTCTATTTAAGCCCAATTTATGATTAGTGTAGAAGTAAAAGTAGCACTGTAGATTTATCCACTTTGGGTCAAGCTAATTTAAAGTAAAGCACCAAATTCTTAAGTAATATTATACACATACTTTTGTTTTTAACAAATTTCTATATTGGTATTGCAAACTAAGAAAATCGGTCGCAAAAGGCAAAAGACCCTTTTCAGATAAAAACAATTTCTACGATCTATTTTATCTGAATTTTATTGCTGTGAATGAAAATAACATCAATATTTTATTTTACGAGCTATATACAAGAAGTATGTCCAAAAATTTCCTTTTTCTCAAAAAAAAAAAAAATACCTTTTTTCAGCATATACTCGCAGTATTGCGTTAATTTATTTCACATTAGTAGAATTCGGATCATTTAAATAATAGAAATCATTTTTTATTTGAGATGGTACATTATGTGTTTTGGAACTAAATTTGGGGTGGATTTTCTTATCTTTTTTCCTCTTTTGCTCTATATTATAGGTACTCTATAAAATGAAAGGGTTTTTTTGTTTTATATAGACAAAAAGCGGGTCTTACTTTGACTTATCCTCTATTGAAAATCAAAAATAAAATTTTTAAACTTTTATTTGCTATGTATCTAATTAAAATTAATCTCTTTCATCAGGATTTATTATGCAATTTCCTTTACAAGATGAATTGTTTTGTTCTCTTAATTTTATTTTTTTATCCGAACGGTTTACAGGAAATATAAATATTCTAAACAATCACGATGCACAACCTTTTTGCAAAAATTGAGGTTTTTCCATATATAGGATGCCAGGTTTTCTAGATAATTACCGCAATAATGTATTTTATGGTCTGTTGAGTAAACGCTATTTATATCATTTTTGTCCACATCTATTGCGTCTAAATACTAGTTAATTTGATAAATAACACATGAAATTGCAAAATAGAAATGCATAATATATCAAGTGTTTTGCAACAATACAATTCTTTGAACCAAAAAAAGAAATAGGTGAAATCTGTTTGAATTGTTTTACAAAATAAAAGAAATATTAAAATACACGATATTTTGAAAATGTTAGATACATTAAAATAATGTATATTGTTTTTAAAGGATATGTACCATTTTTTTCTAATGCTGTTGAGTTTAAACTCTTTACGAGTAATTGGGAACACTCAAGAAAATCAAAGAATTTAATTAATTTAAATAAACATAAATTAATTTCGACAATTAGAACATATAAACACGTTAATACACAAACATATGGATTTATTCTTACATGAAGTCTTAGAGGGTGGTTGGGGATTATGTGTGGTCTAAATAGAAACGATGGTGGATCATTAAGGACTTTAAAATTCTATTTGTTTTTCCCATGGGACGCTCTAACATGTGAGAACTGTTTTGGAAAATGTTTAATCTGAACGAAGAACATTATTAAAATCATAATTAGTGAATTAATAGAAGGTTAAGAGAAATTCCAAAACGCTTGATGGAGTCATATTTTAAAATTTTGGAATATTTTAAAATATTTTCACAGTAAATCTAGGCAACATTGAGTATTGTAGAACTCTCTAAATCATTTTCGAACATATTCCAATTCTCTTGATCATAAAATTTTAAAATGTTGCTCTAACACGTCTGACGAAGCCATTAGATAAATATTGTGAAAATTAACATTCCAAGTTTTATTTTTTAAAGTTGAATATTGATTTTCATCAGAAAAATGTTGACACCAGTAATCTTCTTCTTGATTATCTTGGAATATTCTAGAACATTGTTTAACCTTTTCAAATGTTAGATTACTCAAATATTTTAAATTATTCTTGAACAATTGTAAAATTTTAAAATATTTTAGATCATTCTTAAATATTTTAAATAATTTTCGAAAAATCTTGAAGCTGTTCTTGAAAAATCTGGATTATTCTCAAACATTCTCGATCATTCTTGAACATTCCTGTGCGTTCTGGAATATCGTAGAAAATTTTCTAGCATTTTCTTTTGTATTCTAAAATTTGTATAAATTTTTCTAATATTCTGATACATTCCACATCATTCTCGAAAAATTTAATAACACTTCGATATTATGGAAATTAATTTTCTAGAAAATTCTGTTACTCTCAAAATTTTCCACTCAATTTATAGGAAACACCAAGTATTAAATAATGATAAATATTTCTCATAATGCCTATTTGGTCCCCCACGTCTACTCACGACGACTAATCTCTTTTATTGTCGAGAGGATTTTCATTAACTTGAAAACTTGGAGAAATACCCATGAATTTCGCAGTTGGTTGTTCCCAATTACTCACATTTTCTCTACTATCCATTCTTTTTGCAACATTAATTTCCCTAATAATATTTTAGCGAGTTATTCAGAAGATTCCAATTTAGATAATAACATACAAGAATGTGGACAGAAGCACCAGAGGGTTTGTTTATCATCATCATGCATAAAAGCGTCGGCTCAAATATTATCTCAAATGGATTTCACAGTTTCGCCCTGTGACGACTTTTATAGGTTTGTTTGTGGTAATTATTTGAAAACCACAACAATTCCTGACGACAAAACGTCCGTTAATACGTTCACGGTCATAGTGGACGAACTGGAAGAACAATTAAAAGTTGCCCTCGGTGATACCACAGACGATGTCGAGGAGATATCGTCAATTCAGAAAGTAAAAAGATATTATCAATCGTGTATAGATAAGCGTAAGTTTTCTGATATGTAATGCCTAGTGGTCACTGGAGATTTAGTGAAATTTTAGAGGAAATTGAAAATAAGGGAATTAACGTAGCCAGGGATATAATAGAGGAACTGGGGGGTTGGCCAGTGGTCGATGGAAGAAATTGGAACGAGGATAAGTTTCACTGGTTACAATCGATATTTTTGAACAGAAAGTTGGGCTTAGACACTGGCTATTTTATCGACTTTAGTGTAGGGTTTGATTTCAAAAATTCTTCGAGACGATTAATTCAGGTAACTTTCCTTTTGGAAACGGTTTCATCTTTGAAATAAGTAAATTTTTAGTTAGATCAACCAAGTTTCGGCCTGAGTCGTGAATTTTTGTTGAGCGAAAACACTGATCTAATAGACGCTTATTACAATTACATGGTCGATATAGCGATTCTTTTTGGTGCAACACCAGAAACTGCAGCTGAGGAATTATCACTTTCTTTAAAATTTGAGAAAGAATTGGCAAACGTAAAAATTTTGATCTCAAATTTAACTGCTCCGTTTTTTGTTACCATAAAATTTTCTTAATAGTTTTCGTTGGCGCAGGAAGATAGAAGGGACACATTTAAACTTTATAATCTTCTTACTATTGCTGAACTGAGGAGGGAATTTCCGAGCATTGATTGGCTCCATTACATAAATAAATTGTTACCAAAAAATGTCCAAGTAACTGAAGATGAGACGGTTATTTTGGGCGTTCCAAAATATGTTAGAAAATTAGAGAAATTAATACGACGAACTCCGAAAAGGTAACTGTAATTGTCAGGTGAACAGAGTGAGCTATTTTAAATCTTTGAGGAAAAAAAAATGAAGGCCTAAAAAAATTTTAGAAGTCAAAATTGTAGGATTTTGAAGTTTCTCTCAAGATCAAACTCAAGGCCACCCTTTTATATCCCCTATGAAATCATATAATTTTGTTATCTACAATCTTTTCGGTTGTGGTCTTTGTTTTTAAGTTTTTTTCAAAAATAGCTTAAAATGGTGCCATCCTGTTATAATAACTGTTATTGCATTGGCCAAATTGTCTTAGAGTGTTGGCGAACTATGCCATTTGGAGGGTTGTTAAATCTCTAATCCCATATTTATCCGACGTTGTGGGTCAGAGAGAGCTAAAATATTTAAAAGCGATCAGTGGACAGGCTGAAAGAGCTCCAAGGTGGAGAGAATGTGTTGAGGATGTTTCTTCTAGGTAATACTTGCTTCTCATACACCCCCCCAAATCACATATTTTTGGTTTCATCTTTTTTAAATTTAATTTAATTAATTTTCTCTCTTTGGTAAGTTCAGCCTTCCAATTCTGGTAGGATCGTTGTATGTAAGGAAATATGTTCATCGTGACACCAAGAAGAAAGTTCTTGAAATGGTTACATTTTTGAAACAGGAATTTATTAACGTTTTAAAAACAATCGATTGGATGGATGACGAATCTAGAAATGCAGCTTTACAGAAAGCTCTTGACATTACCGAACATATAGCTTATCCAGATGAATTGCTCGATGATAAAAAATTGGAAGAGTTATTTAGCGGGGTAAATACGAAAGCCAATCATAATTTAAATAAAAAATATTTATTGATTAATAGATACAATACCGATTTTCGTAAAAATTTAAAATATCAATTGACGCCCTAAACCATAAATTCATTGGTTGTTGTATTAATTTGTAGCTGGAGATTTACGAAGATCAATTTTTAAGATCATCTTTGAATATCGTACTCTTTATGACAGACTTTTACTATTCGAGACTGCATCAATCGGTCAATAAAACTGATTGGAATGATCACGGAAATCCTGCGCAAGTCAATGCCTTTTACCACCCCATCGAAAACAGTATTGGTAACGTAATAAATATTTTATCAAAATATGATACCATGATAACATTTAAGGATCTAAATTAATTACTAACAAAGTACCTACTAAACTATTGAACTTCTTCTTTTATGATAATATAATTTTTAACGTTGAATACGCTGAAGATAAAAGTAGTTAATGTGATGTTGTAGTTTTTCCTGCTGGAATATTACAAGGGCAGTTATTTAATAAAGATAGGCCACATTATTTGAATTTTGGAGCTATTGGCTCGATAATAGGTCACGAAATTACCCATGGATTCGACGACACTGGGAGGCAATTTAATAAAGATGGAAATTTAGCCAACTGGTGGGCACAAGACACTCAGAAAGCTTTCTTGGAAAAAGCACGATGCATTATTAATCAGTATGGGAATTATACTGTCAAAGAAATTAACGAAAAGGTACAGAAATTTACGGTTTTTGAAAAACTAAAAGGCATTGCACGAAAATATAACCCCTAAGCCATCATATAATAAAAGAAGTATTAGTTAAGGGTCCTTTTATCACCTTTTAGTGATCTCGATGCAATCATTAAAATTTTTGAGGACGAACTACTTCACGAAGTACCTACATATATAAATTATTTTAGTTAAATGGAAAAAATACTCAGGGCGAAAACATAGCAGATAATGGAGGGGTAAAAGAAGCATATTTTGCTTACAAGACTTACGTGAAAGCTCACGGGGAGGAGCCATTTTTACCAGGACTTGAATTCACTCCTGAACAATTATTTTGGGTTTCTGCTGCAAGCAATTGGTGTTCTGTTCAAAGACCAGAAAGATTGAGATTAATGGTTGCCACAGATACACATTCCCCTGGAGAGTTCAGGGTTTTAGGTCCTTTTAGCAACCTCGAATATTTCTCTAATGATTTCAACTGCCCATTGGGGTCGAAAATGAACCCAAAGGAGAAGTGCACCGTCTGGTAGATCTCCAAATTTTACATTGTGTACAGTATACCTACCTCGGTTTTGTCTTGTAATTATTATGTTCTTTTGCAATAAACTAATTGTTAATTTTTTTTGTAAGTTAATCATTTTAATGAACGCTAACGAGAACCTTCTCCCTCTTTTCGTTTATACAGGGTTCAAACCACCCCCATCTGTCAACCACGTGGACTCGCAAATACTGATCGCTGATTGGATTCAAATTTTTAAAAGGTATCAATAAAATTTGTAGATAAATCACGATTTATAAATCAAATGATTTTTTCAATAAAAATCAATGATTTAATCAAAAATGTTTAATCTCACTTTCTTTCACAGAAATCAACATAAAAAAACAGATTTAGAAATTATAATTAAGTTACAAACTAGGGTCGTTTAAATCTGAGAAGTCAATATCATTATTATAATATTTGAATAAAAAAACTTGTTTTCCAGCCTTTTCAATTGCCAGTCGGTTTCTAAATTTGCTCTGAACAATTCTAAAGGTGGAAAACACTCTATCCACAGCAGCTGAAGAAGCTATCGCTCCAAACAATTACTTCACCACTGGAAAAATTTCTGACTGTTCCTCTTCACTAAATATATTTTTTTGTGACACCCACCACTCTATTGGTGTCACATTTTTTACTATTTCTTCTGCGAACATCACACTTGAATGGTTTTGATTTTAACTTAAGCTTTACTATCAATGGTAGCAAAATTGAACCATCATAGTGATTTCGCGCTTCCTCCAACGCACTTTCTTCTTCTTCATCTGTCAGTGTGCCAAAAAGTGACTGGGGGTCATTGCTTGCTTATATCTCTTTCGAAACTTCGACATTTGGCTACTATTTAAATCATTTTTTTTTTAATTAGACAAATTTGCATTATTTCTTTGTAAAGTATCCAATGTAACAGAGATTGGCTTCAAAATTATTAGATAATCTTCCACTGACCTCTTTACGACCATATTTTCAACTTTTGCTCTAATAACAGGATCTATGACGTCCCTGTTCTCTTCACATATTTTTAGTAGCTTTTGCCACAAAGACTTCGAAACAATCTGTTACAGTATTCCATCGAATATCTGATGGCAGCACCAATGTTTTCCCTCCTTCCGCTTTGTACAAGCTGTTAGCTGCATGATTATTAATCTCATCTCTTTGGCGAGGCATTTTATTTATAATAAATTGGTCACGCACGCATCACAGAAAAAACAATAGTAAAAAAAACTGAACGAATGAATGCTTGTTAGAACGAAAGTAAGACCGTAATTACAAGCGAAATAAACAAAACACTACACGAGGATTTCCCTTTTGCTTGGCATTCATTTGTCAGACAGAAAGGAAATCCCCGCGCTGTGTCCGCGCAATCCCTTGAAGGCGCGTTCCGTTTTGCGCAAAAATATTTAAAAAATAGATTTAATAATCAAACGAAAAAATCAAAAAAATCGTACTTTATTCGATTGTTTTAAAAAATCATGATTTTTTCCAACCCTGCTTTTTAATTAGGTTTCTAAAATAGTCTAAATTACTGTTAAAAGTGTTCTATAATCAATATAATATCAGATTTAAATTTAAAATAAAATAGAACAATTTGCTCTTCTTTTCTGTTATAGTTCGTCAAGGAAATGAGCTATGTACGCTTTTCTCATACCTCTACCATTTCTCAACATTATTCCTTGTGCGCTTATTTCACAAAATTTTGAATGTACGCTTTTTTCACTGTACGCTTTTTTTTACACATTCGTATTAAGTTATCCTGCGACAATAGATTTATATGCAACAAAAAAGAAATTGCACACACTGTCGCTCTAAAGTGCGATTTACTTCACCATCCAATCATTTCTCTTCTTAAGGATCCAGCCGGCAAAAATTTGATTTCAACATAAATATTAAAAAAAAAAAAGGAGAAAATTATTTCTTACCTTAAATTGTAGGCTAAAATAAGGTTGTACGTATTACTTACCTTAATAACGCAACTTAAAGAGTCTTCGTCTTCTTCTGTCGTCCGGGATTTCGTTTTGTAACTCAAGTAAACATTTGTCGAATTTTTTCGGCAAAAAGTTTTTTTTTTAAGTATCTCGTCTTCTTATAAAGTTTTTTTAAAGATTCATTAAAATAAACACAAAATGTAAAAGTACATATATTTTTATTACAAACACTTTTATAATGCAGTTCTAACATTCACAATTTTCTTTAACAGATGATTTTGTTGTTCGAAGAATTTAAAATAAGGAACTTTATTAAAAACATGATTAATTAAAAAAAATCAATGTAAATTAATGCTAATAGTACATAATATATTTGGAGTCTTTTGAGTAAGTATCGTATTATAAAGTAAAAAAAGTACCTATTTGCGTTTTAAGTTTAGTCACAAATGATCATCATTGATAGAAAAAAAAAAAAATAATAAGACAAGTAGGTACAATAAATTATTAATACTATTTCAAGAATATCCACCTTCTTTGGCTTCAACCATTTTCCTAAATTTTATTTTAATATTGACGGTAATAATAATAATAATTAATAATTTTACAAATATTGCTATATTATAATAAAACACAATACAATACATGATTCAAATTTTTATTATTTTTGTTTTTTCTTCTTTGTAAAGGATTTAATAGTTGTAGGTACATTATAGAAAAATTCTAGTTTAAGGGGAGCCCATAATATTTATATTTTCTGGTAGTTTATCCACTTTTTTGTTTTACATATGCTAATGAATGCACTTTTGCTTGTATCTCATATCAATTCCATTAAAAATAGGATAAAACTTTATATAAAACAGTTCATTTTAATTTTCTTATCTAGATAGCACTTCATTTGTTTAAATTTAAGATTAAAAAAAATTCGATGGTATAATGAAAACATTAGACCTTTTTTTTTTAGATAATTGGTCCTGTTTATATGGGATGATTAGTTCGAGGGATATAAACAAAAATGTCTGCTAATGCATTCTTTAACATCTAATTCTTCAGGGAAAACAAAAAAATTCAACGAGCTTTCAGTAAATATTATTTTTTCAGTTCTCCTTGTACTAGAGTTTTTCGTTCATGTACCCAAAACTATTAAATCTGTTTGAAAGAAAAAAAAAATAATTCACCCTAACGCCTAATGTCTAAAGATTAAATAATTTTTGTTCCTAAGATAAAAATGATATTACGATTCTAATGAAACACGTTTCAGTATGTTTATATTTAATAATGTACTAGCAATGGGGATGAAAAGCTGTAATTTCTTTCATATAACCAGTCTTAAAGAAATATGCACTTAACTAAATGGGCAAATTGATTTACAAATATGAATTAATATAAAATATTATCACATCAACTTACTCCGAGTTATCCTACCACACCTGGCATTTCTTAACGGGATTCATTTTGGATCCTAGAGGACATTTAAAATCCCTGGCAAAGTATTCGTTATTACTGAGTGGTCCTATGACCCTGAAATATCCGGGCGAGTGGTGGCCTGTGAGTACGCGTAGTTTGAGTGTTTCCGGGCGATACTTTGCGCACCAAGTGTTGGCAGCTGAAATCCAGAACATTTGATTAGGGGTGTATTTTAACCCGGGTAGCATCGGCTCTGACGAATGGGATTCGATCCAGTGTTGATAAGCCAAATAAGCCTCCTTGATCCCTCCATTATCCGCGATATTTTCTCCTTGAGTGTTGATACCATTCAACTAAAAAACAAAATAGATTTTTTTATAAAATGTACAGAACAACAATTTTTAATAAACGACTCATGATGAAATATTTGGATTTAGATTTGACACATTTATTTGCAATTGTGTATGATTTGCGTGGTGCAAAGAAATGGAAGAAAAAAGAAGAAAAATAATTAAAAAATAAGACAAAGTAAGTAGATAAAAAAATGGAGTTGAGTTGAGTTGCTCGTCGTGTATAGACGTGGGAAATGTGCTCGGTCTGCAAAGCCTTATTTGTTGAACATTTCAAGTCCGAATAATTCAATTTTTAGTGACGCTCTGATGATATAACTATGCCAATGTTCTTTGTAGTTTTGATACCGAACAATGATGGAATAAATGATGTTTTAGAGGTCTAAAACCTACATAATTGTGTGATATCCAAATTGCCAACGTTTGACCTTCGAGGGGTCGACCCGGGCCAACGAGTTTAAAGGCGCAAAAAGTTGTAGCTGATATAGTTTTTTTTTTAAGCTTTTTTCAGCTAGATATATAATAAATGGAAAGGCTATATTTTTGTATTATGTAAATGGCTGAGAAAGAAAAAAATAAAAAAAAGAAGAAGGAAATAACCGCAGAAAGTCCGGAACAAGAAGTCAGAACGGCAAAAAAGAAGAATACGGATAGGCAACTAGCATTGGAGATGGAAGAAATAAAAAACATGTTACAGGAAAGATGGAGAGAAGAAGAGGACAGGCAGAAAGCAAGAGAAAAAAAAGAAGACGAAAGATGGGAGGATTTACAGAATAAGATGAAATACATGGAGATAAAGGTTAATCAGAAATTCGATGAGATGAGTAAACAAATTAAAGAGATCAGAGAGAACAAGAAAATAGACAAAATGAAAATAGATGAGCTGACAAGAAAAACCAAGGAGATAGAAGAGAAGAAGGACAGTTTGAACAGTAATGCAGAAAGGATTGATAATGGATACTACAATGAATTAAGAAGAAAAATAGAAGAGCAAGAACAAGGAATAGGAAATATGGAGAGCGAAATGGAAAGAAGAAATAAATATGAAAAGAAGAGCAATGTAATGATATTTGGAATAGATTTGGGATCTGGAAACTGGAAAGAGGCGATGGCGCAAATGGTTAATGAGAAAGTAAAAGTCAATGTAGGTATAGTTGATGTATGGAAGGTGAAAGAAAAAGTGTACGGAGTGAAGCTAGAAGATGTTACACAAAAACTGAAAATATTAAAGAATAAGAAACAACTAAAAGGTTCAAATGTGTACATCAAAGAAGACCTAACATTGGAGGAGAGAAGGATAAACAAAATTATATGGAATATAGCAAAGCAAGAGAGAAGCAACGGGAAGGAAGTAAGAGTGCTGCATAAAAAAGTGCAAATAGGTGGGGTATGGTGGATTTGGGACGAAAAGAAGAAGATGATGGTAGAAGAATCAACAAATAGGTTTTTTCGTGAAAAAGGTGAAGGATCATAATGAACATGGTGAGCAAAAAAAAAAAAGTTAATTTGGTTACGTGGAACGTTAGGGGTCTGAACACTAAAGGTAATAATATTTGGAAATTTATAAATAGATATGAGATAGTGTGCTTGAGTGAAACGTGATTAGAAGAAAATGGAAAAGGGGATAATAGTATAAAGCTAAATAAGATGTATAACTGTTAGTGCAGTAAGGCCATCGAAGAAGAGTAGGGCAAAAGGGGGAATTTTGATCGGAATAAAGAAATATTTGAATTTGGAAATCAAAGAACTAAATAAAGATGTAGTAACAATTAGGGGAGTTATAGGGAAAGAAAAATGGGTAATTATGTGTGTTTATCTTAATGTAAATAGAATAAGGAGGCTAGATGTAATAGAAGAGCAGATAGAGTTAAGTAAAGATAGTAATGTAATGATAATTGGGGACTTTAATGCAAGAATTGGGAGAGAAATAGGGGCTGCAGTAGACGATAATGGAAATAGTAGAAATACACAAGATGGGCATATAGATAAGGAGGGAAAAGAATTAATAATGTATTAACTTAAGGTTTTAATAAAGAATTATATAAGTAGATAAAAATAAAAATTGGAAAAAGTTATAACGCAGTAATGTATGTGCGGGGTGCCGTATATAAGGTTTGGCCCACACAGGAAGTAAATTTGAAGCATTAGACAAAACACCAACGTCACCCGGAAATTTAGAACAATATTGTTTGTTTGCATTATTCACCTTTAATCTTGTAAGTTTCTTCTTGTAGTCTGGATCCTTTTTTTTTTGGCCATGCACTTAATTATAAACCTACATTTTCTGTAAAGTAAATTAAAGAAACTCACCCTTAAATATAAAATATAATTTTCAGCATAGACTGTTAGTCTCGTGTTGACAATGCCTACATTCAGAGTGGGCGAAACACGAATCTGCACTGAAAATTATATGTGATATTTAGGGATGAATTTCTTTGATTTATTTACATAACACAGTCTCCTTCATTATTAATTAAAATGAGAACTAATACATATAGTAAAAAACATTAAGTGAAACGAGATTCGCCCTAATTACCACCACACTTGTTCTGTCCACTTCTGTTGTGGCTATCAACTCGCGTTGATAATGGTCACAGAAATGAACGAAACGTGTATCCGTCCGAAATGTGTTTAAATTGCTATCGTCTTTTGTTTTCCAGTTATCAAAAAATTAAATGAAATTTTCTAGTTTTTTAACTTTAACTTTTTTGAGACAGTTTTTTACGTAAAATACAGTAATGTCCACAAAAATTTAAAAATGCCATGCAATTTTTAGTTATAGTCTTATTTTTAAAAAAGGGAATCAGTTGGCAATGATTTAGATAAAAAAGAAATTTCTTTCTCTTTTTTTGAAAACCTAACTGGGTCGCTAAGTTTTTTTCGACGCCACTATTTTCTACCTAAAGAAGTGATAGTAGACATTTTTCTAAAAATTCGAATATTCCAATTTTTGTTTCTAAATCGAAAACAAATGACAAAAGAAATTTTTTGAAAACACCAGTAAGTTTGTCTCAAAAAAAAATAATAATAGACGAGAATGCGCCACTAATCGTAATTGTATCTCTTATAGTTATCTATAGTTTTCCTTTAGAAAAATCGAAATAGTTCCACCCCGTACAGTACAACTATTAATTATTTGGCTGGAGTTTCAAAAATGGTAACCTAAAAAAATTTGTGGGTACACCCAAATATACGTAAAATGAATGTATTAGAAAGGATTTTTGATGACTCGAAAAGGAAGGGGGTGAATTTTTTTTTAAAGTAGTATTAATAGCGTAGGTATTGATAAATTGATGCAAATTTATGTTAATATCAATATAATTATGTTGGGAATTCTACCCGAGTGCACGCCCATGCTATTCTAGCGGTATCGTACGATGTAGATGGCGCGAGCCGACAGGCAACTTACTACCGCGCGATCGATAGGGGTTGAATGCGCGTGTGTATAGAGTAGTCGTAGTTTAGCCGTTGTACTTGTAAACTTATTCTCGTTGTGTTACCTTACCTGTTTTTAGTCTTTTGTATTATTGTTCATTAAACCTATTCACGCAATCTGTGTTTGAAAGGCTCTGCCAAATACAACCAATAACAGGTTATGGGCCCAGGCCAAAACGTGTGTTGGAAATGAGTGTGCAAGCATTTTCGCGTATAAACTCACTAGATAAAAATAATTACGACACATGGAAAATACAAATGGAAGCACTACTGATTAAAAATGATGAGTGGGGATATGTAAACGGCGAAATTAAGAAACCAGAAATGATAGAAGACGACCAGAATTCGAGAACAGCCGTAGAAGCCTGGGATAGAGCGGATAGTAAAGCGAAGTCCGATATCATTCTATCTATTAACCCGACGGAATTAAAGCAAATAAAACTTTGCAAGACGTCGAGGGAAGTTTGGCTAAAACTCGAAGAAATTTATCAGTCCAAAGGGCCAGCTAGAAAAGCAACTCTTCTCAAACAGCTTACGCTACAACGAATGGAAGAGGGTGCGGATGTTCGTGGACACTTGGGGAACTTCTTCGACGCAGTAGATAAGCTCAGCGACATGAGCGTAGAAATAAATGCCGATTTACTTGCAGTAATGTTACTGTACAGTCTCCCATCCAGTTTCGAAAACTTCAGATGTGCCATCGAGTCCAGGGACGAACTACCAACACCAGAGGCGCTCCGTATCAAGATAGTGGAAGAATACGACGCACGAAAGAATGAAACGCGAGGAAATAGTCAAGACGCCCTGATAGCAAGAAGAAAGAACCACTTTTGGAAGGGTCAGTACAAGAAAAACGCGGAAAATGGTGGAAGCGGTGGTGGTTCGAGAGATGGAAACAATAAAGGAAGTGCAAACACAGGAAATGGGTTCCAATTCAGGTGCCATAGATGTAGGAAGGTAGGACACAAGGCCGCCGACTGTTACGCAAGAGGTAAGATTGTTCCTGTCACTACTAGCGAAGCGAACCGTTCCGAGAACGTCAGCCTAACTTGCGCGCAAACGTATCGGGCCGGTAAAAACGCGGAAAAACTAGGTTGGTGCATAGACAGTGGCGCAACGTCTCATTTATGTAATAGTAAAAGCGGTTTTTCGTCACTCAGTGAACATTCTCGCGAAAATTTGAACTTAGCTAACAATTCGTCTACCGAGATTTTGGGTAAAGGCACGGCTACATTCACGACCGAAACTTTCGGGGAGTCCAAAAACGTTTCCTTGTCAGATACACTGTACGTACCGGACTTGCGAGTGAATCTAATCTCAATTAGCAAAATAACGAACAAAGGTCTCGAAGTGTTGTTCAAGAAAGATTCCGCGCTCGTACTTGACGAGAATGGAAACGTTAAGCTCGTTGCCGAACGGATTGGCGATTTATACTATGTTCGAGAATGCACTCAGAAAAACTCAGTTTTTAACACCATTAAGTCGTATGATAACCTAAAGCTCTGGCATTACCGTTTAGGCCATTTAAACACTAAGGATCTTCTGGAATGTATAAAGAAAGGGGTAATACAGGGTGTTGATTTAGGGGAAGTAAATGATAATTCAAATTTTGATTGTGAAGTATGCTTAAAAGGGAAAATGACTAGAAAACCCTTTCCTAAGAAATCAAAAAGAAATTCCGAATTGCTAGAAATCATACACTCCGATGTCTGCGGGCCAATGAGAGTGGAATCTTTGTCTAAAGCTAAGTATTTTGTCGAATTCATCGACGATAGATCTAGATATTGCACTGTTTATTTTATCAGACATAAAAGCGAAGTTATTCAAAAAGCCAAAGAGTATATAAACTACGTTCAGAACTTACACGGCCGAAAGGTAAAATTTTTACAATCAGATAATGGCACAGAATATACAAACAAAGAAATGGATAATATCTTGAAGCAAAACGGGACGACACGTCGACTGACGAGTGCATATTGCCCGGAGCAAAATGGGGTCGCCGAACGAAAAAACAGATCGTTGGTTGAAGTTGCCCGTTGTTTGTTGATGCAATCTGGTTTACCATCGAAGTTTTGGGCAGAAGCGGTAAATACTGCTAACTATATTAGGAACAGATGTCCAACAAAGTTCTTGGATGGAAAGACCCCCTTTGAAGTTTGGCACGGAAAACCCCCAAACGTGTCCAATTTTCAAATCTTTGGATGTAAAGTTTATTGTCTTAACACTAATCCGAATAAAGGGAAATTAGATCCAAGATGTAAAGAAGGTGTGTTCATGGGCTATTCCGAAGAAACCAAGGGATTTAGAGTTTGGTTACCATCCGAGCAGAAAGTCATAATAACTCGTGATGTGAAATTCTTAGAAAGACTAGATCAAGCCGCAACGGATACAGATGAATTACTTACGAACGAGTCACTCGGAGACTCTGACCAAGGAATAATAGAAGTAAACCTTCAACCTGTTGAGGCACTCAATGAAGAGGGAATAACACAGAATGAAAGGGAACAAGAAAATGTCTTAGGCTACGAAGGGAGAAGAGGGAGAGGTAGACCTAGAACAGTTAGAACAGGAAGCAGGGGAAGACCGAGAAAGCTATATAACCTACTCCCACAGGATCACGAAGTCGTTCTGGCGGAACAAGCATTCTTAGGAGAAATTCCTATGAAACAGGCCATTACTGGACCGGATGCAAACCAGTGGTATGACGCCATGGCAGACGAAATAATTGGCGTAATTAAAAATGACACATGGATCATGGTGGACCGGCCATCCGACCAAGAAGTTTTAGGAAGTAGGATCATACTCAGAAACAAATATAAGGCCAATGGATCCTTAGAAAAGAAAAAGGCTAGACTTGTGGCTCAAGGATTCAATCAAAAGCCAGGGATTCACTTTAATGAAACATTTTCTCCCGTAGCGAGATTAAGCTCCATAAGGTTAGTAACAGCCTTAGCCATTCAGCACAACATGAAGATACATCAAATAGATGTTACATCCGCTTATTTGAACGGCGAGTTAGAAGAGACGATCTTCATGGAACCTCCAAAAGAGATGGGTCGCATACTCAGCCACATACTAAATGCAAACATGTGTGGACCCGAAATCACAACTAAAGCCAAGCACATGTTGAAAAATCTCGAAGACAAAGTATGTTTGCTAAGAAAATCCTTATACGGTTTGAGGCAAGCAGGGAGGGTATGGTATTCCAAACTTAATCACATTCTTAAGGAGTTGGGAGCCTTACCAACCAAGGCTGATCCATGCGTTTACCAACTAAGAAAAGACGGGAATTTAGTAATCATCGTCATCTATGTTGATGATATACTTATACTGTCCAAAAGATTAGAACACATAGAAGAGGTCAAACGAAACCTGTCGAAGGAAGTAACCATAAAAGACCTCGGCAACGTTGGGTATTGCATTGGTATCGAATTTACTCAATCATCCAACCAAATGTCTCTGCATCAGAGGGGTTATATCAAAGATATGTTGCAACGATTTGGGATGACTGATTGTAATCCAATATCCACACCGTTAGACCGAAATGTTAGATTAACTAAAGCTGAAAAGAGAACTCCAGAGGAGGAACAATTACCGTATAGAGAACTTGTCGGAGCATTGACATATTTAGCGTTATGCACGCGTCCTGACATAAGCTTTTCCGTAAGCTACTTAGCACAATTCAATAATTGCTATGGCCAGGACCATTGGTCAGCAGCAAAAAGGGTACTGCGGTACTTGAAGGGAACAATTGAATTGGGATTGATTTATAGACCTGATGATCCGGGACTCACAGGATTTGCCGATGCCGACTGGGGAAATTGCATTGAAGATCGAAGATCATTCACAGGCTACTGTTTCTTATTGTCTGGTGCTCCTGTTGTTTGGGAATCTAAAAAACAACGCACAGTAGCATTGTCAACTATGGAGGCCGAATATATGAGTCTTACTGAAGCAGCCAAGGAAGCGGTCTATCTAAAGGAATTTCTACACGAATTGAACATGAATTCTTCCGATGTCACTTTATTTGTCGACAACATGAGTGCTCTCAGACTTGCCAATAATCCTACGTATCACGCGAGAAGCAAGCACATTGATATAAAGTATCATTTCGTACGGGAAATCCTGAAAAAGGGATACCTCTCGTTGAATCATGTCGGGACCGATAATATGATCGCGGACATCTTGACAAAGTGCCTACCGCGACCTAAACACGTGAAGTGCGTGGAATCGTTGGGTCTTAATTCAGTGACGTAATGGGCCTGTAGGCTCGAGGGGAAGTGTTGGGAATTCTACCCGAGTGCACGCCCATGCTATTCTAGCGGTATCGTACGATGTAGATGGCGCGAGCCGACAGGCAACTTACTACCGCGCGATCGATAGGGGTTGAATGCGCGTGTGTATAGAGTAGTCGTAGTTTAGCCGTTGTACTTGTAAACTTATTCTCGTTGTGTTACCTTACCTGTTTTTAGTCTTTTGTATTATTGTTCATTAAACCTATTCACGCAATCTGTGTTTGAAAGGCTCTGCCAAATACAACCAATAACAAATTATCAATAAGTTTTATATTAAAAAAAAAAATTTCCATCCCCTTTCCTTTGGAGTCACCAATAAATCCTTTTAGGTACTTTCGTTTTACGTGAAGTTGAACGTGTCTACGAAATTTAATGCGATTCTGAGGGTTCCAGTTTTCGGAAAATCCAAACAATTATTTAAAACCGTAATGAGGGAGTTAGAAAGAAATTATTTTATTACATATTTTATTGTGTACCTATTTTTTAAATAATATATTTTTCCCTCTTTTCTGATAGTGATATTTTATATTCAAAAATATTTCCAAGCTTCAGCAACGTTCTTATAAAAGAAGTTCACAAATAGTTATGTTATCGCAAACGACGACGAGCTGTGTCCTTGTTTTTGTGGCTTTGATGTCATTAGTGACGATAAATTCAACGAAGATTTACGATCGATCCCTTCGATTACGAAGTACGTTGTGTTAGTCCGGTTAGTCGCGAGCTTGAGTCTGTAGCAGACGAATTTATCCGTTTGTTTTCTTCAATCCAGGACAAAAGGATTCGAATCGCGGTTGTACGTTCACGTATTATGTGACTTGTTATACGTCGGCTTGAAAATTGTTTACTGGTAAAGTAAAGGTAAAGTCTGATTTTGAGATATAATTTATGTTAATTATAAAAAAAATGCTTATTTTGACTTTTCTACTAAAAGAAAAGCCAAAATCGTTTTATAAGCAATCAAGAAATTTTTCTGTAGTTTGCTGTGTTAGAGAATAGAATAGCCATTTTTGTAGAATATTTTTGAATAGGAAGTCCATTCTTACAATTTTCATTTTGAATCATGAAATCAACAGGAAAGTTTAATCTTGTAGAAAATGTAAGGACAATTTTCTTCTTTTGCCATAAAGGTTTTGATTGCTTTGAAGCATATCGAATCCTCCCGCGGAGTTTTCTATCAATACTTTGGAGATCATTTTGCATTTAAAAGAACACCCTACTTTGGTTTCATTTTTGTTTTAAATCGGAAAAATAAAAATAACAAACGCATGTATTTTTTTGTTGAGATTATATTTAAAGCCAAGTTTTCAAAAAAGAAAAAAAACTTGCAACTGAAATAATTATTCCTCCTCATAGCGTTTTCTATCGACACTTAAGGGATCATTTCTGTATTAAATAAAAATAATTCACCCGAAATTTCAGCTCTTAATCTTAAACAATTAATTTTCGAGTTACTTAAAAATAAAGGCACGATTACGATTAAGTTCAAAATAAAGAATTTTTTTTTATATCCGGCTTCGTTTTCTAGATATCGATACTATGGTATGTGTAGATGTAGACACCCACCCTCTACCCTAACCTATTCAAACTCTTGTATTCTTGAAAATAATTTAAGTATACCGTTGAAGTGTGTAGTGGGGGATTGTTGGCGGTGGGGGTTGTAGGGAGTGGTAACTGCAGGGTGTTACTTAAATTTGTTTTAAGAATAAAAGGTTTGGAAGAGGTTGGGGTAGAGGATGGGTGTCTCTACATTTACACATAGCATTTATGAATTCAAAACTTACTACTTGAAGTACCGATATCTAGAAAACGAAGCGAGATATCAAAAAATTTTAGTCTTTATTTTAGTTTTGTTTTGGGTTGATTTATCGAATCAAAAAATTGCGCCCTAGAAATTGTAATCCCCAAAAAAACAGTCAGGTTTTTACGTTCTTTAATAGTAAAAATAAAAATTAACAAATCATTTATTTTTTCATAGATACTTTGAAATTAAAAATCATTTTCTAAATGTTTTTAAAAACATGTAGGTAAACCCCAAATTTTCACAGAAATTGTTTTTATACTTCTTTAGTCTCAGGAACATTGTGAAAATCGTTTGCTTTTACAATTCCATTAGCTCGTTTAAATACGAAATTAGAAAAAATTTATTTTCACCAATTAGAAAACGAGGAAGTACCAAAAAAATCTGTGAAAATGCGGCGATTGCATATTTGCAAAGACAAATTTAAAAACCTGATGTTTTTAAAACTTGCTTTGCCCCAAAGTATCTAAGAACATAAATTATAGTTTGTTAATTTTTTTCTTTACTGTTAATGAAGAAGACAAAAGCAAATAACATTTTTTTTAAATAACCCGCCAATTGTTTTAAGATTTAGAGTTGAAATTTTAATTTTTTAATACAGAAATGATCCCTAAAGTGTCGATAGAAAACGCTAAGGTGATGGGACACCCCTCTATAGGTACTTCTTGTTCATTAATGGCAATTTAGGGCAGAAAATGCACTCTCTTCTTTCTCAACAACTTTAAAAGAATTCCAGGTAAAACAACTATAAAATTAATTTATTAAGAAATATATTAACCTAAAATTTAAAAGTTGGTATATCTATAATAGAATATATTTTAATGTATTGTCCATGTGTAGTATTCGTCTAATATTGTTATTAATAATAATTTTATTTCATGACATCATCCGGATGAAACCAGATTATTTTTTTCTGGTATAATATAAAACTGAAAGTGGCGATCAAGTTGTAGGTACAAGTATTATGTCAAATTTTTCGTTTACAAAACGTATTTAAAATATGTACGTGTATATGTGATGTGATATAAACTGAGGCAAGAATGACGCTCCAATTCTATAATACATACCTACATCACAGTGAGTGTTTCTAACAATAAAATAAATAGAACCTGGAAGACAACGCACGAAGTCAACCGACAGTACTTAAAAATTATTTAATTTAAAATTTTATAAAAAAAGCAGTGCATACATAATTTTATAGGGGATGATAATTTTATTAGAAATGAAAGTTATATGAAGGATTTTTGTATTGTCCTTTCCGACCAATTTGATTTTACATTTTTTTTTTCGGTCTACTTAAACTTAAAATTAATATCACATGAATAAATTACATATCTAAAATGTAAAATTTTGTTTTCTAGATCGAGAGGGGTTTACCGGGCTAAGGGCAGGTGCAATTGTTTGAAACCGGTGAGTAATTTGTAAAATTTGGTTTAAACTTATACGAAATGATTTTTATAGCGCTAATAATTATATATTTTATTTAATTAAACGCTTCGAATATCGTGAATTTCTGATGTAAGTACGTAAAGTTACATAACGTAATGTACTTTACCAACAACACAAAAGAATAGTAGTTGTGTGTTTTCGATGGTGATCCTAATTTTACTTATTGGATCATTCTGATTATGCACAAAGCGTTGTGGGCACACAAAATGTACACCAAACACGATATGTTAAACTGTAGGTTCGTTATGGCGAATCGTTTAAATTTCTTTTTTATCGAAACGTTGTACGTGACCATCTTCCGTACGTACCTGCCATTTAAAAGTAATTAAAATTTTTTGACACTGACAAAAAAAAGTTTTCACGCCTATGCATATTCAAAAATTTAGAGGAAAAGCTGTTTTTAGATTTCTACTTTTAAAACCTCTTAAAAGAGTAAATTTTTTAATTGAATTTGAGTTTACTTGAGCATATGTTTCATGTATTAATAGGTATATCGAGTTGTAAAAATATTGCTAACTAAAATTTATGGAAAATAATCGTTTTTGAGTAATCTAAAAAGATCAGACATCTAATTTTTTTTTTTTAATTTCTTAGAATTAAAGATAAGGACAAATTTAAATAAATGTTTAAATTTTGTCAGTTGCCTTCGAATGTTGTCAATGTTTTTATGTTAATTATAAAAAAGAAACAAACAAACAAAAACAATTATAATACTGATTTTTTGTTTATACAAGAGTTACTACTCTTTCGAACCGTTTTCTATTGTTAATTTTTTTAAAACCCCCGCAACCACTACTTTCTAAACTACCATACACTACATTTATTAATTGGGTTCATTCTCGTTTTGGCGGAACAATTAAAGTCTGTAGCAAATTCTTTCATATTGCTTAAGGGCCCTATAACCCTAAAAGTATCAGGTGCATGCTCGTCAGTGATAACTAATTGTCGCAATTCTTCCAATCGCGTTACTGAACACCAAATATTAGCAGCCGAAATCCAGAACATTTGTTTCCCTGTGAAATTGACGCTTGGCAGTCGCGGTTCTTCCCCGTTCCTGTCCAGCCATTTCGTGTATGCTAAGTAAGCAGTTTTAATGCCGCCATTGTCCGCTATGTTTTCCCCTTGTGTGTTTATTCCATTAAGCTGAAATTATCAAATTATAAACTACTTCAAACTACACTACAATGTTAGTTGCCCTTTTTTTTAAAACACAAAATCGTCTAAGAAATACAACACATTCAACCCTTACTCAAAAACTACCTACTCTTCATAATTATTTACATTAGACTCTCCTATATTATTTACTGAAACAAACGGGGTTAGTAAACAATATACCTACAGTTGGTTGATTAGCTTTGTTACCATAATAATAATAACTTTTTGGACTTGTTCGTTTGGATTAAAAAAAGTTATAGATCGTCATACAGTCATAGATATCAGTTCATCATTTTCTCTCCTCTTCCTTTAAGAGGGCTGAAAGGTATATGGATGTAGGTAAACTAGTGATGTGAATAATAGGGTTGGATCGGGTGGCTAATACATAATAAATTAATTTTGGTGCCTTTGTCATGCTTATCAAATGAAATTCTAGATAATACAGGGTGTTAGGTCTATAAGTACAAAAAAAAGAATCATGGATTCCTTGCACAATAAATAACAAAAGTCTAAAAGCATTTTTCAATCGAGTGACAATTAAGTACGCAATTCGTGTTCGAAAATTTGACCCTGAAATTCGGTTTAATACGGGCCTGGCGAAATACGAATTCTCGTAACTGATAGTTTGCAACGAGCAGCGCCACTTACGAAGCAGCGTTATCCATCACCGGCGACTATTCTCTAGTCTAGGGAATAAGCGCGCTAAACCAGGGCCGGCCTCAGAAATCAAAATAATTTTTAATTTTTTTTTTTTAATTTCAAAAGTCAAAAAGTGTATAAATTCATGTTTGAAATGCAACAGGGAACATGTGGTTCTTTTTTTTGTACTTATAGACCAAACACCCTGTATAAAGCTATCGGAATATTATGGACAGAAAGATTGAAAGGTTGCACGTGCCAAAAGATTTGGAGTGAAATCTCGAACTAGTAGAAAAATTTAACAATTTTCTGTATTTTTGTCGATCGGAAATATAAATGTTCATATCTTAGATAAGTTCGGAAAAAATAAAGGCAAAAGGTCTTAGACTCAGAAAGAGAGGGGACACGTAACTCCTATGCCGACTGTACGTCGAAAATTGACGCAATATTTTGGTACCGGCTCCATTTACTGATCCCAAACAGTGCGTTGACAGCGTTGTGTAAAAGTGTCAATATAATTAAATAGTGTAGTTAGGTTTTAGTGGATTTTTGTTTAAAACAATGCTGATTTGTTCTTCTTACGGCTGTAAAAGCCGCAGTGAAAGAAATGAACCAGAAATCACATTTCACAAGTAAAAAGAATTTTACGTAGTAAGGTTAAGCAAAGAAAATCGTGTTTAATTTGTTTATTGTTTACATACTACTTAAAATATGTTATGATTTACGTACAATAATCATTAATGCATCATTTTTTTTTTTGTTGGAATGGTTTACTGATAGTGAGAGAAACAATAAATACTTTCAAAGTTGTAAGATGCATGCGTTTACCACAGTATTACCATAGGCGGCGTCACTTTTAGTTATAAAAATCTAACAAAGTAAAATTAATTAATTAAAAAAATTCGTCTTAATGTTTATTAGTTCCGCCACATCATGTTAATTAACGTTAATAAAATAATTCTTTGCATTTAATTTCATTGAACATGTATTCTCTTTGACATAAAATAAATAATATTTTCTTAGTAACGTAAGACGCAAAAAAACAGTTCTTAATAATTGTTTACGTTATCAAATAAACAATTGTAACTCTGTATGGAAGGATAATTGTACGAATAATGGTAACAAAACAAACTCCCTCTTAACATTTTACGTTGCGATACTGAGCGCTGTCTCGCGATCCCAATCGTCCTCAATTTGCAGTCGACTATTACCTGTCCTAGTCTAAGCAAAAGGTTTTCGAATTACCAAGTACAAAAAAGGACAATTTGAAGAAAGTTCAACCAATTATTTGGTCCTTTTTTAAACTTCGTTTTTTGAAAACTTTTTGTGTTTAGTTTTTTCTTCGAACTCATTAAGACCCAATCGGCAGAAAATAGTAAAACGTGGAAAATTAATTATATTTTTAACAAATTATCATTTGAAACTTTTGGACTCGTGCAACAGTTAAACTTTTGGGCCAATAATCTTCCGAAATATTGACTTTATCTTACATTTAATTTGATAACTATGACAAAGGCGACAAAACTGCTTCAGTGCATGTTGTTTTACTGAAAATGGAAAATTAATATTTAATTCGTTGGCCACGTGATCCAGCCTTAGTTTTCACATCGTTACAGTCTACACTCTCATATTTTTCAAACCTTTTAAAGGCATAAAAAGGAGAAAATGAGACACTGAAATCTGCGTCTATCTAGCGGTTAGTTAATTAAAACATAGTGGTAAATATAATCTGATAAATATACAGGGTGACTCTAAAATTCGTTTACAAAATCTTATCGTACTTACCTATATCCTTTTTCAGACCCATTATTATTTGCTTATTTTGAGCTTTAATATATGGCGTTACTATTTTTTCTTACTATATATGGTATGTATAATGAAATCCAACCCTAATACATACGGTAGTGTATATGTAGAGGGTATAAATAATATTATTTGAAGTACTATTTTGCAATGAAGTCATAAGTGTTTATACGTAATGTTTAGTATTTCTATAAAAAGAAAAGTAAAACTGAATAAAGGACTCACGTTCAGGTTCAGTTCTGGAATGCTATAGTTGCCATATTGATCAATGATGCACTGGGCTTTCTTGATGAACGCTTTCTTGGTGTCTGGGGCCCACCAATCCACCAAATTACCGTTTTTGTCAAATTGTCTCCCTTGATCGTCGAAACCGTGTGTAATTTCGTGACCTATCACAAAACCAATTGCTCCATAGTTCATGTAGCGTGGTCTATCTTTACTAAAGAAGACTCCTTGCAGGATACCAGCAGGGAATTCTGTTAATTTATAAATAAAAAAAATGTAAAACGTCAAACAAGAACTAATTTTTTTTTGCTAAAAGGAGTGAAAGTTGGTTATAATGAGTATATTTTTCGTAACGTTTCTTTACTGTCAGAACTAGAGAATTGAATAGATACATAAAAAGATGGAATGGTCATATAGTTTTTTCATTCCGACTCAATAAGGAGTGAGTATAACTACTCAAATCTTAAGAAAGAGTTTTTGTAGTTTTTTTTTCTGAAAAATAATAATTGCTAATTACACTTTAGAGATTTGTTTATTCGAAATCACCCCTAATATCATTTATATTACCACGAATTGTTCTACTGTTCCTTATAACTGAACGTATAATTTACTTTATCCAACAATATATTTCTATTTAAAATAACAACAGGAACTGCAACAAAATTGGAAGTATTTTAAGAACAGACTTTGCGCCACCTTGTATATTTTTATTGTATATGAAAAAAATTTTTGGTTGATTTAAAACACTTTTTTTGGTAATTTGCACATCTTTTAACGTAAATAATTCAATAACAGTTCACGTTATAGAGCGGTTGTTGTTTAACAAAAATCTTGGGTTTCCTAGTTAGTCTCCGTTGCTGTTGCGTGGGGCCGTTTTCGTAAGACTAATTGGCTCAGGCAAATCGCTGTATAAGTCAACGGTGTGGTTCTGCCATCCTGAACCGTAACCTTTTGCAATACACACGGAAGTATTACGACAGTTTTATTGTATCTTTTGAAGCTCAAAACCAAAATGTTCGCTGTAGGCGATTAGTTTTAGGTGCAAGTGATTCCTTGTTCACTATAAGCGGGTTGTACTATATTTTAACTCGCATTTTGACGTATATATTTCGTTCTATCAATGATTTATTTATTCGAAATCACCCACTTATACCACGAATTGGTCAATCGTTAGTTGTAACTTTATGCAAACGTTCGTTATAGACGATGTTTTGTTTATTATAAGCGATATGTTGTTCGTTATAAACGAATTTCACTATATGCGAATGAGTATATTACTTACGGATACTGTTTTCAATGGAAGAATAGAACGCGTTGACAATGGCAGGTCTTCCATGAGTAATCCAGTCAGTTTTGTTAACAGGTTGTCGCAAACGACGGAAAGAATATGCTGTTCCAAACAGGGTGATGTTTATTATAGATTTTAGATATTCTTCAGAACTGAGTTCGAGCTGAAAGTAAACAGAAAATTCGTATTTATTAAACAATTAAGGTATTTTTTTTAAAAATTTTTTTATACAACTTATTTTGTTTAACTTACATCGCCATAAAATTCCAATATCTTCTTGTCATCCAATAATTCGTTGGGATAGGCGATGTGGGTGGTCATAGATCTAGCCTTGTCCAAGGCATTTTTTCGAGTTTGTTCGTCCATCCAGTCGACGTTCGATAAGATTTCTTGAAACTCTGCTCTGATATCGTTCACCATTTCGAGAGCGTGTTTTTTGGCGTCTTCATGGAAATATTTTCGAACGTAGAGGGCTCCCGCGGCTATAGATAAACTGAAATAAAAGTACAGCACATGTAACCTTTTCAAATTTTGAACTCTTGCAGATGTGGTAGTGGTGGTTAATTAATTTTTGTTTAATTTTTTGTATACCTTCCGGTTGCAACGTCCACGCATTCCTTCCATCTTGATTCCCGTTCAGTTCTTCCACTTAATATGGTACTGTATTCCAACTGTCTCCTTCTTACATCATCTGTTAAATATGCGACAGAAGATGCTGCGGCTCTCCACAAGGCGTAATTAGCCTGAACTCTACAGAAATACAAATTGAAATTATTAACAAGAAAATATTTTTTTTGGTTCAAATTGTGGACTTTTGACAATAACAAAGGCAAATAATAATGCATCGTAAATAAGGATGTAAAGAATTTGTTATGAAAAGATCTGCGCAATTTTTTGAAACAATTAGAACAATTTAAAAATTATTGGATAATTTGATTAACGCGTATCTTTATAAAAATTGTATGAATTTCGAGAGATGACACCATAAATATATAGAATGTTTAAACGTGATAACAGAGATAATTTAATAAAAATTGGACCACATTTTCTTGGTACATTAAGAATCTAGCCTTTGATAAAAAGAATAATGTCAACATTATGGAAAAACCTTTATAATATTGTTTCTCAGCTGATGCAGCCATTCTCAGAGGTGTAAATTAACTTACTAGTTTAAGATTAAATAGGAAATAACAAATAACAAATAGTTTTTTTGAACTGATATTTATTTTGAAATTTATTTTTTTCAAAATATTTAAGCAACTTTGTTTAATTTTAAAGCTTTTTTGAAATCGATTTTTTTTATTGTATGGGGATAGGTAATAGATAATTTTAACTGAGAATATAATTATTCTTCAGCAAAACTAACAAACTACCACACAGGACCATTTGTTTACTGGTTTATCAGTTTTAACATTTAGGTTGGTAGAGTGAAATTTTTCAACCGAGACTTGAATTCGGTCAGATGTAGGAAGACTGAAGGGCTGTATTATTTAACCGACAGCCAATCACATGCAACTTCTTTATCTGTATGCCGATACCTGCATATTTCATAGGCGTACTTGAAGGTAATAGCTCGAGTGCCTGCCCCTTCCTACATTGTACCTACCTTCTTAGGACGGGGTTTGCTGGTGCGCATCTAGTCATTAAGACTTGAATGAAAAATTTCACACTATGCATTCTATCGGAAAATGTTTATGGCGCGCTGATGAGAACTAACAAGTTGGTTTTAACAAAATGCTAACCGGACACATTTTGTTCCATGTCGTTTAGTTTTTTTTGTCTAAATTTTCTCTTTTATTACCTTTTGGGTGTCTTTCTGATAAGTTCGATAAAATCTGAGATGTAGCGAGGTACACTGACGATTACAACTTCATTTTCATCAACGGTTACCTCTGGCAAGTCAATTACTTTATTTATGTACTCTAACCATGGTATTTCTGGATAGTTCTTTTGTAGTTGGGAAATGGTCATTGGGTTGTAGAGAGCGGTAGCATTTCGACGTTTTTCACTTGGCAAAGATATCTGTTAAAAACAAACAATAATGTTTCATGTTCTACTACGTAACTGGAATAAGAAAAATTGTCAGGTCACGCTAAATGAAACTGTTTTGTACAGAAGTTAGTGACTCGTTAGAAATTGTTATGTTATTATGTAACAAAGCTCTAAAAATGTTAAGATATAAACATGACCATGGCAATATTTCAAATTTGTTTTCGCCACTGACCATGACCATAAATTTCTCAATGTTACACCGTGAAAATGTGCTTTCTTTCGGTTAAATGCTAATTATGAAGAATTTACTATCACTTAGCATTAATTTATAATAATAGTTAACAGGGTACATAAATTAAACAATAATACGTATTTTAAAACTTCGCGTCTTTTCCAAAATAATGTAACAGGAAACGTTTGTTGTTGTGACTTACGTTAGCTAATTGAATTTCGAAGTTCAATGAATCCTCCAGTTCTTTTTTGGCCGTGTCCTTATTGGCACCAAACATTACGGCGATATCTACCATATAGTTGTAATAAGCACGAACAAGTTTATCTTCTAACCCTTTTATGAGGAACTCCCTTCGTAATCCTAATGCTCCTTGATCCAGCTAAAAAGTCAATTATATCTTTTAATAAAAAAGTTTGTTCAAACAATTTTCATGTTTAATAATTGACCATCATATAGATCATTTTCTTTCTTTAAGAGGGTTGAAAGGTATGTGAAAATTTGAACTGGATCGTGTAGCTAATACAATAAAATCAGATTCCCATTTGCAGAAAAAAAAACTATTTTGTTGCCTCTGTCATGTTTACCTTAAGTTTATTTTATCAACAAAAATTTCATTTGGTTATTATGGCACTGGCGCCAAAATTCCATCAGTGCATATTTTTCTCTTAATGAAAAATTGACTTTTAAAGCCCTGCGTTCCAGCCCTAAATATAATTATAATTCTCATTCACATACTTTTCAACCCCCTTAAAAGTAGAAAAGAAAAGATGAGGCACTGAAGTCTTTACTTTATTTTTTAACACCTTCAGCAGTCACTTACATCAATGATACGTTTCGTAGAATTTTTAAGATCAATACCAATGGAAAAGTCAATAAAATAATCGATGCTGTATCCAGATTTTCTAAATTTATAGACCAGTTCCTTCCAGTCGAATTCAATTTCGTTCCAATTATTCCCTTCCAGTACAGGCCACCCCCCGACCTCTTTAAAAATGTTCTTCACAACGTCCAAACCTTCACGTTCTATAGCAGTTTTATTCATACAGGCTTTATAAAGTTTCTTCATCAAAGTAAAAGGTTTCATTTCTCCTGGTTTGATAGGTTCTTCAATCATAACATGAAGTTGTTCTTGCAGCATATCGCTTATTAAACTAAACGATGTTACGGATGATTTATCGTCTGGTATTGTTGTACTTTGAATGAAATTTCCGCACGAAAATTGGTAGAAGTCTTCGCAGGGATCCACTGATGTGTCCAGTGCTTGAAGCACCTTCGATGCTGCATGAACACAACCTGGTTCCAGACATACTTCTCTGTAAGTTTCGTCGTATGATGGTAAAGCACTTATTATTGAGGGCTCGTGGTTACTGTGGAGGGCTTCGTAGCCGTAAGGCAAATCCTCCCCTAGAATTAGATATAAAAGTCCAGAATGTAGGGCTATTTCTAACGTAACCAATTCAAGTTTTGGTAATGGTGCAGTTTAACCCCCTCACCTCCGATTCCTAACAACATATAATAAATAGACTTTTCTAAAAAATTGAGAGCTTTGAAGTAGAGACAGTGGGTGGTGGGGATTGTGGAAGTAGTGGTGGTGGTAGGGTGGGTATGTGAGTAGATGTTGGAGTGAGAAAAACGTTAAACTTCTTCTTGAAATTTATCCTAATTCTCATACCAACCCCAACTACCACTTCCACTACCCAATAGGTCAAACGTTTCCGGAGTGGAGGCGGTGTTTGGTGTGGGGGTGTAGAAGTGGTGGTAGCTTGGGTTGGCATGAGGGGTAGGGTAGATTTCGAGAGTAAAATTTACATTTATCTCACCCCAACATCAACTCACACCCCCACCCTGCCACTAAATTGGGTAGGTTATATGGAGAAGGTTTGGTTCTTTGCATATTTTGATTAATTTTTTTTTAGAGTATTAAAACCCTCATAACCTAATTTACCTTCAAGAATTCAGTACGAATTGTGGAAAAACTATGTGGAGGGGTGGTTTCCGCGCCCGACATATAGATATGTATCGAATTCTTAAAAGTACTCAAATTTGAATCCAATCGGAGGTGAGGGGGTTAAACTGTATCATTACCCAACTTTTTAAAATATAGCTTGTTAAGTTTTTAGTTTTTTTATATTTTTATAAGAGCTTTGATCCTTTACTTTTGTAGTGGTCAGGAACTCTTTGCGTTGTATTTCCGAGGGCATTTTGTGTTTTTTCATTACTTTGGTACCGAGTTTAAAATGTGGGAAACACATCCCCAGCCATTTTCTTCTTGTTATGATTATTTTGTCTTATTTATTTAAAAATAATATGAACATTATAACCCTTAGAGGGGGGCTGCAGGTACTACAAATACTCCTGTATTCCTTGAGAATATTTAAAAAAATAAAGGGAAAGGATTTTCAGGACAATTAGATACTAGGCATATATAATTAGAAAGTGTAGTGTAATCTAGAACGTACTAAATAGCTCAAACCCCAACGCCAAAACTTGGATCAAAATTGTCCGAAGCACTTTTCGATAACAAAGTTATCTTCTTCAGGGACAGTTCACTTCAGTCCAGTATTTACTGGTATCGATTTTACCTTTTTTTGTAAACTAGAATTTTGCATAAAGGTTCCTTATACAAGGGTATCACCCACTTTGAAAATAGCGCCCCTAAAGAGGTAAAATGGGGCTTAAAAATAAATATAAGCTCATATTCTATCTAAACTCATTCAAGAATGTTGATTTTCACAAAGGATCCTTCAATGTGTCACTTTATCATATATAGATATGCATGTAGAGTTGGGATTTTATTAAGTTATAAAGTTGAGTTTTTTTTGTGCATTGTGAAAGTGGTTACAGTTTTGTAACAGTGATCATTCAGCATACAGATGACTATTTAATTATACCCACTAGTGAAAGTTTTTCTTCAATTAACTTTAGGAATATAAAACGTAATCTAGTAGATTGAGTTACTGGATTACCCATAATTTATTTTATAATTATTTAAATAAGTACAGTTTTTTTTTTAATTTTCTATTAAATGCTAAACTAGTAGGAGTTGTAATTATCTAATTACTATACCATGTTTTTTCTACTTACCATCCACATCTCGGTTATTGTGATAAATAACTATCCCAAGCGCAATTACCAGAGCAATTGCAAGAACAAATACAACTCCAGCTATCAAAGTCAAATATTTTTCTAGACTAGTCCGTTTCCTCCACCACGTCCGATTTCTGAAACAAATAAATTTTTAATAACACAAAAAATTCTTCATCGAATATTTTGTTATAAAAATTTTAGTCAATAAACGATTGGAGTGTTAAATGTTAGCATATATGATATAAAATTTATTATTATTATTATTCTACATCTACAATTCCTCAAAGTTTTAAGTGCCTTGCAACCAGAATTATCACCTGTGTCTCTTTTATCGGGGAATTCCTGAAATCGAGCAGTTTGTCCCTATCCCCAATTTTAACATAAATCTTCAAAGTTCAGTACACACAACTTTTATTAATCGAAAGTCCTTAAGGGACATATTTATGAAATACAAAAGTTTAATAAATAATCTACAGACATTTCAGACCATTAAAGTTAACAGTATTTTCGAAAATTACGTTAAATTGTGTACTACATAAAAAGTAAAATATTAGATCTTTATGAAATACTCATTAAAAATGTCAGTTTAATGACATGAATGCAGTTAACAATCAAATTAGGCTATTTGTGGTAAACTTCCCCATTATTTTGACATTCAAACAGTAGTACTATATAGCGGAATTTAAATTTTTGGGAGGCACTGTTATGGCCTTCAGGACCAATGCTCTTTGTATACGTCTAATTAATTTATAAATAAATTAAATTAATTAAAATTGAGATTTTAATTGATTCTTTTTCTATAATGATAAAAATTTAATCAAAAGACTCGTGGTAATCCTACTTCAAACTTCAAAGTCGCCGGTAGTCTAATAGGGCAATTAAATATTACAAAAAATATATTTGTATTTATTTTAGGATTTTAAATGAAACCATAAACATTTAATAAAATTCTGAACATGTAAATCGTACTTTATTTGATCATTAATTTACATAAGTTATCTAATCCAGTAGTAATTAACGTCGAAATTACTACCGAATGTAGATAAAAAATTATACACCGACTTCACACTGTAAAATTCAACTTTTAATTTTCACGAAACTAATGTAAAAAAGTAATATTCATATAAATGTTAACAATAGGTACCTAACATACTGGAAAATCCATGCTATTTTACTTAAAATCAAAATACTACTTATGGAGATGGACTTTTTTGTAATTAAGCTACAAAATAATTTATTATTAAAATTCAATAAGTAATTGTCAGCCAATGTTTAGGTATATGAAAATATGTGTTGCAGTAGATTTTTGGTCAAATTATTTCTACTATTAATTTCGAAAATTAATATAGGTACCTGAATAAAAACCATAGTTTATAAAAAATGTATCTAGAAACTTTGAATTTGAATGCAAGCATTATTAGAAAAAATAATAAATATTCCTACTGAAAATTTAGTTTCATGTTATGACAGAAAGGTGTACGAATGTGTAGAAAGTAATAAGACACAACTTTTCACGTCTAGAGGGTCTTGCCATTCACTTTACACATCGTTAAATAAACTGCATTCTCACAAAAGAAAGGATTTTATGGTGATAGACATAATATGTCGTGTCTTTAAGTTCAAGTTGTCGTTCTAATATGTTGAAAAATTTTTAATTTGATTTTGTACTTTTTTGAATAGTATACAGGCACTGTTACATGTTTACTGAACTTTTCAACGATACGAATTATATTTTTTATTATATAATTCAAACAAATCTGTCGTGGGGTGAAGATTTTTCTATTGGGATATAACCGACTACTTATCTACGTTTTGCCATTAGGAATAAGGCATCCTTAGGACTAAAAAAATTTTCATTTGTCTAAAATTTACTTTTCTGTAACAATTTTTTTGTTGTTTTGTTTCAAAGTGTTTTTAATTTTTTTTTAAATAAAAAGCCTTCAATGTTGCCTTGAAATATCCTACTTAAAAAATTGTTTTTGTTTTGTTAAACGTGGATTTTTAATTAGTAATTGCATTTATTGAGGAATTTAATAGTATTTTATTTGCCTGTGTAAGTACAGTGGAGGTCATTTTCTGATGTTTATAATCTTTGTTCCCTCAATGCCTGTTAGTGTATAATATTTTTTGATCGTCTAATCCAAATAAGCAGACTTAATTCTGATTTCACTATACTCACCTAATAATCCAGTCCAAATAAAAATATGTTTACCCCACGATTGCTTTGTTTGTTATTTCTACTAGATATTATTTGTCGGGAGGAACTACATAACTTTTTAGGTAATTATGTACTTTTTGACCCCAGCCCCCCAGGGGGTTGGGGTTGCGGGGTGTGTTTAGGGGGGTCTTCCGAATATAATTCCGTTGGAATTAGCCGGCGGTCACCCCTAGAAAAAAATTTATGAGGGGTTGAAGTTTTATAAAAATATATTTATGAATATTTAGTGCATCAAATGCATTTTAGAGGTGGGGTAGATTAAAAAAAATAAAAATGAATAGGTTATGGTAGAGGGTGGGTGTGTTTACATGTACATACCCCACACCCCAAAATTTTAATTTAATAGTTAATTTGGTATTTGGTTAGGTTAGGGTACGAGGTGTGGGGTATGTATATGTAAACACACCCACCCTCTACCATAACCTATTGCAAAACACAGGGAATTATTACGACGGTTTTTTTTTATAAAAAATATATCTCCCTCACCCCTAAAATGAATTTGATGCACTAAAAAATTTTTTATTATACAAGAAAATTTTTGGAGCAATTACTACTTCCCAATAATAAGATTTTTAAATATTTATGAATTTTTGTTATTTGATAAATATATTTCTATAAAACTTCAACCCCTCATAAATTTTTTTCTAGGGGTGACCGACGGCTAATTCCAACGGAATTATATTCGGAGGACCCTCCCTAAACATCCCCTACAACCCCAACCCCCTAGGGGGATGGGGTCAGAAAGTACATAATGACCACTTTTTATTATTTTTAAATAATTATTAAAGTGGATATATAAATAATTTTAATATTTGCTTTTAAACTTCTAGTTTACAATTTTCTATCTCTTTCATTAGGACGTTTATGTACGTATGTACCTATCTATCAATTTATTTTTCGTTTGCGCGACGTAGAAGATAGATAACTTATTTAAAGATTTCTCCACTCTGAAAGACGGCTCCCGGTTTGACGGTTTCGTAAAATATAATTTCCTGTGGCTGCGAAAAAGTTTCCTCTGCGTACAGCAGCATCTTCCCGCAATTTTCCGTTTCATGCATTGGACGTTTTTATCAAGAAACGTCGTCATCGAAGAAAATTAGGTCGAAAAACTAATATACTATTTATATACCACTTTTCTTTTTTTTTTTCTTATTTTATCTACTAACATCAAGCACACCTATACATATTTAAGAAATATACATACTTTTTAAGGCAAACGCTACAAATTCGAAAGTTTTCTTTATTTTTTCTTTCTAATGCGTTTCACTTTATTTTTGTGCGTACCCTAGATATCAAAAACTGACGCTTGAACTCACGAAAGATCTTGATTTATACCTCCTATCAGTGGGTCCCACCCTAATAAAAAAGGCTTCGAATGGTCCACAAAGTTCCAGAATGATCCAGAACATTCGAGAGTGTACTCCATAGTGAACGTTTCAGACTATATTCTCGAACATTCCACCACGTTCCAGAATGTTCCTGGATGTTCTGGAACGTTGTGGAATGCTCTCAAAAGCTATCGTTCGTTCTGGGCTATTCTACAAATTTCTATAGGGCAAAATTTCTAGCCCTCTTAGTCTTTAAACCCAGGGGTTTGATGGGCGGGGGTTTGATATATCAGTCACTTAATTTCTTTATGTGAGGTACTTAAATATGAGTTAAGTTTAGGAAACATTAATGTTTTTTTTTTTTTTCGTTAATTTGTCTTTAATTCGAAACATTAACATTTGTAAGCTTTTCGACCAATTGCCACTGGTTTCTTTTAAACTATAATGTGTAATAGGTAACTACAATTGGACAATAAACTTTGCAATATTAGTATAAATATGCTTATTTGAGACGTGTTACATGTTCAGCCAGGCAAATAATAAATTATAAGGCAAAAACGACTACGACTCTTACTTGCATATCTTTTTGCACAACATGTAAGGTTGTAGAGGAGTAAAACGTGTTACTCAACATACAGGTAAGACCATGGCACAAATTACGATTGCAAACAGCGTTAAACTGGTAAAATTAAACCACGTTGACAATAGTTGACTGTTTAAACCATTATACCGGATGAATTTGACTGAATCAACTACTTACCTTAATTAAACATCTACGGTGCATGATCACCAAGTGATTGATTAGGTTTACCACGAGATAGTTAGATAGGTACACAGATACCTCATTATTTTCAGTTAATATTAATTAATTAATTATTTGAATTTTAATTAGGAAGTATTTTTAATTAATTGGATAAGTGTTTTGTTGTGCTTTAATAATAATTAATTGTTAATTACGATTGGAAGACGATTTTGGACACACATGGTTTATCACCATCGAATTGATGTCTTAGAAGAAAATAATTTCTTTTTCGAAACAATATAAAATTTCAATATGTGAAAAAATGCTTTATACCCAAAATTATGGTTTGTAGGTATATATGTGGATTTTGTCTTTTTTGTGTTCGTTTACTCTTATTTCGAATCTTCTTCCTGTCAGTCCTACGTTATCGTTTTTACCAATTTACAAACAAATTCAGTGGATTTTAGTGCTTTTCCTTTTTATTAGTAATAAACACAGTAAAGTAAAAAATATGGAATTTTACCACGTAAAAATTTCATTAATTTGTTCGATTTCTATAAGTGCATGAAAAGAAAAGAATTTAAACTCTAAACTTAAACTTTATTTGTTTCAAAGTTAAAATAAGTTGATAAAGAACATAACATCGAATGAAACGACTTAATATTAATAAAAACATGACTTTAATATACAAAACACGACTATAATTTATTTATGGTGAAGTAAGTTAGCATGAAGTTTTTAGTTGCACTTCACACCTCAGATGGTACGTTAATTGAATCGTTTTGTATTTATTACGTACAGTAGATTGTCGTTACTTTCAAAAATAGAAAAATCTAGAACGAGAGCTCCAGAAAATTAGTTTTTACATTTTTTTTTATTATACTGCTAAAATTAATTTTGCTAGAAATAACTAACAAAATGAATTGTCTAAGATTTTATGTATCAGGACTGAGGTATTCTTGATTAAATTATTCTTACTGATTGATATACATGAACTAATAGTTATAAACAAACAAAACTTTACTTGCATATTTTAAAAATGTAGTTTTAAAAGTCTTCTAACATGAAATTAATGTAAATATATAGATGTATGTTGGCTGTAAAAATAATTACTAACCTTGTACTTCTTTGACTTTTTTCAATTCTTTGTAAAGGATTACGAAAAAGAAATTTCAAGAACAAACAAAATTAAAATAGTTAAACAATGGTTACATTGTCTCTATAATATTTAACTTCCTTGTAACATACTTAAAAACTGCAAATATTGTTGTTATTTTGTGGGCAAAACGTTTCTCTGGAAATTGTTTTTGTTATTTACAAATGTTTGTTCTGCGTCTTTCTTAAATATTTTTGGAAGTCGTAACGTTTACAGAGCAGTTAATGTTATCTGAATATTAATGGGGTGTTCCAAAAATAATAAAGAAAATGCAGGGTGCTTTACTTGTTTTATTTTTTGTTGTTTTTAATGTAACGGTAGCAAATAAAAGATAAAATAATTGGCAGATTATAGTGTAGATACTTTCTTCGCTGCCAGTAGAAGTTGATGATTCTTGTGATGTATTTTCGGTTTGTAGTCCAAAATTTCAATAATTGTGGTGGATTTTGGACTCACTAGAAGGTGCAAAGAAAATCGGAGTAGAGTGTAATAAAATTTAGCAAAACTTCAAAATCGTTTGAAAAAAATTAACCAAAGGGTAGTACATTAATACCTAATCAGACACTGTTAAGAAATACAAAAATTTAACTCCAGGAACAAGTATCTAATAGACTGGGGAAAAAATATCGATACATCGATACTGATAACTGATAACTATCAATATATCAATATATTAAAATCAGATATCGTCGAGGGCTAGCTCTCAGATATATCAATACAAATCCCATTAGTTCAAAAAAATGTAATGAATAGAAAACGTTAGAGCTTTAGCTTCTTTTGCTTTTATCCAAATACTTAAAAGTTATTCTATTTGTTTTTGGTTCGATCATTGCAACCTCAGAGGAGATGAAAATTTATGGCAAAAAAAAAATGAAAACTGACATTAGAATGAGAAGTAAAAATTTTTAATTGTTAGAGAATTAATCAGAATTATGAGAGACGACAGCCAGGCTCTTTATGAAGAACTTAAAACTCAGCAGTAAAGTCCAAATATGTCTTGTTCTGCAATTAATATTTCGTGTTGGCCCAGTCTTAAGAATTGATCTATTTTTATGTCTTTTTGAGCTATTATAGGAAAAACGAAAAAGCCACTCAAAGTGGAATACTTTTTTTGCATGGCAAAACACTGAATACTATTCTGGTATCCAATAATTTCTAAAATCTATATCAAATATCCTTATGATATTGACACATAAGAAAGACAAAACTCGATTTTTGAATGTCTGAAATCGATTTATAAGATCGATCTCATCCTTGACTTAATGTCGATTAAAATAATCCATCCCGGGTCATAAAATCATGAAGTCTGTTAGTTATTAAAAAGACTTAAAACAGGCTAAAACTGTAATTTTGAACTACTTTTAAGACTAAAATTTCAATAGAGCTTCAAAAATAGATCAAAATTTACTAAATGAAGGACAAAAGCAGACTTGAGGTTTTAGGTAAAAATTAGAAAGAAAAAAACCTGTTTTTAGTAGCCTAATTGAAATTTTAGCCTTTAAACAGTTCAAAATTACAATTATAGTCTGTCTTAAATCTTCTTATTAGTGAGTACAACCGAAACCAAATTTTAATTTTATAACTCGGGCATTTTTCCCAAAAAAACGATTCCTCCATTAATCGGTCTCATATCGCCATCCCTAGCCCCAGGATCATTCAGTGTACGAGAGTGGTTATATGAATACTGAAGCGAACATATTGAGTTCCAAGTACACGTGTGTGAGATCTTCGTCAGCTCGTTTGTTTATGCATAATAATGGTTAAGATGCCAAGTCCACTCCCTGAAGAGATTAAATAGATCGATATCGATTAACAGAGACAATGAACACACGGACGAGGTATCCCTTATTGCTATCCCTGGGATTCTTGTGTTTGCAGTAGTTTCTTCTTTTATATCTCCCTTTCTTTCTTAGGGAAGTGTAGATTTCCTGTATCCTCAAAGTTTTGAAAGATGATGTGAAATATGAGAATCATTGAAGCTTTTTGACGAGTTCATCAGTTTAATAGTTACCTCAAGGTAGAATTGCAGAAGAATTCAATGGATTGTAATTTGCTGATTTTCGTGATGACTTTGCAGTCATTTGGTCGAAATTTAGCAATGTCTGGGATCAATGGGTTAAACTTAAGTTTGAAATTAAGAAACTGAAAAGATTGCGGGTAGAGTATTTTGTGGTAAATTCTAAAGGCCATCAGATGTAGTTACAAGACAATGTTTGAATAGGAGCTTCTTTTAGTTTGTGACTTTAACATGAGTAAATTTCCTGAAAATTCTATAGACCTACAGGTCTATTGATCCCATCAGTCCTTGCATTTAGGTTTGTAATTTATTATGACCTACAATAGCTTCTAGTATTGTTTTTGTTTTCCATTTATTTGTATCACAGAATCGGAAATCTATACATGATGCCAAAGGAAAACATTTGTAGAATATTCGCATGTTCTTTTTTTTGGCGAAACTTTTTGCTAATACGGTATTTATTGATCAGAACGTTAAATAATTGTTTATTAAATACTGTTCTATAGATGTGCTTGTGTATTTGTTAACAAATTTGTTTATCTTCACACTACAATACTATTTAATTTATTTCTAGAATTGAACCTTGACTAATTTGTAATGTGTACGGTGGATAAGTACCTAGGTGTCCGAAAATATTTTTTTTTCCTTTTTGAATAAGTGAAACTTAAGCAGTTACCTGCACCGTGAAATTGGATTTGATTACTTGCAAATTGTCAGCAAAAAAGCGTGTAATTAAAATAATAACTTTATAGCTCTCAATAAGTACTGTCATCATTATGTATTATCCGAAACTAGATTGCATAGTACATATTATTAGTAGGTACGTTATATAACAAATTGGAGCTTAAATTTTTATTACATTTATGAATATCGCATGGAACATTGGATGATATAATAATAAAATAATTTATTCCATAAAAGAGTTTTTGTGGCGTCTCTAATTTGTTTTGAATTCAGTTATGGGTTTTTTTTAGAAAAACCAGTCATAAATTGCTGTGATCTTATAATAATTAAATTTCAATTAGGAGTCAATTACGTCATGACATATTATCAAAAATTGAACTATTGAATGTACAGATACCTTCTTTTGTAGGTATGTTACCGAATTTCATAGAAAAAAAGTCAGGGATAGTCATATCTGCCATAATCAGTTGAAAAAGTAGAGCACTACAAACGTGCCCTGAAAATTCGATCGTATAAGTAGGATCGTTCAGTTAGGACACACTTTTGATTTAGGTTTACGATTTTCTGACATGCCTCGAGGAATACTGAAGAAATACAGTAGAAAGTCGAGTAGAGCTATAGAGGAAATTTGACCCATATGTTATCAAAATTGAAATTATTCCGTGACTTTCAAACCGCTGCCCAGTAAAAGGATGAAAGTTTTCACCCCAAAGGACTCATAAGGGCTGCTAATGGCAAAAGATTATTCCACGAAAAATGTGTAAAACATTCCATTAAATTTCCTGCAGTTAAAATATTCTTTCGCCATTAGCAGTATTTATGCCAATTTTGTCCTTTAGGGTGAAAACTTTCATCTCTTTACTGGGTAGCGGTTAGAAAATCACGGAAATTTTTCAATTTTCTTTACATCTTTAAAATATTATTTCAATCCTTTCGACACATTCAGCACTTATGCATAAAAATTTTTATGACAAATTCGTTAGTTTCCTATCGTTTTATAAAAGAGGCAGAGGTTAGATAATCATCTCAAATCATATTTTTTTTTTTGAAAATGGAAATCGAATTTTTACCCGGAACGCCATTTGGGAATGGGTCAAATATCCTCTAGTTCTACTTAACTTTACAGTATTATATTTCAATATTCCTCGAGGTATAAGTTAGAAGATCGTGGACCCAAATCTGGTACCTACTATTTCCCGGTCTATTAGGGGATTAATATATATATATGGGTAAAAGGATGCATTAAGCAGTCAATTTCGAGAAAATCACCCTTAAATATGTCAACGATTTGATTACTAAATATTGCTGCCTATAGCGTATACGGTCTCGCACTTTGTAATCACTTTCAGGTTCGATTCCTGTAGGTACTGTGTTTTTATCCTCTGGATCTCATGAGGAAAACCTTCAGGTTAGCTAAGGTCTTTATAGTGGCGTAACGAATAACTGTGAGCCCCTCACTGCAATATCGAGTCTGTCTGGTGCACTTATTATATTACCTTTCCCATTCCGGACAATTTTTTTATATATTGTTTTGTCTCTTGAATGAGGGTCAAGCTTTTTCTGCCCCTAAGATAACTGGGGTCTGCGGGGATGTACTTATGCCACTGCGTCATTCTTCCCTAAAATTTTCAATTTTAATCTAATGTTTATCATTACACAACGCAACTAAATATTATCAACTCTCTCTAAACCATTTCTTAAAAAAAATTTGTACCTACTGTTGTGGTATCTACTCTTGGAATCGCAAGACGACGTCATTGTTTTTTATTTTTATTTAAAACATCTTTTTTACGCGTTGGTGAGCAAATTAATTAGTGGTTATAAATAAATAATAATCGCCTGTTAACGCAATAAAAAAAAGCGATACAACCGCATTTCGTTTCGGGTCGATTTCCCCTTTTCAAGGTGAGACTCCGACTATTTGCATAATAGTCATTATGTTTTGCATAACCTTTCGCTCTTTATACCTTACCTGTAAGTAAAACGCTAATGTTATCACTGGATCGTTGTGAAAAGTTACGATTTAAGGAAATGGTAATAACAACTATTTAGTTACAATTCAATTAATTCGTTTCAGGGTTGTTATCATCTGATAAATTGACTGTAGGTAACTTAAATATGGTTGTAATCCAATTGACTATTAATAAAGTTTTTTTTACTATTCTTTGATTTTCAACAGTTTTTCTATTAGACTTTTTTTTGTTCCTTTTGAACACGTAATTTTAATTGTTGAAATATGTTGATTTGCTACCGTCATTTATGTTCCTATAAACGTTTATTCAAACAACAAGTGGTTTGCTCAACATAATTAGTACCTAGTTTAAAAGGCTATATATTGTATTGTAGTTGGCTGAAAAAATTAATCTGTTTCTGTAGTTTTCTATAAATGATGTTTGTTTTTTAATGATAAAAGAAAGAATAATATGCTGCAACATAAAAAAAAATTAGCGATATTGGCGTTTTATTCTACAAATTGGGAATTTCTTCCGAGTGGTTTACTGGGGTGTTAATGGTACTACTGTTTCGTCTTTATTATAATTATTAGAATCGGGAATGTATTCTCGAATGCTGGACGCTTCACCCCCGGGATATTTCACTCCCTGAGACATTTCGTCCCCAATATTTAAATATGTATGCACATTTGAGAAAGTAGAAACATTGAAGTGGGACATTTCACTCCCCCTGTTATACCTTTATATTTTCAGGTTCTTATAAACCATAGATACTATTTGTAGGATTATGTAGGAGTGTGGATATTATAAATTGTCGGATGTCCTGAAAAAAATACACAGTGAAATAGGATCCCATGTTAATTGTTTCTAATTTCCATCACACTTTTTCCAGACTTTAGAAGAAGAGACTGTAACAATATTGTAATTTCTTTTTCAAAGTCCATTTTATATTTTCCTGAATTCTAATTTGAAACTTTATCTTTAACTACATAAAATACCTAATCTAAATAATATAAACAAGGGGTGAAATGACCCACTTCAATATTTTTATTTTTATTTTTGAATATACATGCAAATTTATAGTCAAGGGATGAAATGTCTCGTACGTAGTGTCCTGACACCGTATTCTGACCCTGTAGATATTCATTTAACCCTTATCTTCCTCTGTAGCAATATTTTAGTCATATTTAAGTGCAACTTATTTTTAATTATCTACTTTATTTACACCATGATGCTGTTATTACTGTTTTACAACAAAACAGTTTTAGGAGTTGCACCCTTCCCATTCAGTCGTAATATTGAAAATTGTAACAAATAGTTCTTTTTTCGTTATCTCGAGTCTCACAAAAAATTTATACAGATTTTTTTACAGCCAATTAAATAATATATAACTTTAATTAATATGTTGTGCACATACTTAGATTAATAATAAAAGTCGTATTTGACTAAAAAGTCAAAAAAAAAGTCAGAGAATGTGTTTTTCATAAAAAAAGATGCAGTATCATCACAATAGAAACTTTTTGACGAATGAAGAAGGTTGTAACCATAGAAACTGAGTATGGGTACTCGCAGAGATTGGTACTCGTTTATGTAGAGGCTCAACAAACTCATTAAATTGCTTGTCCAAAATGTTAACCCCTGTACGTTTTTTACTGTTAGTTTGAGTATAAACGCTATAAATTCCAATTTTATCAATCTCTTAAAATAATTTTGAAGATTCTCTTTTTAAAATTTAATACAATAATTGTTGATAGATACTATGATTTTGAACCAGTGCAGTGTCATAACTAAGACTATATGCGCCCCTACCCCTCCCGCATATTTCTAAAAGAATTCTGCTATTTTGCACTTATTTTTGTTATTTTTTTGAAACAAATAATAGTCTGTACTCAATTTATCACTTTTAAAAACTGACTCGGGGTAATCCCTGTCTTTAGTGCGTCCCCCACGACACAGGGGCTGCGAAGGCATTATTTACGCCTGGTAAATATCTAAATATCATCAACCCACGGGTCAAACGGTCATTAAACTGACCTCTCTGGTATTTGTATAATAATAGGAATGCTTTTAAAGACATTTTTCTCTGTATCTTCTGTCTTCTCTAACCAGCAGGTTAAATGACAAAAGTTAAAAAAAGAAGAAACACATAATGATAAATGAGGGTCCCCTTTTAATAGTTATCCTGGTTACTAAGTGTATTTTAAACTGCAGGTTAAAAATATGTCATAATAGATACGTTCAGGTAGGAAGAACGTGGCACTGTGGCAGTCAGTCTGTCACCAATTCCATACAACTTGGAATGCATCACTTTAAATAACTTGCGCTCAGACACCACAGACTACTGACAGTTACTATTAATATACAGCACAACATTTACTTTTAGCTGCGTGATAGTTGGATACGTAGTAGAAAGTATACGTAGCTACAATGTAATAAGCACTTGTACACTTTATTATCTAAATTTTATTTGAGGAGTTTCAATCATTTTCATTGATCAGTGATTTGGATACTTTTGAGAGGAGATGAACGAAAACCGATGTCGCTGTCTAAAGCTGAATTTTTATTAGAATTTAATGGTGTAAGAAACTATGTCTCCTTATGTGTCGTAGGCGTGTTTTTGGAAAATATGAGTTTTCGAAAATACAGTATGGATGTTTAAGTAAACAAACACATATGTAATTTTCCTAACTTTTTATTTGATGACATATGTTTTGACATAATATTGGCTTCCTCAAACTATTTGGGTATTTACTATTGATGGTCACATTAATTTTTGTTGTTTATATAAGTAGGGGGTAGTATATGGTTAAAATAAATTAAGGAGAGGTGGATTTGTTACCCTCAACTTGGTCATTTAGCATCATTCCCAGTATTTAAATTAATTTACTTCCAGAGACTAACAGTGTTAATTTTTGTTCCTTCTTGTTTATGTGTAGGATTTCTAAATAATCGTTGTAGGAATGTCCTTCATTAGTAATATGATTGGCAAAAGGTAAATCTGTTTTTTTTATGTAACTATTTTTATGTCACTGAAGGCGTATTTTGAAAGTTCTCCCTGTTTGACCAATGTAAACTTTGGGGCAAGACCCACACCTTTTTTTTTGTAGCATTGGTCTTGAAATGGATTATAAAACGAATAGGCAAAAACAACTTGTTTGTCTTGTCCTAAGGTTTATATTGGTCAAACACGAAAAAATATAAACATTCGCCTCCAGGAAAATGGAAATAGTTACATAAAAAATACAACAGGTTTGACTTTTGCCAATCATATTACTAACGAAAGACATGATGATGACAATGATAATTTAGAAATTCTACACATAAACAAGAAGAGGCAAAAATTGACACTACTTAGAGCTTGTGGAAATAAATAAACTTCAAAAACTGGAAATAATCCTAAATGGCCAAAAATTTATTTTAACTATATTCCACTCCTTGCTCTATTTTGTACCTATATAGACAAAATACTCAAATAGTCTTTTAGACTCTTAGTGTCCAATAATTCGGAGGAGATGACGAAGTAAAATGAAAATGAATTGACTGTACAAAATATTTAATTTATTAAATAAAAGTCGAAGTTGAAGTAGAAAAAAAATGTTAAGTATGAGAACGTAGAGAGAGATCAAGTTGAAGCTAGGAAGGTATAATCAGAACTAACTTGTAAATGAAAAAAATAGATTTTAGAAAGATTGATAAGGAGGAGCTAAACGAGGGTTAGTTTAAGTAGGGAACCAATGAAGTAAGAATAAAATCTGGAAAGGCCGATAAGAGAAATACTGGAATTAGAAGTTTGAACCCAAGCATCGAAGAAACTGATCATAAAATAGCGATTAAGAAAGGACAAGAATTTAGACATCATGCTGTTAGTACGTGAAATGGAAATGTTAATAAGGATCATAGGAAAGTACAGAAGTAATAAAGTTTATAGGATGAAGAATAGCTACGGTTCAGAGCAGGTAGATAAGAAATAGAATTACATCGAAAAGAATATTTACACAATAATACACAAACACTATATACAATAAATATAGAATAATACAAGAGGAAATAATTTTGAATCGACAGAATCACACACAAATAAATATATACAATTGATACATCCACCCATAAAACCAATAAAATAGAAATAAAAAATTCATTAACAAAACACCGAATCGCCACAGTCTGAAGAAGCCAAATGTTATGACGAAATATGTCATCAAATAAAAAATTGTGAAAATTATATATGTGTTTGTTTTCTTAAAGTGCTTAAACATGAATTTTCATCAAGTAGAGATCAAAACTATTCAAACCTGTATAGCTTTTTCCTGTGAACATTTTCTATTTTTGTGAAATCATTCTTAAAGCACTTTTCAACGTAGATTTCAGTGGTGTAGGGTAAATTGTTCTGTAATTGATATTTCAATTGCAACGAACATGATAATATCTTCTTTTATATAAATAGAACACCTTGTATGTTATCAACACATTTTAAAAGGGCTTAAAATTTCCTTTTCGAAAAACATGAAGTGTATTTGAAAAGATAATTTTAAGCACTCTTAGATGGGTAGAGACGAGAAACGTAAGACCATGACAAGACTAATACAGTCTTGGTCTTAATCTTGCTTTTCGACAGTGGTTTTGGTCTTGCGAGACTGGTGTCTTTATTCTTATGAGAAGATCAAACACCAAAATAGAGAATTGTTCAGTTAGTCTCGGTGGTGCAAGACCAAGACAAGACAAAACTGCAAGACCAAGACTATTTTTGCCCATCACTATAAGATGATATTTCCATACTGTTTATGTTGTTTACAACTGAAGTATTAACTTTAGAATAATTTATAGGGTTATAGACGTATATTTTCCAAAAACACCCTGTACCTCAGAACCAGAAATAGATAACGAGACATGGTTTTCACTAATTAATTTTACTAACTATACTTTTTCTCTAAAGGTATCCATATTATCTCCACCCTGTACAATAAAATCATTAACGATTTGCTGTGATTATAATCGAAGGTATTAGTCGAGTTTGCAAACAATACGATATCGAAGTCACGAAAGTTTATGGGTGACAATATAATGTGCAAATTGTGTGGAAGTGCGTGTTAATTTAAGAATCGTGGATTAACCTTCGTATCAATGGTGCCGTGACCGACAAGTGACGTTCGCTTTTGAGTTTCCTTTTTATTCCGATCGAAATGACTAGAACGAATTTCCGCATTTTAAAGTACCCAAAATATATTTTTTTTTAATTATCTCATTCAGTTTATTTTTAAATGTACATTATCAATTTTTTTCAAAATAAAATAAATTTTTACAATGATATCCACCAAAAATTGAAAATTAAACTTAAATTAGTGATGTATCTCTTTTTTACAATATGTTGTGTTTATTTTTTTTTTGTCCTTATTAAGCACAGAATTACGATGAGCAATAAATTGTGAAATTGCAGTTCGATGACATTGACATAAAGGATTTATTAAAACTGATTGGAATTAATACATAATTAAAATTTTAATTAACGTTCTATCGTAAAGGAAGGTGAACAAGGTTCAGAAGCATGTTAGAAAGGATATGAGGATAAAAAAGGATATTATATTAATATATACATTACTTTCCTACGTAAATGGTTAGGGTTTAGAGTGTCACAGATAAAACACAAACGCACTTATTTTATGCCATAAATATAACAAAAAATTATATACATATAAAAATTTAATTCTTCCTCCAGGTGGAATTCAGTTATATCGCATCTTAAATATCCCTTTTAGGGGTATAAATTTTAACTTTATTGGTAGTAAGATATTGTAATTGGTAGAATATTAATTTTTATCATCATTAAATCCTACCTTTAGACCGAAAAATTATTTTCTAACAATATTTCTCTATAGATATACCTACCCCCTTCGCCATATCCAGCTTATTTTGTCTTAATATTTACATGAATCATTTGAGGAATATTTTAAGTCTCTACTCTAAGCAGTTTGGACTCCATATTGACCAATTAATGTGTAATTATATTATGTAAAATTCTAAATACTCATTTCCCACCCTATTAGGGACTGTGCAAATATCATTTAAATTTTACAGTCTATATAGGGCATCTACAGTGTATACAAGCGATATGTAAGAAATTTTTGTAGAAAATTACACGTTTCTAGACCTACCCGTTTCAGTTTTGCATTGATATCCTAAATTTAGAAACCCCATTTAACAACCCTAAAGGTCATGTTCTGTTACTGAAGAAGAAACGTCTCTGAAAAAAATTGAGATTCTATAGGATGTTACTGTAGTTGTAGTTGTAGTAGAATGGGCTCCTAAGACCTGTTACTACTTGAATTGTGAACCCTTTTTCCTTAATATAATTTTAAAATATCCTTTCTTAGTACTCGCCAATGCTTCATAATTTTAGGAACTTCAAGCCGCATAATTTCAAGTATCCGAGGGATGTGGCTTGTGTTAATGTACTTAGGGTGATCCGTTTTGAATAAGTATTTTTTTTTTCGCAGTAAAATAGTTATACCAATCTGAGCCTTTAATTTTAATTCTAAATCCTTTTTTTTTGTTTCAAAGTTTTTGCATTTAAAATACATTTAAGATTTCCTTTAATTTTCTACAACTCACAGCTGACTGACGCCAATTCATATATTTGCTGTATATACTTATGTCACTAAATTCGTATTTCTTTGAAAAATCGTATTTATTGCATTTTCTGGTGGAACAGTCAAAGTTACAGGAAAATTGTTTGAAGTAATTATTAAGAAAATTTAATGTTCTACAAGAAATTCCTTTGCGTCAAAGCGATACGATTCATGATCTAAAAGATATACAGCACTTTAAGAATCAATTCGCCTGATATCGACAAGTAGGTATTTTATCAATATTTGGCAAATTGATTGCTAAAATGCTATACATATACCTTTTAAACTACGAATCGCTTTGCTTTGATGCAAAGGACTTTTTGGTAAAATATAAAAATTACCGCCAAAGTTGCTTCATACAATTTTCTTGTTGGTAACTTAAACTTTTCCACCAAAAAAATGCAAAAATACGATTTTTTTTGAAAAATACGACTTTGATGATATATGTGTATCACACCAAATAAATAAGCTTATATCAGTCAGCTATGAGTACTTTCAAAGAGTAATTAATCATCTTCAAATTGAGTTTAAGTCCATTGCAGTTGCGTTAAATGTAGCCAGATTAATGGAAATTAAAAAAAAATCCTAAATTTCTTATGCATTTTAAACTTAGAAACATTAAAATAAAAAAATAAAAGCGGAGCGGGGGACTAGTTGTAACACTTTTTAGTTTTATCAAATGGGGGGTTGTTAAAATATTGAGTATTTTTAAGATGAAGCACTTTTAGTACTTAAGTTTCTTTAAAGTTATTCATCTGCATGGTATTTTTAATCATAAGAAGTCATCTATAGGGAGGTAGCTGGCTTAACGAACCCCTCTAACATAATGTTTCTTAGGGGAGGTCGTTGAAATTTTGATTTAGCGTGACGAAGGTGGAGGGAGGGGGTCTAAAAAGGTGAATTTCTGAGTGACGTGTTTTATGGATCGCCCCGTATGAACATAACAGTGCTTCTTACTGTCTAATTAATCTTTTAAACAGAATAACAACATTTCTATCAATGGTCAGGTTAAATAATTTTCAACAGCTTAACATAATTTTTGGTCATTAAATTTATCTAATGACACCAACAGCCTAACCTAACCACTCATTACTGGATGTGCTAATTAAAACTTCCCACCTGGAAAATATCGAAATTAAGAAAAAAGTTTTATTTGGCGCACATGGTGTATAGTTTCCTACAAATTAGAAAAAGTTATGGGTTATAGGCTCCTAAAGAAACCTAATGATGTTTTTCTGGTCAATTCTGGTAATGTACTGGAGAACCATGAATGTGAGTGCGAGTAGTTTTGATCGTCAAAGATACTTTAAGTGATATTTTTTTGGTACTTATTGTATGTAAATTTGTGACGAGCCTCAAATATTTACTTAATCTTTACACGTCTTTAGAGTCAACAGACTCCAGCATTTCGTTTTATTAGCGAATATCTAGTGGATTACTCATTTTACTAAAAATTCAATTATTGAGTAGGTAAAGATTACATAGATACAGTTTGTTAATTGGCGAAATTTTTAAATAAAAATTCGGTATTTGTGGTATCAAATCATGGCAAAGCAACTAATATAGATAGATGTAGATGTACCTGGTACGTAAAAGCAATAAAATAAAATAAAAAGATGTGTATCGTATACGTAATATGAATATACATAAATATGTATGTGCATGAATGTGTCCATATTTAAACGTTTCTAACGGTACAGCGAAACCTTACTTTGAATACATGATGATAACCATATAAAATGACAGTGGTGGATTTACATCGCATTTCTTGATGGAATTTTTACGTAACAACATACGCATATGTAAGAGGTGTGAAAAATACATTTTCAGAATACGTATTATTGTGGTGGCATTTCACTTGAAGGGTAAACGTTGAATAGACACGTTTTTCTTTTAAAGTTACAGAGCGTTCAATTTTACTCTCCATATAAGAACATTATCAGTGGGATATCAGATTCTAATTTTATTTTTCTCTTTGTCGAGACAGTAATTTTGACATTAAATGTTTATGAAAACAAACAAAACCTACGTTTCGCCTATGGTATAGAGCCTCTTCAGGGGGAGAATAGTTCGCAAATGTTTGTATTGGCCATTAAATGTATCTTTCATGTGTAAATTGGGAACAGGAAATTGGATAAGGGCGCACTTTTCGACTTATTAATTTTAAAAGAATTAATTTTTGGTATAGTCTGTAATTGGTGCTTGGGGTGATAGAGAAAAGAAACTCAGCACATTTTAATTTGAGTCTATTATATGTAGCACTATTGCATACAATAAAACAAAGATCATTCAGTTGTTCTTGTTTTAATAATGATGTTGTGACCCTGAAGAACTTCATATTAAAAGCGAAACGTAGAAATTGTTTGCTCTAATGAATAAGTACTTAATTTAACTTTAACTATCAAAATCAGAAATTTAAAAGAAAATTTATTGATGGTAAATTATAGATTTAAATCTGATGACGGTGTATGATATCCTTAATAATTCTAATGTCAATCAAAGAAAACGCTTAACTTGGCAGGAATAGCTTAAGTTTGCTTTTTTAATAGAAGTTACACAAAAAGGAGTGCTTTTGGATGTTAATCTAATTGTAAAGTGTTCTCGAACATTCTAACTTATCATTCGTCGATCCAAGAGATTCTGGAGAAATCTGAAACATTCCTGTACATTTTCTATTGTTTTGTGTCATTGTCGAAAAATGTAGAACATTCTAGACTATTTTCTAATATTCCAGATCATTCTAAATACTGTATTGTTTAAAACAATAAAAATCAGAAATGAATACATAACACAATTGGATTTTTTTCTCAAAATATAATAATATTTTAAAATAATATTTTGTGAAACTTATCTAATTTTGTTTTTGTATTCATTTCTAATTTTTATTGTTTTAAAAATGTTTCACAACGAATACACCACAAATTCTCTTAGTTTTATTACTGTATTGTTTTGTATCATTATCGAAAAATTAAGAACATTTTAGACTATTTTCCAATATTCCAAATCATTCTAGATACTCTAACGTTTCGTCATTGTCGAAAAATGTACAACATTTTAGACCATTTTCCATTATTCCAGACAACGTTTCGTGTCATTGTCGAAAAATGTAGAACATTTTAGACTAATTGCCAATATTCCAGATCATTCTGAATGCTGGTTAAAATGTCAGGAACATTTTGGAACATTCTCAAACATTCCAAATGATTTTAGAAATGTCTGAAACATCCCTGCAAATTCTAGAACGTTCTGGAAAATTGTAATATGTATACAAACTGTTATTCCCTGTGTGTTGGACAAAAACACGTCCACCCAATTTCATCCATCACGACCAAACTCTTATCGTCAATGGGACGCCACATCTCTTCTTATAATACACATGTAGTTGGACGTTAGTTTGATTTATTACTAAAGTTTTTTAAAACTGCCTTAGTGTTTTCTCCCTCTATTAATCTAAGGATTTTTCGTAAATGTACATTTGAACATTTCAAATCCGAATTTTGACTATCATCTAATTTTATTATTTTTGTCTCATATAACCTGATGAAGGAACACTCCAGAACATCTCCACGTATGTAGAGTCTTTTCTGATTAATTTTAAAGTTACTGTACAATAAAAAAATTTCCGATAATTTTTGAGACTGGTGCTATTTTTCTAACGCCCTGTATGTTTTTTTCTTCTATGTTTTTATTATAATTAGTTTCATCATCCCTCAGTCTCTAATAACTTCTTGAAAAAAATATGTATTGAATTAGAAATTAAAAACGATTGACTTTTGGCAATATTTATTTGCAAGACAATTAATATTTTGTAATGTTTTGATAACTCTTGAAACAGAGAGATGAAAAAGATTCAATCATTTGTCTCTGATAAATTGTTTCAATTTTCGTTTTGCCTATGGGCATTAATATGCTTTTCCTTTATTGGTTTTCTGCTTTTTTTAGAGCCGGTTATCAAATTGAAAATAATATTAAAATAAGATGCTGTTCTAAAAGTCTACGTCGTAATTTTATCATTTTATTAGAGATCAATTTTTATGTTGGTTGTTATCGAAGGCTCTTATGGGCATTTCTTTTTTATTTTATCTTCTGAGAACTTGAGTGGGATCCAAAACATAAACTAAAAGTGAATGGGGTCCTTAAACATAAATATTTGATGATAATTTGGATTCAAAGAAATTCGTTAGGTGCTTAAAATATCAGACGAACATTTCCAATGTTCTGTAAAGTTTTCTGTTTCGAAGACTAAATTCTTGTTAATTAATATGTTTTGTTTTATTCTTTTAATTAGGTAATAAATTATTAGACGAAAAATTGTTTAGTAAAGCTTCTTCTTTTAGGAAACTTCTCATAAACTGGTCTTTTATGATATTACTTAAAAAACTATTGCACAAAATCGTAGATTATCAAAAATATGGTCAGAAATACAATAACACATTGGTTTTTTTATGTCAAACTACGTAAATGCATGTATGTGTATCTATTTTAAAAACAATCTGATTCATTTTTAATGGAATTAAAATTATCTAATGGTTAGATTTCTTTAGATCCTGTTTGATTTTTTGCCAAATTGCACAGCACATTTTGGTTAAAATTAGACTTATATGTTCAGTACACGTTTTAGGTGAAAGCCTGGCATGTCAATACTGATTACATTGAATGTTTAAACTGATTAACTACCTTTTATCAACATGATTGACTTGTTGTACAATTTAAATACAAAAGCTAATTTTCTTTTATTGCTTTTTGTAATATATGTTACATTATAACAATTTTAAACTTTTGTATATTTTTTCGTTCAATTACGTATAAAGTTTTATATTTTATTATTTTTAGAAAAATAGGTCGTACGTACTAAACAATGTTCTCCTTTATCAGATAAAAATCTTTAAGGTCGACAAAAGTCGTACGTACTATACAAGGACGTGTTTTTTTGTTTTAAATAATTTCCTTTGACGATAAAGTAAAAGGACAATGTTAAAAACTGCCTGATTCTTGTCCCAAATTGCAAATGGTAAATTAAAAAATTATAGATTATATTCTAATGTTAATTAATTTTTTATTAATTAATAACCAGAGGAGGAAGGAGGGATATTATAGGACTATATTGGTTAGCTTATTTACTATTTCATTATTAATTTATTTGTATCGAAAATTCATTATTTATGTAACAAACAATAAAATATATTTTACCTGGAACATGTTGCATTTTTATATTTTCATGTTGTTTTTGGGTAGACGTAAAATTTTTTTAGCATTAATTTAATTTTTGCAAGTGGGGCCAAATCGAGCCTTCTTTAACATTGTCCTTTGTAAAACTAATTTGTTAGCGTACCTGAAGGTTGCATGGTAACATTGGTAGCCTATTCGTTTTAGAATATCAACAACATATAATGTGGGCATGTGGGCAAACATTAATGTTAAAGATAATAAAACCTGAGTCAACCTGGAAACCAACGGAGTATCAGCATGTTATTCGAGTTTATCATCAAATTTACCGGTGGCAATTTGTAGTATGATAAAAACATTCTCTTATCAAAATATTTAAACGAATGAATATTTTTAGTGGTGTTATATTTACTGTTATAATACCAAAATAAGTAAAAAATTTGCAAATATCAGGAAATAATCAGAAAAAAAAATTAATTACTTTTGAATATGAGAAAAATTGTAACTACCTTTATGTGGAAAAACATTGTGCATATGTTAATTAACTCACAAAATTTTGGTTAAAATTTAAAAGATGCACGACTCTTCTTCAATAGCAAAATGCACTTTTTGTTCTAACTTCGTAATGTAATATATTTTTCGAAATCTATAAATCCAACATGTGTACGACTTTTCAGAAAATCATAGGTACAAAAGAAAATGAGGCCTCTAAATGATCAAAATTACTTATACTAAAATACCTATAAGTATTTTAGTTTTATATGTTTGTTTTGCGAGTTTATTTCAGCAGAGTATTAAAAAAATTATAATACCTATAGCAGGTAAAGATATGCTCGTTTCTCAAAAATTTTAGATTTTTTTAAGAAAAACGATTAAAAAACATTTTCTCCTGGAGGAATAAAACTTTTTACTAAGTTGTTTTAAAAATTTGATTTGGCTAAACATTTTACCAAAAATATTTTTTTTTTTTTGAACTTACACAATTGACTATAGGTATTCAACTTTTATTTGCTATTTGTGATAAATAAATGTGTCCTTTTTAGTGAATAATTTCATAGAAGATTTAGATGATACAGACGCCGTAAATATTTACAAGTAGGTAGTTGAACTGATAAAAATTGGGCCAATAAATTGGCTTTTATGTCACCGGAACAAACTTCAATTTCATGAAGCAATAAACAAAAAAAAAAGATAGTTTTTGTTAAAAAGAAATTGATAACATCCACAAAATTAAATAAGATTATTTTAAATACATTTGTAGAGTTCATAGGGATAAATACATAGTAGAAGTATTTCGAGTATGAGTTCAAACGATTTTGTAAAAAAAAGAAAAATATGTATTGTCAAAATCTATTTTTATATTTATGTTTTTAAAAACATACACCGAGGTACTTTCACAAACGTACTGATGTTGTTAACGTTGTACCTAAATAAGTCGTTAATTTGAATGATTTGCACCATAATAATAATAAATAATAGTCTCTGGCCAATTAAATTGTTATGATGTAACTAAAGCAACTTTTTTTAATTCAACTTTTAATATTTATGAAACCTACCGATTGTTATTATTAAAAGCCTTGACTTTTGCAACAAAAGTGAGGACATGGAAATTGCTTTAGAAATGCGACAGTAGAATAGGTATTTGAATTTCAACAAAAACTTACTTTATAACGGTCTGCTTCACTTCTGTAGTCATGATGTGGGGTTATTCTAGCGAACTTTTCGGACCACTGATGTACGTATGGAATTTTGGCACTGATCTGGTTCACGTGTAAGTAGTGACTTTTGTTTTGCGAATTAATAAATGAAAAATAATTTTTAGGAAATATTTTTATTCATAGCAGACACTAGACGCGCGTTCTACGTGTTATAGATGTTGTGCGTCGCGAACTTTGAATTTTGTGGGAAAAAGGGGGATCAGATTCGAGCGCCGGGAGCCACGGTTGACAAATAGGCAAAACTGTGCCTGTCCGTACTCGACTCTTTGAAGAGCGGAGCACCTGTAGTCGTTTGCCAAATATCCTGCCGTTGATATAAACTTTCTAACCTGCTTGTAGAATGTTGTACGCGTTCCCCACTCTAAACACAACATAACAAACACAACACGTCGATGCACCTTGTTTTCCGCTTATATTTTCTTTTTTTTTTCTCTTTGTTTTTCTTTCTTGTTACTTTACCCGTTTGCTCCATTACCGTGTCTTGTTTTCTTTACCACTTCGAAAGTTTGTCGCGCGCATGATAAGCGATAATTTGTGTATTCTCGCATCGCTATCGTTAGACTTGTCGTCGGAGATTGAAGATGAAAAATAATACCCACTTGTCGTTATCAAAAATGTCCGGGAAAACACTCGACCTAAACACACATCCTATTCTTCGATAAGGACGAATCGCGACAGGATCGGTTCGATGATTCGTAAAAGTATCTGACAGATATCAACACATTCGGTAAAGTAATTAGGGCATGTGTATCACAACAAGCAACACTTTTTCAGAAAATTAAAGTCAGTGCACAAATTAATTTCAGACCAAGCTTTAAAAAATCGCTCCTAAATTCTCGCCCACCGAGGATTCCGCATAAATTAGTAGGTACATATTATAAATAGTCTCGCAGTTTTTTCCCGAGCTTTTCCCGAAATTCAGTTTCCAAAATCTATACACCATAAAATATGTTTAAGCTTGTGCCAATGAAGCCCTTTCATACGATACCCCACATGACACGGTTAACTCACTTCAAAATTTAAATCACCCTTCCTTACATAAAGACCCTGTTTTATTTGTGATTTAATTAAAAAAATGCGGTTTTCAGATTTTTCTCTTCTGTACAAGTTAGTAAAAGTTTAAAAAATCAAAAAAAAGATTTGGTCACCCATACAATTATGACCGCCCATATCGTTGATTAACCTCGATGATTGATTAGGTACTTTAATTTTTTTTTATGATTCAATTACAAATGTGTAGTTTTTAGACCTTTCCTTGTACTTGTAGTATTAGACGATACTATTTGCCAAATTTCATAGTTCTAGGCCAACGGAAAGTACCCTATAAATTTTGATTCCCTCGAGAGTGTCAAAATATACGTTTTTTGTGCCATAAAAGACCGTATCTTTTTTTTTTTTATTAACTTAGAAGTTTGATTTTTCACACCTTGAGGACTAGACCTCAGTATGTGGTTTTAATTTCAACTCGGTACTTCCACGCGTTTTAAGAGATCTGTTTTTTCGTTTTAAGGTACGGAAGTCTAAAAAATCCCAAAATTGTCAAATCTGCATATCTTTTTTTTAAATTATTCCATATTTCGGCAGATTTGTGATAACGATTACTACAATTAAAAAAACAGCTTTTAATTTAGTTTTTCCATTTTAAAGATTAAAATTCGTATCATCTAAATCGAATTTTCTGATGATTGAGAGCTTTCAGAGGGTGATAGAGCGTGGAGGTGGTGTTGGGAGTTGGGGTGGTAGTGGGAGTTGGTAGTAGGGGTCGGATAGATGTAGGGGATGGAGTAAACGTTAAGATGAAATATTTCACTTTACTCACTACCCCACTCCCCACTACCCACACCACCTCCGCCCACTATTCTTATTTTCAGTGTTAACCCACCCCCACAACCTCCACCACTCCAGCTACTACACCACCCTCATTCCTAGCACCAATTCCCCCTCTTCCTTTCTTTCACTTTTTCAAAGTAGCTTAAAATCTTCAGAAAACTTGGTTTAGATGATACGAATTTTAATCTTCAAAGTAGAAAAATTAAGATAAGGGGTGGTTTTTTTTATTGTCGTAATTGTTTTCAGAAATCCGCCGTAATACGGAACAATTTAAAAGCAAATTATGCAGATTGGCCAATTTTTCAATATTTTACGTCCAAAAAAACAGCGTAATATGATTCTACAGGGTGTCCCCTCTCAATTGGAAAAAACTTCTAGGGCATATTGAGGAACCACAGACAAGCAGTTTGAGATATTAGACTGATGTCCGGAAGTGCATGGTTTTCAAAATACAGGGTGTCCAAGTTTTTTTCAAAAAACTTTTTTTTTATCAATATCTCAAAGGCACGTTGACCGATTTTCTTGAAATTCGCTGGTGATATAAACTTTAATAAGACGCTCAGTTAGCACTAATTAAATGGTAATTATTACTTTCAGTGGCGCCCCGGGGGACAGTGTCACGAATAAAAATGACAAAAAAATGTACGCCACTGACTTTTTTTTTTTCAAGAAAATCGGTCAACGTGCCTTTGAGATATTGATAAAAAAAAAGTTTTTTGAAAAAAACTTTGACACCCTGTATTTTGAAAACCATGCACTTCCGGACATCAGTCTAATATCTCAAACTGCTTGTCTATGGTTCCTCAATATGCCCTAGAAGTTTTTTCCAATTGAGAGGGGACACCCTGTATATAACAATCGAATTAACAATTGCATCATCAAAAATATTAATTAAAGAAAGGCAAATTTTAATTAATGATATTATAAATCATACAATTTTAAAGAAAACATTATAGCTAAAAATTGTTCCCTAAGTTGCTCTATCTGTACCAAGCATTAAATATAGGGTATTTGTTTAGTTATTCATTAATAGTAAAAGGAAAATAATTAATAAAGTTTCTGACGTCACTGTTTATGATGTGTTTGGTGTTCATAGAGAACTCTAGAAGCTAAATTGAAAATTCAATGAAAATTCATCCAATTCGTACAACTATTTCATACAATACATGAGGAAAGCCCATCATCAACCAATCTTTAAATTGGAAGTTAATCGTAATAAAAAAAAGGAATTGTTAGGTCGTTAGAATTGCTGAAGTTAGATTAGGTTATTGGTCAATTGGTTTTTTTAATACTTTGACAATAAAATGAAATAACAATATAAGTAAACATATCTAAAAAGTCAAACCTGAACCAATAACATAGGTACTTAACGTCTGTAAAAATCGTAGCAATTCGCTGTCTATTTTTAATAACAGTTCAACAATTCATACGACCAATTAATTCCGACAATTCATGAATTTTATACTACTTATGATTAACTACCTATTGATTTCTTAAGTGATTAATGGGTTTTCCGCCACGTACTATTCGAAATAATTGTACAAATTCAGTGATTTTTCATTGACTTTTTCAATTTAGCTTCCTACGTCTTCTATAGACCTTAGATATACGCACAAAGTACGTCATCAGAAGTGACGTCACAGGACTTATTAAATATTCTCTTTTATAATTAATAAATAACTAAACATATCGCATATTTATTGCTTGATTTATTATGGGGGAAATTTTGTGGCTATAATGTTTTCATTAAAGATATATGATTTACAATTATACCGTTAGTTAAAATTGATCTATTTTTAATTGCATGCTTAATGAAATCTTTTTTTATGGGGCAATTACTAATTCTCATGAAGCATTTCAGGAACAATTAAACAAAACATTATATGGAAACCCAGAAATTAATTTCCAACGTATAGTTATACTCACAAAAAATACCTAATATTAATTCTTCAAGTCTTTTAATTAGTACGTCTCTATTTATGTCTATTTTAATTGTTGATAGTATAGCTGTTTTAAAAGTACCTACAATCTCAATTAATTTAATAGTAGAAATGATAAAAAAACATTGTACCTCCTTTAAGGGTGTGTTTTTGAAAACCGTCCGAAATAGTCCCGAGGATAGTAGCCCTAAAATCAAGTGGTATCGATTTTTTATGTTATGAGAAATAAATAACATTTTTTTCCAAAAGGCACGTAATTTGTTATTAACAAAATGTTGAGATCTTAAAAAATCGAAAGTTCTAATTTAATTGCAAAGAGTGAAAAATAAGTATCTCTTATCTCCTTTTTTTTTTCAAAAAAATGCATCATTTTCGTATAAAATTTCCCAAGGGGTGCAAGTGCACCACCGGTTTCGACAAGTATATATCCACATTCAGGGATCATTTTGCGACTTGATAAGCTAAAAATGGTCCTGCAGAAGCTGTCAATGAGATGAAAATTAGTAAAGTTGTGCTTTTTTCAAATAATATATTTTTTGAAAAAGTACCACAAAACAAACAGCGTTCACTTTTGCTCAATTGAATCTGAGAAAACGTTTTCAAATATATTTTTATTTAGGTTTGGTTTTAATTTTATAAAATTTCTTGTTGTATTTTGAAATTTCAGTGCCAAATTTTTCAAAATATCCTTTGCTTTATATAAAATTAAACGTGACTTTAAATTGATCTATCAAAAAGTTAAAAATGAGAAAGAAGTTTGTGATCAAAGAGTTTAAAATATCTTTTGAGACATGAAGACCTGGTTAGAGACATATTATTGACAAAAACAGAAAACAGGAGTACTAAGGAGAACAGGGATATCTACACAATTATATTACTATTGTCGAATAGTTGAGGATATTATAGATAGAAATAGTTTTTTGTACTTCATTTCTGGACCATTTATTACCATTCTAAAACTACATTCCGTTGTTAAATTTTTATTTATTTAATTAAAGCTGAATTTGGGCCAGTACCGTACAGTACTATTTTTTTTATTTAGTATATTTAAAAAAAATTATCTTTTCTATACCTATAGTATTCATCCAGTGTTTGTACATTCTTCTCTATGAATACAATAAAGTGAAATCATTGTTTTAAATGATAAAAAAAGTTTATTTAGATATGAGAAATAATAAGTGTATAATAAAAACAATTAATTTAGGAAAACAGCATATGGTTTTTAACGTAGATAATTTTCTGGGTTCTAACTAATTCTCATATATTATGCATACCTACATATGCTGGTAGTTATCATTTCATCTATGTGCGTATCGTAGAAATAAAATATATAAATAACAAATATTATCGTGAGTAGGTATAATTGTAAATGGAATAATAAATACAATTGGTAACGGTTAATTAAATTATAATTACTTAAAGTAGGTACTGCAAAAACCATACCATGCATAATTTGGTAACAGTTTCGGTTGTACAAATTTATGTACCTACTCTCTTTCCATTCATAATGCATTTTAAATAAATGATAATAATTTTTGGTACTTTGTAACTGCTGCGTAGGTATGTTTTTCTCGTAATCAGTTTAGCAATAAAAATTTAATAAATGCGCATACTTTTCTATAATCGTGTGACCTACGTAAATGCAAATTTTATTCATAAATGGAAGGCTAACCACAAAATTGCATATGGTGTATAAAAAAACCAAGATGATCATTAATATTTGATGGGTAGCTATACGGACACCACATTATTACAGTGCATAAATTATTTTATGACTTAATATCTGCAGTGCGATTATTTTAGGAAGGCGAAGTCTGCAGTCAAATTCTCCACCAAAGAAAATTATCTTCTGTTTTGGATTATAAAACAACAACTGCATTTTTAGAATTTCCGGAATAAATAATGAAATTTCCGTTTTACTTAATTTATTCTAACCTATCCTGTAGGTAGTAGAATATGGATAGTTACCAAAACTAGCTCCACCGCTAGACTGGTGCGTAGAGGTCTATGTTCGCGTTTACACGAATACATTGCAATCTATAGGGGAACTATCAATTACAATAAACAAAATATGCAGTCTTATCCAAGTGCCCATACTCTGGCTATTATTTGTTTAATTATTATTTTAATCGCGTCACTTCTGCATTACAAAAGTGACTTATAAATATATATTTTCAATATCCATATCAATATTTGCTTTTAGAAATTAATGATTTCTAAGTGTTCCATAATATTTTTGTCGCCGATTTTAAAATTTAAAGCTCTATAAAATTTTATAATAATTTGAAATATCTATTAATTTAATTGAAAAATAAAGAAATTTTTAATTATTTTGAAATCACTAAAAAGTAGGAAAAAAGGGATAATTGACCTCACCTAACCTAACCTAATTCTCACAGTTACTAAGACTATGGTTTATTTTACTTTTAGCATTTCAGATGATCGATTTGTTTTGAAATTAAGATACCACATTTTTAAAGATATTTGTTCTTATGTAATACCGGAAAGACATCAAATACAAAACCCTAAAATAATTTATGGTTCATTTAATAAAGTCTACGACGAATTCTATTATTCTCTACTGCTTTTCTTCCTTCCAATTTAATGTACATCAGGGAATATGAGTATCGCTTTACGTTATCCTTAATGCTTAAACTTTTCAAGGACTACATGAAAAGAAATTGTCTTTGATGCCTTTATTTTAGGACTGGAAATAAAATAAACACATATATGAATGAGTAAAGTAAATGCAAAAGGACTAAAAAATAATTTTCAAAATAAGAAACTCCAGAATTGTTAAGGCCAACAAATTTTCCTCTCACAAAAATAAATAAAAAAATGTAATGTGTGGAATTCGTTAATATTCAATAGGATTTTGTAGAGGTATTCACTTTACACCTTGAATTTTCTACAGTGAATTTTCGCTCTATTTACCCACCAAACAGTGTGTGTTAATGTGAATAAATTGATTTCATTTGGTGTTTATGTGCATGCATAAAAATTTTAATATTTTTGCTGCTCTGTTAGAAAGTATGTCAAGCTTCAAACAGTTACGTGCTCTGTCCTAAAAGTTGGTTCGTTTGCATTTGTGCATGTTCATTCAGAAAAAGCTTAGATTACTCAAGCAAATAAATGAAATATTAAAAGCCAATGAAATTGTTATATCTTTGAACAAGTGTTGTTGATAGTTACCACATTGAAACTGTAGGAAATTGAAACATAAAATTTGGAAAAGGGGGGAAAAGCTCTATCTATACAAGAATATTTCTTTATGATTTTTAATAAAAAGAAGATTCATCACCCCTAAGTATTACAAACAATTTTACAACCCCGTTCTATAACTCCAATTATATGAAGCATTTGTTCTACACATTTTTTTATCAATTTTTTGGAAGTTTATAAAGAAATTAAATATATGACATCAATGGACTGGTTTATCTGAATATGTAGAAATAGAAATTGTAGCCTAAAAGATCATAGATATCATAAAAAAAATAGAAATTTACGATTTTGTCGTTGTGTATAAAAGTATTAATTACGACCCTTAACTTTTCAGTTTCTTAATACAATGCTTTAAGTAAAATATGACAAATAAAAATTTCTACACTTACTTTTGATACCTTCATATGGCTTAAAGTCTAATAATTATATTAATCAATTACTAATTGAATTTTATTTAATTATATGTGTCAATATTTATATGATTATCATTTGAAATTCTACAGGTCATTAATTAAAGTTGCTGTTAGTCTTTTTCTAATACATCAGGCAGTTTGCATTTAACGTATTTATTAATCAAAACTTCTATATCTAAAAAATGTAGTGACGCACTTACCAACTTTGCTGACATTAAAAGTTTTTTTATTTAATTGAATTGCCTCTTGAAATATTTCACCATTACTTGAGTTTCCATATAAACAATAGTAGGTAAACATTTTTGTTTTAACATATTTTTTGTATTGTACGCTGAAGTATTTTGTGCTTTCCTTTTGTTCTTACCTTTTTCTTTCGTTCTTTTTTTTTAAGTTATTGTCCTTGATGTGCGTAACATAGTAAACAGTAATTAACTACTTACAGTTAGATTAAGACGGCTCATACGTAAGCGCAAATGACAAAGTATTTTCAAAAACATAGGAATGAAGAATTTCAAGTAACAAACTTTTAATTAGGAGCATTATTTACAATTAAAAGAATCCTAGATGAATCAGTAACAATAATAAAAATGTGGATAAGAAGCATAGTAACAAGAAGGAGAAATTAGCGGTTTAAAAATCATAAACATATTAGTAAAAGTGGAGAGAGAATTTATAAACGTGGAAGCGCCCCTTTGGAAGAGAGCGAAAAGAAAATCAAGTGACGTCTCTCTATCTTTCTTTATGGGCATTTAGAACCAATCAGATGCAACGAGACGAAGACAAAGATAGGTCAACTGATAATTTTTCCCTTTTCAAGAGGTAAGCTTCGACTTATTGAAGCTTCCACACATTTCTGTTCTATCTTTAGTATTACCTTTATGGAAATAATGACAATGACAAATATCATAATTACTAAATTATTATTGGTAGGTACTACAAAGTGCAAATCCTTTCACATACAATTTTGACTCATTACTTATTGTTGTAATCAGATAGATATCGACGGTTAAATCTCATCTTCACTTCTTTAGTTAACAAAACCATTAAATTATGGCATATGTTAATGTTGACTTATTTAACGTCTTCTTCACTGGTTGAAGTATAGCTAATTATTCAATTAATTTTGATTAAGAGGAAGTTGTAATGTTGAATCTGCACAATTAGTTGTGGATTTTACAAAAAAAGAAATCGACTCATTTTGTGTGTAGTTTCTCTATCGATAATTATTTTCCAAAAATAGTAACATGTACATTAGAAAAACGAAAAAAAATTATACTTTCAAGTAGGTAGTCTGATGACTTATGGGTCGTCTGGTACATTCGGGTATCCAACCATTTGTATTTTTCCAGTAGGTGTGAATTTTTTTGTTACACAACTACCTTGTATAACGCAGCAGTAGGGAAGTGTATCATTATTTACTTATTACATTCCATAAACTATAATATTATCCCAGTTCTTAAAACGACGTTGTAAAACAACTACTTTCATGTAAGCACAATAATAATTATGGTTTATACACCACACGCTCGATGGAATGAAGATCTGCTTTATATATCATTCTTAATCATTCTAAATCATTTTAAAAAAATCACGAACATTCAGAAATTTCTGGATAATTTTAGAATAATCTACAATTTTCTGGAACATTTTCGAAAAATCAGCATTATTCTGGATCACTATTATACAACTTGGAACATTCTAGATCATCCTAAATGTAAAATATTCTAAATTATCGTCACAATATCTCGAACATTTTAGAATCCAGACTGTTGTCAAAACATTTTAAATAATTTTCGAAATGTTTAGAACATTCCTACAAATTCGATTGGAATTATAGAAAATAAATAATCTTTAAGAAAGTAGACGCCGATAACACTTGTTTATACATACTTAATTAAAAAAAAAATTAATGAAGCACTTGGAACAAAAAAATCTTATTTGAAACGAATTCAAGTGTCTTATTACTTTTTATTTTATTTTTTTTTAAATAAAATATTAGATCTACATGTTACACAGTGTGTTAGACAATCATAGATGTATCTCATTACACATTTTTTTTTAAAATGATTTCAGATTTCGACTTAATTGCAATTTACTCATTAACATTTTCAGAATACTTATACATCTGGTATTTTTTCTCAGTTTAGTCATAGTATAGTGAATCAAATTTGTTTATATTATTTATAATTTTATCTTTTGTCTTACATTTTCGTAATTATGTCGCATATATGTATAAGCCATAAATAGAGTAAGTCGACATTTCATGAAACGACCAATTAGGCCATGTAATGGCGTGTTATCATTAAATATTCATGTTCTGTATTTGTAGAATTAAAAACGAATTTTAATTTGTACAATCCATTGTTTATAACAAGCCAACATTATTCAAATTACTTCAAGGCTTATAATATACTATGGCAACTGCTTCTGTCCTTTTCTTTTTCTTTTTTTTTTTTTCGTTCTTCCTTAGTTTGCATACTAAAAGGCAAGAACCTAGGTCAGTAAACTACATGGACATTTCACTAAAGGTTAATATGTAAAAGGATGGTGTTGTGCGCTACGTGGGCATACTAGCAAGGATAATAATAATTTCATTGATTCTTTTAACATATTTGCCTTTTAAATAATCACTTGATTATTATTAGATGAATTGTTAATACATTTTACGTGTCTCTTATTGGAATGAATTAATAATGGAAAAAACAGCCTTTTTACCGTCAGTTCTCAATTTATCTTTGTATCGTCTTGTGAATACAAGTCAGTTAACTTCATTGTCATTTGTACCTCACTAAGAAAAATCTACCCTGAAATAGCGTAAAATGCTCCTTCAAGGGCGAAACGTCGATTGTCGGTTTTACATAAAAAAAAAACATTCTTCCTTCTTCTGGCTTGATCTTATATTATTGCCATTGGTAGAGGAAAGATATGGATATTTAATTGGTTGTTAGGTTATTATTACTGTAGGAGTAATAGTTATAGTTACGAGAATAGCTGTTCTTTTTTTGGTCTTCTACTGAATATTAATTTTGGTTAATATTTATAAATATTTATTTTAAATGTTATTTACAATTAATAGTTTCATTGGATAAATTTTCCATAAAATTCCACAATTAATTACTTTTATATTTCTCATTATTCGCCAAGAGTCGCGTATTTAAAATGCTCTTCCACTTTGACCCATAGATACACTTGGGTGGTGTATTTTGATTCACTGGTAGGAACTGATAGTACCTACACCAATTTTTTAACTGATTTAAAAAAAAGCGGTTCTTAATTCGTCTGTGTAGGTATCTACTTTTTTAATTACAAATGTTCGTTATTTATGAGGAAATTTTAATTATTTTTTCTTTTTAGGTTTAGTAAAGCTCTATAAGATGGTCCCATATTTGGACTGAGAAGCCACCTAGGAACTTCCCAAAATGAAATAGAAAATGTCCCGTAATTCAGGTACTGTAAGGTTAGATTATTGAAACGTCCTTACTAAATTTACCTATTTTTTGATTAATTCCTTAGGTTGTATTTTTTATTAGCTAAAACACTTTGTATTGTTTCTATTGAACAAATAATACCAATTTGAAATCATCCCCTTTAACCTTTACTCGGTACCTACTTGTTGACATATTCCTCATAATGGTACTTATTACTGAAATAAATTACTTATTCTGTTAGGTTTGTAGAAACAAGGAAAGTGGTTCCTTGCTTTGTTTTAAAATTTGTAAAAATCTTTCAGGACTTCAGGGTTTTACGGTTGAGGTTTTTTCCAGAGTTCGAAATTTTCAATGTAACCTCTAATGAATATTATAATTGTATAAATATAAGACAACAACAAACAACATTTAAATATTCTAAACATGATTCTGTAAGAACAACACTTTTTGGTTAAATTCTTTTAAAACCACAATTTATTTACAATCATCTATTTATTATATATACAATTTTCGATCACGTTCTATTTAAACAGCAGGAAATAACAGTTTTCTTTTTTTCTTGAAAATGATTCTATATCTTCCCATCATCTTTCAGATCTATTTAATATTATAATTGCTTTCTTCAGTGGCGTAACGCAAAATTTCAACCCCCTCACGATGTATTAGTCTGAGACCTTTATTAACTCCTCCACCCCACATAAACTTTACAGATATTTTTTTGTCTCTTGGGTAGGAGCCGAGCATGTTGTGCCCCAAAATGACTAGGACCCCCGCCATTCCTGGTCTTAGAGGGTGTGCTTTACGCCACTGGATTTTTTAAATTCTTTTTTGTTAGCGTCTCCTTTCACATATTTATGTAAATTGAAACAGTTGCTACTTTTTTTTTTCAAATCAAAATATTGCAAAGCCATAGAAAGTTATTCATCCACGTGTTTAAAATTGAATGAGGCATTCCTTTCCAAAACAAAAAAAAAAAATGAAAATGAAAATGAAAAATGATTGTACTAGTTCAATGTCAAATAAAAGAATGGTCGTAGGAGGAACTGTCACGTCATATAAGTGTACTAAATTACATGACATTGTATCGTATAAGAATACGTATATCATTGTATGCAAATGCACGATATAAAACATTAATAAACTATAAAATACTTTAAGGACGATTACCCTCGTGGCATAAATAAATTTATGGACATTTTCATATGACATTGATATTGATATACCTTAACCTAATGGAAAGTACTATAAATCGAGTTAGAATTCGTAGGGTAAAATGACTATTAAAAAAATTGAGATTTGAAGATGATTTTTCTCGTGAAACTTGTTGTTAACATGAACGTTGTTCCTTTGCAGGAAAATAATAGTTGATGGTGATTTCACGCTCTTTTTCAATTTTGTGCAGATAATCACAAATTATTTTTTTCCATTCTTATACCTGTTGGATTTATATATTTTCAAGGTAGTGCTTGATACTGATCATTTTCAATCAATAACTTGAGTCATAACTAATACAAATTAGCTAATTTCCTTTTTATTCTTAAAACAATAGTCCATTGAAATGACACTAGAGACAAATAATGAACTGAAGAGCAGAAATAATTTCAGTGACAATATAAATCACTGTTTCTATTCTTAGTATTTTTTCTTTACTTTTACACTAAGTATAATACTACAAATTACCTTTTAGGAAATTGTGTGAAATTTCTTTAATGCCAAAAGGTTATTTTATGTTAGAACAAAATTTAGATCACTTTCGTGTCTTTGTTTAACAAAATAAAAACCCAATTTCAATTTGATGGCGAATAACTATAAAATGTTTTTGTCAGATATTTACAAAACGAATTTTGCAAAGCTATTGTACGACGAAAATTTCACATAAATTCAAAAAGCATTCAAATGTCTAGTTTTTTTTAATTAATAAAAAAAAAAAATGAAGATTACTTCGTAGATGCACTTTTAAAGTGGTAATTTTATTTTGTTACAGCGCAAAACGAAGTCGAAGTTCTTTTTATGTAAGAAATGTGCAATTTGTGTTGTAGCAAAGATAATTTTGGGAAATACCCAATTATCTTGTTTACTTCTTACGTGTTATTAATAAGTGTAGGTTTACTAAATTACATAATTCTTACACATTTTTAAAGTCGACCTCACCATTTAGCCTAGATTGTTAAGGTGCGTATAGACTAAACGAATAAGAAAATTATCTCTTACTTTAAACTTATCTTTACATGAGTACTTTTTATTTTCTAATTTAGAAAAGATAATGAGGAAAATTGGGGATGGAAAGTAGTTAAATAAAGTGAGTTGCACTTTTATTCAAACATTTTACTGATCATCAAACACATAAAAGTTAAATAATTTCTTTATTATATTGGGACTAATATTTTATTTAGTTTCCTGTAAGATTTTTTTGAAGTGTGGAAAATTTCGACAGTTTCCTGATTCACAAATTTAGTGATTTGTTTCATAAAAGATTTCCATGTTAACAATCAAATAGTTGAAAAGAAAAGTGGATAAAAGTAAATACAGTATGAAAAAGTTGTAGAAAAATTCCAACTAATCTATAATTATAAATATTGCATATAATTTTAATCGCTATCTGATAATTATTTTAAACAAATATAAAATTCCATTGTACCTTTGTCGTCTAACATGCGATTTGCGATATTGTATTGACTTTGCAAATACTAATAAGGCAGTAATTAGTGCAATACGAGAATGTCATTAACTATCTCATGGATAATTGACATGGTCAAATAAGAAAAAAAATACAAGAATTATTAATCTTGGGTCGTCGGTCGTTGTGTTTTAAAGGCGTTGTCACCAGTATAACGGGGTCTCAGTAGTTAAAAAAGTTCGTTGCCTTAAAGATTAACATACGTACACTATTGATATTCACAAGTTCAAGTCTATCATGAATATTAATGATAGCTTTACCTGTTTAAAGAGTAAATATTTCTGTGGAGGCTTTAAAATATTACTTACATAGGTATTCCTATTATAATAAACCGTAATGGTCTTATTTTATTAATTTTATAGAGCAATAAAATACTCTACAACTTATCTTCGTAAAGTTGTTTTCTATATTTTCTTAAACATATATTAATTTTTAATAGAATTTCATAACGGTTTCTTCTGCTTAATTAATGTTCTTGTTTATTTTTTTTTAACAATAATACACCGCATAGTAAGAGGTAATTATTGAAATTATTTTATTGTAGCAATTAAAAAATTATGATTAAATTGTTGAAAAGATCAAAATTTTGTTTAGAATTTTTTGCCAATGTAAAACAGTTAATCTGTAAACTGAATTCTATTTTTAGGGTTCCGCACATTCGAATGAAAAAACAGAACCCTTATGGGAATACCCCCGTCTCTGTGTGTCCGTCTGTCATAGCCAATTATGGTCCGGATCTACTGGACTCATTGAGTTGAGAATGTCTGTGATCCAGCCACGGATAAGATGTGCAACGTGAGTAAATGAATTTTGAATATAGGAGACACTTTTGGGGCTAAATTAGAAAAAAATTCAAAAAACGGTAGCAATTATTTCGATGTGTGTGTGCGAACTCAATCATTAGTAGTTGTAGTGTTGTATTTATTTTAATATTGTGGCCATGTAATTTTTGTTATTTGCAGATAAGATTAAGAATGATTTAATACATAAATATTAGCTGATAGCGGTTCTGTCTTTTAATCTTACAACCGATTATTCTTAATTTTTTTCAAGAATACAAGGTTTGGTAAAGGTTACGGTAGGGGGTGTGTGTGTATATATTTCTACAAACTCTACATTTTTTTTTAATCTGAACATCTCATTTCTTCCCCAACATATCTGCATATTGTTGTTAAGTGTGAGAAACTCTACAACATACTCTACTTTTAAGTAAATCTCGATTTCCTGCAACTAAACTAAACAATTGCCAAAAAGTTTTACAAACTGTATCCGGTCTCCAGTATGTTTTTTACAATTTTAGAACGAATAGTTTTGAAGTTATACAGGGTGACCAAAAGTCAGTGGTCAATTAGTCGCTTGAAAAAAATTGTGTAGTACTTGCGACTCATGATTTGTATTCATAAAACATTTTTCAATTTTGTAGTACCACCGGTTATACTGGAAGTTGATACCGACTTTGTTATTTTAAATGAATGGTATATTTTTTACAACGAATTCCAATAAAACTTCAAATTATAGGGTTGGTTTCATAACCAACTTGCACCCCTAGGATGAACAATTCTTAAGATAAATAAATTTCTAGAAAAAAATTCACTACCGTAAAATAATGAACGCTATAATTATCCCAAAAAGTGACTGAGAGTACTGAAAGTTTTACCGGTTGTAGTGGAGGTTTAGGTCTAATGTCCTGTTAAAATTTAGTTTCATAATTTGTACAGGGTGTTCATAAAAAATTCAAAATTTAAAAACTTCAAATACAAATAACTTCGTGTTTTTTTAAATGGCATGTACCATATTTAATTTTTTCATTCGATTCCCTTTTTTCTCCTCTTTCGATCCATTACGATTCTTTCTATTATTTTATTTATATGTTTTGAACAATTTTAGATTTCTAAAATAAAATAAATAATTTCATTAATTTTGGCATCATAAAAGTGTCCCTTTGATATTCAGAGAAAATTACAGTGAAAAACATTTTTTTCGATTAATGTATTTTACAAATATGTTCGAGAAAAATATTTATAATAAATACCATAATTAGTTTTCATGTTAAGTGATCGAAAAAAAAAAAAAAAGGAATCGAATAAAAAAAACAAACCAGCGCTATTTTCTTCAAAATTTCTCTACCATTAGTTTTCCATAAACGTCTAATAGGTCACTGATTTTGGGCGACCCTGTATTAGGAAATCGTGAAAATATATTCTAAACGATTAAGCCGAAATTTTGAAAAAAAAGTAAAAAAAAATTTTATTTATAAATTATAGGAAGCCTTAAATATAGGTCTTCGTGTTGATTAAAATATTTTTTAAGAAAACAGTCATGTAGTCATGTACCTACCCACCCATCATTGTTTATTGTTGTGGCAAAAATTTACGTTTTTCCATTGCGGCTTGTCTGATTCATTTTTATTTTCTTGAATTAATGATTAGTAACAAAAGTAACGTCTTGAATTTTTTATTTTATTACATTCTGGAATTATTTTATGCTGGGCCCTTTTTTTTAAGTCAAATACGAGTGTCATTACCTTTCTGAATAAGAAAAAAAATTCGGTAAACGAATTATTAACTTAAACAAACTAAATTAATTTAATGGTGCATGTGTTTTTGGTTGTTTGACCAAATTTTATTTAGCATAACAACCTTGCTATAACATTCGACTTGGGTCGATCTCCTTTTATAACCTGAGGTTGTTGATTTCCTTTCAGGTTTTTTGCCCTTACGTACCAGCTGAAGCACTGAATTTTAAATAGTCTACAGGCAAACAGATCCTACAAGAAACTACAGCACCATAAAAAAGCAGGTAGATTACTTATAATGTCACTGTTTAAAGTGCTTTTATTAACATTTTGATATGTATCATTTGTAATGCTTTTGCATAAATTCTAAACATAAAATGCGCTTCTTTTGCTCAAAAACAATTGCGCTTAATTTAAAATCGAACACAAATGTGCATGTTTATCTAATTAGAAATTCCCAGTCATTCTGTAAAACTTGTTTTAATACGACTAAATTTAATAGCACAACATCCATTAGAAATTCTATGTAAAGCATTATTTTAAGAATGAAATATCGAGAAACATTTAGTAGTAGTGATGGTTCGTGAATTTAATTCATATTATTTTAAGAAATAGGAAAATCTTACCTACAAAATAAAAACAATAGTGGAAAGATTAACTGAAGTAAACAACACACAACAACTAATTGCGTGTTTTATACTATCCGTTGTCCTTTTTTTTTTGTATTATTTATAGAGGAAGAATTACTGACCAATTTTTAATCGTAGTCATTTTAAAGGTCATGAAAAATTATGTACCTACTAAATCCACTGTACGTACAGTTGGTTAACTATAAATATTCCTCTACCAGATTAAAGAGTCAAAATCATAAATTCACGAAAAAAAGATAAAATTTATAGGGGTTGTAATAGAATACTGAACCAGTATATTTTAGTAAACATCTAAGTACAACAAGGCTGTCATTCTCTTTCTTGTGGAGTGCTCCAAATTTAATTTTAACCCCATTAAACGTTTCTACATTCATTTTTATGATTTTGACTCTTTTAGTTCGGTAGAGGAATATTTAAACTTTGTCTTAGTAGTCACATCCAACGATCCAACAACTCTCTATGCCTGAGATAAACTACCCTAATGCTATCCACAAAAAGGATATGAAAAATGTTTCAACTTATTTAAAGATGCAATCCTGAAATTTTAAGAGACTGCTTTCGATAATATTCTTGGTGTCAGGACACTTCACCTCCGGGACATTCCACCCCTGGCAATAAATAAGTATGCATATTCAAGAGCATTGAAGTGGGACATTTCACCCCCTGTTTTGTACTCCTGTGCATCCAAAATCTTATACATGTAGATATGTATTTAGGTGTAGGTATGTGTGTGTAGGTATAGTACATAATTCGAAGGGTCCTTACTTAAAGTAACACAAAAATAGGAGTCTGAACAGTTTTTGCAAGTTTATTTCACGTAGACATTGGAAGCAATGAAAAAAAGATTAATTAATAAACAATAACATTGCTATAAAATAAAAGAAATCACATATGACAGATTATTTTATTTAGTTTAAGAAAAACTTTCAAATTGGAATCCAAAAAACTATAAAAAGGACTTTGAAAAACCAATTATACTGATATTGTTACAGTCCCTTATTCTAGTCTGAAAAAATTATGATGGAAATTAGAAACAATTAACTATTCTTTTTTTAATTTTTACTGTGTACTATTTTCATGACACCCGATAATTTATATTATCGACAGTCCTAAACCTGTGTGACGGTGTGAAGGGAAGTTGTTTACTTAATCCTAGAAATAGTATCTATGGTTTATAAGAACTTGAAAATATAAGGGTATAACAGGGGGTGAAATGTCCCATTTCAATGTTTGTACTTTCTTGAATGTGTGCATATTTATTTATAAATAGGCGAAGAAATGTCTCAGGACGTGGAATGTCTCGGGGGTGAAGTGTCCAGCATCAAGATTATTTATTCTTAAAATTTTTGTTAGAATATTTTCATCCCTTCTGATTATTGACAGAATGTTGTACATTTATACTTATTATTATTTCATTAGTTTATTATTACCCTAGTGGAAAAATGAGCATAGACATAATAGACTTTTAGATGGCTTTATATTTTAGCGCCTCATGTGAAAATTAGGACATTCTTACAGGGGATATAACTTTTCATGACTTGGAGAAACTCAAAATTGGTCGCTAGCATTTCATCTATTATTTATTAGTATTCGTTAGGTACTTAACTTGAAAGTAACTTAATTAAATGTTTTCTAATTGAAGAAAAATGATCTGGAAAATCTGTAGAAAAACATTCCAGTCTAAATGAAAAAAGAATAGGTATATTTTGATTATTTATGTTATATTATTTAAACAATTTTAAATTTAATAAAAGAAAATTAATTACTTTAACATGAAATTAATTCTAATTCAATTGTCACAAACGGTTTTATTAAATTTTGTATCAGTTCATAGTTGAAAAATAAAAAATCTCGTTAAAATAGTTATTGTTTAAGAAAAACTGATTTTTATATTAAAAAAATCTTCTTTACAGTTTCAGTAAGTTATTTATAGTTCAATGAAAAAATGTGTACATTTGTAAGTAGATATACACCTATTTGTGATTTTAAATTTCCTATTTCGAAATTTTAATGCAACAAGGCTACTCAAAATTGTTTCCCTTTTTTTGAAACAGTTTATATAGAACAATTAAATCTTAACTAACCGTTAAATTAAACAATTTTAATTAAATGGTAATACATTTTGGATAGTTTTTGACCAAAATTTTTTAACCAGGTACCTAATTACTTTGCTATTCAGGTGCATTTATTATTAAGTATTTATACTATAATAATCTCATAGAAACCAGAAGATTTTTATTTCTATTTATTAAGGAGAATAAAAGAGATTTACGTTATTATTTTTGCAAAAATTAAATTAATAGAAGTATTTGCAATTAGGCATTTCGAACTATTGTAAAATTTTCACCTTTGTAATCACAATTACCTGCCATTTAGAGAAAAAATGTTATTTAGGTTTTTGTTTTCAAACCGATTCCACTTGATTTTAATCCTAATTTATTTTTACACAAAAACAATCAGATTTTCTAATTAAAGACGATTCAAAAGAATTTCAATTTCTTTGAGTCGTTTCAAATTCAAATTTTTGAAATTCATGAGAGTTTTTTTTCTGTTTCAGCTTCGATAGTGAGAAGTGCTTCCTTGAATCCTGACGAAGTACTACTTGGAAGGATCAGCCAGCCAGACAATTTGGTATGCTCCCCTACATTGATTTTATTAGGGCTGTTTGATTAATATATTGTAAAAGAGAGGAAAGAAAACAGGATTTATTGGACAAAATTTTACGATTAGCTGAAATGTTTTTAATTTTATTAATTTGCTACATTTAACATTATTAATTTTCATATAATTAATAATTAATATTTATATCTAATATAAAGTATAGGTTCTTAATTAGAAATTGAGCTGATTATTAAAAATACATATTAATAAACAAATTGTTAATAAAAAACAACTTCCACAAAAAATTTGGAAAAAGCCAAAGAAATAACGATACTTTAAAATTAAACAATTATAAACTTATTAAAAACATCAATGAATAAATGGCTACAAAAAGACAATTTTATCAAAAAAATAAGAAAAGTCGTAAATTAAAATAATACTAAAAAAATAAAAAATGGGCAACAACAAACTAATCGTATTGTTTTGTTTTAACAATATCAATAAGTCCTTTTTTGTAATTATAAAGAATATTAATTAAGTAATTTTACATGCTCAGATAGTACAATATAATTATTAGTTTTCTAAATACTTGAGAAATACTAGGTACTTAAATTTTTTTTATTGTATTTAACTTAAAAATTAATTTTAATATTTAGTATGTTTATATTTGAATGTTTAATTTTTTTATGCTTCTTCATATTTGTAAATGTAATTTTAAACAGGGTAAAAGGCGAGAATGGGGAACAAATAAATTAGTGAGAGCGTATGAAAAGTAAAAGTGCGAGATTAGAAGTGAGAACGAATGAGAGGGTGTGAATACAAACAAAAGGGTGAAAAAGGACAAATGATTTAGAAATTGGAAAAGATAGGTAGTCAGACTGAAGACGATGAGAAGATGAAAAATGGTGAGAGTAAACCTGGAAGAGAATGAGGCTGGATTAGAAAAAAAAAAAGATGAAGTAGAGGATGAGAATGCATCAAGACTGGTGGATAAAAGAGGGTTAGAAAAATATGCATGACTCGAGAGATTTAGGGGGATGACGAATGTATAAGAAATGTGTAGATTGTGTAAAAATAAAGGGGATGAATATGAGTGTGTATGTGCATAAAATAGGAGAGGCGAAGATGAGTGAGGAAGAGTGTGTGAAAGAAAAATACTCGTTTCTCTCACACCTTCTTCACACATGGTGTGAAAGGGAGTGTATTTATGAAGAGGGTAAAAATGGGAATGAATGTACGGGAGATGTAGAATGGATAAAGGGAGAGAATATGCGAGTCTATATGTACATGGAAGAGAGGGAGCAAATACGGAAATGAATGTGAGTAAACTAGGGTGTGTGCGAGAATGAGAGGAGGCGTGTGCGTTATGTGAGAGGGTGAAATACACCTTTTTCTCATCTTCTTACATCACACGTGCTTACTTTCACCCTCTCACGCTTAAAGTGTAAATTTATGAGCGAATATGGGAGTAAATGTATGAAAAGGAAGGGGTGAATGTGAAAGGGTGTGCGTGAGAGAATGAAAGATGAGGCGGTCATGTAAGAGGGCGAAAATTACCTTTTCTACTCTCTTACATCACATGTTCTTACTTTCACCCTCTCTCACGCTTACAGTGTAAATGTGTGAGCGAATGGGGGAGTAAATTACAGCGAGTATCTGTAAGAGGGTGAGTGTATGTATACGCAAGCGTATGGAAGGAAAGGGGTGCATGTGAATGCGAATGAGAAAGGGTGTGTGTGTGAGAGAATGAAAGAAGGAGCGTGTTATGTGAGAGGGTGAGTCAATACAACCCTTCCCTCTCACATACATGCTCACTTTCACACTCTCACGCACATCGTGTGAGTGGTGTGTGTGTGAGAGAATGAAAGCAGGGGTGTGTTATGTGAGAGGGTGAGTCAATACAACCCTAACCTCTCACATACATGCTCACTTTCACACTCTCACGCACATCGTGTGAGTGGTGTGTGTGTGAGAGAATGAAAGCAGGGGTGTGTTATGTGTGAGGGTGAAAAATCCTCACCCTCTCACATTACACACACCCTGCTTTCATTCTCTCACACACGCGGTGTGAGGGGGTGTGAATGAGAGGGGCGAAGGGGAGGGAGAGGGGGCGGGGAGGGGCTGGGGTGAGGGGGCGGGGAGGGGCAGGGCGGAGGGTAGGAGGAGAGGAGAGGTGATTGAAAAATAATAAAAGACAATAAAACCTTATACTTGTTTTATTTAAAAAAAATAAAAAATGACAAAAATGAATTTTTCACGCCTACCAGGTTTAGTGCGAAATATTTTGTTATTCGAAGACCGTCCGGGACAAGGCCCGGACGCTGGAGTTTCCAAATTCGAACTAGGGGTCTCCAGTAGACAAAATTTCGAAAGTTCCGAGATACTGAGTCCTGAAACTTCGAAATTCGAACCACAAGGCTTCCAAAAAACATATCCCGAAGGATTTGTTTTGGAAGCTTTGAGATTCGAATTCCGAAGCTCCCAGACTCAGTATCTCGGAAATTCCGAGATTCCGAGTACTGGAGGCTTCCATGTTCGAATCTGGAAGCTCCAGAACACTCCCGAAACACTCGCGACACGTCACTCACTCACCATCGAAGTCTTCGTGGCGCCCTCATGGATGGTCCAGATGTGGTAGTTGCTGATGGTGGTGGTGATGACATCGTGCTGCAACAAAGTAAAAGTCGATTAACAAACAGAAAAAAAATTAAGACTAAATAAAAAAAACATTCAAAGTTAAAAAGAGAAAAATATTCAATGCTAAAGATGATAAAAGTTTAAACAAAAGAAAGACATTTACAGTTAAAGAAGGAAAAAACAGCTTAAAAGATATATAATTAATTAACTTTTCTCTTACTTGATGAAAATCTATTTTAATTAACTGATAATAAGACAATCTTTGGCTTCTTCAGATAATGAGTACTTAATTACTATGTAAGACTAAGCTGTTTTACTAACTAAATGTCCTAAATTTCTCATACATAGGAATGTGGTAAGGGGTGAGGTTGACTAAAGGTAATATCTATATATTTAAAATATGTTAAGTAAGGGTGAATTATTTATTTCTATTTGCTCATTTAGTATAATATTATATTATTTATGTTTGTTAATATGTAAAATTTCAAATATTAGAGTAAATAACCAAATAGAAGGAAAGAATTCACCCTTACTTAACATATTTTAAATAAATATATTACCTTTAGTCAACATTACCCCTTACCACATTCTTAGGAATCAGAAATTTAAGGACATTTAGTAAAACAGCTTACAATAGTCTTACTCAGTAAGTAAGTGCTAACCGTCTGAATAAAAATTTAAATTAAAAAAAGAAATTTAGCGAAATGTACGTTATGGCAAATAAAAATTTTCAGTGAAAATAAGTTGTTTTATCAGTTAATTAAAAAATTAAAATGTTTGATGCTAAAGAAGAAAAATATTCAATGTTAGAGAAAAAACATTTAAAGTTAAAGAAGGAAAGTAAAAACTTAAAGATAAAAATTTCGGGTAAAATCACAGAAATGTAGGTTTGTAGTGTCAGGGGCGAGTTAATTTGAATTGTAAGTTTGATTCTTGGAAAAAATCGTTGAAGTTAAATTTTAATATTTCCTTAAAATACGATAAATTTAAATATGAGAAATAAATTTAAAAAAAGTAATTAATGACAACTAATAGCAGAAAAATGAAATTTCATATTGCAGAGAAAATTAAAGGTAAGTGTTGCTTAATCATTTTTTCCTTTTTTTATTTATTTAATTTTTCTGGTAATAAGTTTCGTTAAGTTAAGATAATATATAAGGATTTTCTCATTAAAGAATATGCAAAAAGTGAATTAACTTTAATAATTTGTAAGAAGGATATCCAACGTTAATAGATTAAAACAATTAGAAAATAGGAAGGAAAAGGTATATAGAATAAAGTGTATAATATTAACGATTCCAAAAAACTCACCCCTTGTGGTTGCAATGCGATTGGTCCATTGCATCCCTCTCTGCTTAATCGTTCCAGTTCAACTCTACCACAGATTTGGGAATGAAATTGAAGTTGCTAGAAACTGCAACAAAATAAAATAAATTATATTTGTGAAGATTACAGTCAACGTTACGTTTAAATTTTGTTGACTTATTTAATGGTAAAATATTTTAAAGAAGGAAAAAATTCCTTAACTTAAAGGTTATTATGGTAATTCTTACATATTTTTTTTATTTAAGGGTACTACCCTGAAAATGAGCTATTAAATATTAAAACAGCCTTAAACATTCATAAATCCACATTTTTTTCTGTCTTTAAAATATTGTGGTGTGAAAATCTATAAAATATTGGAAATTTAGAATATAAATCTAAATTCATATTATGGTAAATAAAAATAAATAATTAAGACAAATTAATATAAAATAAACATCCTTAAAGTTACATATTAAGATATTTCCTTCCGTTAAAAAATGACTTAAAAATAAATAAAATTTAGATTTAATTCAGAAAAGATACAATTATTATATTTAAAAATTTTAATGTTGTCAGGGATGACATACTGACGAATTAATCCACAAAAGAGACAATTAGAGTTCAATGTTAAAAAACTAATCTGCAAAATGTATGCAAGTACTAAAGTGGATTTCACAAATTTTTTATTTAAATGAGAAAATATGCACTTACAGTTTTACAAATTAAAATATATCAGAAACAAACAAAGAAAAAACTCACCCATGTTCCCTCTTTTGCGTAATTTTTCCAATAAAACAGCACCAGAATTCACTTTGGGAAGGACAAACACTGGAAACTGAAACAAGATAAAATATAAATTGAAATAAGTGTTATTTACGATTAATTACAAAAAAAAACATTAAAAGGTATTTTACTTAGTCAAGTATTAAAATATTTCGTTTTAGTTAAAAAATACAAGCAAAAATTAGATTAAATTCAAAAAATGTATAATTTTGATATTGAAATGCTAACTTGGTGATTTTAATGTTGGTATTATCTTTAAAATCAAAATTTAATTTCTTTTTAATGCACAGAATTTTTAATAAAACATTTTTTTTTAATTATTTGAATTTGGATGAATCTCAGATTAAATCACTGTAGGTATATGTAAAGTTACGTAAGTATTAAAAAAAACTTAAAAGTTTAAATTTAGTTAATAAAAAATACGATTCTAAGTTGCAATTTTCAATATCTTTAAGTACCTAACAAAATTATAATAATCCGAAAAATCAACAAAAAAGGAAATTATCAGTTAAAAGTTAAAAGATGAATGTACTGAAATAGAAAAAATGTTTCGATAAAATTAGAAAATGCGTGAGCCCGATTATATAAGCTTAACAAATATTTGTAAAAAATAAGCAACTAAAGTCTAAAATACCTAATTAATCAAAAATTTGTAAATATGGTCAGCTAAAAAAATGTGTAAAATTATAAAAAGTTTAACTCACCTTTGTGGCTGCAATCAAATTGATCCATTGCATCCCCCATGGTATCACCGTTGTACGAAAATTCTACCATCACCTTTAAAAGGAAAACCATTAAACTTTGAACAAAATGATATCCTTTTAATTAATATTAATGTTTTACAAAAATTATTGATCTCACAAAAAAAGTATTTGTCCACGGGAAGTATTAATAAAAAAGTTATTTAAAATGAATTATAAAAAGAGGGAAATCTAAGGCAGACAATGAGCAAAATATGAAAAATTTGAAAATCTCACCCTTGTGGTTCCAGTCGAAATCGTCTATTAGTTTCCTAACTTTATAACTGTCCCAGCAACGAGGAAGGAAAATCGTCAGAAACTGCAACAAAACACACAAATATAATAAATCAAAGGAAAAAAATAATACATATTACGTCTAATTGTTTAAAAACATATGTTAAAAATGTTTAATTCTAGGAAAATGATACAAGTTAAATTATGTAAAACTGAAAATGGAAATATAGAATTTTGTTCTTATAAATGATATATAGTCTTTTAAGAAAAAGATACTTAAAGTTAAGCGTTAAAATTTAAATAAAATTCGTTAAAATGATATAATGCGTGATAACAGTTTAAAATGTTGACGGTTTTTATTTAAGTCTGATCTTTACATACTTAAATTATATATTTAAGCTTTCTTAGGTGTATTCTCAATGAAACATTTTTTCTGTACTTTCCTATTCAATAAATATAAAAACAACAACTATCTAATTTTAAACTCAAAAATAAGTACGAAAAAATATTGATATTTAGTTATAGAAAAATTGCTTCACAGTGAAAAAAAAAATAGATAAAAGAACATGTAAAAATACCCACGTTTGTCACTACAGTCGAGTTGATGTCTTGCTTTTCTTTCTGCATGCCTGTTCTAAGAAAACTCCAGCATTATTTTTAAAAGGATGACAACTAATATCTGTAACAAAAGGAAATGAAATTATTTATTTATTTCAATGTTCAACGGACGCTAAGTCCTTTACATACAAAATAATATGCAATTCTGCAATATTGTTACAGGGTGAGGTTGTATAATACGAGAAAACCTAATTACAAAAAAGAAATTTTCATATTAAAATATGGAAAAATTTAGCAAAGTAACTGTAAATTACAGTATCTAAATTCTTTTTCCATAAAAACTTTTCCTAGTCCGAGATAATCTTAATTTTAAAAAAAGTTTATGTCATGGAATATAAAAAATATAGTCCTTACTAGTAGCAACTTCCGTTACATCCTTGTTAACCCAACAAAACACAAAAAGGAACCATGTAGATAACAAATTGAAACAGCCCTAGTTTAATTGCTATTTCATTGTAATCATGACTGAAACAAAATCAATTGGGGTGTTAGTTTTAAAGGTTACGAATCTCAGAAATTTTTGTTGAATACGATTTAGTTTTACGATTTGTTTAGACGTAAGTCATTGATCAATATTAGAATTGACAACTTTGACGATGGAGTGCAATCTCCAATATTGTTAACAAAAACAGAAAACAAAAGAGAACTCAGATGTGATCCTTGAGGCATTCCCGATGGTACTGTAAAAACGTCCGACAAATGATCCCCAATTTTCACCGCCTGTTACCTATTTTATAGATAAGAGATAAACCACTTTAAAAGATTCCCCTCTATATTCCGACAAAAATGTTTATGTAACAAAAACCCGTGATTTACAAAGCCTAAGGCTTTACTGAAAACATCTACCTCAACTGATTCATTTAGACTTAGACAAATAATGACAAAAAATTTTTTTTAAAGTTAAATTAAAATGGATACATAATAGTCTAAAATTTAAGTAAGAACCTGAAATAAATATTCATCTGGAAGATCCTTAATATTACAAGTTTAATAAATATCTCCTACATTTAAAAAGACCACAGTTGACATTAACGAACTATTTCATTAAATGAGAGTGTATTAATTCGATTTTATTAATTAATATAAATTAGGGTAGGTATACAAAAATAAAATAATTGGTATAAAAACTACGTAAGTATTAAGTATTTAAAGTGGAACAGTTAAATTTTTTTTTAATTAAATACGATTTGAAAAGTTAGAATATTTTACTGTATATTTTTCCTCATATATTTTATAAATATAATATAATTTATTGTTACTTAAAAAATATACGATTTCCTTTTTTTGTAAATATATTTAAATACGCAGACGATGGTCTAAATAATGTAGGTATGTATATAATTTTTTAATATCTGTAAAAAGCCTTCGTGTCCGGAAAATGCCTGTGAACATTTTCACTTATTTGTAAAGCAGTCTAAGTTTGATGAGTCTCAAATTATCAGGATTTTTTAAAAATAAATACATATTATTTTTAGCTAATGGATTTCTGTTAGTACTTAGATAATAATATAGAAAAACTCAAGCAAATCTAAGGGTGAAGGTTGGTTTTCCGACTTTAATTAACTAAATTTTTTTTAAAACGACCTACTGACCGGACCTCTAAGGAAAATTATGAGCAAATAACCTTTGCTTACTTTTTATCTTTAAATCAATGATTAATGTGATTAAATATCTTTTAAATCGGTTCACATTTTCTTAAATTGTAAAAATAAACTGAACATCATTACCCTCACCAATTTGTCTAAGTTGACTTTTGCTCTATGTTTGATTTTTATTATTAATTATACATTACATTAATTGTTTACTGAATATTAAGTAATTTAATAAATAATTTAATGAACCTTCACCCCATCACCATTGTTTTGTTTGAATTATTGTAGGATATTATTTTTCGTCGGCGGAGATATGAGTAATTATTTTTTTATTTTTAACAAATTGAAAAAATATTCAATGAGAAATAAATGAGAAACCGTGGTTAATTTTTTTAAAATGGAAAAGCGTTTAAAGAGTCGGACTAATTTAAAAGTTATCAATTTTTGGAAATTTATTCGAAATTTGTGTATAATTCAAGGGGTTTTAGTCTATTCAAAATAATTGCATCGCATCATTATAATGCAAAAAATCAAACATTTTACATATGCCTTTACTAAAAATTGATTAATGTGCAAGTTTTTATACGGATCGAAAATGATGGTACCACAAGTTTAACAAAAATTCTTCAAAATTTTGTTAACTGTTGAAAAACTTAAGTTCCACAAAAATTAATTAACGCTTTGTGAAATTTTCAGTTTCTAGTGTTTTTATTTAGTATTGTTCCACAGTACTTCCTTTGGCTTTTAATTCTAATGTCATATACTTGCAATAACGATATACTATGCTTGGCTCTATTTTACTTATCGCTTCCCTAATATTGTACCAATTTTTACGAATAAATGCCTGAAAATAAAATTTTGTCTTTTAACTTTAAGGAAAAAATATTATTTATTTTTAACGAGGCTTTAAAAAATATACTTATTTTATATATTTATTTACTATGAATTCACGTATATTTATTATTCTGTATAACTTTTCGTATTTTATTTAAAACGAAGGAGAACAACAAATAAACCATCCAGAAAGACTGACGTCAACCATTAGAAGATATTTTTTCGTTAAATGAAAATATAAATTTTAGTTTAATTAAAAAATGCAAAACCCGCATTTCACGCTATGATTCAAATCACCGATTAAGCGCCGAGATATCCCGCCCTCCCAGCTCCTCCAGGACCTCGTCCTGGAGAAGAAGACCTGTGAAGACGGACTCGACGATTAACCGATGAATGCAGTCATAGTGGAAATGCGGTGGAATAACTGCCGGACTTACCAGTCGTTTATCCAGCCTGCCCCAAGACACAAACTTAAAGGTACCCTCATTTCACGTCTAGGCGAGACAGCTTTCATCTAACGACTGTATTACCGACGACTTAACAGCCGGACCGGCTATATATACTTACTAAGTGGATAACTGTTGCGGTAAACAGTTACACTTCTATTACTTTTTAAAGATCCAAAATTAAATTTTTTTGGAACTTTCTTTAAAAAGTGCACTCCAAAAATAATTTTGAAGAGATTTGTAGAAGGATATTTTCATTGAACAATCCCTGTTGCTACTTTTAATATTTATGCGAGAAATAAAACAACAAAACATTTTAGAAACCCAAAAATTATTAAAAGTACCTTATTTTAAAAACCCAAAGCTAAATTAATATACAAAAATGTAATACATAACTAATATTATAGAATAAATGGATTTTAAAACGTTCTGTTCTGATATTTTTAAGAAGTTGAATCGGAACATAATTTTTATAACCAATATTTAAAAATAAATGTTAATCAATGCAATTTTGATTCTGAAAATATACCTACATAGTAAAAATTTAAATGAATAGTTGAAGGGAACAAAGGGACAGTAAAAATTAAAAAACTCACTGCTTGAAATTATAGGAATATAAAACACTTTCCAAATCGTAAAGAAACGACCGTTTCACTAAACCCGAAATAAATTGTAAGTCTTTAAATAGTTTGATATAAAATCAGCGAATATTCATGAAAAAGTTCTAATTTTCCGGTAACTTTTGGCACCTTCTATGATCTACTGAAGATGTAAATGTAAGTCCAGCGTTCGTGAATCTTAAAGGACTGCTGGCGCTATCGACGAACGTAGTACGGAGAGTTTTTGAAATAAAAGTCGATGTTAAGACAATTCCTAATTTTATAAACTAATTAAATAATTTTATAGAATTTCGTGTCTTCCGAGTTCATATTTTAACATCTCCATTAACGATAAGATTTCTAGGATAAGCGTCATTCACAAGAGGAAGATCTGTGAGGGTTGAAACAATATTGTTGAGAAATTTTTGTAAAAGCTTATCCCAGTTATTTTGCTCTTCTCCCATATTATTTAAAATATGTTTTACAACGAGTGCGATAAAAATTCTATTAATTTTATAATAAAATTTCCTTCTTTAAACAATTAAAGTAGTAGAATAAAAGGTGCAATTAAGGAAAAAGTGTCCTGCTATCTATCTCTCCATTTTTGACTTCAATTGCGCCCTTTGTTCCCTATGTTCTCCTACGTTTTCATAAACTTCCTCATTTATATATTTTTTTAATCCACGGTATTTTCATCATTAATCCACAAGGCCATATTTAAACGCTTCTAGCTTTTTATTTTTGGGTTTTTAATTTAAAATGTATAAAAAGAAATCAACCTCCTACTAATGAAAAGAAATACATATGTAATTTCTTCAAAAAAAAAATGTAAGTATGTAAGAATAGAGACCGGGCTCTCATGTTATAAATAATTTATATATTGATTTGAATTTTGAAAATTTTGGCTGTACATTTTTGAATATGCTCACCTCAATAATAGCTCAATCTTAAAGCTAACGCCCTGAAAAAGTGAATTCAAAAATGTATACAGGGAATTCAGAATTCGAATTATTTCTGTTACAAAAATGAAAACTTCAATCGAAGTATTTATTTAAACACTTTCTCAAACATCTTTCTAACAAAAATTAATCGAACGAACGATATTTGGCTATATTTTACAAAGCACATAAAAAGTAGCTATTACAAGTAAAAATTAAAAATTACTCAAGATTTTTCAAATAAAACTATAGGAAATATCCATATGGATCGAAGGAAGATAAAAAAAATGAATCAAATAAAAAAATAAAATATGGTAGGTGCTATTTAAAAAAGTAAATTTATTCGTGTTTGCATTTTTAAATTTTAGAATTACCTATTTTCTGAAAGTTTTGTATACATTTTTGTGTTCTCTTTAGTCAGGGCGTCCTCTTTGGGATTCAGTTATTGCTGATAAAGAATTTAATACTTAGGTCGAATTTTGTGGAAATCTTGTCCAAACATAAATATGCAATGCAATCTTCAATATTGTTAACAAAAACTGAAAACAAAAGAGGACCCAGATGGGATCCTTGGAGGCATTCCCGATGGTACTGTAAAAATGTCCGACAAAAAAGCTTATGTAACAAAAACCCGTGATTTACAAAGTCAAAGGCTTTACTGAAATCTAAAGATACTACATCTACCTGACCTGATTCATTTTGGGACTTAGACAAATTATCACAAGAAATATAGATTTGTTAAAATTAAATTAAAATGGATACACAAAAGCCTAAAATTTAAGTAAGACCCTGAAATAAATATTCATCAGGAAGAAACTCAAAGAAAGGTAGATTTAAGATGCCACAATGTAACTAGCCAGGGCAGTGAAACATAAGTAATTTAAATTAACTGTTTTTTTTTAATTACTATGTTTCACTGCGCTGGCTAGTTACATTGTGATATCTTAATTTACCTCGAGAATGCCTTATACCAAAGGCGAAACGTTGGTCTGATTAACCATTAAAATAAAAGCCCTGTTTTCAATATGGATGAAGAATGAAAAAAATCCTGGCTTCCGTTGGTACTGAAGGTAACGTCATGCGGTCTTTTACATTAGACATTTCTCAAAAATTAACACCATAACATCTAAGCCGATTTTGTTCTATTCGACAACACCCCCTAAAAGGGTAGCCAATTCATAATATATACGAAACCACGATCAATAGAAGTCTAGTACGAAGACTTAGGCAAATTAAAATAAAATTTAATGAACTAATAATAACACATTTGCTTTTAAATGTTTCAAGACTTTTTAACTTTTACAGCAATAAGTTTACTCTTGAAAAAAGCGCAAACAGATGAAACAATTAAAGAATTGTAGAAATAAAAACAAATGGAACATTTGAAAGCAATTTAATTATTGATTAATGTTAATTAATTAAATAATTACAATGTTTAACAAGGAACCAACCACTCAATCTATTTAATTTATTAAAATAAAATGTCTTCGTGTCTAGAAAATGCCTGTGAAAATTTCCACTTATTTGTAAAGCAGTCTAAGTTTGATGAGTCAACTCAAATTACCAGGATTTTTGAAAATCAAATACATATTATCTTTTAGCTAATGGATTTTTGTTAGTAATTATATAATAATGTGGAAAAACTCAAGTAAATCTAAGGGGTGAAGATTAATTAAATTCCTAAACTCTTCCGACTTTAATTAACTAAATTTTTTTAAAGCGACCTACTGACCTGCTCTAGGGAAAATTATGAGCAAATAAGAAATAAAGTACGTGTATCTTCACTTTTAAAATTTATTTACTTTTTATCATTAAATCAATACTTAATGTAATGTAATGAATCGTGAAAGTAAACTGAACACTATTACCCTCATCAATTTTTCTACATTGACTTTTGCTCTATTCTTGATTTTTATTATTACTTATACATTACATTAATTATTTACTGAATATTGTATCATCAATTCCATCTAACTTTTTCAATTGAAATTGTAAGATAACCTGATAAATCTCGATATGCCCTGAAGATTTACTTTCATACAGGCTGAAGTAAAACGAACCATCCAAAAAAAATCTATATATTGTTAACTTATCACTTCGTTTTATGAAACCTTTATTTAATAATTTAATGAACCTTCACCCCATCTCCATAGATTTGTTTGATTTATTGTAGGATGTTATCTTTCGTCGACGGCGATATGAGTAATTTATTTTTTATTTTTAACAAATTGAAAGAATATTCAATGAGAAAAAAATGAGAAACCGTGGTTAATTTTTTAAATGGAAAAGCGTTAAAGGGGCGAACATACTTAAAAGTTATCAGTTAGTCAAAATAATTTGAACATAACGTAAAAGATGACGTTGTCCATCGTATATTATAATGCAAAAAATTAAACATTTTCTATTTGCCTTTACTTATTTATTAATTGATTAATGTGCATACGGGTCAAAAATGATACCAAATGTTTAACAAAAATTCTTCAAAATTCGTAAGTTAACTGACGAAAAACTTGAATTTTAAACAAAAACGCTAAAACCTCAAATTGCACAAAAATTGATTAACGCCTTGCGAAATTTTCAGTTTTTAGTGTTTTTATTTAGTATTCTTCCACAGTACTCCCTTTGGCTTTAAATTCTAATGTTATATATTTGCAATAACAAAAATATTATTTATTATACAATTCCGTTAAATTTAAAAAAAACAAGAAATTTATATTCAAAACCAATAACCAGTTTTTATATCCAAAGAAGAGAATAAAAATTTATTCTATCAAAACGTGCAAAACCCGCATTTACCCCTGCATCATATCACCGATATTAATCGCCGAGTACACCGTCCTCCCAGCTCCTCCACGACCTCGTCATGGAGAAGAAGACCTGAGAAGACGGACCCGACGATTAACCCGATGAAATTGAACACAGTAGCAAATGCGGTGGTAATAACCGCCGGACTTACCAGTCGTTTATCCAGCCTGCCCCAAGACACAAACTTAAAGGTACCCTCATTTCACGTCTAGGCGGGACAGCCTTCATCTAACGACTGTATTACCGACGACTTAACGGCCGGACCGGCTATATATACTTACTAAGTGGATAACTGTTGCGGTAAACAGTTACACTTCTATTACTTTTTAAAGCTCCAAAATTAATTTTTTTTGGAACTTTCTTTAAAAAGTGCACTCCAAAAATAATTTTGAAGAGATTTGTAGAAGGATATTTTCATTGAACAATCCCTGTTGCTACTTTTAATATTTATGCGAGAAATAAAACAACAAAACATTTTAGAAACCCAAAAATTATTAAAAGTACCTTATTTTAAAAACCCAAAGCTAAATTAATATACAAAAATGTAATACATAACTAATATTATAGAATAAATGGATTTTAAAACGTTCTGTTCTGATATTTTTAAGAAGTTGAATCGGAACATAATTTTTATAACCAATATTTAAAAATAAATGTTAATCAATGCAATATTGATTCTGAAAATATACCTACATAGTAAAAATTTAAATGAATAGTTGAAGGGAACAAAGGGACAGTAAAAATTAAAAAACTCACTGCTTGAAATTATAGGAATATAAAACACTTTCCAAATCGTGAAGAAACGACCGCTTCACTAAACCCGAAATATATTGTAAGTCTAAATAGTTTATGATATAAAATCAACGAATTTTGATGAAAATGATCTAATTTTCCGGTAACTTTTGGCACATTCTATGATCTACTGAAGAATTAAATGTAACGACAGCGGTCGTGAATCTTAAAAGGACTGCTGGCGCTATCGACGAACGTAGTACGGAGAGTTTTTGAAATACAAGTCGATATTAAGACAATTTTTGATTTTATAAACTAATTAAATAATTTTATAAAACATTTACATTGACGATGAAGTTTCTGGGATAAATTTCATTCTCAAAAGAAAGAAATTGTATAACCTAAGGGTTGAAACAATATTGCTGATATGTAATAAAAAAAATTGTCAAAATTATCCTAGTTATTTTTCACGAGTGCGATAAAAATTCAATTAACTTCATAATAAAATTTGTTTCTTTAAACAATTAAAGTAGTAGAACTAAATGCGCAATTAAGGCAAATGTGTCCTGCTTATCTATCTCTCCATTTTTGACTTCAATTGCGCCCCTTGTTCTCCTACATTTTCATAAACTTTCTCATTTTTAATTTTTTCAATCCATGGTATTTTCATCATTAATCCACAAGGTCATATTTAAACGCTTCTAGCTTTTTATTTTTGGATTTTTAATTTAAAATGTATAAAAAGGAAACAATCTCCTATTAATGAAAAGAAGTACATACTTACTTCAAAACATGTATCTCAGTAATGATAGAGCCAGGGGTAATTCGGAAAGTAAAGTAAATAATATATACCATCAAAACTAAAATCTCATGTTATAAATAAATTATACAGGGTGTTCCATCTAAGACGCGGTAGTCGTTATATCGAACAGCTGTAATTTGAATTTTGAAAATTTGAGCAGCAACCGAGTTGACAAAAGTGATCTCAAAAATGTATACAGGGCGTTTAGAATAATCAAACAAATGATCATAAATGAATAGTTCAATTGAAGTATTCATGTAAACACTTTATCCAACATCTTTGTAACAGAAATTAATCGAACAAACGATTTTGGGCTTGTTTTTACATTGATTGCTATTAGTTGTCAATTCTCCAAGGAACGCCTTTTTATTCAAAAAACATTAAAATTAGCTATTTTAAATAAAAATTCAGAATTACTCAAAAATTTTCAAACAAAACTGTAAAAAATATCCTAATGGATCGAAGGACGATAAAAAGAAGGAATCGAATAAAAAAGTAAAATATGGTAGGTGCCGTTTGGAAAAGTTATTCGTGTTTGAAGTTTTTAAATTTCCGCTTTTTTTTTTTTCTAAACGACCTGTATAAATTTTTAAGGTCACTTTCATCAGGGCGTTAGCTTTGAGATTCAGCTATTGCCAGTAAAAATTTCAACACTCTAGGTCGTATTCTGCGGAGGTTATGATTTTTTATAATTTTTATAGTCGACTTCAACTTCCGGTATAACCGGAAGTGGTACACAGATGGCGTTATATTAATTGAGAAGAGAATATCCAATAACGTTACTGCCTAAATGTTCAAAGCTCAAATCACAGTAGTTTTCCATACATCAACCACTGCATCTTAGGTGGGACACCCTGTATAACAACCCTAGAATTAAATTTTCAACTACTTGATTGCAGCATTATAAAGTACCTATTTAATCGAGAAGAATTAATTAACATCACTTTGCAATCCTGCTCGTGATTATTCGAATTTTTAATAATTTTCCAAAAACAAAAATATCCTCCAATTTATCAATATTTTAGAAAATACTAACCGGGCAAATTTTTCCAATTCCAAGTTTAATGAAAATAAATAATTCTTATCGGTGAAACGTTTTTAGTAAGGGTACGAAAATTTTGAAAAGGAAAACATCTTATATTTAAATAAAAAAACAAACTAACTGACTTACATATATGAAGAACACAAAACACATCACTTCGATATTGCACACTAGCTGTTTTGTTGTGATGAAAGTTTTATGTACAGTCTCGGCGTAAAATCGTCGAATTTCCACGGAAAAGCGTTAATTTTCCCGTCACGTAGCCACCCAGGAAACCTGCGACCCACTGAAGATTTGAGATGACACCGCGGCCGCCGAATGTAAAAGACTAGTGGCGCTATCGAAGAGCATATTGCGGAGAATGTTTTAAATAATTAGTACTGTGAAAGCAAGGATTAATTGTATAAATAATTAATTACTTTAAAGATTGAAATTTTTAATAAAATTAAAATAAAATTTCTATTATTGCAAAACCTTATTAAATCCTTAAGATTATACATACAGGATGAGATACGGTGGATGGCCTATTAGAACTATATGGAAAACTAAATTTTTTTAATTTCGTTGCAGTTCCGGTGATGACAATTTTTTTATTTTAAATAGAATCGTATATTTTTTACTACGAATTCAAATTTCAAACACTAATTTCGTTTTTTTATTTTATTAAATAGCACCTACAATATAACCTTACCTAACCTACAATATTTAATTTTTTCATTTGATTCCCCTCTTTATCTATCCTCTTTGGATCCATTGTATATTTGAAAAAATTTTGAGTAATTTTGTGTTTTTACAAAAATAGAGAATTTTAATGAATTTCACGTAATAAAAGTAGAATATGAGTTTTTTTATTATTACTTTTCCATATCCTTCTTATAGGTTATCCCCCGTGGCTCACCCTGTATATTGTTCTCGCACATATTAACTTGTCCAGTAATCTGACATGCTTATACCTATTCTTGATAATGATCAATTTGACCAAAACGATACTGTTTAGCACAGTTAAAGATTACTGAAAGTTACGTGATATATTTTATTTACTAATTAACCGACTTTAATTGACAACGCTTCATAAATATTTATCTGAAAGTAAATTAAATTAATTATACATCAGTCGATTTCCTTTTAAGGGGATTAGTACATGATGAAATTGTTATTGCTTATGTAGGTATTTCCAAAAAATTTACGTGCAAACGTAAAATTCTTAATGTAAAAATTATTCTAATTAAAAAAATAAATGCGTTTCAGAAAACGTATTGGTACATCAGTTTCATAAAACACAAAGTTATATATTATTTTCTTGGCTTAAATTTCAGATTTGAAGGCAAAGTGACCGAATGACGTGATCGTAAAAAAGCCATTAAGATAAGACAAACAGAGATAATACTTGAAGCCTTTTAGTTAAAGAGTAAAAATATATTTAAGCAAGAGAAAAGTTAATGTGTGTAAATTGAAAATTTGAAATTAATATAACTATTATGTCTCCTTTTATTTTTTGATAGATGATTAAACGTATTATGTTTGTTTATTATATTGTTTTAAATAATATCTTACGAAAAGGAAAAAGTACAAAATTTAAATATATTAAAATATATTGTTATTAGGTGTGTTTTCCATATATCTATACTATCTAAATAGCAAAGTAATTATTAGGACAGTACAACATCAATAAGTCAAACAATTATCAATATAATGTTGTTATTAATTGTTCATCCTGATAATGATCGAAATTGACAATCGAAACGTCACATAATTAAAATTAATTTCGCGATGTGTTGTGAGTTATTGGCAAGAAAGTAATGTAGAAAGATCAACCGGGTATTTTAGTCTGAATATGATCGAAATTGACAGTCAAAACGCTGCTTGATAATAAAATGACAAATGAGAACGTTTTTCTGAAATATTCCTAAATTAAAGTTCATTAATCAATTGTAAATTATTTTAAACAAATAAAAATAGCTACTCAATGTTGAAAGCCGCTAAATTATCCTAATTACCTATTAATAAATAATAAAGATATTAAATTAAATTGCATCTGTTAAAGTAAAAACTAATGTGTAAAATTATTTTGAAAGTACATAAGGAATAATAAGTACTTACAATTAAACGTGCAAGTATGACATAAGAAACTGTAAAATTATGAGCACTTGTATTTAAATAAATAAAAAAAATTATAACAAGGAATTTAAAATAAATAACATTCCTGTACAAGTCTATACATATATATACATATGCCTTTTTGTATTACGAACTCGTAAAAAACGTGCGGTGACCGAACAGGATCGTTGTAAACAAAGTCAAAAGGACGAAGGCAAGTAGATAACACTTCGACCGAAAGTTCTCCAACAGTTTAAATAAAATATGCTTACGTATTTAGAAAGTCAAAAATGAATTCAGCTAAACAAATTAAAAAAATATATATGTACCTACATAATTCGAAAAATTTCTTTATGAATAAAAAAATTGATAGAAAATAAATAAAGAAAAATTTCAAACAGTCGAAGTGTAAAAATTAATTTGAAATTAAAATATTATTTTTATTATCATAGTAACATTAACAGTTTGAAGAAGCATGAAGAAAGTTAGTTTTACTTGAATTTTGAGAAATTAAAACCTGTTAGCCAAAAGACGGGTAGAAATTCAAATTAATAATAATTCTATTTATCTAAATTAAAGTATTATTTGTTCAAGAAAAATCATAAAAATAAATATTGTAAAAAGTAGCGCTAGTAAGATCGATTTTTATAAAGTTATTAATTTTAAAAACACATGATTAATAAAAAAATAATGTATACTAATTCAACTTACCCTTCGTATTTTAATCGGCTCCGTTGATCATTAAGCCTTCACCTACAAATTCTAAAGGAAACAAAAAAAAAAAAGTAACGAGTACAACAATTTATTTTATTGTAAACAGCAAGGATTAATATATTTACGTTTTTATATGCATTTACTGTTTCTTTCAATATACTATAACACACAGAAATAAATTAATATAATTACATATGCATTCCGTGATACCTTTGGTCCCTTAGAAGACTTTTTGTTTTTACATGAATATATAATAAGTAAAGAGTAACGGATACCTTAATAACTGCTTCACCATTTTCACTACAAACGAAGAATATAATTTTCAACAGAATTTATTAATTTTTTTCCTTAAATTTAAAATTAACAAATCAAATATGTTTCATTTTATAAGGTACCTACACAACAACGAAAAACAAAATTATATTCATCACTTGTTCAGCGAAACTATTGGAGTTGAAAAAGTGTAAAGAGTATTTGGACTAGTACGAAGAATTATTACTTTTTGACTTAAAAAAAATAAACAAATATTAATCAAAAGTAAAAGGCAATTTGTATATTATTAGAGTGATCCAAATTGTCTTTTCTATATCAAACATAATATAGATAATAGTTGCGGGTACATAAAAGAAGGACTTTGATCCAGAATGAGGATAAAATACAATACCTACAATCAGAATATTTTTTTGTAATTTAAGGGTGGAAACTTCGTTGGAGAACAGCCATATTTAATAGTATTTTGTAGTTTAATTTCGGATTTGAAAAGGATCATTAGTAGTCCTGTTTTTTTTTTTTATCTAAATATAATTAATTTGAAAGAAAAAACAGTTTGTTATTAACTCAACTCATTTAACATCCCCTTGAGTAAAATATTCCACAATTCACGTGATGTAAACAAAAATGTCCCATAATGCCCTCTTTTCTATTGGAAAACAATAAAGTTCAATGAGCCACCAGATAATATTGCGAGGTCTCTTTAGACCAAGTATCCTCTTTTTATGTACTTATTTGAGAAGAAAACTTTTTTTTAAATCACTCTAAAGTATATACGACATACCTGTTAGAAACAACATAATATATTTATATACACCACTTACTTGTAATTGAGCTTTAGTAATTAACAAAATATACGATTAATATTATTGTTACTACATGGGAAAAATAATTTCAAATTACGTATCTACGTATTAATATACAAAATATGTACATACAAGGGATAATAATATTATGTGTACAGTAATAACAATAACAAGATTAAAAAAAAAAAGACTAACACGTTTCAGTACTTTTTATTATTGTTAGTTAATAATAATTTTAGGCTCTTACATGTCTAAGATTTTTCTTACCCCCAAAGCTTCTTATCGCGTCCAGCAACTCCGCTCTGGTATCCCCATTGCTGTCCAGGCTCGTGGGGGTTGATTTTTTAGTAAGACTAGTAATTTTAGGGAGCTGTGGAGGTGGAGGGGGCGGTGCATTTGTAATCTTTATTTCCGCTTTTCCGTTGTAAATCTGCCTGTTTCCAAAATCGGTTTCTGAAAACCTGTTTGTGGGAGGAGCGGTATTGTGGGGAAAAGTGGACGTTTTCCTCAAAACAACATCCCCAAATATTGTATGTCTCTTATTCGAAGAAGAAGAAATTTCTTCTTTGGGTTGAATGTATGTTTGAGAAGAACGGAAGCTTGTGGTTTTAAGTTTAGGTTCCACAGGAGGTCGTGGATTGGGTTCAGGGTTTCGGAATCCAATAACCGTGGGAGCTTGACGAGCTGGTCCAAAACTATTTATTCTTGTAACAGGCTTGACAAAGGGCTGATTGGAACTGACGTAAAAAGTGCTCCTCTTATTTTTGAGTTGATTCAGTTCGTTCAAAGACTCAGAACTTTGATAAATATCCGAGTATTTATCATTTCCAATTGGTTCCGAGTTATTAACCAATTGTATGTCCTTTTTGAGTTCGACAGATCTCACTATTGGCACTCTGGATATGTCAAATGATGAGTCGAAAGCTATTGAATGAGGTCTAGGTGCTTTGTCGTTGACGTTGGCCAAAGGTTTCCTATTGTTATAGTTTATAAAAGTGTTGGAAACATTTCTGTTATACCTAGGCTTGTTTAGTCCTTGATCTTCAACCTCTGAAGATCTTAATCCTGGTGTAACTTCGGTCCCATTCACTTTAATGTTTACACCCCTGTTGTACTGATCCACGAATTGTTGTCTTTGAACTTTAAAAGTGGAATCAGTTTGGATGTTTGAAAATCGTGAAGTCGGATTGCTCGCGTTTTTTAATGAGTTTATGTTATTTTTATTATTAACGATGTAATCCGTATCTTCTTTCAAACTTATTTGAGTCTTAGGTCTTTCTGACCAAGTGCTTAAACATATCGACGGTGGGCCTTGATATGAGTAAGTCTTTTTTGGTTCTTTGGGTGGTTCAGATTTTGGAGTGATGGTATCATTTTGATCATTAAGTTGACGAATTGGTTGAGCCTCGAAAGACTCTGGTGCTTTTTGTGGTATTTGAACTGGTAATGGTCGCTGATTTTCTTGATTATATGGTTCTGGTTTGCTTTGAGTTTGGTCATTCCAATTTTCGCTCGATAAATTAAGTTTGTTTTGTATTACCCTCATTACCTAGAAGAAGGTAACAAACTTTTAATATATTTTTTACTGAAATTTGTGACCACTAATTTTAAGTTTTTATTCTACGAAAGTTTGTTGTTTGGGTTTGAAGACCGTTGTTCAGAATCGGATCTCCATCTCAGATGAAGATTGGTATAAGTGTATTGGCCTTCAAGCCCGGACAATAAACTTTCCTGTAGCAGTAGCGTCTTCATCAATGTTTCTATCTTTTCTCCTTATACAAATTCAATTACTTTAAACAATTTTGAAACCTATAGAAACCTAACTGTATAATGATTATAGTAATGTATTTTAACGTTTTTTTTTTGAATAGACGGATTCATTGCTCATTGTCTTTATGGACTTATTAAAACCTCCACCTTTTTATTAGAAACCTGAACATAAGAAAGATAATTATTATTTTTTTAGGCTTATGAATGGAAAAATGGAACCCAAACACGAAGTTATAACGTTAACAACTAAATTTTGAATATGGGGGTGACTTTTGGAAGGTAAATTAGAAAATAAAAAGAACTGTACCGTGTGAAATGTCCAATAAAAGGGCTTTTTGTGAAGGGCTCAAATACTTTTACCCCTAATTTCTGAAATCAAATAGCCTAAAATTCCGAAAAATACAGAAAATACTTCTTTATTTTCATTGTATGGAAGGAACCCTTTTCTAGCGAGATCAATTTTTTTAATAATTTGGACTGACAGCCGGTTTTATTTGCCATTATTGCTCAAAAAAAATTTATAAAAAAAAAAGATTAAATTAGTACTTAGGTGTCTATAGTTATAATTGCTGAAAGCTCACAAAATTTTGCAATTGTGATTGTTAAAAACGATAAATTGCCACACCAACCAACAGTGATATTTAAAAATTTAAAAATATCGTTAAAAAGTGAATAAAAAAAACGTACTCACCTCAATACTTTGCAAACCAGATACATCGTATAAACTATTGGCTCTTGATAACTGACCATTTCCACCCTCCTGCTTCTGTTCTTCTTTATACTTATTTAGTGCCACCTGGGACTTTGATCTTTTAACAGGGTTACTTGGTTTTCTAAAGTACCTATTACTGATGCTACTACTATTATTATTATTGCTAATATTTGTTGTAAACGATTCCGATCGCAAAATACCATTAGAAAGATCGTTATGCTTTTTAAATTGATGTTTTACCACCGGTTCCTGAATATTATCCGATTTAATCATAGAGTTAGAAATATCAGTTGTATCTTTTTGGTTTTCATTTTCTTCCAACGAATTATTAGTTTTTTTATTTGGAATTATTTCTGTGTTACTTCTAATGCTATCATCTTCAAAAATATTAATTTTCTTTTTTGGATTATCGTAAGTCGTTATTTTGAAATTTGGAAGATTGGCATCGACTGGGGCTGGTTTCTTTTCAAATTGTGACTGATAGCATTTGTGTAGTGATTCTTGGTCGTTGTACAATTTGGTTTCTATATTGTCAGAATCTGAATCACAAGCCATTTTCAAACTTGTGGTTAGTTCTCTGTTGTACACTAAAGATTTTCGCTTTTCCAGATTCTCCAAAGACAACTTGTTGTGGATTTGTTTTTCGTCTTCACTTGTAGCATCACTCATTTGTGAGATGTCTTTAGATTTTTCAAATAATTCGGATTGAGTCACGATAGAATCTGTAGCTTTGAAACCGTCGAAAGTTACCGTGTCGTAATTCGTTGCATCGGCGAGACTAGAAGAGCAATCATCCCTAAACGCAGAGGGTGGTGGTGGTAATTGATATTGCCAGTCGATTTCCAATTCAGATTCGATTGGATTGATATTTTCGTTGTCGACTGCGACATCCGGAAGTAAAAATTCGGAAGGTGGTCTCGGAATTATGAGTTCCTCAGGTTTTTCGGTGATTTCCGACACAACGGGTGACTTTGTGTCATTTAGATTGATGTCTAAATGATCACTTTTGACGTCCAAAGATGATTCAGGGTATTTGAGTGCAATTTGAGAAACACCTGGGGATTGCATTTGATTATCGGATTGTGTACTGGTGTTTTCTTTTATTGATGTAGGAGTTTCTAATTTTAATGATTTATTTTCATTAGGTGATTTCTTATTTTGAACGACTGTTTCTGTTTCAAAAGATCGCATAATAGTTATTGATTTGTTATTTTTTATTTCTGGAATTGTATTATTTTTTTCGTCTAAATTAGATTTGGTTATTTTGGCAACAGACTCGTTTTCTTTGGGTTTATACTCAACAGTACTGATTTCGATTTTCTTAGAGGAAGATTCCTCGGGACTTTGTACAGAATCAACACTTTCCACCGACGTCTGACTTTTAATATTTGATGCAATGGATTCTGCAATAAATAAAACGTACCCATAAGTCTATTTAATCGTAGCAAAAAATTGTGATAGTAGATAATGAATGCACGACTGAACAGAAAATTAAAAGATGAAAAACAAAAATCGAAGTCTTTAATTCCCACCGAATTGAATTCAGTATGACGGAGGTTTTGCTATGAATATGAAAAATGAATTATTTTATTACTAATTTGGGCACTTCAGCACTAAAATATTTCTAGTACTAAAAGATATTATTTTGGAAAAAATATCAGTATTGAGAAAAGGGCCGTTTTCCCATGCTTTTCCGGCCATGCCAAGATATACACGTATATACAGGGCGATCGGTAAAATAAATATTTATTTTGGAAGTAATAAGACACTTTCTACTGACCACCCTGTACAAAAAAGATACCGTATTGTCCCAGTAACACTAGAAGAAACAGATGCTACCTAGAATAAGTGGAAAGAATAATTATCTATGAATAGACATGCATGAGAAAATGGGAAGGAAAACAAGAATAACAATTTTTGATCTTGTTATTCTTATTTTCTGTAATGTAGGTAAGAAAACTGTTGAATGATTTGTTAGTAATAATAAAGTGACGTGCCTGTATCGCTAGCATTGCCAACAACCCAGTTAGTGTGCTCAAAGCTGTTATTAGCAGAAATGAGGGAAATGTCGTCCAATTCTTCAATGTTTTTCCATTTCTTCATGTTTGACGCATAACCAGGAACTATTTCGTTCGATAGACTGTTTAAGGAATGATTCTGTCTTATATTTGATTTGGATTCCAAATCGTGGATTCCGCACAATTCGTCCAAAATCCTTTTGGATCGTTTCGAATTTTTGGAGACGGATTCTTTAAACATATCGATGTCCAAATCACTAATGTTATCATATTCGTCCATGTGATCTAACTGATTTATGGCTTCTGTCAATTTTGAGTTTAAAGAACTTGTGTCAGATGAGCTGCAAAGAGAGAGCCTATCTTGGGTTGATAGGTTATTAGTTTCTGTGTCCACTTCAACAGATAATAATGATGCCCCTATTTTAAAGCCCCCTTTACGACCAATACTATCTATAGCAATGCTGGTGTTTATGTAACTCGACGTGATTATTTCTTCTTTTTCTTCATCTTTACGTTTTTGTTCATGAATCACAGTTGTTCTTTCCATTTCAATGGGCTCCAAATCTATTTCTTCATTATTGGCATTTTCTTCGCTGTGCTTTTCGTTCAAACTTTTTCTGAATCGAGGTAATGGTTTTAACACTACTACATCGTCTGATATTTCGGTAGAGGTAACGGAAGAATTTAAAGTTCTACTTCTTGGGGTAGGTTTAGGTGATTCTAGCATGCAAAAAAAAATGAAGCATGTAGTTAAGAAAAAGGTGCATTTGTTGTTAAGTACACTACCAGAAAGCAAGCACCAGCAATTAATATTATAAAATAAAGTAAGTGCTAAATTAGAAAACTAATAAAGACTTCGAGCAATGATTTTCTAGAAATTATAACAGTTCTATTGTATTGTTTTTTTTAATGGTATGTTATATGTGTATATATGTACGTACCATCTAAAAAACTAGATGTAGTATCTCGTTTCATATGTACGATAAGAGATTTTTAGATTGTAAAATAAAGCCCCAGATAGATTACATTTTACTATACTTATAGGAAATATTAGGTAAGTAAAATACTAAAATTAATAAGATAAAATTTGAACTTAAAAAAACTACACATTGAGTAATAGTACTAATAAAAGAAATGATATGTTTGAGTGTAGACGATAAAGTTAATTAATATAAAGACATTCTGATAAAAAAATGGCAAAAAAGATATCTCATATCTCATAATATAAACAGTAAGAAAAAGACATTGAGGGTAATTATACCTATTCGAGCCCTGAGGAAGCTTTCTAGCTTTTATAGTTCCTTTACTGTTTTATTATTTTCAATATCAACCAGGAACCAAAGAAATACATTTTCTAAAGTCATTGTTGTTTCAAAATTAATTAACCATTTTACAAAATGATATCAGATTCTAAGGTAATTGTGTAGAATCATGGCTACCAGGTTTTTTGGCAACAAAATATCGAAAAATGAATTACCAAAAATGTAAAAAAATCAATATTTCTGGTAGGTAGTTCTCGGACTTTGATAAAAAAATACATTTTTTTCAAAAAACTTTCACGATTTCAGATCGCTTTTGTATATATTTGTTTAAACTAAATAGTATAATTAAACAATTTGTTCCTAAATAATCCTTTATAAAATTGTTTGACGAGTTTTTTAGATGATTTAGGAATGAGTTGTATAATTCTATTATTGAGTACCTATATTATCAATGATAAATAATCAATTGAAAAATAAACTTTTTTAAATTTGGTCGTTCTTTCATCTAGATTATGAAAAACAATACATAAAATTGATCTGAAATCATAAAACAAAAATTGTTTTTTTTTATCATTTAAAGTCCGAGAACTACCAAAAATATTGACTTTTTTATTTTTTTTATAATTCTTATCATAAATCCGCCGCAATATGGAACTATTGGTCCATTTTTCAAAAAACCAGGTGACCGTGATTCAATACAATTACCGATTCTTAAATATTGCCTAATAAAACAATAAAAAATTCAAAATTTACAAATAATCTGCCTGACTATTATTTTTAAATAAATTTAAAGTTTTATTAATTTCGGAACGTATATCAGTTCTGATACTTCTAATTCTTTTCTTAGTACATCCTTCATTATTTGGTTGTTCCCAATTAATATTTTGATTAGCAGTAAATTTTCGATTGGGAAAATTTCGCGTTGAAGCTAGTTTTCGTTTTCCAAAATTTTTGTTCGAATTACGCCCGTAAGGACGTTCTTCGTTTGGGGGTAAATCATACAAATCTTTAAAAGTGCTTTTTATGTCAGGAATGTTATCGTTTTGTAACGAACCTACCTTTTTAGTTTTCGTAGAACTACCAGCAGAAAAGAAAAAGACATTTTTATTGAAAAACTTCGAAACAGGGGATTTATTGGCATTTTTATTTTTTTGGCAGGGTTCACTGTTGTCTTGTACATTGTTGTTTTTATAATTTGTTGGGGTCGTTGGTTTCATGATGGGAGATTTACATTTTTCATTTTTACTCTTTCGATTTGAGTCATTTCTACTTACCTTTGGTGAATTTTCAGACAAAAAAGCAGAAGTCTTACTAAGAAAATTAAAAGTAAATGTTTTTGTAGGTTTTTTATCGTTTTCAATTTTTTCGTCTTCACAAACAATTTCATTACCCTCATTATCTTTATTTAAATAACGAGATTTAGCGTTGATAGTATTTGGAGAATTATATTTAATTTCAGATTGAGAATCATTATTTTCTGGTTTTTTAGATTTTGAAGGATTATCAGTAAAATATGAAACAGCCTTACTAAGAAAACCTGAAGATTGTTTTTTATTGACCTTAGTGTCTTTTATTTCGGGTTCTTCACCTTCATATTGAATATCGTCTGTAAAATCTTCTACACAAATAATTTCCTCGTCTTCGTCTTCAATTTCTAAATTCAATTCTCTACCAGTTACCTGATGAGTTACATTTTGTATAATTTTAGTAGTACAAGAAACTGAAGCAGTTTCATTTGGATTTTTGGCCGGTACATTATTCGAGCTTATATTTTCAATTTTACTGTTTGAATTATTACTCGAATTTAAATCATGATCACTTGATATATTATTTTTTAAAGATTTTCCCTCACACTTTTTGCTTGATTTTGTAATTGAGTTATGCCGCTCTTTGATTTTTTTATTGAAATTTATGTCGTCTATACTTTTTCTGCTAGTAATACTTTCACAATCTTCATCACTACCTGAGAGATTACAATCTAAATAATCACCTGTATTACCCCTATCGATATGTTTTTTTGATAAGTGATACTCGTATTCATTAGAATTAAAATCTTGGCCAGAATTTTTATCTAATATTTTTTTGCAATTCTTCTGCTTTTTGATAACTCGATTCGACATTGAATAATCATTATCAGCAGTAGAAGACACTTCGTCGAATTTATTTACCCCCTTTTTTTCTTCATAATTTTTACTATCACTGTTGGAAAAATCATTTCCTAACCCTAAATTTGAATAAGTATTGTTTGATTTTAGATTCTTCTGTTTTTGGTTAACATTATTGGAAATTGAGTAACCATCATCAGAAGTTTGAGAAATTTCGTTAGAATTTTTGATAGGGGTACTTACACTGGCAGATTTCTCATATACCCCTGCAGCCCCTTTCGAATCATATTTATTATTTTTGCGATCATCATCGGAAAAATCATTTTTTAAACTAAAATTCTTCTGTTTTTGGTTAACTTTGTTTGAAATTGTATAATCATCATCAATAGTATGGGATAATTCGTTAGAATTTTTGGTACAAGTATTTAAATTATCAACTTCCTTATTAACATTTCCTGTAGCCCTCTTTGCACCCTCATTATTTTTGCTATCATTATCGGACAAATTATTTTCTACACGAAAATTTGGATAATCATCAACAAATTTTGAACTATTCATTGATCCTTTTGGAAAGGACTGGAATTTATAATCGTTTTCTTTTTCATTTTCTTTACTTAATCCCACACAAATCTCTTCATCGTTATCACCATCGCCGTTATCAGTAGGTGAATTTAATATGTTTATATCAGTGTTAATAACATATATTTGTTTTTTTAGGGGTTGATAAATGCATTCACTTGAAGAATAGAACAACTTATCAAGGATTTTTTCACCTGGGAAACAATTATTGCTATTTATATCACCAGAAGACTTAACATTAAGCAAATTTGTCGACTCAATATTACATTTTGGGACACATAAATTATTGTTATTAATATTAAGTTTAGAATCTGGATGTAAACTAGTTATTTCCACACTCATAATACTATCAGGGTAGTCAATGTCTACATTGGAAGAATAATATTCTTCAAAATCGCTTTTGGTTTCATCCTCAGGTGCTGTATCTTTTGTTGATGAAATTACAGAATTTGTTTTCTTTTTTCGGAAACTAAAATTCCTAATTTCATTCAAACACTCATTGAATCGTTCGCGGTATAAATGATGAGCGTCAAGGGATGATTTTGGAATAAAATTGGTCACTTTCAAATGAGAGTGAGAAATATTTTTTGAAGAAAGTTTTGTTTCTTTATAACAATTTACCTCTGGAACTTGCGCAGTATTTTTTAAAGTTCCTGGCCCTCCGGTAGAAGCAATTGTATTTTTGAAATTTTCGGAAATACAATTATTAGAAGAACTATCGCTACTGGTTTCCAAATTTTTAGAAAAAGTAAAAGGCGATTGTTTTTTATTGTGTATTGATACTAGCTTACCTGTTTTATCTACGGTAGTAGGACTAGCAATTACAGGACTAGGGTTTTCGCTTATTTTAGGGGTTGCAGGTTCAGGTCTCGGTTTTTCTACGTCATTTTTTGTCACCGTTACATCTACTGACGGCGTAACTGTTTCTAAGTTTGCAGTCGATGTTGCAGCCTTAAGAACTGAAGGAGGAGGAGGAGGAGGAGGCGCCGCCCTCTTTTTTCGACCTGTAATTAATAATAATTAATCTGAAATTGTAAAATGTTCGAAAATCTTCTGCCTTTATTTTTTTCTCAAGCAAAGACGAGTAAAACATGAATATTTTTTATAATTTTCTAAACCCTTTGGAACACCCTTCTGCGTTTTTTTTTTTCTGTAAATTAAAAATGAATTTTGAAATACTGAGATAAAATTACCTGCTACTAAACTGGATAAGGATTTGGAATGGCCAGCCATTTTCGACAAATTACCAGATTCCTCCTCTGGACTTTCCCTCACACTTTTATCACTCCTTTCCTTTCCAACGACGTTTATCAGCGTGGATTGCGGCCTTCTGGGCAGCGATGTATTGTTACAATTCTCACTTAAAACCGACGGTTCGTGATAACCCGAACTATCGCTGCTATTTCTTGAATGACAAATGGTCAAACCATTTTCCATTGTTTTGGGTTGCAAATCCAAAATTGTGGAAGGATCTGAATTGGTGCTGACTTGACTTGAGGGTTTGGTCGGAGGATTTTCGGTCTTTTGAGGGGGTTTCGGAGCAGGTCTTCTTTTTCTCACAGGAGGTTTAGGTCTTTCGTTGTGGGAAATACGTTCTTTAGGTAGAGGGGGCTGAACTGAGGGTGGGGTAACTGAACGGGAATCGTCACTGTGCACAGGAGATATGGATCGATTTTCACTTGATAACGATCCAGATCCTGTACTCTGGAAATAAAGAAACGCAATTTTTTAACCTCCCTTTAATAATAAGGGACTATGGTCGTAGTGGGTGACTATTGCTAATGTATTTATCTTTTTCTAACGCATTGAGTAATAGTGATGTATGAGAATTTTGTTGGAAGTTCTAGAATGTTTTTAAACATTTGGATATATTCAGTGTGGTTAGGTTAGGTTAGGTTAAATCTCATTTTGAGTCAGGTTAGGTTAGGTTAGATTAAATCTCATTTTGAGTCAAGTTAGATCAAGTTAGGTTACGTTAGGTCGATTGAAGAATGATGTAAAATAATCGATATTGATTTAGAATGGTCCAGAATTTACAAAAATTATAAGGAAATAGTCTGCAACATTTCAGAATCATCTAAAAAAATGGCGTAGAATGTTCCGAACTGAGCGAATTTGGAATCTTGAAGAATGATCTTAAATATTTCAGATTCTTCGAAAATGTACCAATTTTTCGAAAATTATTTTGAATGTTTGGAAATGATTCAGAATTTATCTGAAAAGTTCCAGATTTGTTCAAGAGGGCCTAGAATAGGTATTCAAGTTTTCTTGGGAATTGAGAAAGTTCCAAAATCAATATTTTTGGGAATTATCTAAAATGTTCCAAAAGGTTTCAGAGGGTGATATAACATTCCAGAACGTTCTAGATTGTTTGATGATGATATCCGCATAATTCCTAGATAGAACAGTGGATCTTGATTCCATCAATCTATCAATGAATTCTTTCAGCTGGTTATAAATAAATTTATTTTGTTTTGCATTATGATTTTCGACAAGAGTTGCAATAAATTTACATTTTTTCCTATATAAGGTACTCATATAATTTCCTATTGAAAATGATAATGAGTAGGTAGTTCGTTAAATCAATGATGAATAAATATGAAATTAGCCTTTTTTTAAAGAATAAAAACAAACTCTAAAACATTAAATATTAGTAGGTAAATAATAAAAGCAAGTTTGAGACTGATTGTGAGATAAGTTAAGATACATTTCTAATTTGAGGTAATATTTTGCTTATCATGAGTAAGTGGAATGATGTGAAAATAACGTTAGAATGGCGTCATTTTCAGATAAGTAATCAACAAGATTAAAAAAATCAAGCCTATCGAACTGAAAATCCTTTCAATAAAATAGTATTATAACCACAAATAGCTGGCTTTTTAAGACGGTTGGTGTTATAATTAATAAATAACTTTACCATTAGGTAAAAATTGTGCAATTTTGTAGGCACAGACTCGTTGAAATATAGTAAGTAAAATTTACTTTGGTAAAATGAAATTCGAATTAAAAAAAAAAATTAATTTGATTCACATAAAAGAAAAACCGTGGCACTTACCGACTTTCCTTTTTTGAAGATTAAGTTGAACACACCACCCCCCGTTTTGGCATGCATTTGTTTCCTCTCTTCTTCTTTTCTCAATGCCATTATGTCACTCGAGGAGAAGGTCTGTGCCAAACCGATGGTACCTTTCGCGACCACGTAAATTTCGGTAATTTTGTAATCACTTAGAGTTAACTTCAAGTCGAGCACTTCATCGAGATTGCCTGAAAAAGAAAATTAGAACAGATGTTTCGTACGATCTAGATCTAGAGTGTCGCGTTGCAATTGTTCGCACTTTTCACTAGACAATTAAATTCACATGTCACGTATGAACGTGAACACGTACGTACGAACATCTAACGTAAGTGAAGCGCACAATTTGATACAATGGAATGTAGCTCTTATCAGAGAGCAAACAGTGGCTCAACCGGCAATTGTTTTTCTCCTTTAAAGCTGCGGAGAATTTTTTAATGGATAGCCATAAAATGAATTTGCGAAATCGAACGCAAAAGTTTCGAATACCTATCCAAAAATTAGCATTTTTCATAATGTACCAACAATTCATAATTACCAAATTAAACAATATCAATACAAGATAACAATATCATCATCATATAGGTATATTCACATTAAAAATGTTCCAAATACCTACATGTTTCTTATCTATTATCTTCTTTATTTATTTTGAATTACAGTCAAAACCGTTTACAACGACATATCGGTTATATTGACCAAAATCATAGGCCCCGGCTGAATGTTTTATGATCGCCTTATAAAAGACACCGCTTTTTATGACGTTGCTTATTACGACATACCTCATTAAGCGACCACATTTAACTAATATCTTGGGAGAATTATATCTGTAACAACGACCAGTAGTCTTATTAGCAATTTGAATAGGTAACAGTATCCACATCTGGGACAGTATAATGATCAAGTATAATATTATGATCAATGGCAATTAAGATAACAAAGGTAAACAAAAACGTTTCGAGTCAATCCTCAAGAAAAAAATACACGTGCATGCAGTATAATCAAAGCACATCGTTTCCTCATGTCTCTTCAGTTAGTTTGTTACTTAAATGTACACAAGACGCTCCAAAACTTATTTTATACAAGTATATATTAATCCTAGTAATATCTATGGATTTATATGCACCTACACATTCAATAATATTAAATAAAAAATTATTTTGTACCTCGAAATCATCACCGGTTATTACGACTAAAAATGGGTGGTCCCTTCGATGTCGTTATAACCAGTTTTGACTGTATATTTAAAATTCGCTCTAACCACTACTGCTTAAGTACTTAAAATATCACTTTTGATTTTCCGTTTTCAAAATTCAAATGTTTAGGTATTCCAAATAGTTTAAGTTTTTCTCACTTTATAACCAATCTCATTTTGCGTCAGAATAGTCCACTTATCATTGATTGTGATTCCCCAAAGGAGTAAAATGATTTTAAAATGATCCCCTCACTTTTTATGAATCATGGAATCATTTGCCTTAGATTTACAATTTGTTTAAACAACTTGAAATAACAGATCTATAGATTAAATGTTAACAAATGTTAAAATTTTAATTTTCATAGGGACATTTTTAGTCCCTGAAGAGTTTATGTGTTTCCCACTTTACTTTTGGGACTCTTTAATTAGCTCACTCGTCTCAATCGTCGGATTAAGATTCATATCAAAGTCGTTATTAACTTGATTATTAAAAAATGTCCTCGAATACATTCAACTCAACCGAAATTTACACCCATTACAAATTTTCATGTTTGTCGCCAGAATATTGAAGCAATGGAGTTGACTCACCATAATACAGTGACTAGGAGATCTTACTGAATAGTATTTGTGCAAATTTTGACATTATATTTTAAGGGTGTTTAGGTGTATGGCTGAAAAGGTGTCCTATCAAGCCCATTTGAAGATAATTACCCCTCAAAGTTTCCGTTGATTATTTTAATTTTCTTACAACAGACTTTAAAATTTGCACTAACTCCGAAAAAAGCAGAATTTGTTTCAAAAATATTTTTTACTAATTTTTCCATATCTACCCCTGTGTCTCTCGATTTAGTAATAAAAAGTTTTGTAAAGTTATTGACCGCTTCAAAAATAAACAAATTAAGTTATTATTATTATATTACATTCTATTAAATGTTTATAATTAAACATTAAATTTTCACTTTTGTACGCTCAAATTTACACATGTATTTCCAATTAAACAATTACTTATTTAATTGCGAGTATTTAAAAATAAGTTTTAAATTTAATTTTGAACGTGATTGCGGTGTACTCAAAGTGATAAATAATTAACGATTATACGTAGTAATAAGTTACTATTTTTGCAATTATCACGGACATATTTTTTTCAATAAAACCACTTCCAATTCCGAAACGTGTAGTTAAAATATTAAGATAATAAGCACTTACGATTTAATTATAAATATAATAGCAGTATATAAATGGTATCTATATACAGAGTGATCTATAATAATAAACCAATAAATTCTCAAGGGAGTGTGAAAATCAAAAGGCAAAAGTACAAAGAAAAGTTGCATAATTTTTAGAGAGGAATTCGTCCTTGACGTCAAATTTCAATATTAAGTTATGTCTCTTTTAGGGTTCCGGACGTGGAAATGGAAAAATGGAACCTTGTGTGTCTGTTACGGCCAATTTATGTACTTCGAATCTTCTAGACCGATTAAGTTCAAATTTAGTAGAAATGTGAATTTCTTTGACTCAAACTCCAGTGTGCAAAATTGTATTATATTTGACATTACCATGATAAAGCCATAAAAATGGAATTTTTGATTTGAATTTTATCATTGCTGTCAAAAAAGTCATAGAACCTGATAATAGAATCAACATGGATTTCTTTACCAAAAGTTTAAGATCATCAATCATTATTTAAGAAAACAAATTAATAGTCAACTACAGAAAATATATACCTGGATGTCGTAGCTCATATTTTCTGATATCCAAATTCTTCTCATCACACACGGTCTTCAGTATGTTCTCCAAGAAGACATGTTGACTCACTCTAATGACATACAGCTGGTTCCTGGGCAGATGGACTTGCAACCGAAACGTGCTTTCAAATGGTTGATAACCAGGTGGTAAATTTTTTGGAATGGTTACAGGTTTATTTTTTGCGATCACTCTTACATGTTGAGTATCCAAAGCACCGATTGGTGTGTTAGGCTTGTACGGAAGGATTTTGTCACTCTTTTCGGACGATGGAACCATTTCGAGCGCTTGAATTATATGATTAGAAAGCTGGAGCTGATGGGCAGATGTTATGTGGACGAGGAGATCCATCATTGGAGTACTGAAAAGAAGAGAATTTTGTTTTGGAGTCCAAGAAAATTAGAAGGAAATATATAGAATTAAGAAAAGTTGAATCGAAATTTGCTTGAGAAATCTCATTGGATATCAACAGAAAACCTGTATAAAATCTAGATCTTCACTATATCCTCAAATTTTTTAATCAAATTTAAAATTCAAGAAACTTTGAATCTCGACTTCCTAATAAGAAATTTCAGTTTGCAACGCTTCTATTCCGTTTTGACTCCCGAAAAGAATTCCCCAAAAGCAGTTTTTTAATTCAGGATCAAGTAATTGCCCAGTAAAGAAAAAAATCTAAACGACTCAACTTAAAAAATAAGAGTTTCGACCCTTTTACTAACCTCCTTTCCACTGACATCTTGACGGATCTGTTAGTGGGCAAATGGACTATCAGATCCATCGCTCCAGCCAGCATATCTGGAGGAGTATCCTCAGTGATATGCATCATCGTCGTGTTTTCTGAGCTGTAGGTGATGCAGTTATTACCGCTGCCTCCTCCAAGCCTCCTGAAAAAGAAAAAATATAAAATCAATATGTTTTGTATAAAATAAACTATTTTTTTACAGTTTAATAACCTTTAAAAATAACCACAACAAACCGTTTTTTTAATTATTTATTATTATTCATACACAAACTCCTTAACAAATGCTGATGTATTCATTGGTTCTGACAGTATTGTGAGTATGGTACTGCAAAATACATATTTATAAAGATTTACAAGTAGCTATGTAGATAAGTAACTGTAGTCGTGAATGCAATTAACGTCTAACGCATATTAATCAAGAAAACGTGAAGAAAATAAAGCCACGATTTATTAATGATAATTAAATTTTCTGTCCAAAAGGGGTGTTTAATTGTAAATTAAATGAAAATTTAACAGAAAATAAACAGATAAAATGCTTTTGTTTTACCTGTAGCGTATTATGAAAACTTTATGAATGTTATCAATTGAAAAAATGTACAAACATAAACAAGAAAAAAGATATATGGCAAATACATATTACAAATTCTTTACTATCCTTAAGTATTCCGTGAAAAACTAAACGAAAAATAATTTTAGGTTTAAATAAGTTGAACATTTTTAAGTTAAAAAAGTTTGAGCAATTAGCTCCACGAAAAGAAGAGCAAAAGTTTCCACCCTAATGCATACCGGATGACTCATTTTAAAGACTTAAGTCTTGAATTTGACCCGAAGCTTTATTTTCAAGGTTATTTCAAGGTCAAAATTTTACCTTAAACGGATTTTTGACCTCATAACAAAGAGTGCACTTCCAGCCAGAAATACTTATATGGCTTTGTAAACTTGAAATGTCCTTAGGATGTCATCTGACGTCTATTAAGATAAATATGACTGAACATACCATTTTAAACGCTCTTTGAATCTAAGATAAAGAAATATAGATGTCAATAAAATCAATAATAGCTAATCTTGCCAATAACCAGGATTACCTTTTATTGATCTTACAAGATTTCAATCATACCTACACAATTAAGTTCATATATGTAACTGAAAATATGAATGTCTATTTGAGAACACCAAAATAACCTTAAAAAACAATTTGAAGATCAAATTCGAAGTCATCATTTGATGTTCTCTTCGAAATCCTACTACATATTTGGTCTACAATGTTTTGAATCAAAGCTTTCATCTTCAAAGATCGATCAAAAAATGATCCATCCAGCATATCTATGGTATGCAACCTTAAGATTCGCATTTTTCACCAAGCTGACGCAAAAACATTCGCTTTTAATTGAGATTATAAAGCAATTAAAACAGCTTCACATGTACGAGAGAATGTGGACAACAAAATAGGATACTAATGGCCTGGGCAGATAAACAACCTGTTTTTCTTTCTCTTCATAACGTTTGAGATAAACAACCAAAGACGTTCGAAACGACCTTGTCTTAACTTTGTATGTTTGTTAGGCAAATAGAAATATGTTTGAAGAACATGCAAAATTACAATAAAATGTGGTTTTGTATATATCTACTTAATTGTAAGTGGAATCCATAAATGATAAAAAAGCTTAGCTTCATAAGAGGTTTTTTTTCGAAAAAATATCAGATTGTTGGCGCATCGTGAAATTTTTAAATTTAAATAGTATACAGAACATACATAAGCCAAGATTGATAATCTTGTATTCTTCAACAAAATTTATCCGCTTATAGATATAATTAATCTAACTTGTAGCCAACACTCTTCTAGTTAAAATATATTACGAAACTACCATTCTCTGATCGACGTTATTATGTAGTTCTCATCAGCACCCCATAAGCAGTTTCAACAGAATATCGACCAAAACGAATCTCCTGGTGAACAGAGGTAACTTTATTGAACCATCACAGACAGCAAATAAACGCCATCTATAGCGATTTACTATAAATTGAACCTCTAATAATGCAGAAATAACTCCCTCACTTGTTGCGATAATTTTACCCTCCTAGACCTGGAGATAGTTGAGTAGAAGAGGAAATTCCCGTATGGCGTTCCCCGTGAAAATTCGATTTCCATTTTCAAAAAAACAAAATGCGAATAAGGGCTGCTAAATCTTCCATCGCCATTGGCAGCCCTTGTGCCAATTTCTTTAGAAGTCCTTTAGGGTGAGAACATTCGCCTTTTTACTGGACAGCAGTTAGAAAATCACGGAAATTTTTCAATTTTCTTTACCTACATGTTTAAAACATTATTTCAACCCTTTCGACACTTAGGTACAGACAGCACTTATGCCTAAAATTATTTTATCACAAATTCAATACTTTACTATCGATTTATAAAGTTGGCAGAAATTATAAAATCGTTTAAGTACCCGATTCTTTTTTTTGAAAATGGAAATCGAATTTTTACGTGGAACGCCATACAGGAATTGGTTAAATTTCCTTTTGTTCTACTCAACTTTACAGTATATTTCAGTACTAATCTGGGCATAAATTAGAAAATCGTGGACCCTGAGATTCAGTCGATATTCTGTCCGGACTGCCTATGTAGTGCTGATGAGAACCAACAAGTTCAAAAGTACGTTTTAGTCTCTTTAAAACAGAAAAAAATCATAGCAGAATCTACTCAAGAAATACATCAATTTAAGTCATAAAGTGACGAATGTGTTTATTTATGAATCTTTTTGAACATTTTTTACGTTTCCATATTTTCATGTTAATGTCAAGTATTTCTTTAGCTCTATTCACTAAAACTCGTTGGCCTTTTTACAATGTCAAATAGAAGAAGCCAGTAAAATGATATTAATTATAAATTAAATAAAGCATATATAGGTAGATTTTTCCATTGAACTTCAAGAACTTGAGTTTCTGCGTGACGGTGCGCTGTAACGCCAAGAAAAAGTTGAATGAAAAGAATGTGATGTCTATTATTGAATTTAGTTAAAGAAGCGTGCATTCTGTTGGTTCGGAGAAAATTATTTATTAATAACGTCGTACACCTTGAGTCAAAGAGTCACGATAGAACTTTTTTCGGTGCTACTGCAAAACCTGTCGCTTCGGTTTGAACTTATTGGTTTTGTATGCCTCCCTTTTACACCGTCAACGTTAACAAACCTGTTCATAAAGTTAGTGCACTCGTTTCTGAACAGGTATCAAGCTGGGAGCTGTTGAGAAGCGAACGATGAACGTCCTTTGAATGACATTGCTCTGACCATATATGTACCTATATACGAGGGCATATTTTTGAAAAGAAAAACATTTTTCTTCTTTATCAATTTCAAGGCTTATGAACTTTAGTAACCTCAATCGTCTAAATTACGACCGAACATAAGGAAGAGTTACGAGGATCACATCCTCCCTCGTGAAAAAAAAACTTTTGAATAATTTTGGACCGAATCAGAAACTAGAGAAACTTTGGCGGTGTTGTAGAACGTACTAAATAGCTCAAACCCCAACGCCAAAACTTGGATCAAAAATGTCCGAAGCATTTTTCGATAACAAAGCTATCTTCTTCAGGGGCTGAGAACTCAGTTCACTTCAGTCCCTGAAGAATGATAACTTTGTTATCGAAAAGTGCTTCGGACATTTTTGGTCCATGTTTTAACGTTGGGGTTTAAGCTATTTAGTACGTTCCATTTTGGACAGGTGGATATACAGACACTCCGTCTCAAAAAGTCAAGAAAAACAGAATTAATTGATTTGGTCTTTACTTGATAAAGATCCATAGTTAAAGAGAATCCACAAACAACACTATTTTGTTGATATTCAAATAGGAATATAGGAAAAGTGCTAATTCTAGGATGTAATTAGTAAATGGATAAGTAGATAACTGGTGGTCCCTGGGAAGCGCCCAAAAATGTCCCCAAAACCGTCCGAAAAGTCTAACTGACAGGAACAAGTAGCTGAATTAGTTCTGTGAATCCAAATTTGAAGTTACAATACAGAAGCAGTATATTTGCATATGAAGATAAAGTTGCTAAAATCCTGTATGGATCTACATCGAAAGAGGAAGTTTTTCTGCATTCGATATATTGAGTTAAAATTAGGAGAGAAATACAAAAGAACATTACACTCCAATTGGAAAACTAAAAAAGTGAGCATTTCTCTGACTGTCAACAACAGTGAAATTTAAGGAGTTTACTTATAGACACAGATACAGATAATAGAAGAACCCTTCATTCATTTACATTTACTGTATATTACCTCAAAACGGTTAGTAGTCAAAGGCAATTTTTTTTTTAAAATAGTCTCTAATAAAAGTTTAAGAACCGTTATTGCAGAGGGATGATAAGAAGAAGATCTCGTAAGGGTAGCTGTGACTATACTCTCCTTTGTGAACCATTTTTATTACCTAACTCAAAAGCACCTTTTTGAGAAACAATAAATAAAAAAGAGCAATTAATTTTGTTATTGACTTTTTATTAGGGATCAATGAAACCGATTTTGAATTGCCCCAAAAAAATTAATCAACAAGAAGTTCTGATCGTTTTAAATTAGCGTTTTGAAATAAAGGAATATTTTTTGATCGATCTTAAAATAATTTTTTTTTCTTATTAAATGATAAAATTGTTAAAACAATTGTTCTTCCAAGAATTATTAACACTGGAAATAAATATGCTTTTAAAAATTATTTCAATTTATCTCTTCAAAACATATACTTTAGCTCACTAGACTAAAAAAGAAAAACATTTTTTTTGGAAAACTTGTGACGCTCACAGCTTTAAAAGCACAATGCATTTCGAGTTGTAAGCATATACGACTTTTACCATTCAATTTTTCTGGAATTTACAATTTATTTACTTAAAGAAAACTAAATGACACGAAACATAAAAGAAATACAAAATTTGTTTTTGAATAATTGTATGTACGATAGTAATTATATATTTTTTTAATTAAGATTATTAGTCAATAATTTACCAGCAGACATTAACTATGATGTTGAATAATTATTAGCACTAGAAATTATTTAGCAGTGGTGATTTTAAATACTTAATGTGAATCCAACTAGTTGGTTAAATGATTTAATTCACATTAAACTATTTATGATGTTAAAAACAAGAAATTGGAAGTCATTTTAAATTAAGATAAAATTGCAAGATACTTGGATTCCGTTTTTTACGTATGTACCTATTGACGAACGTAACCCAATGTTTAAAAAAATAATTTCTTGTGATTTGTTAATTTTATGTACTTAATTTTTCTTACGAAAATGTACGTTTCTTTTTATTAATAACCAATTTTAAAAAAACGATACACACTTGAATTTATTTCAATATACATACATACAATTTTTAATTTTCTAAACTACTACGAATAAGTCTTGCAAAAAAACAAGACTAAGACCAAGACTACTGCCGACAAGCAAGACCAAGACCAAGACTGAATGTGTAAGAATAAGTCTTTGGTCTTGCTTTTGATCATCACTACCTGGTAAACCTACATACATATGTTTAACTAATTATCCATGTAAATAATATTGAACGATCCAGCAGCTGCTTGCTGTTACCTCCTGTCATCATGCATTTCTTTTTTTAGTCTAATAACGATAACGAGAAAATATTTTTATGTACCGGCATGTCGACGATTCCGCATTCGTTCTTGTTGTCCTGATAATAATCGCAATTTACGCATTCCGCTGGCAAATTGTATAAAAATTGACGCGATATCCTTTAATAAACATTTAAAGGCTGAACTACAATAAACAGAGCTAATAACGGGACACGGTTGAACAGGAAAGCAAATTACACGCTCATATTAACTCGATTCTTCAGACAATCAAGCGGACATTGGCACGGGATGAAAGCGCGTCGGGATGTCCTGGGGCCACTACCGTATATTTGGGATCAGTGGCGCACAAACACGGGAAGATCCAGGTAGGTATATCCATAAGGAAGAAGAAATTTCTTAAATGGAGAGATTTTATAAAGGCCCAAAATTTGTAAAATCTTCTTTTATTAGGTAGGCTCGATTTGAGGAACTAATAGTGGCTCAAATTTGAATCCTTTATAATTATCCCTTCGGAATTATTCAAAAAAATTTAGGTTCCCACAGGAGTACACAATGTACCAATATATTTCCCAATTTGTAATTCAAATTTTGAGTGCTTTCTAACAATTTTGAAATATTAACACAGGTAGATTTTTCCGAAAAACAGTTCAATTTGGGCACTTTAACATTACATCCATAATATTTATTTAAACAGTATTCATCGAATAAATTTTGTGTCCCATAAACAAATTCTAATAGTCACTCGTGTAGAATGATTTGCAACGTGAACGATTCTAGGACGTGAATGCTAATCAAGAAAACCTTGTTAGGATGTTTTTTTAAATAAACAAACATTTTAGTCAAATGTCATTGATCCTAAAGAGTTATCACGATTAGACAGAATGGATTGACAGGTACCGTCCAAGACGAATAATGTTTTAGTAAATTAGTGTCGCTTTCACCAAAGCTTAAAACCATCAGTTTGTGAGTACTTTTATTCATGCAACATCAGTGCTTGAGGTGGCTATGAATAAATGGTAAACTCATTTTAACATTTATGTATTTATTAAACAACAAGATCCTGCCAGTAGATGCGAAGAAAGGCAGTCTCTAAAAGAATGACTGAGTGACTGAGGTAGCAACACCTAAATGACGTAGGAAGTAAAAGCTCAAGACTGTTGAAGATAAGTATGAATTTATGAGAGTAAAAAACACTTAAGTAATTATTTAATAGTCGAAAACACCTAAGTATTTTGTAATGAATTTGATTTTAATAATTTTTAATTCAAATACTTCAAGTTTTATTTACGTACATTTTACGTCAAATGATAAACTGACTGATATCACTTAACGCAGAACCCAAACCTTTGGGTCTAGAGCAGTGATTCCCAAGAGGGGTGGTACCGACCCCCAGTGTGCCCTGAAGATTTATCGGGGGGCGGTACCGGATCTTAAGATAAATGGGGGATGTTGAAGTTGTTACGTTCTATAGCGAATTAAAATTGTAGCGAATTTTAGTAAAAAATTTAGAATTTTTAATAATTAATAGAAGCTAATATAGCCAATAACTAAAAAATTATTAGAAACCACTTTAATTATAAGAAGCTTCGACCGCCACTTTTGGTCATCATCAGGATAGCAAATAATAACATCAATAAATTAAAAGTAATGACATAATTTGTTGATTACCGGCGATATTAGCTTCTATAAATATAGCATATTACCAACAAAATTAAATTCACTGAAATAAAAATAACAATAAAAGGGCATGCGCGCGACTGATTTTATTATTTTTTTGAATTGAAAGTTTTATAACTAAAAATTTACAATTATTTATTTACGTTTTGTTCCATTAATGTAACCATACTTTGTGATGTTTGATAAATAAACTAGTACGTAAAATTTTAAAATTTCATATAAAATTAACTTGTATTATAAAATAGGAGGCGTGGGTATTTTTTTTTGTTTTAAGGGGGCAGTAGTCCAAAAAAGGTTGGGAAGCACTGGTCTAGAAAAATGAAATATGATAAAAAAGTTCCTTCGTATCTCCAACGTAGATGCGAACTTTATACAACATGGTAAAGGTATCATGCACCACAAAACATTTTCCAAAATAGCACCCTTGAAGTGATAAAACGAGGGTTAAAAGTTTAAAATAGAACATATACATATTCAGAAACCATTATAAATCGTAAAATGTTCACGTGAATTTCTTATAAAACAATTAAATTGACACATTTTTGAAAACATAACCTTTCTGATAGGTTTAAACGAGGTTTCCAAAATTTGGAAATATCAATAATACACATCCTAAACGATGAGATCTAAAAACATATTTTGTGCAAGATTTTCTTAAATAACTAACTAAAAAATTGATACATTTTGGTCCAAATTGGTAGACACCCCAGTAGTCATCTTGGGGCTCAAGGGGCTCAGCCCCTACCAAAATTAGTATACGTATTGTCCACAATAATAAAAATCACCAGACTTGAAGTGGGGAGACTTTTTCGTTACCTTCCAATGAGTTTCCAAGGAATTATTTAAAAATTTAATCTCTTAAGGTGTAAAATGGGACAAATTTCATACGAACGAATTCGCGGACAATTTTATGTAAAAATAAAAAAAAAATTATGTACAGTTAGGATAGGTACATAATCTGTAATAAGTTAGTTTAATCAAAGAAACAGAGTAAAATTAGCACAAATGCATTTAAAGGATTACATAAAGCAGTTGCTATAAATTGTCTTATATTTGAATGAGTTTTAATTTCATAAATTACCAATTAATTGGTAATTTATAGATATTGCCAACTTTTCAACAATTTATTTCTACTTTGTACTGTTTTATTTTACGTGTGCGTGACAAAGGTCCGATTAAATGTTAATTATACCAGAATCAGATGAGAATAAATAGTAATTTAAAATTAATCAATGTTACTCTACTTCATTGAACTTAGCTTCAAAGTCACAACTGTGATACGAACCGTTCAATTTTAATTTACAGTCAAATTTCTGTGAGAATGAAATAACCGGAAAGAGACTCACCTTATAAACAAATATTCATTTCCTGCTAATATGTCACTGAAAAATAGTAGAGGTCCCAGAATTGTTTCCTGTGGGACTCCTGCATGTAGATAGAACAGCGTAGTGATACCTATTTGTATTTTCTGGGTTTTACTGCTTAATTAATTGCATATTTAACATTGTATTTCGTAAGAAAACATTTTTTTTAATTGTCTTATGAATGAAGTGTTATTTTTATACGAAAGCAATATTAGGTACCATTTGAATTAAGTGAAAATGCAATTCCAACGCACTTCATTTTAGAAAGTCTCGTCTCTTTAAAGCTACAGAAGTGAATGAGAATCTGCAGCAGGTACTGTTAGTTTCATTTTCCTTAATCGAGCATAAAACAACTCAAAGAACGAAAAATAATAATAATAATAATAATAACAACAAAACGCGTAAAATAACTGGTGCGTTTCTAACGCACCAACATTAGACCGTAACTCTGTGGTTTTTAATGGTTTAGTCCACACAAAGTAAGCCAATTTGAATACAACTTTCGGACATACTAACGGAATAACAGTTATTAAACTTTATTTCATAAAAAAAGAAAAATATGTTAACGACTTGAACTTATTTACCCGACGACAATAATATTATAAATTACCACTATAACGGAAAATATTTGTCGCAATGGTGGAAAGAAGGCTTAATTTAATCACAGCCGGTTTAATATTTAAAATCAAATCAGGTATGTAATTAACTGGTATTGCGGTTATTCAGTTAATTAAATTTTCCTGCGTTTACTACAAACCGTTTCATACTAATTATTATGGCTGTTATTTAAGTAGCAACAAGTATAAAAGCGTGCCACTAACCAAACCAGTTGTATATAACAGGACACATTAAATATACATAGGCATATACATAAATATACTCATGTTGACAATAAGACTTGCAAATATTACCTAGATAGTTGCATTTTTTAATTTTATTTTAAATAAAGCTAATAGTTGCATAAATGCTGCTTACCAAATATGCAACTGACATAATTACAAATTCTGCACAATGAACAGTTACCTCTCTGTTTAATTCAAAATACAATGTGTTTCTAAAAAGCCTTTATACATAATCATGCCAAAGTGTTTCAAAATAATAAATTAAAATTCTATTGTCCATTTTCAGAGGAAGATTTCCCGATGATGCCATCCACTTTGAATCGTTGAAGGCAAAAGGTCTATTACATTGTGTAATAAACGTCTACGGCCAAAAATCTCAACTGTCTAACCCTTGTTCGATTTAATAAAATCATCATGAATTTTACCAGATCGTTTTTACACCCCAAACCCATCAGTAGTTTTTCATACATCAACCCTCAACTCGTAACAAATAGACCGGGAGACAGCAACAAATTTGGGTCCACGATCTTCTTATTCCTCGAGGAGTACTGAAATATACCATAAAGTTGAGTAGAACTAGAGGAAATTTAACCCATTCCCGTATGGCGTTCCCCGTGAAAATCCGTTTCCATTTTCAAACAAAAAAGTGTGAACTGAGAAAATTTTCTAACTGCTGCAAACTTCATAAATAGACAGGAAAGTATCGAATTTGAGATAAAAAATTAAGAAATTTGAAGAATTGAAAATTCTCTAACCACTGCCCAGTAAAAGAATGAAAGTTTTCACCCTAAAGGACTCGTTAAAAATGGAAAAGATAATTTTACGAAAAATTCTTCAACTTTAGGGTGAAAACATTAATTCTTTAACTAGGCAGCGGTTAGAAAATCACAGAATTTTCTTCACATCTTTAAAATATTATTTCAACCCTATCAGCACTTTCAGCACTTACGCCCAAACCTTTTTTTATCACGAATTCGATACTGTCCTTAGGTGGCAGTTAAAGTTAAAAATCGTCTCAGTTAACATTTTTTTTTAAATGGAAATCGAATTTTCACAGTGAACTCCATACGAGAATGAATCAAATTTCCTCTTGTTCTACTTAACTTTGAGGTATAGTTCAGTACTCCTTAAGGCATAAGTTAAAAAATCGTGGACCCAAATCTGTTACTATCTATCGGTCCAATGTAAGACCAAAAGCATAAACAGGATGGTATAATTTAATTCATCTTTGAGGATAACTTGAAAACAAAGACCTAAATAGAAAAAAAATTGTCGAGACCAAAGGATTTCGAAGGGCGCATCATAGGGTGATGATAAATTTGGTCTCAAAGTTGATCAAAATGTCATGGTTGGTAAATATGGGTCGTTATATAAGGAAGTGACACATTTTTTCGACTTATCAATATTTTAACCTTTGACTGAAACGGGAAGACCGAAATACAAATTCAACTTTTAGACTCATTACCTAAGGAAAATGATTTTGCTTTGATTTTGAAATCACCTAGGAATGACCATTGATGGTTATCATAATAAATATGGCTCAACGTACAATTTTAAGCGCTCTCTGAATCTGAGGTCCAAAACATAAGTAGATATTCAAAAAATTTGCTTGACCTCAAGATCAAATTCAAAGCCACGTCTTACAACTTTGGTATCCAAAACTTTTTCGATTTAAGGGTTTATTTTTTTTAATGCCATCCTCAAAAACAGATTAAAAGTGCTTACTCTGCATAATATCAGAATGAATGATCTAGTATCTCGAATTTACTTAGTACCTGCTCATGATTTTACTTTTATGAACATATCTAATTGTTAAGACTATCACTGTCGTTATTCTTATAGGTACATATAAAACATTTACTAAAACATATAAATTTGAGCTAGATCAATGGATTAATAATCGTGAGATCATGATTTTTGTAATAGTTTTCATCCCATAAAACTATGTAAATAAATCAAAATTGGGAAAATTTAGTTATCTATATAAGCCTATCTCTGTTTAGGTTATTTGCTACAGAATTATACAATGCTGCTGAAATTGGATGAAACATACAATAATCCTTCATATTGATTATAACCACCCTGAAGTGATTATGTAAAAAATATTTAATGGAGTCTAATTCCAAAAGTTTGGTCTATATCAGTGTTTCAATAAGATGAATGTACCCCTGCTCACAAAATGAACACATATACAGTTTGTTCGTAGTGCTTATGAAGTTTTGAAGATAAAAGATGAAGCGAAATGTGATTGAGGGGGAATCCCGGAAGTTGAGCAAGTACCTACTGAAAATGATCTGTATAAGAAGATGTTGTAATTTCCTGTCAGTCTCCTTAATAACGAATAGAAGCAAACAACTTTTCGAACACCTGTTAATTTTTATAGACATACGTGAATAAAATATATAAATTAACATACAGTTTATTAGGGAAAAGTGTAAGTGTATAAATATATTGCCTGATCAACCTACTAAAAGTATCGATGAAGTTGAAAAAAAATGTTCATATCCAGTTAATGCGTCAATGGCATACATAGCTGACCTGGATTTTTAAAACCCAACCAACCTGTCGATATGATATAAACGCAAATCGGAGACATTTTTTTTAAAATGGTTACGAATAAAAAAACCCAAATTAATATTACTTTCTTTTCTAATAACTAAAAAAAAAAAACAATAAGCGTTAATAATAAACGGACGAAAAAAGAAACTGAAAAATAAAATACATATTTTAACAAATATAGAGTACAAAGTGTTATTTTATTTTTCGTTTTTTAGTTTCTGTTTTTTTTTTCTTTATTGGTTTAATTTTGTTTTAAAAAGATTTTAATTTTTAACACTTTGTGTTGTTTCTTTAAACTTTTGACTTAAGCGGATACGTGATTCGTCTTCGCCCACATCCGTATAATAATGTCCACAACAGAAGTGGGCGAAACACGTGTCCGCATTAGTGAAAAGTGTACTGGTAATTAAAGTGAATATCTTTTTTAGTTATTTTAAAAAAATGATCATTATGACGTTTTGACTTTGAAATAGATAATGAGCTTAAGCTTGAAATAACCTTAAAAGCAATAATTTCAAATTCAAAATCATGAAATGAAATTTTGGTTTCTGCATTGTTTAATTATACAATATCGAGTGCTTTTGCGCTACACCAAGAATACACGCAATACAGAGAATAATTAACATAAATAATATATAAAAAATAAATTCTTATTGTTTTATTCTATTATATTATTATTTTTAATAATGTGTTAAAAACATGTGTTTGCAATAGTGGCATTGTTCACAAGCGGTGAAAGGTAAACTAATTCAAATTTAGTACATAGGTAGATACTTATACACTTTTTAGACATTTAATAAATAAAAGTTCACATTATTGCAACTTACTTGCAATCTTTAAGATTCTGTGTAATTGAAAACAATTGTTTTCCTTTCAAATCCATTCGATTTCTCTTTAAATCATTTCCTTAAAAGTATACGTTTCTAATACTAGAAATACATAAATACATGTACTTACTTACGTTACGTTCATTTTTACATTCCATAACAAAAAAATAATTAATGACCATTTGTTCATGGTATTGTAGGTTAATATGGTACATTTTTATTTAACTTATTGAGGTTATGTACGTCCAAAAGGAAAAACGGAACCCTTATACGATTATTTGTGTGGATGTCTATCCGTTTGTCACAACTAATTTGCTTCGAATTTACTGGGTTGAAATATGGTACACACAATAAGTTTTCTGACCCAAATAAGCATGCGTAACTTAAATAAGGAGTTTTGAATGTAGGGGTCATTCTTGTAGGCCAAATTTGGAAATTAAAAAAGTTTATGTAAACTGTATCGTGTGATATATCAAATGTAGTGTGGCCATTTTAATGAGCAACATATGGATTTTTTTTAATTAATTGCACAGGCAAAATACAAATATTTCCAAAAGTTGGTGATGTTTGAAAATAATATTAGGTTAGGATAACAATATTGGTGCATACAGGGGAGAATTTAAAGTATAAAAATTGTAAAGGAGTAAGTATAATACCTACCATTATTTCAGAAAATTCAGCAAAATTTGATTAAGAAAAGTTGTTGAGAATTAACAGTTAGATACCTATGTGGTTATGTATAAATACCAAAACATGACCCTCAAAGAAAAAGAAATTTGTTAGGCAATATTAAATATTATTACATATATTAAACACAATTACATATACAGGGTGTCCACTAAAGATGCGGCCAAAATTTAAGGGGTTATTTCTTGGACTATTTTAAGAATATTTTGTCCTTTGGTGATTTTTGAAAAACCGCTTTGTTTCGATGATACAGGGCGAAAACTATTTTCGACAATAACAACATTTTATTCTGAAAGATTACAAAAATTGTTGGAAATGGTTACCGCCAGCTTGTATACAAGAATCCATTCTTCTCCTCATTGATTGCCGGACTCGTTCAAACACACCTGGGTCGTTTCGTATTGTGTTACACCCAGCAATTATCCGATTTCTCAAATCGTCGACATTTTCCACTGGAGTAGTGTAAACTAAAGACTTTAGGTGTCCCCATAAGAAATAATCCAGAGGGTTTTATGTCCGGGGAACGAGCAGGCCATAAATGAGATCCACCTCGACCAATCCAGCGAACACCGTATGATGTTGTCAAAAAGAGACGAGCAACTATACTAAAATGCGCTGGTGCACCATCGTGCGTGCATAAACCACATTTTATTTCTTGTTGCCAATGGTACATCTTCCAAAAACTCAGGGAGCGTGTGTTCCAAAAAGTTGCGATACACTTCGCCGGTAAGTCTTGCTGGTAGAAATAGCGGTCCAATTAGCCAGTCACCTACAATTCCAACCCAAACGTTTAACGAGAACTGAAGTTGAAAATGATCCTCAAGTATCTCATGTGGGTTTTCTTCTTGATTTTCTCGAAAATGGTTTTCGCCCTGTATCATCGAAACAAAGCGGTTTTTCAAAAATCATCAAAGGACAAAATATTCTTAAAATAGTCCAAGGAATAACCCCTTAAATTTTGGCCGCATCTTTAGTGGACACCCTGTATAATTTCGCAAAAATTCATTTTACTAAGATGAGGCATAAGCAATGATAGTTTGTATATTAAAAACTCTCATTTAAAGTTTACATTATTTATTTGAAATTTTAATTTGAAAATGATTGTTTTTTTCACAAAAAGAATTTTTTTTCTTAAGCCATGTTTTGGTATTTAGATAAAACTTTTAATTCTCAACAGCTTTTCTTAAGAAAATTTTCTAAAATAATGGTACTTTACTCTTATACAATTTTTATATGTATTTTAAGTCGTACCCTGTATGCTATTTGACTTTCAACGAGTCCGCCTAATATGATTATCGAAAATTTTGGAAATATTTGTATATTTGTTGTGCAATGAACACTAAAATGGCCACACTGTGTAAGCAATTTTTAAAATTATTTAAGAAAACATTAAAATTAACCATTACCACAATAAATCGTTTTTAATTTCACCCAAATTTGGGTCAGATTAGAAAAAAAAAAAACATAAAGGTAGGCGACACACACATGATAATTCTTGAGTTACAAATCGACATGTTTTTCCGGTATCAAATGGGACTCTAACTTATTTTTAAATTGACATGAAGAAGGAAAAGACCATGTACAAATTGTGCTGTACATTGTTTTAGATTTCAGTTTATCTCCTAACATAAATGTTTCGTAAGCAAATGTATGTCCTTATCGTTTATTTGCTATGGGTATGTGAAAGTAATTATATAATTCTAGAACAATAATTTTACTAAAAGTTTCAAACTAAACTACAATAGGGTATTTGAATCTAATTTTTATTTGTTTAAAATATTTATATCGTTCTATAAGTCAAAAAAAAAAATTATTCTTCTTAAATTCATTTACAGTAGGTATTTATAATTGGTAAAGGCATTCGAGGTCCGTTTATGAATTGATGAGTCCTGATTCAGGTCTAAAGGCCGTCGTCGATTGAAGTTGCTTCCCAACGTTTCGCTAGCACGAGTGGCGAGCTTCTTCAGAGGTCCTTTCATCATCGATGCTGGAAGTAGTCTACATTCTGAAGAAGCTCCCCACTCATGTCTTTGGACCCGAATCAGGATATCGCCAGTTCAACATTTACAATTCCTTACTGATACCAGTACTAGTAACTACCCTATTTTTAACCACCCCAACAAATTTTGTGCTCTCTAAATTTCAACTATTTTCTTTTTGTTTGAAAATTTTTCAAATGCATTCATTCATACAACAATCTCACTGATGTATAAATGCGAACACTTTTGTGGGTCATTTGAAAACATTTTAATTTTGAAAACTTCATATTTCTGGTACTACCCTGTAATCTATCACGTTTTCTCATGAAAAACCTTTCGTTCTATGAATGTTATTTTACAAATAATGACACTTCTTCCTTAATTATGTAGTTTTTTTTTATTGGAGCGCAAAGAGTATAAGCGTTCATGTACCTATGCCTATAATGTTACCTAATAATTGTGAACCTGTTTGAAACTGTTACATGCGAACAGCTAGCGCACACTTCGGCTAGGCTATTTTAATTACGTGTATACGTACTACCTGTTCTAGGACATTTGAAAGTTAGCAAAGTATACTGTTTCGCGAATATATCCACATGCAAAAGTAAACCAACCAAACTAAAAATACATATACAGAAATCTACATGTGTGGACGTTTTGTGAAGCGTAGCTTGACTCCGAAAAAAGTTACAAATGCAATTTACAAACTTCCGATTTAATTACACTTTAAAAAAAAAGTAAAAGGAGATCTGCTATTTAAGTTGTAAAAATTTTTTTATCAACAGTTTGTCCTCAATTGAATGTAAAATTAGAACTTCTTTTACAAATATATGTAGGTTATAAGTAAAAATTATATCGCAAACCCACTTTAGGGGTTGAATTTGAAAAAATCCTTCAAAAACTCAAAGGAAGGTACCATGACTAGCAGGATATTTATACTTTTGGTATCATCAAACCTTATCTGTAGTTCCAAACGGTATCTTTTTCACAATATTTCTTTATCTACCTACCCTCTCAACTCTTCTCCAACCTTTTTTATTGAATATGTATCCATCTGAGGAAACAATGTACCTACAATATTAAAATTCTCTGGTTTCAACAGTCTAATCGCCCCCTGATTGAGGTAAAAACCACATAAGACCCTTATCGAATAAAAAAGCTATTTCTATAATCTACATGCTTTATCTGTATTTTATTTCCATGATGGAAATTAACACCTACCTATAATGTAGAAAAACTAAGGCTCAGGTTTGTAAATAGTAGCCAATAAGAATATTTAGTCCAGACGTTTCGTCAGTAATTGCGGCTGACGTCTTCAGTGGATTAGTGTTGACGAGAGCGAAGAATAACACTCTCGACAGTGAAATAAGCGCACGGTCTCACGCCGGGAGGGTTAATTACGCCTTATTTATGTTTAACTTATGAAATAAGCGTACAAGGTACGAATCTCTTATTTCCATCACACTGTATCCGAAGAATTTGTATTAATGAATAATTCTGATTGTGTTCTAGAAATTTAAGGGCGATTTACTGCTGAATATTGAACTTTCTGTAGTAATTTAGACTATTTTTAAAAACCCAATTAAAGATGATTTTATTTCGTATTCTTGATAAAAGCAGACTATTGTCCTATTTTTCGCAAAATCATATCCGTTGTAATAATATTAATAATTATTACATAAATTAAATTTATGAATAAAAAATTATACGAATTTATTATATTCTTTAATTTAAATAAATATAATTATTTTTGCAACCAAAATGATTTCGAGAGAAACAGGGAAGAGAAAGAACAAAATCACTTTTAATTAGGTTTCTAAACTAGATTACTGTTAAAATTTCTATATTCAAGATCATATCAGATTCAAATTTAAAATAAAATAGAACAATTTCCTTTTGTTTTCTGTTATAGTTCGTCAAGTACATGAGCTGTATACACTCTTTTCGCACTTCTAACATTTCTCAACATTTACCTTATATGCTTATTTTACAAAATTTTGGGTGAATCTACGCTTTTTTGAATTATTTGGCGATTTGCTATATATAGTAGTTTTTTTATTTTACCTGTTAAAGAGGATGCATGCTTTGGTCAGTATTCTGTCAGAACTGCATATGGATCGCTGATGAGAACTAATTGACGCGAAATTGCGCAGAATGCCGACCGAGCACGTCTTTTCCGTGAATATTCTTTAGTGAAACTAACTGTACAGTTAATTTCTTTGTTCTTCAAGTTGTTGACACTTTTGCACTTTATTGGCAGTGAGAAAAATGAAAATAAAGTAACATCTGTTCAGTTCAATTTAGTTGATGTCATTGTTGAAAAAAATCATTATACCATCCAAATTAAGCTTAATAATAATTTATGTTTAGTGTATTTACTTAAAACTAAATATGGCAGGTATAATGTGAAGGCAGTACTTTCGTTTTCTACATAGGTAATTTCGATTCTGTATTTTACACTTTCAAACATTTCATATCCAGTTTTTCATACAACGTGCGTTAGCATTAAAAAAAGGTGTAGTTTTTTTTCAAATACAACCCTTAAAAGAATGAAAAGGGAACTCAAAGTCTGATGATGTATAGATCAAGACATACGTTTGGGGTAATCCATTGCAACATTAATTTTCAAAATAGCAACCCAAAAGGAGTGAAATGGGAGTAAACCATGAGTTATAAAATTGACAAAAACGTTATAAGGGAGAGGAAATAGAAAGGAAAAATTTCCTCTAAAAGTGTAAAATGGAGGACAACAACTAATTAACGTATAAAATTGTTATTAATTATAGTAATATGTTAGTTATTTAAGAACAATAGCCCAAAAAGTATTGAAACTGAAATAAAATTGCACAAAAAATAAACGTGTTGGAAATTTGTATCCACAATGACACTGTAGGCATTTTATGAAGTGTACACAGAAAAGCATTTATTAATAATGAATGTATAGCTAAGTACGTGGTTGTGTAGGATAACTGATTATAGTGGCCGAGGTCCGGGCCTCGAGGTAGGTGTGCCATGCCAACAGGTATAACGACCTAGGAAAGAATGAACACAAATACTGGCGAAATAACTGTAGGTACGCAGAGGAAGACACGAAAGAAAGTTGAGAGTGAACGGTCAAGCAGTCAACCAGTCGCAGGTTAATTCCACAAGAAGTAGTGGAGTCCGCGAGACGCAACAGCGATTTTTAACAATTACATTCCTTCGATTAATACAATAAATTCTTTGGAGAAAGACACTCGCTATTCAATCGAAATCTAGATATTATATTTATAACCTGTTGCTAAATTGAGAAACCCACTCCTTCAACGACGAAGAATTTTTTAAACAACTAATAGGTGTCTAGAAATGTTAAGTACAGACAAAACCGGTTATAACGACACCGAAGGGACCACCCAGTTTTTGGACGTAAAAACCGATAGTCGTAATAACCGGTGATGTTTTAGAGGTACAAAATAGTTTTTTATTTAATATTATTGAATATGCAGGTACATATAAATCCATAGATATTAATAAGATTAATATATTCATGTATAAAATATGTTTTGGTGAGTCTCGTGTACATTTAAGTAATAAACTAACTGAAGAGATATGAGGAAGTGGGCTTTGATTATACTGCATGCACATGTATTTTGTTCCTGAGGATTGGCTCGAAACGTTTTTGTTTACCTTTGCTATCTTAATTGCCATTGATCATAATATTATACTTGATCATTATACTGTCCCAGATGTGGACATTTGTTACCTATTCAAATTGCTAATAAGACTACTGGTCGTTATAATAGATACAATTCTCCCAAGATATTATTTAAATGTGGTCGCTTAATGAGGTATGTCGTAATAAGCAACGTCATAAAAAGCGGTGTCTTTTATAAGGCGATCATATAGCATTCAGCCGAGATCTATGATTTTGGTAGATATAAGCGGTATATCGTTGTAAACGATGTCGTTGTAAACGGTTTTGACAGTGTTTTCATTATTTATATAAGAATATTGTTAAGCTGTAGGTTGTACTTTTGTAGCTTATTTCCTATACATGGGTGGGCTAGGTTAGGTTGGCTTGAAATTTAGTACAAAAGGCCGGCGAGGGCACTTGAATTAAAGGACTCGTCCTGTGAGGGTTAATTACGTCTTAATAGGGGTTGCTATTTATGTTCAACTTGTGATTATTTCTGATTTCCATCACAGTGTATCCGAAGAATTTCTACTAATGAATAATTCTGATTGTGTTCTAGAAATTTAAGGGCGATTTACTACCGAATATTGAACTTTTCGTAGTAATTTAGACTATTTTTAAAAACCAAATTAAAAATTTGTCAAAATGTATGAGTAAAAGAGTCGTGGAACAAACATCAATTCACTGATTTTACAGTTTACAATGAACCCGCGCCAATGTTCAAGACTCTGGAAGAAATATCATAAGCAACAAACATGCAAAACGGTAACGGGACCTTTAAAGACGTATAGTCACGATCGCCTTGCTTTATATTAGTTCACATACCACGCCGATGATGTTATCGTGATTTAAGCATCTTTTAACCACGAAAGCGCATGTCATACACGCACGTTAAGTACCTGTAACTGAACCGAAATAGACAACTATTTTCTTATGTACGTAGATGCCCACGTTCTTATATCCTTACAACGTGCCTAGGCGTCAGTTTATTCATCTTTTCATTCATGCAGAAATACTGTGAATTCCTTCTTTCAAGGACGTCATGGATCATCGAGATGTCTGGCAAAATTAACTGCCTTAAATCTTCTACATTCTTTCTAAGCATAGATAGGTAAATTCTTCTCAAATAACATATCTTTTGTACCAAAATTTAATATTAAACACCGATTTCAGCCAAAGGTCAGAAAAGATAAGACCAAAACGCCTTCTGGCTTTACTATTGTTATTAAAGGCCAGAGAGCTAACGCTCAACGTCATATAAAGGGGTCCTGGTATGGAACTGTTTTAATCTTACAGCCGAGGTATTTAACTTGGAAAAAAAATTTTGATCTCGGATTCTTGTAAGGACCTAACCTAACCTAACCTAACTATTGATCGAATTCGGTGTTTAATCCTGTAAGGATATTAATAAGTGAACAGGAAAAATGTCATCAGTTTTTTACTCACAACGGGGATGACAATTTGGCCATTTCTTAGCCGTAGTAGGACATAAAAAAACGACAAAACATATTTAGGTAAAAGCGCCATAAATAATTCATTATAAGTGGCTCAAAAATTTTGCTGGTTTTAGTGATACCTAAAGTTCAATTAATAAAGAGCCAAAATAAACGGTATCATCTTTAAACCTCCATAAAAAGATAAATGTGGTACTTTTGGGTTAAAAATCATTTATATCTGATTAAGGTCAAGACAGACAAAAAAATTAGACTGAATCAGGAAAAACACCTAATCATGACTTTATGTCAAGTAGTAATAATAATGATGTATAACGATAATTTTATTGTTGTTTTAAGAGATTACTTTTATGTGCATTGCAACAGGTAGCAAAGGTCATCATCTAAAGAATTCCTTGTACCTAATAAGTATATCTAACAATTAATCTAATCTACATATGTATGTCCTTATGACTTCACATAGGTTAAGAGGTTACATTTACTGTCATAAAAAACATTTTATGTACTCATTCTTGTTAACATCTATTCAAAACGGTAAGACACTTTAACCTGTACGTTAAATTGACCCTGTTCTTATCTAATTTTCTTTAAAAAGGTCCACATTCTTTCACCAGGTATGACAAGTATTGCTATTTAAAGATAATAAAAAAGACATTTATTCAACAGTAGATACTTACATAAAATATAAAGTGAATTTCGCTTATAACGACCGTAAAGGGGCCACTATAATAATTCCGTCGCTATTACCGAAAGTCGGTATATAAGAAGGTAGAAAAAAGCAATAATAACTTTTGTGTTCATTTAATATTCTGACCATGTATTGTTTATGTTAAGATTAGACAAGACAACTCGACGACGAATTTTTTATATTTATAGTGGCGTAATAGGTTATATGATTATAGGTATGGATCTGTGCATTCATTTTTGGTTACATTCTCATTAGTTGGTGAAAAAAAAAAACAGAAGAATTTTGGGGTGCCCGAACCGAAAAAGGTCCTTGTTGACACTGTAACAAATAGTTCATTAAAATTAGTCGCGATGCCCTACAGACAGACAGAGAGACGGACAACAAAGTTATCCTATTAGGGTTCTGTTTTTCCTATTGAGGTACGGAACCCTTTTTATCGACATGGTACAGAATCGCATGACACAGTTCCTGTTTGCAATCATACAGTTAACGTAAGAGTGAATGTACGTATTGGTAAAATGGTAAATAATCAAACACCTGTACCTGTACCACTTACACATGTACCCACATCTTTAGAAATTTTTATTGCATCACTAGAATTGTTGCAATTTGATAATGAACAACGTTTAAACAACAAACGTGTCTGCAATGACCTCGTTTGTTAAAATTGTACCTATACACAGAAAATTTTAGTTACTGAAAACTATTCTAGCATTTGTATCTTCTTCAATCAGTGACAATAAAACAAGTTCAAGCTAAAAAACAAGGGATAAAGGTTTTTTTTGTTTTGATAAAGTTTATCTTGAAGAAGTCTTATATTAAAGGCGAAACGCCGGTTGTCAGTTTTTCACGATAAAAAATGTTTAGGTGTAGGTATCTTTTTCAGTCATGAACTTACTTTTTATAATAAAAAAACAATATTCTTCAATCCCTGGCGGTGGTTCTTATTCCTTTCAAACCGAAAATAGCAGATAAGGGGTTAATATCATACTACAGAAATAAAATTCTGCATTTTTTTAAATTAGGTATTTGAATTAGACGTCATTTTCAATTATGTGTTTAATAACATATTTAGGATGCTGTACCAAAAATATAAATAAATATTTGTATAATTATAAACTACATATAATAATAATAATTGACTCGCGTTGTATAAATAACTTACGTATGATTCACCTGCCGGTACATAACCGAAGAGGTGACCTACAAGGCCATCTTCGTAAGTACGAGGCCCGTTTTGTTTTTGTTTCCTGTTGGTTATAAAGTAATGTCATGTACTAAAGCAAGAGAAGAAAATGCAACAGCTGTTAACAAAAACACATATATAGAGTTTATTTATAGAAACTACTGTAAGAACTTTTATTCTTGTCAATAAGCAAAATATATAAAATTGATAACAAATAGTAACATCTAAAGTCTAAAGCATTCCTACACTCTACCGTGAATCGCAACAGCGCAAAAGGAATCGGAACGAAGTGGAATAGCTTGGATTACGAAGTTAAGCAGGCTTCACATTATTGCGGAATGAAATGGATCGAAAAAAAAGGGCAAGAAGCGCAATGGAATGGAAATTCTGATTCTCCTCATTTGGGCGCAGAATTCCGCGGAAAATACAGGCCTTTGCACTGAATAGTGGGGGTCCTGAAGAACCATAAATAAATTGGCTCAGTGGGCAATCCAAAAGCGATTTCATTTCATTTCGACCTCTTCCTCACAGAGGATCCGATTTGCAACAGTGTGCGTTACTTTCCGAGTCAGTTCGTTCCCTTCGATCCGTTCGATTCCGATCTCGGATCGTGTGCGGCGCACTTTAGCGAATTTGTCTATGATTCTATAGCCCTTATCACAAAGTTCACAAATATCATCTTCGCGAAAATACACTTTTTCACGGAATTCTACGCTCATGTGCGAAGATTCAGAATTTCTACTCTATTCAGTTCCGTCCCTTTTTGATCCATTCCGTGCGCCGATAATGTGCGGCTTGTTTTAGCGAATTTATCCATTATCGGAGGAAAGTTTACGTAGTAAAATGAAAAATATTTAACACTTACAAATAATTAAATATGTAAATAAAAAAGGATATGAAGAAGAGTGGCAAAAACCCATAGACGCAAGTAGTTTAACTAAAATACCCTGAGGGTTTCTTGCAGTTGTTACACATTAATATAAAGGTACTTTTAGTACAGTTAGATCTAAGCAATGTATTTATATTAAATAAAGTAATATCTTTAGGCGATATCGACACAATTTGATAATTTGCAGACATAATTATGAAGTTACATAAGCACCGTGTTATGTAAATTAAGGAAAATTACAGTTGAGTATATAAATTTAATTTTGTTGGTATCATTAAAACACTTATTGTACTTAAGATCAATAAAAGCCATTCTTGCCAATAGACAACAAAACCGTTGATGAAAATAACTCTAATTACCAATTAGGCGACGTTGCTATATACTGGCCTGATGATGACTGAAATTGACGATCGGAACGTTGTCTAATTAAAATTATTCTCATCAACGCGGTTGTTGATTATCGATAAAATTAAAAAAATTCAAGTGAACTACAAGTGCCACGTAACGCTGAGTCTATATAGTAATTGTCTTTTTTTTGTATTTCTCAAAAAATAACATTTCAAATAATTCTTGAACAATCCAGAATATTTAAGAAAATTTTCTGGAACAATCTGCAACCTCTGGATTGTTCTAGTATACAAATCAATGTTTCTCTATGAATACTGAGTGTCACAGAAACTATTTTCAACAAGATTTATTGGAAAATGTTACGTGTTGGGTTAAGATAAATCAATCTCATTCAATATTTTATTCATATTCGCCCTTTCACTTCCATCCACGGCGACCAAAGTCTCTAATTTTCAAGGGAATGCTAAGGGTTACTATACCTACCATCACATTTGTGAGTAGGTGGTAGAAGATGGTCGTGAACAGAAGTGAGGATCAACAAAAAAACTCTATCTTTCTGTACTAGTATTTTTACATTACATAACTCCTTACATGATATTTTTTAATTAAGGACACATTTCCCGTCATAATAACTTGCAACGCAACTTTCTGTTGAAGTAAGTACATAATGGAAATATGTAATAACTAATAACAACAATTACATTCATTTAAATTTTTACAGGAACTCTGTGCGATTTTCGATAAGATTATTTTTCGTAAACTAATAGCCTAATATCCATCTATTTGTTATCCATTTCCTATCTGCCTCTCAGAGTTAAGTGCAATTTATCGATTTCGATCGCAGTTAAGCAACTATTTACTAACTAACGGTACAAAGTGGAACGCGAGCTGCAATTATTATAATGGAAGTTATGGATCGTCAAAGAGAATCTGTATCTCAAGAAACCGCCTGGAGCCAGCAAATTACCGCTACGAAACTAAATATGCCCACTAAATTACCACACATATACTTTTTGTACTTACCATAAAGCCGATGAGAGTAGGTAACCAGTTAGTTTAGAGAGCTACGCATTTTTGCAAATTACGATTTCGTAACTAGTTCTCATCATCATCAACATCAGCATAACATTGGTAAAAGAACATTTACCTGTCATGTGCACCTATCATATTCTCTTGTTGCGTCATATTATATTTGAATGTATATCACCTCAAAATGAAATTAGAATTGTCTTAAGTATATTAAGAGCAAGGCTAAATGAAACTGATGTCCGAGTTATTTCGTAAATTTTAAAAGTTATTGAACTTATATTTTCTTAAAGAGGTGAAGAATATGTGGAAATCTGAATCTTCGCACATGAACGTAGAATTCCGTGAAAAAGTATATTTTCGCGAAGATGATATTTGTGAACTTCGCACTGCTAGTGATAAGGGCTACAGAACCATAGACAAATTCGCTAAAGTGCGCCGCACACTATCCGAGATCGCAATCGAACGGATCGAAGGGAACGAACTGACTCGGAAAGTAACGCACACTGTTGCAAATCGGATCCTCTGTGAGGAAGAGGTCGAAATGAAATGAAATCGCTTTTGGATTGCCCACTGAGGCAATTTATTTATGGTTCTGTAGGACCCCCACTATTCAGTGCAAAGACCTGCATTTTCCGCGGAATTCTGCGCCCAAATGTGGAGAATCAGAATTTCCATTCCATTGCGCTTCTTGCACTTTTTTTTCGATCCATTTCATTCCGCAATAATGTGAAGCCTGCTTAACTTCGTAATCCAAGCCATTCCACTTCGTTCCGATTCCTTTTGCGCTGTTGCGATTCACGGTAGAGTGTAGGAATGCTTTAGACTTTAGATGCTACTATTTGGTATCAATTTTATATATTTTGCTTATTGACAAGAATAAAAGTTCTTACAGTAGTTTCTATAAATAAAGTCTATATATGTGCTTTTGTTAATAGCTGTTATTACAAGATCACTGTTAATCAATAAATACATGTACAAGTCTAAAGACGATTTCTTCTATGGATCCTCAGTTTTCTCTTTGTTAAATTATTGGCACCCCCTTGCGATTATGATGGTAGGTAGCCTTCCATCAACATTTAAAGGGTGGAAGTGGATAAACTTGATTCAAGATTGATTTAGAAAGTTCCAAAATATTAAAAAATGCCACAAATTGTTAAAATCTTTCAACATAATCTTCAAAAATTATTTGGAATGTTTGAAAATGTTCTAGAGTGTTCCAGAATATTCTAGATTTTTTGATAATGATGTGGAATATTCTAACAGTTTTGATAACGATTCAAAATGTTTAAAACTAATTTAAAATGTTCCCAAAGGTAGACCTACATGCCTAATTTCTTGCTAAATATGTTTGGTCTTCTTGAAGTTATAAGAAACCTCTAAAAAAATTGTATTTGTACAAAAATGCTTTAAAGAAAAATTACATTTTTAAAATCTTACACGGTTACAATTAGTCGCAAAGTAGAGACGACAACACAAAAAAGTCCTTGAATTTATAAGATAAAGTACATTCCTGTAGATAACCTAATGGTATTATTAAAGATAGACGAGAATTCCTTCCAGACTTTACAGTTAACAAACAATAATGAGTTTAAAGAAGAAATAAAAGTAATATACTGGGAAAAATGTTGATATGTTAAGTAATCGCAGAGTTTCAATTAAAATTTAATTAGCTAATTAGGTTTTAATGAGAACGTAGAAAAAGATACAACTCATTAGATTGGAAAAACAACTCTATCACATTACCTTGACGCGTCCATGAAAGGAAAAAAAAGCATTAGAAATTGATGGCAAAATGTTTAGGGTTTAGTTATCTATTTTGACTTTAAAAATTAAAAAAAAGCTTAAAAAAATTAAACTGTTTGCGTCATGAAAAACTTTAATCAATTTGTCGTTATTAAAAAAACTATGGGGAATAAACATCGTAATATTTGTTGTCAAGGGATTTCTAAAGACAATCCCAAAATTGATGAAGTTGATATTGTCCTGAAGGAAGCATAATAACACTTGGAACAGTATTCCTGACTCGATGATCAGTTGCTCAGCCATTTTAGGGATCCAAGAAGCTGGACCCCTAGCCAAGAGACAAAAAATATAAATAAAATTTATCCGGAATGAGGAAAGTTATAAGGCCCTAAACTTGAAGGGGGAGATTATAAGTTTGAATCATTCGTAATTATTGATTCAAATTTGAATTTTCAACCTACAAATAAACATTTTAAAGAAAAATCTGTGAAATACTGTAGGTGCTTTTCTTTTTTATTTCTAAATTCGAATTTTTTTTTTCTACAATCTATTGCGCTATATTTTGCAAAAAAGGTCTATGCTATTTCATAATATGGATTTGCATTCGATATAAAATACCAAACTATTTGACTTGATGAAACACTGCTGGCTTTACATATCTTTTTCGAGAATGAACATAATCAAAGATTAATCAAGAAATCATCTAGTTAATTAATAAGAATCTCGAATTGTGTAAAGCTTTTACTCATATTAAGCGTTTGTAAGTACCTACTTGTTTAAATCTAAACTAATTTATAGTAAGGGGAAGACCCGCTTAATGATAGTTGAGGAGATATGGCTTCAGGATTTTGTCAACCAAGTTATTTAGATTATTAATTATTTCGATACCATTTTTTCGTCAACAAAATTTAGTTCCTCTGTCTCTCATAATTCTTCAGACCAATGCCATAATCTTGGACACGAAAATTTCTTGCCCAGAAAAGTTTAGACACCTTTTTACTTATTTCTATTGTACAACCATACACTAGGTACGTGATAGGAAGTAAATACCGGACATAGAGCTGTATTTTATTTATTTTAAAAGAATACTTAATAAAAACGATTTTATTTTGGAATTAATTAAACACTTAATTGTTTGCGGTTTAATTTTTTGTGTTTGTGCGTGAGCTTGAGTGTTTTAGGGAAACGAATGAGGAAAACAAGGGATTGCTTTCTTTGTACTCTATGTACATTTTTGAAAGTAGGTTGGTTTTCACTTAAAATTGGCACTTTATAAACATTGAATAATAACTCGTAATAAACGGTTCTGTCCTGGCAAGAAACAAGAAAGTTTCACCGTTTTTACCATAATAAGAATGCTCTAGTTTAAACACGACCCAATACAAAACGCACATTCATAAAGCATTTTCCGATTCAATTCACCGCACATTCTATTGCTTTTTCCTATCTAATTCTGGGTACCCAATGATATTATTAATGATAAGTATAAAACGTACCACAGATAAATAGAGGTATGATATAGTAACTCTTTTTTTTTTCTTTCTCTTTTATAAATATACCTACGTAGTATTATTAAATTATATATTAAGTATATTATGTACATAGTATAAGTACCTATCGATATCAAAGCCTAGTTGACCACTAGCGGAAAGCGAACTTTTCAATGCGATCATTAACTTAATTAATCGATAAAGGCAGTGACGGCGCGAGAATATTGCCCATACGTTACAATTTTTTAATTAAATTGAATTAATTACTTTATTTAATTTTCTTAGTAAATTACTCATTTTAATTAAAAGGACCTTTCTCTATTGTCTTATAATATAGACAACTCACTTACAGCAGGCAGTCTCTTGCCCTTTTCTACAGGTAAAGTTTTACAGTTCGCAAATTTTGAAAAATAATTAAAAATGGTCCATTTGAGAAATTCTGTTCATGGGTCGTATTTTTTCATATGTATAGATAATGGGGAAATATGACCATGTTAATCAATCAGTCAAGTCGTTCAAAAGTTACATGATCACTAACAGAAGTACCAATAACTGCATATCTATTATCTTTATATACAGGGTGTCCACTAAAGATGCGGCCAAAATTTAAGGGGTAATTCCTTGGACTATTTTAAGAGTGTTTTGTCCTTTGGTGATTTTTGAAAAAGCGCTTTGTTTCGATGATACAGGGCGAAAACTATTTTCGACAATAACAACATTTTATTCTGAAAGATTACAAGTAATTGTTTTTAATCTACAAAAATTGTTGGAAATGATTATCGCCAGCTTGTATACAAGAATCCATTCCTCTCCTCATTGATTGCCGGACTCGTTCAAACACACCTGGGTCGTTTCGTATTGTGTTACACCCAGCAATTATCCGATTTTCCACTGGAGTAGTGTAAACTAATGACTTTAGGTGTCCCCATAAGAAATAATCCAGAGGGTTTAAGTCCGGGGAACGATCGGGCCATAAGTGAGGTCCACCTCGACCAATCCAGCGATCTCCGTATGTTGTTGTCAAAAAGTGACGAGCAACTATACCTACTAAATTGCGCTGGTGCACCATTGTGCATAAACCACATTTTATTTCTTGTTGCCAATGGTACATCTTCCAAAAACTCAGGGAGCGTGTGTTCCAAAAAGTTGCGATACACTTCGTCGGTAAAATGAATAATAAAAAACCTGCAGTTTTTTCATCGTACAATGTTTTTGCATTCGATAAAAATTATCAACATTGATTTTCTCGAAAATGGTTTTCGCCCTGTATCATCGAAACAAAGCGGTTTTTCAAAAATCATCAAAGGACAAAATATTCTTAAAATAGTCCAAGGAATAACCCCTTAAATTTTGGCCGCATCTTTAGTGGACACCCTGTATATACAGAGTGTCCGATAATTAATTTTAAGTAATGCACTTAAATACCCCAATTTAAAAATCTATAAAAGCTATTTTGTTTGAAAATGATCACTAGATGGTAACGTTGTATTTGATCTTTACCTTGAATTTTAAGGTAATAATAATTTAATTTAAAATATGAAATCATATTCAAATAATCCATGATTATTAATGTTTTATTATTAAAAGATTAACCATTTCTGCTCCAAAAGGAACAATTTCTCAATTTCTCTACGAAAGTTATTTGGTTTGAAGGGGATAATAAGAAGGAAACCTTTAATTTGACCTTGACCTTAGGCTTTAGATTAATCGTAATTTTAAATGAGAACCCTTATTTTAAATTATACAATTTGAATTCTATGTTAGAATTATTGGTTTAGAGGAAATTATCTTAATGACCTGGAGGGCTTAATTTAAGGCCAAACTATTTTAACTTCAAAAGAGCGATCAATCCGAAAATGACCTTCGCAAATATTGGTTCAAAAAAGATTAATTAAAAGTTAACTGTGACCCTGATGTTGCATCACATGAAGGTCAGGTTCATATTTTTTAATGGAAATCTCCATTTATGAACCAATATTTTCTAAATGCAAATGTGTGCAAATTTTGCGTCTTAGAATTCTGACTCGCAAATAAAATTCGAAAAAATTAATTTGACCTCTACATACCCATATCAAGGATATAGTCAAGTCAAGTTCAAGGTCACCATGTTATGTCATTCACCGAACCTAACGACTTTTGTGAAGTTTCTTTAAATCTACTAGTCGCGAAATATTAAAATTGATTATCCTTAAATTGACTTTCCCAAATCATTTATCCACGATCGAAAATTAATCTCAAAATTACATCATTGAAGGCCAAGGTCAAAGTGAAATTCAAGGTTACGAACTGATGATCCTCTAGAAAAAATAATTTTCATAGAGATTAATTCTGAATTGAACATTCTTGTGGCGAGATTTTTAGGGGCAATATGTAGAATAGGACACCCTGTATAAAAAAATTTAAAATAATTTATGAATAAAATTAAGAGTAAAGGTGTCAAAATTGCACATTTTGGAGCATCAGTGGGTTTTATAAGTGATTTATCTGTCTGTGGCATCATATAGCTCCTAAACGAATGGGCCAATTTTGATACAGTTTTTTTGTGAAGCTGACGTCTTCGAAATTGTTCTTAGCCTTAATTTATAAAGATCTTTTCAGGCGTTTGATGATTATCAGCTGATTTTCTACTCGGCGAAGGGGTCTTACTACTTTGAACTTTCACAGATCCGATTGAAATTTGGTGTAGGTACTGTTACTTTTGTGGTATTTCTAAGATACTGTCGGGGGTAACTTAAAATTTTCAATTTTTGTTATTTATATTAAAACATTAAAATTGACGGTTTCCTTGAATATGACTTCATCTTTTAAAAGATTCGTGTTTGAAGTACCTAGTGTATTTTCCAAATATTCCTTTTCTATCATGTATTATTAATATTCACAAAAGTTACTACTCAATATTTATTTTAAACTTTGTTCTTAAAAAAAAATTAAAAATGATAACTAATTTTCATTAGATGATAAACTAATGATCACATCTATGATATCATTCTGTTCGAATCAATCAAAGGAGTAGGTAAGAGTTGAAATTAGGTACAGCACATTGACTCACGTTCATTATTCCAGAATTATAGGATGTGGTTGACTATATCGTCCACATATAATCACTCATGTGACAAAGTATATGTACAAATATTTTGACATAAACAACAACAAATTGAATGTCGCATATTTTCTTTTTTCAATAAATTAGTATTGATTCCTCGTCTCAAAACGGCAGGGACGAAATTAAAGATTACATAAACACTTTATATTGATATACCCATCACACCTATTGACATTAAATTGCTTCTGATGACATTACGAAAATTTGCAAGTTAAATTTGAAAGGTGTGTCCGATCAAAAATATTCTTTGATCGTTCAGAACGTGATAGACATATATAAAGCGATAAAAAAAACGTCTTAAAAGAAATTTAATTTGTCTGGCATTCCTATACGTAGATAAGTAGAGGTACATATACGTGTTAAATAACGCAACTACATAGTTAATTTTCATTTCAATAATTATACACACACAGTAGAAAGTGACGGATACGAAAATATCATCTATGCAATATTTTGACACAAACTCCTATAAAACATTTAAGTACGTTAGACGTTTGATAATTTGCAAAGACCGTTTAACATATGTGATCTGTCTTTTGTACTTACAACTTTCACATCGATGATAAATATGGTAGGTAGGTAGGTACTCACCTGAAAAGAAAAATAAACAATATTAATTAATTTTCTCTCACATGTTGAGTACGTTATAAATAAACAAAAATTAAGGTGTTATGAGACGAATCAAATCAACAATTTTGAACTTTATGGAGCAAATGTTATTGAAAGTGTGTATCAATTCGACTTCATCTAGTTTTCTTTAATATGTTGTACAATAAATTATATATTGTAATCCAAATGATAAACCAATGAAGTTTTTGTACCTACATGTGAGTCTTTTTATATTTTTGTCACCCCTTGAATAAGGTAACGGTCTCCTTTTATATAAGAGCAGCTGTTAAAGATCCCTTCCAGGTGAAAGTATTAAGGGTTTTGCCTTAGGCACAGTATAACGAATTTTAGACCCGGAGATGGCGTATTTTAACCGAAACTTTGCACGCACATCAACTATTAGTAATCTAACAGTTTTTGTTTAAAAAGTTTTATTTTTATTAACTAATTTAGTTTAGGTTTTATTTAAGGATATTTTGGAGATACTAATGGCTGGTTAAGCAGAAAACCTATATTTATTCACCGCTAAAATGCAGAAATTACTTTGCGATTCAAGTACCGAAAATATGTTTCCTTTGTTAAATTACCTTACCACATTCGTTAAAGTTAAAATAAAATCTTTGATGAAGCAATACCATTGTTTCTATGCGTTTAAATGCATGCATTTATTTTTTTTTTCTTTGGTTCTTGTGGTCGAAATTCGACCAACTGTATCTTTAAATAAAGCAAGGAAATTCAAGTTATTTTTACATTATCTAACATAACTATTGTACATGACATAATCTAACCTAACCGGAAATAATGTCGTTATATTCGAAATAGACAAACAGCAAGAACAATAATTCTCTCTAACTTTTTGCATTATAATTTCAAGTCCCCCTAAAAACTTATTAATCATTTTATAAAAAATAGATTTTTGTAAAAGATAACACAGGTATTTATTTAGTTATAAACACAATTAGTGGAATTTTTCCACTTTAAAAGAAATCATGCCACAACCAAAAACGAACACGAAACCGACACAAAATCTGAACTTTAACAACATGGAAACCGTTAGGGTGCACATTACCTAAAGTGGCATTATTTTAAAATTGTGTGTGTGTGTCATCAAACATAACCTATACGAAACAATCTGAGAAAATATTCACTGAAGTTAGCAACAGTACACTGGATCAAGTCCAACAGGAATAAGGATAAGCCACAACTAATTTCATGCATAACTAACATACGTTCCAATTGATGCTCAGTGGGATAAGATGAATGACATTACGTGACGTATGTCGAAGTCTAATTCGAGTTTTTCTGTTGCCATCCCTCCCGATTTCAACATTAATCTCCAGGTATATAACAAACACATTAACGAACTTCGAGCCTTTGGTGCAACATATACATATCTCTTTGAGGACTCTCCCTGGACGCCCTCTACACTAAAATAAATCCAGGAAAATCTGGACGAATAGTAACCCTAAATCTCAACCAATGGGTAAGTCTTTGAATTTCACTTTTTGGTCTTTAAACGTCGATAATCAATTATCTTATTACGATATAAACATAAATTTGTAAATTAGACAATATAATTACTTTGTAACTATATAATCATCTGTAATAAAGAAATTAATGTTAAAAGCCATGAGATTTTTTTGAATGTACCTACGTATTTAGAGCAACGATTCACGTTCATTCACTCTTCAAGTCTTTGTTCTCTTCTAATAAGTTAACAATTTCCGTTAGAGGAAATTGAAATTACCGGTGGGCATTATGGGTAATAGCATACGCGGAAGCTTTGTACTATAAATACATATAAATAATCGTTCGTATTGGATTTTTTGGTCGGACGATCAACGGTTTCTTGTCATCTGAATAGTTGTACTTCGTAATTCTTCCGATAGCAGTCCAAGCGAGATGGAGGAATTACAACGGTCACTTTTTATTTTCCATTTAATGCCCGTAGCGACGAATTATATATCAGACATACATAAGAAGTATCAGCCGAAGATATGAAGTCTACCAAGTCCAGCAGACCGTTACTTGAGTATAAAAGAAGTGTTTGAAGGGGAATTGGAGAGACCTTTGTCCCTCGGATACGCCTGTTTTATTTCAAGTGTTCCCATGGGATGCAAAAAGGGGACCCACAATTTGTAGGCCACAGTAACTAAAGTGGATAAGTCGATAACTCGAACCTCACACTAAGTCGAAAAAAATGCTATTCCTTTCCGAATTTCAAAAAACAGAAGTTAGTAAAACATAATGACGTCTTATTAGAATTCCTCTAACTCATATAGCAATGACAGAAAGCCTTTAAGTCAAAATTTTAACGATTAAATTTTTTGTATCTCGAAATCTTTGTTAAGTCTAGAACTCATTAAATCGAAATTTTTAGCATTTATCCTGAAGTTCTAGTTATCGAGATTCCACTGTACATTCATACATCGTCTCATAGATATACTTGAAATAAAATCATTCTTATCTCAATACCGAAGAATTTTTTTCATAATCCTCATGAACTTCTTCCTGAATATTTTTTCGTGATTATGAATTATCCTTACCGTTAAACTAAAACAGTAATTTCTATGTAGTTGGTTGCGTGTCCTGCATAATATAATTATTAAAGCTTTGATAAGCACGAATCGCGCTACCTGAATATTTTTTCTACTCCTCGAACTTAATATTACAGCAAAAAGCTGTAATAAACATGAATATAGATACATTTAACGAAGGTTAATAACCTTTAATCTGTTGTTTATTTGAAAGGTACATGGGTCAAAGCAAAGGATATTTCAATGAAAGCTACTGCTAATAACTACTACTAAAAGTGGATATGCTTTTGTGAATGACTTTCTACACAGATTATTTGGTAATTGTGCACTATAGCTTAACTCTTTTAAAATTCCTAGAAAAGAAAAGTTCATGATGTTTTTGAGCTTCCAAAATTGTCAATGATGACAACAAATCCATCCTGAACCGTAACCTATTGCAATACACATGGAAGTATTACCACAGTTTTTTGTATTTTATGACATCTTCATACTGGTTTTGAGCTTCAAAAAATAGGTTACGGTTCAGGATGGGTGTGTTTACATTTACATACCCCTCAAACTTTCCCAAAATTTGTATTCGTAACACACTAAGAATAACCGCTTTCAAAGTTTAAACAAACAAGCAATATCATGTATCACCTATAGATAAAGATTATAAACTATTCAAATCTATAACAATAAACATTACACGATCTCAATATTCGAATAAATCAACAAACCACTACTACTAATCGCGTTTTACAATAGACATGGAAGACAAATACACGAAATGAAGAATCTCAAGAACACCATGAAGGGGTGGTTTCTGCGCCCAACATATATGTAAATTCTTGATCAGCATGACGAACTCTACAACATACTCGGAAGGGGGTAAGCTAATGTACATAATTACCGAAGATTTTAACGTTTAATTAATTTAGAAAAAAATTTGATTTATTGACGAATTTCGCACAGTTCAAATTCAACCTTCCCTATATACATTTAATTCAGTTTGCTTCGTTATATCTACGTATACGTACGTGTGTATACTGAAGTTTGTACGACCTCGGCCTAGAGTTACCCGTTATTAATCTAATTAGCGTTATACCTTCGTAAATTGACCTTGTTTATAGCAGATACACACGCAATCCAACGACAATATTTATCTTATTATGTCCACCGATACTTTGTAACGATAACCGATTTTATCGTAACAAAATCCTGATAGGAGCACGTAGGCAATAGGTACATGTTTATTATTCGTTTCAACTTTCAAACGAAATGTACATCGTTCGTTGATCATGTCAACTAAATATGCAAATTACTGTACGTATTATGATATCGACACCGATGTAAATTCATATACATACATTTATGACAGATTGCAAATAGAATAAATGATATCTGATGTCTTTTTTTAAAAGAAATGAAGTCAACATGGGTAAAATATGATCGATTTCTCATTTTCATATTCACCAATATTATGCATTTATATGTCCAAAACTATTTACCTACTTCCTCTCATGAAATGGTTCTTACCATCCAATGATAAATAAGTAAAAATTTTACTGGTTCACCCAGTTATGGCTAGTGATGGATGGACCGATTTGGCTATATTTTTTTTTTATAAATATTCATAATAGTACAAATGAGTTTCAAAGAAGAAATTAGGGAAGGTGCCCGGTAACAGCTAAAGGTGCTCTTCTGTACAAAATTTTTAAACGAATAAAAAATAAAGATAACATCAGTTCTTTTGATTTGTTCGTTTTTGTTCTAGAAAAGTTTACAGAGGCAATTACAAAGGACAGTAGGAAAACGCAGACAAACTGCAAAAATCGTACGTATTTTTCTGTTATTATGATTCCTGGATGGAAATATTTCAATTCAATGTTTTCGATTGTAAAAGAAAACTGAAACATCTGGAGAACAATTTGGAAAAACGCATTCCTCCCTGAATTAAAACAAAATTATGTTGGTCTTGTTTTGACTGTTTCCTTGAATATAAATCTCAAAATTGAAATAGAAATGTAAATACATAGGTATATACAGGGTGTCCACTAAAGATGCGGCCAAAATTTAAGGGGTTATTCCTTGGACTATTTTAAGAATATTTAGTCCAAGGAATAACCCCTTAAATTTTGGCCGCATCTTTAGTGGATACCCTGTATAATACATTCAGATTCACTGTGTGGTTTCAAATTCAATGAAAGAAAATAAATCCTTTGGTTGTCTTAAAATTTTGACTAGTGATGCGCAAGGCAATGTTTATTGTCCTGTTTGTGAAGCGCTTGTTTGGTATTGTTTAAAAAAACAATAAAATGTTTTACTTCGTTCGTGAATCACTACTTTTGTTTTCTGTTTCGTTCGTTATGGTCCTTGAAGATTCTTTAAAATGAAAAATTAAGGAGAAAAACTTTTGCACATTTTCCTTTAAAATAAGCTAAAATTAATATTTATCTTTACTTTAAATGTCTCCTTAAATATCGACCACAATCGAAATCGTAATGTAAATAAAAAAACTATTGTGAAATAAATTATATGGTATTTTGGAATAAAACTGTATGGTTTCAACACACATTTTCTGAACTTCCATCCATCATGTAAAATTTCCTTTTGGAGTATTTCTAATAGTACTTAATCTTCCTCAAAGTGAATATTCATCACTGTTATAGTTATTCGAAATAGTGATCCATAAGAAATATTTTTTTTTCTTATTTAACTGTAGATACACACTTCAAATATACATATTTTGACAAATTCTTTAAATGTTCAGAGATTTGTTGAAATTTCTAGAGGACAAACTCAACTGGTTATGACGATAAAGAACTCAAAAAATTTCTTAGTTCCATCAGTATAACTTCCTTATTCTACTACTTCAATCAGCGATATATGAAGTGGTACATATCAACTGGAAATTCATAAATAGTTAGGTACTAATCAGTTTTTAGATAAAAATTAGTTACAGGCAGAAAATAGTTTTTCTAAAAACTTCATTCACTGTATGGTGCCAATGATTTTGAAATACAGTTTAGAGTCAATCGAAGATGAAATGTGGATGCAGATAATAGTGTCCGTAGCACCTAAAATTATGTTAATTACGGAAGATTTTTCCGCATTGTGTTAAAAAACAACAATAAGACGATTGTATCTCACAGTCGTAAAACAAAGAATCCTAATGTATTTTAAATTATCCGTGAATTTCAGATTTTCGTAATGTACTTAAGAGAATGGAGACTGTTACATAAGAAGTTTATTGGTAATGTGTACATAAATCAGCAGGGAACATCTATTACAGATAGAAAGTAAATTTAAATTGATAGAAGTTAAGTTGAAAATATTTAATTAGTTATCTCATAAAATTAATTTCCCACACATGTAATAAATTTTAGCTCAGTTATCGTATTTAGTGTCTTTCTGTATGTATGTTACAGATGATCATTAGAAAAAAATATTTTTACGTAGAAAATTGAATATAATTACAATTATAATTGAAATTCGTCTATTTAATTTAAGTGACTTTTAAAAAAATTAAAAAAGTATAGTCACAACTTTTAAAAATATTGTGACATTATTAAAGGAGTTCACACTAAATTTCAAATTTTACTTAATACATTAGGTTATTTATTCGAAAGGAAACGATAAAAACATTTAAAACTAGTGAAAGTAGTGATTTATATGTTACATCTAAGATTACAAACGGTTTATACCCATGGTTGGTAAACTACTCAACTCGCCGTGTTTAAAGCACTTTAAACATAATTATTCGTCTTTACGACGAGAGAAAAAAATGCATCATTATAATCCCTTTGATTACTTTCAGCTTTCGTAAAGCACTAAAATCAGTTTAAATCATTAAAACCGTGCAAGGGATGTAATTAAGGAAGCAATTACGAAAAGTGAAGAAATCTAAATCTAAAAACGTATGCTTTTGTTAAATAATTTTTTATAATCTCGTCAAGTCACCCACAAAAAAAAAAGAAATTTGAATTGTTCATCAACGTTCAAACTCACTACAATACACACGTAGCCAATCTCTGTGGCCTTCTCATATATCTAATTATCAAGTAATTAATTATATAACATTTAATATGCTACAGAAGCCAGTATACATAATAATTAATAGCTTTTGCATTCCAGAAGGCGATAATTACATATTTTTACAATAAAAGTAGTCTGAAATTTTGATTCATTAATATATTTAACAATTTTCTACTAAGAAAACCAACTAGGATGAACAAAAGATGTCAAGGAACTCTATAAAACTTCAAAAAATCCCATGATTATGACCACAAAAAAAAAAAACAAAAATTGCAGTGTAAATAAAAAATAGATATGTAAGTGTAAAATGACTTTAATAGAGTTATAAAAAAGATATTCGAAAAATGAGGAAAATTATCAGTTGAAGTAAAGTTTAAACCAAGAGTGCGTCTTTTCAACCCTACTCCCTTTCTTAGGACGATACAAATAGGGATCAAATTGTCATAAAATAGAGTTAGTAAAAAATTTCTATTAAAAATGGCTCAGCATACAAAAATATATTTAAATGAAAATGTTCTTGAAGGATGAAACAATTACTGTTAAAAAATTAGGATGACATATTGGAAATATTATATCTTCTGAAAAATCCCTGGGAGGATAAACCAGTTATTAAGGAATAAAATAGTTTTAAGTGGAAAGTCGTTTTATTGAATTGTATTTCATCATGAATACGTATTAATTTTCATAGGGTACAAGCAGAAACAATTAATTTTATTTGAAAAAGTACGAAATATCTGTTTTTGTTTCCTTATTACATAATACATATTTTCATAAATAATTTAAATTTTCATGAAGGATAGGTAATCTTTTAACATATGTATAAGGTTTTCCGTCTTCCTGACGGAATATCCTTTACTTTAATCCTATCTGAAACCCTAACAAGTTATTGTGTTATTAAAACATGAAATCTTTTTTTTTATGCTGAAAGAATTATTTAATAAATACCCACTGGCCTCGATTTCCACTTAATTTAGTAGCCACCATCGCGGAAATAAAATCAGTTTGTTTACGGATCTTCTCCGTAGATCAAACAGTGAATTCATTAAATCCAACACTTTTAAGCATCAACCAAAAATAGCATCTTAAAAAAGGAAAATAATATATTTCGGCCTCATAGTGAACACAGTTGCGTTGGCAGGCAAGTTATCTTCCTTGCAGTGAACAACTCTTTAGTACTTAAAATCCTTGAGATCCTAATTCTAATTTTCCATTGATGGACTTCCTTAATTTAATAAATGGTACTGAAATAAGCAAGTAAATAAAATAATTTAATTATACAGCAGTAATAAAATAATTCCTCTGTTATCTAATATACTGAATAAATTTTAAAAGTACCTAATTTAAGGTGATTTTCTCAATATTGGTTACATAATTATCAACAACAACAAAAAATTATATTCAGTGCGTCGACTTTTAAGAGCGTGTTGAAGCTCTCCACTTTTTATTACCTTAACAAAAAAAATTCTAAAATATTAAAACTCGAAAATTGAAGTATTCAACATAGTTCCCTCTAAGCTGAGTGGCCGCGCACTAACTTTTTGAAAGTTGCACAACCATTTTTGTATTTTGCGCACAATTTTTTAAATCATTTTATGAAATAATTGTAACTAAAAAAAACAAAAATCCAAATTTTACAAAAAAAGTTGAAATATTTTTAAATTTGTCTTTGACATTTATAAAAGATTGACGATGATAATACGTCCAAATGTTACAAGAGGGTTGTAAAAATCTCGTGCTCAGCTACCCAGCCTAACAGGAACGGAATTCTAAATTCGGCAAAATTTTTTGTTTTGAGAGAGAGCGGTCAGTTACCATAAATACTGAACAAAGTTTAAAGTATATTACCCTATAAACGTTCAAAAAAAAGAATATTTCTTAAGGATCCCCTACAACGTTAAAGAGCATTGCTTTTTTGTATGCATCCGAAGTTTTGTAGTTTGATTCAAAAGTGCAAATATTGAAGATTTAAGGTAAACTGTTGCAAAATTTGTTGAATTTCTGTATTATTGTTACATAAATACATATAATAGTATATTATTATTACTATTATAGTTGTGTTTATAAAATATAAACATAGAAGGGAGCACTATTTGTGAAACTGCATTTTAAAAATGAAAAAACAGAAAAAAAAAACAGAAAGTTTCACTAAAATTTATTCGAGAACCTCGACAAATTTGCTTCGACCCAAACGAAGTCATTTAAAGAGGATTACAGAAATTTGTCGAGGTTATCGAATAAATTTTAGTGAAAGTTCCTGTTTTTTATTTATATATTTTCGTTATTATAAAAGTAAATTTTAAAACATAAATTTTATAATAGCACGCCCTAATTAGGCACATATCTGCATATGAGCATTATTTATTTTAGATAAAAATGTCTAAACGAAAATTAAACTATTACGAAAATATTGACAAGATTAAACAATAATGTAGAAATCCTTTTCCTGTTCATGTATTAATGAAAATACGTCAAAAAGTAATTATTAAAAAAACTATGGTACCGGACCACCCTCTCACTTGCACACTTATATACGTTTCGAAAATTTTTGCTATTATACAATTTTGTACCGCGCAGTCAACATAAAAATTAGAGGAAACATTGGTATTTATTTTCGGATTCGTTTGTTGTGGGGAGAATTGTTTTTTTTTTTTAATTAAAAAAAAATCTTTTTTAAGCCAAATAGGTAGGTAATTAATTAATTAACTATAATACGATAGACAGACAATCGCAGTATACATTATAAGCAAAAACCACTTATTAGTAATAAAGCAATATTAACAGTACCTAACTCTGTATTACAATTTAAGTTCTGTTAGTAGATAATAATGTTAAAAAGTACGAGTTTGTTACATAAGTTTTCAGCATGCTACAGTAAACAAATAGGAGATGTAGGTATTATTAGATTTAACAACTTTTAAATTAAACAAGGAACAGAAGACGACCGATTTCTGTTTGATTTGCAATTATGTATTGTAATAGTGTTTACTTAATGCGGTAATAATATTTCAATATTGAAAATGTCAATTGTACAAGCAAGCGGCAAGTTGAAGAGAAATTACTATCACGAGAGAAATGCAACGACAACTGATATAGAAAAGTGAAAGTGCAAAAGATGCAGAGCCTTCTTTAATTCAACGTGGCAGGTAAGGTATGCTATGGTATGGTATGGTACCCGTAGATAAGCATTACGAAGAATTTTAAAAGACTCAACTTGGCGAAAAATAGAGAAAGGTATGCGAACCCGATTCGTAACGCACACGGTACTTAATGCGTGGTAATCGGCTAAGTAATAAAATAAATTAAACTGACTTTGCAAAATGTCACTGAAAATAGAAACAGTGCAAGTTATGATTCTTGACAACCCAAATAGGTAACATCGTTCGAATTGTTTTACTTAAATCATTTACATTCAATAAATTAATTAATTCGAATTAGAAATCTGAAAAAATAAACGAAAAAGATTTTTCTTTTTCTAGGAACCGATAGACATTTATCCTAATTTTTTAAATAAAATAAGTTGGATCTAACTATAACAAATAAAAACAATAAACTCTTTTTCAAACTATCACAAAAATCCCACATTAATACTATTATCCATTCTAAATATTTTCATCCAATATCTCATAAATTAGCTTTTTTTTAATCATCTCATCATAAGCTGATAACGGTGTACTTACCAATGCCCACAGAAGATAATAAAAAAGAGTTAAACAGAATTTACGTTATTTCTAAGAACAATTATTTAATAATACTTCGGTGGTAACCGACTTACTCAATAAAAAACTAAATAGAAGAATTAGGTACCTAGGAAATTTCAAACTAAAATAGGAAATCCATTACCAAAATTTACTAATTCAACGGTTTCTTTTAAAACAAACAATACGTTAGGAAAATATATTTAAAATGTGAAAAATCCTATGTAGGACAAACAGGCAGAAAATTTGCGGAACGCATAAAAGAACATAAAAAAGTTTTCAAAAAAAAACTCGAACATTTTTGATAATAATTACAAAAGAAATTAATAAATTAAATAGAACAGAATTAGTCATTAATGACCAAATAGATGTAAATTTTTCTCGACTTTTAAATATGTAATAGTTTACATTCCCTCTCTCATTTGTTAGTATACTTATAAGTATTTTGTAACTAAATTTAAGGGTGTTAGGTACCCACTTCTTCCACCTGAAGAAGCCACTGTGTGGAGTAATGTACATTGTGGTGTAATTAACAATTTTCCTACGAAAAATATTTTTTTTTTTATCTAAAGCATCTTTCAGGTCTAAGACTAACTTATCTTTCAAATTGGAACCAACTTTCCAAATTCACAAAATTTCAGTGAAATCAAATCGGCGATTTCTGAGATTAGCGTGAACGAACATCATGGCATGTCATTTTTATACATATGTATAATATTATTAAGATGATTAAAAAGAAGAAGAAATAGAATGTGATTTTAGGTTGATAATAAGAAATACAGAAACAAAATAAGAACAGTGATAAAAATTGAATTAATTAAATTAGAAGTATCCTCAAGTAAAAGCAAGACCAAAAGGTCATAATATAGTTTTGATCATCACCATTTTGCCTCTTTTTGATTTTACTTGAGTATGCTTTTAATTTAAAAATATTAGTTAAGAGCGTTATCTCCAGCTGAACAACTACATCGACATAATCTTGAAGTCAGAAATCTAAACGTTTTTTTAGAACACAAATTTTAATTGCGTATTCTCCTGTACCTTCAGGTAAATCTTTGTGTAAACTTTTATCACTGGGAAATGATATTTTTATCGATTTCTGATTCATTTCCGAAGACATTTGAAAAACATACTTCACCGATTTATTTCATTAAAATTTGAAAGTTAACAACGATGAAGATAACTTTACTTAATGTATATGTAGACAATTATCCTTTTTCTGTCAGATTCTCTTTTTTATTATTTACCTAGTTAAGAAACCACTTCATTTATTATAAATAGAATAATAACTTTCTTTCAAAATAAGAAAACTGATAAAGATTGTGCAACGACAAACGCATGATTCCAAGCTTTTACTGAAGCCCATTCACTAGATAAGTTGACTAATATCAATGGAATTACTGGGCAGTTAGTTCATAAATATGTATATTTAAGCTTTCGTTTAAACGGAATTTATGGCTGTTTCCACTTTTGATGACAAAAAGTGAGATCGGGTCAGTGTTAGGTGTACGTAGTTACTTATGTCCGCATCTTTATCGGAATATGAGTAAATAAACCGTCATTTAGCCGGATCTATTTTGGTATATTGCGGTTAGTGGGAAGCTTCTCTGTTCTTTTCTTCGTTAACATCCATTTGTAGATAAAATAAACTTTACAGTTAATTACGAAGAAATAATAAATTAGAAAGTACCTACACGTACCTGAATAATAACTATAAACAAAATCTTGAAATACTTGCAGTGTTTAGATTACGAAGGAAAAATGTAATTAGAATATGAAATCGGCTAAATGCAAACAAAGTTCAGGAGTTTAAGTGGAACAAAGTGGTAAAGAAAAACGGAGAATAGAAGCAAGGAACATACTTATAAATGTCTTTTTTTAATAACTTAATTGTACCGTTATTAAAAATGATTAAATATTGGGGAAGATTTTTCTATCAACAAATTTTAAATGCCTGTCTGTATGTCTGTCGTTTGAGAAATTGTTGTTGTGTATTTTAAAAAAATATGTATATTTGCAGTTTATTTTATCAAAACAGTTCAGTAGTAGAAGCTAAGATGACTTGAATTTAAAATTTCAGAATCTTAGAAAATTCATTAAAAATAAAAATCTTGAGGATGAAAAGAAAATTGTATTTTGTTACATTCACTAACATTTTAAAATTTACAAGTTTATTTTTGAAAAATCTAGATCACTTTCGAACATCAAATTACTCTCAAAAATTTAGAATCATTATAGAAACATCTGGTACATTCCAAACCATCCCCTCGTTTAAAGTTATCCTGGAATCAATTCCTTCTCAAAATTATGTGGAACATTCTAAACTATTATCAAAAATTCCAAATAGTACTCGAAATAATTGGAACATTCTAAAACAATCCCTTAAATTCTAGCGTCTCTTTGCAAATCCACCACAATTAAACTCCCTTATTATCGATGAGAGGCCAAGGGCTACTTACTACAAGAACCGCGAATGGATAGTCATGGAGAATAATGAGGATAAACAGAAAATCCTTTTACTTTTATAATATATTTTTACAATTGTTTAACTTTGTGTTGAAAGTTGATATGTTTCAGATAATATTAGGTTTAATTTGTTGACTTATAATAACTTACATACAGACAAGTAAAGAAGAATTGGAAACAAATTGAAAATGTAACAGTACCTTTAAAATAACGGCTACAAAGAATAAGATAAAAATCACATTAGTTGGTTTATCACCGAAATAAATTAGTTAACATGGCAGAGCTCAAAATATTACACCACAAAAGAGTTAACACATAGTCATTAACATCTTTATCATTAGTTCCTAATCAGGGAAAGTCCAATTGATTTTGTAACAATTTTCCTAATACATACCAGAAAAAATTTGGTGTTAACAATGTCTGTGTTAATTTTATAGATGTATGGTAAACATAATATTAGAAGTGGCATAGTCTATGTAAAGTAACATATTTTAGTCTTGTACAGAACTTCTTTCGCAAAACAGCCTTGAAATCCACTTTCCTATGGCTTTAATCTGTATTCATGTATCGTAATTGTTCAGTCAGATACCATAAAAGAATTCTGTTATTGACCAGGACATTATTATTACTATTATTTGTTAATTGCATTGCAAATTAAATTTCTGATGACAAATCATCAAAGGAAAACACGTAGCCGCACACAGTGGAGAAAAAATATTCAATTAATTTTCATTAAAACAGCACCTGGTATTGGTGACTCATACATGGCAAATAATTAATATTTTCAAAAAAAAAAAAAATGTCAAAAAGTCGTGACTAATAATCCGCAGATTTCAATGCCTTATTTTCTCTCTTTTGCCTTTAAGAGGTTTGCAACTTTGTCTTCTTTGTCATAATTATTTACCAAAGAATAATATCAAATTTTCAAGGGTGATAATAAAAATTGTTTTTGCATGATTTATGTAAAAAGTACTTCTTAATGCTTTTTTCTATTTTTTAAATAAGGAGAAAAATTGGACTTGTTTCCTATTCCACATCGCTTTTTGATAAGCTGGAAAAAAATTTGAGCTAGAAACGTATAAAAATTTTGGCAAAACTTTAAGTCTTTCTCTTTGAAAATGAATCTCTTGAACGTCACGGTTTGTTCCTTTTAATAATGAACCTAAAACGCAAGCGAAGCAACTATTAAAAGTAGATGAATAAGAATGCAGGTATCTCTAGTATTGTAAGTTTGCTTTGTAAGAAATCTTCTGCAACTCAAATTGCAATTTCCGGTGCCCTACTCTACTATCACACTAGACACATTTAGGTACATAAATACATACGTATATGTACAAAAATATATCCTCATTAAAAATTGTGTTAGATACTCAAACCATCTCAAACCAAATATTTTCTCAAAAAAAAAAAAAAAATGTCTAAAAATTTTCACCAAAAAGTAGATACTCCTAAGACAGAACACGCACACAAGCAATCTTGCTTTGTGTATCGTTAAATTGGATGGTACAGTTTTTTTCATTTTAAAAAAGAATTATTACAGTAAAAATAAGAAAAATGTATCTCATTAGTCATTTTCAGGACTTATTTGAACCAACGTACCCGGGAGATTATATGCACATCGTAAAGTTGAGTGTCGAAAGAGTTGAAATAATATATTTTAAATATGTAAAGAAAATTGGAAAATTTCTATGATTTTCTAACCGCTGCCTAGTAAAAGGATGAAAATTTTTCACCCCAAAGGCTGCTAATGGCAAAAAAAAAACATTTTCACTGCTAGAATGGTAATGGAAAATTTTATAAATTTTTCGTGAAATGTGTTTTGCCATTAGCAGCCCTTATACCAATTTACTTTACGAGTCCTTTAGGGTGAAAACTTTCATCTTTCTACTTGGCAGCGGTTAGAAAATCAGGGAAATTTCCCAATTTTCTTTACATATTTAAAATATTATTTTAACCCTTTCGACACTTTCCTATCGATTTATGAAGGTAGCAGAAGTAAGAAAATCGTCTCAGTCCGCATTTTTTTTTTTGAAAATGGAAATCGAATTTTCACGGGAAACATCATACGGGAATGGGTCAAATTTCCTCTTGCTCTACTCAATTTTAGGGTATATTTGAGTACTCCTCGAGGCATAAATTAGAAACTCGTGGACCCAAATCTGTTACATACTATTTCCCGTTTTATTACCATTAAGACCATCGGATGTTGTGTCTTATCTTACAGCAGTAGCAGATTTTGCATACACATATTTGCATGACTGGACGTATCTACGTGTGCACAGGTTATTACTTCAAGGATGCAGAAGAGAAACTATTATATCGCATTTAGCGGATATTTCCATTTACGCAAAGTTGAAGAGACTACATGCTGTAGACGAGCAGGTTTATAGTATGCATAATTACATGAGTTCCAATGTCACCAGTACACCAGTCGTATAAAAAAATTTCCTTAATTAGGTAATTAATGAATAACCAGACAAACTGCTCAACAAAATGGTACCTACTTGATGTTGCAACGTTTCGAAAAATATAATGAATATAATATAATAAATAAATGAAATTAGTATTCCTGAAAGCACCAATTTAAGAGGGTGATATTGCAGCCCTCTTCAGAAAAAAAAAATGATTTTCTATTTCGTGTTTCCTTTAATTTGGACCTAAACTAAAGAACTAGGTACTTTTTGCATTTTTTTTTTCAAAATTTTTGTTTCAAATGTAGGGAACGACAATTTTCATTTATTTTCTTAATCAACTTTTAAAATAAAAATATTTAGGTATTCTAAAATTATAAAAAATATATACATACATATTTACAATAATCCCATTCACATGATCTCACACGATGCAGTTTGCAAAACTTTTTTCAAAATTCCTTATTTATGTTCGTTACACGTCCAAATTTGGGTAACAGAAATTTTAATTTTTTTTTTCTCGTCGTATAAAATTGACCACGTTCAACTTCATTCGCACCTTAGTTATAATGCTGAACACAGTAATTTTTTCTTTAGAATTCCTGGTTAATAATTGTAAGTACCTATAATTATGTTCAAATATTTATTATTTGTTAACCACGACATATTACAGCAATAAACAGAAATATTCCACTCGATTTGTAACAGAAAATCTCCAACAAATCATAAAAGGCTAGGGTGGGTTATGTTTGGGTGGAAAGTTTATTCAATACAATAATGGAATAAAACAACCTTTCCCGTCCAATTAATACAACAATTATTCACTTTGTTTACCAACAACATGATATGAATTTATAAATATCATGGTACAAAATACAATCATTAATGAAAGTAACAATAACGTGGAACTCAATAATTACTGAAATTATACCTTAAACCGAATCAAGGACAAATGCAGTAATCAGTTTGTTTAGAAACATTTTTTTTTGCGGTTACAAATAATTATACTTTTTACATTGAAGCACTGAATAAATTCAATTATCACAGTTGTACTTACTGCAAGTGTTATAAATACTTTCCTACTTGTGTTAGAAACAAACGAAGAATATCATGTATTTACATATTAACCTTTTACAGCCCTAAAGAATCAATTAGACTGAAAAAAAATCAAAATAGGGCAAGAAACCATAACAGTTAAAACTATTTTATTATTGTATTAAAGAATAATATGAGTTATATTAATATAAAGGGTTGTTATGTAAACAGCTATAAAGAAAACCTCTAAGAGAAGAAAAAAAAATATTTTTCAAAAAAAAGTCATTCACATTTGCATAATTATTGCAATTTTTTTCAAAAAAGGTATGTCCTCAAAAAAATATTGCGCATGATTTGAAAAATATCACTTCACAGTGTCCACGAGTGAAAGAAACAACCCCTAAAATGTTCTTGGGGTTTTGGGAAAAGAAAATGGTCACCGAAAATAGGGGTCATTAATATTTTTGTAATTAAAAATTGAGTTTTTGCTTTCTTACCCTATGCATTACTTTAAGGATAATTGTTTCGTCAGTAAGATTCTGTGGAGTGTGCAGGTCTCAATTTCAATTATAATTTTAAAGAATCACGTGATAAAGGTCCTTAATTCTTTTCAAAAATTTATAGTCAATTGAATTTTTATTTATGAATTTAAGAATTAATGTGGAAATTAAATAGTGAATTTTGTTTTGATTAACAATTAATTTCTATTACGAGTTATTTCTACTTCCAAATAAATATCGAAAAATTGTACCTCCTGAAAGTTCTTTCTGTGTTTCTAATTAGATGACATAATCGGTCTTTCTTCTAATTTACTGATTATATATAATGAATTAATATAAGTACTCTACGTATTTGTTTTAATTTCTTTAAAATGATTAAATAGCAATTGACTGTTTATGAATGAATTAATAAGGCTAACGTATGGCGGCAGCATTACAACCTTCTAAATTCAACAAAAACAGCCCATTACATGCATTTTATGAAACTGAATAAGTATAAACCCGTGAAATTTACAGAGTTAAAAAATGTTATTAATATTATTAAGCGGCCTTCATTTCAATGTTAAATACGTACTTATATACATACCTACTTAAATATAATTAGCATGCAAATACCTATTTTAATTATCTTCAAACTAAATCATCTTGATACAGGTACGTGATACGTACATGAATGCATTATTAATTTTGCAAATGCAGCACAAATGTGAAAATAGCTGACTATTCAAACATTATAAATTAATTAATGTACTTCAAGAAAAATAATTAAACAACTATTGTGACAAATATAATACTAATATACAACATTTTACTTTTTTTATAACAAAGACGTCTCTAATAGGTATCAAAAACTAAAAAAGTGTTGTAAAATTATAATTATTTATTTTTTTGAAATTCGTGTAATTATTTAGTAGGTATAGTTTTACTCAATCTCTTTCCGGTAATTTTGAATGAATGAAATGGCTTTTTAGAGACAATTGTATGAATTTAAATTTAAAGAATGATTGTAGTTTTGCTCTAGACTCTGACATTGACTTGTTCATGGTGAATATGCACATAATAAACATAAATCAAGGTAAATATTTGTGTACAACCCCCCGCAGATAGACAATAATGACACTGCAATAAGCTCAATTGCCGGTACCAAATAGAAAACACAAGTGAAGTAAAAGTGCTTACTAAACAAAATCGCTTTCGCATTCTATCAACACGTCCCGAGGTATCGTGAGCTGCCACCTAAATTGCAATTCGAACTGCTTTCCATGGGTCACGAGTCGGCATGTACATTAAACTAAAGTGTAACATTAAAAAAAACATACACTACCGTCAGAAAGTTTAGAGAAACTAACCTCTCAACAATCTCTCTTAGATGATATTTTAGGGTGTTTTTTTCTCAGGGTGGGAAGCTGACCAGCTACTGCAACGATTTAGGTACTTTTGGTAATCCTCTTTGTGTTTAATGACAAACATGAAAGCAGTTTATTTCTCTAGGTAGGGAAATGAGATTTCTAGGGTAGGTACTGGCCACCCCTGTACTCCCTAACCATTGATGTAGTCAAAACAGATTTTACAGACATAAAATTGTCTGTAATTTTTATAAAACACGTCTACATAATTAGGAATAGGAATAAAAAATATAGGATGACAAACAATTATTTCAAAATTGTAAGATTAATAAAAGCTAATCTTGCCAATACTTAAGATAAGCTTTAATTAATCCTAAAATATTTAATTTATACAAACAAAATTAAATTCATATATTTAAAAGTTTGAATATTTCAAAAGTTCTTGGTAGAAGTAATCACACTGAGCTGCATATACTTCAGGGATTATCTCTTAAACGTTATTAAAATTTTTTTAGAATAGTTCAAAATATACAGGGTGAACTAAATAAAACACAAACCTATGTTTGTTATTCACTGAGAAAAAAGTACGAAACTCCCTGTCAGTCAGGTCAGGTTATGTTAGCCTTGATGCGAAACGTACATACTGTGCCCTTTGAGTATCCATTGTGATATGAAAAATTACAGTTCAACATTTCCAATATGAATGATTTTTTTGTACTTTTTTGTTATCAGTTCTTCTAATTTACACCTTTAAGGTCATAAAAAATAGCAAGAAATGTGACTAATAAATCTACAGTTTAAATATTATTATTGTTTTAAGACCTTATGATGTGTTATGTGTAAGAATTCTTAAAATTTCGTCTGGACATTAAAAAACAACTTATTGTAATCTTTTCTGTAAATATCTAAATATACTTTTTTAGGTTACATTTCAAACGGATCAATTCTTTAAATTAAACTTCAGCAAAATTATGAATTAAAATACATTCTAATTGTTCATTGAATAGTCTTTTAGAATTCACTCAAATTTGGCAACCGCAATCATCTGACTTGTCACAGTTGAATAACAAAGGTAAAGCTCATCAACCAAAAAAATTATTTCCAGCGTTTACACAGGAAGCCATGCATCAAAGCAAGGGCGCAAAAAATTAATCGAGAAAATTTCAAAAACAAAACAATTGTTGGTTTAAATGTAAAATAATCTGCAGTAATATTATAAATATTTGTGAATTTCGATTCCAATGGTGAAAAAGTAAATAAGTAAAAATGGCTTTTCGAAGAGACCAAATTTTACAACATTACTCAACTGAAAATGTGAGTTTGAGAAAGCTTCTACAGCTTCCTTAACGTGAATTAAGCGACAGCCGCGCATCAATTGCGCGAGCGACTTGCTTCTTTTATGATATAGGTACTTACATAGATTCTTCTAGACTTTCTGACACTAGTGTACATACACAAACGTATGTGTGTTTTTAAATAGCTAAAGCACTATCGATAGACAAAACCTGATAGGTATATCTCTATATCTTTCTACCCAGTTGCACTAACCTTGCATAATTTAATTACTGGTAGAATATTTGCTTCTACAAAAGTGAAACCTCTAAAACCGACTTGAAGCCGTATCTGCACCATTTACGTTTGCAGAATAAAATTTCATGGACATGGTCACTGAATATAACACGAAGAACAGTACGTAACAAGTCCACGTTTTTTGGACACAGGCCAAAAGCTTCCGGAATTTTCGTTATATTTCGAACATACCAAACCTTATTAAAAACAATAGACATATAATTACAACTGCACGCACATTGTTCTATGGTAAACTATTTGGACACCTCACACTCTCAGGAATCCAAATGCATAGACCTTTAGTATCGAGGATAAAGAAAAAATTACTTGCAATTGGTCAAATTTTGAAAATTCCATGTCTTCTGTAAAACATACCAAAACATAATAATCATAACCTCTCCCTAACCCTACAAAATATAATCTAGCATAGAAAAGTGTGACCCTCAGGAGTTCAAATATATGGATGACATTGCTGGGTCTTGTTCTCCAGATACTTACTGAACTTGAGCCGACAACTCGTTTTAGGTATACCTACTATCGCCACAAAAAAGCTTATTTTAAACTGAAGTTACCAATACCTATAGTGACTTTTAAGGGGCCGTTTGTGGAGCTGTACTATTTCAACTTCTACGAGAATCCGAGATCAAAAATATTTTATTTTCATTCAAAAATTTATGCACAATAAAAAGTCACAGTAGTTTAGATTTTGGCTTCAAAAGCATGATGTAGTGCAACTTTCTAAATGAGTCCCAACTCCCAATATTTTACCTTCTTCATAAGGTAAATATTCAGCTCTTTACGAATTAGATTCCCGTATTATGCAACAGTTTTCGAGTTGTAAATTGACTGAAAACGAACGAACGATATAAAAAAATTGAGTTAGAAACAATGTACTTTATACAAAAAATTACCACCTTCATAATTAATTATATAACAAGTAGATAAACCATAAGGGTTTGCTTTGATTGTAGGGCTTATATTTAAGTTTTAGTGTATGCTCAGGTACAAGGAAGTACGGTAGAAATGCCTCAGTTAGTATGCCTGTAATTCCTCAGTTGGACATGATCCCAAGGCTCAGTTGGTTCGTCCGTTCTTGCGTTTTAACAGAAATAAAAGCAAGACAAGCGAAGAAGAATGTAAAAACTACTTTCAAAACTTATTACCTTTGACTCCAGGGAATCCTTTCTGTTCTATTGATGAGATAGATGTAAAATTTAGTTGAGGTATTATTTCAATAAAGCAAAATATTTATAATTTTGACTTTGTAGTCTCAAAGTTTTCATAAATCCAACAAAATGATCACTTTGCTAGTAAATAATCATTTAGTTTATTTACTTAGATATATGAAGACTTTTGTCTGTATATACGTATGGATAACGATATTCCTCAACCAACATCTTATTTTCATTGAATGATGTAGCTTCAAACAAAATTGTTTAAATTTTATGAAATCATTCCATAAATACACGTATTATTTAACAATGGAAATTACAAAAGTGTAATTACTATTGTGTATGTCATCGTAAAATCATGTAATAGATACGTTTGATCGCTATTACAAAAATTCATCGTATCTATTGTTACGTAGTTATTTATTGTATAAGAAGAACATTTATTTATTCGAATTGTTGATGAATTACCTATTTGTCAACATGAATTATTACGTAATGTTGTATAAAATGACTTGACACAAGACACAGACATGCATAAGAACTACGTCCTCTGCGAAGGATATGGAATAACTAATCGAATACGCAACTAATTTTATATTTTTTACTGCAAAAATTTCTTTGCAATTACGACAAGATTGTTATTTAATGATAATTATTATGTATAATTACAACAACAGACATTCCAATGAAAAAAAATATCTCTAGGTGCAAACGTATATGTTTTTTACGAAATGTTACATTACATTAATGTTATTCTATGATAAATTTCATTATTTGACCAGTAGAAGTGGGGTAAAACGGTTTAATAAAAATTTATACACATATTACAACTGCTAAATAATGCGTTAGGTCACGATAGGGAATGTGTCCGTCCTTGAATTCTTCAGAAACAAGTAGAATGATTTTGTTTTGAAAGTTGGACATGAGGAGATATTAAATAAATAATTTTATAATAAAAATAAAAACCTTTAATCGCAAATTCTCATGTAGGTGCAAACTTTTAACAATGTTTAAAAATACGTAATTGTTATTATTTATTTAATATTGAAGTTTTAAAAAATGCGTTTTTTGAACTTTTGATGCTTACATATAATTATTAGTAAAAACCATGGATAGAAAGAGTATAGATCCTTTTTTGCAGAGAATCAAATTCTCCATAAAAAAAGTTTTGGAGTACTTATCAGTAATGCTTATATTTGATTCTATTTAGTCATTCGTTAAGCAAAGGGAACAAGGTGGGCCAATTTCTATTTTAAAAAAAGGATAACTCAGTTGCTGTAACAGACACAAGATACGATACAAAGGTGGCTTTCACGATCACTTTATTTTGAGACAGAAACTGAAATTTTTGAGTTTTGGAAAGAGATCCAAATTATTTTGAAGCTATCCATTTTATTATATTATGTTATGGCAGTTCAGAACAACAGAGTATGTCAACTTACTCGCCTTCCTTCTCCCTTCAACTGTGAGAATAGATACCGCCAAGATTTACATACGGTAGCTACACGTTCACCTGAATCAATCACAGTGCAAACGAGGGAGTTCCTTCTAGATCCCTGCTGCGGCCTTTACTCCCTAGTCACATCTACGTTTGCTAAAACTTCTCCAGCTGTACAGTTTAGTAAACCAAAATAAAGTGTTTGTATACATACAGACACCCAACTAATACCAAGAAATAGTACAAGAATAAATTGTACATGGTTCAAAATGGATTCAAATTTGATAATCAAATGCTTAATCAAATAACAAAAGGTAATCGAAAACAAGTAGAATAAAAAACTTTTTATTTTTGGACTATAGACAGAAATTAAAACTTTTGAGTTTTGGAAACATATCCATTTCTTGGTTGTTTGTTAACTTTCAGGTTCTTAATGCATTCTTTTTCTGTCTTTTTTTCGTTGTTAAAAAATAACCAGGATATTAACAAGTTGACAAAGCATGAAAATTTCAGTTTTTGTTTATACCTAATTCGAAAATACAACACGATAGCAATTTTTTGAAAACTCTAATAAATTAGTCTCAAAAAGGTGCCATTTTTTGTATCTCATACAGTTACTGAATTATCCCATAAAAAAATCGAAAATGGCTCACCCTGTACATAATCAGCGAGCACTAATACGTTCACATCTACGAAACATATATGGTAATTACATGCAGCTATTAAACGATGATGATGGGCACAATACCAACGTTGAAAAGACGATTCTGTCTTTTAGGTGTGGGCTTATAGGGGCCATGGCCATCTTTTCATAAACACAAAATATACCTACATACGCAAATTGAATTAGCCTGTCTTTTTATAGTCACGCATGTATGTATGTATATAGTACCATATCGGTCCCTGGTACAATTGTGTAACGACATAATAACAACAATTTCTAAACGTTGTAAAATAATTTTCTTATCTGAAAGAAAATGGGCGTTATTAAATGGAATTATGTATGCAGTGCAAGTGTAATTTTTGTGGTTGAATAGTTGCGAAATGCGGTTTCATTAAAACTGATTCTTGTTTTGTAACTACTGTGGGTTTTTGGTGGAAAGTAGGTACCTATTACAACGAATTAATCCAAAAAACCCACACATAAATTCAGATAAATCTTTAGATTAAGTTTGAAATGACATGATGAGAAGTAAACCAAAAGTTTGAATTAAATGAAAATGATTTAAACATTTTTGACTAGGATAACGTTTTTCAACCAGGAATACAAGAGGCCGCGTAAAGGAATAGGGGGTTGCAATGTATTCAGTAAAAAAGGGCTGAAAGTATACAAAATACTCTTTATTCTGGCAATCGATTAACCCCAAATTGATATTGCATCTTACCTCGGGGGATAGATATTTAAGGGGTTGCGACTGCAAAAAGATCAAGAAACGATGAACTGGAAGAATTAATACATTCAATAAAAAAGGGGGCGACTTCTTTAGGGTGCAGTACCTAATGAATTTCTGTCTCATTTTATAGCAAAAGGTGTACCCTTAAGAGGTGAACAAAAAAAGTCACTATCTCCCGACGAAAATTAGATACAAAGCAAAAAGTGAAACTGTTTTTTTTTATATCATTTGGAATGAAAAACTAAAATAATATTTATTATTTTTTTCAGGAAGTTTAGTAACTTTATATTCCTATATCATTTTCCCGGTAGTCGTACAATATCCCATCTCTCTTGGGATCAAAAAATGGCAGCCGTAATCAGGTCAGGACTAAAAACAAATTTAAAAATGCAAGAGCGTCTTTAATGTCTCAATACCTAAATTGACCACATTACCTTTGTTATTAATATTTTATTTTTAATAATACATAGGTACCTAATTAAAATTAAAAAAAAAAAATGTTGATGTGCATACAATTTAACCACGGTAAAAGTCATAGAAGTAGGTACGTGTGTACATAATGGGGCGATCGATCGTATCACAGATTGTATTCTAAATTTCACGGCGATTATCATAAAAATGGAAATATATTAAATGCGTGACTGTGAATGAGTCCAGTTAGCGCTTTCAACGGTAAAGTGTGCCAAAGATAATTTACTATAGGTAAGTAACTTATTTTACATGAAGAGTAACGGACGGTTCGATTTCAAAGTTTCTCTCCATTGAAAACTGTTTAAACACTGATTTTATTTCGTTTTAGGTATAAGTAAGTCATAAGTACGTCGTTGATTAATTATACGAATAACACGTACATACATAACTAATAGCGAAATTAACATTACCGAAAGATAAAAAAGAAAAAACGAAAAACCGTTTATAATACGTACGTTATATTTACATTAATTAGAAACACACTTCGAGGGAACTAACAGTTAAGTAAATAGCGAAAAAGTAATACAGAACGAATTTACATAAACTGTTATTTAGTTGGTACACTCTTAACAACAGTAATAATATCAAATTTGTTACATTGTACACAAAACATCAAAAAACAAACATTGAACGATTTTAAGATTATAAACTTATTATAATTTTTCCTGTAATCTGTATTAGATATAAGTAAACGACTATTTTCTGCTACTTTTTAAAACTTTAGGCTCACTAGTCTCAGAGATAAGGAGGAGGGGAAAGGTCAATTTTCTTTTATTTTCTTTTAAAATTACAAAAAATACCTTTCACCCTTAAAACAAGTCTTCTTTCATTTGATATATCACACAGGGCAGTTTCTAAAACTTATGCTATGGTATAACAATTGGCGTAGAATTTAATGCTGAATTCGTTTATTTAATAAAAAATAGGTCATTTCATTTAAAAAAATAAACTTTGCCTTCTTCAAAAATTAAATTGGAACACCCTGTATGCTGTAGACTGGCAAACTGGTATTGAGTCGAAAGAAAGAACCTCGCTTTATAACTTGTACAAAAATGAATTCATAAATAAATAAATAAAATGCGTTTTCAATTTTTGAAGAGTGGAATGAAAATGGAAATTTTTAACAAAAACCAGAATATCTCAACAACAATAATTGATTTCTATGGTATGGTGTTTCCTATAAAAAGTTTTTTAAATAACACTCAGAATCTGAAAATTATTTAAAATAAGGAAGTTGAAGTCCATTTCCGGTATAACCGGAAGTACTGCGACATTGAAAATATTTTAGCTGAGCAGGGCACATTAAACTAGATCTACTCTATTTTTTTATAGAATTTTCCACTCACTTACTTTTCAGTAATCGATCGACGCAGTCCCCGGTGGGACACCCTGTATAGAATGTCGCTCTGATTTGCCTTTTTTTTTACAAAGGATTTTCTATGGTTAACTTTTAACCTTTGTTTCATCCCTTCTGTGTAAAATTTCAAGCCTTTTGGATGAGTGATTTGTGCTGTTCCTTGATCGATACATTAAAATTTTGAATCCCCTTTTCCCTCCCTTAGTGCTCGCCTAAATTGTGTAAGGACTCTCTATGCAAAATTTTAAGTGTAGACCCAAGGATTTGAGGTGTGCCTTCGTTTTATAATTTATATTGATTTGACGTATACGAAAATCGTTTGGATTCATCATCAACCGTTATCTGTAAATCACTATCTAACGCCAACAAACTCAAGAAATTCTTCCTCCTCTACATTTAACCTGCTCCCCGATCTCATATCTAATCACAATAAAATCATCAACTGAAGATTTATGTAAATATTTACCAAATTTTCAGCTCTTTCTGAATAATTGTTTAAAAACAGTAAAACAGTGGAACTACTGAAAAGCTTTCAGACAATAATCCTTATAGGTAAGGTTTCTCAAGTATATTCACAAGGATTCATTCCCATCAGAACTGTGCCTGAACTTCTTCATTATTTGACCGATTTTTTATCTACCAAACGTTTATGTCCCATAGCGGAAATCATCCCCAGTATCCTGAGTTAGCAACGTCTCTTTTTTATTGGAATAGTGACTTGTAATATTGTCTGTCATGTTATAATTATTAAATGTAAATACAAGTCTTTTAAGAGACTACAAATCAATTAATAATTATTTCATAACCTGGAACAACAGCTGTTTGATCAAACTAATTATGTATCATAGGCACCTACTATTTTGGATGTTTTTCATAACTCTTTTTTGTAATTATCTACATACCTACACGTAATGTTTTTATTTACTCATCTCTTACGTTTTATTTTTAATAAAATTATGATAATTAGTAGGTATACTCTGCAAACGTGTCAAGGTTTTTACTTTTACATAAAAACTAGTAAACGAATTATCTGTACCCACTTTTCAGTTTGCAATTTTTTCTAAAACCAAAATTGTTATAGGTAGTAACAAACGAATCTGGTTTGCAAAATATAATATACCGTATCAGATAAAAAAATTTTGGTAATTGTATTAATGCGCCTCCCCCCAATCGACTTTCCTATAAATTATGTTGGGTGCGGAAACCACCCCTTCATGGTGTTTTTCAGCTTCTTCATTTCGTGTATTTGTCTTCCATGTCCATTGTAAAACGCGATTAGTAGTAGTGGTTTGTTGATTTATTCGAATGTTCGGATAATGTTCTGTTTGCATATTTTGTAGATTAGATACGGAATTATTTATAGTCTTTATCTATAGGTGATACATGATACTGCTTGTTTGTTTAAACTTTGAAAGGGGTTATACTTAGTGTGTTACGAAAACAAATGTTGAGAAAGGGTGAAGGATATGTAAATGTAAACACACCCATCCTGAACCGTAACCTATATCAATACACACTGAAGTATTGCGACAGTTTTTTGTATTTTGATATCTACATACTGGTTTTAAGCTTTAACTAAAAAAATAATATTGACTTTACACTTATGTTGAACATTTCGCTACATCGTAACGGTGTCCGATTGACTTTCTGATTATAAAAATGTGAATTAAAAAATCGTGACTAGTCAAATTAACATAAACTGATCGTTGCCGGATTGTATCCTGACCGATCTGACTTTTTAAATTTAACAGGCGTGAACTTTTTCAATGGATACTCTTGTACTTGCGTATGTAGACACTCATGTAAATTTAAATTAAAAATTGTATCTAATAGGAATTTACAGCTAGATAACTTTACAAAAACACTAATTATAGTGTGTATTTTACACTGACGAAGAAGTATAATTTCATTCTCAAATAAAATTTACATTTCCGTATAAACTGGACGTGCTTCGAATAGGTACCTACATATATACAAGGTGTAGATTTTTGCAGGAGTGTAAACAAGTCAAATTTTGAAAATATACCTTACAAAAAAAAAATAAATAAAATTATTACGAGCGCCATGGAATGAGGAATGATAGGATTTTGTAGGGTACGTTCTGAGAAATGTTCGGCTAGTTAGAGAAAGCATTAGGGGAAGAAACAGTAGTAAAGACGAACTAGAGGGCGAGAGACATAGATTTAAAGGTAATTTTGCACAATAACTAACCCTCTTTAGATTTTCTTAAAAAAAAAAGTATGTTGTAGAGTAAGAGCATCGTGTTTTTGAGCTTCTAAATTTTCAAAAATGTATTGTATTTGTCTTCAATATGTATATGTATTTCTTCAATGTGTATGTATACCAACGAGATAATGTCACCATTAGTACTTGTATTGTTGTGTTTAATTAATCTTGCAACTATGTACTATTTATGTTAAGATGAGACTAAGAAACGGTCGACGAGGAATTGTTTATATTTATACTAGCGCACTAGGTTATATGGTGTAGGCGTGGACGTGTGCATTTACACGAACCCACACCTACTACCGCATAACCTATGAGTAGTTCGTTATCTAATCTAAAAATAACAAATACAACATGCAAACAATATTAAAATAAATCAACAACATAACTACTAATGATGCCATTATCGCGTTTTACACATACACATTGAAGAGAAATACAAGACATTTGGAAGATCAAAAACACTATAAACTGCTCATTTCCGAGCCAAATATATATATATATGTATTCTTGATCAGCATGATGAACTCTACAACATATTTTTTTTTTATAAAAATCGAAAGGGGTAAGCTATTGTGGATAATTACCGATATAAATAGGTACTTTTTCAAAAGTATCAAATTTATTATTTTTTTTCTCTTGTCCAGAGCCGTAATTCATAATGAGTATGAGTTTGTACCTATCGTAGGTAACTTTAAAATTACAAAACGATAATTGGGTATTACCTGGATACCTCCTCAAGTTACTTCAATTAATTGGATCAAATAAGGAGCATATGTAATATTTATAATTTTACAACATCAGCATTGTTAAATAAGAAAATGCAATAGTCTATGACCCAATACCTAATTCTTTCAACATACTCTACACATTCTTGCTCATTCAGAAATAATAGTAGGTAATTCTGCAAACGGATGATTCACTCATTCTGTTTATGTTTATGCACGGAAGTGCACGTTTGCATTCTAAAGACAAAAACCAGCTACACAATTGTAAAAGTAGGTGAAAAAATAATAAATATTATGTAAATATGTAAACCAGTAGCAACTCTTACCTATAGAAATTTATAAAAAAAAATAGGGTGACCATTTTTATCGTATGGGGTTGTTAAAGTACCTATATCACTCCAAATTTCGCTATTTTAGACCCCTTATTAACGCTGCGTTACAGTTTCTGAAACCACCCCCCATAAATATTACGTCACGAAAGGCAAAACCCCTGTATATGATACATAGCACACAAATTTTGGTTTCTTACCCTAAGCTCCCTACGTCGTACACAACTACAATGCTCGGTTCCTTCTTTTCAATAGGGGCACTTGGGGCACTAGCCCAAGGCTACCAGCCTGATGGGCCCCTCTAAAAGGGCCAAAACTCAATGTGCCCAAATGCCCTTGCTTGGCCAGAGACGATCATAATAATGCTTTCAGATTACAATTAGACTTAAAAGGCATATTTTCTGACATTTTGCAAGCAAGAAAAAATTACTTAAATAAGAAGTTCCGATTTTTTTGGCATTAGCGTAACATATGCTCATTATAACCTAACTTTCTAAAATTGTCCCCTATCGAAGTATTCTTTCAGTAATAATACACTTATATACCTACACACGTTTATTAATTGACAGATAACATGTCTTTCGCATCTAATTAAAGATTTTTTTATTGTATTTGTGTATGAAGTGCCTTTAGATAATACTTTTAACTTTGATGAATTGAGAACTTAAAATCTGATGAATTGATATCTCGAAAACGAAGCGAGATAGCAAAAAAAATATATTCTTTATTTTGACTCGATTAATCAAAATCGAACGTCAGATAGTGGCGTCCGAGAATTCGTAATCTCTTCGAAAGAAGATCAAAAATGTATTTAAAATGCAAAAAAAAGTTTTTGAACGTGTTACGTTATACAATACTTAAAGACCATTCTGGTTTAAGAATTAGACGTTTATGTAACCACAAACAATGATAAATTATATATTATATACATTTGTACGAGCTTGAACGCTATTTAGATTGTCATGCAATGCAGTTACCACTGAACATTTCAAGAATAAATTACAATACCTAGGTAGGCAATACAGGTGAATTCAAGGAGAAATAAATAGTATTCGAATTGCGCTACGAAACAATCGGGACATTAACAAAATGATAAGATTACGCCGATGATAACGCTTATCAGGCGACTTTTGCTATTCTAGAAAAGTGTTTTACATATTTATTAGTGAGACTGAAATGAAGTCTAAATTTAAAAACAACTTTCACGAAACAAAATATTGATACCTATATCAACAGTGGCATAAAGTACACCCCCACAGGATGGGCAACCGAAAAAGCCTACTCAAAAGACAAAAAGTATAACATTTTAAAAGGGGAGGAAATAAGGGCCCCTAGATTTGATATTTTTTGTTAATCCCCTGTAATACAATTAGAAAATCTATTTTCCTTACAATTAGAGTTGGAATGACATAAGTGAGTATATTTTTTCTTTCTTTAACGCATTTTTTTACAAAATATTGTATTTATTTATGTAATAGGTATGGTCGATATTTTGATGGTAAAATACCTATATTAAATTAAAATTGTAATAATTAACTATAATACGTAAATGTTGGCTTATCTACAACACCTGATAAGAAATTATCTATGGTTTCTCAAAATTCCTTTTATTAAATCATTATTGATCAGTTAATGTAGTCACATAATTGTTTATTTATTTAAAATATCAACTTAAAATTACTAAAAAGTTGTGATTACAAATGATAATTGAAATTTATCGCAGTTTTGTGCCTCATCATCGACTAAGAATTTATAGATACGACAAAAGACTTAATTTTGCGTTAATATTTCTTAGAAGCATTCATACAAACTGCTACTAAAATAGATAGTCGATGTTGGAAAACATAAATTTGTAATTACAGTGGTTACTTAACTGAGTGCCTCATTTATAACCAATCAGTGATTAGGTAATTAATGTATAAAAATATATTTGTTTTAAAACAAAACATAAATTTACAAAACAAGCCATCAAAATAGCTTTAAAAATGGAAATTATTCACAATTTCTCGTTTGGGATCACGTTGTAATTCTATTTGTCCTTGAATTATTAATAAAAAAAGAAGACAAGAACGAAGGTCAGACGTAAAGCAAGGAAATTTATAGCGAACATTACATTACCATGAATAATAAAAAAAAAACTCAATTAAAATAAATTAAATAAAGTAAATTTCTTTCCAATACAACAAAATAAAATTGGCTACTGTGAAACTTAAGTAAACTCTAGAACCCAAAACTGAGGACGTCATATTGGTGGTCGAAACGCCAGGTTTTCTTTGACCACTGAAGCGTCAAATCGTCATTAAACTAATGGAAACTTTTAAATCAGCGTAATTACTCAAATAAGAAAGTAACTGTATACTTTTTTATGCCAATAATCACACTGTAACTACATTAGCAACGTTTTAGGTACAAAAAAGGTCTTTTCCCTTCTCAATTCCTTTCCTAATAAAAAAATCCTCTTTTCCACAGTTACTTACAAAAGAAAAACTTCTGTCTCAACAATTTACTCACCAGAAGTTTAAATTGATATCCAAAAATTCCACACATTTAAAGTACAGAAAGAGCCGTTACAAAATCACGCACTAGAACCCCGATATTTTAAAAACTTATGGCACGTATCGTTACAAAGAGGAAATGAAATCCACACGAAAACAGTTTAAGGATTCGAGGACGAAAATATTTTACATACGGGCACAACAATTATTTTAAATATCGTTAAGCGTTGAAAAGTGATCGGAGTTGTAGGTAGTGAGTGAGTTGTTTGTGATATTATTTATTTACACGACACGAGAGGCACACAGGTAGTAGGTATAGGCAGCAGGTAGGTAGGCACTTCGTACAAACAACCAACAGCGGAAACTGAACTAGCGGACGAACGTACGAACGGACGGACAGACGGCTGGGCGAGTTGCAGCCGAGCGTGGCGTGGAGCGGCGTACGTTCTACACCGTGAACGAGCGTATGCCGCAATTCTCACCTGAGAAAACATGCCATTTCTACCAGTGACGCAGGTACAAGAACGAACCGAATCAACGGTGAGAGAAGCCACCACATAGCAGGCAGGCAAACAGAACGATATCAACAGGGACGGATCGTTCGTTCGTTATATCATAACGAAATTTACACTAATCGATAGATACGTATTTGCTTTCCGCTCATGATCGGTTGTTTTTTGTATTGTAATACCCACGGTAACCGAACTCGTGATCTCATAGAAATAGAAGGGCATGGCCAGGTTCATGGTCCTGGGCTCCACCACCAGGGACACCAAGTGTCTGAGTTTTCTTGGATCTTCACAAAATAATTGAGGAATTTCCTTTAGAAGTTTAACAACTCCAAATGAGCAAAGGGTTTTATTTTTTAGTCCACTGTTCCAAAATCATCAGGTTCACTCCAATTTTCTAGTTTTCTTTTGTATTTTCAAAATAACAAATTTCAGATACGATTCTACGAGGGGGGCACCTCCGATTTTGACCAAAAGTTTTTACGAATTCACTTCAATTAGTGATGAAATTTCCCAAAGGTATTTTTGGCGAAAATGCACCATACATTTTTTATGGGAGTTTAAATATTTTACTGTTATTTGCCACCTATTTGTAAGTGTCACGCTTAAGAAATGCACAAACTAACCTAACCTAACCTAACCTAAACTAAACTTACCTAACCTAGTCCCGTCCCCCTTCATATTCCCAAAATATCCCCTCCTTAAAGCTTCATCCTCGTTGATAAAAGGCTAAAAATTATTATAACTTTAAACCTCCATAAATATGTATGGTGCATCTGTGCCAAAAATCCTTCGGGGGGTTCTCATCTCTGACTAAGGTCAACAAATGCCCAAAGTGCTCCTAATCGGAACGCCCCAAATTTGTTTATTCTGTCTTTGACAGATGGTGTTTTCTATCGTCATACAAATAGGAAATTTCGAATTTCACGAAGTGTTGGAGAAATGTCAGTGTTCAAATACAATCACATCTTTCAATAGTTCCAAAACTTCAAATGTACAAGGGGTATTTTTTTAATTTAATGTCCCACTATCTTCAAGTTCACTCCAATTTCCTTGTTTACTTAAATCTGTCTGTGACAAATTGTGTTTTATTTTGGGATAGAAATAGGAAACTTGAATTTTTACGAAGTGTTAGAGGAATGTCAGTCTTCACGTACAATCATTTCTTTCAATAGTTCGAAAACACCAAATGAACAAAGGATTTCTTTAATACAATACCCCAAAATCAACAGGTTCACTCCAATTTCCTTGATTTCTTTAATATTTCTTTAACAGATTGTGTTTTATTTCGGGATACACAATTCGATTTTAACAAAGTGTTGGAGGAATGTCACGTACAATTATTTTATTCAAGAGTTCAAAAACTCCAAATGAACAAAAGTCATTTTTCATACAATGCCCTAAAACGATTAAGTTCGTGCCATTTTCCTTGTTTCCTTATTCTCTCTTTAACAGATTGTGTTTTCCTTTCAATATATAATTAAGAAGACCAAGCTTCAACAAAAAATGGAGGAAATTCAATCTCCATCCACAATTAGTTCCTTCAAGAACGCCAAAAAATCAATAGGTCTTGACATTAGCATTTCTACTTTTACAGGTCACAAATGACATCGGAACAACCATGAATACCTTCCTCATGATTGGAAATAAATGTCAACAGAAGACAATTTGATGAAGGGCAAATCTAGAATCCTGAATTTCAATGTCAATACCATTTAAACTATACAAACTTATTCTTTATTCCAATACCCTAAAAACATCAATTCCATATCATTTTTAGGATACAAGTGAATAGTTGACCAAAATTTTGAAACTTGTTAAGGTGTTCACCACATGCCTGGATTTCCTGAAATCTAAGTTGAATCATTTAGCTGATCCTATTTATTCAATTAGTCCTGTCTATAACTGATGGATCCTCTTAACTTAATTCTTCAAAATTGGAGAATTGAAATGGAATTTATGACTTAATTCTTTCGGAGATTTACCAAAAATCCTCTAACCCAACATTAAGAACTGAGAAGTCATTTTATCAAACAAATCGGTATGGAATTTCTTGAAAGCTTATCAGTTTGTTCCTTTGAAATATTTGAAACATTGAAATGGGTAATAAAATCCTATTTTGTTATAATGAAAAATTAATTGACAATTCTGAGTATAATTCATACGAAAATGTAAGATAAGAGAAATGGGATTTAAAAATTGTATGAAGCAATATACAAAGGTGTAAAGAATCCTTAATTTTTCGTCAAATGTTTCAGAATTGTTAGGTACTTTTTACTCAATCGTCAAAAGTTGGTCATCAGACGATTAACGTAAGTCCGGTCCTGTTCTAAAGGCCGGACGTTGTCGTTAGCTGCTCCTTCTCTTTGGCACGAGAAGACACATCTATTGCTGGCGACTGTCGAAGACTCGAGTTTAAAATTCAATTTTCATCTGGTGCCCTACAGCATCAGACCTGTTCGGTTTCTTTCACGCTTACATCTCAGAACCATGCGCTCAATACGTTTACATGTTCAGCCTCTCTCTGCTTGAGGCTAACCGTTATAACTACCTCAACCTGTCCTGCAATACAACCTCATAACACATACGTACATAAACGTATGTAATACCTATATAACATACAAGTGTACATGGACGAATGTAGGTATATAATATTAGGTAGGTATGGTGTTCTTAAATACCTAATACGACCCTGCTGCAAGCTAAATTTCCCTGAGTTAGCTGATGAAAATTAAGTTAAAGTACTATACATTTTCAGAAGAAATACGTAGATAGATGGAAAATAATCGGAAAATAAGAAAAATAAACTTCTTCCTTGGGGTAATGTCAGGAAAATGAGAAACTTAAGCATAAATGGTGTTTTTATCTTTCGTGCGTGGCATTTTGGGCGTTGCTAATGTCAAAATTTTACATGAAATGGTTTCGACTTGGGCAAAATAGAGAAATAATTAGTTTCTGTTTCGAGGATTTGGTCCATGGTTGTTCCAAGTAATGTTCATATTTTTGGCATTTTCTACGCTGGTGAAACTTTCGATTTGCTTTGAAAAATGACAAATTGGAAACGCTCAGCAGCAGTATCGACTGAGGATGTCAGTATTCGAGACTGGCGAAACGTCTAGTGGACGAAGATGACAGGATCAAGGCAGAATAGCCGAACAAAAACATAATACATAAATCAGTTTTTACACTTTTTAGCCAAAACTTTCATGGGTACCTACATTTATTTTAAAATTCCAAAATATGTTGAAAACCGCGATTTTTATAATCAGACCTATTACAATAACTTCCCTTTAGACTAGGAAGTGAATAAAATAAGAGTGTGCGCGTTATTAAATTGCAAAACTTAACTTCCGATTTGTTTGTTTGTTAGTCGTGCCACGAATCGCTGAAAACGAATTTAGAAGTAGATACATCTTGAGTACCTAGCAATTTTCGTCCAAAGTGCACCAACTTCTTCGATCATGTTCTAACAACAGTTAGCTTCCTGTATCCTGTGATTGTAAAACAATTGATTTAATTGCAAAGCTAATAGTTCCTATAGGTGAACGTGCTTCTCATAACGCCAACGAAACAAAAATATGTACCTACCATTACCAGAGTGGAATTGATATTCTCACTGTATGTATATAAGTGGTTGTAATTCTCATTATAACTAAACCGCAAAAGAAAAAGCAACATTCTCACCATAATTACTTCTTGTTTTCGAAGTAACAACTCGAAATATACGGGGGTACTTCGAAAAACTGGGGTGATTTCGAACACTGCAGGGAAATTGCATACAATTCAGGAAAAACTGGAAGTTCTTCTCTATACGGGATTTCTGTATAACTCACGATTTGAATTATGGATATTGGTATTTTTTTATTTTACTCATTATCCTCCTGGAAAAGTTTTCAGGAAAGAATCTGGAGAATTGTAAGGGAAAGTCGAAAAATTGGGAAATTCTACAAAAGTTGTAATTTCTATTACATATTTCAATTTAAGAAAGAAAATAAATTATTTGTGGCAGACATGAAATTATCACTTCAATTGTAATTTAAATTTTGGAACAAAATCCTTTTCTCAAGTGAGTATCCTTGACGATAATCATTAGTAGAAGCAATGTAATCACTCATAAAAACGAATTTATTTTACATTTTCACTTTCTTATATATTCCCAGAACCTTTTCACAAATTCACACAATGATCTCATACTAAAATTTGCATAAACCAATTTCTCTCGAATCAGCAAATAATTATTTAATAAAAAAAAAAACACCTTAGAGAAATCCATACGTAAGTAACTGTTGATAGTGCAGCGAATGAAATGGGTTATCCAAACTCCAGAATATTCGAAACACTTAAGAAATGAAATACTACTTCATTATCCGAAACACATTTATGTCTCGATTATTATCCAAAATGGCATTAGCTAACCAGAATTTGGAGACGGTGATGATTCCGGAGGTATCTAATATAGACATATCCGCCAAGAGCATTTGGCAGTGCTGGAAATTTTCCCCCAGATATGGGGATTTATAGCTTAAAATTTTATTTGGGGGATATTTTTCTGGGGATTTTACGAAATACAGAAATGATCCCTGGGCGGAAAGGGTTAAATAAGAGTAAGAAAATCAAATCAGATCAGTGAAGTATTCCTTATACAATCCAGCGTTTTTTTGGTTTTGTGATGATATAGTGACCATAGATGAACAACCACTGAGAATTTTAATTTTGTAAATCGTTGAGAATATAATGTTCAGCATTGAGTTTTTTTCATTTTATATCCTTGTTACTACCTATACTTTGCTTACAACTGAAAGAATTCTGTGGAAATTTAATTTATTTACAATTAGATCTTGGAGAATTCTGGGAGAAAATGAGGTTTATTTTGAAGATTTATTTTTGAAATTGGTTAGCAGGTCATACAGGTGCTATTTTTCCTACCAAATTTCACGTATATAATGGAACTAATGCATCAAAATGACTCCAAAATTAAAAGCAAACGTATTTCTTAAAATTCATATTGGAAGGAGTGAATGAACAAGGAAAAATTTAATTGGTCCAGAAGTAACTGGTCAAGAATTAAGTTTCAAGGAAGCTGATGTGTGAAAATGGCAGGAATTTGTATACGTATATGTACCACAGTTATTTTTTACAAGTCGATGGAACTTTGTTTTAACTGAGTTATTGATGTTCTAAACCCCTATAGATATAGCCATATTTTTGAAGGGGGGGTTAAATTAATTTGTAAATGAATATCCATTAAAATAACTGAATTACAGTTCGCTTTATCCTGTAGGTAAGTTTTGGATATATTAGAAAATATAAAATAGAAAGAATTGATATATTTAAGACACGTAGAAGCTTTACCATATTCATGTAAACGCAAATTTTAGCAAAAATTATAAATATATATATATATATTTTAATCAAGTTTTTATATGTTCATAATCCACTGAATAAGTAATTAAAAAGTTCTTTAAAGCCTCATATCTGAGGGGAAGAAAACCTTCCCTATTATAAAATTGACTGTTATTCTCGTTCTGATAGAAAAAAAAAAAACAACTAATAACAGTTTATGAACTTACAAAAAAATACAGGTAATACATAAATATAAACATAATAATTTATTATTTACTTTTGAAAAGTAAATGAGCAAGAGGCTTAACTACTCAAGCTAATGAAAAATAATCAAACGAAAATTTGGTTGGATCTGTTATTTCCGAAAGGAGTAATAAGCAAGTATTTTCTTGATTACAAATTGTTTAATTGTTTAATTATTTTGAAAAATATGAAATTTGAAGAAGATCTACATTAAAGTAATTTGATTTAAATTTTTTTACAACAGCCAATACCTTTAAGGACATTTCCAATCTAATTTGTACAGAATGTATCACAGTCTATGATAATCATTGCATTCAAAGAGAAACAGTTGTTAAATTATAAAGATTTATAACCGATAAGCAAAAAATATGGGCTTATTTTAGAAAATTATAAACTTATTAACTGTCTCTTTACTATGAACAATACCATATAATGAGTAGGTAAAGAAACAATTTTATGCACTTTTTTAAACTTTTAACAAGTAGTTACAATTTCAATAAAAAAACGTGTAAAAATAATAAAATAAGTGTTGCACATTATCTTTACAAAAAAAAAAGAAATACTAATTAACGTTCAAATAACAATATTGTGCTTGTAATTGGTAAGCAGTAAAAGTACCTACCCTTGTAACCATTTGTTTTAAAATCCATTACGACACGTTTCTTGACTTATCAATTTCACTTTATAGTTTTCTCGGTCACGTCGATTCGCGATTTATAGCTACTTGTAACAAACACTTGAAAATTGCAAACAATTACGACAATTTTGAAAAGTCCTGATTCTGCAAGTTCTCTGCTTAATACTGAAGACGACCACAGTTAAAATGTAAGTGACTGAGACCAATTGAGGACGGAGGTGAATGTCTCATAATAATGATGACTTAAAAACCAAATGGCTAAATTGTCTCTCCGGAATTACGATAACAATGAAGTTCTTTTATAAAAATAAAAATATTGTTGTGAACAGTAGAATTAGAATTGCATGATTCTTTTGTATTGAAATATTTGGATGAAATAATTTAAAAGAAATAAGAAACAAATTCGAAGTATTTAGACTATTATTTCATTTGAAGCAGGTAGACAATAAGATAATTTTTTTTAGAGATTTAAGATTTTTAACGGACGTGATTTGTGTAGACAATGAAATTACCGGATATTAAAATCCGACAAAATTGAATTAAGATTGTAATCTTTAAAAAGAAAAATTATTAGATGCGATGAACAAATTTCAGATAAAATCTTCAAACACTTTCTACATAGGCACTAATCACTATAAGATTTACATCCAGGTACTTGTATATGTGTAGATTTCGAAGAGTTTAAACCGCAAATTAAATTGTCAGTTTCTGTATGATGCAATATAAGTAATACAAAATTATTGTTTGAGAAGGTTTTAGACTATGTAAGCGGATAGCGGTAATTATTGTTGGTATATTTTAATGTTGGGTGCATGTTGTATTTGTTATTTTTAGATTAAATAACGAACTGTAGGTTATGCGGTAGTAGGTGTGGGTTCGTGTAAATGCACACGTCCACGACTACACCATATAACCTAATGCGCTAGTATAAATATAAACAATTCCTCGTCGACCGTTTCTTAGTCTCATCTTAACATAAATAGTACATAGTTGCAAGATTAATTAAACACAACAATACAAGTACTAATGGTGACATTATCTCGTTGGTATACATACACATTGAAGAAATACATATACATATTGAAGATAAATACAACACATTTTTGAAAATTTAGAAGCTCAAAAACACGATGCTCTTACTCTACAACATACTTTTTTTTGAAGAAAATCTAAAGAGGGTTAGTAATTGTGCAAAATTACCTTTAAATCTATGTCTCTCTCCCTCTAGTTCGTCTTTACTACTGTTTCTTCCCCTAATGCTGTCTCTAACTAGCCGAACATTTCTCAGAACGTACCCTACAAAATCCTATCATTCCTCATTCTCCTTATTGATATCCATTGCTCTCGTAATACTTTTATTTATTTTTTTTTTTTTGGTAAGGTATATTTTCAGAATTTGACTTGTTTGCACTCCTGCAATCGTTTACCTAAATCTTCACCCTGTATATATGTATTTGAAGCACGTAAAAAATATACATTTTATTTGAGAATGAAATTTAATTAAAGATGTACACATACACGTTGACGACTAATGCAAGACATTTTTGAAAATTTAGAAGCTCAAAAACACCAAAAACAAACGGGCATCGAATAATCTTTTTCGCTTAGTTTAAATGCACCCATATAGACATATGAACTCACACCGCACTTCCTATTTATAAAATAAAACGTATAACTAATATGAGGCTTACGAATATTTATGTATATCGTTTTTAATGAATACAGTCGATAGTATTATACAGTTTATAGTTCTTTTTAATGTCTTGTTAACGGTAATTGTTAAAATATTAACAATGCTTCATCAAAAGATGCCGCTGTTCAAGAAGCATTAATGTCAAAAATTTCTCTCCATTTATATTTGCACTAGAATGGATTTGATAATAACTGTTGGAAGAAAGTACAGACATTTTATGGATCTAATTGCTTTAATTATTATTAACTATAAACGCGGATGGTATAATATCACTTTCTAATCTGCAATGAATATGCTTCAATTAGTATATTGTGTGTTGTGTATGTTTTTGGTCTTCCTTCCTATAATTACATGAATTTATACTAACTTTAATGTCTTCATTATTATTATCGTTCAAATGTCCATTATCTTGTATAACGTAAGAGTAGAAACCGGATAACAAAGCGCAAAGAAATTGAAAAAAAAAAAAACATAAAAATCGTCAAAAAAGGACTAAAAAAGCAAATGAAACGACAAATGAACTTATGACACAATTAAAAAAAAAATGTAATAACAATAACATTGTCGGTTATTATTTATATAAACATTCCTTAATTTTTGCACATTTACGGTTACATTTTATTTCAAAGTTTATAATACTTTTTTGTGATATCGATAAAAGGAAACACAATGTGTGAAACTATTATTTAACACTGGGTTTTGAAAAGCTTCATTCATAGGAAATTTTTTATGCAAAAATACGTAAATGAAAAAGGTCATATGCCTATCAGTACAAGTGGGAAAAACAATATGAAAATTCAAAAAGTCCGGCAAGTGTAAGAAAAGCTCCAATCAGAACGCATACCATACCAATGCATACGGGAGCTTTTCTAGCACTTGTCGGGCTATACTTAGTTATGCAAAATTTGTATAGAAATGATGTATCTCATAGTTTCTTATAAAATTCAAAAATAAAAATAATGCCTAAAACCGGGACTTTAGATATAAATTTTTATTAGTTAACCAATTCACCCGATAGACGTTATGTAATATACAAATTGCAATAAATCTGTGTATGAACGTTTTGTAAAATTTTGCGAAATTGTGAAAATGTATAAATAAAATAAAAATGATAATTAAACGTATTTATGAGTGATAATGTTATCTAGCCACTGTGGATACTCAATTTGAAGAACAGTGCATAGAAGAAAAAGCAAAATTTTATATATATATCTCCGAAATTCTGAAAATGTGTGATGTGCTTGGAATGCGATCAATTTAATTAAGTCAAAATATTTGATTTAGTTCACAATAAATCTGGAGAATTTTGTTACATTTCGATATTCAAGAAGACATCCAAAGTAAATAGGAATGTACTAATTTCAATTCAATTTAATTTTGGCTGGGACGCATTTTTCCAAATTTTTCTCCGGATTTACCAGATTTTTCTAATTGAAAATTATATTATTAAAGACCATAACTAACAAAACAGAAAACAATTAGGTACTTATATCCATGTATAATTTTAGGAAAATTAGCCAAATCTGTTCTCAAGTTAATCGTTTATCAACTAACAGTATTTCATTGTCATTTGTCTTAAGTACTTAACAACAAAATAATATTATAGATACTATTACAGGCGGAACAATTTTTTTTAGTTTTATGAATAACAATTTTATAATACCTATCCTATGCAGAAATCCAATTTATCGTAATGTTATAAATTGACAATTAGAATTGGATTACGAATATATACTAAAATTTGAATTGGAAATGAGGTGCACGGGTTAAAACGCACCATTATCAATAAAATGAGTCTACTTTTCAAAAATCTCTTGTATTTGTCTTCAATGTGTATGTGCACCAACGCGATAACAACATCATTAGCACTCATATTGTTGTGTTTAATTTATCTTGCGACAATGAACCGTTTATGTTAAGATGAGATTAACGAACGGTTGACGAGGAATATTTTATATTTATACTAGCGTACTACGTAGGTTATATAGTGTAGGCGTGAACGTGCGCTTTTACACGAACCCACACCTACTACCGCATAGCCTATGGTTCGTTATTTAATCTAAAAATAACAAATACAACATGCACCCAATATTAAAAGAAATCAACAACAGAACTACTAATGATGCCATTACCGCGTTTTACAAATACAAGACATAACAGGAATAAAATAATTCTTTATCCAAGAATCCTTTTTTTCTTTATTTTGGTGCTCGAATGTGCTTCTTTATAATAAAGATGTCCTCATAAACAAAATCATTTATTGTGACGAAAAATGCTTACAATTTGTTAACTGTTACGTAAAATCCCATGCAAATAAATTTCTATAAATAACTTTAAAAGAAATTTATGGAACCCGGTGACATTTAGGAGTGTAGAATACATACGTTTTTCGTATTTCTGAAGGCCGTTAGTAAGATTAAGCCTAAAATATTCAACGGATGATACCTATGTACATCCTACATCTTCTTACCCAGAATAAATAATTTATTTACAAAGTGAGAATACAAGTTCATTGTTAATTTGATAATATTTCATGATATTGCTTCACCTCGTAATGTGTTACCTTTATTATATTCGTTTTACGCAAGGCTAAGGTTAAGTATGCGGTATATCACCACGTGAAGTTCTGTTTGCTAGTATCATCATTTGAATAAATTATTTACAAAACGATTGTTTATGTAAATTTTATAAACTGATAAAAATTCTATCGCACTTTAAACAGATTGACTGTCATCCCATTTGTTATTTGTTTATTTGAAACGAATTTGATGATGAAAAATAATAATTAATTTGAAGATTTGAGAATTTTCGTAGTGTATGACCAACGACTGTTAATGAATAATTAAGCAACGTTTCGACCGTCAATTTCGGCCATTGTCAGGCCAATATATAACAACATCAATAACTGCATAATAAATTATATCATTAATTAAAAAAATAATATAAAATAAATAAATTATGATTAATGTTCTCATAATATTATCTTAAAGATGACCGAAATTGACAGTTGAAACGTTGCCTAATTACGGACAAAATTAACTTTTGTTGATTTTGCAATATTTTATTGTTACCAACCAAATTAAATTCATATAATTGAAAATTTTTACAGTGATTTTTTGTTCGTAATAATCTACACATTTAGCACAGTAATGATGATCGAACGCCACCGAACTGTGCCGAAGTGAGGCGGAAATACAGTACTGCATCCTAAACGACTAAGTAATGAATTTCCGCCTCTCGTCGACATGGTTCGAAAAAGTTCGTTTCGCATTTCTATAATCCTATCATCACTCTCAGCCAGACACCGCGGATGTTGATTAATAATTATTCCATCTAATTATGGCTCTAATTTTTTTTTTCGGTTATAATTATTAAAGAATGACAGATAGATACAATGTGCTAAATAAAGTTCTCCATAAAAGTGATTGCAACCCGTGCGAAGAAAACAGTCTTCTGTAACACAGAGATAATTACTCAGTAATTACTGTAATCGTTTTTCACACTCTTTTCGTTAATGAAAGTGAATGAATGGCGGAAAGAAAAATTAATAGACTTTTAAAGGCAAGGACGTGAATTTATAGCGTTTTGTTTAATAGTTTCATGGAGCATCAACATGTTAAACATGTGTCAAAAGAAAGTTCTGAAGTAGCAGACTTATTGTCTCAATTATTTATATTCTTATTTTTTTTATTGACCATTAAATTAAACTAATTAAATTTAAACAAAAAAAATATGCCTCAAGCTTTGGGTAGTAACTTCTTTTTTTAAAAATCAAGGAATACTTCCATTTCCTTTTTTTTTAATTACTTTAATAGGAGGACCAGAAACTGGTGTCGCAATGTGTTTTTTTATATTATATTTAAAACAGATAAATTTTTAGCAAGTTTTTATTTATAATCAATGATATAATCATCTTCCATAATGTGCTAATTTTGGCTTACTAACGTAATGCAAAAACTTTCAATTGGTTTTTTGCAAAGTATGTATTTGGAGGTGGCATTTTGGACTCACGCAAATTTTCATATTTTTTAAATACATCAAACTATTCGACAGACTCAATGGGTGAAGGGCTATTTATATACAACTATTACTCATAATTTCTGTAGATATTGATTGATTCTCTACTAAATCTTTGGCAAAAAAGTAAACTCAAAGGATATGTTCCAAATAATGCCACCAGCGCTTTTTATTTTTTTTTTCGGATTTTTTGGAAGTCAATTTAGTGAGCTACAGGACCTCAAAGTTGTGGTTTTTGACATTTTTCACAATTTAATGAGTATTTCAGTTCTATTCTGTTTCACGAAGATCAAGTAAACCGTAAATACATAAAAAAAAATTGAATTTTTCAGACATTCAAAAAAAAACTGCTTATCGTGACTTCAAAAATCGGAAAATAAACATTAAAAATTGAAAAAAGGGGCGCTGCAATATTTTAACTTCAAAAATTCATAATTTTAGTTTTGCATGTTGGAAATATGCTCCCATAAATCCAGTAAATGGTACTTATTGTGGTTTAGCAAAAAATAAAAATAAAGGGCATATAGGATAAGGGGGTAAAACTGCCTTAGCTCACCCCAAACTACCTATTAGGTCGCTATATGCCTTAAATGGTTAATTTTGGATTTTTAAAGATATCCGCCATTCCAAAAATTCCTTGGGGCTTAAAGATAAAAACAATTAATAAAAACGTAAATTTTTTCAAAATTTTTAGCGCCAAATTCAAATTTTGGCAGAACATCGTAGCTTGAAAAAACTAAATAACTATCAATATTTTCGGGGTAGTGCTCCTTACAAAATATACATGAAATCATATTTTCCACCATAAAAGTTATTGTTAATCGAACTTATTTTTAAAAGAAGCGGCATAAGTTTCAAAATTGAATTCATTCTACTAATTCGTATACAAAAAATGGTTTGGTAGGGGTAGGGGGTTAGGTTAGGTTCGCTACTGAAATGAACTATAATAATTATATAATAAATTTATTACTTTATCAGGATTTTTATATTATAAAAGGATAATAATTCAAAAAAAGTACAGTCCAACTTCGAGTCACCAAAAGGTTTTCGAATCTCCCCAGCCAATTTCTGTTAAGGCGCTCAAAATTTTTAATATATAAATTCGTATTAAAGTGAAAATATGGTGAAAGCTCGTTTGAATGAGGAAAATGGTACAGACGGCGCCATCGGTTGGTTTGCCTTCAGTTTGAGTTCAAGCCAACAAAACAGATCGCGCGTTCCATTAATAAACATCCTGATGTTATCATACTAATTATCTGCACGCTCTAGTGTTTTAAGTAACATTGCGAAATGTAACCGCTCTCAAATTTTAATGTAATCTGATTTGTTCGAAAATTAATTAGTGAACGTTAAAAAAAAAAAACTAAAAACAAAAGTGCGTGCGTAACACGAATTTTCGTATCGTATTGACGTAAATTGTGAGAAGAAAATCCCTGTGACTGTAAAACTGCGCGTGCTCCAGCAAGAGCAACAGTGAAAAATAAAAAGGTACAGAGAGATCAAGACCATAAGCGAAGAAATAACAAAAAATAATGACCCAACAACATCAGACAACCTACAACAGCATAATTCAACCACTTCTGACCGATTTGTACGAAATTACGATGGCTTATGCGTACTGGAAAGCGGGAAAAATTAATGATCGCGCGGTATTCGAACTCTTCTTTCGAAAAAACCCCTTCGCTGGGGAATTCACCGTTTTCGCGGGATTGGAAGAGTGCCTTAAATTTTTACAACGCTTTCAATTCTCTGACAGCGATATTGCGTACTTGAAACAAACTCTACCAAAAGGGACCGAAGACGAATTCTTTGAATTCCTACGAAACATAAAACTTGACCATGTAACCCTTTACGCAATGGAGGAAGGGACGGTAGCTTTCCCGAAGGTTCCCCTGCTTCGGGTGGAGGGTCCGCTCGTAATAACGCAAATGTTGGAAACTACTCTTTTAACATTGGTCAATTATGCGAGCTTGATTACTACAAATGCGGCGAGATTTAGATTGGCAGCCGGACAAGACGTGAGACTTTTGGAATTCGGATTGAGACGTGCCCAAGGACCTGATGGAGGATTATCGGCATCCAAATACGCGTACATTGGAGGATTTGATGGCACAAGTAACGTTTTAGCGGGAAAATTGTTCAATATTCCTGTTAAGGGCACGCATGCTCATGCGTTCATTACGTCTTTTTCCGGATTCCACGAACTCGAGCCGAAAATAATCAAATCTCAAGATGGTAGACATCAGATTAATCTGCTGGAAGCTGCGTTGGCATGGAGAAAGAGACTCATACCGATATTTAAGGTTCGAATTTCCCACTCCAATATTGTTATTGATTAAGTAATTGCATTTCCTTTGAAAATAATTCTTTCGATAACCTTTGATAGAGCCAGATGTCTTTTTGGAACACGTACTCATCATTTTATTATTAGAAAAAAAAATTCGATGTGAAGTTTTTTTTTTTTAATGTAGTTTGGGGTCATAAGGCACCATTACGTTTTCATTTAAATTTTATTTTTAAAATTCCGACGACCATATTCGAAAAGAATGCCAGTGAATCAATAATCCAAAAGTTTTTTTGAATCTACTCCTTTGAGGATCATCAGAAAGTGCACATGATCATTTAGCAATAATTTCTCCAATTAAAATGATAATTTCGTGGGGTTTTAATTTTCTACTATAAATAACAACAAAGCAAAACAAATTTTGGTAAAGATGTAATTTATGCACCCCGCACCCCCTAGTACGTTAGGGACTTTCATAAAATACGTTCTCAAATAAGGGGGTGAAGGAGGTAGGGGTATTGTTTAGTGTGACAAGGTATGACAAAGGCAGAGGGGAGGTTCTAAGGAAATGTGACGTTCGCAGTTAATTAATGTTGTTTTAATTTTTTTCTGAACTCGGCAGTTCTTAATTTTTTTTTTTTTATTATTCTGTATAAAATTTTTAATCACAAGAAATCGATTATTGGGGGATGATCCAGCTTTGTGACGTTATATTCTTTAGGGGGGTCACTGAAAGCTTGACAAAAGGGTTTAAAAATTTGAAATTCTGCGTGACGTATTTTATGGATGGCCCCTTTGAGTTTGCAGTATGTTGTAGGGCATGATATTATATACATAATTGTTTTTTCTAAAATTAAGAATGTTTTGAATTTGCAAAAAAAAAATGTATATACATACCTACAGTTCTTGATAGCTCTCAATGAGTTCTACCAATTTTTTCTGTTTCATTTCTTGTTCAAAATAAAAAAGTTAGTTATTCGCTAATTTATGATTTTGGGAAATGAAAATTGAAATTAATGATGGAAGAGTTCTGAGTAGAGATCTTGTTAGCGCTCCAAAAGTTCCAGAGTTCCTGCGAAATTTTTGAAGTTCGCGAATAACTTTTTGATTACGAATCTGATTAAAAAATGATAGAAGAACAATTAGTAACACTCTTTGAGAATTATCAAGAATTATACGAGTTTTTTTTTGTAAATTCAAAAATTTGCAATTCAGTGCAGCAAAGAACTCCAGAACTCTTACTTGTGAACCGAAAAGAAATACTCAGATCTCTTCAACGCGCAATTGCATTTTTTCGGGAAGTCATGTAGAACTATTGGAAATTTTATGCAAGAGCTTCAGAACTGTACCTACCCCCCTTAGAACTCTCAAAATTGGCATCATTTTTTAAAATTCAGGCGCTAACTGCAGATTAGTAATTTAACAATAACATATATATGCCAAAATCGTTGCACTCTTTAAACCCCTATATATATTAGGGATGAGGCCAATATTATTCTTATTCTTAACGTTTACCCACCCCCAGCATCTTCTCCATATCCAATACCAACCCCTATCCCATCCACGCGACCCCACCCACTTCACTTCTACACAACTCCCACACCCACATGACCTCTACCCTCTGTCGCCTACTCAATACTATATATTACGAATAATATATTCTTCAAACTGGAAAAACTATGTGAAAGGGTGCTTTCGACTTATTCAGTATGACATACCACAATCTCAAGATAATTATGGTTGGGGGAGGTTTAAATTATACCTTTTTATAAGTAGAAACTTAAAACCAACGTCACGATAAAATATTAAATATTTAATTAAAAGCCACTTGGTCCAGTGACAAACGTTCGCCAAGATAATAAATGAAAATAACTTTCATTTTAAACCTACCCTAAAGAAGCCTTACATCAAAAGCGAAAGGTCTGTTGCTGGTTTTACACAATAAAAGTACTATTACCCTTTACTATTGGGTTGGCAACTATGTAATTGCGGATTTTAAATAAAAATGAATTTTCAAAATTTTTGTCGATGACCTTTTTCCAACGTTCAGGCAGTGCCATAATTCCACGTTTATAAAATTTCCGATTTTTGTTATCAAAAAACTGAATTAAGTGTGATTTGACATCGTTAGCGTCATTAAAAATTTTACCATTTAGTGAGTTCTGTATGGAACGAAATAAATGGTAGTCTGAAGACGCAGGGTCTAGGCTATATGGCAGATGTGATCAACACATCCCAACCCAGATCCAATAATTTTTGGCAAGTGATCAATGATGAATCCAGACGACAACAAAAGCAGAGTTTCACCAGAAAAGATTATGCTGTCAGCCTGATGGGATTATATAGAAATTCTGACTTTGAAATTTTACCAAACCATCAATCGCGAGGGTGTTGCTATTCACTATTTCACACATCTGTGATCTAATCTAAAGATTATTGGATCTGAGTTGGAACGTGTTGTCACATCCGCCATATAGCCCTGACTTTGCACCTTCATTCGACTATTTATTTCGTACCATATCGAACTCCTTAATTGGTAAATTTTTTAATGACGCTAACGATGTCAAATCATACTTAATTCAGTTTTTTGATAACAAAAATCGGAAATTTTATGAACGTGGAATTATGGCACCGCCTGAACGTTGGAAAAAGGTCATCGACAAAAACGAGCAAAAATTTTGAACATTCATTTTTATTTAAAATCTGCAATTACTTAGTTGCCAACCCAATAGCTTGATCTTTTAGTAAGATTTATTTATAGTTATTGCGAATTCTTTACTTAATTTTCGAAAGTGTACTTTTTCTGCTACGTTTAGTTCGCATGGGTTTTTCTTATAATCCTTGATTTTCTCAATTTTCTCAATTTTCTCTTATTTTCTTTTACTGCGGTCACAATCAAAGTTGAACATGTGCGTTAAAGGGTTTATGTTGATGAAGTTCCATTAAAGCGTGGTTACTTTTAGGTCGTAGAATCCCAAGTAAACGACGGTGAACTGGCATCTTTCGTATCTTATGGTCACGCCTTTCCCAGCGGATTCTTGGCTTTAATAGACACGTACGACGTTGTGAGGAGCGGTCTAGTAAACTTTTGCGCGGTGGCTTTAGCACTTTCCGAAATTGGCTACAGGGCACTCGGAATCCGATTGGACAGCGGCGATTTAGCTTACTTATCAATCGTGACTCGTAAATTTTTCGTGGAAATTGGCGAAAAATTTTCTATTCCATGGTTTAAAGATCTCACGATCGTGGCATCGAACGATATAAACGAAGATACGATTCTCAGTATTAACGAACAAGGGCATCAAATAAACTGTTACGGGGTTGGAACACATTTGGTTACCTGTCAGAAACAACCCGCCCTCGGTGGGGTGTATAAACTTGTGGAACTTAACGAACAACCCAGGATGAAATTGAGTCAGGATGTCGAAAAAGTTACGATCCCAGGAAGAAAAAACGCCTACAGATTGTTCAACAAGGAAGGACACGCACTTATTGATCTCATGATGAAATATGATGAGCCATCCCCAAAACCAGAAGAAAAGGTAAGTGGGAAAATGAAGCAAAACCAATCGACTTACCTATGTAATAGTCTAACATAAAAGAAAAATTGATACTTCTATTCAGTTTTGATTTTAAAAAACGCAAAATTTTGAAAAAAATAAATACTTATCTAATAGGTCACTAATTGGTCACAATTGGTCAGGTGATCCCTCAAATTTAACGCCTCTTCAAAAATGTAATAACTTGAAAATGAATAACTTTGTTTTCTCAAATGGCACCTACAATATTTATTTTTATATTTGATTCCTTTTTTTATATGTGACATTACAGCCTAAATTTTCAAAATTCAAATCGAAGTGGTTTCCGATTTATTGTTAACCGCGTTTAGGTGGGATACCCTGTATAAGTAGGTACATCTTTTTTTTTTTTCGAAATTCGGTTGATGGGGTGGCAGCATCCTAGGGCTTTTTACGAATACTTTTACATGATCATGTATCTACTAGGAGTAGATATATATACCGGGTGGTCCATTTAACTTGAGACAGGCTTGTATCTCAACAACCGTGCCTTCTATAAAGAAAAAGTTTATATGAAAGTTGTTTAGTATTAAGGGGGAAAGAAGATGGCGACATTGATTTTTCAGTGTGACACCCCTTTGATGGTTATTTCAACGTCACTTCCCCTTTTTTTTTTTAATGGAAACGTATATTTTTTTAATGCATAATAGAATTCTCTGCGACAAAGAATAATTACATTAATATGAATCAAATTCAAGAACCATCTACAATTTACCTCAAATTAATAAGGAAAAAGCTATTGCTGTCATCATGTTGCCGTAGCTTAGTGGTTAGAGCAATGGCGCGAATCCCGGCGGGGGCATGATACGACAGCAATAGCTTTTTCCTCATTAATTTGAGGTAAATTGTAGATGGTTCTTGAATTTGATTCATATTAATGTATTTAAAATCTCCACTACTAAATATTTCTGGATATTTCATTGTTAAAGAATAATTAACTTTTATTTAAAAAAAAAGAAATTTATCCGATTGTAGATTTAGAAGATAGAACATGAAACATTGTTCGTTAATAATTTTGATGAATAGTGGGCAATAAGGGCAATAAAGCAATTGTTCATTAATTCAATTTTTCTTAATAAACGGTGATCAATGATCAATAGTGCAGTTATCAATTCTTAATCCATTAATCATCTAGATCTCAATTTTTCATACTTTAATTACCCGAACTGAAAAAAGAGAACGATTAAATTAATTTAATTATTGTTAGTTTGTTTTCTTGTTTATCAGTTTTTTTACATTTTTCGCTAAATATGGAATATCTTTCTTTAGAAGAAACGATTGATATGAGAATTTGACTCTTGAATAAAAATTGATAATTACGCTGTTGATCATTGATCACTGATGTTTATTAAGAAAATTGGATTAATGAATAATTGCCTTATTGCCCACTATTCATCAAAATTATTAACGAACAATGTTTCATGTTCTACCTTCTAAATTTACAATCAGATAATTTTTTTTTCTTTTTAATAAAAGTTGAAATAACCATCAAAGGGGTGTCATACTGAAAAATCAATGTCACCGTCTTCTTTCCCCCTCGATACTAAACAACTTTTATTTAAACTTTTTCTTTATAAAAGGTAGCGTTGTTGAGCCTGTCCCAAGTTAAATGGACCACCCGGTATATAAGTCGATCTACGATTTCGTTCATTTCATACAAAAACTCTCAAATTAAACTTCTACACTGTAAGAAATCTGGTGTCAAACTGACCTTTTATTAACAACACGGTTGTAGTTAAATCTTTGTAGTGAATATTGACTATAATTTGTTTTTAAATCGGCATTACTGGGATTCCTCTAGTAGTTAAAACTGAAATTGTAACATTAACAAAATATATTCGTAAATATTACTAAAATCGGTTGCTTCATGTTTAGTGTGGAAAGCGCACCATTGCAGTGAAGAATATACTGTAAAGGGTAGTTGCTTTAACGATTTATTATTGCCACTTCGACTATATTTATGTAGTTAATACACCAATTAAGAAGTGTCGGATATGAAACAGTTATTTGCATTTTCTCAAAAACTTATTTGCGGTAAGTACCTGTACAATATACATACATCTATGTATAATTTTTATAAACTAATTTCCGCTAGTTTTCTAACGTGTTTTTTAAACATTGGTTGGAATGGAACAACAACGTTATTGTATCCCCAATCCGCGATCGCAAACCAATTATTATACTTACATACTTACATCGCAATCATTCAAATTTGCCAATTTGTCATTTACTTATACTTTCAGGATGCAATCATGTTCGTTACAAGTATCAAGAAAAATTACAATGGTCTTCATTATCCTCAGTAAATTTCGAAAAAGTAATATACAGAAGTTTGTATTTCTCTTACTTTTATCTTTTAAGAAAGTATTTAATGTGTCCTGTTAAGTAAATGAGTAAGTATTTGTTTCATAGAATCAGTTTTCTTATTTCATAAATCGGTTATGTGTTGCTTTCGAGCAAGTTGTTATTATGAATAATTTTCTAGCAAGTTGAAATTTAATTTAGAGTTAATTTTAAACTTATAAATGTATAGCGAACCGCCAGAGATGGCGCTCACATACCCATCTACGGTTGTTCAGTGAACTCGTTTTATGAAGGGGCGACGCGACGTGATCGCTAGTTGGAACTGCCTATGTGCGCTTTTATGAAGCACGCAGCATGCTTTTATTCTACAAAGCAAGTGTGCATGTACATTAATTTGTAGATGTAACAATTTTGCAGTGGTTGAATTCAAAAAACACTTTTGTTAAACTTTATATTATGAGGTTGAAACTTAAACAAAATTATTTCGTGAATTCGACACTATAATTTTATTAATTTCACAACCTAAAATTGAAGTATAGACAATATATTTGATGTAAATCAGCTAATACTTGAAGCATATCTAACTAACACTTCGTGTTGAAATAGCAATATTTTTTTGTTAGACTCGAAATGTAGTATTGCATGATCATCTACAAAATCTAGCTACTATCAAAAAAAGTTTTTTCCAATTTTACAAAAAAGAATAAGATATTTAAGGACCGTTCGTTGTTGAAAAGACAAAATGGAACAGTTAATTTCACTACAATGTCTTTCTTAATTAACAAAATATTTCTTATTAGATTTAACTACAAACCTAGTTGTTAAAATTACTATAAAAGGGTGTGGACCTGTGGGCACACCCTATTTTTGTTAATTTGACTACAGATTTCTTACTGTGTACCTTTTAGATTTTGTTTGTAAAAATTGGGTCAACTTCGAAAAAGCAAAACTACAAAAAAAAAGCTTTCTTTGATCCTTTTACCTATGTTTATATAGGTACCTTACCGCAGAATTCGCATTTCAGAAACTAAATGTCTGCATTATTTTCCTTTTTGCAGGGAAGCTTCTTTCGTAAACAAACAATCTATGTATAAAGTTTCGCGTATGTCTTTCTAGGTCTTGTGTCGACACGCTTTCCTAGAATCCAAGAGGGCGTATGTTTATCCTCACAAAGTTGAGCCGCTGTACAAAGTTTACTGGCAGGATGGAAAAATCTGTCAGCCTCTTCCTGATATTCAAGAAATTCAAAAAAGGGTCAGAGATTCGCTGAATACGCTTCGTCCCGATATCAAAAGGAGTTTAAATCCTACGCCGTACAAAGTTTCTGTAAGCATGGAACTCTTCAACTTTATTCACGAGCTGTGGCTGGAGAACGCACCAATTGGTGAACTTTTCTAGAAGACACTTGAACTCAACAACTTTTCTTCAATTTTATTATATTTTTCTAGAATACGTAGGTAGCTTAGTTGCATTGGAATTTAAATTTTTCTTCTTGACTTTGAAATTTTTTGTTGTGCTTTTTTTATAGGACTAAAAATACTGTTTTTTCTTATCATCATTTAGTATGTAAGTTGAACTTGAGTTAATAAAAAAAAACTAGTAAAGTCGTTTATTTTAAGATGTAGATTTTTTTTTAACTCATTTGCTTTCTAATCCTGGAAAATTTTCTCAAAACCAACACTTCATAAAGGTAAGTGAAAAAGTGTATCTACATGAAATTTTGAAAAACTAATAATTATCCGTAATTAAATACTTAATTTGTTATAAAAGATTTTGAACGAACATTAAAGTATATTCAAAAATACACATATCTTGTTGATAATCCTACCCGGAGCTTTCACCAGAATTTGGAATAGTAATTAAATATTTTTTTGTTAGAAATTTATTTAACATTTTAAACTGAAATAGTTAGGCAAATTTTTGGGGTTTACCCTGAATGGAAAAACAGGACCCTTACAGAATCACCGTGTCTGATTTTATTGGTACACATATGTATATGAATTTCTATGACTATATCAAAAGAAAGACATTGTTGATGGGGTCTCAAATATAAACTTTTTTATAATTTTTTTTAATACATGAAAATTGACCATTTCACAAATTCTTTTCGAAATTACTATGATTAAAGTTTGGAAACAGGCACAGAAAACAGCATTTATGAACTATTTAGGATTTTGTCTTACAGAAACTAATTAACAAATAATACAAAGCAAATTAAACTTGCCTTTTGATACCTAACTACAGGAAAACACCATATCATTCTTCTATAGGTATTAAAAGATCAATTTACACATAATTCTAGTTCTACAAAATGTAAAATTCTTGATAATAAATATGAGGTAACTTTGCCAATGATCTATAGTTATTAATGAATTTAATTTTAATTATGCAACGTTTTGACTATCAATTTCGGTTATCATCAGGTAAACCACTAATAACATCAATAACTTAATTATTATCTAAGTTAAATTAACTTAAGCAACTATTGCCTGATCAAGATCGGAATTGACTCTCAATACGTTGTACAATTAAAGAGATTTATTTAGCTTTTGTTGATAATGTAATATATTTTAATCATATATTACCAACAAAATTAAAATCCTTTAATTGAAAGATAATGATATGATCCTCTAAATGTAGAAATTAAGAAGAAAAATTTTCATTATACTTAACACCTAATGTTTTTTTATATTTGTTGAATAACAAGAATGCTTACATCAAGAACAAAATGTACAAGACACTATTAAGATTGGGAAAAACAGCTTTTGGGATGCACTGATTTAAAATTAATAAAAACTAAATCAGGTTATCAAAATTTTAAACTGTTTTAGTATTTAGTTTAAATTAATTATACACCTACGTTTTGATCGTGAGACATTAAGAGTTAGTTAGGGGTAGAAATAGGAATGAAGAAGGGTTGAGGAAGACCTACATTGGATTATTGATCACGTATAGTTAAAGAAATTACTGTTAGATCAATAGAATAAACGCAAAAATTGGGGGTTAAAGTTTTTTATTTACAGTGTATGACCAACGTTGACAAAGTCATCCACCAAGGGCGAAACGTCAGTGTTGATTATACACTAAATAAAAATATTTCATTCCAATTTTTGCTTTTATTTTATTGGTTCAACTTACTGGGGTAGAATTTTTGCTTCTTGTTGGATGCTTCAGTCTTAGGAAACACGAGGTTTAACTCAGGATAGGAAAAGTGACCAGTCTGCAAGAATATTAATGATTTTGGGTACATTATCCGGCTGTGTATATTTTTTTTCTGTACAACCCCCTTTTAGCAATAAGAAGTAAGCAAAAAATCTGATTTTTTAATTAATTAAAGTAAAATTTTGATCCACTAATACTCGATTTGTCTCTGCATAAAGTTCATCAGAACTTTATTATAAAAGAGTCAACATTTAGCTTTACTTAATTAGTCCATAATTAAATTTTATTTTTACACAAAATAATTAATAGCAACAAATACTTCATTGTACCATAGTTATATTCACAAAAGGGGATTACAAAATATGGTTACAATAGGAATGAAATACAATCGTAGCAATGACGATGGCACAAATCCTTTTGAACTATTTTTGTATGTATTTGTAAGCATGTGAATTTAGTTCAAAGAGCAATTGTAAAGACATGTTGATGAGTAACACCTAACTAACATTCACCTTTATATACCCTACATAATCAACCTCTAATTCCGAATTAATAGAGCTTAACTATTCTAGTTTTCGACAGCAACTATAACTACGTATTATGGATGCAAATTATTTTCTTTTTCCTTTGCAGAGTTTAATTAGGTAAGTGCTTAAAGTAGGTAAAAATACTTTAATTTAACTTTGTTATAAAATATTATAAATTTTTCTTGTCGTTTTGTAAAATCGTTTTTTGTTAAGGTTTAATAAATATGAAGCTAAAAATGAAACAAAAATAAATTCATGATACAATTGAAAAAAGAAGATAATAATTTACTATATAAACGTGTCAATCTTTGAACACTTTTGTATATAAGTAGTCAGTGCCTAAATGATTTAATTTCCAAATTTTTATCCGATTATTTCAAAATTACTTAATTATTGATAAATATCATTACCAGACACGGTAAAACAACGCCATCTTCAAGGAAGATCTACCAATCAAGCCCAGGACCAACAAGGGTCCTTTAGTTTAAGGACATCCATTGACAATTAACACCTATCAAGGCAGGCATCAAGGAATCAAACACAGTTCAATACAACAAACTAATGAATTAATAATGTTTGGTGAACATTTTATTGAAATAATTAAATGCGAATCACGATTTTGAACTGATAGTTCTCATGAGCGCAACATAGACAGTTTCAACACAATGACGTTCAAACAGATTCGCCCTAAAGCAATCAAGATCAGTGTAATGCTACATACTGCATGTGAACGCCATCTTCGGGAAAAGGCTACCAATCAAGCCGAACTGAGCAGATGGCGCTCACATTTCGTCTATGATATTATATTAATCTTGACTACTTAGGGGTGGGAACTGCCTATAACGCGCTGATGAGAACTAATAAGGTCGTTTCAGTCACAAGGCTGATCAACTTAACAGCATATTATTAATTATGTTTTAATTTTCTTGTATTTGGAGGGATTTTTATTAAAACTAATTTATTTTTGTTTAGTTGCCGATTTGTCTATTCAAAGAAGATCCGAATTAGATACCTTAAATGTAAATTTCATCGGGTTCCACAGTATACAGATGGATGCTTTTGAATAGATGATAATTAGGGATGCTACCAGCTGCTTGTCCTTTATTATCATATTACCTTGAACTGAACAAGAGCAGCTGCATTTATATTAAAGCAAAGTGAAGGATAACGTGTGAAGGCCATGGCAATAATTTGATCTAAATTATAAACACGCAATTAAGGTAGTTACATTATAACCTGCTCCAGAATGCACTAACAGCAACAACAATTTAGGTGGGCAAACCGTATAAAGAACGTGTTACTTGTGTGGTGCGATTAACTTTAACGATCATTAAAAAAAAAACGATTTGCAAGAGTAAATAGGTACATCCACTTATTTACTCGTTCTTAGTTTGCCATAAAACATTCTGCTCCAATTGCTAGATAGGTATAACAAAGTTGCTGACGACATTACATCTATGTATTCACGTTGATTTTTAATTGACGTGAATTTTTTTAATGGGTTGACGCTTAATTAAACAACAGAAAATTAAATAAGCAAGAGAGCAAATCAAATTACATCGAATTAATCCTAATGAAGAGGATTCTAGTTAATTGTATTGTAGAATCACTTCAAAGTTTAGAACTTATTAATATAATTTATGCAGATGCACTATCCTTCACCAACGTAGAAAGTCGCTCACGCAAATAATGCGCGACTGTCGTTTACTTCACAATAAGAAGAATTAGAGACTTTCTCCTGTCTCAAGCTTAGCACCTTCTCTCAGTAGCAAAAGGTAACGTAACGTGTATTAAATCTCTTTTACAAATTGACAGGCGTTTTTGTGTTTGTCCTCATTTTTTTTTTTTCATAACCATCTAATGCTACCCATTTGTATCTCTGATGAACCAAATCGAAAATATATTAAACGACGTTTGGTGTATCAGAGAGTAACAGTCACCTATTGCAGTTTTGCAGAAAATTATAGAATTTGTGCAATGTTGTAAATTTTTTTTCAGATTTTTCGAGATCACAGAACGTTTAAAAATTTTCTGAAAAAAAATTCGTAAATAATTTAGAACGTTCCGCAACATTCCAAGAAGATTAGTATTTTTCAAAATTACAAATTTACATCGAGGATGATTTGAAATATTACTGATTTCTTGAAAATGGTTAAGAATGTTAGAGGATAATCTAGAACGTTTCCGAATTTTGCAAATTTTACGAAAATACGTTTCATAATATTTTAATGTTCAGATTTTTTCAGATCAAATGAAATCAAATATTAAAATTGCATTTACACAAGGATGTTTAAAAAAAAACAGACAATTTTCTAGAGCACTCCAGGAGGATCAAGGATTTTCAAAAGTAATCTAAAATGTATGATTTAGATGGCACCAGAATATTACAGATTTTGTGAAAATGATTTGGAATGTTTAAGGAGAGTCTAAAACGTTTTAGAATATTCTAGAATCAAATTAGACCAAATTAAATTGAACTTTGTTTTCGTGTTATCATGCAGTAATAGTATTTACATAGGACACATAATGAATACTAAAGAATTTTTAAAAATTCTAGAGATTGTTCTACAGCAGCCTAGGAAGATCTGAAATTTTCAAAAATAATCTACAATATTTTACTTTTTTCGAAAATATGTTCGAAAGGTCGAGAGTATTCTATAATTCCTTACAGAGTTCTTCAAAATAATTTTGGAATGTTCGACAATAATCTAAAACGTTTTAGAATAATCCAAATTTTACGTCAATAGTTTGGAGTGGAGTGGAATGATAAAGACCATTCCAAAGTTATTTTTTCAGCTACGGTTTGGAATGTTCTAAAATTAAATCAGATCAGATCAAATCAAACTCCGTTGGTGTTACCAGTCATATATTAAATACCTAGGAATATTCAAAATTTCTGAAGAATGTTCTACAACAGTCCAGGAAGACATGAAATTTTTAAAAGTTATCTACAATGATTCATATATTTCGAGAATGAGATGGGATGTGCGAGAGTATTCTATAATTCATTACACAGTTTTTAAAAATAATTTTGAATGTTCGACAATAATCTAAAACGTTTAAGAATACTCCAAATTTTGCGAGAATAGTTTGGAGTAGAGTGGAATGATCTAGATTTTAGAACATTCCAGTCTATTCCAGTGCTGATAGTTTTTCTGTAACGATTTGGAATGTTCTAAATTCTTATCAGATCAAATCAACTCAGGTAACATAACGAATAATTAGGAATATTCAAAAATTCTGGAGAATGTTCCATAGCAGTCTAGGAAGATCTGAAATTTTCAAAAATAATCTACAATGTTTCAGATTTATCGAGAATGAGTTCGAATGTTCGAGAGTATTCTATAATTCATTACAGAGTTCTTGAAAATAGTTTAGAATGTTCGAGAATAATCTAAAACGTTTTAGAATGTTCCAATTTTGCTAGAATAGTTTGGAGTACAGAGGAATGATCCAAAACCTGCTTACGATATATACCAGTTACTTTTTCAGTAACGTTTGGGAATGTTCTAAGCTCAAATCAGATCCAATTGTATGTTTGAACCACAATATTACAGATTTATTTAAAAGAGTATTACTAAAAATGTTGTACATTTCAGAAACATCTGAAAAATTCTGAAATAGTGTACAATTTTTCAAGAATGCACCAGCTTTTTGGATAAAATCTAAAAGGCATCAGAATATTTTTATTAAGAATCATTTGTAATGTTAGACATTATGGAATCCTGCAAAATGTTCCAAATTTTTCGAGAATGGTTTGGAATGTTAGATAGTGGTCTAGAACGTTTCAGAATGTTTCATATTTTTGGGTACTGATTTGAAATGATGCCAAAAGATTAAAAAATGTTTTACAATGTAAGATAAAAGTAGATCTTGATTGCATCAAGCGCATGATGCGTTCTTGAGTAACATTTCTATTTCCTGTAGGTATCTTATATTATATAGCAAAATTTTTTTTTTTTGAAATAATTGTAGCGAACACGAGCATGCTTGTGTGCGATCGGGTACACTTGCATATGTTGCAAGCTGGCGGCTCAACCAGCCGCGGGCGGTTTTCGGCAGTGTATGTGTGTGTTTGTAGGCGTGTGTCTCGTACCTGCCTTCCAAGATAGTAATTAAGCGGTTCGCCGAAAACGTAAACAATATTTCTGAGTTTCTCCCGATTGTTCTATGATGCTATAAAAGTGACAGAGACGTTTGCCGAGGGAGTTAGTAATAAATTGACCGTGACAGTGGTAACATCGGAAATAAATCGACAGTGTTAGAAGTGAAAAGACAAATAAATAGAGACGCGCATATAAGTGAGTGTTGTAAATAAATAGTAAGCTAAGTTCCGTATAAATTAATAGTGTTTTTAAGTAGTTATTATTAAATAAGTATATATAAATTGTGTTCCTGTACTTTAGTGTTGTAAATAAATTTTAATAAACCCACGAATACTACATAATTATTTGATAGAGTATTGAGTTGTTTCTTTAGCTACAAACGACTAAAAAAGATACCGCTCTTCATTAAAAACCAAAAGAAAAACAGCACAGGGTAGATGTGGCTTCGATTGTTTCTAGTCTCAAAAAGAGTTTAATGATGTATTTTAAGAATGTAAATTGTTTTGCATCGGAGCGAAACTTGCTTCGGAAACTAAGCTGAAACTTTAATAATAAACTATGCTGTCAACAAACAATGCATACCATCTAATAACGAGCGATGCAATTAAGCAAAGGACCTTCGGCAAGTTAAAAAACTATGTCCCAGAAGGCAACGAGAACGACGCCTACGTTTAAGCTTACTGCACGGATACCTAACGATAAGACAGACATTACATTACCTTGGCAGGAATGCAAAACATTCGAAAAAAATAATAGCTACAGTAAATCGAACACAATTTCGTAATACGTTATGAAACAATCAGTAAATAGAAACAGTAAAAATGTGCAACAAACCACAGAGTGTCTTTTAGGCTTTTGCGGTCAGTATGAGTTCGTTTTTGCACACTTCTTCACGTAATACTTCGAATAATAAACAATCAATGATGACATAGTCAGCGAAGAACTAAAATATTTGTTAAATGAAAAATTATTCATATCACAGCAGAATCAGTATCTAGATTTAAACAGGCACAAACTAAAATGATTTAATAAATTTAAGTACTAAAAGAAATTTCTATAATCTACAGTATCTGCTCGATACTCGGCGCCAAGTCTACATTCATCCTCTTTCTCTATCTCTACTACGTCGCGGTCTTTTGGCGCGTTCGCGGAGTCTACCAGTGCTATATACATTGATATTGTGTAACGTCATCAGAGAATCATTAGATTCAAATATCTCGCTAATTACTACATATTGTTGGTTTATATTTTATAGGTAATTTAAATGCAACTCTGATTAATCGTTATCAATTATTTCATCCTAAGGGAACACAAAAAATTGAGCCAAATCCTATCAATTTTTACTCCTGAAAATTTTTTGTTTTTTATTAAAATATTTATATTATTCTGTAATAGGACGTAGTACAACGTGATTGTTACAATTCTTTTTTTGCAATGGGAATAAATTTCTTGAGTACCTATTATCTAACTGAAGTATCCCTTCTTCAGCTCAATATTTACGATGATTAAACATTATTTACATATTTTCATTTAATAAAATTATTTATTCATTAATGGTAAGTGAACGCTTAGGATTGTGTGACTTACAACTTAAATGCATAAATGGATGTAGAAAGTGGAAAGTCTACTGCAAATACATTTGCAATAAGTATTACTTCTACATTACAAAAAAAAAAAAAACGAAGAAACAGTCTCTGTAAATGTACAGAGTACACTTACACGCATAACTGAAGATTAACGATGAAATTACTCAATGTTGACCTTATTGTCGAGGCTTATTACATAACAATACCAATCTCCCATTAAATCTTTTATTGATGGTACCGACAGTTGGTAATGTCCACTCAATTATTTCTGAAGATTTAAACTGAAAATGGTTTGGTTCGATGGTTCGATTTATTTTTATTTTTTTTTTGTTTTATCGTAAAAATTGTTTCGTCAAACTTTGACTTTTTCAAAAGCTATATCACGAATTTCAAAATAATTATTATCACTTAAGAAAAAATACTTACTGGAGAATGAGAATAACGAACGGTTTTATAATAAGGAGTCACGTATACGTACTTGTTAATTATTAATTTCCAAATGTGATAATTTTTTGTTTATTACATAATTTTAATATACAAAAATTTTCATCAAAAGTACGGTTTTTGAATGATTTACCGAGTAGCATTAAATAAAGTCATATTGAACAAGAGTAAAGTACCCTTATTTCTGAAAATTCAGAAATTTTTTAAAAGTTATGTCTAAATACCAAAATATGGCCTCCTGAGAAAAAACTTCTTTTTGGACAAAATACTTTACTAAATACTACTAATACTAAAATACTATTTCCAAATAAAAATTTAAAATAATGATTTTGCACTTTAAGTAAGAGTTTTTGATATGATGCACTCTATCATTACTAATGTCCTATCTTGTTAAAGACTTTTTGCGAAATTTTAAAATTAAGTTTGCGGTTCCCAAAAAAATTAAAAATCAAAGTTAATTTTATAATTATGCCTGAATTCGAACAAAGTTATGGGAAATGGGTTTGATTTTGAAATGATTAAGTATTTTTCCCAAAAAAACTTTTTTTTATGAGGTCATATTTTGGTGTTTAGGCGTAACTCTTAATTCTCATCAACTTTTTTTTATAAAATTTTGCTGAATTGTCTGAAATAGTGGTACTTTGGGAAGTATTTTTATTTTGGTTGTGCAATTAATTATAAAAAATTCCATATGTTGCACACTAAAATGACCACACTGTAAGACCAAAATGTAGAATTTTGAGGGGTACGTCAACTAGTGTCTTTGAATTTGACCCTGAAGTTAATTTTCAAGATCTCAAGTTGACTTTGTTAAACTTATAACAATAATTTTTACTCAAGACTCAAAAATCGCTTAAAATTTTATGTTCTGCCTACGTATTAAGTTAGACGTCAAAGGTCCTTAAAAGCCTATGTAATTTCATTATCAAAACCTTATAATTACGTATTTTTGAATTGAAATGACTTTGGAATGACATCCAATACCTATCGTGATACATAGATCTTTGAGTCCGAGGGAAAAATAAAGATAACCTTTTGAAAAAATCAACTTGACCTTAAAATAACCATGAAAATCGACATAAAGGTCACGATTTGGTCAATTGACGCTTTTATTTTCGTATTATTCTCAAAGGTAGATAAAAGACCCAGCCTGTAGATATATAAATATTTTATGGGATCTGTTTGGAGTCCAATCTTCAGACTAATTTAATTTTGTTCACCGCACTATTTTTAAACAGAAAGCTCATATTTAAATATTTTAAGCTTCCTTATAAACCTTTTATAAACGTGTATCATATAAATATTTTAATTAGGGTCCATTCAGTTCGTACAGATTGCTGTTTAATTATGCATTAGCCAAGTTTACATTTTGTTTTAACATCCAGAAGTTGAGTGTTGCAGTACATTAATTATTAAGGAATTGTCTACAACATTGATTTCCGTAGAACTTTAAAATTAGCCCAAGCTCTGACCTCATTCCCATTTTTAAACGAATGTTCACTCTTCTTTGAGTCGGTTAAAAAAACAAGTGGAGTATTTTTGGTTTAAAAAAAGTTTATTTATTCAAATAATAACAAAAATTGTTTCGGATGAACACTCTTTTAAAAATAAGTCCATATGCAGGAGCAATAATTAATAAAACATCATCTAATCTTATTCTTGGGAAAGTAAGAGATATTAAAGAAAACTTGTAATTATTGAAGCGAGTGACAGTGGGATACGCGACAGGAAATTGTGCGCCGCGTGACACACATCTTACGACCCTCTGATTTAATTTGTCGTAATTCAATTCGGAATCCTGCTTTTTATATAAATTTCGCAATACAACTATTTAAGACCCTGCTAATTGACCTACTAACTCTTTAGTACGTAGGTACTATTTTTTAATATCTCCAAATTATTAAAAATAAGACAGAAGGTCTTCTAAAGTTTTCCTTTTTTCATGTGTTTTTTAAAAAAAAAAAAGTAAATCTCTTTCTTTTTTCTCAGTCCTTGATGGGGAAAACAAACACGTAGACTGAACACTTAAAATACGAAATGCAACTGAGTGCAAACAATTAAAGAAATCTTGCAATGTAGCTAATAAGACTCTTCCCTTCCCTTGGAGTTGCTAATTACAGGAAGCAATCCATTAATTTTTTAATGTATTAAATATACAGGAAATGTACGGTAATTAGAGGCACATATAAGGTCTTATACTCTCGTGTGGTGAAATGCATCAATTTTTTAATATAAGAACGTTATAAATTGTGTAGAACTTACATGTGTATATAAAACAGTATAAGTACAGTTACATTTATGGAAATAATTTTAATTTATACAGTCAACTTTCCAGCTAAAATTCTTTTACTAGAGGAATGGGCTCAAATATTCACTCATTAAACCAATTCTATTAAACCAATTAATAAATAATCAAGTACGTCAATACATGAGACAGTCACTAAACTAATTACGAAAAAGTTGAGAAGAACCGAATGGTATCGAACTATGGCGAAGGGGGCAGACATTTATTACTGCTTAGTTTAGGTTGCGGGAATGAATTTCCGCCTGTCTCCGGCACAGATCGATAGTGTTCGTTTCTAGTTACTGTTCTCCATTCGTCAGTCGTTATCGTTATTTCCTCCACTCTTAGCAGGACCCCGAACTATTACACATGAGGGTTAAATAAACGGACAGTGCAACGAGCGTAGGTGTGTGCGAGAGCGAGCAGTGCAACGAGCGTATATGTGTGCGATAGCGGCGACGATATTCGACAGCAGATAAGCGGAGCTCAAAGAATGCCGGCGTCGGTCGGCGCTTTGATGACGATAAACAAGGCCATAAATTAGACGAACACAATAAGCACTCCAGTAAACTCTAGTATGTCATTCTGGAACTTTCTGGATTGTTCCTAATCAGTATAAATACCTGTTGACGTGGCCAGTGGTCAGTCAGTTCACAGTGAGCTTCCGAACAAGTAATATAAATAGCGAACTACGATATACCGAGTGATATAAATACGCATTTTCCTTGTGATATAAATAAGTCGTTGAATTATTATTAGTGTTTAAGTATTCTATTAGTGTTTAAGCGTTAAATAAATAGTTGTAAAATAAATATCCGTTAAATAAATAAGTTCTACTAGAAAAGTCGTTACATGCTGTTCAATCTACTAGAAGCAGGAAAATGGAGTAGGTTATTGTAAAAAAGTCTAAAGATAAATTTCACGGAAACTCCTCCCCTATCTATTTAAGCGGAAAACTGAAAGAGCTTTATCTGAAATCTAATCGGAATTTCAGCCCTTAGTTTCTTCCACATAAAGCCACATGTATACGTGTCTTTGCCCATTTATACAACTCTTGTCTCGAAATGTTCATTTGCATAATCTATTCCATTTACGTATCTAAACGAGCACGTTCGAGACAAATTCCAAACGAGCAAGCTAATCGAAGAAAAACGCTGACGCAAAATTCTAATGAAAAGAAAACAATTTAAGCAATACGTTGTATATTAGATGTTACGAGAAGGCAGAAATTTAAGGAATTTAGAGAAAACAATGGCCTAAAGACTTCCGCGGTCGTTAACCACTAAAGTATACTTAAATCATAAATAATCGAATTGTCTATCGAAAAAATTCAGAAGAATATTCAAAGGTAATGCCGGGAAATCGGAGAAAATCGGGAAAACCCCGGGAAATTGAAACAGTGGATCAATATGTGAAATATAGCAATTTTTTATGATGAACATAAAACCTATTATTCATGGGTATATTTAAAGATACAGATTTGATTAATATACACTTTGTTTCTAATAAATATACAGAGTGATTAAAAAAAAAAAGGACAATCTCCAAACTGGTGATAGGTAATGGACACCAAAATATTACGATTCAGCTCAATATTTATCATAGAAATTTCGCTGGTTTTGGAGATACAGGGTGTTCAAAGTTGACATTTAATTCTGAAATTTCTAATTAATTCAGAGTCTTTTCGTAGCATAATTGTGAAACTTGGTAGTGGGGTTTTCAACATGGAAATTTGAAAATTTGAAAATTATCTTGACGTTACATCACCTTAAGGGCGCTAGTTTCACGTATTATCTACATAAGTAAAACAAATCTTTATGAAACGTTCAATTTTACTTAGAAAAGGTATTGTTATTTAGATGACCTAACTCATTTAGTTTTTAAGTAATTTCCATTTAAAGGGGTCAAGGTAGTTCATACTTAATGATTATTTTATTTAATGTTTTAATAGTTATGAAAAACAATTATATTGGTAACAGTAATAATAAAAAACTTCAAACTTAATGTCGAAAATGGCCACCATCTACCTCAATTTTTACATTAATAGTTTTTGAATTTTTAAACAGAAACCTTTGAACGTCCTGTATCTCCGAAGCCAACGACATTTGTATAAGGTTTTTTAAACTCAATCACAATAGCATCGTGTGTAAAAGATATCTCCAGTATAGGCATTATTTATGTATCACCCTGTATATTTATTTTATGAGATAGTCTCTCAATAAAGACAACTTAAAGTATTACTTTCGTGACCGTCAATTTTGTTTAATCCTTAATCACGCAGCTAGCAATTAATAACTACTTTTAATAACATGAGTGCTAATAAAGTTCACATAAAATGTATACAAACAAAACTGGAAAAGCAGGAAAATGGGACAGATTTTGATTTTCAAAAACATTCTGTGCTAAAACGATATAACCGGGAAATTTAAGAAAAATAACCGGGAAAAACAGACTTTTTTACTCAGTTATAGATTAATAATACAGGAAAATGGTTTGTGTGTGTGTGTGTGTGTTATCGTTTGCTAAATTTGTGAATAATTATTAATTGGAATTGTGTAAACAAAGTAAAAATGAGAAAAAACGTGTAAGAAAGATTAAGAGCTAATATTCAATTCATCAATATGTTTACATAAGCAATAGTCTAATCTAAAATAATAAAAAAAGCAAAAGGGATAATCCTACTGTGCTTTCATTTGCAGGGTGGTTGATATAATCATAAAAAGATAAACCACAATTGCTCTTGCAATTTGAGAACACAAAAACATAAAAACAAATGACATTTTTTGTATTTGTTTTAATATTTTTCAAACTAAGGAATAAAACAGGTTACACCTAATTAACAAAATGAGTTAACACAATTAAAAAAGTATTTTTTCAGAAGTCAGATTGGACGAATCTCCACTAACAAAAATTTAAGTACGCTAAAAAAAGGGCCATTTTTTTTTTAAATTTATATCTCATTGTCTTAACACCATTAAAAAAGATATCGTGGCAAATTATAGCCATTTCTCTCGGTGAGGGATTGTCCAAGCAGACCTCTGGAAACCCCCATTTTGGAGGTTCTAGAATTGTATATAATTTTTCAATTGGATTTAATTCGCTAGTTTTCGAAATATTAGCGAAAAACAAAATAGTCTCTTTTTTATTTTTTTTTGTGCTATATTACTGCAAATGTGTAGATAATAGCCGAATTGATTGTGACGCTTTTGTAGGTACACTTAATAAATAATTTTGATTTTGTTCTGAACTTTTTTATTTACTGAAAAATCTACTTTTCTTTTTCGCGAAGTCATTTTCATTACGTGAAATTACATATTTTTTAATTTAAATAATTAGGAATACCTATTATTGCAACGAAATTTTTTCTCCAAAACGAGGCGAAAGTACGAATAAAATCAGCTTTAATTGGTAATTTTGTATTTGGATTAGCTTAGTTAATAATTAATATGTTTGAGTAATCAACTTTGGCTATTTAGAGGCCGAAACGAGCACAACTCCTTCAGGTAGAAATAGAAGAAGGGATGAAATAAGAATTGTTCACTTACGATTAGAGGCCGAAACAAAGGAAGGAACTAAACGAGCACGAATCCTTATGCTCTTCTTCTTTATGGGAGTCATTGTCATTTTCCACGATTTCCTTGAGATATTACAAAATAGTACGGGCAACTAATTTAAAAAAGTACAACAAATTTCAATAACCATTTTTGCATGAAAACAATAGTGCCTGAGTGATGGCGGTAAATTCGAATTGCTTAATATCCTTTTGTTGGGTACTTTTAATTGCTACTTCGGTATGGTAGCGTCAGGTGGAATCGTACATTTGCAGCAGCGTAAACAGATAAATTTGAAAAGCACCAACGATCGGCCCGAGATAAGGCATAAACATAAACCTCCTTGGGTCAGAAACCTCTGTGGCACGTATTAAATTAAATTTACAGGTTTACCAACTGTGCGGCAATTATTTAGGAAGGATATGTTATGAATGCGATTTAGGTGCGGCCTCTGCAACCAGTTGAAGGTCGTATCTAATGGCAATATTTAATACGCAAGACTACGTGCGTATGTAAATGCGAACAGGAAGAAATTTACGATTTACAGGGTATCTCATAAAATAGTAGCAGCTTGTGAATTAGAAGATTGTACCTACAGGAACTAAGCAAACCAACGTCGAATTGCAAAACGAGATCCAAGAACAGTCCTGTCGTGCCAACGTTTCTTAGTGTGTTACGAATACAAACGTTGGTAAAGGGTGAGGGTATGTAAATGTAAACACACCCATCCTGAACCGTAACCTATTGCAATACACACGGAAGTATTACGACAGTTTTTTGCATTTTTTGAAGCTCAAAACTTGTATGAAGTAGTCATAAAATACAATAAACTGCCGTAATACTTCTGTGTGTATTGCAATAGGTTACGGTTCAGGATGGGTGCGAAAACAAGTGGAAATAGCCATCCATATCCTTTTCCACTGAAATGAATAAAGGCTCCGATCCTTCAGATGTACACTCAGAAGATACTTTCCTATTGGACATCCCTCTTTTGAGGAGTAAGAGAAAGGTGTATTAAAAAGGGATGCTAGGGAAATACCCAAGTATCTGGGGTCTGTACAAGCCGAAACTTAGGTACATGACGAAACCAATAAACAGAGAACGGGATTTTGAACTTATTAGTTCTCGTCAGAACTCCTTCGTCAGGATACTAACCAAATTAAATTTCTAGCTTAACAGCTGAGCTTAAGGAATTCTAAACAACTTTATTTATATCCGAAGGCGTATTAAATTGATCTGATTTTCTGTGTCTATCTAGAACTATTTTCTGTATTTTTTTTCCAAATTAAAACTCAGTTCCTTCGAAGAAAAAGGGATAAATTGACAATGTTCGTCGTTTTTTTTTAATATCTATTTATTTTAAAATTATTACAAAAAAATATTTGCAAAACCTTTTTATTTTTAATATTCAAATTTGCCCTTCAAAAGTGGTCCCCATATTCAAAATTAATTTAGGCGTTCTTAATGATTCTACATGGATTCTTTCTTTCTATTATTCGGAAGTACAGAACCCTAATAAGGTTGCTAATTCTTAATTCAATCGATTGTTAAAGTATGAAATTTTCTTCAATTTTCCCCTTATGACTTTTACAAAGTAGTCGGTGGCTATTTACCTCATGTTTTTGTTTCTATTCGTTTTTGCTTCGTATAAACGGCGAAAATTATTGAATTTCCGCTCGTTTTATCAACAAGTTTGATCTTAAACATAAATAATGCATTTTAATTTCTCACGAGAATTCACGCATCCTCGAATACATTTATTCTTGCAATTGTGTGCACGCGAAAGATTTATTATTAAGCAGCATTCGCATTAACCGCCATTTTCAAGTTATTTATTATTTATATTTGTATTAATAATTTAATATTACCATAGAATTTCTGGTTATCTGATATTGCTTTAGCTGAGTGTCAAACATTTTTATTAATACCGTTAGGGTAATTGCACTTAATTAAATAACCTACATAGATGAGTAAAGTACCTAACCTTTTAGGTATTCACAACTAGTATTAATTTGATATATAATATATAATGGTGGTAATGAGAAAATTATTTATACATGAATAGCAATGAATGAATGGGGTATTTTTGACCCCTACTTTTAAAGTGATAGTTTCTGACCCATATTTTTTTTTGCTGCATTCTCTAAAACTTTTTTTTATTATTCATTATCCTCTCATTATTTATATCATACTTGCGGATAAAGTTCTAAGGAGTCAGATAATTTTCTGTTTGTGCTTACTATTCTCCATGACCACTGGTCACCCACTCGCGGTTGTGTTGGTAAAAAACCATTTAATCTCCCCTCATTACCAAGAGTTTGATCGCAGTGGTTAGAAAAGAGTAAGCATGTGTGATAAAAATTTTCCATGAGGTAACCTATCTTTGTCGAATACATTGTATTTTCCAGAAAGTTTGAAACTTTGAAAGAATATTCAAAAATGTTTTAGAATGATTCTAAAAATTCCATTAGATTGTTCGAGAATGGTTTGGAATATTTGAGATTCATGTAGAACGTTCCAGAAGACTTAAAAATGCTGGAGGGCATTCTGAAATTTTAAAGAATGATCTTCTAGAATGTTGCGGGCATTCGAAAATTATTTGGAATATTCGAAAATGACGTAAAATTTTTCAGAATGTTCCAGACTATTCAAAAATGATTTATAATGTTCCAGATTATTCGCAAATGCCAAAGAATTTTCTAGACTTTTCGAAAATGATGAACAATGTTCCAGATTACTTGACATTGACATAGAATGTACTAGATTTATCGAAAATGATCTGTAATATTCGAGATTGATCTGAAATGCTCCAGAAGACTTAAAAATTCTAAAAAATGACATGGAATATTCTAGACTTTTCGAAAATGATCTATAATATATGGAAATGACCTAGAATGTTCCAGATTTTTCTAGAAGAATTCAGAATTTAGTATTTTTCGAGAATGACTTTAATTCAGAAAGTTCCAGAAGATCTAGAACATTCAGCGTTCTCAAAATTGGTTCTAAAAATTATCCAAAGAGGTTCATGGCATTATAGTGTTAACATTCCAGGATTTTATACAATGTTTGAGAATGGTATCTACGTAATTCTAAGATAGAACAGTACGTCCTGATTCCATGAATGGTGTAAACGCTGGGCAGATAATTACTTTAGAAAATGTAATTGCTTTTAAAATTGCATTTGCAGTGAATACTTATTTATTGGAATTAAATTTTAGAGTGCGCCATAAGAAAACTAGAAAGTTTCTGAAGTCTGTCATTTGTAAAAAAGCATCTCTCAATTCGTCTTTATGCAAATGCATACCGATTTATCTTACCCTTTTATTGTTACGGAGCAACTGGTTCTCATGGTAGTCCTACACAAATTTGGTAAGAATTTTGTCACAGGATTCACAAATACGCCACAGAAGTCAATCTTAAAAACGATGACCATATCGTTACAGATAGACAATTAACAACAGAATCAGAAGAAATAAAGGGTGAAAATATTTAGCAAATTGTAATTCTACCAATTCATAAATGGTGTAATTTTTTGTTGTTACCAACAATGAAGTTACTAATTGTCAAGTAGGAACTATTTTTTCCACAAAGATGAAGAAACATCGGTAGGTTAGAGGTAGGGCATAGGTTAAATGTAAAAATACAAATTACAACGACCAGTGCACTACAAAAACTTCTAGCAGAACACCGACCAAACGGAATTTGGTGGTTAACAGGTAGGATTAATGAACCACGACAGACAGAAAGCGAGTGCCATCTACATAAATTTAGTATAATTTGTAGCTTGTACGTTTATTACTGTTCAACAAAGCTCACTAGCGAATTAAGGAAACAGATCACCACTGATGGTTCATTCCGATCTGTATTAGTATCTTTGAAAATTATATAAACGTAAAGTAACCAACCTGTTACAATCGACGTCATTTTTTTTTCCTTTTGTTCCTTTACTGCCTTCAACATAATACGTCCTTGGTTTCTTGCGTTTTTTCTTCATGCAAAGCACATTCACTGACAACATTGTCCTTCGTCCGTAAAGACCACGTGCACTTCCGAAGACAAATTTACGGTAGCTTCTCTTTACATAGATTGAATAACAATAGTCAATAACAATAAATAATCAATTGTTCTGTGAGTTGCGCGAATGAACTTACATTTTCCCAGAAAACACAACTTTTGTTTTATTTTTTTTTTTATTTTCTCGGTTTTGTGTTGCGTTTCGAATGCCCGCCGTTACTGGTTCTCTAATAAGACGATAGATGTTAGAAAAAGGCCTCGGACAATTGTAATTAACCTAGGTCGAGCACAATTAAGTCCCATAATGATGAAATTACGACGCTAATAACCGATACACGCGGCTACCGCCGTTACGGATAATTAATATAAAACGTTCTCTTATTTTGAAAAGAAATCGCACCAACCGCTAAGCAAAGGTAAATCATCGTTGCAAACAATGGTTTCGGTGTGGAAGGCGATTATATGCATTTTCAACTGGAATAATGTGTCCACCTTACCTGCAAATAAAGAAAAAATAAATTATTTTATGCAAAATACGAAGGGGTATCTATGGAACATTTAGCTTCAATGATTCTAGATAATTTCGAAACCTTTTGAACTATTTTTAAACGTTATTGGACATTATACAGGGTGTCCAAAGAATTTTATGGTGACGTCGTATATGACCCCAAAGTCCTTTTGAACGATCACATGAAGGTCAACTTTTATTTTTGTAATGAAAACCCCGATTTTTATAACGGCATTCGAAAGAGCATAAAGGGTGGGTAAAAATGACCCCAGAATGTCACGTGACAGTTAAAAATTTTTATTTTTGACTCGTAAGATACGCAGTAAATGATTTTTTTTAATTTTTCTTATCAAATTTTGACCATGGAACATATGAATGACCTGCTATATGATTCTGAAGTCATTTCTGAAGGTTGACATCCCTTTTTAAGATGAACTTTTTGTCTGTCGTATGAATTCCAATTCCTCCAGCGTTAAGAGAGCTTTAATGACTAGTTCATTTGAGAATACGATATCAATAAGCAAGAAAATATTTTTTTGTGGGAGGAAAAAGTTCAAAAATATTAAAGGAATTAGAATTCATGCAACAGACAAAAAGTTTATCTCAATGAAGTGTGTCAACCTTCAGGGTCATAAAGCAGGCCATCCCTACGTTCTATGGGTTAAATTTAATAACAAGAATACAAAAGAAAAACCATTTGCTACGTATCTCACGAGGCAAAGATAAAAAAATATTTTTACCGTCATATTTTTGTGTATTTCAACGTAAAATTTTATGCTTTTATGCCGTTATAAAGAAGGAGGGTTTTTTATTACAAAAATAAAATTTGACCTTCATGTGACCGTCCAAAAGGACTTTGGGGTTATAAAGAAGATCACCGTAAAATTCTTTGATCAAAAAACCTATAAGCCTTTTTTTGATTTTCGATCTATGTTCTGAGCTAGTCGACAGTCCCGGTAATATATGGACACTCTATATATACACATATATATTTTAAACAACCCAAATAATCTTCGAATACTATAAAACAGTTTGTAACATTTTTTCATATTCCACAAGGGGTGGTGTAAATAATACCCCCGCATTGCGAGGGGGCGCACCAAAGTTAGTGGCGTCAGGTTATTGTGATAATAATAACAAATCCAGTAGAAACCAACATTTGTCTCAAAAAAATCAAGACGAGTGCAAAATATCAGGGCGCTTTTAAAAATCTACGGGATGAGAAGAGGGTTCACATATTTTTAGCTACGCCACTATCTACAACATTCTAAAATTATTCCGATCTGTGTGTGGCAGATCTAAAAATCATTGATTATTTTTAATAATTGTTAGAACTAAACTTTAATCTGCAGATTTAAAAATTTAATTTATTGTTATAATTAAAAAAAAAATACTATGGTTATAATTATTAGATGTTGATATTGTCAGTAACGAACTTTAATTGTGCAACGTTTTGACCATCAACTTCCCACCCCATCAATAATTTTACAATAATGACATTACTATATTATTTATACTAACATCGTTATGTCATAAATTATAAAATTATTGACGTTATTAATTGTTAGCTTCATTTTGAACGAAATTAACTGTTTAAACGTTGCATAATGAAAGCTATTTTCTTCAATTATATTGTCAGTTATCAGCAAGATTATCTATTACAGAGTCTACAATAAAATTAGTTTGTTTCTACTAGATGTATTAAAATTTTAGTAATAAAGCAGAAATGTTGAAAATCAGTTGAAAATCAATTAAAAATATTACGTTTGGTCAACATTCTGTCGAAATAACCGCAGCTTACTAGCTATCATCAGCACTTCATAAGAAGCCTGTATACCTACAACAGCGACCAAACTAGAGTCAATGTCTTGAGATCAAGTCTAACATGACACCACAGATGACATATAAACGCCATCTGCAGGGCTTTGAAATATACTAGACCATTTTCGATCATCCCAGATCATTCTTGAAGAATCTGCAACATCTTAGATCTTTCTTGAAAATCTCAGATAGACCTGGAATGTTGTAGAACATTCTTCGAATATTTTAGAACATTCCAAATTATTTACGAAAATGTTTTGAACATTCTGAAACATTTCAGATCATTTTTGAACAATCTGCAATTACATCTGGTCCCTGGGCTAAACTAAGGAGTAAAACTACAATATAATTCTGTATTTCTGTTTTCCATTTTTCTGTTTGTACAGTAAAACCTCTGAATGTCGAACTTTAAGGGAATTTCCAAATATGGAGTTATGAAAACTTTTCGACTTATAATAGATTTTAACTTAGGTAGATTTTATAACTTGTAGTAGTTAAAATTCATTATAATTAATTTTGAGTTGCTGTGTTCGAGAGATAGAGGTTCGCTCAATTTTTTCGAGTTATGGAGATAAAATATGTACCGAAATGACTTGTAGGGACTCACTGATTATTTAGACCTATAGAGGGTTGAAATTTTGAGAACCTAATGAGGATTTTGGGGCCTGAAGGGAAATGAACAAAACATTTCTTTTTCGAGTTTTGGAAGTTTTCATCTTATCGAGATTTGACTTAAGGAAGTTCGTTTGCATTTATTAATAATTGTACATACTTCTCGAAAAAGGTTTTTTGATAGATAAACACACACAGAATTTACTAGTTTATTATATAATTTTTAAAGATTATTAACGTCTAATGGATGATAATGATGAGATAAAGTTCATGGCAATTTATTCTACTATTGTACATCTTACAATTAATTAAGGTTCTTCGTTATTAAGCTCACCAGATTTACCAAGTAGCTTAGCAACCGTCTTTCTCTATTAAACAAATCCCCTTTTCGTTCTACTTATTGTTAGACCTTAAACCTCGAACTTCAAAGACTAGCATTCAGATATACAGCGTCTTTATAGTACGTAGAACAGACAATGGGACAATGGCACAGCCGGAAGCAGCCAACAGGCTCGTTATGACGGGTCCTTAGTCCTTACAATTTTAGCCTTCTTCCCTTTACATGTACAAACGAACTGATAATCAAGACTATTAATTCAATGGCAGTCTCCAAATCCGACATTATGGGAATTTAAGCAAATATATACACGTGCATTTATGTATATCTATGTATACACATCTAACTGAGATGATTGATTAATTAGTTAAGTAGTTGTTGAATTAATATCAAAATTAATTAAGAAATAGTTGTAGCGGAGCATGAGAAACGTGAATCAAAGTCATACCATCGAGGTACCTACCTATGTTGAGATCAGTTAAAACAATATTTGGAAATTCTATTTTAAGGGATTGTATGAAACATAGTCTACAGTTAGACATGTTCTTTTTAACAGATGATTTATTCACAGTTTAAACACATATCCTAAACATATTAATAAAAATGGCTGAGACTCAAAATACATGGTATACCTACATGAACTACCACAAAAAGTATGTAAACGCCATCTCCTGCGAGTTGCTATAATTTCTACTAGAAGTTTTAGCAAATCGCCACAGATGGCGTTTTCCTGGTTTGTACGATAATCTAATAATCCATCTGTCAACTAGGAGATTCAGTAGAGACTATTAAGTTCTAAAGCACGTTCTAATTCATAACCCCTTAATCTAAATGGACCGAAAATAAAAGCGGCTTGTGTTGAAAATTTTTAAAAATTATTTCTCAAATTTCTCAGTCATCTTTCATAATATCAAATATCTTAAATAAATCCTTATTTCCCTATAAACAAAATAAAATAACTGGTTTAATAAGAACAACAAATAAAAAAATTTAAGTATTATAATAAAAATTTGAAAGTTATGGCAAATATAAAATATTTATTTCAAAAACTAGGTATTCACTCTAGCTTTCGCATGAAATATATTATATACAGGTAAAATAAAAAGTATGGTAGTAATAGAAAGTATGTACTTTCTTTCACTTGTAGGATGCATTTTGTATTCATTTGCCCTACGTGTTTTACAAAAACGGCTTAATTGTACCAGTTAACTGTAAATTATCGTATTCATTTAAATTACAATCTCAGAAATGTGTTTGTGAACAAATAAAGTGCAACCTAATAACGTATATGATACGTAAAGAAGGATTATATAAACAAATTAAATCGATTTCTCCATTAATTTGTATATTAATTTCTTTACAATTATTTCGAGCTTTCTCTACGACAATTTGATTGACCTCTTAGTTTATTTAAAACAATAATTAATATCTCTTTAATATATCTTGTTGTAATCTTCATCAAAACTCGAAGGATTCATCAATCTTTTTATCGATTTCAAAGATTCTCTCCCAATATAATAATAATAATTACGGTTATTAATTGCGAAATAAATAAATAATAATAAACAAAATAAATAGGCACACAAATGGGAAGGTAAGAGATAAAATGATGGAAAATAGATCCATAGACACCAATAAAAATTCATCTGCGCGGAAAACACTTTATTTTTTCATGTAACGAAGATTGAATAGTTTTAAGTGAATGAAAAGATTATCTCGGGATCAGTTAAGGATGAAGCAAGGGTGCTCATATAATCAATTATCGGACTGAAGATACTTTTTAACAACAAAAAGTCATCAAATTTTAACCAATTTTCAAGCTTCTTCAAAAATAGCCATATATCAAAAGCAAATAAACAATGGGTTTAAAAGAGAATAGAAAAATACGTCACTTTCTAAGCAATTAAGAAACTAAAACTAAATTAAAGAAAAACGATTGTAAGGCCTTTTCTCGCAGGTTCTTTTTCACTTTTACGAAACATACATATTAATTTTAGATATTAAGAATAAGTCGAAGTATGTCGTTTTTATAATATTTTCTTCACACAATCGAATGATTTTTCGCAATATGTGCTGTTTAGTTTTAAGTGACTGACACGCACCGTAATCAAATCGCCATTCGTGGTTTGAAAGTATGTATACAATATCCAAAAAAAGTTTTGGATTGTACGCAACAGGTCAATTTACATAAAATTAGTTTCGGTTGTAAAACATACAAACCAAATATTCGATATATGTTTAAATAACTGTATTTGCAGCTCAACTGTGTCGACATTCGAGCTACATATTTACTGAGTGATCATTTTTTTGAGGTTCTTTTACCATTGTAAATACCCACAAATTTATTGTGCTATTTAGAACGTAATAAAAGACCTAATAACCAAACGGCAACATGTTTGGTAATTATTTCTACAAAACGTTAATAAAAAAGCGAGAAAAAATTATAATTATCATTAAAAATGCGGATATGGGGATAAGTAAATACAGAGACTTTACAGGAAACCGTTAAATAATATACTTTATTTTTAAGATAAGAAGACTTTAATATCACTTTAATAAAAAAAAATTAATAAATATAGAAATAGAAGGCCAAAAATATTTAAGGAAAAATAGAATTATTACCTTAAGTTAATCTTAATATCTGCAACATTCTATATCAATCCAAAAATTCAGGTTATCCTGAAGAACTACATAACATTTTTTAATATTTTTGAATATGGATGAATCTCGAATTTATGCTAAATTCTTTTAAAAGAAATTCGAATTTTCTTATACTTTCCGGATCATTTTCAAATTTTTGTGGGAAATTCCAATACATCGCTGTTGATATTCTTTGACACTCTAAACACTCTATAGCGAGATATTGCAGACGAGGTCGCAAGGTTATTTCAACGCTAAAATTAGGGATCCAATTTTCGAAAACGATATAGAATATTTGGGAATGAAATAAAAAGTTCAGAAGTGATTAATTATGTTCCAAATTTTTCGTGAATGATTTAGAAAGCATTGAAATGAATAGAATTGAATGTTCGGGAGTGATCTAGAATACTCTACATTTTTCGAGAATAACTTGTTAAATGCAATGCAATGTATTGCAAAGTTCAGAAATTAATATGTTCCAAATTTTTGGAGAATGATTTAGAAAGTTTGAAAATGGTATGGAATGTTCAGGAATGATCTAGAATACAGTAGATCATTAGAAAATAATTTGAAACGTTCTAAATTTTTTGAAAACGATATAGAATATTTGGGAATGAAATAAAAAGTTCAGGAATGATTAATTATGTTCCAAATTTTTCGTGAATGATTTAGAAAGCATGGAAATGACTTGGAATGTTCTGGAATGATCTAGAATACTCTACATTTTTCGATAATAACTTGAAATGCAATGCAATGTATTGCAAAGTTCAGAAATTAATATGTTCCAAATTTTTGGAGAATGATTTAGAAAGTTTGGAAATGGTGTGGAATGTTCAGGAATAATCTAAAATACTGTAGATCATTAGAAAATAATTTGAAACGTTCTAAATCTTTTGAAAACGATTTAGAATATTTGGAAATGTATTAAGAAGTTCAGAAATAGTTTAGTATGTTCCAAATTTTTCGTAAATGATTTGGAAAATTTGAAAATTATTTTCTATTGTCATTGCATTAATTTTTCTCACTTACCCTTCTCTTTGAAGTAAATCCTAGCTAGCCATTAACGTAGCAATTTTTTTATATTAACAACAATCAATGATTACGCAAATAGACATTACCCTATGTGGGTATTATATAGGTATGTTATAATTGTGTAACAAAATACAGTAGTCTCTTATCAATGTTCATGTTGGCTCCTACGCGAATTCGAACCACATTTACGTTTATTCGAACCGATTGCGATCATTGCGATTTGTTTTCTAGTCGAATATGTAGAACATACACACAGATATGGTCCTATAATACAAATAAACGTAGATACAGTATGTGTATGTCAGTATTGACCTACCCCCGTATCTAATATTCAGGCAATTTCTGTTAATCGGCGTTATTAGCTATCGAATTTATGCTAGAATGATTTTCACACCTAATAATGGAACATTTCAACCGAAGGGACACAACGTAGCGTGACATGCTCGTTTCAAAACGGTGACTATATTAGCAACTTTTTCGTCTCGTTGATGAGATGATGGATGAGAGATTCAATTCGAAGCAGAAGTTAATTACTTGGATAATAAGGAATACAAATAATTCAAGTGTGCCATTTCAAGCTAAATCGGGAAAGACAACAGACGTCTCAAATACTTTTTTGGAAGTATTAATTATACAACTGTTTAATTGAAATTATTTATCATTAATTTACCAGCATTAACTATAATGCTGAATAATTATTAGCACTAAAAATTATTTAGTAGTGCTGATATTAAATACTTGATGTGAATCCAACTAGTTGGTTAAATGATTTAATTCACATTTAAGTATTTATGATGTTAAAAACAATAAATTCGAAATCATTTTAAATTAAGATAAAATTGCAAAATACTTGGATTCCGTTTTTCAAATACATACGTACCTATTGACGAACGTAACCCAATGTTACTTACAATGTTTAATAATAATTTCTTGTCGTTTGTTAATTTTATATACTTAAATTTTCTTATGAAAATGTGCGTTTATTTTTATTAATAACCAATATTTAAAAAGGGATACACACTTGAATATATTTCAATATACATACATGTAATTTTTATTTTTCTAAACTGATACGAATAAGTCTGGCAAAAAACAACACCTGGTCTGGCAAGAACAAGACCAAGAAAGGATTACTGTCGAAAAGCAAGACCAAGACTAATACTTAATCTGCAAGAACAAGAGCGAAACCAAGAATACATTGGTCTTGTCTTGTATGGTCTACAATTTAAAAAAATAATAAATTCCCTAATGTTTCTTTCAGAACTGTTGACTCACTTTATCAAATTTGCAAATTAAATAACAAGCGATATCAAGAATTCAAAAATAAATAATCATTTATGTACAAAGAGACAAAATATAGACAAAAAAATATTTTTAAAAAAGCACCCTAAAGCTTTATTTGCATCAGGGCAGAAGGTAGAATAACAATAAACGTAAAATCTTATTTGCAGTACCCAATAGGTACCAATTTAACTTTCTTATTTAGTTTTCATTATGTGCTAATTAGTAACTTTAATTAAAATTCCTCGACTAGGTATATGACAATAAACAAAGCTCTCATGTCTGAAACTATCTGGTACACAAATAAGTATAAAAACACAATAAATAACGACCAATTTGCAAATGTCTTTCTTCTTATTCGTCTTCGTCTTCGTCTTAATTATTTCAGATGAGAGCGCTTTGTAATTATGGTAATTACAAATCGATTTTCAAGCCTGTCTTAGAGGATTAGAAAATTTGCGCGTGTGTAAATAAGTTTGTTTAGAAAAAAAAAATGAGCAGACTAAACAACAGAATCGCTTTGCGTAATCGATTTATAAATCGAATTAAAAGGAATGAACACAGAACACGAACGGGAAATTGCAATTTAAGGACAATTGACATTTCGACAGCTCTACAACTTAATTCCTACAACGAGAACGACGTCTGGGTTACTGTTTTAGGCCAAAACCTTATACGTAACTCTATATAACAGTCTTTAAATGAAAACTAAACAATGTTTTTCATTCAAGTTCGCTTAAAAATTTTTACTAATGAATTAACTTCAAGCTTTGGAAAATCTGGAAAATTGAGTTAGAAACTTTAAATTCACTTATTATGAAAAATAATCACTACCGATACCTTACACACATCAAGGGTAATATCACAAAAGGTATTTTCGGTTTTAGAAATGGAAATGCCCACAATTTTTTTTTTTACTATTTCCATCTGAAAATCGTTTGTTGGGGCACAAATTTAAGGGAAAATCGGGTATTAAACTTTTTTTAGGTCCCATAGGCTCAAATCGAGTGTCTAATGTCTAAAATTGTGTTTCATTGCGTTGCAACCAACATGAAGATTGTGGTTCCCTAAAAAATTAAAAATCTGAGTTAATTTTACACTTATGTTTGAATTCTTTTAAGAATGGTCTAGTGTTTTTCCTAAATTTTTTTAAAGTTAGCAAGTTCTGTGCAGGTTTTGAATACATTTCTTTGATTCCGTATGGAATAGAGATTATAAAAATACAATAAGAAAATATAAATAAATTGTTGGCTTAAGGCAAATAGTGAACTTTGTTAGTTTAGGTTGGGTTACGAGTGTACTGGTTTTACCTACATTTTTTTTTGATTCAGTAATCAATGCCGATTATAAATACATAATGATTGTCTTCGACTTCTCCGGGTTAAATGGTCAACTGTATTGGGTTAGCTTAGGTCTATACTGATTTTGACTATTTTTTTTTTATTCATATTCATTGCTGATTATAATTCCAGTCACATATTTTGCTAGATTTTTCAACCGTCATCTCCAGTGTCGGATTGGTCATATAGTAAAGGGCGCTTAATACTTAAAGGAACCTTGGGGTTATCCCTGAAACTTACTTCTATTTTCCAGCTCAAAGTGAACAAAAATATTTCTGGAAGCTCTCTGAGATCAACGATATATTTTTTTGCACTATTAAATTCTTTTGAGCTTTTAAATGTTTTGGAACAATATTTATCGAAATATTAATCGAACTATTAAAATTGGCACACGAAATAATGGCCTTTCAAAAATATTGCTCCATCAAGAAATTGAATTCATCTCATCAATCCCTATCCCAAGATTGTGGAATCCTAGTCCAATCCTAGTCGTCCTCAAATTTTACACAATTAACGAGCTTATAAAAACTAACGACCTATTTTGTTTTATTAAATTTCCATCTCAATTTATCGCCAGGTCTTTACGTAAGAGTCGAGCTTTCGTTTTCGTTTTGGATCAAATTAATTGCTACTTGCGCACTTTGATCCGGCGAAATTTACGATTGCACAAAAGCCGGTCACGTCGTGGAAAAAAGTGATCAAGATTCCTACAGCCGGCCAGCCGTCCTGTCCTTAATATTATCTGTAACAACCAGTTTAAAACAAGTACCGAGAGCCAATTTAAAGAAAATTATGACCTCCTGTCCAACTGCTGTGTAATGATACATTCTTATTATTTTTTTTTTTTTCGAAACACACGACATGAAAAAATAAGGTGGACCTGTATGTACATACACACACATGGTGATGTTTATGTAACATATGAAGGTGTGTATGTGTATGTAAGTTATTTTGCATTTGTGTAACTTTATGCGACCAGTCTGTGAATTATGTTCTCAAAATCTAACCTACATTGGACAAACAAAGTGTTATGGCTTCAAGAGTGATCCACTTTTTTTTAAAAATTCTAATGAAGAAAACCAAGTGCAAGAAACCACTGCAAGATTCTAGATTTGTCTCTCAATTCTAAACGTAACATTAACTCAAGTCAAACCTTAATCAACTCGAAAAAGTCCTGTTTTCGTCTGATTTCCTTTATCTTATTTAACAAACTTTTGTTCAATGAGACAAACCAAGAATAATTTCATCTAACAGGCATCTCTTTCGCCTTATAAGTAGATATTGATCTCAAGAGATTATTCTATTTGACAAACCTTGGTAAAATTTGACAATCCTATTTTGTTAATCTATTACTTTGTACTTACAATAAGTCAATGACTCACTTATCTACTCAAATGTGGCAAGCTCTTTCTGCCCTAAGAAATCCTAAATCACTTCTAATAACTACTAATATCATCTGATAGAGAGCTTCTGCTTCATCTGATAAGTCTCGCAATTGCATTAGGATGGCATGCTTTGAAAGTCCTTTCGGTAGCTCAAAAAATGACCACCAAGTCTAGCAAATCTCAAATGACCACGAAGTCTAGCAAATCTCATTGCATCCAAGGAGGAATCCGGGACACTTCACACCCCTAACCTAACTTTTTATATATTAAGGCTTATTTACATCACACAGTATTGTCAATATCAGAGAACGCAGGGTACAAAATGTTCAGTGATTTAATTAATTGTATCTACATTTACTTGGTGGAAACGCATTTTAACTATTCAGAAATCAAAAAACTTGTAATTTCCACAATTTTAAAAAAAAAAACAAAGTGGTGAAACATATGTTAAGTGTTTGTTAAATAAATTGTTCAGTGATTGCTCAATGACGTGACCGGCACCCTGTCGGGAGTACCATAGTCATTATAGAGCGTAGGAAATGTATTGCGGTGCGAAATATACGGAGTGCGAAGTGTCCAGCCGGATATCCTAACGAGGAATGAGAGAAAAAGACACAGTTCCCCACACAGGAATCGAACCCGGGACTACAACACTTAGCATATGCCAATGACAATTCGAGTTAATTTTTGGTATCACATTTAAAAGACCAAGCAAAACTTAGGGGTGACTTTTCCCCGAAATTGGTTTGAACAGTACGCCCTCAAACTTACACACAATAATTCGTTTGCAATGGAATTTTTGTTTTATTAATAATAATAATAATCCATATAAACAAGCAAATAACAATATTATTTGTCCAAAATATAGACTAAAAACGACCAAAATGTAGCTAACAATAGGTCAATTACCTTGTAGAACAATAGCAGAATGTTAATGTACACATTCTTCCCTTAGAATCATCATAATTCGCAAAATAAATAGGTAATGAAGTAAAATCCAAAACGCCTTTTCAAAATTTGACAAATTGCAAACGAACATTATCTGAAAGGGAGCTATCTATACGAGAAGCTCATAGACTGAATGTAAGCATAACAATTTTTTCTTAAATTCACAAAAATTCCTTTAAAACTTCTCCTAAGGGGGTTGTAATGGAAATAATTTTTTTATAAACAATCCATACTAGCAATTAAAATCCAAAATTCTGTGTCTAGAATGGTCAAATATGGTCCAAAAGTAACCAGCAATAGGTGAGTCACTTTACCAATATGGTCGACCTTTAAGGGCGTGATTAAAGCACTATACTTTTTAATTTGTTTATAATAGACAGACCATAGGTATATTATTTATAGAAAATTCTATTTTCATCAAAAAAGGCCTCTATAAACACTCCTTCACATATGTATCTACGAGTATACCACAGTTTTTCCTATATGAGCGTCAAAAAAGTCCTTTTCTTAAATTTTACCCTTAAGTAAATAATAGCTACAATTATTTGTCACTGTTAAAAACTTTAATGCTCTTCTCGTCAATCTCTGCAAGAAGCAAAGATTAAGAAATACTTTAAATCAAAAATTCATTACATTTGTGAGTTATGACTCCACCGCTTCAAGATTTTGGCTACAAATTTTCCGGAATAGGTTTGCTAACTTTATTAGTATAAACAATTCGATAGTTAAACTACATATGGTACATGGGGAAGTAAAATTCAAATAGAAAGCGAAAAGGTACCTACTTCACTTTTATGTCTTGTTTTATTTGAAGTTTCTGTGTTTTAATTTGCGAACATTTTATTGTTCATCGTTGAAAGCAGGTTAGAGGGTTCGTAAAACAGAGTTCCATTATAAAACTAACCCACAAACGGCTGGGAGGTACATTAAATTCGACTTTGTACTTCTGTTGTCTTACACAGCTGATAATTAACTCGAATTTATTAACCAATTAGTGTGAAACAAAATCTACTTTCTAAGTATTTGTTCTTCTCGAGCAATTGCAATGTGGCATTACATATAACGGAAAAAATAGAACAAAAAGAAGACAATAGCTGATGATGAAGTATGATACTTAAGAACATCATGTGAACTGTATAGAACTTTTTCTAAAAAAGCGGTTTTTTTTACACATATGTATTTGCCATTCAATTTCCTGTCCAATAATACGATTTTCACAAACTAAAGAAGTTGAGAAATGTAGAAGAAAGAAATCTGTGTTGAGAAAAACGATAAAATGATATTATGCAAACCGATGAGAAATTTCGAACGAAACGAAAATAATTAATCTAGTCAAAAATAATGACGTCTAGAAAAAATTGCTCAACTTTTCTATTATTAATGTGTAATATCTTAGCTTTCGGTCTATAAACAGGAAATATGAGAAAGCTCGTGCTATTCAATTTATTAATAAGATCCCTTGAATTGTGTTTCAGTAGAACGAGGGTTGGAACAACAAAAAAATTCGTTGCAGTAATCTGACAGCGGGATATTGTCGGACAAGCTATTGTAAAAGTGGGAAGAATAAATCGAACAGATAACTCCTATCCGGAGTGGAATGTGGCGGAATTTTATGGGGTTGAAAACAGTTTTTCGGAATTTCTGGCAAGACTGTGCGTCCTATCGGAAAAAGTTAAACATAAAAGTTGTGGGAAATGAAAATATTTACAACTTTTGTATCTACCATTCTTACCCTAACCTCAAAATTATTCGAAAATTGAAGGAAAACCAGATTTTCGGTTTTTAATTTTCCCTTGATATAAAAAAGATTTATGAAGCTCAAACATGTAGCAAAAAAGCAGTATTTTTTTCGAAAGGGAATATTAAGTGGTTGTTGTTAAATTTCATTTAAAAAAAAGAATGTAGAAATAGTTATATAAATTGATTTAAAAAAAAAATGAATTCAAAATTTGAATATCATTTCAATTAAGTCTTTTAAAATTCTGCTCGTTACCAAAATTAGGTTGTATTAGCGACTACTGCAAAACTCGATCGTTTTTCTCTTTTAATTTTTATGTACTGAATATTAATTATATTATTCTAATTAATCTAGGATATAACAAAATTAGTCCCTATACTTCTATTTTTCCTTTAATATAATTTTTTAATAATTAGAATTAATGAAAAATAAATCAAATGTTTGTGGTCTTTTAATTAGGATGGCGTCATTTCAACATTATTTTGTCCCATTAAAGTCACGACGACTGAAATTATTTTCGTGATAATGTGGGAAAAGGCGCAAGTTCTGGTCTTTAAATTACAATTTTATAACGTCGTTTGAGGTTCGATTCTGGAAAATGCGGCATCGTATAAAAATATAGTTTTCAAGTTCTCAGAATTCCTCCCTCGGCGCAATATCTATCACCTAGCAATAAAACTAGTTCACGACTTTATTTGGCTTTCATGAATATACAACTGATCTTTAATTTTTACAAAGCCTAAAAAACAAATAATTTAATTTTATTACGATAAAGACCTCCCTACTTATTAACACTAGGTACTATTTTATATAAGTAGTTCAATTAATTACGTAATTAATTGTGTGGCAAAAATCTGAGCCCCTAAGAGGAAAATAATAACACAATAGAATTTTAAAACACTATTTTTTTAAAATTTGATTTACCTATTTTTTTTAATACGAGCCCGAGGGCTCAACACCTTCTAATTGAAATGCATTACGAAGTAGGTACTCTATGAGTAAGAATTCACCACATTTACTAGACTTGGTAGTGATTATATATAATAACCAGCAATTATACATAATCAGCGTATTGATTACATTTACCGTAACAAATACAGCAATTACACACCTATACCGTGAACGTTTCGGCAGCATACCGCTTTCAAAATTGCTTCAGATTCATAATAACAAAAAAACAGATCACAAAATGGTATTGATTGTCTATAATTACAGTTTGCAATGTTGGACTATCAAAAGAACATATCTAATTAAAATTAGCCAGAAGCAAAATTTGCAAATATGAATGGTGTTTTTAATTTGGCTTTACAATACAACGTCTATCATTTTTTTTTTTTTTTTTGATAAGCAAAGCTGACAACAGAAAATTCGTAATCGTGATTTATGGTCCTGTTGAATTAACAGTAATTCTTATCTACATCTACATGTAATATGAGTAAAAAGGAAGGATATTTCGAAATTAAACCCCTAAAGGGTTAAAATAGTGATTCAAATTTTGTTGGGAAGCATAGGATTCAATAGAGTAGAGGTAGGTACACCTAAAAACATAAAAGCTAATACGTATTTTATGATTTTCCAAAAATTAATCCCTTAGGGCCTATAAGTTCGGGCAGATGTAAAGGTATAAAGGAAACATTTACATCGAAATGGATGTTAATATTAAAGTTTTTTTGATAATTTCCTTACATACCAAAGAATTTGTTTTAAAAATCGTTTGAGTTCGTGGTTTTTGGAGTCAAAGGTCATCTAATATGCAAGATAGAAATTTCTCTCTGGAATTTTTCGATAGCCCTTGAATCATAAAAGTACTTTTATTGGAAGAAAAAATTTATAAAATGTTTAAGTTTTCTGTTATTTCAAGAAAATTGTGGAGACATCAATGGTGAGTAAGCGACGAACCCGGACGATCTAAAAAAATATAGGATGTGGCTATTTATACATACAGTATGTATATGCAATTGGCTATTTATACATACAGTATGTATAAGACATTGGCTATTTATACATACAGTATGTATAAGAAATTGGCTATTTATACATACTGTATGTATAAGAAATTAAAAAAATAAAAAAACCGTCGTAATAATTCTTTGTCTTGAAATAGGTTATGGTAGAGGGTGGGTGTGTTTGCATGTACATACCCCACACCCCAAAATTATAATTTAATAGTTAATTTGGTATTTGGTTAGGTTAGGGTACGGGGTGTGGGGTATGTGTATGTAAACACACCCACCCTCTACCATAACCTATTTCAAGACACATTGAATTATTACGACGGTTTTTTTATTTTTTTAATTTCTTATACATACAGTATGTATAAATAGCCAATGTCTTATACATACTGTATGTATAAATAGCCAATTGCATATACATACTGTATGTATAAATAGCCACATCCAAAAATATATTTAAAAGGATAAAGCAACTCAAACCCCCGAATCCAGAAGCCTGAAATTTCGAACAAGGATTGCTTATAGACACTGTAGATGAGCACTAAGAAAAGACTTTCTAAAATTCAACTACTAAAGGGGTGAAATAGGGGTTATATTTTAATATAAACGTGTATTCTTTATTCCGTCTTTATCTTTTAAGGGAGTGAAAGGGATTTTTAAAGATGGAAATATTGTGATCTCTCAGAAATATTTTTTTTATTTAAGAAATTTTGAATAAGACACCATCCATCGCGTAATAAAAAATTAATCTGGAACGACATATTACCACTTTTTGATCTTCTAGCCATATGAAAACAATTTTTACATTGAACATTCCTTATTTAAACGATATTTCATTTATACTCTGTAAAAACTATCATAACTTTAGCGCCATAAAGCGACCCAGAAATAAAATTTGGAATTTATTACTCATAATATACACTAAACCTCAGAAACGATAAATAACGTGGAGCGTCCAGTATGCAGTACTCAACGACGAAGGGTGTTAAAATTACATTGGAATGTGGGTGTCTTTATTACATATAAAAACTAATTGCAACTGGACTGCAAGATTTTATTTATCGACTTCTTGAAACCGACTTAAAAAAGCAAACTTACGAAAATTGTTAAAAAGATATAAATGGACAATAAAAATAATAATTACAATTGCTAGTCAAAAAGTTGTGATAATATTTCTCCAATTAAAGTACTAACTATGGCAGATCCACAGGAGAAGAAAGCTAGCTCCCTTTAGATCTAAGAATCCAAATGTCATTATGGATAATGGACATAGGTACTGGGATTATTCGCGTAGAAAGGGTAAATGGAAAATTTTTGATTTTTTTTTGTAAAATTCCCATTTCTAAAACAGTGGCATTCGAAAATATTTACCAAAAAATTACACTGAGAGAAATGTTGTAAAAAAAATGAAGTCCCCCAGGCCAAGAATTTATCTTGTACATTGATTCAACGATTAAACATAGGATCTTAAAAAGATATACAAACGGTAGGTAAAATAATAGAGTAGATTTTGAAATAATGTAAAAAAGCATTTAATCGAAAATGGGATTAGAGGGAATTACGAAAAATTTTTATTAGATATGAAAAACTCGAACCGTAAACTAAATAGCAGGATCAAAATTGTAGTGATTTTGTTTTACATCTTACAGTTTGTTTATAATCAACAGTAACAAATAATTAATTCGATGTCTCTGTCATTTAGTTCGCAACAAGAAAAAATCGAGGGTAAAGATAAAATTGCAACGCTTATTTTAATGCGAAGGGTTAACAGAGTTGTAGGTATCTGAATATGATATCAAAGAAAGGAGTCAAACTCACCCTTATCCAGGATTTTGCCCTGTTAATAAAAGACAGGGGGAGTAGGCATATTTATGGGTGACTCGTCGACTTTTTCCATTTTTATCTATTTATATTTATTTTTTATTTATAAGAATAACATGGTAAAAATATAATAATGAGTACCTAATTAATCTACCGTAAACTCGGAAAATAATAATTTATTCTACAAAAAAAAATTCAGATACCTATCTCATTTTTATTAATAGTTAATTTTTCTATTCCTAATTATTTCGACGAAAAAATGAATTAGAAATTTTTTATAGGGAATTTTGTGATCTCTTTAGTGGAAATGGCTCCAATTGCGAAAAATGATTACTTAACGAGGTATAGACAAAAGTATCTAGTAAACAACGTATTTTTACCAGTGTAACATCAATAAAATTAATGTGGCCAATTACTAACAACCATTGATGAAAACGCAACGTTTCGACTGCCAGTTTTGGTCATCATCTGCTTAATATTTAATGATATACGATTGTTATTTTAGCTGACATTTTTAGTTTACGAATATTTTCTTTAGTTGTTTATTTCTTCCTGAGTGAGTCAAAAGGTCACGGAATTTTTTAACTTTTCTCTTCAAGGAAGGCTAATGTATTTGTCTCAAAAGTTGAAACAGAACTTTTTTGTGCGTTCCAAAATCTCCAAAATTACTTTTTGGCCCTTTCAAAAAAATGTATAATGTTTATAATATTGTTGAATGAACCAAATATACTGTCTCTATCGCCAGTTATGATAGAGAGTGAATTCTAAAATTTTCGCCATTTTTTGGATTATTTTTTCAAAAAGAAAAAATTCTAGGATCGTAACAAACAAAACAAAAACAGAATAACGTATATATATATATATGCAGTTCATCATACCTTTGACACGTTAATCTATCCTCGAAGAAGCCTTAAAAAATTGACGAAACGTTGGGTTGTCGATTACAGACTATTAAAACAATTTTTTACCCCTAAAGTGCTTTAATTTCCATTTGGTAAGGGTGACTTTTATTAATTTTACAATAGATATCTTTTAATTATATCATCAAAAATTAAATTCCTATAACTAAAAATTGTTCTTGATCATGTTTTCTATTATGGAAAGCAGAAGATAAAACATTGATATTGTGAATTCTTCTTAGACCAGAGTCAGAGTTTTGGTTAAGAATGTAGAGAAAAGATTGAAGCACCCTAATCTGTACAAAAAATACCTATCCATACAATGTACAAACAAAATTATTAATAAATAATACCAAATAACTCACTCGTGGTATTGAGTCATTCCAAGTAAAGTTCGTAGATACCCATCACAAACATTCAACAATAATAACTGTACAACAGCTGATAACCGGAAGATCCCGCAAGATCACAAACACCTTGTACCTATTAACATTCTTTATAATATACCTGTATATTTATCCGTATCTACCATTATAATATACGTACATTCAATAATATATTATAAATATATTAAAAAATAATAAAAATCATCCAAGGCGCATTTTAAACTCGCACACTGTATGTAGTATAACAGTAGACAAACGCAACGGTGATATTAACATGTCTTAAGTTAAGTAAGTTTCAATATATGTAACACACGCACACGCACGCGTACTATGCGTGGAACGAGTACACGCATGATTTTTATGAATCGGCGTACGCGCGCACAGTAAGCTGTTCTTCAAAGTGAAGTAAGAAAGCAACTGTGTGCGCTGTGTGCGCCTGCAGCATTCCAGCAACGGCAACTCCGATTGTAATTTTAATTTCTCTTGGTAGGGCACAGGCTAATTGGCCTCACTAAGTCTACGGTATTATCTAACACCGCTCGGTTTCTAACAGACAAACGTTTAATTAATATTCGCCAGATAAAAGTCTCGTGCGGATTTATAATGTCGTATAATTTTTTCTGGTATTTAGAGCAAAAACGTTGCACGGCGAACTCGTCTACCAATTAAAATAATTAACAAGAGGTTTTCATTTGCTTCCCCTTTTTCAGAAAAATATAACAAATAGAGGTATATCAGAAAAAAGGGGAAAAAAATCCCATAGACATTTTGTGCCAGTGGCGTAACGTAGGCCAAATTCGTTTTTTAGGGAAAGAACAATTAGAAAATTAGTTTGAATTGTTAAAATTGGAAAAGTTGCCCGGAAAATTGGAAAATTCGGGAAACTTAATGATGCTGTTTTCTATGGGACTTTTGTTTAATAGAAATAATTTATGACCAAACTTGGTACACTAGAATATTAAAACTGTAATTGCTGCAAAGAATTATACAAAATAATTGTTCATGAAAAGTATTAATGAAATTTGCAAAATTTTTCTTCTAATTATTATTTTAATTAATTATATTATAGATACCAGTGACGGTTGATTATAAGGTGGCACTGGTGCGAACTCATTACCGACAATTTTTTAATTTAGCATTAATGATTTTCTTTAGTAAATAATTGATGTATTCTTAATTTCTCGCCTTTCTACATCCCCATTTGAATACAATTAACGTGCTTCCGTGCAATACGTACGAGCGAACGAGTATTATTACTGTTCACCCCTCCAAAATTAGGAAAGGTAGTGGGCGAATTCTGTACATATGACGTGCGCAGTTTAAGAACGCACGAGATGGTGGAAGATATTCTTGCGATGAACGAATTTAGTCGAGCCCGATCGAGCAGTCGCATGATAAATATTTATCTCTTATTATTTTTGTGTATGGTGCATCCCCAAACTTAGGACCACGTACCACCACTGCATAGTAGTAAAAAAAAATCAAGACAATTCACGATTGTTCGTTCCGGTCCTAGAATTTTTTTTTAAAAAAGAATTCAAAAAACGTTAAAAATCTAAATTGTAAGTAGTAGGTATTCACTTTATATCATAACTGACGATAGAATTTTTTTTTAATAGCAAAATATAACGAGACTAAAACGCAAAAATTTATATTTCAACTTTTGAGACAAATATGTTGGCGTTCCTTCAAAGAAAAGTTAAAAAGTTCCTCGACCTTCTCACTCGGTCAAGTTTGTAGATGTGGCAGAAATATGAAAGAAAAAAAAACAACTTAAGAAAACATTCCTAAGCTAATAACGTAAAGATAACAGCTAATATTTTAATTCAGGATTTTTTTTATAACAATCTAAATAATTTATAATCTAATTATTTTTTATTTATTTGAAGAATAGATGTAGATGCTATTAGGTACTCAATATTTTTGTGACAAAGATGTGCTAAAAGTTTATGAATGTATTTAAATATTTAGATTTTACGATATGTAAATAAGTTCTTTACGAGTTTTATCAAAGAAAACTCCCCTAAGAGTATTCTGTTACAATAGCTAATCGTACCTAAAAATCTTTATCCAAAGCAACTTTACAAATTTTCCTTGGCATTTAATTATTCATTAATTTAGAAACTGTTTTACATTACGTACAACAGATATTTGGACAACCCTTTAAGAAATAACTGAAATAATAATTTATTTCAAGCAACTCTACGAAAAGAACAAGTTGACATGGAACTTAATTATTTAATTAAGCTACAATCTTTTTGCTGGAGGAATTTTTAATTTAGAAAGAGCTTTTCAGAGGCAATTGTTTTAAACTTTGTGCGAAAAGGGAATTAATTTTCCACCGAATAAAGCGTTTGATGATGTACAAGGTACCCTGCATACCTACAGTTACATCCTCGTTGAAGTACCTACGTGAGGATAACGTGCAATCAAAGAGAATTGACCTTATTTTGCTAGTCTTTAATTGAGGCTGATCTATGTACGTAATTTATAGATCGAATTTAAAATTCTTTCTCGTAATTATCTCGTTTAATTGTAATAACTAACTGCAGCGGTTATTTACCTCATTTCTTTTAGAAACATTAAAAAAAAAACGGCGAATTCTGAATATGTACATATTATTACATATTAGAAATATTCCTATCCTCCTAACAACTTTTATGCTTATTTGTTGCGTGTTTATCCAAACGTGGCCACAGGTATCAACCTATTCATCAGGTCAGGCAGCGCCACACTTTTTTCATTAACATAACAGGATTTCGCGCTGTAATTTCACCTTACTGTTTATATGATTAGAAGGTAGGAAGACAGCAGTTTTTTGTCGAGTAAGCAAACTTAATTTCCACCACTATACAATAACGTATATATTATAATATTTATAAATAGATTGGTATATAAAGCGGCATGATACTTTTCCATTGTACCTACCTCCGATTTCTTTTAAATAATAAAAAATCAAACGGTTCAATTCATTCCACTTTTTTACCTGAAATTATACACAATTATTCTACAAGAATTTGTATAATAAAAGTGGAACATAACGAGCCCACAAAAAGCTGCTATAAGCTGAGAAAAACTGAAGTCTTTTTCGTCCTAGTTATAATCCTTCAACAATAGAACTACCTAAGGGACCATCCATAAGGGACGTCATATGTTAAGGGGGAAGGTGGTCGACGAAATGTGACATTGTGTGAAAAGGGGAGGAAGGGGTCTCAAATTTCGAGACGTCACATTACAAAACTAAGTATTAACGAAAAACTTAAAAATATTTCTGTCTCATGTCTCACAAATGTGACCAACTGTAACAAGACAAGGGAGAGGTTAAAAAATCACGAAATTCGTTTGACGTAGCTTATGGATGACCTCTAATAAGTACATTACATCGTTTATTTTGATGATAATTTTGTGTCCACAAACTATATTCATGCTCAAACAATTAGAAACTTTTGGTGTCATTCAAATGACCTTTAAAATCCAAAAAATGAATTTCCCGGTAACAATTTTTTTTATGTAAAATTTCGTACATCCACTATCATGAATACCAAGGTCTATTTACTCCACGTTATAATCATTTATCTAAAAAAATTAATGCATACACAAACCATATTTAATCTAAAACCATTATACCGTTGATCTCATTAATATATGATCTTAGAATCCAAAATATGGGGGCTATTATCTCACAGCATTTTCTTTTCTGTTAAAAATTCCGCATATGGAATGCTAAACCACTAGAGCCTTGGTCTCATTTAAGTGACCCTTTAAATCCAAAAAATTGATTATTTTCTCGTTTCCAATATAATGAAAGTTTTGATCTTTTTACTTCTGATTATGATTCTTCAACTACGTATAAATATAATATTATACATCGTTTAGTTTGATTATGATTTTGCGTACAAAAACTATATTTATGTTCAGACAATCAGAGACTTGGTCTCATCAGTATGACTTTTAAAATCTAAAAAATACATTATTTCCTTATATCTTGGTCTTTGTACCTTTCGTTATAATTTTCGACCATAGATGTAATATACTACATACAACGTTCAACTTGATCCTTATTTTGCATCCAGAAACTACATTCATGTTCACACCACTGCATCTTTGGCCTCATACATATGACCTTTAAAATCCAATGAATAATTTTCTCGTGACAGTTTCTCTTATTTAAAGTGTCGCATATCCATTATAATTAAAGCCTCGTTATAGTCCTTTGACCACATTTATAGTATAATTCATTGTTCAGCTTAGTCCTTGTCACACCATAGAAGACTTGGTCTTACTTATACGACCTTTAAAATCCAAGAAATTAACTAGGTATTCTATCACTAAATTTTCTTCTATTTAAAATCGAACAAATCCAATTGTCTAGGCTTTATTTAAGAGTACTAAAATATATAGATCTCACTTTTGAACTTGAGACCTACCTTGATCTCGATATCACTTACAAGCATTGTTCTTGAATACCAACCCTTATTATCTTAAGTCTTAAATTTACGTAATTGTATTCATACAGTCTACAAGTAGCCTCAATGCATGAGGAAGTTTCTGTTGTCATGCTCTCTCCCTATTATTGGATTAGTGATGATCTTATGTCTTGTTCACTATTACGATATTGGTCTGAAATTTATAAACTGCATCTCAACAGTATTATATTCTTGGTTTTGCAAACCAGATCTTGATCGAGGTCTTGGTCTTTATTAATTGGTATGATACTATTTCTGACATTTTACATTTACATCAAAAATAGGACCCACTTTTGGTTTTATTTGTAGATATAGTGTTGGTCATTATCCAGCAAACCGAGCCTTGATATTGAGCCTTCTTCTAGGTATGATAATGTTTCCAATGGTCTTTACCAGAACGCATCATACCAACAGATGAAGTTTCGTTATGGAATTAGCAGTACAAACATTGGTCTTATCTAAAGATGAGATAATCCCTCTTTCTGAAAGTCTTTTCTATGGGATAGTGAGGAATTTACATGAGACTAGTTGATAGAGCCTGAGGTGTAGCAGAACGGCCACAAACTTGCAGAGGCCAACCGAATGTATCATGCAATCTACAATTATTTGCGAAGAATGCAACTGTATTCGTCATGTCATGGTCGACTTATTAGCATGGTTTTGCGTACACGACAACGCGACCGAAAGACAAAAAAAGACCGAAAGGTAACCGAAAGACATAAAAAGACAAACTACATGACAACATCACGCTACACGATATGGCCCCTTTTTATTATTTGATAAATTGTTTACATCTAGTTACGTATTATCATACAAAACATTTTTTTAAATGTAGAGCATGGGATACAATAGGATACCAAAAAATAATTCAAATTCCAAATTCTTCAGAGCCACTATTTTAAGATTTTAATTTTCAGTTGGGAAATATTTTTTAATGTTTAAAATTTCTAAATATTTAGGCTTTGGCTGAACAAACTAGCCTAATTAAAAGTTTAATCAAGTCCAAAACGATAAAGCCATCAAATTAAAATCGAAACGTTGGTCGTTAATTTTACATAAAAAAATGCAAAAGTTCAACCCTAATGCATTGGCTTTTATCTCTAATTTATTATGACTGAGGGATGAAATGATACCAGAAGTTTACTACCCTTATTTAAATCCACTCAAATATTTCGAAAATCCATAAATAAGTAAATAAATATGGTTTCAGTTCAGAACAGTTTCATGAATTCAAATACCCGCAAATAACATACAAAAAGATCTTGTTGAATATTAGTGAACCTGTATTTTATAGCAAATTTTCATAGATGACGCTAATTTGCTATCTGTAGAACTTTATTAATTCTGTCTGTTAGCCACGAGACTCAGTTTGATAAAAATAGCCTATGGTGCGTTGATGAGAACTAGTAACAGACTGTCAGATGTTCACTGACTTCGTTGCGTAATTTTCTTTTTCCTGCTTTTAAGGAGGTAAAGAAATTAGAAGTATATGGATGCAGACTGTAATGAGGTGAACATAAGGAATGAATCGAGTGGCTAAGACATTGAAACTCAATTTCTATTCGCAAAAAAAAACAGAAAGTTCTGTTTACCAAGACATTAAGCCACCAGAAGACAAGAGGCTCTTGCCCAAAGGCTTTTTGGAATGTAGGCTCCACTTGTTTAAAAATATAACAATCTCTCGGGTTTTGCTCGTTTCTAATACCAATTAGATGTACGATACAGTCTAAAATGACACATAATTCGAAAAAAAAAGGGCAAAATGGAAATGGAAAATTGTTAGCCACCTATCTAACCCTAATTTTCACATAATTACAGTCTACATCCAGGCATTTTTCAACCCTCTTAAAGACAGAAGAGATAAAATGAGACACTGAAATCTGACGGTTGTTAAGTTCCAAATAACGATTTGTGTTTAATAATTTCGACAAAATTTTGACCAAGTCCTTTTTATTCCACGTAAAAATTGAAATTAAAAATAGAAAGAATTTAACTTTATATTTATTTCGTTAATACTCAGGAAATTCTAGCCTAATTCTAATAGTTGGTTGTAAATAGAGCAACAGCTTCATTTGCTTTCAATCTCACACAGTAAAGGTATTCCTTATATCCCGTTACGTTCTATTATGCTTTCCTTCGTTCCAACTTTGCCAACATGATTCAATAACTTCTGATTCCGCAAGGGGATTCACCGGTTGAATTTTAAAATTGTTTCGTCATTCCAGTGATAATTCTAATTGAGTTGACTGCAGATGAACGTTTTCATTAATATTCATTCGGTTTGCTTTTAATTTCTTCGTTATCTCGTTTAAAACTTTTTAAGGAATCAGGTGAATGTACATTATAAAGAAATATTAATTGCAAAACTTGATATATCTTTATGAGTTTAGAACAAATATAAATATTATTAAATAAACTTGGACACAAAATTATATTTATGAACCCTTATTTTGTTATGTTGGAGGAAATATGGGAAAGTAAGGAAACGAAAAAAATAAATAAATTTGTTATTATGTAAAGCGTTTATAGTTTATTACTTCTTCTGTCTTAGAGCATGTGGTTTATTACAGCAACCCTATTTATCACCTGGGTATTTGTAGCGAAGGTAATTTCGAAGTAAAGCTCTCTCAGGCGATAATTTTTCACATTGACGAAGAAGAAAAATGTGATTCTCAGTCTACATCATTTGCTTGAAAAGTACCGACGAAGACAAAAGCTTTTACTTAATTTATCTTTTTCCGAATAAAAGTCGTGAGAAACTGAAATTGCCAACAGAAAAAGTAAAAAGACACCCTTATAGTGGCAAGAAAAAATAAATAAAAACTATTTCTGTTTATCTCCAAAAAATGTACCTATAGATATGCTGCAATGTTTTGTTATTGAAAGAAATCGCGACAATATGAATCTCAAACCAAGTATCTATGGATTTTTCTATTTTGTGGAACAGGGGTGGCCAATCTTTTGTTAGTAACGGTTCGCGGATGTCTTATCTTTTTGAATTTCAGACACAGGTCTTCCAACTAAGTGATGATAAGGAAAATAATAATGTTAAGCCTAAAATAGTTCAGTTAAGTTCTGCTGCACCTGAGCTACTGGTGGCGAAGACTTGTGGCTACTACCGTGACAATGACTAGTGGCTGTCAGCGATGGTAATGATAAAGTGGCTGTCACAGGTGGCGATGAATGGCGGCTGCTAGTGATTAAGCTGAGCTTTTTGTCTCCGCCACTAGTCACTGCCACTAGTGGCTAGACGCGGCCACCGAGAACTGTGTTCAAGTGTGCACAGGCGGTGGGCGACTAGAGGACACCCTTAAATAAAAAAATGTTTCCGTTTATCTCCAAAAATTGTACCTATAGACATACTGCAGTCTTCTCTTATTGAAAAAAATTGTGATAACTTTATGAATATCAAACCAAATATGGATTTTTCCATTTTGTGGATCAGGGATGACCAAATTTTTACTAGTGACGGACGGGTGACTTATGTTTTTGAATTTCAGACTCAGGTCTTCCAACATGGGGTGTGTTGAGTGATAATAAGAAAAATGGTAATATTCTGCCGTACCTGAGCTACTGGTGGCGAAGACTTGTGGCTACTACCGTGACAATTGCTAGTGGCTGCTAACTATGGCAATAATTAGTGGCTGTCACTGGTGGCGATGAATAGTGGCTGTCACTGGGGTTTTTTGTCTCCGCCACTAGTGGCTAGAAGCGACCATCAGTCGCAGACGATGACTGTGATCAAGTGACTGGATGTCACCACAAAGATACATGGTTTCCATAATTCCCCAAACCGCAAATACTTGTACAATATGGCTCAAAATTTATTCTAACTGGTAGAAAGTGGTACTCATTAGGAATGCCTCATCGTAAATCATCCTAAAGTTTTGTTATTCTCTGATTTAACTAAACGGGCTTTTCAAAGTTGACGTCGTATTTGTTTTAATGCCCCTGAACTCCTCCAAACACTTTGTTAATTACAGTAGTTCTTCGTGTAATTTCATCAATTTCATCTAATAGTTTTTTTTTATCATATTCAGTTAACTCCGGTCATTTTATTTCATTAATATAGTTATTCATTTTAAATGGTAAGGATGTGATTTAGTTACCTTTCAATTTTGTTCCAAATATAGTATTTGTGTTATTTCTAAGAGTTTAACTGTCTGACTTGTAGATACTTTATAAATATCAAAACAATAAACATTTAGTTAGTAGAAGAGAAACTGTAACGGCCTAATTACATTGATTTTATTTTTCATTTTCAGGAAAACAAGAAATAAGGATTTCCTATAAATCTCAGTCAGTCTATTAGATACTTCCAAACAATTTTATTTCTGTAACTACTATTATTCCATTGGGATTAAAATAGAAGAGCATTCTGTTGTAGGGTTGTATTTTTGTATTTATTCTACACGGATATCAGGGAAGAGTGGTGCAGGATTGCAGTTATGACGTAACAGCGCCGAAGTATTGACGTGGCCTACGGTTACAGCTGTGTGCTCTAAATTTAATTTTATTCAAGTTTTCGTTCACAAAACGCTTACTTAGGATCGAACAATGGCGATCTCAAATAACAAAGGTCGTCCTTAATGAAAATATACAACCGACCCTTTTACTAAAGTTAATTTAATATTCAGGATGTTCTACAAAGAGATGTCAATTGATAGGCCGTTTGTTTATTATCCTCGAACATTAATTAAATATTCTACACCATAACTAAGAAATTACTTGAAATAAAATCACACATTATTTTTATATTTAATTGCAGTAAGTAAATTTTCAATTATATAAATTCAATTTTGTCGGCGTTAGTAAAATATTGTAAGATTAATAGAGGCTAATCGTTGAAGTCAAAATTGCATATCAACTAAAGGATTTACTTTCTTTTATCCAATTTGAAATCAGAATGAAACTGAAAGTGCCTCATTTATATTTCAATTTCCACTGTAAGATCAAAGTCCAAGGGCTGGACAATCGAAGTAAAAACAAACATAACTTAATTCTGGTTCTATATTTTCCAACCTTCATTTGTAACAGTCAGTTTTATTTTTCCTGAAATCTTTTCCAGGACCATAGTGAACAAAGCAAAAAATAATTACACATTTCCATCATTCGAATCGTTAGTTACGATGGTCATGAGTTCACCCAAAAATTTCGTACGAAAGCACTTTCTGTCACTAATTTTCCAATTTTCCAATTTTCCAGGAAACTTTTCTAATTTTTCCTTCTCTAAGGGCTTATACGGAACATTTTTCTTTTTAAATAATTATAATTACTTGTACTAATTACACTGTTCTACGTACTTTCAGAAAATTTTCTCTACTGTGGGCAGAAATTGACACTAGTCCTTTGAAGTATATTCTTCTCGAAATTATAAGGAATTACTTTCAATTCAAAATGTAAACCAAGATAAAGATCTTATAGGATCACTCGTGTGTCTGCCTGTCCGTTTGTCACAACTAAAATGCTCTGAATCATCTGATTAATTAAGTTAAAATTTAATGACATCAGAACTTCTATGATTCAAACATCGATGTGTAACATAAATAAAAAAATTTGAATCTGGAGATCTCTATTGAAGGGCAAATTAGAAATAGTTTTGCAAATTGCACCTTATACATACATACATATATATTAAGTATATAATTTTTATAATTCAAAAATAGATGGTTTTAAAGTTATTTAAGGTAACAAGTGCGAATTGACCATTTCCGCCCCTTATATTCGAAACTACAATAAAAAAAGCTATGATAGATAACATATTCATTATATAGTGCCCTCTCCAAACGCGAGTTCTTTTTTGTTCTCGTTTATTATTACATTATTAGTAAACTGTAGCATTTAAGAAACAATAATCAAGGCCACAAATTACCATAACATCATTTGCTTTTTACGAACTTCCTTCTAAATCTATGTACATGTCCGTACAATAGAATATAGGCAACCCAACGTAACCGCCCGTCCCGTCCATGCAATTGTTTCCTTAAAATCCGGACTTGTCAAAATTAACGAACATTAATTACAAAGTCTGATTAAACGATGTCATCATAGATGTAGAAAATAGGCACCTCTGGTAGTTTGATCCTTTCGTTAAACGTTTTAATAGTCTGCAAATTCCAAATTATTCTATCTTCGATATATTTATCTACGATTTGACTTTTAACCAAAATCTAGACTAGATATCTACACTCGGATTGAAAGTTTGGAAGATCTGTTTATTTATTGTACCATAAACAAGTTCAAAACTTATAATGAGAGTTAAACATTTCTCAGAAGGCAAAATTGTCAGAATCGTGGTGGAAATGTAGAATATTAACTAACATTAACCAGACTAATTAGCCTTCAGGATAAGACGAGATAACCCTGACCGTGAGGAAACATGGCCATTAATTAACCTCGCTCCAAGCATAAGAAATAATTAAAACTTTTGGTACAAACGGTCGTTGTAAAGACAAATAACCGGGTGGATAGGTAGGTGTTATTTTACTCGACAGTGTTGGTTTTCAAAGTGAATTGCTAGCTAGCAACAGTCGAGTCGGGTCCAGTCTTATTTAGAAGTTCCCTCACAAAATGGAATCCCCGTTTGAAATAATTACCTACAAAGGCTTTAAAGTACCTATCCTATTTCGCTGAATTATCTACAGTCTGCAACATATATCTACGCCAACCCCATCTACAGTACCTGTTACATACAGCACAACACATCCCTTTGTTGTTCCTGTCTTTGTAAGAGAAAGGTAAAAATATATAGCAAACTTCGATTAAAATAACTTTATGTATGATTATAATTATAATCCTCCTATTAGCCAACACAAATTCCAAAAAGTTAAATTTTCAACATCAGATTTTCCTCATAAATTGAAGCATTTGTATAATGATTTGGAATGTTCGCGAAAATAGTCTAAAGTGTTATACTATGTTCTAAGTTCTTCGACAATGATTTGGAATGATCTAGAATGTTCCAGATTTTTCGAATTTGGATCAGGAATGTTACAAGATGTATTATATGTTTCAAAAAGTTACAGAATGTTCTATAAGTACCATTCTTGGATGATCTAGAACATTTAAGAGAGCAAAGGAAACCTTAACTTCATCAGACGTGTGATGTCGAAACGACTAGACGCTGATCGCGTATTCGAACTTATTAGTTCTCATCAGTGTGTCATAAGTAGTCTTCACAGATGGCGTTTGCATACCGTCTCCGATATCATACAATTGCTGTCCGAGCAACGCCAGATCTTGTGGAACATCAATAATAGATGTATTTTGTTTTATAAACAGTTACAATGTTACAATAATGTCTGATAAAAGGCACAATTTAGGCAGCTATAAACAAACAAAAATGCTGTAACACAAGACATAAAAAACATAAAAATATTTACGGGAAAAATATAAATTTTACAATATTTTATCGTTTTTGTTATTGCTTTGTATAAAGCGCTGCACCTGACGTGTATCCTTAAAACAGGGTTATTTATCCTCCTTAAACCAAATATTCAAGTATTATCCCATTTCTCTCATCCTCGTTCAGTAAAAATCTACAGAACTACCCGCATTTATCTTTAATAAAAAAATTTACGATGCTTGACGTTACAGTTGAAGAACATTTACTACTTCAAACATATTTTACTGCTTCTTTGTCAACTTAATGTAACCAAAGTCTAATGTTATAAATATTCAGTCCAAACCTTTAGATCAGAACTTGTTGGTTCTCATCAGCGAAACATAAACAGCCCCTCCAATTTGAGTTTAACTTGTAAGATCAATAAACTATCACAGATAGACAAATGAACGCCATCTATAAGCGGTAAGGAAAAAACAGCTAAAAGCATCTTTTCTTACATAGTTCTCGCGTTTAAAATTTTCATCTCCTTTCCTTTATTAAAATCGGTTAATTTAAAATTAAGAAAAAAGTTAATTGTTTTTTTTTTTTGCTTCCTCTCCAATCAAAATAAGAAAATTAATAGTGTAAACCCTTCTCAAATTTCTGTGCGAGACCTTTCAGTGGGTATAAGAACAAAATTTAATCTACCTTAACGGCATGCTCTATATCTTTTTTAAAGCCTTTCTAAAAGGCAACTGATTGAAAGAACTAATAAAGTCGTCTGGTTTCCTCATTTATCACTTTGAGGTTTTTAGCTGCAATGGTGATCCATCAAGGTATTTTCGATAATGATTTACCCATCAGGAAAAAGGGCTTAATCTTAAAAACGTAGCTAAATCAATAGTTAAGATGCAGCATCTTTGGACCACCGAAATAAAAAATTTCAACTTATCCAAAATTAACTTTTTTTATTGTTGTTTTAGGTTTTAGCCAATGAGATTATGTACATCTTTCAATGAGATACTTAATGTCATCCGATTCTTTATTAATTTAAACCACCCCATCCACAAAAGAGGGTTGAAATCCTAAAAATCGAATAATCAACAAATTTCTTATAAAACATTTCCCCTAAATCATCAACAAGAAGGTGGCGTTGTCTCTTCAACTCTTCGTCCGAGTTCTGGTTGGCAATTGAACGTTTTGACGTAGGCGTCGGCGTCGACTGGCGTCACGGCGCCGTCGTTGCTACCGTCTCAAAGCTTCGTCGTTCGTGTACCGTTCGGCAACGGATGATTCAGTTGAGCCGAAAGCTCAAAGTCGAATATACCCCTTTGTCTCGTAACACCACCACCGCCACCAAAAGTCCACTGTCACTGACTGCCTCCTGGTTTCAACCGCTTTCCAGTGACAGAAAATTGTGTCGGATGTCAACCGGGTGACCTGTTTTTTCCGTGGTGTGACAAAATGTGCCAATTTAGAAAACATTAGGCCGATTTGGGTACTAGTTTGTGCAACATACATACACGTTAAATGTGTGCCGACAATTTCGATTGATCGTTTACTGCACAAAGAAGAAGAAGGTAAGCTATTGGAGAAGCGAAAAAGGCCAACAACCACTGGCTGATATGACGATAACAAAAATATCCGTTCATGTTCCATTATTATTACACGACTGATTTATTAATTAATGAACTTCTTTTGTATTAATCATGTTTTGAAAAAGTAAAAGTGGCAAAAAGGGTAGAGAATAGTGGCGTGGGCAAATCCTCAACCCCCTCATTCTGCTATATCAAACCTGGAACCCTGTTTATTTATTTATTAATTATTTTTTTTGTCGGTCATTCGAGGTCTGCGAGGGTGTAATTTTAGCTGCAGGGATAGATAGCTTACTTGAACAAAGTGGTTGTCGATAAATAAGAGCAAATTGGGAAAACAGAACCGTGAACAAAATACAAAGCAAAATTGGGAAAAATTCACTTTTAGAACCATTATGTTAATTGCTCATTAATTTCCTATTTCATACATTGTAAATACAAATTTTCTTGACTCATTAACACTGCTTTGTAAGTTTAGGATAATAAATATATCTTAAAATCCTAATATTTTATAGAAACGAAAATTTTTCGTTGTAGTTTTCTAAAACAGAGCAAATTTTATTTTGTTTAAAACAAAGGCACTACCTTAAATAAAAAAATAAGATCTGATTATTACCAAAAATTAGATCTAAATCATTTTCAAATGTATGGCCTAAATGTGTCCCGACTGGACAAAATCACTAATGAAAAATCAAGACAAAATTTAGGGGTTAAAATGAGACCAGCAATCCATTATGTTCCTATTGGCTGACTAATGACGAAAAAATTGGCAATACGTGCAATGTAAAATTTATTTTTTAAAATCTAATCACGTAAAACTGATCAAAAAACGACCCTCATTGAAAATAAGTTTATAACCAGATAGATCTGAGCTGGCGGATTCAAAAAACTCTGGATAATTTTTAAATTTATTTATTCAGACACTGTTGTCCTAAACTTAGGAAGGGTCTTATTTTGATTTGAGAAATTTTGATGAATGTATGAAATAGAACCACAATATATTCAAAAAGATCAAAATGAAAACCAAAAGATCAAAACAAAGTCATTTTAATGTCAATATTTCCGGACTTCAAAGGAATAAGGTCAAAATCGGGTATTTCATTTTTTTTTAGAGATAATAGGGAATATTATTATCTCGTATTCAAAATAAAATTCAAGAACTAAAAGTCTTTTTTGTTGTCTTCCGCAAAAAAAAATGGTTTCCATAAAATTTTACAACCTTTTTCCATTAAGAGCAATATGTACGTTCATACATTTTGAACATAAGTTATATTTTAAACAAAATTTACTCAGAGCTTCAGACTGTACATATGCACATATTATGTTCTGGTAATTCCCCCTTTATATGGCCATTTAATCCTTTCGATGTGATAAAACTTAAAAATTCAAATGTACGTAACACGTTCTTTTTTTTTTTTAAATACATTATTTTCTTCATCTTAAAAATGTTTTATACGTGACACTTGTTGGCACGTTGATTTAAACGCACCCTTGGTCTTGAAAGGGTAAGGTTGCACCAACAGCTTGAATTTAATTCCATTAAAGGAGTAAAAATGTTTGAGGACTCAAAGCATAAAAACTTTTCAGGGTAAAATTAATACAATTATGAAAAATCTTTGGCAATTGAAGAAATCAAAAATAAAGGTCTACAAATAATTCCCTAAACTATAATTGTCACGGCGGGAATTGCTGCTTTAAATCAATTGGTTAATTCTAAAATTTCTGGAGGAGGATTGGTCGATTTCTGGGGCAATGTTGTCGATTGTGCACGTTAGTAATTTAATTTTTTGAATGTTTACCATATGATGCAACACTATTTAATCATAGAATTTGGTTTTCTTAAACATTAGTACAAATTGGGTGAGTGTAGTTTTGATGAATTTGGAAACACTTGCTTCTGAATTTGGTGGTGTAAAAAAAGGTCATGGATGATCGCACTCCTACACACTCTCAATACAACAATAATGAGTTTCAAAAACTGAATATTGAACGAAAGTATGTCTAAATAAATTAATTTTGAGATACGGTTTTTGACAAAAGTAGTAAAACCGTTTTAGTAAACAAGTGACCAAACACTCAATTTTCTCAAATGAGATGGTATAGCTATAACCACTAAATTTAAGACTGAAAACTTAGGCTAATTGAAAATTAATTCAAAATATTGTAGATTGTATTATGTATATCAAAACTATGATGCTATGGTACTAAAGAATTGATAAGCTTCAACAAGAACGTGCACAAAAAAAGTGAAATTTTTTATAACCACTAAAAGGGACTTCTTCTGAGAATCTTAAATAAAATACTGCTATTAGGATATTCTCATTACATATCAATAGCCAAAGTTCAGAATAATCTTAATTGTTTCTAAGATTGATCGGTATAAGAACTAAAAACTATTTTGAGAGAATTTTTTTCAATATTTCTTAATTAATCCTAAAATTCAAATATCTGCACAAACATTTAGCCAAATTTAAAGACCATCACAAACTAAAAAATTGACTGTTTATGACAGTAAAACTGTTGATGCAATTTTCAGTGATTCTCGTTATGAATAAATCAAAATATTGAAATTTTTGGCGTCAAAGCGTCAAAGGTCAGCATACACAAATAACTGAGAAAGTAATTAGGTAATTAATGACTTCTAGTTGAACGGAAGAAATTAGTAAAATAATAGGGGCAAGAAAATGAGCAGAGAACTAGCTTAGACTACGTTAAAACCGTACTCAATAATTATTTTTTTAGATGGCGTTAAACTTACCATAGTCAAAAAAGTTTGTTATTTTAAAAATACCTGAGAAAAGCATTGTTTGTTTAAAATTTTAGATATATAAATATCAATATCTTGATTTTTATATTTAATAAAAACGACAAACATCAATAAAAATTACACAAATTGAAATCCCAAATCGGCACAAATGAGACGTACGAAAGTGGTATATATTTTAGGGTTAAAAATAATCCTAAAGGTGATGCGTCAATTGCAAGCAAAAATGAAATTATTACTCTTCTACTAATTTATTTTTAAATGGTTTAATCTTCCTTCAAACCAACAGATAAACTGTTAATGGTCAATAATTGCTATTTCTATTCAAGAGCAATATTACTGTATGGTAATAAGTTTTAATGACCATGCGTGCAATTGTCCGTTGCCAATATTTAAGAAATCGACCTTAAGAAAAGCTGATGGAAATATGTAAATGAGAAATATAATTAATGGATGAAAAAAAGTTAAGTGCCATAAAAACAAAATTGCAACAAAAGCAGTACTTCTACACGACACAAATGTGCTTCCTTTTCTTAAACCTGGAATTACATGGATTTACTGAAAGGTATACTATTGGAAATTCAATGATGTAAACACTATTTCTCTACAGAAATAGCTCTTCCACTGGAAACATTTTTTTTTACCTCTAAATATAGGATTTATATAAATAAATATCAGCGACAACTTAATGGGAAGTGTCACCCATTACGAAGTTCATTGAAAGTACAGCTTTCTGATGAAATTACTTCACGTTTAATTTACCAAATACACGATTTCAAAGAAAATAGCCACTCTAAAGGAATTTAAGGCACTAACCGAATAAAGCAGCAATTCCTAATGAAATTACAATGCTCCAAGAATTTCTTAATAGTCCGGATATAGATTGCTTTTCCTCTTTTTGTGTCAAGCTCGTAGAGAAAATGTCAAAAATAAAATAGACACAAACTCATGAAGAAAATTAATATACACTGAAGCAATACGAAAAAAAAAATGAAAATGCCGTTAAAATGTACAATATTTTATTTTTTTGTCAACATTTTTAAATAATATAAATAAATATTATTTTCTCGCGATTACTTGTCCCCTCTTAAGCCCTAAAACCTTCGATCTATGTGAAGTCATCATATGTACCTATTAAAGATACTGATTCAGTGGTTTAGGATGCCTAATTATATGAGACCATAATGAGGATTCTAGGAACTAACAGTAACAGGAATATATTAAATATTTCATTAAATTAAAGACAGATTGGTTTATTAAAACTGTAATTTGGTGGAATTAAAGGAGTATTAGATAAAAAAATGGGAACTAAAGAGGCTCCACAGGGTTGATTCGATACTACAGAAAAATTACACGTAACAAAACCAAGAAAACTACTTTAAAATAATGAATGCTAAGTTAACTGACTAAACAAGATCATCAAAGTAATTTTAATAATTAAACTTTGTGATAAACGGTATGCTCATACTCTTTTAGCACTGCTTTTGAAGCTCAAAGAAGCTCAAAGAGGGCTCTTTAGTCCCTTTGATTTTCTTTTTGTTCTCATGACAATTTTATAATGAAGGTATTCATTACCTTTGTTACAAGGAAGTTTTCCCTCTTCGATTTTTAGGTTGCCATCGTGGGCACATTTTTTAAAGAAGAAAGAAATTTTACCTCTCTTGTTCTAAGTATATCTTTAATAAAATTTAAAGTCGTTTTAAAAAAACATTAAAATATTAGTTATATTTATACATAATCACTTCTTCACCTACGCATATAAACGAAAATGTCGAAAATCCTTTTCTACGGCGTGAAAAATAATCTAATTCAGATCACACCCCATCTCAAATATATCTCAATGATGGCCTACCCTTCTGTCTGTCATTTTTACCTTAGCCAATTCCATAACGCCATTTGCAATCTTTGTACAGTGGATGTAAATGATATGTAAGGATTGTTTGTACAAAATTACATGTAAGCTAACCTAACCTAATTGTTTCGGTTGATATTCAAAATTTGGAAATTCTATTTCGCCTCCTAGGCTGAATTTTCAAAACAGTTTCTATGTCAATTCTGTTACTAATATAAGGAACCTATACCAGTTTCATCTGGACTAGTCTTAGACCATACGTTTACATTATACTTTTAATTCCCATTTCATCCCTTCTGAGGTGCTATTTTGAAAAATTAATTCGTAATTATGAGAAGAATTTGGAACCTTTTGACTCAGCATTTTGGATTGTGCTTTGTTAGATACATAAAACTTTGAAACCCATTTCCGCCTCTGCTGTAGAGGTTGAATTTTAAACAATCCTCTCCTGAAGTTAGCCTACATTTAAAAGGAACCTCTGTAAATAATTTCCGTGCCTCACCCTATATATATATTTCTTACTGTTTGACACTAGGACATGATGTATCTATTAAGGAAGTGAGCGCAATTTTATGACAATTTTCCAATTTCTGACCCCATCATAATGCTACTTATATTCTATTTAAGCCAATTACGGTTTGCATGTTCCAAGATAATTTATTTTCCACCTGATCTGAACAACACAAGGAAAGTTTAAAGATCATTTATTTCATACTTCAGTTTGATATAGAATATAAATATTAGTTACAAGCGTGTGGATATAAATAACCCACCAGGCCATTATCACTAATGTACTCTTTCACGCAGAGAAAGCCGATACAAAAACAGCTTTTATTTTAAAAGTAACACCGTTCGCTATCATGAGCTTATAATGACTCCCTCTATATAAACTCTTCACACGCTATATCGAAGCAATAAGTTATAAAATTAGTAAAATCAATGACGTACTATTTCTGACCTTACCAGCCCTATTATAGCTGTTATAATATGTATTTACTACGAATAATACTATTGCTCTTGTTAAAATGTCAATGAATTGCTTTTATGAATAAAGACCAGTGGCTGTTGGTCATAAGATTCACCAGTTCACAACAGGTAATGGGCGAATCGTAAAGATACATATGATGTGCGCAGTTTAAAAACGCACGAGATGGTGGCTGATGGTGATATTTCAGCGATCAAAAAATTTAGTAGAGCCCGGCCAAGTCATCGCGATGAGTCTGATACTTTACTACAAATATTGATAATTTTAACAAAAAAATTATTAAAAAAATTTTCACAGTAAAAATCGCAGATTTAAGCACGTTATATAAATATTTATATTCTTATTATTCTTATGATTACGTACTATTTTTCTGTATGGGGCATTCCCAATCTTTGGGTCATGCATCGCCACTAATAAAGACAAAGGGATGGTCTCGATTGTCAAGAAAGTTGTTGTTAAGGGTATCCTTGAAATACCTCCCCCTACGTTATAAACCAAATAGTAAAATGGTAGCATCTGTTTTATGTAATACTATTTTGTACTCCAGTTTAAGTCAAATATTTGCTTTTAACCACGGCTTCAGAGGGTGTTTTACCGTTCCACCGCTCATTTTCCTTATAAACCTTCATGACGATCTTTGCGCCCCTCGTTTTCAGATCTTAAGGAGCACAAATAAATTGTCCCAAAATTTCTGAATCCGTTACAATATACACAAAAGAAGTACAATATTTTGAATTGTCACCCTCTTACATCAAAACCATTTTTACTTAATATAGTAGGTTCACAATAATGCGCCAGGTAATTATTTTACCATCAAAGGATAATTTGTACCAGTTTCCTCAACATAAATACAAATTTCAGAAAAAAGAATTCGATGTTTAAAAATTGTTTTCATTCTGAGAAAACCCATTGTATATGTATTTTTAACTATTTCATTTTGCGGGTGTGAAAATGTACATAAGTAAAAGAAGTGATTCGAATCGCACTATCGAAGAATTGATTAATATTAAAAAGTACCACAGGATTTTGGTTTTTTTTTTATAAAGGCAATTTTCTAAAGCTATTCTCATGTCTAACCAACAATTTATTTTTTAGTAAATGTCTTGAAGTAGGACACGTTCTCCTTCTGACAGCAAATTACTTAATGGTAACGATTACTTAAACAAAAAATTCAACGATGACATGTAGAAGGATGAGGAGAAAATTAGAGGCAAAAAATCAGAAGAAAACTGTACGTTAGAGAAACTCCAGTGGCGTAACATGAAACAATAAATAATGTTTGAGTGATTCTCATCCAAATCGTGCGTAAAAAAGTTGATTTCTCCGAAAACTCAAGGGATATGTTCCAAATAGTGCCACAAGTGCTCCCGAATTTTTTCAGATTTTTGGAAGTCAATTCGGAGAGCTACAGGACTCCAAAGCTGTAATTTTTTATATTTCTCACAATTTAATGAGTGTTTCAGCTATATCTTGTTTCTAAAAGATTATTCGTAAAAATGGTAAATACATAAAAAAATTCTAAATTATTAAAAACATTATCGTACTTTCCAAAATCGGGAAATAAATTAAAAAAATGGCATTTGATCCAAGCTTTCGACCTGAAATAGAAACATGGTTTTAGAAATATACTCCCATAAATCCGGTAAGGGCACTGGGGTTTAGCCAAAAAAAAAACTATAAAGGGCATATAGGATAAGGGGGTCAAACTACCTCAGCAGTAAAATTCTTAAAAAAATCATATACGATATGTAGTGTAGTAAAAAAAAATTCTGGAAATTTTTCCAGACCCCACTTCATCTTTGGGGTAAATTTCGTTTTTCTTTTTTAAGATAACTCCGCCATTTCTTACCCGATTCTAGAAATTATTGTTGTGAGTTTAAGATACAAAATAATTAGTATCTACCTAGCTTTTTTCAAAATTTTTGGCGCCAATTTCAAACTTTGGCATTCGTTAGAAAATTTCAAAACATCGTATGCAATTGAATTTTGAGAGTGCAGATACAAAAAGCAATGCATTTTTTATATATCATTTTTATATTTAACCCCCAATAAGAATTTTTAGAATCGGTGAATTGGGGCTTGGAAAAATGTCCAGGATTTTTTTTTACTACACTACATATCGTCCATGACTTTTTTAAGAATTTTTAGAGCTAGGGAAGTTTTACCCCCCTTATCCTATGTGCCCTTTATTTTTGTTTTGGCTAAACCCCAATAAGTAACATTACCAAATTTATGGAAGCATATTTGTAACATGCAAAGCTAAAACCACGATCTTTTTGGGGTCGAAAACTTGGATCGAATGCCCCATTGCCTATTTTTAATTTTAATTTTCCTATTTTGGAAATTGGGGTAATGTTTTTGAATCTTGGGACCAACTTCTTTTCTGAAAATGATGATTTTATGAATATCTTCATCTTTTAGAAATAGAATACTGCTGAAATACTCATTAAAAAAAATATATATATATTAAAAGTCACAACTTTGAAGTCCTGTAGCTCTCTGAATTGCTTGAAACATATTCCTTAAGTTTCAGAGAAATCTATACTCGTTGGGCACGATTTGGCAGATAATTACCCGTATATACGGATATAAATTCCAATAGAATATGTATTGAAAACACTGTATATTACATTTATAATTAAAAATTCAATTTACGAAACGTCAAAATCAAAATCTGTTTTATTCTCTAAAAAGGACGCCAAATCGATTGGTTGATTTTAAAAAATTTTCGCGGCGGGTTGATCGATTTCTGACGTCATGTTGTACATTTTATTCATGATGCAGTTGGTTTATATGAACTTTTGAATGTTTACCATACGATATAGGTATCAATATCAAAGTTGTTAACTCTAATTGCTGTTAACATTTATAATTATAAGTAAAAGTTTAAAGTGTACTTTTTAAACTATTCTTAACGTTTTTTAAAAGAATGGCACCTAACAATTCCCTAACGTTAAATAGAAAAAAATTAATCATTCCAAGTCAAACAATGTTCTTAATTTTAAATAAGCAGATTACCATTGAAGAATTCTAAATTAAGTCGACCTACATAATTCTGTGACTTCCAAGTTAATTTGGCATTGTAAATCAAGAAACTTTTTCCGTGTTTTTCTTTTCAAGTTTGTCATGGTTGAATAAATGTAATTCTCAAATTAAAATGTTATTTAGTACAAGACTGCTGTCGTAATCTTGAACGGTTATAAGAAGGATTTTTTCTTCCATTATTCCAGACACTTGCCAACTTTTATTAAAGAAGTTTGGTGTATTATTAAAGTTGTTAAACACAGACATTTTTAGGGTTCTGTACGATCAAATAGAAAAATTTAACCCTTATACGACTACTCGTGTGTCTGTCTGTCCGTCTATCACAGTCTACTGGACCGTTTAAGGTACACATATGAACTTATGTGACCCAAAAATAGAATCCCTTTTGGAAAAAAATCACACAATGGACTTTACTTTATGAAAATCAGTATTCATGATTAAATATAACTGAGTAGAATAAATTTTCACTTAAATTGTTTCACCCTACCACATCTGAAGACGTCCTTACAGGGTAAAACAATTGTCAAGGAATAAATAACAAATTTTTAAGTAAATTTTTTTATCGAGATATATTTCATCACAAGTACCTAATTATTATTTCTTAAGGTCCATTCGCATGTTTTGCGACAACATTATTATAAGTATTTAATTAATTTTCAGAAAAGTCTGTGTTAACCACAACCCCATTTCGCAAAACGTATTTAATAAATCCTAAGTTGAAATACGTCGTAAAAAATATAAATGTGTATAAATTAGTTAAACAATGGGACACGTTCGTGAATATATTAAGAGTGTAATTAGAATGGGCTCTCCAAAAATCAATACTTGTGTAATGGTTGTAACCGCCACTGGCTGAAGGGCGGCATGTGGTGTGGTGGTGGCGGGGGTGGATAGCAAACTCTCTGCGGCGAGTGTTGGTGGCGCGGACGACGGCGTGGGTGGGTGGCTAGGTGGCTGTAGAAAGTGCTTTGTGTTCGAGATGATTCTTGAATTCCAAAGCAACGCTGCAGCAGCAAGAAATTTTGTGCAGGGCACGAATTTTAATTAAACGCATTACTCGTTTTTAATTGAAATAAAAAGTTTCAAGGACGGTTTCCTTTTTGGCTCCAGAAAAACTGGCTCAATGGTCTTCATCATTTTCCACTTCAAAACGAGAAAAATTGAAAAATATTCGACGAATGCGTGTACCTTCTATGACTTATCAATTCAAAATCTAATAATTAACCCCCTAATATAAGGGCGCAGATAAGTTTCGTTTCGGGGAATAGGGTGGGTAAAAATAACTTATATGAACATATAGGTTACACACTAAATCCTCTACATCAACTAAATATGCAAACAGAAGAATATAAATTTCAATTCAATTAAAGTATCACTAAATTTCAAACGTACCTTCGACATTATTGATTCTTTGGCCATATTTTTCCCCAAATCTTTGCACATATACATACCTATTCTACTGCTTTCAAAAAATATTCGTATAAGTACTGAGATTGTGAAAAACACCCAATGCATTCTTTCTTTAATCTGCAAGTTTTGAAAATGGGGCGCTAATGGTTTTTGACTTATAAACTTTTTAAGAAACCATTTAATCTTTCTTGAAACCTAAATCTTATTTCAACACTGAGTTATATTAATTCTAGCTTAACCCTGACTAAAGTTTCCTTTTCAATTTTATTTTTTGCTTCCGCAAGCTCCACAATCCTCTTTTACGTAAACTCATCATCTGTATAACGTTTGCTTGCACGTCACACGATGATCATTCAAAATGTGATAGAATGAAATAGAAAACTTCTTTCAACCCTTGTAAGACAAATATAAATGAGCGGTCTTCTCTTCGGAAGAATTGTCGGGATACCCACCCTACTGCCACCCTGGATACGTTTACGCTCTAATCCCTTGCGGCAGAATAAATAGTAAAACTTTGTTTTGCTTCACTATTATCTTCTCGAATAAGAAATAACAAAGTAACAAATTATAAAGTTGAAAGGGACATTATTTTTAATATATTTTTAGTGGTAATTTATTTATTATGCCTGTCCTACTAACAAAAAGAGAATTATTTATACTTAGATTCCACAATTTCTGATAGAAATGGCTGTGTGACACACTCGGTTTTCAAATAAAAAACCAAAAACATTTGTATTAAAACTTACTAAAAGTTTAGAAGAACCAATGAACCCTTACTGAAGTATAATAATATAAAACACTCAAAAAAAGAAAAAAAGACAAGTCAAAGAAGATTCTCTCTTTGTTATTATTTGAAAAGTTCATAAACTCGATCCTAGTGTTTTATCGTATCGTAACTTCTCGATTTAAAGCGACGACCAAAATATTGGAACAACATCAAAAAGGGCCTCAAGGGTACAGACCTTTATATCATAAATTTTACGTATGTGCATATCTAAATAACCGCTTATCGATAAAGAAATACATCTGCTACAATGTTTGCTTTAAATTCAGAAAAGTTTTGCCGCCAAAAAATAACATTAAAAGCAAAAGCGGAAATTTGATGTTATACAAAACATTCCCATAAATAATAAAAAATTGAGTTTACCAATGTGACTTTTTTTTTAGTATTTTTGATGAAATTATTTGAAAAAGAATGTTTTATGGTGACATAATGAACTTGAACCCCTAAATTAAAACCAACATCATTACACATGAGATAATATTTGATATCTTCCGTTTTTCCCTCAAGCAAGAACTGCTTTTTAAATGTAATTCTTTGGGTGGTAGAAACCCAGAATGTTTTTACTCTTAAAATTGATTGACCACCCGGACCCTTCCTTCTTCAGGCTACCATTTATTTCCAACGCTCAAGAACATTTGAACGTTTTCCAATTATTTGCAAACCAAAATAAAGAAATTTTTCCAAGGGATTAGAATTACTATATGAACGTTGTTGTAACTGTTTTAAAAGTTTCAAAAGAGATTATGTTGAATAAATTAAATTTTATTTTAAAAGTTTGTGACCTTTTATATGTGGTAGACCAGACAGATACTTATCAATGCCTCCTCGAATTGTGCGAGCAGTACGACTTAAAAAATGTACCTAACAATAATTGAAAAAAATCGCTTTTTTGAGATAACCATTTTTTAATTTTATCATTTTTAAAACGTTTTTTAAAGGTAAAGGTATTTTTATTCCTTCGTTTCAAAGTTCAATTCAAAGCGAAAACAGTGAACCTTTCAAAAGTTCAAAAATCGAAAAGTTTTCTTACTTTACTATCTCAGAAACCTTTCAAGTTATAAATTTAGGACAGGACGAGTATAATTAGCGGACGATCAAAACTTGAAGTAATTTTTTTTCTGGACATAAACCCAAAATAACCGAAAAACCAGGTTTTTGACGATACCTCGCATAATTTAAGGTAATGTTGAAAAATTCCATAAATAAAAACTGTAAGTTTTTTAATTGTCTACAACTTTCTTTTAGACTGTTTTTTGACCAGAATGTATACTTGGCCGGAAATCACAAAAAAACCGTTTTCAACCCTTAAAACTCACCCTCCTTTTCCACTTGAATCTACCTGCATTTATTTTTCTCCCTCTTCTAAGCCCATTTACCGGCGTGACCAACGATTGCGATCCTGTAACTATTTATTTTATTCGTTTAGGAGGAGGACCGCACCCTCTTTGTAAATAATCAGGTAATTTATTATTTCTTAAAATAATACATCTAACGAATTTGCCATTCGCACGAAATTTTTTCTTCTAAATAATTCAGAATATCAACATCAATCAACCCTTAGTAAATTGTATGTACGTACGCTTAGATTTGTCGATGTGTAGGTGGACGTTTAAAAGCTGTGGGTATGTGGCTATTTTTCTTACCAAAAAAAAAAATAGAACAGAATTCCCAATAATATAGAAAAAGGAAGAACTTTTAATCGCTAAGTAAAGCCAACAAATTACATATTTAGTCGATTGAAAGTAAGTAACTTCCAATGTTAAATGTCAATTCATCATCGACTTGACAATACAAGGGTTTTATTTTTCATTAAGGGCAAAACATAACACAAACATTAATTTTGGTAAGTACTATTTACTCATGAACTGATTTGCTCATTTTGTTATTGACTATATCATTAGAACAATAAAGGGGACTATTGTAAAGAAACTCATCACAAATTCTTTCAGACATGCGTTTCGTCCACTTTAAATATGGGCATTGTCATTAAAGTGGGCGAAACAACGTCTGCGTCTACTTAATTTGCCCCAAAAGAACACGCATAGTTAGATTTTCTCATTGACTTGCGTTCTAAAATTGGTCTTCACACAATATTCTTCAGCCATGTTAAGCCTGAAATATTAGTGAAAAAATCTACCTCATAATGTTCAATATTGGTACCTAAAGATTTTAATTTCTTCCAGTCATTTCCTGTTATTTTTTATTTCAAATATGAATTTCAAAAATTAATTGAAGCTTTGCAAAACGAATATATAAATATAAAACAAGTTTTCAAAAGAATCTGTCACTCAAACGCATCTAAAGTCAATTTATGTACGTTTCCCGTTGTATTTAAGTGGATGGTTCTGGATCAAGGACAAGCGAAGGGTTGTTAACATATTTTTTTCTATGTACTTTGAAGTATGCTTAACGTGGTAAGCATGCAAACATGATGAAGTACGTGTTTTCAATTGGAAATTCTTGCAGTTTCTGCTACATTAAATGTTCAAATGTCTAAAGTTCGAAATTTAAATTAAATCTCTGGTTTTTCAGCATAGTTTAAAATTTGTATAAAACCGTTTATCACTTTTATTTACAAGGAAACATTCTAACGTGAAGAAGAAAAAATAAGTGCAACAAAATGTGTCCTTGTTAGTATGATTTTGAAAATCACCAATATTTCTGGAATAGAAACAAAATTAATTTTTACTCAGTAAAAGCTCTTCTTGGAATTCCTTTCAGCCCACTACATGTATGTTAACGTAAAACCCTGATTTTCCTAGGAAAAACTAGTTTTAACTATACTCTAGTCAATTCTAATTTCTCCTAGTCAAAACTAGAATCAACTAATAATGTTTGCTAATTTTAATTGTCACTAGGAAAAACTAGAATTTACTAAAGAGCATAGTTAAAACTGTTTTTTTTCCCAAGAAGATTGGGTTTTTAATGAGATCTGATTTTTACGGTAACATAGGTATACAGGGTGTCCCCTCTCAATTGGAAAAAACTTCTAGGGCATATTGAGGAACCATAGACAAGCAGTTTGAGATATTAGACTGATGTCCGGAAGTGCATGGTTTTCAAAATACAGGGTGTCAAAGTTTTTTTCAAAAAACTTTTTTTTTATCAATATCTCAAAGGCACGTTGACCGATTTTCTTGAAATTCGCTGGTGATGTAAGCTTTAATAAGACGCTCAGTTAGCACTAATTAAATGGTAATTATTACTTCCAGTGGCGCCCCGGGGGACAGTGTCACGAATAAAAATGACAAAAAAATGTACGCCACTGACTTTTTTTGAAAATTTTATATTTTTTAGAAAGCTCAGTTAAAAGTACAACTTTTTTGTCACTTGATATTTTTTCGTATCTCTCTCCGTTTTCGAGAAAAAATTTTTATTAAAAACTCTATTAAAAGGTTCATTATCTGTTAGGAAAATAACTTTACTTTAACTTATTATTAATAGTGAAGCAAATGCTCAGTGTTCACCATGCATTTCGATGCATTTTCTGCACCTGTCGACCCAGGATTCGCGCAAAAAAAAAGTTTTTTGAAAAAAACTTTGACACCCTGTATTTTGAAAACCATGCACTTCCGGACATCAGTCTAATATCTCAAACTGCTTGTCTATGGTTCCTCAATATGCCCTAGAAGTTTTTTCCAATTGAGAGGGGACACCCTGTATATTGATTAATCAGAACTAAATGTGAGTTGTAATGTTGGTCTTTTGGTTTGTATTGTTTGTATTGTAGGTATATCTCTACTCAGAGTATTGTTGTAAGCCAATTTGAGAACAACTCCCAAACAACCCTCCTTTGCCAAGTCTAAATCCCACTCCTGCAAGAAAGGTCTAATAGTTTAGAGGCTTCCAGAAGAAAATATGTATTCTATATCGAGGAACAGAGAAAGGAATGTGTCTCTCGAGACGTTTTAAGCCACGATACACGATGTATCATCATCCCTATCATAAACTTATACGGTTTACCTTCAATTAAGATATAAATAAAGAAAAGAGCTTTATATATCTAATCTAATTAAAAACTGTTGATTTACTTTTATTGAAATATAAATACTTGAGATTTATGTCTTTGTAAATAGTATTTGGTTTTGTGGAAATTTATGTTTTTAGCGTAGTTGTTGAGTTTTATTTTATTATTAAAAATATTTAAATTCTGCTTTACCGTTTAAACAAAAAAGCAATGTTAATTCTGTAAAAAAAAATAAATTAACTGAATTGATCTTAATAAAAATTAATCAAAATTCTAGAGTTGAAGAAATGTTTATGAAATTTTACAAATATTTCGAATATTATTTGTAACATTTGAGAATAGTCCAGAATAAGGATAAGGATTTACAAGCATTTAGTATGTTGCAGATTTTTCCAGAACGATTCCAAATTTTTGAAAATGCAACAGATTCTTTGAATATTATCTAGAACAGTTCAAATTTTTCGAAATAATCCAAAATTTTCTTCATTTTTCGAAAGTAATCGAGAATATTCCAGATTTTTCGAAATTTATTTAGAATGGTCAAGATTAAATTCTGCACAAGTCTAAGATAGAAATGTAGATCCCCATTCTACCAAGCAAGTGAGGGGACTTGCAGCCAGCTATTTCTGTAAAATTTATTTTTAAAAAGCAAAAAATTTAGAGCAAGCAGAAAATATATCTTCTAAATTTGCACCCTTTTTTCTTTAGGAGCCCTGTCCTTTATTTAACGATTTAATATTTAATCGTCTGAATATCTGAAAAACTCAGGAGACCTTTTCCTTTTTCTTTTTAAGGATGAAGTTGGGGTTGTTTCCCGTGGACCGGGATAATCTCCGAAGGGACGGACTTGTCCTTTTTAGCAAGCTCATTCGTACAAAAAATGTGGAACAACTTCAGGAGCAAACAGTTTCTTCAAGAGGAGATGACCGAAAACAGAAACTCACGGTACGTATTAAGTAATCACATTAAACACACATCAACGATTCTCGAGGGTAAAACTAATCCCCAAAGGTATACATTAAATGTACATAATGTAATAAGAAAACTTTGTGTCAAAAAAGAAAGGAAAGGCTTTCAAGCTAGTATACGACTCTATTTTTTTGAGAAAGGTCATACAAAACAAGTATCACGACTTTTGATGAATAATAGAATGAATTTGTAACTTTTAGATAAAATTTTCTAATGCGTGTGTATTTGAAGTAAAACTTTAATAAAAAATTATCGTTTCGTTTGTCTACAAAGTCATTTTTTTTCGAAAATAGTTTATCTTTTGAATAGTACACTGCAAATTATTCTGCAAAAATCTGGAGCATTGTAAAGCAGTCTTGAAATTTCAGATCATCCTAAATTATTGTACAGTATTCTCTAGCATTTTTTAATATTCTATTCTTTGACATATTTCAGACCATTCTCAAATAATCAAGAATATTTAAGAACACTTTAAATCATTTTGAAAGCGAAATTACTTTGGATTAAATGAAAAGATTATGATGAAGTGACTAGGTAGTTGAACCCGTCCAAATTTGGACGGTGGTGCGTAGCATTTAGGAGCATAACATAACTCGCTCTTTGCGAACTTCTTTCTAAATCTACGCATATGTGCGTACAATATAATATAGGCAACCCATTGTAACTACCCGTCCGGTCCGTGCAATTGCTTTATTAAAATCAGGAGTTGTCAAAATTAACGACTTTTAATTAGAAATTCTAATTAAACGATATCACCCTGGGTCTCGAAGGTAGAAGCAAGGAACCCTTTGATGTGAAACTCAGACGTTAAAATTGTAACATTATTCAAAGTGAATAATCTAAAGGAGGAAAATTTATAAAAAACGGTGTCCTGGAATCGTCTAATAACTCAACAATTTCCTGAGCAAACTTCAATTTCCTATAACTTAAGATTTAACACGTTCGAAAAAACGGAAGTTATTTGCGTGTTGTCAAAGTTCAGAAATATTTTCAATGAGATTTCTGAAACAGATGCTTTTAAATTAAAAAAAAAAAAAACAGAAAAAATGTGATAAAAATCAGCTTTTAAAAGCAAAAAATTAAAAAAAAGCTTTTATTTTTCCACATGGCGCCTAAATTAATTTAATTAATTTTAAAAAAATCTTGGGTGTCTTGGTACAAGGAGAATTATCAGTAACCACTTAAAATTTGCCTATTAAAAAAAAAATTATGTCCTGCTATTGGTTGCTGAAAAGTCTTAAAATAGCAAAATAAAACAGTAAAAAATTATTTATATGAGACGTAAACATTTAATTAACCCAGAGGTCCTTAAAATTGATCACAGTCATAGTTTATACCCTTTTGTAATACTCAGACCAATTTTTAACAATTACTACTTTCCATTTTTACTACATAATAAAGGAAATTGATGTTAAATTATGTTTTAATTCCTCTATAAATAAAACATTTTCTAGGGCCATAACTCTACTATTAACTTCCATTTTCAGATCTTTTCTGATCATAACATTCCCTATTTGAAACATTAAATAAGTAAATTCTTCTGCAAGTTCCGCTAAAAATAATACCTTACATTTGTACAAAAGTTCTTGTAGTAAATAATAAATTTTCGTGAAGTATGAACTCAAATTAGGACGACATCAAAGGATATCCTAATCCAATATCTATTCCTTGTTCATTATGAAAAGTTCTTAGAATTAACTTTAATTCATCTTCTGTTTCAGAAATGCCTAACGACCCTCGACCTAACTTCTTTAGGAGTAGGTAGCTGTGTGGGAACAGGGATGTATTTAGTTTCGGGAATGGTTGCAAAAAGATCAGCCGGACCTGGAGTTATTTTTAGTTTTATTATTGCAGCAGTTGCCAGTATATTTTCAGGTAAAGACTCAATTTTAACTATATATTCTTTTGCTATTATTTTATGTATCTATTAAGATCAGAAAACTATTTTAGACTACGTAGTCTAAAGTAACTTCTTTTTAGTCCGAGATATTTTTCGTCGTAGCTGGTTATAAAACCGATATTTGCTAATAAAAGTTATTTGAATTTCTGCGCATGCTCAATTATTTTATGCGCATGCGTATAATGAACAGATTCTATTATATCTTAGGATGGACTGAAAAGCTTGATATCAGGGTCTCTTAGCGATACGAGAGCAATGTGAAGCTAAACCCTTGACGCAACCCAAATTATCAAAAATTAATGAAGTTTATTTAACATATTTGGATGTGTCATGATTTAGAAGACCTTCTTCTAAAGGCTTTAAATTGAAGGTGCCTCTATAATATACCTACAATAAATTAGGGTGGATATTGCCAACAGATCGATTTTCTCCGTTTACGATAGTCGATTATTTCGGATCGAACTCCTGATTAATTAAATGAATCGAATTATGTATGCACTTCAAAATCCAATTAACACTTGAATCCCATAGATACTTTTCATTGAAATAAGTAGTACTTGAGACTAATAATTGGCCATTTAAACATGAATCATAAAAAAAAATTTTTGGCCGTTTGTGGCGATTGGAATTGATTTCTTGGGATAGATTCAGTATCGCTAAGTATCATGATTAAGATTTTGCCATGTGCTTCTATTGAACATCGAAACATACTTAATACTGATAAAGTACCAAACCTAATCTAACCCAACCTAACCTACAGGCACTAGCGGCGCGGCATATCAAAGAAGATTAATTGTGAAATGTGTTCTAACAATTGTAAAAAAAATAAAGCAATACATAAATTGGTACAGCTAAAGAGCTACAACTATTGAAAGTTTTTTGTAACTACAAAATTTTCGGTAAACGATACTTTTTTGGATTTTTTTTTTTTCAATTTTACTGCTGCAGATGTTTAGGTTCATTAGTAATCAATATCACTGCCATTTGAACTATCGGTACATATTTACCAACGTGTTTCTCAGTAAACCCAATAATTTTACTAATTAAACAGAACCAAACAACCGTTGAATGTTTTATGTAATCAAAGGTATAATTTAGTGGCGCTCATCACAAAGCGCAGTAATTATTTTAATCACTAAATTCCTAACATAATCTGTCGTGTTTTGAATAATTTCTAACAGTAATTATCCGAAGTTATATTACAAAATCGATAGAATATTATATTTATTATAAACCGACGTGGCTTCATCAAAGTAATAACTCAACTACACAAGGTAGGTATGTTGCAGGAGATGGAACAAAGCAAATATTACGTGGAATTTCTGAGAAATGTCTGGTGTTCCTTATCATTATAGTATTGATCGAATCGAATCAAAATGCTTGGTCTTTTTTAATGGTGTTATTTAACATCATCAACTGAAGAAACAATGAGCTCAACAGAAATCAATAAAAATCCAAAACGACTGACGGCGAACATTTTTAAATTAAGAGAAAGTATAAGTGTAAATTTAAACAAAAAATCAAAAATAATATTAATAAACATCCAAATTAACATCCTATTAAACACATTTCGAACAAAAATTTAAATACGAAATGACAAAACACACAATAAACACCAGTCTAAAAAAATAGCTGCCTCTAACCAAATGAAACTCAAAATTATATAAAATGGAAACAGAAGATACACGTACAAATTCATCATCAGTAAGAACGAATTAGGTCGAACCATAATTTTTTTATGAAACATTGTATAACGTAAAGGAAACGACAAAAAAAAAAGACTTAATGCTTCGAAAGAAGCAAAAATAAACCAAAACACTAAAAAACAATTATATTTTATCGTTTTGAAGATTATGATTTTAGGATAATTTTTTTAGAGCTTCTGATTTGCTACCTGGCATCGACTATGAAATTACAAAGAAGAATTGTTTTCTACTTTTGTATTCTTTGAACTTTAGTGTTCTTAATTTAGAATTTTCAATTATGGAAAGACCTACCAAGAACGTTTTCCTAACATAACCCCACTTAAACTAATCAAACCTAACCTCACTAACCTATTTTATTCTGGAGTTGTCATAAACCTCACAAAACATGAAGTAATTTTCATTTCCTATTTATTTTTGAGGAATTCCCCGTTGTAACTTCTGAGTCTAAGATCAAATATTCCCAAATATATGTACATGATTTTTTGAAATCGGTTAAAAATCATGTAAAAATAAATAAACTTTTACTTGCCAGTCGCTTGAGAAATCCAAATACTTGTAGTGAATTTATAAAAAGCTTTTTCAAGCATTAAAATTACTTTTTACTTAATTTTCGTTCCTTTTATTGTAAAAAAAGTTTTGATATTTAGAAAATGTAAAGAATTTGCTATTCAAACTTACTGTAGTAATTTATAATAAGCTTTTAAAAATTAATTAAAAGCAAAAATTGAATTAAGCTTTTATCAATATCTCCAAGTTCATTCAAATAGATTAAATACAGAAAAGCTGTTAGTCTGTAATTTTTAAGGGACAAAATGCGTAAGAAACTGAAAGATTAAAAAAAGCTGAACAAAAAAAAAAGACCATCTTAACTTAGTACGAAGTCAAGTTTAAGAAATAAGATTGATACTCAGTTCTCTCGAACATAAAAGTCATTAGTTAATTGTTGAACGAATACTCAAGTCAGGTATTTTATAAAATTTAATAAAACTATTATTCGCGTTACTTTAATAAAGTTAAAAGTTTAAATAGGTAAAGCCGTAAAATTAAAGGAAAACTTTAGAACTAACTTATCATTTGTAAGTTATGGTAAATTTAACGTTAACACGCCGTAGAGATAAAACTTTTTCTCTAATAAAAAAAAAAGTATGCCATCCAGATATTCGCCTTCAGGAATATAAGATCGATAAGGATGCCGTATGTCACATATAAAAAACAGGAAAAAAAATTTGACGACATCGAATTTAACAGAAAAAAAAACGATAAAATGAAGAAAAGGGAGTACAAAGAGGTTGATAAAGCCATTATCGTAATTTTATGGATCTGCGAACTGCAAATTTACCACCTTAGAAGACAAACGGTTTGAGGCAATTAGAAATAAATCGAACGCGAAATACCCTCGCAAAAAAGGGAAGCAAATGGTCCAAAAGAACGTGAAAGCGAGCATTAAAGACACATGACGCATAAAAGGAATAAAACCAAACACGAAGACGTAAATTAAAATAATGGGTCGACATCCATTTGATTCCAACCAGTGGCGTACACGCGGGAGTAAATCCCCATAAATCATAAGTATGCAGAATTGTGTGCACGAATTTTTTTAATTTAAATTTATTATTTCATTAAATAATAGAGTACAATATTAATGTAAACATAAAAAATGTCAAAAACTTTTCAGCAAATTTTTTTCACCAAAACATTGGCTACTTCTGGTGGAAAATTGGTGTAGTTAAAATTATTACAAGTTCTTATTAAAGAAACAAAATTTAAAAGTAGGGTGTTATTTGAGACCAGGCATTAAGCAATTAATGTTTAGCTCTTGTAGTTCTTTGTTTAACACTTAAAAATTATATTTGAATGTATGTTTTTTATTTAACAAATGTTTAGCATTCATGAACGATAGGACACCTTCTAGGGCATCCAGTGGGTAGTTTTTAGCACATTAAAGGTAGAAACAGGAGTAGAAGGGAGACCTAGATTAGATTATATTGTAATCTTCGATTGAGGAGCTTACCATTTTATCTAACAGATGGCAATAAACGTCAACATATTAACTCCATATTTTGATACTTTATCAGTTTTTTATTTATCCTGTTTAATAAATTAAGATAAATACGAGAAAATCATTTTAAGGTGATAAATTAAAAATTAACAAAACAAGAACAAAAATAATAAAAGCCCAAAATCTTGATGTGTGGAGATTGCCATCAAGTTTATACCGGACGAGCTGGTGGATCCTTCAATCAAAGGATATAAAATCATTTAATCTAGATCCCCTCCTCTACTCCTTTAATGTCCATTAAAAAATATTTTTGTTTGAATATAATAAAAATGATAAGAATAAAGCTGCTTCTTCGAATAAAAAGTTCCTTAAGTTTTTCACTCACTGCAAGGTTAGTTCAGCTAAAAACAAATTATGCATATTTTCTTGAAATACTAAATAAATTAATACATAACTGAAGTCTGTCCTTAAAGAGACTAATTTTGGAAACACCCTTTGTTTCATGTCTCATTAAAATACTAGTTAATATATGTAAAACAACATATAAGTATAATTGAATAGATGAGGCTTTTAACTCTTTAATACACAATAATTAAGCTCATTAGGCTTAACCTGAAGAAGACTCTGTGAGTTGAAATAATTATTGTGTATTAAAAATAAAAATTTTGTAACTAAAAACAACGCGTTTTATTTTATTCAACATATATAATATAAAATATTTTTGAAACCCCAACACAAACCAAAGATCTAAATCAAATAAACTGCCCTCTGCGTAAGAAATGATGTTTTCATAGCGAGTAATTAACGAGTCAAAAGGGAGTATGAAGATTTTCTTTCTGCTAACGCTTTTCATATGTTCCTGTGCAAAACATTGAAACAATTTCATTTTAGCCCCAGTTTATTGTAAGACTGCCAACAAATACAACTTTAATATATAATTTAATACATAAATATACATATTTTGTACTGTTGATGACAGAACAATGAATAAATAATTATATTTCAAATAAATAAGACAAGCTAACGGCGGTTTTCATGTGAGTCATCCCTCAACAAATCAATAGCATCCCTTTGGGAGATGCCGACCGCATTTTCTGAGGACACTATCCGAGGATAATAAGGACAGAATAAAAAAAAAAAGACTAATGGTTTTCATTCAGCAAAACCCGTGGTAACCGAGGCTCGCGAAATTACCCATTTGAAAAATTAAAGAAGGCATAAATCAGTTTTATTTGTTAGAAACCTCGACGTAAACTGCCCCTATTTATCAATTGTACAAAAAAAAAACACAATGAATGTAATGTTTTATAAACAAAAAAACCCACTTATTTAATGGTCATCAAATTGAATTGAAAACGAATTTATTGTGAGAATATTTAAAAAAAAAGTGAGAGAGATCTGTAAATGTAAAGACACCATCCTGAACCGTAATCTATTGCAATACACACGGAAGTGTTACGACAGTTTTTTGTATTTTTTGACATCTTCGTACTGTTTTTGAGCTTCAAAAAATACAAAAAACTGTCATAACGCTTCCGTGTGTATTTCAATAGGTTACGGTTCAGGATGGATATGTAGAGAATAACCGCTTCCAAAGTTTAAACAAACAAGAAGTATCATGTATCACCTATAGATAAAGACTATAAATTATTCCGTATCTAATCTACAAAATAAGCAAACAGTTCATGATCTGAATATTCGAATAAATCAACAAACCACTACTACTAATCGCGTTTTACAATAGACATGGAAGGTAAATACACGAAATGAAGAAGCTCAAAAACACCATGAAGGGGTGGTTTCCGCGCCACACATACATATATATTCTTAATCAGCATGACGAACTCTACGAAATATTTTTTTTAAGAAAATCGGAAGGGGGTAATAATGTACATAATTACCGAACTTCCTTTAAAATATTTGTTAATTACTACCAGACTCCATTGTCCCCCATTATTCCAAGTAACCAAAATAATCCAGTTATTAAATCATTTTCAATTCACCCTAAAACTCAACCTAAAGAAACCCAATGTAAGGGGCGAAACATTGGTTACAATTTTTTCAAATACCTTTTTTAAAGCTAAAATTTTTTGGCTACCTATTTGTTAATTAGTTAATTATAACTTACTTCGTCGTTTAAATAAAAGGAATTCTACATCCACAAAGTATTAATTTAGAAAACGTTCTGTAATCTCCTTGTGGGTAATAAAAACTGATAATAGTTTATTTCAGTAACCCACAAACATAAAAAAAAAAACTAAAAAATCACGACATCAGTTTTTATCGTGTGCACTGAAACCTCACGTATTAGGTACACACTGTAAAACTTTTGTAATAAATTTTTAATACTACAGAGAATTACAATACACCGTTGTTTATCATGTTAAGTAATTTGTTAAATATTGAAACAATAGCAAAAAACAGCTACAAGTAAATTTACACTTTTAAAACGTTCTGTTTGCTTTGAGTAATACACTTTTGATCATTAGCGGCTTCATGAAACTTAACTAATTAAATTAAATTATGTCCTTGAATATAATTAAGGAAAACAAAGACGTGTATGATGAGACCGCCACATAATCGTAGACGTCAGTGGATCACTTTCTTTCTTCCGCCTTTAAGAGGGTTGAAACGTATGTAGATGTAGACTATAACGATGTGAAAATAAGGGCTGAATCGCGTGACTAACTCATTAAAATCAATCTTTCATTTGGAGGAAAAAAATATTTTGACACAATTTTGTCACCTCTGCCGAGCTAACTAAACAAAAATTAAGGTAAAATCAAGCCATAGGAAGTCGATCGGCAGAAACGTTACACGTGACTAAAAGTTTGAAATGAAAGCTCGAATCTTTATGAACCAATTGAAATTTTCCACAACAGCTCAAAAAAATAAAATAAATAAATGCAAAAAGCTTTCAAATAGCGAAGTCAAATTTTTTTTCCGAACTGTTTATACTTCCAATATCGACAGAAACGACTAAAAAGTGGAAATTTATTTATTTATTTTTTTCTAAATTTTTGGGCACATGTAACCTCTTTACCTATCGTCATCCAACAGCACGATTATATCTATAATTTTCTTAGGCAACCATGTCAGAGTCGACCAAATTGCATCAGATTTTTTTTTTTTTGAAAATGGTAAACTGATTTCTGATGTGTAAGCCACGTCCACCAGCCCTAATTTTCACATCTTTTTAATCTACATACACATACTTTTCGACCCTCTTAGAGGCAGAAGAGAGAAAATGAGGCACTGAAATGTATCACTATCACTATTACAATTCGAAATTCATTGAATTTGGAGCTATGAGTGTTCAAAATTTGCCAAAAATTGTCTTATGTTCTTTCAAGCTAATGTTTACTTTTTGGAGAAATAAATTGAATTTATTTTTTTTGGCATTAACAAGACATGATTTAAGTCGGGCCCGAACCCAAAAAGTACATTTTTCCAACGTTAATAATTCTTGCAAAAATAATTATTTTACCGATTTTGTCATCTTAAGGGAAATATTTTTTATTTTCAAATCCATCAAAAAATTGAACAAGTAAATCAGTTAATATCTGTTGCTGAAAAAAATTAATTCGTTTATCCTAAAATTCTAAATCTCTTTAAAACTTTTCGAGTTAATTCAAAATGGATTGTGTTGATCCGTAATAAAAGTCTTCTATACACAAATTATTAAAAAGAAAAGTGTTCTGTCACTTTGACGACTCAAATTTGGGTTTCTTTATAAATTTACATACACTGTTGTATTTCAAAAAATTGCTTTTGGAGTAATTACTAAAAAATGTGTATACATAGGGTAGCATGATCAAAATGACCCTTAGGGAGACCTTCTTTTATCCCCCTCCACAATATTTTCTAGGTCCTATTTACATATTCGTTAATTACATCCCAGAAATTGCACTTTCCCTCTATTTCTATTTGAAGAAGAGCACATATGTAGAACTAAGGAAAATTTATGGAAAATATTCTTCAATGGAACGATAACAATAACGATTATTTCCATTCAAATTAATATATTTTTCTTCAGAAACGTTTATGACCCTTACCAAAAAAAAAATGTACTAATTTGAATAGAAAAAATCGTTATCATTCCCAACTATTAACATACAGAAGTGTTATGTATAGATAATAATTAATTACGATCTTCATTAAGAAAAGAACAAATTAATGTTTTTTTTTGTTTAATTTTTGACACTGATTGTCCCTAACCGCCCCCCCTATATACGCCCGTTAAACAGTTAGGTACTTCGGTCTTGCAAAATATACAAAACTTACACTCCATATCTATAAGCAAGACCAAAACTAGAACTGCATTTATTTTAATAATAAGACAAAAACAGTTGTAGAAGTTTTGCTATTAATAGAGATTAAACAAAACTTTTTCCCTGTAAGGATACCCAAACGACCCAAGGCTCAATATCCACTTACGAGTTATTTCCAAGATACACGTACCTAGAACTTCGAATGTCCGTAATGTTCTGTATCTCAGAAAATTATGACTGTACAAAAAAATGTTTCGCACAATTAGTAGGTATACGACAAAAAGGAACTGTGTAATTATTTTAACTTCCCTTTTAATATAACTCAAAATATTTACGATATTTTTAATGAAAATCTACCTTTATAAAGTTTACACGTCGAAAGTAAGTCCCGAAAATTAAATAATGAATTCTAACGATAATAAATTTAAAAATGAAATTTTTCTTTTCTTCATCTACTTTTTTTTACTTTACTGGTTATTTTTGCTGGAGCATAAAATAAATTATATACCTATGAAAAGTAACAATCCAAAAATGACTCTTTAACTTCAATAAAAATGACTTACGAAAAAAAGTTTATGAAATTTGTACTTTTCTATAACAATCTTGAGTGTACGTATAAATAAATTGTAATTTTCGGCAGCTCAGTGCCTTCAAATAATGCGTACAAAAAATAAATGAACGTCTTTTTATCGTTAACGGCTCTGTTCAGACAAACAATGCGAGAAAAATGAATTCAGAAATTGCTTTCATTATCAGGGAAAACTGGTTCGTTTGTCGTTTATTTCGTTCAATGAGAACAAAAAAAAGGAATTTTGGAAAAGCTAGGCGAGGTGTTTGACAGCCTAAAATTGATTCCATTTTGCCTACGGCGATTGGATAGAAAACTCTATTGAAGACGGAATTTTTGCAAACGTCTACTTGTATCGTCAAACTACCATGTTATTTACATTTTTTACCAGTAACTCATTTCGGTAGAATTGGAACACGACCAGAATGCGAAAACTTTTCACCCTTGTCGCTTACACTACCCCCACAATAAATACAGACCTACTTTACATACACATTATATTTTCCATCGAAATTTTCCTTGATCCATTCAAAATATTGTAGAAGCAAAATAGGGTTTAAAGAAAAGTTTCAATAGTATTTCATTAAAATATGCAAACTTACGATATATTAACCAAAAGCTATCATAGCGTCCTTTTAACCTTCGACTCTTAAAACTTTTATATTATACAGGGTGAGCCATTTTAATCTACCTTTGAAAATAAGTAAGTCGAAAACTAAAGCCCAGCAAATTAAAAGAAATTTAGACATCAGAGCTTTTGGATGTCTATAGGAAGACATCAAATGGTGACCTTTAATTTAAGCTTGAGTATGAGGATCAACCTCAGTGACATTTAAACCGAGAGCTTTGACAGAATTATAAATCTTTCACACCGTATAACTGAGAGCTCTCTTGTTACAACAAACGTAACATATATATTTATTTTAAGAAAATCGGTCAATTTTTAACGAAAAAAGAAAAGTCAAAATTTTGTTTTTAGGAGCGTGTTATGCCGAATTTGGAGTGAGAGTGCCCCACACAACAGGTTCTGCGTACATGTACTCGTACGTAACCGTAGGGGAATTCATTGCGTTCGTAATAGGGTGGAATATGATTTTGGAGTACCTGATTGGAACAAGCGCATGCGCTTGTGCCCTAAGCGCATGCTTAGATGCCTTAACGAACGGGGCCATTTCTGACGCAGTCTATCAAAGTTTAGGAACCATATTCGGTAAGTTATTAGGTATACAGCGAAAGAAGTTTTCGAAAAATTACTTAAATTATTTTCTAACATTTCAAAGAACTTCCAAGTTTCTAAAACTTTGACTCTTATTACAAAAGAACAAATAATTCGGGATAAAAAGACTGGAATATTAAGGCACTAAAGAAGTAAGTACTTTGCAGTAACTTCAGAAAACTAAAAGCTAAGAGTGAGGCAAACATTACCATAAAACTAATAATAAAGATAGAGGGAGTAAACTGTGTCAACTTGTATAAGTGGAAGCACACCTCTGAAAGAAAGAGAAGAAGATTCGTCTTACGTCTGTCTGTCTTTGTCTACTTACTTCTTATTGGCGCTTCATACCGCAAGAGTTCCCCACTCTGATGCAAGTCAAAGCTTTAAAAGCTTCAACCGCCAATCAAGAGCAAGTAGAAAAAGACGAACAAGAGCAGCGATTTTCTTTCACTCTTTTACAGATATGTGTTCTACTTATATTCGTCCGTTCTCTCTATCTTTAATATTACTTCTATGGTAAATATTACAGTTTGTGATCTAATAAATATATTTATCCATATAGATAAATTTAATTTGTGTTTGTTTTTGTAAGATCCATCGGACATAGCAGTTAACACTATATCTATGCATATTTGCCTTACCCTTACTTCTTAGTTCTCTTAAATCCCTTAAGAACGTTATTCCCGAAAAGTACCTGCTTCAGGCGTTCAGTGTCTCAGTTTTGTCAACGGTGTTTGAGCTTTTTCTTTTAACCCGTTCTACTTAATTTATAAGTGTTGACAAAAGCCCAACAAAATGACAAAACGTCATACAAGTGAGCCTACTTAATCAACCTACCTAACAATATCTCAATTAAAGCTCACAAAAGCTTTTAATTTACCTATTAATTTTCTTTAATTTCAGGCAAATCACCGGATTTCTTAGCTTTCGTGATAACAATTTTAATGACGTTGCTGCTAACAGCAGGAGTTAAAAAGTCCTTAATTTTTAACAACATTTTAAATGCGATTAATTTAGCTGTGTGGGTGTTTGTAATGTCAGCAGGTCTGTTTTATGTGAAAGCATCCAACTGGACGGAACATGGAGGATTCCTTCCGCACGGCTGGTCTGGGGTAAGAAAACTGTCTTCCCAATTTACTTTTCGGATGTACTGACAAGAACAAATTCCATATAAAAAACTCGTTCCCTTCCAGAACAATTATTTTACATACCTACGTCATGACATCTCATAAATTTGTCAACAACAAAACTGGGAACGTTGAATATTGAAATATCGATTTGGGATTTGGGGAAGCTTTTAATTCATCCAACTCATTTTTTAACACACAAAAAAACACTGAATTTGGGTTACAAAAAGTTTTTATTGGAAACCACGATGATCGCATTTCGCTGTAGTGTGGCTTCCTCAGGTCGAAAATGAAAACAAAATCACCTATACGTACGTATGTTAAAAATTTTGAGAGGGTTGAACCTAACATATTAAAATTTCTAAGGTTCAACGCTTCCCCGTATTTAATCTCAAATGGTATATACAGGGTGTCCCCTCTCAATTGGAAAAAACTTCTAGGGCATATTGAGGAACCATAGACAAGCAGTTTGAGATATTAGACTGATGTCCGGAAGTGCATGGTTTTCAAAATACAGGGTGTCAAAGTTTTTTTCAAAGTGTTTGCTCGGGTGCGCGAATCCTGGGTCGACAGGTGCAGAAAATGCATCGAAATGCATGGTGAACACTTTGAGCATTTGCTTCACTATTAATAATAAGTTAAAGTAAAGTTATTTTCCTAACAGATAATGAACCTTTTAATAGAGTTTTTAATAAAAATTTTTTCTCGAAAACGGAGAGAGATACGAAAAAATATCAAGTGACAAAAAAGTTGTACTTTTAACTGAGCTTTCTAAAAAATATAAAATTTTCAAAAAAAGTCAGTGGCGTACATTTTTTTGTCATTTTTATTCGTGACACTGTCCCCCGGGGCGCCACTGGAAGTAATAATTACCATTTAATTAGTGCTAACTGAGCGTCTTATTAAAGCTTACATCACCAGCGAATTTCAAGAAAATCGATCAACGTGCCTTTGAGATATTGATAAAAAAAAAGTTTTTTGAAAAAAACTTTGACACCCTGTATTTTGAAAACCATGCACTTCCGGACATCAGTCTAATATCTCAAACTGCTTGTCTATGGTTCCTCAATATGCCCTAGAAGTTTTTTCCAATTGAGAGGGGACACCCTGTATGTAAGTGACTTTGTATAAGGATAAATTCAATTATCACCTTCCACCTGAAGAAACCACACTGTGGCGAAATGATGATTTTGGTCTTCAATAAAGACCATTTGTAACCTAGACTCAGTAGTGTTTTTTTGTACGTTCTACAACCTCTTCAAAATACGACTTAGGGTGTCGAAATTTTTACTAGTGGTAGCTAAATCTCATACCTAACGCCTTGACAAAATTGAACTTAATAATTTATACAGGGCGTTCAGAAAAAAATTGTGAAGTTTAAAAACGTCTATCACAAATAACTTTGTTTATCAAATGGCACCTACCATATTTTATTTTTTCTATCCTCTTTTGATCCATATGGATACTTCCTATTGTTTTACGTGAAGAATTTTGAGTAATTTTGAATAGAAAACCACAAGATGAACCCAAGTTTTTTTTAATTCATATATAGTTCTAAGAGCTCTGTATATTTATCTATAGGTACCTGATATTTTTTCATTTTATTATTCAGAAAATTTCAAATCTAACAAATAAAATATTTATACCTTGTGTATAATTAAGCAACGTTATTTCTTCCCTTTATATAAAACTTTATTTTTCTGAAGAATAAAACACACAACAGTTTCAAAATAATTATGAATAATTACAATGCTCCCTTATCATGTATATACAACCGAATGGGCATTGTATTAAATGTAAGCATCATAAATAACAAAGTTGTGAAGGACTAAAGCAATTTACATTTTCGAAATTGCCACAATTTGTCAGGCTTGAGATGCAAATGTGGACAAACATTTGTACAAAGAAGGAAGAGACGCACAAATAAACAAACAAAATTTTCATTTCCACTGTTGTTTACATTTGAATTCGTCGTATGTTGTGTATAATTAGTGTGACGTAAAATTCAATTTTCAGGTGTTTACTGGGGCAGCAACTTGTTTCTACGCTTTTATTGGTTTCGACATAATTGCAACTACCGGCGAAGAAGCGACTAATCCAAAAAAATCTATTCCATTAGCAATTATTACTAGCTTAGGAATTATATTAACCGCATACGTTACGAGCTCCATGATGCTTACTCTAATAGGTAATTTTGTAATCTCAACTTTACGATTCAACGACTCAAAAATAAAAAATCATGAGTAGTTTCTCGCCTATTTGCCTCCATATAATACTGAAATACAATTTTATTTATTCAGTCGTGTGTGCTAAAATTATTCCCAAGTTTCTACTAACAATACCTTACTTTCATAAACTATTTACTGTGAATATAAAGAGGGACACGGATCGATTGCTATTTCTCAGCTTTATTTTTTAGTGTTTCTTTCAAAGGTTCTGCTCGAATATTGAGTAGAATTGTTGGCTCAACATCATTATCAGAGAGTTGGATGACTGTTTGGACACATCGCACTCGGGCGAGAACAGGGGCACAACTCAAAAAAGCGCCATTTTGGGATTATGTCACTAATAAATGCGTGTATTGTGGCCGCACCTCCACAAAAAACGTCACATCGATAACCCCCAATTTGTCCACAGAGGGCAGTTATGTCGTTTTATGTTAGGCTAGTTCACTTAAGTCATCATCTCAAGAACAGTGTCACTTTAGAGTTGTTACAGGAAGGTAGCAAGGAAGTGTGCAGTTTTCAGTCAAGAAAAACGACACATTTTGTGTTGTGACAATTTTCGTTTAGTAAGGTAAGTGAATTGTGATATTAGATATCGTCATAACTAAAAAGCGTCAGTTTTCTTGAATCAATTATCTCTAAACCCATGTTTTTATATTATTTTATTTCCATTGTGTCGCTTTTCTTGACGGACAGTGTAGGCATTTTGGGTTGTGTCATTTCTTGATTTAAAATTATTTCTTAAGGTACATCCAGACCGGTACTACAAGCGGCACAAAACGTTCGCGAACGTTGCAAACCGTGTCTAGTTGGACGGTTGCGCGGGGATTTCTCCGTCCATGCTTTGTGCAGTTTGTTGCACCAGTCTGGATGCACCTTTACACTGCATATACCTATAATCTCAAAAATAAAACTTAAAAAAATCAATCATATAGATTACAATTATTTGTTTATTATAGGTTTTTTTTATGGGAGGGTACAGAGCTCGTAAAATATTGGCAGCTCTTGCTGCCAAACCAGAAAATGAACAAAAATCGGACTCTCATCAAATGAAACGTACAAGAATACTATCTGATGTAAGCAGTGTTTTGAATATACTAGACGATGAGGAAAGTGGACAGAATTGTGTGGAGAAAAATAATGGAAAAGCAATATTTGATATGGGAATCGAAGTAGTAATACCTAATGGAAACTCCGACGATAAATGCGAGAAAAGTGAAGAAGGAAAACTATGTGACATCGAAGTAATGCCTACCGTTACCGCCGACAACAAAAGTATAGAAGCTGAGATAAACAATGGTGACGAAAGTCACCAGATTTTTGAAGAAAATAATATAGAAGAATCCGAAGCACAAACAGGTGTGAGTAAAGTGCCAGAGCTTTCCAATGAAATAGTGCGGGAAGATGAAACGAGTTCTAGATGGGAAAGTGTTGCTGATGAAATCACAGAATTCAACCATGATACAGTACTAGAAGATCAAGGGACACATTCTAGTTGGCAATGTGTTGAAAATACGCATAGAATGCGGTTAAGGTTACGTCGCGTTAAACCGAATGGACAACAAGAAGAATCCGCAGATGAAACCGCGGATAATTCAGACCTAGATCCACATTTTCGTATAATATCATCACCTGATTCTAAAAATTCATCAGAGTCGGAGGAAAAAGAAAACAACAATACTAACGAGGTAGAGGAGGCAGCATCGGAGGATACCCAAACGCATAAAAAGAAAAAAGGTAAAAAGAGGAAAGCAAATCGAGAAGAGTGGATTAAAACTAACGCAAAACTTCTCCGAAATTCTGGAAAACCTTATACATCATCATCTATTCGCAAATCAAAAATGAGGGAAAGGAAGGTAGGTCTAGCTTGTAACGAAAAATGCAAACTAGAATGCTCAAAAAAAATTGATGAAAATCAAAGGCTGGAAATATTTAATAAATACTGGTCACTTGGCAGTCTGAAATCGCAAAGAGAATTTATCTCTAGGAGTATGACCGTCGTTAAATCTCGCTACCAGTACAAGAGAGAAGGAAGTCGACGCCAGTGTAATCATGCATTCCATTTCACAATTAACGGAGTAAATACACGTGTTTGTAAATTATTCTTTAAAGCCACGCTAGGTATAAACGACCGACCTATTAGGACCGTGATAACCAAGTTAAACGACGGATTTCTTGAAGAAGACCTCAGAGGAAAACATGGACACCATCGTAAAGTAGATTCCACAATAAAAGATGGCGTCGTTGCTCATATTAACAGCATCCCAAGAATTGATAGCCATTACCTACGCGCTCAAACTACTCGGGAGTTTATAGAAGGTGGAAAAAGCTTAGCCGATTTACACCGCGATTATAAAAATGAATGCATTACAAACAATGTTCCTTATGCAAATCTTACGATGTATTCCAGAATTTTCAATAGCAATTTTAACATCTCTTTTTTTACGCCTAAAAAAGATCAATGCGATTTATGCACCTCTTACAACAATGCAACAGCAGAAGAAAAAGGAGCTGTACAAGAAGAATATGATAAACATTTAAAAGAGAAAGTTTTGTCAAGGGAAGAAAAAGAAAAGGATAAAAAGAAAGCAAAAGAAAGTAAAGGAAAAACTATAGTCGCTACTTACGATCTACAAGCTGTGCTGTCAGCACCAAGAGGAGATACGTCTGTATTCTATTATAAAAGTAAAATAAATAGCTACAATTTCACTATAACGGAGCTTCAGTCAGATAACGTCGAGTGCTTTTTTTGGCATGAGGGCGAAGGCAATCGTGGTGCCATAGAAATAGGTACTTGCGTTTTAAAATATTTAGAACAAAAAGCAAATAGTAAGAACGATGATAACCTTGAAATTATATTGTATTCAGATAACTGCTGTGGGCAACAAAAGAACAAATTTATTATGGCAATGTACCTGTACGCTGTGCAAAAGTATAATATAAAATCTATATCTCATAAATTTTTGATCAGGGGTCACACCCAAAATGAAGGGGACAACGTACATTCTGTAATTGAAAAGTCGATTAAACGGGCTCTTAAATGTGGTCCCATCTTTATTCCTACTGACTACATTAGGCTTATTCAATGTGCAAAAAAAAACAGGAAATCCGTATAAAGTTACAGAAATGGATCATGAGGATTTTGTAGATTTGAAAACACTCTCACAACAGATAGGAACAAATTACAACAAAACATTAAATAACGACGAAATCAAAACAAACGACATAAAAGTAATTAGAGTGCAGAAGACTGATCCTGGAATTCTTTTTGTGAAAACATCTTACGAACAAAAAGAATATGCACAGATCAACGTTAGCAATACTAGGAGAAGACAAGAAAACATCTTCACAATAAAATGTGTTCCGGCATATAAGAAAAAAATGGATATTTCTTCTACAAAGAAAGCTGCTATTCAAGCCCTTATCTCTGCAAAAAGTATTAAAACAATGTATAAACCTGTTTATGACGCTATGTTTATATAAACCGTTTTCTGTTTATTTCATTTTGTTTTCAATAGCTTCTATATTAAGAAGCTAATAAAGCGTTTTTTCACATTTTTTATGCATTTTTACTCCAATTATGTAGTGATCTTATCTGAGGACGGAAGTCATAAGTATAAAAAACTTAGAATTTTAGGCATGAAAAGTGACCCAAGTATAACTTGAATAGACACAACGACAACTTATTTTTTTTGAGAAGCAATAAAAGTGACACAATTCAAATACCTCACCTATTTTTACCTGGTATCTCCACACATTAAACACGAGCTAATTTGCAGATTGAAATATTGTTCTACAGAGTATAATACATTTCACTGCCAAAAATAATTATCTGCAATTCATAAGAAACTTATAATATTTCAACACAAACTTTATTGTTTTCTTCTATTTGCTGTTTCTTAATTACTACATTTTTGAGTTACGTCATTGTTCTTGCTTGAGTGCGACATAATTATATTTTTGAACTTTTCCAAATTCTGAGCTAATCTTCACATTCCTCGAAGGGAAGACATATTCCACTTTTCAGGTTTTTAATTGCGAGGGTTAAAGTTTTTATTCGAAATTATAAATTCTATTTGACACAATATATTCGCAACTTTCTCAAATATTTGCCGCTGCATTATAGTTAAAAACAAAATGTCTAACAATGAATAAATCTTTTATTGATAATGATTTACTATCTCGGTCAGGTAGTTTTTTTGGAATTCAAATAATTAAAAATCAATGTATATATTAGTTAGGTGTCTATTTTAATTACCGATTTATGACAGAAATCTTTGAAATAAAAAAAAATTAGTTCCAATAGTCTTAAGATCTGAATAGGTACTCAAGAAGAAACCTGATTCACAACCTAACCTGAAAATGTGGAAACCATTTTCGTAAAGAATCGATTTTTCTTCAAAAAAAAAAAGTCGAGGAAGACATTTGTCTATCTTAGAGGTGAGAAAATGCCGCTCTTCAATCCCGTCCTTAAAAGTCAACCGTACTGGTAATTTTTAGAATAAATTTTTTGTAGTACATAATAGGGTATTAACACACGAGTAAGATCCTATTCAGCCAATTCCCATAAAGTCACCCTTAAGATTTTAAATATTATAAATTGAGTCGAATCAACAGTAAGCAGAAATTGTATAACGTTAAAATCAAAAGAGAAATATTATGTCTTGTAAGGAGGTTACGCTCGATGTAGGAAAGGGTAGTCGTTCAAAAAACTGGCACCACCGCCTCTTTCCTAAGTCAAGTAAAACCCTCTTACGCGATACATGATGAAGGCGCCAGGCAATGATCCTGGTGGAGGCACCAGGCAAGAATCGTGATGCACGCCAAATATTTACGTATGTAAATTTTAGTTCCGTACACGGAAGTGGACGAAAATTCGGCATTAGTAAAAATGTTCGACCAGGTCGGGGCCTACAATTGTAAATACATTGTCGCAATTGGTGCCTTTGCGGGACTCACGGTCAGCATGTTTGGATCGATGTTCCCGATGCCACGAGTCATTTACGCGATGGCTCAAGATGGCGTTATTTTTAGGTACAAATATTTATTGCACCCTTCATTTATCAACCCAATTTATTACAACATTTCTTACAGAATATTAGCTCAAGTATGGCCCAGTACTGGCACACCTGCCATCGCAACTATAGGCAGTGGATTAGCTGCTGCTGTTGCAGCACTTATTATTAGTTTAGACGTCCTTGTTGAAATGATGTCGATTGGTAAGGAAAATAGAAGTATATGCAGTGAATACTTCTTACATTAATTAGCTGAACGATACTGAGAAATACGTCTCGCGACAGTATGCACCTTGGCTGTCTGGCCATTTCGATACTGTTACTGCGTCACATAAGAAGTATCCACTTCAAAAACGTTTTTAACAGTAGCACACTTCAACATTTCTACCCTTGTTTCTAATTTTTAGGCACATTATTAGCCTATACATTGGTATCGACGTGCGTTCTAATTCTAAGATATCAACCGCATTCGACAAACTTAGTAGAACTTTTGCCACAAAGTCTTCGTACACCCATCAAAGGTTCGCCCACAAGGGAAACAATTTCCCAGGCACCGAATGGCCAGGGTCTTTATAGCAATCAATTACAACCAGATGCTCTGCGACAAGCTTTAGATTCTAATTTGTCATCGCAGGTTCCTTCTTTATCCCCATCCCCTATACCCACTCAGCCCACACAAAGGGTCATGGTCAGAAGAATTACGAGAAGGTATCTATTATACATAAAATCCTGTTACTGTCAAAAACATTTAGGCAAAATGGGAAGAATAAGGAATTACTAGTTTATTCCTTTTTTACACTCTAGATATTAATTACCTAACAATTTCTACAACTTTTGGCCTTAATACAGGGTGTTCCACTTAAGGATATTTCTTTCATAGCTGGGTTAATATTATAAATACAAAAAAAATGTTTCAATCAAAGGTTTCATCCAATTTGTCTCTCCACTTCATAAAATTATTTCTATTTATACAGGGTGCTCCGTTACGCCTGGGTGATACCAAACTATGTTTTTTTTAATGGAGCACCCTGTTTATTTTTAAATTTTTGAATTAAGCGATAAATTTAAAGGGTAGTTTGATAACTATACATTGTATCTTACAGTTGCCGTTTGGGAGTTATTTCGTCATTTTGAATAAATATTACGCTTGCGGCGCTCTCTAAAATCCTCTGTATCTCCGAAACCAAATTAAATAAAATACCGTGCCATCTAAATAAGCTTATAAAGGAATAATGTTTTCACATCATTCGAAAATCTTCATTTTTTTTTTTTGGTTTCGAAGATACAGAGGATTTTAGAGAGCGCCGCAAGCGTAATATTTTTTCAAAATGACGAAATAACTCCCAAACGACAACTGTAAGATACAATGTATAGTTATCAAACTACCCTTTAAATTTATCGCTTAATTCAAAAATTTAAAAATATACAGGGTGTTCCATTAAAAAAAACAAAGTTTGGATCACCCAGGCGTAACGGAGCACCCCGTATAAATACAAATAATTTTATGATGTGAAAAGACAAATTGGATGAAACTTTTATTGAAACATTTTTTTTTGTATTTATAATATTAAGCTAGTTATGAAAGAAATACGGTTAAGTGGAACACCTTGTATATAAATATCTCGAAGTATCTTACGTTGTTATGAAAAATCTTTTAGCTCCCCTGACAGTGACGATACATATCCGGGAGACCAAGAAGACGAATTTTCTATGAGAGATGACCAATTCTTGGTGTCAGATAGAACCGAAAATAAGTTTTATGGTAAGAATTATAAAGAAAAATAACAGTAAGTAACAATCCCCTAGTGTAAAATGTAAAAATATTATATTTCAGGTACATTGCATGGGGGTGGAAGTACCGCGAGTACTGGAGGGGTGATTGGGTCAACTGTAGGACCTAGTATGGGTTATATAGGACGGAGACTTCAGGTTCGTAAACCAATTCCAAATTATTTTTAACTTCTTCGGCCACCTCGGGTTTATGTATATTGATCGAGTTTTATTCCTAAATGACTTGGTCTTTATTTGCAATAAAATTTATTGCAATTTTTTTTAATTCTTTCAAGTTATTAAAATATATTTATCACGTATTTGTTATGATCAAATTATACTTTTTTGTGAATAAATGTTTTCCTTTTAGGCGGCAACATACCTTTTCCCGGCAATTTTCCCTTGGGTGGACACCGGACCTCCCACCGAAGAGTCTGGCATGTTCGTAATGAAAATGGTCGGACTTTTATACATTTTCATCATAATTTTTGATCTCATAATAGTGTTTGGTATGCACAATATGACGACTGCCACAACAGTTTTCCTATTCATATTTTTCTTTTTCATAATCGGCGTTTTACTAGCTATATCGCGAAAACCGCAGAACAGGTTTGTATAAAATTAAATTTTTGTCACTTCAATCACTACTTTAGTAATTGTTTTTTTTTTTAAGGAACACAGTCATGTTCATGACCCCTGGTCTACCATTTGTTCCCGCAATAGCAGTTACTGTTAACATTTATCTCATATTTAAACTTTCCTATCTTACCTTGGTTCGATTTACTATCTGGATGACTTTAGGTAACGTACAAAATCTGTACCTACATAATGAAAATTATTATTAAAAATATTTTCCAGGGCTTATAATGTATTTTTACTACGGAATAAAACATAGCACCCTTGAAGAAGGTAGTGAAAATGATCAAAACATTGAACTTACAGTCACCGACCACGGAAAACCGGAAAAACCAAGTTTTCAGCCACAGTATAATACCGCAACTATACCTAACTACAGGTAGGTTAGGTTAGGTTAATTTTTTATTTTTTTATTTTATAATCGTAAGTTTCAGTGCCTCATTTTCCTTCTTCTTCTCTTAAGAGGTTTGTAAATATGTTGATGTGCCCTACATTGTTGTTATCTGCATCCATATAATTTTCAACCCTCTTAAAGGTAGAAAAGGGAAAATGAGGCAATAAAATCTACGAGTACAACAGGAATAACCAAAACGTCAACTAGTAACTTGGCTGGTGGTTTTCTTGAAACACCATTTCCGATTTTTCTAAAGAGACTACACCCACGTTACCTCGAATATTTTCAAATTTCTTCGATTTTTTTTAAAAGTTCCAATCAACCCCAACCGGTTTATAATAACTGGGACACATCCTGGAACCAAGCGGATCCCTGGAGCACTACCACCCAGCAATGGAGTGCTCCCCCAGGAACCGATCAACAGTTCCAGGTGGAACAACAGTACAATGTGAAAAGCAACACAACGAGGTCGGTAATTTCGGAAGCGCCACCCCAATCTCAAGTTTCCTCGACGGGAAGCAAAGGACAAGGACCTTCGCTTTTCGTAAGTGACAATGCTTTTCCCTCTTGGGACGATTAGTAAGCTTTTCGATGAGTAATTTTCAAAAAAAAAAAAACATGGTCCCGTCACTTGTTATAGGAATTTAATAAATAAATACTAATGATATTGCCATATTGTAAATTATTATTATTAATAAATATCTGGTTGTTATTCAAGGTGACATGGTAATTGATAATTAAATTAATGAATATCTATTATTAAAGACAAAGTGATTTTTACATGACTGATACGATGTTTTGTAAAGTGTATTTGTAGGAGTTGTTTGAGAATTCTTAAAACTGCATCTGTATGAAATTAAAAAAAGGAACTTCATTCCACGTAAACCTTTCATTGTTTTCCTATTTTTCATCTCTTAACTCTATTTACGATAGGGACAAAATTGATATAAAAGAGGAAAAATAACGATTTTTGTTATAAATATTTATTAAAAATCGATTCTCAGGCATAAATTTTCTATTTTAAAGAAACTGAAACTAGGTTACCTGTTAAAAATATTTTAATATGGGTGTTGGAATGTCAATTTAAGATTAATTCAATATTGTTATTTTGGTTTATAAATCTAAAGTATCTTTGTAAATGTGTAAAACATATACAGAGTATCACCGGCAACTTGATAACTACACATGGGGTGATTCTCTATCAAATCGTGCCCAAGAATAAAATGATTTATCCGAAACTCAAGGGATATGTTTCAAATAATACCATGTTCTTTTGATTTTTTCCGGATTTTTTGGACGTCAATTCAGTGAGATAAAGGACCTCAAAGTTGTGATTTTTGTTATTTTTTGCAATTTACTTAGTGAGATTTTCAGCTCTATTTTATCTCTAAAACATCAAGTTATTCGAAAAAATGGTAGATTGATACCATAAATATTTTCTGAAATTTCAAAAAAACTTGGACCCAAGATTCAAAACAATATCCCAATTTCCAAAATCTGAAAATAAACATTAAAAATGGAAAAAAAAGAGCATTCGATCCAAGCTATTGACCTTAAAAAATTCATGACAATGGTACTTATAGGGGTTTAGCAAAAAAAATAAAGGGGGGTAAAACTTCCTTAGCCTCAATAGTAACGGAAAAATAGCCAAAAAAATGGTTTTTATTTTTTCTATCTAATGCAATGGCTCGAAAATTTTTGAAAGAATTCAAGATGATGGAAAACAAAAAATGGCACGACATATTTTTTTTTTTTGGACCTGCACTAGCAAAAGTACTTTTGGAATCGGTTAAGAAAAGGCGGAGATACCTTTAAAAAAACAAAATTGACTATTTAGGGCTTTTAGGAACTTCATAAGTGGATTGGGGTCTTGAAATATTTCAAGAATTTTTTTTCACTATACTACATACATAATTATATTAAGACTTTTTAGAGCTAAGGTAGTTTTATTCCTTTATCCTATATGCCGTTTATTTTTATTTTATTTATTTTTTTTTTTCTTTCTAAAGCCCAATAAGTACCATTACTGAATTTTTAGAGGCATGTTTTTTTGAGATGAAAAGCTTGGACGGAAAGCCCTGTTTTCCATCTTTAATGATTATTATCCGATTTTGGAAATTGGAATGTTGTTCTAGAATCTCGCGACCAAGTTTTTTCAATTCCATTTTTTTTTTGATTTTCTGTGTCTTTACCATTTTTACGAATAACTTGATTGATTGATTTTTTAAATATAAAATAGAGCTGAAATACTCATTAAATTGTGAAAAATATCAAAAATCATAACTTTGAGGTTCTGTAGCTCACTAAATTGACGTCTAAAAATTCCGAAAAAAATCAAAAACACTTGTAGCATTATTTTGAATATATTTACAAATTCTTTGGGTTTCAGAAAAAATCTAAATTTTACGCACGATATGATAGTGAATCGCCCATAAAACATGCAGTTTTAAGACTCACCTATTTTACTGTTAAGGGAATTGTTTTTAAGCTCACATTCTAAACAATTTACCTAACGTCTATACTGAACTATAAAGTATTTCGTGCTTACTTGGTAAGGGAATATAAATATGATACTATCATTAACGAAAGAAAAAAACTACGGTTTCAAATTCTATATCCATTTTAAAAAGACTTACTGTAAACGTAGAAGTATTATCATCTAATGATACTAGTGTACGTATGAATGTATATTTAATATGTTGTAAGTATTATTGTTTCCTTACAAACAAAACAAAAAAAAATTAAAAAGCATGTGATAAAACTTAATTGTTATCTCTACACACACATAATATATATATGTATATAGTTATTATACATGTTTACCTACAGAGTAATTCAACAAAATTTGACAACTATATTTCACGTAATTGTTTAAATTTTAAAAATTATTATGGCTTATAGTATGCTATAAAGTTTATTTAAAGTAAATGCACCCAAAATACCAACAGGTGCCATTAAATGGCACTGAAATAAAGCTGATGTCTTCAGAAACGTAAAACACAAGGGCTGCAAATCGTGTTGGGTTGCTCTGTATTTTTTTAAAAATGTAAACTTCAGATAAAAACATATGTTTGATTGGTTTTTGACTATAATTGTCTCATATATTTTATTGTTAAAAAACTGTGACCATATTTATTGAAGTTTACATTGCAAATGAAAAGAAATTTTAAATTTTAAGAGAATTTACTGTAGTTCTTCCTCTCTGTGTACTTATAGTGGTTGCTAAATACTTATACAAATACCCTCAAACCTTGTGCATTACAAGCCACCATAAATTCTGTTTACTCGAAAATTTAACGCAAAAATTAACCGTTTAGGTACTCTTTCACAGCAACAAATATATTATTATAAATAATATCAATGTTATATAATCGATAAAATAATAAAAAATATACTGAATCGGTTCTACCACACTATCTCAACTTTGTAAAAAAAAATACCTGAAGAAACCCTGTATATGTAATTTAATTTAGTCGATATAGTTAAATATCGATTCTGGTTAGAAAAATTGCACATTAAACTTGTACAGCAAATTAACAACCATTCTAACTAGAAATCTGTTGAGGACTTATTTCTACAATATTTATGCATATACAAAAAGCGTTAAATTTTTGAAAATTGTTTATGCACACGTTCGACTATAGATTTGTTAGCAAATTTTTAAATAACAAAATTGTTTGTGTTCAACTACCTATAAAAATTTTATTCCAAATAAAAAAATGGAATTCGAGTAGTACAAGCAATGAGGTTTCTAAAATTGACTCGTCCTGATTTTTCTAAAGTCGATTTTTTTCCCTAACATCAAGGTTATGTTTGACGAATATTTTACAGGTTTACAGTTACAGTATTTTACAACATTGTATTGATTTGGTACATAATCAGTGTAACAAGTTGTAAAATAGTATCTGTAAACCTGTAAAAAAAATGTAACATCATCAAAGGTACTTTTAAAATTAGAAAAAAAAGTGGCAATGAAATTAAATTTCATTTCAGAACCCTTATTGTACTTTACTAGTAATTCGTGTGCTAGTAGGTTTCTCTTATTTCTATCATTATATGAATTAACAACTATTGTTACCTACACGCTGTTTGTAAATACACTGAACTGAATATTTATATATCATAAAACAGTGCCTGGATTGAAATTCTGTTGTTAGTTCTTAGTTGAATTTCTGAGTTTCACAGTAACTACTTCAAAATATAATAAATATTATAAAAGAACAAACCTTGTTTTACTTTGAGCCATGCACAGATTTTAAACTCCTAATCCCTCGGTCCAGAAGGGACACATAAACTGTTTATTTCATTGTGAAACATTATTTAAATATGTAAAAAATACACCAACATTGTTACAAATGTTCATTATAATGTAATTATTTCGGTCTGTTCAAAGGTACCGAAGAGTACCTATCTTACTTATGTAATTTATTTATATAATTCTCCCGGCTGTAATTATATATTCACTTGAGCTGTCGGTACTTTAGACATTACTTTCAGATGACAGCTGTGACCTTGACGCATAACGTACACCTAACCTAAATTTTTAACCTCAATTTCTTACTCGTAAAATATGGAAAATTCAATTAAAAACACTACAAATATTAAAACAGATAATGAAGACGATAATTTCAAAGTCAAAGGCATGTCACAGATAACAATTCATTGTTTGAAATATTAAATTGTAATTTTTCCTAATAGCTGTTCTTTTCTTCACAAGTGTGGCAGGAATTTCAGCGCTAATTGGCTTTAGCGGTGCCTTAGCTGCTGCTAAAAGACACGACACCAAGTATTTTAATCAGGGAATAGCAGTAACATCTTCCCAAATGAAAGAAAGTGGTGCGGTATTAGCCTTTAAAGCTCTATGCTGGGGCACCTTATATGCATTCAGTGGTTGTGGTGTGTTGTTTTATGGTATTTGGAAATTGTCTGGAGCACAAAATGTACGTACGCAATAATGTTAATAAAGTCCAATATACTTGTGTTCAATCTGCCCACACAAGGTTTTCTGTTTTCTTAAATTTCGGATATATAAACCAAAAGATATCCCTGTGACGATGGAATAACTAAGGGGGCAGGTTCAACGTACTTATTAAGGTATACGCTAGTTAATTTAATTGCATATTATGTTATAGTTTGAAGAGTTTCGCCAAAACGTTGGTAAAGCATTACCGAGGATACCAAAAAATAATCCGCCCCAAAGTAGGACCGAGTTTAGTGGTATTAACGACTTATTCGAATACTTAGTTAACGAAAAAAATGTAAAAGACAAATAATAGATACTATTTAGGAACAAATAAGACGTCAGTTATTAAATTAGTCAATTATTTATTTGTTTTTTTTTTCTAAATAAATTGATTGCTGTTAAAGTAATACTAAAGATTATATTTAAATATAAAACAGAAATTACTTAACATCCTATCCTATTGATTTATTTTTTAGATTTACTTGGTATATACCACGTCGTTGTATCTAAAACTCTTCCCCCTTTTCTTAAAGGTTGCTTTTGACTGGCTTTTTCAATGGTTGCAGTTGTAAAAGTTACAACTTTTTTCTCTTTACTATTGATTGCCAAGTCGTTTTGAGAACTAGTAACAACATTCTCTTTATTTTCACAATCAGAACTATCAAAACTACTAGAATTTATGTCTAACAACAAATCGCCACCTTCTGCGTTGCTTATTACTCTTTTACTATTTCGTGAACAATCAATGTTCTTTAGATTCGGTTTTAAGTCAGTTTGTTCTTCAGTCTTTTGTTCATTTGCACTATGATCCAATAGCTTAATGGATTTCATGTCTGAAATAACAACTGATAAAGTACACATTTCTGCAATTTCATCACACAACAACTTTGTATTTCTTTTTTGACGTCTACCTGATAAAAAAAATCCAAAATAGCAGACTGAATAAGGAAATAAATAAAAATAGTTTCAACCCAACCCTACAAACAAACTAAAACTATCGTGTACCTACGCGTTTCGACTACTTTTAGTGGGAGATAATGTGCTGATGGTGTGAAATGGGGGAAACACGTGTCAGTTAGTTTTAGCTTGTCTGTAGCAATTAAGGACGTTCCCAATGATTAGTCGTTTTCAAACTATGACAACATTTTCCTGTAAGAATTTGTGTCCATATTGAGTCCAAAATAAGTTACTGATGACCATAAGTTTAAAAATTAAGACTTTTCTGTTTCGTTTCCGTAAAGACGAAATTAATTAAATTTAAATATGAAACGATAGGTAACTCTGTACCCAATACAACAATTGCAAACATTTTTTCTATTTTTTTTTTTTTTGGAACGTCCTTAAGGGCGAGTAGCTTTTTTTAAATTTCGTTTACCTAGGGAATGGCACGATTTATCGTCGTCATTTTCGAAAACGTCGTCTTCAAGATTCAGGGGAACTTCGAGATGCTGTAGTTGTGACACTTTCGATTCTAGTTCGTCTATTTTACATTTTAATTGAGCAGCTACCGCTTTCCACTTTCGAAGTTCTTTGTTTGAGTCACTCAGATGCTTTGCAGTTAATATTTTTGATTGAGACTCTGAATTAATGCGTTCTTTTAATTCTTCGATCTCTTTACTAAATAAAAGAGAACTTATAAATTTGTGATAATATAGGTATGCACGGTTTTTTGCTTTTGTATGATTAATAAACAAATTTGAAGTTTTTCAGAAGTAAATAAGTATTAATCAAACGTTCAATAAACCTTTTTCTTGTTTATAAGAACTATAAGGTTACAAAACGTTTCTATTTTCCTTACTTTTTTGGTTCAATCATATCCTGCATAAATTTAAAAATATCATCGACAGTGTTGTCTGGCACCACATGATTCTCCAAAGCATTTCTTTTACTTTTTTCTAAAAGATTTTCTAAAGTTTCTATACGACATCTGAAAAAGTACGCGATAAAAAAAAATAACAAAACATCCAAAATTTACCACCAACTTTAAAGTGCTAATAACGTATTCATAGTCATTATTTTGTAAGTTGATATTTTCTTCTAGTTGTTGAGATAATTTCTGATTCTCTGCTCTTAACTGGGAAATTTTTTGAAGTTTGCCACCATAATCTCTCCTCATCTCTAAATATTTCTGTTTCATTTTGCTCATTTTGTCTTGAACTTCAAGCCGTCTAAAATGTATCAGATTTTAGATAATCAATCCTTAGTCTCATGCCGACAATAAGACAGTTTGGTTGCAGTGGGTGGATGAAATTTATTGTAAAATACATCTATCATTGACTAACACGTTGTATTTCCTATAAATCGATTTGAAAATATTCTGGGCGATGTTTAGTATATTAGAGAGTAACTGTGATGTATCAAAATTTTCAAAAATGTTTCAAAATATTCCAAATTGTTCAAGAATAATCTAAAGTGTTACAAAAGATTAGGGAATTTTCTACAACATTTTAGCATGATCTAGAATGTTTGAAAAAGACATCTGTGTAAGTGTAAGATATTAAGTTTCTGTATAAACAAGCATCACACTAACTTGTCGTTCACTTCTGCAAAAAGAGAATTTCCTTTCGCCTGATTATCCAAAGGTTTGCTTTTCAGTCCATCCAATTCATTTTTTAATACAACAACTTCCTCTTGCAAATTAAGGCAAACATTTTTACATTCTACTAGTTCATCTTTTTTACAGGTAAGATTCTCTTTTAAATTTTCTAATTCCTCATTTACAGCCTACAATATTAATATGTATATGTATTTTTTTGTTGATTAAAGTCCAAGGTAATATAGATTTGTTGAGTCTAGTTACGTTGTTTTAAGCATCAAATATAAGAAAATGACCGTTTTTTGGTTCTCTGCTTATATTTCGAATAAAATTTAAAACAGAAGAGTTGTGAAAACTCTTCAAAAGTATGATTTTTTCTTTAATGAAAAATACTGTTTTTGCTATAAAGCCTGAACAATACACAGAGTATTTAACTGCTCTTTAACAAACTCACTGCATATTTCTCTTCAAAAGTAACTGCTTCTTCTTTAAGAAACTTAATTTCTAAAACCAATTCATTGTTCTCCCTTTTCAACTGTTCATTCTCCTCCTTTAACTCATGTATTTCTCTTTGATGATCTCCATCCACTGTTTCTAATTTTTCATTGTTCAGTGAAATTATATCCAATAATTCTTTAAGCTCAATTTCAAGATGCACCTTCTCCTCATCTTTTTCAAATACACAAGTCTCGAGACACTGATTTCTATCATTCAGATCATTCACATTTTCCTCCAATGTTTGTATTCTTAACTGGTAATTATTGATTTCGCACTTCGTCCCCTTTTGTATTAATTCAATCTCTTGTTGAAAATCTTTTTCTAATTGCTCATAAATTTGCAATTGACGTTTACTATCGTATATAAGTTGATTTTTACTTTCAAGTTCTATTTGCAAAGATTTATGAGTTTCTTTTAGGACTTTGTATTTATTTTCCAGTTCCTCTTTAGAAACGTTAATGAAGTTACTTATATCTAAATCCTGTTGATTCATTGTGTTCACTATTCACTAACAAGCACTTTATTTAAATATATGAATATTTTAACATTTCAATCGAATTAAAACTAATTTTGCACTTTTCAACGACAATTTTTTGAATTTGAAAATGACATTGACATTTGTCTTAAATGTGGTAAGAGACACGATAGAGTTCAAATTATTATTTAGAAAATAAACAACTTCTTCATTTATTTTATGGCAGAATAAGTTTATGTGTTGAACACAAATCACAAAAGTATTAACTAATTTATATATTGGCCAAATTTCAAAAAACTACTAGTTTGAAATTTTTACGGTCCGTTAACCGTAAACACCTCCTCTCGAATGAATAAAACAAAAATGACTTCTCACTGCGAATTTGTAACCGTCGTGTCTGACAGACAATAGGTTAACCGTTAACCGTCAATAGAGCTGTGAATGTGTGAAACTGGAAGTTTTAATTTTGTTATGCAAACGCTATTGCATTTCGCGATAAAAAATTCACAATGTGTTGTAATCAGAAATGCTTAAATTATATACAGTTGCGTTACTGTTTGTGCTGTTGTTAATTGTAACATCGTCGTTTGCTTGCGTATTTGTAATCGTTATTGCCGGTGTATTATTTGCAATATTTAACGACTTTAATGGAAATATTAGTGTACTAGATCATTTTTTACAAAAGAGTAGAGGGTTTTTGTGGAAACTACTGCATAAAAGTGTCCCACCAAATAGCAAATATTGTGTCACTTACAAAGATTTATTTTGGGACATGGATAAGTTTAATAAATCACCATCAGGCAGTTTTTACAACTGGAGTGAGAAAAGTGAATGTTTTTCACCCATTTATACATCAAGATTGCTACCAAAATACAGGACTTTCGCTAAGGCAACTTCAACCCCTTTAAATAGCCTCAGAGCTACTCCTCCACCTCCCGAACAGCAAAGGTATTACTTAAGGATTACATTTAGATTAGGTTAAATTACATTAGGTCAGGTTAATTAATTAGGTTTTTTTATACAGATATTCATACGCAAAGAACCATCAAGCTAAAAGTTATGGTGATAATTGTTATGAGGGATCCTCCAAAAGTGCCTCTAGATCTTGGTCAAATTTAAATTTAAGGTATTTAGACTAATTACTGGTAACTATTAGTTTTTGATATTTCATATGTATAACTTATAGCACTTACACGGATTCAAGAAGTTACGGATTAGCTAGTAGAATTGTTGATTACAATGCGAAAGCTGAAGAAAGAGATAATCGTCCTACAAACAGAGCACAAAGACCGTTTCCAATTGTTAGATTGTTTAAAAAGGAATTACCTGTTATTTCAGCGAAACCAAGTGCTGTTACTGTACATATAGCCCATCCAGGTATATTATCCATAAATGTTCTTAAAAATTATTACCTTTCTTTTATTAACTTTTGTACAGATTCTGCAAACTATGAAGCAGAGCAACGAAAATTAATTTTACAAAGCATTATGCAAGAGAAACAACCACAGCCTGCAGAAAATAAAGAGACTCGTAGTGTTCTGGATGCCTTAAAAGAGATATCTAGGAAAAGAATACACCCTGACGATGTAACTTGTTGAATTTAGCTGTTAAATTTTAATAACGATACATAATTTTACGTTTCAGGAGCTGAATATAATGCAGAATGGAACAAGTTTATCTAAGAATTCTAATGACACATTTAGCTTTTCTGCCAACAGTAAAAGAACTAAAGAGGACTCAAGTGTACTTGAGAAAAACGACACGGCAAAGAGTAGCTCCGAAAAAAAGAAAACTGATACCAACATTCCTTTTGTGGATCCAATTACGGCCTCGTTGACTTCTTCAGACAAAGCCTTTGAACGACAGTTGCTTGGAAAAAAGAGAAAAGCAGAAAATGGTATATAAAACTAAATTAAAACTCCAGTTTTATAATTTTTAATAATTTCAGGTGATTCATACGAGACCCAGAAATCGGTCAAAGTTCTTAAACTGCACAGTGTTGAGACTCAAACTACAAACGACTTGTTGCCTGAACAACCAAAAGATTTGCAGCCAGCAAAAGATGTTGATATGGAAAATAGCAAAGGAGAGTCGACTGAAGTTACAACCAAAAAACAAAATCCGCCTCTTAAAGTATTCGATGATAAACCGTTAGAAATAAATAGGAAGAAAAAACTGGCTCTTATCCTTGGTGTCTTGTCTGGTCACGAACCTGATTTTGGAAATTTAGAAAAACCCATGGAAACACATTCAATTTTGTCACCTGCTAATAAGTCGAAACAAGAAAAACATGTTACGTTCAATGAAACTGTCGAAATTCGAAAAATTGTTTCTGACGACGACCCGAAAACATCAAATTCCCAGCAAAAAACGCAACTATCGGAATCTATGCATACCAGCGTATCCACGTTTACCTCCTTGAATACACCAACCCCTCCTTCGACTGCTGTATCTACATCAAATGAAGCCACCACGACTTCAACATTTTCTTTACCAAAGCCCTTCCTTTCCTCTACCGCAAACTTAATACAGAAACAATCCGAAGACATTCCTTTCAAAATACAAGAAAATTTAAAACCAGAACTCGTTCCTCAGACTAAAACTAGTTCTGAATTTGACCAGCCAACATCACTCAAACTTGGTGGCTTCAAATTCGATTTAAAAGCACCTGAATCTCAACCCCAAACAAATTTATTCACCCCTGTAGTGAGTTCTTCTTCAGATTCTTCTATTTTACAATTTAAGAGTCCTCCGAATGTCGCGATTTCAAAACAGAATTCACCAACCATTTCTTCAATGCCCTCAGCACCAACTTTTCAATTTTCTGGTGGTACATTTGGATCTCCTGCCAATACTACACCTTCAAAGCTTAGTGTTCTGGGTAATCCAGAGCCTATAAAAAGTTCTACGTCCCCAAAACTTGGCATTCTGGATCAACCAGAATCATTAAAAAGTTCTACACCTCCAAAACTAGAAGCGGGACTTAAATTTAATTTCCAAACAGGAACTCTATCTACGTCAAACTTGCCACCTGTAACTTTTACCGCTCCTTTGACCACAAAACCCGTACATTTTGGTCCAACTACTACAACTTCTTCAATGGTGTCTCCGTTTGGTGGTACGCCATTTAAAGAAAATACTGCAAAATCCTCACCGTTTGATAAAACTAATTCCTTACTTAAATCCAATATAGCTTCCACTCCGCCCTCTTCCCATTTTATCGTACCAACGACTTCGATAACCCAGGCTCAGTCGTCTGTTTTTGGTGCAACTTCATCTGTTACAAATTCACCTTTTGGTACTTTACCAACAACAACAAAAGTAACCAACACTACATTACCATTTGGCTCGTTTACTACAACGTCATTCACAACTGCTGCTACCGCTAGCGTTACACCTTCTTTTGGCTTCGTTTCGTCAACTTCTGCTCCCACATCTTTAACGTCTGCTAAACCTGGAAGGTTTTCTTTTGGTGGTGGAAATTCAGCACCTACTTTTGGTACAGACAAAAGTTCTTCATTTAGTTTTGTCAGTGGTGGTAATAACGGTACTTCAACTGCTATTAGCACAAATGCTTCTACTTCTGTCGCCCCTCCAGCTTTTGGAAAGGTTGCTACAACATCAAATATTTTTGGAAACGCTCCACCCCCGTCTTCAGTTCCTTTCGGGAGTATTGCTGGTACAGGTGGTTTTGGAACTGTAACTACATCGTCTTTCGGTACTCCGGCAGCAACTACATCGTCCTTTAGCACTCCGAAGACAACTATATCATCTTTCGGTATTCCGGCAGCAACAACATCAGCTGCTTTCGGCACTAGTGCCTTCAGTAACACCGGTACCAGTTTATCATCCACATCCAAGTTTTCTCAGTCTGGATTCGGTTCTTCAAACCCAACTACGACATTCAATTCTAATACGCAGTCATTACCAACTTTTGGTACAAATACCCAGCCGAGGTCAACTTTTGGTTCAAATTCTACCTCTGCATTTGCACCAAATACCACTCAATCTTCAACTTCGACTTTTGGTGGTGCAAACACTTCGTTCGGGACGATTTCACAACCTGCTTCGAAGTTTGGTTCCAACTCTCAGGCGTTTGGTTCGGCTACACAACCGGCAACTTCAGTCTTTGGAAGTTCTTTTGGTTCGGGAAATTCAGTTACTCCACCTACCGCTCCTTCTTTTGGTTCAACAGCGCCTCAAACTTCTGCCCCAACCTTTGGTAATTCCAGTGCTACACCAACCTTTGGTTCTAGTAGTTTTAGTACCAATACGTTTGGACCAAACACTACACAAACTGGTTTCGGATCTAGTACGACCACTACTGGTTTTGGCTCGACAAATACCCAACCCGGTTTTAGTTCGACTCCTCAAACTGGCTTTGGTACAGCTGTTACACAGTCAGGTTTTGGTTCAACTACTCAATCAGCTTTCGGATCTACCCCTCAGTCAACTTTTGGTGCTGTAACAACTCAAGCAACTGGTTTCGGCACGAATTCACAACAACCATTTGGTTCTGCGTCGCAAACGAGTTTTGGTTCCGGTCAACAACCTGTTGGGTTCGGTTCATCAAACAACCAAACCGGTTTTGGTGCCAATGCTCCGCCAGCTTTCGGGTCCGGTTCGCAGCCCGCATTTGGTACAACGCCATCTCAACCGCAGGGTTTCTCTTTTGGTGGTGGTTCCATCGGTGCTGCTCCTAGTCCATCTTCTGGTGTGTTCTCTTTCGGATCAGCCAACGATCCCAATAAACCATTTCCTAATTTTTCTGCAGGTTCCAATTTTGGTGCGCCACAGCAACCGTTTAACGTCCCCAATTTTAACGCTCCCGCTCCAGGAATGTTCAGCATTGGTTCAGGCGGATCTAGTACTGCTAAGTCTCGATCTGGAAGGTCACGACGACGCGTATGATTTTTATAAGAAGATTAATAAATTTTTTATTCTATTTTTGGTTCGGATTGTTCTAAATTAGTCAACAGTAAGTAAATATAGAAAGTTAAGTTATTGTTCACTTTGCTGCATGTTTCAATGGTTACTGAATATTTTTCTGTGATAGACTGATAATTGTTTGTTTTACTGTGAACTCATTTTAACAATACCCTGTAAGTTCTATAGGAATAAATTATATTTAATTAATTTAGCGTTTTTATGACTGTCGCACAAGTGATGATAATTTAAAGTATTAAAATCGTATCGAAAATTTAACGATTAATAATGAGGATTCAAGAAAATTTTCAATAATTTTGAACCCGTTGTCTGTGTAAGCGAAAATAAAAAAATCGTGGCCCTCCATCCACCAAATGATAAAACAAGAATTAACACTGATAGCAAAAAAAGTGCTCAGTTAAAATAGGTAATTAATCAATAATTGAAAATCTTTGCCAGTAGTAAATATATAAATTAAAAAAATCGAACGCTAAGTTTACTTGCAACTTTCATAATAGTTGAACGTCGTATAATTAAAAAATTACAAGATTTAAAAAAATTTTTTAGTGATAAGAATTTAATTGTGTTGATCTTAATTGAAATATTTTAAGATCAATAAAATCTAATCTTGCTAATAAGCAACAATTAGGCAACGTTTCGACCGTCAATTTGGGTCATCGTCAGGCTGAACATCAACTATTTTATAAGTAATAAATTATGACGGTCGTAACGTTGTTTGTTAATAAAAAGTTGTTGGTTATCGGCAAGATTAAATTATTTTATTGAAAATTTAATTGAAATGTGTTGTATGATCAATAAAAGTTAAAATTGTTAATAACCAGCAATTGTTTATCTATGTGACGTTTTGACCGATAATTTCAGTCATCATCAGACATCAGTTTCATTTTATTTTCGTGAACTGTTGTCGGTTATTCGCTGAATTAACTTTCAATAATTATTATATTATATTAAAAATTATTTTTGTACTTGCAACATTCATGTTTTATCATCTCTTTTTTTTTCATTGCGTATTAAACAAATTACAACTTACAAGCTACATACTTTGCAATAAGTATTGTATTTGAATTTAAATTGGCGGCAAAAGCAGGAGGCAATAAAAAGAAATCTATAGTTTTACCCTAAAATTGACGAGTAGTTTTCACTACCATTTAAAGATGGGAGCTACATCGGAAAGTACCACTAAAACCACCTAAACAATTATACAGGGTGGTCAAAATTCAGTGACCTACTAGAAAAAAGTGAAGAAAAAGAGGAATCGAATAAAAAAATAAAATATTCTTAGTCACTTTTTGGGAAAGTTATGAGTTATTTATTTTTTCGAATAAGGTAGTGATTTTTTTTTTCCAAATTAGATTATCTCAAAAACTGTTCATCCCAAGTATATGTTGGTTACCAAACTTACCATAAAATTTAACGTTTTATTCAAATACGTCGTGAAAAATTACCAAAATTCCATTTAAAATAAAGTTTTTTTTCAAAATTTTCCTCCAGTTAGTTTTCCATGAACGTCTAATAGGCCACTGATTTTGGACCACCCTGTATATTATAATTTTTCGTAGAAATATATTTTAATCCTATACAAAATAATTAAATTTTCAGTTTAATAAAAATAAAATTGATGTAATAATATTTTGTGTAATCGATAAAAGTTACTCTTGCCAATAAGTGACAATAAGTTATTCATGAAAATAATTTTATTGAAGCGACGTTTCATCCGTCAATGTTGATCAACATCAGGCCAAACAATTGATATGAATTGTACAGCCTGATGGTGACCGAAATTGACGGTCGAAACATCGTGTAAATAAAGTTATCTTCATGAATAAGCTAATTGTTAGCTATTAGCAAGATCAACTTTATAATACAATAATTAGATATTGTTAAAAATTGAGAAGGCACAGTAAAAAGATGGAAATCGTAAAAACTTTCACAAATAATTTTTACACCATAAATTTCTTATTATTGTCCTCATATTCAATCTTAAGTCGTACTTGAGGACCTCGTTGAAAACTAAATTGAGTTTTCTTTATTTTAAATTATGAATTCAAAAAGATTCTTTTACTTAACTACAATCTCTAAGAAGTTTTTGAATTCCATCTTAGGCAAAGAAATTGGCGCCCTACTTGTGCCTCCTTTTCAGTTTTGAACAACTTGAAATCTAAAGGGACTAAAAATGGCTAATTTGGTAGATGGGAGCTAAACTTTCCATTTAAACCTATGTAGGGATGAAAAGGATTCTTGAAGACCTTTGTACATTATACTGAGACTAAAGGGTTTCTTTTTGAACCGTTAGTAATATTAGATTAACTAGACGATTGTATTTTTTAGCTTTGTCCTTTTAGTTTGATTGGTCGAGTTAAATTTTCTTCGCGATCAGTAGGTATAGGTACTTTTCCGGGTCTTAGCCGATAGTGCATGGAAATTTTTTCTGACTTCGCGCACGAGGCATCAAGTTATGCCCTCTTACCTTCGCCTACCATAATAATTTGCCTGTGCCTTTATGATTTTAGTAGATGGCTAGCTGATTTTTGGATAATTGAAACAGTGTTATTCAAATTTTTTTGGCATTATCTTCTCGTTTGATCTCTTTTTGGCACCCCTTTTAATTCAAATCAAATTTAATACAATCAAAAAAGAGTTGCAAATTCAGGGTTGTATTAATTTTAGTTTAAATAAAATTTTATTACCTCAGGCATTTTTTTTTTTTTAATTTGAAAAGTCTAATAGAGTAAGCACGTAATAAATTTTTGATTAGGTTAAGTGACATCTTGGGCTGTGCTTATTTCTATCCAGCTCTGACTCCAAACAAGAGAAGGGATTCCAATCTTCGTCCTCATAATTTGGATAGCCTCATTACCCCTTTTTTTCCAAAGAGGTGTCTGATGGCTTCGAATAGGGATTGCAGAAGAACCATTTCAACTATTTTCATCAAAGTATTAAAAAAATATATGTAGGTATAGGTACCTCCAAAAGACTGGAATCTCCCTCTTAGAGACGACAGCCTTTCTCTTAAAACTGACAATTAAGATGCTGCGAACTGCAGGCTGAAATCTTAGACTGCAGTCATCCTCTTAACATACCTACTGAAATTCAGACTTCTGTTGCACTCATTGCCAAAAGCAATAGGTACTCTTTCAGAGACTCGAAGTTGGTCTCTGATTCTGAGACTCCCACATTCCCACAGACTCATAATTTTGTCCTTGGACGTCAGAACGGGTTGACTATCTAATGTAGGGTAAATTCGACTTCATGGTATTCTGAGGTAAACCATGAAGGAGAGGATTCAGAAGAAAAAATATAAGAGTTGATCTAATAATTAACGTAGACAATAAATTTACTAACAAATAATGTAAAAACTTTTAAAACTATTAAAATTCGTATAATTTTATTCATTTATTTTATCTACTTTTTGACTTTGTAAATAATGTGATAATATTATCAACATCAATATCAATATCATCTCGATGGATTCTCAACGGAGGGTCATGACCCCCTCTGAATCTGCCCCTGAAACCATCATGGTCTTCATAACCGAGCTTTAGATTTCGATTTTTATTTGTGTCATGTTTCTGTCAAATAATCCTATCAAAACTTTCTGAATGTATTATTTAAAGACCTATACCGAAAATAGCAAAATTTTAATACCGCACAAATTGGTTACGTCAGCAGTTGCATAATTAAAATCTGAGAATTTTTGAAAATTCCGTGCACAATGTTGTTGTTCTATGGAGGTTTGCAATGTATGATCGCCTATAGCTATCGGATGCAAGCACTAAGAAAATAGGTATTTTTTAAAAATTCTACCCACGTAGGGCTAAAAAGAGGGTTCATAATAGGTATAATGTGTCGATCGAGGTACAACCCTAATCCCTGATGGTTCTACAAAGACTCGAAACTTTTACAGGAGTTCCCCCAATAACGTAGGCAATATATTTACAATACAACCCCTGAAAGGATGAAGATGTAGGTTTCAAAGTTTTATGTAGGTACCAAACAGATGTCACGAGAATCAAGAAAGAAAGAAATACTTTAGCACAAAAATTGACGTATTACTTTGTTGCTCTCAACTTGTCTCAACTAGGGGGGTCAATAATTCCATTATAATTTTGAGTTGACAGGCAAGTAATTGCGGATTTAAAAAAAAAATTCAAAATTTTTGCTTAAAAATATTACTTTAATCAATCAGATACTGTCTGCTTTTGGCGATCACCTTTTTCGAACGTACAGGCAGTGCCATAATTCCACGTTTATACAATTTCCAATTTTTGTTATCAAAAAACTGCAGTAAGTGTGATTTGACATTGTTAGCGTCATTAAAAATTTTACCATTTAGGGAGTTCTGCATGGAACGAAATAAATAGTAGCCTGAAGACGCTATGTGGCAGATGTGGTCAGCACATTCCAACCCAGATCCAATAAATTTTTGGTGAGTGATCAATGATGAGTCCAGACAACAACAAAAGCAGAACAGTTTTATGAAACAACCAAACCATCAATCGTAAGGGTGTTGCTTTCCACTATGATATTATTGGATCTGAGTTGGGATGTGTTGTTACATCCGCCATATAGCCCTGACTTTGCGCCCTCATACTACTATTTATTTCGTTCCATGCAGAACTCCTTGAATGGTAAATTTTTTAATGACGTTAACGATGTCAAATCACACTTCAGTTTCAGTTTTTTGATAGCAAAAATCGGAAATTTTATGAACGTGGAATTACGGCACCGTCTGAACGTTGGAAAAATAATCATCGACAAAAACAGGCCCTACCTACCTGATTAAATAAAGTTATATTTCCAAACAAAAATTTTGAATTTTCGTTCTTATGTAAAATCCGCAATTACTTAATTGCCAACTCAATAAATAGGGGAAGGCAGGGGAAGGTCGCCTTAATTTTTATGTGGATGGAATTGAAAATTAAAAGTGCGCACTCTTAGATTTTGGATACCTACGTTAAAAAAAAAATTCTGCTATTCTAAAATAGATTATAGTCACTGTATGTACCTAAAAATATTTTTTTAATCGAATTTAAAAATGACAAATATTAAAGTTTAATGTAATACCTACTCTTGGAACCTGCGTTATCTTGGGCAATCTTCCCCTAATATCTTTTTTCAAGTCCAATCTTAGTTAGGTATACCAACAAAAAATTAAAAATCTCAACTAAGAAACCATAGAAAGATTTTACAATTTAACATTTTGAAGACAGGTCTCTCAACTTTTTATTTTATTGCTTCTAGACACCAATACAAAAGTTGCAATTCACAAGAGGCTGGGCTTATACCTATCCATTTAATTCCCTTCTACCAATCCATGTCTCCACACGAACGCGTCAATCTCTATTTGTTAATACGAAAAGTTATCTTCTACCTGCTCATATTTACTGCCAAGCTATTAAAGCTTCAGACCATTATTTCTGTGGGTACGAAGGCAAGAACCCACCTATAGCCATAATTATATATACCTATAGGTGGGATGGTGATGATGCACATTTAACATTGATATATTTTTTTTTTAGTAAATAATCGATGGATTCTTAGTCTATACCTAACGTCTTTCCGAATCTCGTATATTAATGCCACCGGCGACGGTATTCGACGATTGACGTGGTTCCGTGCTAGGTATACGAAAGGGCGAACGCGTTTTATTACTGCTTACCCCTCCAAAATAAGGGAAGGTAGTGGGCAAATCGTATACATATGATGTGCGCAGGTTAAGAACGCACGAGATGATTAAGATAATTGCAGAATTGAGCTCATTTACAAAAAAAAATAGGTACCTACTTAATAATGAAATAAAAGAAAATTCAATAAGAATACTTTTAATATACCGGGTGGTCCATTTAACTTGAGACAAGCTTGTATCTCAACAATGGTACCTTTTATAAAGAAAAAGTTTATATGAAAGTTGTTTAGTATTAAGGGGGAAAGAAGATGATGATCAGTATGACACCCCTTTGATGGTTATTTCAAAGTCACTTCCATTTTTTAAAGGTAACGTAATTTTTTATTGCATAATAGAATTCCACGAAAAAAAAATAATAAACTTTTATTTAAAAAAGAAATTAATCCGAACTTTAGAAGATAGAACATGAAACATTGTTCGTTAATAATTTTGATGAATAGTGGGCAATAAGGCAATTGTTCATTAATCCAATTTTCTTAATAAACGGTGATCAATGATCAAGAGTGTAGTTATCAATTCTTAATCCATTAATCATCTAGATCTCAATTTTTCATACTTTAATTACCCAAACTGAAAAAAGAGAACGACTCACCCAAAATTATACTGTAAGTTTTAATAAAGTTAAATGAATTTAACTATTGTTAGTTTAAGTTTTTTATTTATCAGGTTTTACATTTTCAGCTAAATATGGAATATCTTTCTTTAGAAGAAACGATTGAGGTGAGAATTTGACTCTTGAATAAAAATTGATAATTACGCTGTTGATCATAGATCACTGATGTTTATTAAGAAAAAGAAAATTGGATTAATGAACAATTGCCTTATTGCCCACTATTCATCAACATTATTAACGTACAATGTTTCATGTTTTTTCTTCTAAATTTACAATCGAATTAATTTTTTTAATAAAAGTTAATTATTTTTTTTGTAGAATTCTATTATGCATTAAATAATTTACCTTTTCATTATAAAAAAGGTAAGTGACCTTGAAAAAAACATCAAAGGGGTGTCACGCTGAAAAATCAATGTCATCACCTTCTTTCCGCCTTAATACTAAACAACTTTCATATAAACTTTTTCTTTGTAGAAGGCACGATTGTTGAGATAGAAGAGCCTGTCTCAAGTTAAATGGATAGGTATATTAGGGATGTTCTTATTATTCTTATGATTATTATCTTACCCCCAATATGCAACGAAATTTAAAATGACACATTTTTTTGTGTTTCAAATATAGATAGGTAGGTACCTAACGATAAGGCATTCGATTTTTCATAATACCTACCTACTTAGATAATACTAACAAATAAAATTTTAAAAAATAATGTACCTACCTAAGGCACTTTATCTACATAAAGGAGTTCATTGTGAAAATGAACCCTTTAGCCGTGACAATCCATTTAATTATTAAAATTCAGTACCTAATCTAAACACACTTGGAAGATGCAAAATCGAGAAATCCATCAGACTTGGTTTTGGTAACAGCTAATAAGTATAAGTAATAATTAAAAATTAAAATAAACGATGATCAAGATGGGAGTAGGTACCTAGGTATATCCCCTTTGTAATTAGTAAAGCCACCTACCTATCAACTGCTTATTGCAGCAGAGACTAACTTATTTCTACTTGCAACCGAGAAAGCTCCCCATAATGAATGAATTATTTCTACTACTACCAGTGGCAGTTGATTGGTTATGAAGTGCGCTGGTGAACGCGCACTATCAACAATTTTTTTTAATTTAGTTTTAAATTTTCTTTAATATCTATGGGAATTTTTTTAAATAATTACACAACCAATATAAGAGAAAATTCAGCAAAATTTTATTAAGGAAAAATGTTGGGAATTAAAAGTTGCCTGAATACCAAAAAATAAGAACCAATACGAAATAAATAATTTTTAGGAAAAATCATTCCAAAAAAATTTTTTTTATATTTACCTTAAACCCTGCCATATACCTATTGATCAAAATCAATTGATCAATTTCCATAACTTTATTCGAATTCACGCATAATTGTTAAATTAACTTAAATTTTAATTTTTTAGGCAACCTCAAACTTCAAGTTTATTGCTGCGATATTAAACATAATTTTAAAATTTTGCAAAAATTCTTTTTAAAATAGTGAGACATCAATAATGACAGTATGTAAGTATATTAAAAAACTGAATTAAAGTGCAAAATCTTTGTTTTAAATTTTTATTTAAGTATTTTCCCATAAAGAAATTCTTAGGAGACCTTGTTTTGGTATTTAGACATAACTTTTAATTGTCAACAACTCTTCTTCATAAAATTTTGCTATATTTTCTGAAATAAGGGTACTTTATACTCTTATACAATTTTTAAATCCTACCCTGTACGCTGTTCGACTTGCAACAATTCTAAGTGCACCTACCTAATGTGATTGTCGTACATGCACATTGTTACTGATAACCCCTCCAAAATTTCGAAAAGTAGTGGGCGAATCGTATACATACATATGATGTGCGCAGTTTCAGAACGCACGAGATGATGGTACAAATTCCAGTAATAAACAAATTTAGTCGAGCCCGGTCTAGCTTTTATTTATTTAACATTTATATATCTCATATTAGGGATGACATTATTATTATTCTTATACTTAATTATTATTTTTGCAATTTGTGCAATTTCATATTTGGTACTTATAGGTATGTCAATTTTTTTAGAAACAACAATTGTTGCGCATTATTGATTACTAAACATTACCTAATTAAGTCCCTGCGTAACTTTGTTAGGTACGAAAACGTCCTTTCGGCTGGGGTTATTTAAAGGTAACTTGTCAAGGTTTTGATCTGATTCAAAATAAGCGATTTTCTCGTGATATACTGGAAGACGTCGCTGGTATGCGTCCAACAAACGTCGGAGCTTTACATCCTAATCGACTAAAAATGCTCCTACTATGGCGATATGGAAATAAAATAATATCCTAAAGGAGGAATGCAGTGGCCATTTTCCATTGGGCACTTTTTCTTTACCGGCACTCCGTCATTGGTCGAAAGAGCAGGCATGACGTGATAACGAATAGACTCCCAGAATTCCGTAGGAAGAGGGGAATCCACAGGGCGGAGCCTCTGCCAGTCTTCAACGGGACTTGGGAGCAGGAGTCAGTGTTTACTGTGATTATGTCTGTGGACGGATTTTACTACGATCGCGCGACGTCGCCCTTATCACTTCCCGCTTGTGCGTGCGGCCACTCATAACTTTCCTTTCGTTTTCCGAGAAAAACTTTAAAAAAAAAAAAAGACTGAAATAATGTAACTGTGATATCGCAAACAAACACCCTGTAGTAGTTTCGTTTAGTGCGAAATAATCGAATTATCCTTTCGAAGGATAACGCGTATTGCGTCGCGACGGAAAGTGTACTTGTAAAGTCGATCAGGGCAAAGTGTTTTAAGGACACACAGTTGTAATGTACTTGTTTATTTTGTAATATGAGCTGTTCAGAAGTGATGTACCAGGCATACTACCCTTATTTGTACCAGAGAGCTGGAGGTGCTCCTCCGGTATCGGCTCATCCTGTGCCCAGAGCTGGGCCTTTCTCTTCCCCTTTTGGAGCCGCTCATCAATATGATAGGGTACGTAGAACCTATTAGAGTTCATCAGTAAGTGTCCGGAACTCAGAATTCTACCAACAAAAGGGAAATTTTTCGATCAGTTTACTTATAATAGGTACTTAGCACTTATTGGCCGATAACGTACCCTTGTGAATGTACAATTGGTTATTCGTCGATAAAGTGAAAGCTCCTTTCACACTCACTAAAAGCTCTCGGAAGACCCTTGCTAAGCACTTAATTATTCCTTGCGATTGCGATGTGCAACTCTTATTCGATTTACCTACTCCACACTGCACTTAATACAATGAGATGCTCCTTGTTAAGTGAAATTACTTTGTCGATGTAACTGCACTTTTTCGAAAAATAAAAGGCATACAATTAAAAAAATTACGACACTAACATGAAAAGCCTATACCTATTTCGATGTGCAATTCTTTTTCGATTTTCCTACTGCACTTTTTTCGACAAAAGCGAGACATCATTACGCTTCTTTTGTAAAAGTGCTGCACTTTTTCGCGCATATAACCTATACCTTTATAGAAAAAGTTTACAGCCCAAAATGTGATGTGCAATTCTTTTACGATATACATAGATACCGATATCTACATGGCACTTATTCGACAAAAAGCAAGGCTTGTCGTCATAGAAACACGACAAGAGTCTGATGCTGCTTATATGATGCACAATTTTGCTCTTTTGCTAATGTGCTGCATTTTTTCGACAAATAAGTGGCATCTTTATAGAACAATATCACATTCTAAGATGAAAAGGTCATACTTGTTGCAAAATAGAATTGGTTTTCGAAATACGGCCAAACTGCACTTTGTCGATAAAAAAGGGCAATATCTAAATATCTACCCAGACTGTGCACAGCGCTTCATGTTAACAAGAATAATATGAACCTTGCGATATTACGTAAATGTTTTTTCGATGCACTGCACTTTTTCACCCAAAAAAAGAGACATTGTAGTCACAGATTATACAGCGCTCCATGATAAAAAATACAATTAGTAAAATATATCTAAATATGTAATAGAATCATCAAAAGGCACATAGTCATTGCGAAGTGCAATTATATCATCGATGTGTATTGCACTTTTTCGACAAATAAAAAGCATACGTTTATGGGAAAATACGGTGCTTTAAGATAAAAAGCCTATACCCGTTGCGATGTGCAGCACTTTTTCGATTTATAATTACTGCACTTTTTCGACAAATAAAGGTGGTATACCTTTGTAGAAAAATACGGCGCTTTAGGCGGAAAAGTCTATAGGCATCCCTTACGATGTGCAACTCTATTTCGGTACCTCTACATGCCGCACTTTATCGACAATAAGCGAGAGTTATCGTCCTATTCGTTATAGATTTACACAGCGCCCCACTACAAGAGGCACTTGTTCCTTGCGAAGTTTGATTATATCGCCGATGTGTATAGCACTTTTTCGATTAAAATTAAAGACAAACCTATATGGGAAAATGCGGCGCTTTAAGATAAAAAGCCTATACCTGTTGCGATATGCAGCTCTCTTTTTCGATGTATACCTACTAACTGCACTTTTTCGACAAAAGCTTATAAGGCACATGTCCATTATACGATTTGCATTTTTTTTTTGTGAAATGTCAAAGTACTTATTGCACTTTTTCGACAAATAGAGAGGGCATACTTTCAAAGGAAAATACGGCGCTTTAAGTTGAAAAGCCTATAGACATCCCTTGCGATGTGCAACTCTTTTTCGATAGCTATACATGCCGCACTTTATCGACAATAAGCGAGAGTTATCGTCCTATTCGTTATACCTAGATTTACACAGCGCCCCACTACAAGGGGCACTTGTTCCTTGCGAAGTGTGATTACATCGCCGATGAGTATAGCACTTTTTCGATTAAAATTAAAGACAAACCTATATGGGAAAATGCGGCGCTTTAAGATAAAAAGCCTATACCTGTTGCGATATGCAGCTCTCTTTTTCGATGTATATCTACTAACTGCACTTTTTCGACAAAAGCATATAAGGCACATGCCCATTACACGATTTTTTTTGTGAAATATCAATGTACCTACTGAACTTTTTCGACAAATTAACGGCATATATTTATAATAAATACTGCGCTCTAAGATAAAACATCAAGGCTTCTTGCGACATGCAACTCTTTTTCGATATAGGTATACCTATGCTACACTTTTTCGACAATAGCGAGACTCATCGTCATAAAAACATACAGCGCTCTACAATAAGAGACACATACGATGCGTACTTTTTTATCAAATGTCATGGTATGTCGGCACTTTTTCGAAAATAAAAAAACATATTTTTATAGAAAGATACTATACGCTCTGAGATAAGAAACCTATACACTTTGCGATGTTCAATACTCTGAAATTCTTCTTGGATATACTTAGCGCACTTTTTCGAAAAAGAAGTCTCATCTTCACGTGAAAAGCGCCGATGATATAGGTACCTAAATAAAAAAAGCCTGTCGGTAAATTGTCTTTAATCCAACGTTTCTTAACTTCAAAATTATATAAATATTCGCTTGCTTCAAAAGGGCTTAGGTACTTATATTTTCTTCGAATTTCGCTTGACATCTGACAGCATCGAAATGAATGTTTGCACTCTTAGGCATGCGATTAGAGATTACCAAGCGCATTCGTAACGGTCTATGTTCAGGTGCCAAAATCAAAAATAAAAATAGCTGACGACATTGTTAGAAGGGCAACGATTTTAGTTGGCAGTTTTATGATTCTTGTTGATAGTACATTAAGACATGTCTCGTTTAAATGTTCGACATACTTACATTTAAAGCCGAAAATATGAGGAAACATCATCGTTATTAACGTGTTACAGTCTGTAAATATGTACCTATTATGATTCTCAAATTAAACTTTTTTTTAGAATTGTCGGCTTATTTTCCAATAGGCCTAATAGATAAATAAAGTGCATATATGTAGAGTGTATAAAATTCCTTTCGAAGTCGAATAAAATAAATTGGAACTAAATAATTCAGATAGTGGAGTTAGAAAGAATGTTGTTGAAAGAATGAAGATAAACAGATCTGATTTTAATGACTTAATGACCTCATGGTATGCCTAAATAAACATAACATTGGCTGTGTCCCACATTACCTGTCTATTAAACAATAAATTAGGCTATCGTAGATGCTCATGGGCAAATGTTGGTAATAAATTGGACAAAAATTTAAAATAATTGGCAATTAATAGAAAAACGACCAAAGAATATTATGTTCCATTTAAAAATTGGTCACTTGAATATTTGTAAATTAAAGAAGAAACTGTTTTTCCAAAATAAAATTATTTAATAAGTTTAGACACGGCTTAATAAAAAAAAATCGGCTTCCGGCGGAAGGTGAACTATGAAGCTCCGAAATAGAAAACTATTTGCATGATTATATTTGAATAGCATAAAAAATTTTAATCAAAGGTTATAAGGTCAATAAAGGCTAAAATTACAAATAACCAACGACTTTACTGCATTATGAAACAAAATAATTACTGACGATGACCAAAATTGACGGTCGAAACGTTGCTTAATTATTGACAAGATAAGATTTTATTGTTCTTACAATATTTAACGTAAATTGTTTTTATTTTTTTTTTTTTATAATTTCGGAATTATGTTAATAATCATATTTTAGTTTAAGTTCACTTATTAAGTAGGTACCTACGTTATTATATTTCGGATCTCTGCGCATAATGGAGATATGTTCCTTTACCCTCGCCAACAATCAACAATTTTCGTTTTGTCTGGCCTATGTAGGTAGATGCTTTTACAATTTTTACACATGCAATTAAAAAAATGGTTTGATTTTCTTTTACGTTTTTGTCTTTAATCTTTGACTATTACATTTTTCAGTTAATCATGGACAGAATTAACTAAGTACATTAAAATTTAAGCTCTTTAATAAATGTTGGTTCTTGACGAAATTAACTTCTATTTATTATAAATATTTCAACTGAATATATGTTCTGGTGTATGCAGAATTTATTGCAAAAAGCTTATTAAATATATTAATAGCCAATAATCCTTCAAAAAGAATTGTTTCAAACCAAAAACTTGTTTTGGACCAGTGTTTCAATGATTTTCGGTAAACTTTTACCTGTTTCTTCAGCAAGAAATAATTTTTTTTTTATAATTTTGAAGTTAGTGCCCAGTTATCTCAAATTGTATCTAATACTTTCTTACTGAGCACCAACTTCAGAATTATAAAAAAATTCTCCTTTTTAGTTAATTTATGTGCTTTTTGAAGTCGGTTCTTTCTTCTTTTTTTAACACCAATTATCAAAAGCATAGGGGAATGTTTTTTCTAACCTAACCTAACCTAACCTAACCTAACCCCCCCTTAGATTTTCTTAAAGAATAATTTTTGAGCTTCTAAATTTTTAAAAATGCCTTGCATTTGTCTTCGATGTGTATGTGTAAAACGCGATAATAGTATCATTAGTAGATGTATTGTTGATATTATTGTTAATATTATTTGCATGTTGTATTTGTTATTTTTACATTTAGATAACGAACCATAGGTTATACGGTAATAAGTGTGGATTCGTGTAAATGCACACGTCCACGCCTACACCATATAACCTACTCGTAGTACGCTAGTATAAATATAAACAATTCCTCGTGAACCGTTCCTTAATCTCATTTGAACATAAACAGTAGGTACATGTTCGCCAGATTAATTAAACACAACAATACAACTACTAATGATGTCATTATCGCGTTGGTACACATACACATTAAAGACAAATACAAGACATTTTTGAAAAATTAGAAGCTTAAAAACACCATGAACGGCTCATTTCCACGTCCAACATTTATATATGTTTTTCTGATCATCATAACGAACTCTAAAATTTTTTTAATAAAATCGAAAAGGGGTAAGCTATTGTGCATAATTACCTAAATTTTAGTACTAATTATTTTTAAAAATGATTTATTCTACTGAGGTGTCTATACTTAATCACCTGAGAATCATCCAGAAGTGAATCAGAGTTTGTATTATAAAAATATCTATGGGTATTTTCGGAAACTAATCTTCAGCCGTATATTTTTTGGTGTTTTAATGGGTAAACAGCTTCGATTTTTATTTAAGAAATATTACAAGTAATTTGCCTGCACGGTTAACGTTTGTTGCAGGCGTGCAGTGGATGTCTAATTAAGTGTGTAATTAATACATGTCATTAAGGTATCTTTAAATAAATATGATTATTAACGAGCGATTCCATTTTAATTTTGCGATTCATTTAAATAAATTATACTAAGTTGTTGTTGATTTTGTCGGTGTCCCCGCTCTGGCTAATTATCTAATCGATTAACCAATTAATTACTGAACCAAGTTCCCCATTTATTATATATTGTACCAATATCCATTATACGCAGCACAGGCAACGACAATAACAAAAAACTTTTTTGATTTACTTAGTTTTGATGTTACAAAAAAAAAATGGTAAAAATTTTCAATGTATTTGTTAAAACAAACTAATTAAACATTTTTTTTTTTATCTAATGATATATTATTGTCTATAGTGACGCTGAATTTCTTCTACTAATAATAGAATAATCTTTGCCTTGAGGTTAGGTTAGGTTGGGTTTTCATCTTTTGCTAATATTTAAACAATTTTACTTTTTTTAGCATTTAGGTTGTTCAAAAGAAGTAAATACTTAATGATTGTACAATTATTGTGGTCACATTTATTTATCTATGATTAGGTACGAAAAAAAGAACGATAAATAGCATAAGTCTGGTACAATTAAATTCAAGTGATAAAGCCTGTGGGTATCAAAGCTATTCACAACAATCATCCGGTTTTAAAATCATTAACGGGAGGAAACATCTAACATAATTATATGTTTTTCAGAGAATTTCTGCTCCCAACTATCTTTAGTGCTTATAATTATGTATAGTTATAAATTTTATAGGGCACTATTAATATGTGAAGCTTTTTAATGAGAATATATGTATACATATTTCTCTCACCTCTGTAGGTACCTACATGACCAATGAAACACCACGTAATACACTTCTAAATCACTGATTAAAATTAAAATATTCTACATATAGAAAAATCACAAAATGATTTACAACTAATGAATAAAAGAGCTTCAGTAAGGGCGTTATCACTACCGAATTCGCTTAAATCTTGAAGTAGTCGAATTACGACTCTCCATGTCTCCATAATCTAATAACTAGGATATTCTTTCGTTCATGAATTTTACATTTTGTACAAAAAGTCCAGTAAAGCACCTGTCTATCTTAGACAGGTACCTAAAAAGGTACACTGTACAAAACGTGCCATTAAAAGTCAACCAACCGAATGGGAAAATCAGTTTAGGGTAAACTTTTTGTGTACCTATTGAATCTAGTCAATGTTCTGTAACGAATTTTCTAGTTTAACTTATTTATTTAACGGATATTTATTTACAACTATTTATTTAATACTTAAACACTAGTAGAACACTTAAACACTAATAACAATTCAAAAACTTATTTATATGACAAGGAAAATGCGTATTTATATCACTCGGTATATCGTAGTTCGGTATTTATGGTACTCGTTTGGAAGCTAACTGTAAACTACTGTCACTGACCACGTCAACAAGTATTTATACAGACACCGAAAGTTCCAGAAGAATCGAGAATGACCTACTAGACTTTACTCGAGTTTCTATTGTGTTCGTTTTATTTATGGCCTTATTTATTGTCATCAAAGCGCCGACCGACGCCGGTATTCTTTGAACTCCGCTTATCTGCTCTCGGATCTCGTCGCCGTTCTCGCACACATGCACGCTCGTTACAGTTCCTTTTTGAGAACATTAAATCTGAAGATTTATATGTACCAAAACCCTCAGTCGATTTGGGCATTACTAGAGATTTTTAAATTTTAAAAGTTTGTAGATACTTACAAGTCAACAGTGTCTTATGGATAGCGAAAATTTTTTCTTTTTTTGTATTTCTCCGACAAAAATACATTTCAACATTCATTTTTGATGATTTTCTCATTAGTTGGTGAAAAACCCGAAAAATTTTGGGGTGCCTGAACCGAAAAAGGCTCATGGATATTTATATTACATCGTCATTTTAATCCTTATCAATATGTAACAAAAGTGCTTTTCTGTGTGCCCTCACATTTTCACCTACTGTCACCCACTCACTGTTGTATTGAGCTTCCTTGGCCTTACTTCGATAATGATACCTATGTAATTTTGAGTTTGAACGCGATGGATGGAAAAGGGGTGAGCGCAGGGGTGAAAAAATGTTATATATCTGCATGTCTTTATCTAATGCATTGTATTATTTATAAACTAATTGCATTTCCTACAAATTATGTCAACTAACTACAATTTAAGCGGCGTTCTGTGTTATAGAGAAGGTAATGGTAATGTATGAGAATTTTCCAGATAGTTTTAGTAATGTTTCAAAATGTTAAAAATGTTTTTAAACATTCTAAACTGTTCGAGAATGTTCTGAAATTCTGCAATTTTTTTAACAAATATATAGAATATTTTAGATTAATCTCAGATGTTCCAGAATATTCGAAAATGCTTGAGAATTATTCTATAACATTCTAGGATGGTCCAAAATTATCATAAATGTTTCAGAATTTTCAAGATTGTTTAAGAATACATATTTAGAAAATTTCCAGGATGACTTACTAAAATGTTCCACAACTTCCAGATACATTCGAAAATGACTGTTACAGAATCATCCAGTTTTTTCGAAAATAATTAATATTCTATATTATGTTAGAAAATGATTTATACAGCGTACTAAAATATTCCAGATGTTTTAAGGATAATTAAGAATGTTCAAAAGTGTTCTAAAATGTTCCAAGAGATTACAAAATATTTTATAACATTTCGGAATTATCTAGAATTTGATTGTTTATAACATTATTAATAACCATTTTCTCCATGAAATAATATTAAAAAAAAAAATAGAACTCGTTGATCTGGCAGTGGAAAAATTACCATAAAAAGCATAGATAAGTAATTGATAAGTGGACAACTCAGTACATGGTAAAATTTGCTGCTGAACTGTGTGGTAAATTTTACCATGTAACGATTAAAATTTACCATACCATTGAGAAAAATATTACCAAGGACGCAATAATAATAAATATTTCTAGTAAATTTTCCATCACAAAGCATGTCAACGCTGACAAAAATTGCCGGAACATTTTGATCCGGCTCCGGCAAAAATCCGGTGTGAATGCATACCACCTTAGTTGTCGGAGCCGACTCCGGCGTCAGATTCAATGTTTCTAAATGAAGATTTGCACGCGTAATCCGATCCGGCAAAAAGTCGATCCGATAAAAGGTGTTGCCAACATTACCGAAAGTTACTGTGTACATATTCTTGGTTAAGTACAATTTTTTTATCATTAAAAATTTAGAAAACTTTTTAATTCTGCGAACTGTTTGTATGACACTTTGAAAAGCTAATTAGTTAAATGTTCTTTTGCTGTTCAGTTTGTGAACCACTGAAAATGCGTTCGGTCTTGCGCTTCGTCGATTGAGAATTTTCTTGGTCTTTTCGACTTGCTTTTAATGTAAACTCGAATTAAAATTCACGACGCTAACGTCCAAGCGGTCTCACCAGGGAAATAGCAATGTCCATGTTGGGGCGTCTAATTGCGGAAGTTGAAAAAGGAAGAGCTTCTTAATGAGGTGATAAGTTGAGGTTGAGAATTGAATATCGAACACGATTCTGTCGTTACATGTCTTGGTTACTCTACCATTTTATTTAGGTCTATCAACAACCTGTAATACCTGCTTCTTTTATTTTGATCAAAAATCAATAACAACCCCAATATCTAAACACTAAAGCGGACAATTACTTTCGTTTTCTAAACTTTTTTATGCAGACTTCTAAAGTGCAGCACTGTTTTTTCCCCCTTTTTTATTCTTATGAAGCAAATATCGATCATCTAATTTATCATATTCATTCTGGAAAGAAAAGAAAAAATTTTTGGACGATACTATATTCTTTTGTTCACGAATTGAACATTTCGAAAAACAATTTGGGTAATTCCCAATGCCAAAAGAGGTTGAGGTTTTTGCTAGTTGAGTTGCAAAGATACTTCAGTTTCAGTACCTATTTCACGCGGCACTCATCCTTCAAAGAATAAAAATTAGGGGATATTATTTTATTAAGTACAATTTATTCACTAATATTAAAGGGTGATTATTTATATTATCAATCTATTCGTGCAGGAGTAAAGGCTTTTATCAGTTGTAGAGAATATTGACCAGAAAATATTCCAGTTGGAATTTTTCCTAAAGGAAAATATTAAGGGATGAAATTATTAAGGTATGTAGGTATCTGCCCAATGGGCAATTTCTTCAGTAATAATAAAATTCTATTTTTTAATTAGGCGTCTCTACTTTTGACTCTCTATATCCTCCATTTCCCTCAAATAAAAATATCTTCAAATTTCATCCCTTAATATTTATTTTTTTTGAGGTGTGAGCGACCGACTATTCTAACTGGAATATCTTCAGGTTAACTTTCTCTATAACCAACAAAACTTACCCCCCCTGTGGGAAGGGGGTGATAAAGTAAATAATCATCCTATAACACTTTTAGCGAAACATTTGCCCATAGAACAGAAATCTAACTTTCTTTTTTCTTTTTGAAGAGTGAACTATATACAATTACCTGACAAAAACCTTCACCCCTGCGTGAATGGGACGATGAAATAAATAGTGGTCTTTTACTAATAGTGAAATAATTGTCCATAGGACTGCTAGTTTGACAAAATTTCATCCCTTAATTTGTATTCTGAAAATGCGAGCGACTGTCAATTCCACTAGGAATACCTTCAGGTCAATCTTCTCTACAACTGCCAAAAACTTCTCCCCTTTGTGTGGATGATGAGCGACTGCTGATTCCAACAGGAATATCTTCGGTTCAACCTTATCTACTGACAGGAACCTCTCCCATTTGTGTGAATGAGGTGATAAAATAAATAATGGTCCTTTAATGTGAGTTGAATAATTATTCATCGAATTGCTAGTTTGACAAAATTTCATCCCTTAATTTGTATTCTGAATGGCGAGCGACTGTCAATTCCAATAGGAATACCTTCAGGTCAATCTTCTCTACAACTGCCAAAAACCTGTCCCCCTTGTGTGGATGATGAGCGACTGCTAATTCCAACAGGAATATCTTCGGTTCAACCTTATCTACTGACAGGAACCGCTCCCATTTGTGTGAATGAGGTAATAAAATAAATAATGGTCCCCTTTAATGTGAGAGGAATAATTATTCATAGAATTGCTAGTTTGATAAAATTTCATCCCTTAATTCGTTTTCTGAATGGTGAGCGACTGCTAATTCCAACAGGAATATCTTCTCCGCATGCAACTGACAAAAACTTACATTCCTGTGAATGGGGTGATAATTGATAAAATAAAAAAATCGTCCTTTAATATTAGTGAAATAATTGTTGATAGAACAGCTACTTTGATAAAATTTCATCCCTTAATTTGTTTTCTGAATGGTGAGCGACTGTTAATCCCGTCAGGAATATATCTTCAGGTGAACCTTCCCTTCTCTCCGACTGATAAAATCTCCTACCCGTGGGGAGATGGGGTGATAAAGTAAATAATTGAATGTTTCACCAACAAATTTTGTCAAATATGAATCGATTTTAATGATAGCTAATAAGAGTTCACCATTAGAGTTCTTATCGCTCATGTGGCTTCAAGGATTTCTGATGTCGGTTAGTTTAAGTACCCATTTAATGATTTTTTAAAGATCATCCATCAGCAATCAGTAGCGTACATTTACGTATGTGTATACATATACCAATATCATTTAATAGTGTTCGATAACGCGTTACATATTTAAAAATAATGAC